>CM069861.1:138745029-140131696 GCA_036172795.1 Pelodytes ibericus
AAGAAGCATTACATACATGTTTTTGGAGTGAGTGCCAATGAGTCGTTTTTCTACCATACTGTGCAAGCATATCTGGCAACTTAGAAAATTAGGTCAACCTAAGTCATATTCAATTATTAAACCATACCCTACAATATCTATATTTCAATCCATAAGATGTTTATTGGTAGTTATCCAGTAAGCACAAGCTCATCTTTGAGTAACCAAATCTGAATCCATAATTTGTACAGTAAATATCCCAAAATGGGGAAGCTTTGTTCCAGTGGGAATTTGTATGCATCACTTGTATGATAAACTTTGATCTATCAAAAAAAACTTTGATATAAACAGAGGCTGAGGTTCAGGAAATGCATATATGACAGGACTTTAAATCTAGGCCAGGCCCCCAAATCTTAGTTATCACAAAGAAGAATGCCTCGTGTCCTTCAACACTCCTGTATTGATGTACACTGGCACACACACTAAATGTTTGTTAAATAGGGCTATCAAAGAACACCCTATCTACTTGTCTCAGGTACACATCATTTTGCAATAATGCTTTAAGGCACTGGTGAGCCCTTGTTTCCAGAGAGGTAATGAGAGTGACACAAAGCGGCCCTCGCGAGGGGACACAAAAATGACAGCTACATTACTAGACTGATACCGTCTGATCCTTCTTCCATTTTCCAGAACCCCTGCTCCTCATGCGACAATTTATGGTTGCATGGATGGGATCTGGTCTCTGCTTGGAAGTGGCGTAGCCTACATCTTCCTCAACACTACTGATGACTTTCAGAGTTTCATTAACCTTTTTAAATATGAAAAATAAAACGGATTTGACTATAATGGCTTGAGAAGGTGTTCATGTACCCTTTTCCAAAAAATACCACAATAATCATATTTGTTCTTTCTTAGTTGAGCATCATCTAGCAACAAATATCCACAGGAACCGGTTGGTTAAACATGACTTGCAAGTGGCCAAGCAACTTCAGGAAGAGGAGGACCTTAAAGCACAAGCCCGAAAAAAAAATCGCCACAATGAACTGTGAGTTAGTCAGACTGTCTTTAATGTTAATGGAAGGCACCTCATGTTCCTCTAAACTCCTCGGTCCACTACCCTTTTTATTCCCTACCCGCATTTCTTTATTCCAACCTGCCTTATCCTTAATTCCTCTCTCCCCTCCCTGCATCATAGCTCCCACTTTCCTTCCTCCAGCATCACAGGCACTATTCCCCTATTTTCTTCAAAATCATAACCTACTCCCTCTTTCCCAATCAGCACAGCTCACTCTCCCGTTCTCTTTAAAATCACTGATGATAGTCCCTCTTGCCCAACTATCTTAACATTTGAAATTGGCATGTCGTAATTTAGATGGCTGATAGTGCTGTAAGAAAATATTAAAGAGTCTATACAATGTAGCCTTGACTTCCTGCTATCACAAACAGGCAAGTGTTCCCAGCCCCCTAAAAAATACATTGGAGGGAGGGGCCAAGTTTCCCTGCCCCCTTAACATTACCTGGGCTGGAAACTGCCCAAATGCCTCCCAGCCCGATTACATGGATCGGGGACCAGAACTACTTGCCCTGGCCACCATAAAATAACTCCCATACTAAATAAAGAATACCTTCCAGGGTCTGAGGGCTGTCGATATGCCCTCAGACCCCATAAAAAACCTGAAATTAATGCCCTGTGCGCTCTGGGACTGCCTGCTGGCTTCAGGCACCGATAATAAATAAAATCCTTACATATCCCCCACCCCCTACATCTACCTTGCCCAGGGGATGATTCACCTGTATTGTTTTTCCAGTTGCCTACCCTCTTTATTATTAGGTTGGGCTAGGGCTACTAGCCCCCCTTATTTTTCTGGGAAAGTTTTTTTTATTTTTTATTTATGGGAAGGCTTTGTTTTATTATCCTTTAATTCAAAATGCTACGTGTAAGCAGGGAGCGTAGTTTTCAAATAGACTGCAGGACTCCATACATAAAACAACAAATTAACAGTAGTGTAATACCTTTTTACAAAATATATAAAACAGCATTTATTATCAAGACATATGGATGCTTATTACATATCCAAAAAAGTAACTCCCAATAAGAAATGATACTCACTATAAAGCATTTTTTTCAGAATTAAAAATATAAAAATGTGCAAATAAAACAATTTCTAAAAAAAAAAATAACCAAAATCAAATTTAAATTAAAAAGTAAATTTAAATTTATAAATGGAAAAAAATACTTAGTAGAATATCAATATAAAAAAATATATATAAAAATGCAAGACACCATCCCATGTCTCTAATATCAGGAAGTAAAGGACAGACGCCCAGCACTCATGTGAATGGTGAAACTTTTATTCAACGTTTCAACTCAGGAGGCTTGAAGAAAACTCACAAGAGTTGAAACGTCTGTATTTTAAATAAGTTTCAACATTCACATTAGTGCTGGGTTTCTGTGTTTTACTTCCTCATCTAACAGAATAGGTCAATGCTTTTTCAAGAGCAAATTGGTATTTTGTGTATTGATTTTTGATCTATCCATCAGTAAAAGTGCTCTTCACCTACTGCCTGCAGAGCAGTATCAATCTCCATCTCCAGGTACTTTTTATCCAAGAACTGATATCTGAATATATTAGCCTTATTTCATTCAGCCATTGTTCGTGGTAATTATTATTTCTATGTATTAAACCATTTCCTTCCATGGATTTGAAAAAAGGCTTTGGAACAGATGTTACTACCTTCAGTGAACAGGGTATGTTGATGAAATTCATGGGATAGAATAGAGAGGGATCCCAATCCACTAAATGGGTTATATGTAAAAAACAGGACTGGCTTGTCTCACAGACTTGGCGAGAAAAAAAAAAGTGGAAAGTTACATAGCGTGAATCTGTATTATAAAAGTAAAAAACACTTTCTTGGATGCACTCACGTAAAGATGTGGCACTGGGAAATACTCAGTGTATTTGCGCATACATTAAAAGCACAAGCAGGCTGCAAGCAGGACATTCATTTCCAAAACAGGACACCCATGACTGGGTGAGGCTGGAACAAAAAGGACTAGATGGAATCAGCAGAAATGGTCCAAACTTAGTAGCCCAACATCAGAACTATAGACAATGACAGATATAACACTTTCCTTTTTTAATTTTTTTATATGCTCTCTGTTTAAAAACTGGGATAAACTTGGTGAAACCCTCCAATTAGAATTGTGAACCCTTCCAAATAATGAAAATATCATTGATGTATCTCATCATAGGACCATACATTTTGTAGCCATGAGCATTCCACACATACTATGACTCACATATATAAATGTTGGCATAGCTGGGGGCCAACCTTTTTCCCATGGAGGCACATGCACACTGTAAATCTTTTTTTTTTTTTTAATGAAAAATAATTGTAAAATAAAGGAAAATCCTTGTGCCAAAAATGTTTCTCAGGCACCATGGTGGTACCCTCCAAATCCCTCTTCACTGCTCGGGCTTGATTACTATGTACAATACATGGCCCCTCTTTGATCAGCCTGCCACACTATATTATTAGTCCCTTCAGGAGAATGATTTGTTTTTGCGTTCTGTTCGGGACAATCACTTTTTTTAAGGACAGATAGGGCTTTCTTTTGAGACCATTGTTTTAGACTTAACCCTTTGTGTAATGTATAAAACATAAAAAAGTGTAACAATTGCCAAATTTGGGGCAGGTGGCAATGGATTCTGACTTTCCCCTAGACTAATCAAAATCCTCACTGCATTGGGTGAGACAGCCTGTGGGGAAATTACCTGACTTACTTTTACTTTTACTTCACTACTATAGCTCAAAATAGCTACTTTATGGATACTGTCCTTTTTAAGCCTTTTATATCCTCTGTTAATGGCAAGTTAAATAAATTGCAATATATCCAAAGGTTATTGAGGGACAGGCACTTTAAAGTCATCAATAACAGTGTTTCAATTAACTTGGTGTTTGTGCAACCATATATTCCAAATAAGGAGAACAAATGAATCCTTGGAGACTAATATTATTAAGACTAACGTTTGTGTGTTTGGTGTGGTAACAGTATGATCATTAATCTGGAAAACCGCAGCTTCTCAATGAATTGTTAATGGTATCGTAAAAAAGAGAGAGTGTTAAATATAGTATAATCTTTTTAAGTTAACCATTCTGTAATTTATTATGTAATTAAAGGCTTTCCCACACTGTTATATTTTGACCCAACAAAAAGAGGAGTTAAACCACGGGTGTCCAATAGCGATCTGCTCACTGTCTGGTTTTAAATATTGGTGCAGGAATCTTGTTTGATGAGAACCTTTGTCTGCCTATACACATAGTCATGTATTGCCACTTTGAAAGGCACACCTCTCAATACATTAGAGGTGTATAGATACATTTTAAATCTAAATAAAGTATATATTATATAGAGAAATAGAACCACTTGTGTATTTGCTGTTTATGTTTAGTCTGGCTGAACAGACTTTACCAAGAAAAAAATACCCTTTTCTAATGCAGCTCCATATTAAATCATATTAAATTGTGATTTCTAGCTATATAATTATATTCATAAACGTCCAATATTTTTCCTCCTGTCCAGTGAGCTCTTAGATGGTGAAATAGCTCAGGAAATCCAAGAGAAGTTGGTGATTGAAGCAGAACGAAGACGGAGACAAGAGGCGAAAGATGAAGTAAGTGCACAGAACAGTCAATGAATATATATATATATATATATATATATATATATATATATATATATATATTCATTTTTCCATTTTAATACTATTCCATCAAATAATTAAAAACACATGCTAAAAAGGCTATATATGTATGTTTAAATGTAATGGGGGTGAAAACAGCAATGTAACATTTTAGTCTAAGGTTCTTCACAAACCTTGGATTTTCCATTTTTTCTCATTATCTGTATCTCAGGGTAACATAATATTAAATAAACCTTTCATTAATAAAGCATGTAGATGACACGTTAACATTCAAGTATTTATAATCCTTTAATCCATATATTTGCTTGTGAAACTTGTAGCAAATATTTAGATTAAAACTTGAAGCTGTTTTTCTCCTCTTTCACCGACAGGGCCACTAAAACGGTTGTGCATGATGGCCATCTCCAAATGGCATCTAGGATTGCCTCCTTTTCCTCATGAAAATACTGTAAAAAGTTGTGAGTTGCCTACAAAAGGCCGGAACCACAAAAGGTGATTCCACTCACCGTTACATGATAAATGGTTGATATTTCGGGAGTTTAAAAAAAAAAAAGCGCTGTTTGATATAATATAATTTCGATTGCACTTTTTTTATAACTCCAAACACTTTGCAGTGTGGGATTGATGGAAGCTTATGACTAAGCGCTAGAAGCGCGAAACGCTTGGAGAAAGGCCTAACCGCCTGGTCGGGATATAATATTATAAAAAACCAAATGTGGATTAAGTGGCTGGAAAACCTAGAGAAGAAAGGACAATGACTTAAACAAATAGTGTTGCGGCGCCTAGAAGGAAAGCTGCTACGAAAGTAATAAGTCCCGATCCTCTGGTGTTTTTCCCCCAAAAGGTACCAACCAAGTTACCAAGCTCTGTGGATTCATCTTTGACAAATTATGTTTGTTTGTCCTGTAAGTCTTGTGAGTCTCGTTCGTCTCGTTCGTCATACTAGCTACAGCAACTGGGGGGGGGGGGGGGGGGGGGAACATAGCGAGAGAGCATAAGGTCAGACTCTCTCTCAAGACCCCACATAAAAGATGCACTTAAGCTCCTAAAAAGATAACAATGCTATGAAACACCAGAACCAGGGATTAAAGAGACACAATGATGTTTCAAGCCACCTCATCCACTCTTAAGATGTATCCAAAGCTAGTACTGAGTGTCTATTTAAGAAAAAAAAAAGAAGCGCAAAACGCGTCAAGCCCGTCCTCACCTCTTTATTTTGCCTTCTTATCCTCTGCTGTGATTTACCACCGTTATACTGGATATTTTTTCATTCCAATTAAAATTACTAGTTTTTACACTTACCATCTCGAGAGTGCCATTTTTTGCTACCTCTCTTTTTTTCTCTCATATGTTATCACTGGTGTGGGTCTCACACCAGCAAAAGGCACCAGAGTTCAACTAGCGGGGATTTTCTACACCTAAACGATTTTGCTCACCTGGGCAGCCCGGATCACCTTGCTTCTTTTCTGGGATTGATGGACCTCCATCAAATCAGGCATAACATGCTCCGACACAACCTAAATCTAGACATTCATAACCTAGGCTCCCGCGAGTCTGCTTTATACATTATGAGCAGTGTTTATACCTGCCCCCTATATATCTATCTATATATATCTATATCAAGGGGTTCAGAGGTTGCCCATTCCTTTTTCACTTCCTTTGCAAACTCACATTGACAAAATAAATAGCATTCAGATGGTAACCCCCTTACTTTGTTGATGCACAGGGAAATGTCACAATGGTGGGCATTATAAGGACTGGCCCACAGCACACAGCGTGGGTGTGCAGGACAGGCCCAGCACCCAGATGGGCACACAGGCCAGGCTCCAGCACCCAAAAGTGGGTGTACAGGCCAGGCCCATGCACCGAGAGTGAGCTCACAGGACTCCACCGACTCTCCATGGTGTGAAATCCAATGGAGGTATCCATGTGGCGAAGAAGGTGTCACATCTTAAACCTTTCACCAGGCAACACAAACGGCAACGAAAGGTTCCGAGGCTCAGACAGACAGCTTGAGAGTAGAGTCAAGACAACAAATAATAATAAAAAAATGTCATACATTTTTAATATTCTTTGGCTCCTTTTTTTTCCCGTTTGTGTTGCCCACTGGAAGGTTTTATAGTGTGACTCCTTCATTTGCAACTGCCGGAATTCCAATTATACGGACACTGGCTCCACAGGCTTAATTGCATTCCTCAATACCTTTATAATAATTATTTTTTATGCTTGATATAATAATTTGGCTTGGGGTCTTTGTTGCACAAAGGCCCATTTTATGCAGATTTCCTGCAAGGTTGAAGCAAAAACCTTATAAAAAAGTTATCCTCCGAAAAAGCTTTATTCTTCATGTATTGCAGGGGTAACACTGAAGTACTTTATTCTCTGTTCTCTCTTCCTTTTCAAATCAACTACAAAAATCATGATCATTGTTTATGTCTTCTCTAGTATCCCATTACATTACATTTGAACTCCTGCTCCAAAATGTGATCATCTAATGAGAAACTTGTGTTTTAGGCGCTATAGGCAGAGATAAAGGCAGGGCATTACTGAGAATTTCAAAGTAACTTGGAGACGCTAAAATGTTTTTTTTTTTTTTTTCTCACTACCATAGAAACACAAGGGGAATGGTCTAGTTGCCTCTGCATAGTCTAAAATGCATGCCAACTGTTACTTCCTTTTCATACATAATTCCTAGTGGGTCCTAACTAGAACACCCTAATTGCTGGCTTAAAAGGGATAAATGGCACAATATCTGAACTTTTGCTCAAGTTCAAACGAAAAAACAAAACAAAACACCAAATATTGTAAGCTATAGAAGAGATTCGTTTTTCATTTGTGTTTATTTTTTCCTCCTATAAGTATATAAAATAATCAATGCAGCTGTTCACATGGCGTTTTCTTTTCACTGCATTTCTGTTTATTATTTTAGTGACTTGTATGGTCAGCTTGCTTCAATTAGTTGGGGAAGCCAAATTAATTATTTAATCATCATTATACAAGGCCGGGCTGTGGGAACTCCCCTAGTAACATAAACTATCCTGTTCTGGAAAATCCCCTTTTTACTGATGTAACATAACACAATGCATTCTCCAGTACAAAAAAGAAACCACTATAAAATAAAAATCTGGTTACTGAGATAACTGCCAGCTCCTCTCTAAAGACATAAATCTCCCCAGATAAATGAATTCTGCACAGTGAAAACTTGCTGCCACACAGAGATATGCAGAAAGTCTCAGCTCGATTTTCTAACTGGCAACCATTAAATTGAAGCATTGCCCTATTTGGCATCATGCACTTCTAGTATATTATAGTACAATCATATTTCACTGAAATCCATCTTTGGAGTAATAAGCCCTGCGATAAAATCTCTGCCCAGACCTTGTATGGGAACTGGAGAATCTCTTATCTGACTCAAATTGAAAGTCTGTAGTCAGCAATATAAAGCAGTAGGTTGTCACTATTTTCACAACCTGCTGTTACTGCAGTTGTCTGATGAAAATCCAAACAGAAATCTGAAAAACCCTTCATGCTATAATCCAAGCTACATCCATCTATTGTGCTTTCTTCAGTCACCTGTTGTGCCATATGTGCAGGGTTTTCAGCATTTGCTAATTTATAAAAAAGTGAATTTTTTAATACATAATAGAATGTGCATGTCACAAAACACAGTGACTCCTGAAGCCAGCTGGGAAAGGTGTGTTAAACTGTGAATGTATGCTCATGTGTCCCCATGTTGCCCCTGTTTTAATACCTCCCCAAAGGGGCAGATCACTTGTGTTTCCCCCGCCCCCCTGGTGCCAGAACCCCAAGACCCAGTAGCGGCCAGGGTCCCCGCAGACCAGACCCAGAGACTATGGAGCATGTCGCTCAGCCATCCATTGGTCCGTTTAAAACTCCTGCGACCCAGCCCAACATCGCTTAACTTGGGGATTGGCTGGTGAGTTAAAGGGCCGTTTTCCCATTGGTCTAAAGATCTGAGATAGGGAACCAAAAAGGTATCCGAAAGGTGAGGCAAAACAGAATTACAACCAGTGTTTGGCCCCTTTCAGGACAGGTATAGTTCCCCGGCGGCGAAGCACCCTAGGTGGCAGGGTTCTGCCGATTGGTCACTTCAGACCGTCTGCAGTGTTCAGATTGGTCCCTCTGAACTGAGAGGAAAACAGTAGGCGCCCATCTCATTGGCCAGGAGTTTAAAGTTCCCCAAAGTAAAAAGGATTAAAGGGACGTAACCCATAAAGGACATTACTAGAAAGTTATCTTACAGTCCAATAGCAGAAACCCATATTATTGCATTCGCAAATATAAGTGATCACTAGATAATTCAAGAAATGTGATCTTGAATCCTTTAAAAATAATGTGAAGGATCTCCCATGGCACAGATTAAGGCTAATCACAGATCTAGACTGTGCAACTGAATATTTTCAGTCACAGTTTTTGCATGTTTGGAATACACATGGCCCACTGTGTAAAGTAAGAGTAAAAGGGGCACCTCTTCCTTGGCTTACAGCTGACCTCAGGTCATGAGGCTATTCATGAAAAGGTGAGTTGCAGGTGAGATTAGGGAAGTTGATGTGAGATGAACATTTCATGTGACCGGTTTAGCTATACATTGTGGATGGACAAAAGTGATTAAAGTAACCTCTGAGCAGTATCTGCTGGCTTGGGTAGCTATCCTCTTTATTACTCTACATATTTGGTTAGTCTGTAGGCTGGTCTCATAATAAATTGTTTTTAAAGCATATTTGCCATTGACACTCCCCCCATACCCCCCTCGCAAGAAAGCAGTAGCATCAATTGTCCTCTCATTCCTGTTCTTTCTTAAAACAACCTCCTACCACTACTCTTAAAAACAAACTAATCATAATAGCTGGGAGGAACCTTTTAAAGCAAGTTCATACTCGCCAACTTTACATTTTTAAGTGAGAGAGTCCTGATTTGAGAGCACAATGTTGTCATATTAATATCCCTGTTCAGTGCCCCACTTGAATGTATTGTGTAATCATACTGGAAAACTGAATCCTAATTAGCACTGATATTTCATGTCTGTGACTAAGATGTGCAACACATGTATTCAGTATGTTAATTATTGCACTACAATGTACTTGGTACCCAGCCCCAGATAGGAGATTGATGCATCTGACATTCAATGGAGCTAGAGTGGCAAGGCTGGCCACCTAAAAGATAAACTAATGTAGATATGCTTATATAAGTTAAGATTACCAGTAATTTGTCAGCATTTTTCTGAAAATTAGGCCTTGGCCAAAAGCTCAGTTGCTGTTAAACAGAAAATAAATCTTATGTTGACTTTTAGCAATGTACATGTATATATGACGAATATTGTTTTAATGGAGCTTTGAATGTACATCTTGCTTTATGTATACATGTGCATCGAGTCACTTGTTCTATAATTGAATTCAAATGCTACTTTCCCATTAATACATATCTATGAAACCTACTCAAACAGCACCTACCATTTACCTTTCCGTCTGACCATTATATTTTAGTCCACTCTTTTTCACTTCTAACTATGACCTTTGCATGCAACATTCTTTGAATGCAGAAAAAGATTAACAGATTGGCAGTGTTCAACTGGCATCAGTAGGAACTGTAATGTGATTACTGAACTATAAAGGTTCATCTGCAACCTGGGTGGGTGTCATTTCACTAGTGCCATTGAAAAGAAGAGATCGTTAGCTGTAACTCAAATGTCCAATATAAGTAATCCAGCTTATATTGAAGAGGCTTTCGGTGAAAATGGGACAATCTCAGTAAATTTTATACTGTAATGAAAAATAAAACAGGCTTCCCTTGGCATTTATTCACTTATGAAATCTATTCTACTTGTGATGTCATATTTCTCAGTAGCAGTGCCCTTACACATCTTCTGATTCCTGCAAAATCTACAGATTTTCCTCAGAGCTGATTACCTGCCTCAGATCCTTTTTGGCCTTGTAAGAGTACAATGCAACTCTGCCATCTAACCCAGTTCCACCCCATGCCTCAGTCCTTACTTGCACTATTTCTGACTTCAAACATTGGGTTCCTCGTCTGGAAACCTGGATAGGGCTCTTGGGCATGTGAGTACTTTACTGGAGCCATGTTAGTGTTTCCTATGTCAGGGACAAATTTATGTAGCTTTTAAGAGCCAGAAAGACTAATTCAGGAGCCAGCAGGGCTATTTTTAAGGGACAGGGAAATAGAAATACAATCCAAAAAGTTAGGGGCCAGCAGTAGGCATTTGTCAAGCCCTGTGTTATGTAAAATTAACTATGTGCAATGAGTTAAAAATCCACTAATTATTTTTTCACTTGTGCTGCTAATATAGAAACACAAGTGAAAAAATGTTAGGAGAAAAGAAAGATTTTGGTGTGCTAAGCATGTTGCAGGATCAAGTAATATACATGTGATTACCAAACAGGTTTGTGAGTGCTGCAAGAACAGGGTAATTGACTATGCAGTGTATGCAAGAAATGGTCTGCAATTATTATAAAAATAATAATTTAATTGTTGAAGCATGTATTTTTTTTTTTTATTGTAAGCATAGAACCTTGTGGATGTATTTTTTTTTTACTTGGGTAGTAAGGCTTGCAAATGTGTCAAACTCTATTGATATGAAACCTCTAGAACAGCACTGATGAATAGTTACTAAAATCCTAGAAATGGCTGTTATATTTGTCACAATGCTTAGAAATATTAATTTGTTTATACATCACAAAGCTATGTTAATATTTTTTTTTCTGAAATACAGCAGTAATATTTCTAAATGGTAGGTTCCAGAAAATCTACATATCTACGTGAGTGTGATTTCATATGGATGCCACTTATACTACTGACACAGCAAATTAGAAAATGGCACACTGGTGTTAAAGTGCTAAAAGGAAATACAAATTGATGTGATTGCTGTGCTGCCCTAGATACAATAGTACAATGTATAATACGTTTTCATTCCATTAGGACATTGCCCGGCTGTTACAAGAGAAAGAGGAAAAGAGGAGGAAAAACTATTACCCTTCATCACCTACACGAGGAGAACCTCATGATGTAGACCATGAAGGTATAGTGTGCTAGATATGTAGTCAATGATTGTTGGATGATTGTATATGCAAAGGTGGAGACCATATTGCATGGCCATCTATAAACAAGAAGGTTTATTTGCGATGACCAAGTACTTATTAGTCGAGAGAATATATTATTGATTCTCTTCACTATACAGAATGTCTTTTTTTTTTTTACATCTAGTGTTGCTTTATTCACAGCGGTGTGACTAAAACATATTGAGTCTGTAAATGAATGCCCATACAAGAACAAGGGAATGGGGAACACAACCCTCAAACGGTGCTTAATAGAGTGTTGCTGAAGTGACCAGCATTTATACACAATACATAGAGATATCAGCGCACATCCAAAAATTGCTACTATATAAAAGCTACTTTAACCTTTCTGACATTGGCTATACCAGGTACGTCATCAAAAACATATCAATTAGTGTAAAAAACATGTAACTTAGTTACAGTGCTCAAACCTTGTATATCCTGTGCCAAAACCTGCATAGGCAACAATCAACAGTCGCTGCTTATGCATTGCCAGTCAAGACATTATGCAGCACCGACATTTACCCACATGGGTTAATCGTGACTGCCATATTAGCGAGGAGAATGCTCCTCCAGTATGGTGCTTATCCATTTCTGACAAGAGCGATGGACATGACCAGAAATCACTTCTTTCGCTTTGTTACTGATGCTTGACTGACACTAGAAGCAGTCAGCAACATTTACATTGGGGGAAAAAAAGGAAAAAGCCTACATCTGCTAACCCTAGATTTAGGGTCAGGGATCCACTTAGGGTTGAGGTGAAAAAGGTCACTGTAGGAGAACATGTTTGGAAACAAAAAAAAAAAATACTTTTGGTTATTGCCCTATAACTTTCAAAAAGAAAAACATGTAAACATTCATATTTCTAAGCTTGGGATACATTTTGAAGTGATTTTAAATGGGTTTATTTTACAGTTAGTGATTGTGGTAAAGATTTTTCAGGTCATATTTAGAAAAAGTGGGGGTTTTGTCAATTTGTTTCATCATAAAGAAAGCCATTTTTATGGAGTTAAAAACTGTATATAAGATTTGTGTGTGAATGTCATTTATTTAATCTAGTATAGGTATTTTTAAAACAAAATATTTCTTATTTTTCTTCTTGTTATTATACAACTACAACATCAACATAACACTATTTAACCTTATCAACTTCATAACCTACCAGTCGGCTTTCACTGTTTGATAGTCTGTACAGTCGAAGGAATTGGTTCTGTTAAGTTTCCAAATGTCGTCCCTCCCAGTTTTATTAATTTGTGTTGTTCTGTGGTAAATCATGTTTCTTTGTTTCTGGGTGACCTGCATGTGTTTTAGCATATTTTTAAAGTAGCTTTAAGAGGGATTAACAATTTTTGTTTGTTCGCTGATATTTCTATATATTGTGTAAATTAATGCCATTAATTAAATTATTAAACAACTAATGATGATGTGCGTTTGTGTGAATGGATGGGTGTATGAATATATTATCAATTTCATCTGTTTACTAGCATTACACGGGACTATTTAAGCTATTGTTGAGAGCAAGTCAAACTCATGTGTAGAATGACATAGTTTTGATCATTTCACCTCTGATTAATTTCAGTGGGGATTCGAACCAGGGTTTATTAAATTAGGGAGATTCAAAATGAAAGTCAACCTCCTCCATCTATTCTCAAATTTTAGACCCATATATGTACTTTTAGTAAGCCAACCAACAGGATTGTTTTACATCAAATCAAGTTATATTAATTTATAGTTCTCAAACTACAAAGTAACTTGCAATCTGTAAATGCTATATGACCTCCCTATATTTCAAAATATCTGGAAACTTAGCATCTCAGATTACAATATAAAGGCTGGTGGGATACATATTTTACAAGTACAATCGTTTCTAAATTTATTTAAAATATATTTTTTAAAAATATGAATTGCCCTCCAAGTTATTGTTTATGAAACATGCAAGCCAGAAGGCAAACTTTTTTAACTGTGCTAGTACAGCAATATTTCTAAAATACAATCCCACTACTGGATTGCGCTTTAAATTGATTTCTGTATATTTCATATTTTTTCATGTATTTTTCTTCTTCATGCTGTTCACCGGTAAATGTAGTGGTAGTCTATTACTCCAGACTGTCATTGCATGAATACAGTTTTCGACAAGCCCTGGCCATTATCGCATAGCATGCATAAAATGCAAGTTTTACCTAAGGCCTGTCAAATGCAGGAAATTTCCAATTACATGTGCTAATTTAGAAATGTTAAGGTATTACACCATTTATGAAGTATGACCATGTTCTTTAATTTATGCTTTCAAAAATAGACATGTTAATAGTTTGTTTTTGTAAAGTAACAAAATGCAAACTTAGTGGAGAATAAGAAATAATATTTGGTGTGACCACCCTTTGCCTTTAAAATCACATCAGTTCTTCTAGGTACATATGCACACAGTTCTTTTTTTTAAGGAACTCTGCAGGTAGGTTGTTCCAAATATCTTTGAGATGAACCAACCACAGTTCTTCTATGGATTTATGCAGCCTCAGTTGCTGTGCTCTCGTTATGTAATCCTAGACATTTTGAGATCAGGGATCTGTGGAGTCCATATCATTATCACTTCCAGTACTCCTTGTTCCTCTTTACACAGAATATTACATTACATTAACATTTATTTATATAGCGCCAACGTAGCGCTAGGTACAGAGCATCAAAGGGAACAACATTCTAAGTTAGATAAAGTAGAACAGACTGATATCCAGTGGTGTATCTTGATTTTGTGCTGCCCTAGGCAGACACAATCCGGGCACCCCCCTACCCAAGCTGCACACCCACGTTACACACCTAAGACATGCCCCATCAGTCAGACTCACATCAAGCTCACACTCCCATCACACTCAGTCACACACTCCTACTCCCATCACACTCAGTCACACACTCCTACTCCCATCACACGCAGTCACACACTCCTACTCCCATCACGCACACTCTGACTCCCATCACACTCAGTCACACACACTGTCTCCCATCACACACACTCTGACTCCCCTCACACTCAGTCACACACACTGTCTCCCATCACACACACTCTGACTCCCATCACACTCAGTCACACACACACACACACACACACACACACACTGTCTCCCATCACACACACTCTGACTCCCATCACACTCAGTCACACACACACTGTCTCCCATCACACACACTCTGACTCCCATCACACTCAGTCACTCACACACACACACACACACACACAGTCTCCCATCAGCAGTTACCTTTCCCTGGCAGGCAGGCAGCATGGTCCCTCCATGCTGCCTGTTCGGCTTCCCGGCGATTGTGCCGACAGGTCACGTGACCGGGCGCGCGTATGACGTCAGCGCGCCCGTCACGTGACTGTCGCCACTTCCGTGTCGGCACACTGCACGGGGAGCCGAACAGGCAGCACGGAGGTTTCTCTATGCTGCCTGTTCGGCTCCCCGTGCAGCCTGGCAGGCAGAGCGATGGTGAGGGGGATCTTCCGATCCCCTCTCACCTCCGTCTCTGCCTGCAAGCGCGGTGGGGTTTTTTCTTTTTTAAAGGGCCGAATTTTTTAATTTTTTTTTTAATTTTTTTTTTCCAGTGCTGGGGGGCGCTGCCGCCCCCCAAAATTTGCCGCCATAGGCATCCGCCTAGGATGCCTCGCGGTAAATACAGCACTGCTGATACCTCAGGTAGAGAGGCCTGCTCGCAAGCTTACAATCTAGAAGGAGTGGAGTACATGAAACCAATAAAGGAGTGAAGAGGTCAAAGGAAGGTGGTGGTAGTAACAGTAATTTGTGTGGTTTGTGCTAGGTGGGCTTGGCCAGAGTTGAATTGTGTGATTTAGCTGGATTAGTAAGCTCCCTGATCCTAACAGTGATTGAAAACCGTGAAAGCTCGGTGGGATTCACTAGAGGTTAATTAACAGATATTCGAGCAGGATGAGTAGTAAGCTTCCTTAAAGAGATGAGTTTTTGAGGGACTTTTTGATGTTTGAGAAAGAGGGAGAGAACTGAATGCTCTGCAGAAGGGAGTTACAGAGAGAGGGAGCAGCTCAGGCACAATATTGCAGGCGCAAGTGTGAAAAGGTAATGAGCTTTAGTCCAACTGAGGAGGGCAGAGGTCATGCAGGGTACCGGTTTATGAGAGAGGCAATGTATAAAGGAGCCGAGGAGAGGAGGGCTTTGTAGGTTAAAGAGAGAATTTTAAATGTTATCCTAGAGCAGACGAGAGTCAGTGGAGGGCATTGCAGACAGGGAGGCACCGAATTGGAATAACGAGCAAGAAAGATGAATCTGGAGGCTGTGTTTTGAATAGATTGCAGGGGAGAAAGATGAGTCAGAGGTAGTTCTGTCAGGAGGCTGTTACAGTAGTCAAGGCGAGACATCATAGATGAGTGCACTAGGATTTTGTCGGTCTCTTCGCTGAGGAACAGGCAAATGCGTGCAATGTTCCTTAAGTGAAGATCATTATTAATGACTTTGGCTGTATGTTTGGGGTTATTTTCATGCTACAGAATAAATTAGGGGCTTATCAGATGCCTCCCTGATGGTTTGGCATGATGAATAAGCATCTGTTTGTATTTCTCAGCATTAAGGAGACCATTAATTCTGACCAAATTCCAAAAGACTTTCATCCATCAAGTGCAACCCTTATCCTGTTGCATATTTACTGCTGTTGTTTACTATTTTATCATGCTTTACTGTTGCCTGTAGACACTCATTCATGTAGCTTTCTGCTACAGACGAATATTCCAATTTTTGACAAAAGAGTACCTGCTGCAATTTGTTTGAAACCCAGTTCCTGTAGTTGTGTGCATAGTTGAGTTTCATGCGTTGGCCTTGTTTCCATGTTGGAGGTATGGCTTTTTGGCTGCATGTCTTCTAATTCTGACAAGAATTTTGTGGATAGTAGATGGGTGTACCAAGGTCCTACTGTTTTCTACCAATTCTGGCAGATGGCACTGCTGGATATTTCAGATTGTAAAGTGATGTCAGCATGATATGTCTTTCACCTGCTGCACTAAGTTTCAATGGCCGACCACCGTGTATATAAAATCACTGACTTTGTGCAAATGTACCTTGAAGAATTGATGTGGTTTTGATGGCAGATTGGTCATGATCAAATATTGATTTGATTTAGGTTTTCCTTCTGAATATATTACAATATCATCAGGGAGACATCTGATAGGCGCTAAGTGTATTCTCCAGAGAACCATACATCCAAAGTCATTCAGATTTACCAACCGTGTAAAGGAGAGTAAGGAGCACTGGAATTGATGGTATGGTCCTTACAGAGCACTGGACATCATTTTGTTTGTCTTTCTGTCTGCTTGGGATTACATGGATAGAAAAGCAACTGAAACTTCCTACATGCACAGAAGAACTGTGGTTAGTTGTCCAAGATGCTTGAAACCACCTACCTGCCAAGTTCCTTAAACTGGTGTGCAAGTGTACCCAGAATGATTAATGCCTTTTTGAACTCACACCAAATAGTGATTTAGTTTAGGGATGTCTTCTTGTCATTCAATTTGTGTAATGTTAATTGATTAAAATAACTATCAACATGTCTATTCCTAAAAGATTAGAGCAGAACCTTTTCAAACAATTTAGTTTCCTTGACTTTTATTGTAATACCCAGCAAGGATTCATTAAAAAACCTGGAATGAGCTGTAAATCATCTGAGGTAATAATTCATACAGTATCAAAAGTGAATAATTGTTACAAAATCAGCTGCTAAACTATTATTGGTATACTCATTATCTATGAGGAAAAATGGTTATTATAGAAAGAAAAGTTGTAACGGGGATATTTTAATAGAATGCATCAATATTTGCTGTGGTGGCTTGTAATTTCCTGTTTTGTGGTGTTCCTTTATTGCTCAGGCCACCGTAAAGGTAGGCATAAGGAACACCGGTCTGAACACGATAGACACCATAGGCATGAGCGACTTGAAAGGCAAAGAAGGGAAAGGAGCGACCCCAAGTCTGAGTGCATTTCATCCAACGCAGATATTCAAAGCCATGGTCGTTCAGGAGAATCCTGGTTACCTGGCAAATCAGAAGATGACTATGGCAATCACAGGCATGAAAATCATCATAATAGGTCTTCTAATAAAATTGAAAAGCCTGAAAGGCCACCACCACCCAGGACAAGTAGACACGACGATGTGGGTAATGACAGGACAAATGGAGAATGTATGGATGAACAAAAGTCGAGAAGGGGCAGGTCACAAAGTAATGACTTTCCAAGCAAACATAATTCTGGTAATGGTAGACACCGGGACAGTAGTAATACCAGAGCTCCCAAAAGTGGTATCGAGGGTGATTTTGACAGTGAAAGACACAGGAGGCGAACACCTTCTCCAAAACATGAGAGGCACCCTAGAGATGCAGGTAACAGGTGATGGTGGTGGTAGTTGTGGCATCCTTGTGAAATGGTTTTGATCAAAGTCTTCTGCAAATCACTATTTCTGCAGTTTGTTTTTTGTTTTGTTTTTATTGGTGACTGTGGAAATCATGTTGCTGATTTTAAAATCATCTTCATTTAAACATTTCTAATTTATATTTTATTTCAAAATGTGTCTGCTTTTTCTGTTGAAATTATATGTACAAAATCATAGTTGTGCTGTGTTTTTGTACCTCGTATGCTGGGCTTCTAATGCTTCTTTATATTACTTTTGTTGTTATTGTGTCAGAGGCTCAGCTAACCTGTACATACAAGTTGCCAATAGTGTCTAAATACAAAGAAATGGTTATATTAAAAACTTTGTATTCACTCAATATCAGTATGTCATGCCAGGGTCCCGCCTCCATGTTCCCTTAATTGGAAATAGTTTTGTAGCAATTTTGGAGAAACAGAAGCATGTGTGGGAACTGGGAAATAAGATGACCAATACAAAATAATAATTTTGTAAATAATGTGCCTCTCTCACAATATGACATGCAATAAACTTTTTTTTTTTTTAATGCAAGATTTTCTTGTAATTGTCTTTTTGACTTTCAGGTCATCGACCAAAAGGGACACGTGATGCACCTCCGAGCAAAAATGTAACCGGTCCAAAAACACGTGAAGAGTATGATGCAGAGATTGCGAGGAAACTCCAGGAAAAGGAACTTAAGGTACTTCTTGTATATATAGAATGGCATTGTATTATAGTATCTTTATTATCAGTATTAGATTCTCTTCACAATCATTTAGTAATTTAAACCTTTGACATCCTTGCCAGGACCTCAAGACAAACTGTACAATTGGGAGAATACATCCCAGATATAGGAGCATTTTGCTATATACACAAATATACTCAGACAAAAAAAAAAATAAAAAAATTGTAAGTTTTCTTCTAGTATCAACCTTCTTATTATTGCCATAGTCTCTTTCCAACCTTGGATGTTCCTGGCACTCCAGCCATGTCCATATTATGTATTTGTGTTGATAAATGTGTAATTCACCAGTTGGCATATTCAGTCTAGCGCAATATCTAGTGAATATTTGTTTAAAGCAGGATTTCTTTCTTTTTTTTTAACCTTTTGGTATTATAATATTATTTTGTAACATTTAATCAAATGCCACGATATTAACTTTCTCTTAAAATAATCGATAATTGTTTTCATTTTTTTATCACAGGTTAACATAGTGGACGTACGAGCAGCACAGATGGCTCAAGATGAGGTAGGTTCAACCTGACCCCAAGTATTAGTTTTGTAGTTTCTCTATATTTCCAAACTAGCAAAAAAACAAGTACCGAAATGTGGGAATGTTAGTGAAAAGTAACAATCGCTTTCATTTATAGAATTTTTGAGCAGAAAACCTAATATAAGGACTCTGTGTCCATGACGGTGCTTAATAAATGAATGAATGATGATAATAACCTATCACCATGCAAATTAACTGCCACAGTGGAAAACAATGTATTTGCATTTGGTGTCTAACAATCAAAACTGCAAGTCATATAGAAGTTTATGTTTAAAAAAGACTTACGTCTATCAAGTTCAACCATTTTCCTAATCCTTGTTTACTGCTGTTGAAAAAAAGGCAAAACAACACTAATTCCAGCAATTTTGAATTCTGCTTTCAATGTGGAAACAATTCCATCTTGATTCCAAAATGCAATCAGATTTATCCTTTTAATCATCAAGCACTAAATAAATATTACAACAACATTAAATAAAAGTATCCAGTCTCCTTTTAAAGGTATCTATTGTCATTGCAAGTGCCACCTCTTCAGGCTGTGAATTCCATACCTTTATTGTCCTTACCGTAAAGAATCCCTTCTGCTGTTGTAGAATAAATCTCCTTTCCTCTTGTCTTCTGTTCTACTACTTTTCTGTTAATGCCGAAAACACAATAAGGCAGGACCATGGAGAAATGTATAATAATTATATTTAAAAAATGCTAAATAAGTGAGTGCAAATCAAAATGTAGTCCCTAAATACCACCATAAGAATATATGAAACAAATGGTGAATGCACACCAAAGGTTAAAAAAGTACAACATTTATTGAAATTTGTAAAATAAACAAAACAGAAAAATAGTAAATCACTATTAAAGTAAATAAACGAATGCAAACAATACAGAACATAAAATAATAACAAACCAATCATGTATCCAATTAAATAAATAAGTAAAGAAAAACGTACAATAGGAGAGACCAGGGCACATAAAAGAAACAAACCCCCAACTTTTTTAGCTTAAAAAAACTTCTACTGGAGGTATCTAAAATATCTATAACCTTTTCTAAATAAACATTTTGTTATTATTTTGATTGTATACCTGCACACCGTCTCTCTCTCTCTTTCTCACGCACCGTCTCTCTCTTTTGCATACACCGCCTTTCTCTTTTTCACAGTCTCTTTCTCTCTTTTTCACACACTCTCACTTTTTCACGCAGTCTCTCTCTCACTTTTTCACGCAGTCTCTCTCTTTTTTTTCACACAGTCTCTCTCTTTCTCACACACCATCTCTCTCTCTTTTGCATAGACCTTCTCTCCCTCTTTTGTACTCTCACTCACGCACTCTCACGCACGCACACACCATGACACAGTTACACATTTTTTACCTTATACCTTTTACTATAAAAGCTCCTATAGCAGCCTCTACTTCCGATCGGCACTCACCCCCGCGTGGGAAAGCTCAGCAGGGATTTTTTTTTAACAATGATAGCCCTGGATTCTCGGGGTTAAAGTATACTTTAGCCCCAGAGTCTCCATTCGGGGCTATGCAGGGGGGATTCGGGGCTATATGCCCAGTAACCCACCCCTAGCGACGCTACTGCCAACAGTTACCTCATAAAACAGGCAAAGGTCTTATTTTTGTATATGGAATTTCTACATTGGTTTGCAGGAAATTGCTCGCTATTTAATGGAAAAAGAAGAGAAGGCTTACAAGAAATCTAGAGGTCGGGAAAAGATTTCTGACAGAAAGAGATCAGAAGAACGGGAGGTGAGTGCAAACTGGACAATTAAATTCTCTCCCTTATAAGTAATGTTTAGTGAAAACAGAACCCTATCCTTCCTACATAAGGTCTTCCACAAACCACATTTTCTGGGAGTGAATTGCCATTAATTGACAACTAAGCTGTTAAAGATTAGACTAAAACAACAGTTCTACTTATCCATTTCCATCTTTGAAGTTATCCGTTTACAGCCTTAGTGTATTTGTGTGACATTAACTCCTTAGTGACAGTTTTTACACATCTGTGTTTGTTTAACTGTCATTTTCTTTTTCTGTTCAATGTACCCACACATAATATTATATACTGTTATCCAAAACAGAATCTAAAAATATAATAAAAAACCTTTTCGAACTTTGACATGAAAAATCTTTTACACAAGTAAAAAAAACACCCAATCTGTATAGTTCAGGCCCGGACTGGCCATCGGGCACACCGGGCAAATGCCCGGTGGGCCGCGGTGGCCATGGGCCGAGGCCGGCAGGGGAGGTCCCAGCAGTGGCGTCCCCTGCATTCAAAAAAAAAAAAATTCAAAAACTTACCTCGTTCCTGCTCTGTCCCCTGGTGCAGGTCCGTGGCTGTGAGGGAAGCGTTGTGCGCTCCCCTCCAGCCGCGTGGTCAATAAAGTTTGTTGGAACTTTTTTTTTTAAACAAACTTTATTGTTCCTGCACGGCTGGAGGGGAGCTCACAACGCTTCCCTCACAGCCACGGACCTTCAGAGCACCGGGAGACGGAGCAGCAAAGAGGTAAGTACTGGGGTCTGGGGAAGGGGGGAGGAGGGTGGCATAATGAGCATACTAAGGGGCAATATCCTGGCATATTACATGGCATATTGGGGGCAATATCCTGGCATATTACATGGCAAATTGGGGGCAATATCCTGGCATATTACATGGCATATTGGGGGCAATATCCTGGCATATTACATGGCATATTGGGGGCAATATCCTGGAATATTAAATGGCATATTGGGGGCAAAATCCTGGCATATTGAGAGCAAAATCCTGGAATATGAAATTACATATTGGGGGGCAAACTCCTGGCATATTGATGGGCAATATCCTGGCATATTAAATGGCATATTGGGGGGGCAAAATCCTGGCATATTGAATGGCTAAATCATGGCATATCGAGGGGTTAAATACTGGCATATTTTAATTGGCAAAGTGATGCTGTGGCATGGTCTGTGGGGCAAAAAAAACATGTACTATGTGAAAAGTGACACTGGCTAGTTCTGTGGGGCAAAGTGACACTATGGCATGCCAAATCGTGTAGGTGAAATATGAGTGCAAGCCAACTGCTGTGGGTGCAATATAGGTGGATGGCAAGTTCTGAGGGTACTGTATGGTGCTGTGTTAAGTCCTGTAGGTGCAATGTGCGTGCAGATGAAGGGAAAAATAAATAGTAATGCAATTTTTCATTAACATTTTTATTAAATACAATATTAAATAATTCAAATAAGTATAAATGCAACTAGTTATAGAGAGATGTCTGTGTTTATAGATATGTATTGTTTTCGAATTGTACAATTGTCATCTTGTGGGGCTCCTGTGTGTTGCATAATTAATGGCTGTCCCATGTGTGGCATATTTATTGGGCCCCATGTGTGGCATAATTAAGGGGCTCTTTTGTGTGGCATAATTATGGGGCGCTTGTGTGTGTGGCATAATTAAGGGGCGCTTGTGTGTGTGGCATAATTAAGGGGCGCCTGTGTGTGTGGCATAATTAATTGGGCTCCAAGTTGAGGCATACATAATGGGGCTCTGATGTGGCATAATTTATGGGGCTCCTGTATATGGCATAGTTATGGGCTCCTGTATGTGGCATAGTTATGGGCTCCTGTATGTGGCATAGTTATGGGGCTCCTGCGTGTGACATAATTTGTGGGGCTCCTGTATGTGGCATATTTAATGGCCATCTGACTGGTATTACTAAGGAATACCCCTCACACACACATACTGCACCCCTCACATACACACAGAACCCCCCAACACACTGCACAACAGACATACACAATACTTCCATATATATATATCACACACACTCACTAGATCTCCTATACACATTCTGGGTCCTTCAAACACACACTAGACACGCAATTCCACAAGCAGGCTCCAAACACATGCTCAATACTCTTTCCTGGCATTTTTGTCTCCTGGTATCCATTTATAGAGACACCAGAGACAAGTTGCAAGGAAACACAGTGCAAGCATGTTATTAAATTTGCTTGCACTGTGCAGAACAAACACAGGGCTTTTTTCTCATGCTAGAGCTCTTCAGCAGAGCTCTGTGCATGGTCTGCCCTGGAAGAGCATTGAACCAACATGCTCACTTTGAGAGGGAGCGTGTTTGTCATTGGTGATGACAAAACACACCTCCTCTGCCCCGCCCCCTTCTTAGTGGCCACTGTGATAAAAAAATGCCTGGGCCGAATTTTTCTCCCAGTCCGGCCCTGGTATAGTTTCTAAAATTTGTCCTGAGTTTAGAAATAGCGAATGTTTACATATTTTTCTGTTGTTTTTTTTAGCAGGTTATAGGACAATAACTTACATTAGTATTTTGTTCCCTTACAATTTTCTCCTACAGTGACCTTTTGATTCCAACCACAGTGATCAACTTAACCCTAACCCTAGATCTCAAACCTACCTATGTTTTGGTTTTTTTGTAGACGTAATATTGCTGACTGCCACAAGGGGCAGTTAAACAACCACAACAGAGAGATTTAAATATTGCCCACAATATTTCCGGTATGGCCCTTCTCTTTTGGTATGGCGCATATAATTGTTCTGAGGAGAGATCCTAAGAACAACTATGCGCAAGATGGCTATTTTTATGGTTGCCAACTTTCTGATCACTGGAGGAAATTATTGACCGCCTGTTAGAGGATGTACATGTACGCCTTGTGTCATGAAGTGGTTAAGAGATGAGAGAAGCAAGATGTATGTATGTTTATTTTAGCATTTTCCACTAATTATCATAGGGTCTACTCAATAAAGAGAGAATTGCAAATTCAAACTTTAGGGCAAATTAGCCAGGTTGGGAAATCTCCAATGCAGCTGAATGGGAGAATTTATCAAACGCTGCTACTTTTGACCTTCAAATTTGAAATTATTATTATTCTCATATTCCTTCAATTCTCTTGTTATTGACTAGGCCCTTATGTAGAACTGTGGGCATTGTGTAGGTATTTTTAGAGTAACCATTTTTTATATATATAATTTATTTTTTTTAATACTTTTTTGAACTATATATAACATTTTGGGCTATTGTTCCATTAATTATATATTATCATGCACCTTAAGTAATTATGTTTATCACTACAACAGTCATTCCTAAAATACATTTTTATATAAAGGAAACTGGGTGTTGGCAGTGTAAGTCTTAACCCCCAAAGCATGACTAGCAGGATTTTGATTTTATATCCCTTTGCCTTCTTCATTGAACATGGGACCAACAATGAGTTTACATGTTTGCTCACCAAAACCCAGTTGATGTTAGGTTGTTGGTTTTTTTAGGTAATATTTTCTTATTTTAATACAAACCATGACCTCCTCAAAAGGAGTCCGTGGATTTTTATTTATTTAAATAAGATGTTTTCTTTTTCTATAACAAACTCTTGCACTTTAGCCACATGAGCATGTTCGTCCAAGGTCAAGAGAGAGTCAAGACCAGCTCCGGTCTAGAAGTGATAAACCATACAGGTAAGAATGCACCCCTTGCTTTCAATAGTATTAGGGATCTTTTTATTATTTTAACAATGGAAAAACTGGATATATGAAATGACAATGCATTCAATGTAGACTAGAGATTACAAAGTGACCAGTTAAAATATAATGATTTTTTAATATACTAAATCACAAATAAATATCATATATTTTGTTTGGAAATGGCTTTCTGCAAATAAGGCCAGTTATATAACTGTATTTTTTTTTTAAATCTTTAAGATCTAGATACAAAGGAAGTGTTTTTCTGCTATGATCTGTCTACCTTTGTTCATACTTGCCTCGTTATGTTATTTATTAGGCCTCTTCCTCCTTCACCGGATGAAGATGATTATGATCGTAATTATACAAATCGAAACCAGCACAGCTCTCCACGATCTGATTCTAAATCACAGTCTTCTCATAAAGGTAATTGTTGAATTGATCTTGCCGTCTATAAGGCAGTGTGAACGTTTTTGGTCCGGAGTGCCCAATCTTTTGACAAAATACAAGTAATGCACTACAAAGTGCCAAGAATAAATGCATATGCACGCATTTTTCTATGTGCGTATGCAAGTACCTTTACACAGGTTTTGCCAGGGCACCCAAATTACACCCACAGGATTTGCCCAGTATTCAATTTCCACCACAGGACCAGCACCCAGATTGGAAACACAGAACTTTCCCCAGTACCCGGTCTACCCACGCAGGACTCTGTCTAGTTAAAAAAATCCTAAACAGCCAACTGTTTCTCCCTTTCTTACTGATACTCCAGTAGGTCTCTTGGATCTTTCAAGTGCTACCAAATCATTTTTGCATTGTAGGTGCACTGCAATTGTTCTAAAAATTCCCCTCTCCCCTTGTGTCTTTTGCAATAGCACAAACAACCAGCAGATGGCAAAGAGTCTTAGTGTTAGTGATTGGCATTTAAATGTTATATGTATCTCACTGTTTTGGAAAAAGTTAGGTTTGTAGCATGATTTTAATAGGTGAAAGTACTTTCTTATAGTTGTATATATGTATGAATGTATGTGTATATACATAATATTTCTATCAAAGTGCAGTTCAAGGGTTTTCCATATATCCCAATGCAGTTAAATAACTAGCATATGGTGAAAGGTTCAAAATACAAATCTAATATTTCTTATATTTTTAACATACTCGAAAAATGTTTAGTTGGCCAATAAATGTATTCCACTTTTTTCTAAAGTAAGTTTTTTTTTTTTTTTTTTTTTTTTTTGGTATTTTTATTATTTATTTTGGTAATCCACAAATGTTGGGATGCATTTCACAATCATGATTAATTTCCTTATGTATCTGATTACAAACATTTATTTGTATGTGTTTCAGTGAATTTAGAAAATGTATTGGGTAAATATACAGTGATTATTCAATTTTCTTTTTTTTTTTAGGTTCCTACTACAGACCATGAAGATTGGTGCCAAATTGTCAGTGATGCTCACAACCTTGAAGCAAAGTCTGAAAATGTTTTGCAATCTAAATGTTTTTTGGTAAAATTACCAAAGAACTGTCCTTTTACTGTTGGTCTTCATCTCCAGAAATATTTTTAATGTGTGACAAACACTCTACGGTATTATCAGGCATTGTGCAGCAGGCCAAGTTGATATTGCACAAGCACCCTTACATACAAAGGTTCGTCAACATATATGGAAAATCCTTTTTAGCACATTCTATAAACAGAACAGAGACTCTATTCTGAAAATTGCAAGTAGTCTTTGATGATGTGCATGTTTTTACATCACTCTTTATTGACTGCTACATATGTCTGTTTGGTTTCCTGCCATGCTTTAGATGACCTAGGAAAAGTAAAATGCAAAATTGAAACCAAGAATGAAATAAATACATGTATGGTCTATGTGGGCTATAGAAAATGCAGTATGTGCCTTTAGCGTAAATTGATCAATTGAAACCATTGCCCTGATCTTCTTTCATGGCTAGCACATGTTCCAGTCCGGAACACAGATATAAAAGTTTTTTTATTATTATTATTATTATTATACTACAGCTGAGCAAAATGAAACCTAAGCATATGCTAATTCAGGATCCTCCAAAACAACTGTTCAGGCCATTGTGTCTTTTAACAGAATAATTGCTTGCTTAGTTTTAACTCTTAGATGTCAGTTAGCTTATAGATCCATTAATACATCTCCTCAGGAAACTGTTGCACATGCCAGAAGGACAATGCTGTTTTGTGTTTGTCATTGCAGTGAAGTCCTTACCTTTAATGTTACAAGTAAACTGCACAATGTATGTACAGGTAGATTTTAAAAAGTGCCATTTTTAGTGTTTCTTTTGTATACACACATTTTACTTATTATTTGGGCAGTCAAGTTATTGTTTGAATGAAAGCTGCATTTTTTATATAGTTGATGCATATTTTGTTGTTTTAATCAGGTGAGCCGATCTATATTAAATTTTTTTTCTTGTGAATGGCTGATTTTGTACCTCAACTCATTCTGTGATTCACACCACTAGTACTTAATAGGATAATAGCTTGACTACTTTTTATGTAGATGCTGGGTCGTTTCCATAGAGAAACCATGAATCCCTTTGTTTGGTTGTTTCAGGTTATTCATAGGTAACCTTTGTCACTACAGTTGCGGTGAAATGTAACTATAGTGGTAGTGGCTGGACATCAAGTGACCTGTAACAGTAGCTGAAGCAGTAGGGTTTGCCAAAGCTTGCTTTAGGGTGTTTGCATGTGGTATTTCAGGCCCCTCAACAGAGTGAAAAAATATCCAATTGATTGTAATAATTCTCAGTGTTTAATTTTACATTTTATTTATGAAACTGCATTTTGTATGCCAAATCACATAAATATTCCTAGTGTTTTATTATTTTTTTTATTTAGAATGGCCACAACTAATCGAAACCATATGTTTTTATATTCAGGGCTGATATATCACTGCTTTTAGGCCATAGTTAAATTTGAACTGTCTTGCAAGTAAACTGCTGGTTAGGTTGCCCATGTACTTACTGCAAGAAGAACATGTGTTCCACTGGGATATATCATAAAACTGACCTAATTATAACAAAAAAATAATTTAGATGTGATCTCAGGGCATTATGTTTGACCTGTAATGTTTTGGAAAGAATGTTTTATCTTGGTAAAAAAAAAAAAAAAAAGTCTTGAAGCCTTTGCGTAATTTCCATTTTTTTATACTAAATGTACTAAATGTTGGGATACTTTTGAAGGAATAATTTTATAATTGACTTATATGGATACAGCAATAGGTTTAACTTTGGGGCAGTTGAGAATTAAATGTTGCTTCTGTAGGTTGTGAATGATAAATTATTTCTGCCCCCTATTGGGAACAGGACCTTGGAAACAAATACACATTTTAGATTGACTGTCATCTATGTTCATTTACAATCTGTAAATTATTGCACTGATGCAATGTGGCTGCATAGGTTTATTTGCATGTGAATCACTTTTTTAATTAACATTTACCTTTTTTTGTCCAAAGGATATTTCATGTGTGTCAAAAGTATATATTTCCTCTTATGTCATAAAAAGGCCGTCTATTACTGGGTTATGGTATTCAAGGTTTGTACTGGTAAACATAAGCATCTTTTTAAAGGGCATATTAATGAATGAAAAATTGATCTGGGAGTATTATAATCTTCATTACTGGGAAAGCATTGCTTGTTAAGACTGAAATGCTAGGTAACTGTTCTCAGGATAAATCCAACAAGCTATTTAGAGAAAGCCAGAAGCAATTAAATAGACAAGGAAATACATTTGATTTAGTGTGCAGACTCATGCTTTTCATTGTATAATCCTAGAGGATAAATCTAAAATTGTATATTCTGATACACATTATACCCCATCACAAGCACATAGGTGGCACATCACATCATCACAATCTTTTCCTACCTCTCATGGCTCTCAGTCCCTATTATGGAACTGCTGGGTTCTCTATGCTTTTTCTTTCTTTTTTACTTAAGCAGTTATGTAGAGTGCGTTACAATGAAAATGAGTGGTAGCAATGCTAGGACTGTCATATGATCGATGGGCAAATCCAGGTCTGCTAGTATGCATAGGGAGGGAGTAACATAGGAGGGGACACTGAGTGAGCCTGAGTGACAAAATATGTGATCCCAGGTGAAACATTTAGAGGTGAACAGTTCTGCACATTAAAGAACAGTAGTTCCCAACCCAGCCCCCTTTCCCCCAACAGTCCAGGATTTAAAGATTACCAAGTTATGTTTAAAAATAATTTTTAGTTTGATTTGAACACAAGTGGGTAAACACTAAATCCTTGTTTGGGAACCACTGCTATAGAATAGTTTTTTTTTTTCTATTTTTTTTTAAACATGAATAAAGTAATTTGACACACATTTGATATGTATTTAACGTACACACACACACACACATATATATATATATATATATATATATATATATATATATATGTACTTAAAATGTGCAAAAAAACAAAACTAAAAACTTGATGCAAAGAGAAATCAGATAAGGAATGTCTACATTTTCTTTTATCATTGTGATATCTATAAAATAAAAATCACATATTAAAACAAATTTCTATCAGTAGAAATATATCACTGTAAGCAAGGAGCAATTGGTCTTTCTGACATTTTATACACAAAATGTTTATAAAGGACAACTAATGTTTTTGCATACAGACCACTTTGTAAACCCACTTTAAAATGCTGAATGCTGTAAATTTCCCACACTAAAAATAATGTGACACTGCATGACAATATCATACATGTGCAGCACATCCTCTCTATAGAGCTGTGTGGGTTGCTGACATTGCACACATGCATATTGAGTATCCCACATATAATACACTGCTACTTGTAAGAGTAGCATCTATATTAGAGCCCTCAACTTTGATGCAATTTTCAGTAGCACAAGTAGGGTTCTTGGAAGAACTCCATTGCATTTTTTTGTGTGGTTTTGTTTTTGTTTTTTTCCAGGCTGGAGTGACCATTTTAAAATCTGTCAGTATTCAAAAACATACTATATATTACAATATCCATTATGGACATTTTTTAAAACGATCAATTGTTGTCAAGTCCATTGATTATATTGTATCATGTCCTCTTATATATATCAGCTTCTGCTTGTTGATACAGTATCAGAATAAAACATAACAATCATCCAGGATGACATTGTTTTCAATCCAAAAGAGAAAATCTATCCTCCATGTAATATTTTACTAGTTTCCATTTTTTTGTTTTTTGTGAGGACTGTAGCACCTTTTCACAATAATTGATGGTCAGCTGATGTAGATTCTCCATCCTGAAACACCATGAACAGGACTGTTTTTATTGAGGAGCCTTTTAGAGATTGTCACCTTTGGCATGCGTGGAATAGGCACAAGGCTATCCTAGATATAAGATGGGGAACAGGGGACTAATACAATTATTTAGAAAACTGGGAAGACTTGATAGACCGTATGGTTCTTATCTGCCGACACATTCTATGTTTCTATTATCAGAAGAAAATACTGAATTACCAAAAATAATAATGAGTGAAATCTGATGTTACACACAGAAATTGTGCCCATGATAATCATGATGTTTCTTGACTAACCATGAAAAATTGCTATGAATTTAATTATCACATCCATTGTATTACTATATTTTGACATACATGTTCCATTTAAGGTGGCCTGAGCTTTCTTTTTTAAAACAAACAATTTCTAAGTAATTATATAAGGTCCATGCAATTCATGTACCTATGTTTTAGTTTTTCATTTTCCATTTTAGCAATAAGTAGATAACAAACTAGCCTCTGTAAAAGTGCAAACAATCAGGATTTTGTAATGTGTTGTTCTTTTATTGTTATCTGATGCAGCATTTGAATGTATCTTGTGCCATTTTATATGCAAATGTAAGGCTAAGGACTGCATTAACATTTATTGCTAATACTGTGACATAATCTGCCTAATTGCTTTAATCATTACCATATGTAGGGATTTTGTTTTTGGAAATGTTGGTCATTGAGTTTGATAGATGGAAACCTATATAACCTATAGAATAAGATGATTAAAGATAGTTTGGGCTGGAATTTGGAAGTGAACTCTGTGATTAGTCACGGATATTCCTTTACAAAGATAGGATAATTGCACTGTTGCAAAATTCAGGTAGTGGTTTAAAATAAGGAAAACAAAAATAAAGTGCACACTTCCTATAATTCATCTATGCAATTAATTTTTTTTTTGTCTGTTCATGCTGTGTGACAGATTTAATATGTCAGAATAATTTTAGATTTATTTTAATAACCAAAGCATCATGGTTTGAATGTATCCACTTATTTAACTTGAACTCATGGATGTTAATTGAATGTTATTTGTTGCTTGTCTTGTTCAATAAATCATATTGGTTACCTGATGTGTATATTTCAATTTCTTTTGTTTGGGTCAGTTGGGAATAAACCTGTAAAAAAAGGTAAATTTTACATTGAAAAAAAAAAACTGATTTAAAACTTAATCACATGCTGAATTTCCCTTTATACACTTCTGATTCCCCCAAAATACAAAACAAGAAACTAACAAGGGTGTCAAAGCCTGGCTCTGCATTGGATCCAATTTTTGTTCCCACGCGGGAAGAAGAGGCAGAGGTTGTGGGATTCACGGGACACAAGCCCCAGAAACCGCATCTTATAGTTTATTACCTTCTAACTGTTTGTCCTGACCATGAGCCCACACATGCAAGTTTGTCTATACTGATATAGACACGACTTGCAGAAGTCCATATCTCTGTTATGCTTACTGTGTCTTTAGATTTCTGATTATGCATTCCCTTCTCATTATGCATTCTGATTATGCATTGTACTCCGTACATGAGATTGGATTCATAAATTTGCAGGTAATATATGCACTGCTATGTTTAGCAAACTCAACCAGAGCCCTCAACTTTTGCCTTACATCTTCTGGGAGACAAAGTGCACGTACATTAAGATTACCTTCATCATGTATGATTGGATTTTGGAACATTATCTATTCCTGGTTTTCTGGGGCATGTCATGCCACTTTTCTCTCATTTTAATAGTGGCATGCAATTTCCCCAACAGATCACGTCCCAGGAGATTAACGGGACATTGGGGAATAAAACAAGATTGGTGCTTGATAATCTTGGTACTGTTTGGTTTCTGTACTGCTAAAATTGGTGTATCATAGCATTTAGTAGCTACACCCCCTATTCCCATTGAGGACAATTACCGAACTGGTGGCGCCTGAACTGAACTAGTTGTGCTAAGGTACCTGATGACAAATAAGTATTGGACATCATATCCATCAACCTGCAGGGTAATATTAAGTAGTTCTGACCATGTGTTAGTGAGTTGTGTTGCAAAAAAGATGGGGTTCATAGTCCTCAGACAGCTCTATTGTGTGTTAGCAGTTCTCCACGGTACTGGGAATTGCCGTGGCTGTTGTGTCTGTGTGTCAAACAGTGTGGCAGCACTATCATCATCAGTTCCCTGTCTCTGTTTTCATCTAGGTGCGGAACAATGCCTCACCTAATGACCTGTTTTACCACAATTAAAACATGCATCTGTTCTCTAATCTCTCCCTCCTAACCGATTTCTCATTCCCCCTCAATGAGGGGGGCACTGCCACAGCCTCTTGCACCTTGCCTGGGCTTTCCCTTGCCTTTATAGCCATCTGGATTGGCAAATAACGTTAACTAATGCTTCTAAGCTTTCACTACTGGAAAAATACCTACTGCTTCCTTCATGTACAATTCATTCTACAATGTCATCAGAGTACACTCCCACCATTTACTCACTAACAACTTGCTGCGCTTTCTCATCAAAAACCAAACCGAAGTGCAAAAATCAGGTATTTAGAGTGGAGTAGGAAAAATTCTCCAACTTGCCTATCTTTTCAACTGTGCCAATAATGTGTTTTTGTAGTGCAATTATTCATTCACTTTTACTGAATAGTTTCTAAACATGCAAAAAAATATTGCTTCACCATTAAGTTTGTAAAAAAAAAAAATAACAAATACAGGATTTGATAAAACTGTTTTATATAGTACTGTGGTAAGTTTTCAGAGAAGATATTAACTAGGGAAATTCACACTTAAGTCTTAACATTGACCCAGAGGAACACTTATTATTTAGAAAGTGTTGTACCAGAAACAAATACATGGAGACTGGAATGCATCAAGCGTGTCTTTCTTAGTTGTGCTGTATGCTGTGATGCTTTAAGATAATATTCAAATCTGTGAATGTTTTGGATAAGCATCAAGTATATTAATTTCAAAGCACAAGAGTGCATACATTCTTCTGTGTAAAATAAAAACAGAAAGATCTATAATTCAGAGGGTAAAGATCCTAAGTATGTGATTGATCACTTATGTTAATCCCTAATCCAACTAGCTGCCAAACTAATGAATGAGGGAATTTCCTTATTAGGAGTCACCCAGATAAAGACAGATGAAAAATTAGGATTTATCACAGACCCCACAACTTTCCTGCTTTACACTGACAATCCCGATTTGGGGCGTCTGTCCTGTTTTTCTGCCGAGCTCTACATTTGTCCCACTTTTTGGTACAGTGGTACAGCTCTGCAAGGATTCAGGACCGCAATCCCATGCTTCTGATTACATTCTCTGGTATCTGGGACACTGGCGAATGCCTCCTGCACTTGGTAGCTTCAGTGACTGCACTACAGCTCTATTTTAGTGACATCACTGTTGCACATGCATGGTAGCACTGTCAATTTGAAAGCGTTACTGCGGACAATCAACCTCCCAAGCCCCCCTGCTCCCCACCAATGCACCAGGTGGAAGAGTTCAGAGGTATGCTATCACATTCCCAAATTAGTGAGAGGCTGCTGTCTGCATAATTATTTTATTTTCCCCTTTATTGAATTGGTATGTCATGGCAGGTTCCAAAGATGGCATGTGAGGAAAAAAAGAAAGTAAATACAAAGTTGGCAAGCAAATGGTGCAGATAAAATATTAATGTTGGGAGCGCCTAATAAGAATCGGTGCAAACTTCACCACTTTCCCAAAAACAGAACCCCTTTTCAATGCCAGGGCTCATAATCTACAGGGAGGAGGCGGGCCATCACTTCTCTCCAAGAACCCCAATGAAGGAGGGTTCCATCACACATGCATTGCATTATAATATGCATATATAAGCATCGATATTAAAACTGGTATATTTTTTCTATAAAAAAAGCACCTGCCTTTTTCCTTCCCACTATCTTTTCCTTTTATTCTTATTAAGTGCTCCGACCATTATTTTTTATCTCATTTTTTGTGTGTGTTGAGGAACCACATTTTGCTGCTCTTTTTATTCTGGTATAAGCTGTTATTCCAAACAAAATAAAGTGACTGTGCGCTGGACCCAACACTTGGCACACTACACAATTAACCTTTTCAGTAAGATGATTTCTTACAAGTGTTATATAAAGGGAAAAAAAGATAAAACTAAAATATGGGGAAGTATATCAGGACAATGTACACAACACTGCAAAAAGTATATAAAGTGTCCACTAATCTGCTCAGGGATAATGGCATCTGGGAGCCCGGGTAACACCAGGTACTTTCTATTATCAGGCAGCTCCAGGGATATCACACATGGGAAGAGAAGGCAGGAATGTAAATATAAATGTTTAATGAAAAGCAACTAAAAACACAGTAAAATCTTACCTTAAAATCAGTGGATTCCTCAAAACAGTTAAGTAAAATCCTTGAAAAAGTGTTCATAGGTAAAAGTGCTTTCCTTGGCAGTCCCTTCTTCTCACAACGCCTTTCTCCTCTTCCTCGAGGCTTTTTCAAGTGTCCCCATGTGTTATCCTCCTTCTTATATATCGTCGCATCCTTGTTACGTTTCACTGGAAGCCACTCCCCTCAGTGCTCTTTATGACAAGTCTAGATTTACCTTCCGCTAGGTCCTCCTCTCTCCTCCCTTGATTGGTTGATTTCCCATCCCTGCTTCACTATGCTCCGTCGATCGAGACACATGTCTCGACGAAACAGAGTTATATAGCCAATGCGGGGATGCGGTTAGGGGGAACATAAACGGAAGGTTATTATTCATTATGTATAAGACATTTTTTAAAAAATCGTTTACAATATGCAAACAGTTCTTTTGGCATACGTAATGCATATCATAGAAAACGACAACCTGGATTCTACTCTCAGTCCATGGACATGTTTTCTTTATAGATGCATTTCAAAATAACTCTCAATGTATTAATATTATCTTAAGCTCTAATCAATACCTTATGCTATAGAAATAAGATCATTTATTGCTTTTATGAACCATACATGGGCCAGTGCATTTGTTTTTGGCTCATATTGTGTGTTATAGTTAATTAGTTCTAAAATACATTACTGTACAAATAAACAGGGGCGTCGCTAGGGGGTGGCTACTGGGACTGAAGCCCCGAATCTCATGTGTTTAGCCCAGAATAAAACGTGAGTTGAACTTTTTTTTTTTTTTCTTCCTGCCGAGAGAGCACTGAACTTACCTCCAGTTTAGCAGCTCAGCAACTGGCTCTCTGTACTCTCAGGTACCGCACAAATCTAACAAACCAGCACACAGAAGTTGCTTGCTCACCTCAGCCTGTACAGTGCTACTGCTACACAGCAGAGACTACAATTCCCTGCATGCTGTGTTCCAGTGGAAGGATGTGCATTCTGGTCTCACTGTGTCTTCAAATGTAGTCATAAAATGTCTTCATATCTAAGTGAGGGGGTCAGTGTGTGTTACAGGGGTTACAGACGTGTTCTGATGCCTGTCTGGAGCAGAGGATACAAGGATCTGTAGGCTCATTTAAATGGTTTCACTTCCCAGGGTCTGTGGAAGCGACATGTGAGGTGAGCAAATTAAAAACTGACATCCCTGTCCTGTGCATGTACCTGGCACTGCAAAACGAAGCAAGGACTCAAGTGATTCAAACAAGTCAATATACCAATGACAATAAAATAATATGTAAATAAGATGTATGGACTGCAGACAAATCCAGTTTCTAAGATATGCAAATAAGAGTTGAATAGAACTCCTGCTCCTAATCTATGTCACTGTGTGAATGTAGAGCAGGGGTCCTCAAACTACGGCCCGCCGAGGACATTTATACGGCCCGCCCGGAAAGACGGCCCCGTCCGGATTTAAAAAATGCAGGAGGGAAGAAGACTGCACGGAGAAGTGTAAATACAGAATAAAATCTGTGAATACACTCGTATTGAGTTTCCCAAATATCCAAAAGAAGAGAGACAATAAGGCTAAATAAATTGTAAGCACTTGTGTGAATAAAACACTAAAATATAGTGCAATAGAAGTACTTGGAATAAAGTGCAATATAGACTGAAAAGAGTAGTGAAAAAATGATAAATATCAATGTGGCAAATCTAGCAATAGATATAAACTGATAATAGAACAAATGTAAATATTACAATATCATTCAATAGAATGATACAAAATAAATAAAGTCCAAAGAATAGTCTTCAATAGCTTGCTCCAAAAGAATGTGTAACCTGAAAGAAAATAAAACAAAAAATAGTGTGTACCATAAAAATAGGTTTAATAGCGCATAAAAAAAAGTAACTTACAAGATACAGTGGAAAATAAGACGAATAGCGAAAAATGAACTGCCAATGTGCAGCCTTCTCTCTTCAAACGAAGCGCTGGTGGTGATAAGTCGGCCGGACTAGTCACCGTGTAGATGGAAGTAGGTAGCGGAGTTGAAGAAGAGGCTTGGAGTTCATGAAACGCTTAAAACACTCCCACCTGGGTTACACATTCTTTTGGAGCAAGCTATTGAAGAATATTCTTTGGACTTTATTTATTTTGTATCATTCTATTGCATGATATTGTAATATTTACATTTGTTCTATTATCAGTTTATATCTATTGCTAGATTTGCCACATTGATATTTATCATTTTTTCACTACTCTTTTCAGTCTATATTGCACTTTATTCCAAGTACTTCTATTGCACTATATTTTAGTGTTTTATTCACACAAGTGCTTACAATTTATTTAGCCTTATTGTCTCTCTTCTTTTGGATATTTGGGAATGTATTGAGTGTATTCACAGATTTTATTCTGTATTTACACTTTTCCTCGCTTCTTCAAGGTATAGTGTAGTATACCTATACACAATCCCATCCAGATAAGATCTAACTGTTGTTTCCTGCCCTCCTTTCTATTCCCATTTTTGGGGTTAGTCCCTTTCGCATTCATAATCCTGGCATATTGGGTGGCTATATCCTGGGATATGGAGGGGCATAATCCTGGGATACTGAGGGGCATAATCCTGGCATATTGGGTGGCTAAATCCTGGGATATTGAGGGTCATAATCCTGGCATATTGAGGGGCATAATCCTGGGATATTGAGGGGCATAATCCTGGGATATTGTGGGGCATAATCCTGGGATATTGAGGGGCATAATCCTGGGATATTGAGGGGCATAATCCTGGCATATTGGGTGGCTATATCCTGGGATATTGAGGGGCATAATCCTGGGATATTGAGGGGCATAATCCTGGGATATTGAGGGGCATAATCCTGGCATATTGAGGGGCATAATAATCCTGGGATATTGGGGGCATAATCCTGGGATATTGAGGGGCATAATCCTGGCACATTGAGAGGCATAATTCTGGCATATTGAGGGGCCTTGTTACGACTAGCAGTGACAAATATGGAACCGGACATTGACCATCTCATTAGCCAAAAGCAGGCCCATAGTTCCCATTGAAATACTGGTAAGTTTGTTAATTTAACTTTACTTCATTTTAAATATTGTATTTGTTCCCTTTTGTTTCTTCACTTCAAAATAAGATATATGCAGTGTGCATAGGAATTTGTTCATAGTTTTTGTTTTTACTATAGTCCTGCCCTCCAACGGTCTGAGGGACAGTGAACTGGCCCCCTGTTTAAAAAGTTTGAGGACCCCTGATGTAGAGACCCTGTATAATGCATGGTTATATAGTGACAGTGTGTAAAGATGTAACTCTGCATTATCCATTGCCAGCTGATCTCTTCTATATATTCTTCTATACATTGTGCAGGGTCTGGTGAATGATATTATTCATAAGTCAAATGTGTAGCTCAGGGGTCCTCAAACTATGGCCGCGGGCCACATGCGGCCCGCCGAGGACATTTATACGGCCCCCCCGGAAAGACGGCCCCGTCCGGATTAAAAAAAATTTCGGCGGCTGCATCCATTAGATGCGGTCCGAGAAAAATAAAAAAACTTCCTGTCATTGCCATCGGATTTGACAGTATGTCATATCCGGTGGCATTTTCCCTCCTCCGTGCAGGAGGGAAGAAGACTGCACGGAGGAGCTGGACGGAGACAGGGAGCACCAAGGAGATGGTGATACTTACCTCCTTGTTGCTCTCTGTCTCCCGTCTTCTCCTCCGTGCATCTTCCTCCGTCTGTGGCTGTGAGGGAAGCGTTGTGCGCTCCCCTCCAGCCAATGCGCATTCAATAAAGTTTGTTTAAAAAAAAGTTTAAACAAACTTTATTGAATGCGCATTGGCTGGAGGGGAGCGCACAACGCTTCCCTCACAGCCACAGACGGGCAGATGAGAGCACCGGGAGACAGAGACAGAGCAGCAGCAAGGAGGTAAGTAAGGGGGAAGGATCCTGGCATATTGGGTGGCTAAATCCTGGGATATTGGGTGGCATAATCCTGGGATATTGAGAGGCATAATCCTGGGATATTGGGTGGCATAATCCTGTGATATTGAGGGGCATAATCCTGGGATACTGAGGGGCATAATCCTGGCATATTGGGTGGCTAAATCCTGGGATATTGAGGGGCATAATCCTGGCATATTGAGGGGCATAATCCTGTGATATTGAGGGGCATAATCCTGGGATATTGTGGGGCATAATTCTGGGATATTGAGGGGCATAATCCTGGGATATTGAGGGGCATAATCCTGGCATATTGGGTGGCTATATCCTGGGATATTGAGGGGAATAATCCTGGGATATTGAGGGGCATAATCCTGGGATATTGAGGGGCATAATCCTGGCATATTGAGGGGCATAATAATCCTGGGATATTGAGGGGCATAATCCTGGGATATTGAGGGGCATAAGCCTGGCATATTGAGGGGCATAATAATCCTGGGATATTGAGGGGCATAATCCTGGGATATTGAGGGGCATAATCCTGGCACATTGAGAGGCATAATCCTGGCATATTGAGGGGCCTTGTTACGACTAGCAGTGACAAATATGGAACCGGACATTGACCATCTCATTAGCCAAAAGCAGGCCCATAGTTCCCATTGAAATACTGGTAAGTTTGTTGATTTAACTTTACTTCATTTTAAATATTGTATTTGTTCCCGCTTTGCTTCTTCACTGCAAAATAAGATATATGCAGTGTGCATAGGAATTTGTTCATAGTTTTTGTTTTTACTATAGTCCGGCCAGGGCCGGCCTTAGGGGTGTGCACATAGAAAAGCAGAATGGCGCAGGATGGTAGTACCTTAAATTAAAAATAAATAATAATAGTGCAATACTGTGGAACACCACAATAATAAATATAAACGGTGGTAAATACACTCACAAACCAACGTGTTTGATATTCATAAAGTGCCGTGATTCCTTCATGGATGTTTAATGGATTCTGAAAGATAAAAACAGTAACAAAAATGTGCAGGACCTGATAGATGGTTGGTACACTATTGGCCCCTGCTAAAAACAAACTCACGAGAAGTGAATAAACATATGCAGAGAAAGTCCAGGACCAAGAACGTAACCTGGATGAAGTAAGAGCAGGAAGCAGGATCAGGATAGAAGAGCTGCAGCTACCGGGGTCTCTGTCTCAACGCGTTTCGCCGGACCTCCAGTCGCGGCTTCCTCAGGAGAAGACTGAAGTCCAGTGTAGAAGAGTCACTGTATTTAAAGTCGTGGACGCCGCCCTCTTTCTGACGTCTTTCTGGATGCGACGAGCGTCGGTTACCATAGAGACGTTCGGCTGACGTCTTCTCACGTATTTTCGGATAGACAAAGCATCCGTTGCTATGGAGATGCTCGACCAGCGTCTCATTTGTTAAACGAATCCCATTCGTAATGGCTTTTCGGACGATCAAAATACAGTCACTACTCGGTTCACGGTCTTTATCTTCCTTTTTTGCTTGTGCGACCTGTGCGAGCGCACAGAAAAGTTTAAAAAAAAGCCGGTAGAGGCACTGGATGGGGGAGATCAAAAGATCCCCCCTCACCAGCCCTCTGCTCGGCAAGCTCTTATAGATCCGGGGAGGGGGCGAAGCTAACTGGCTGAGCGGTGTAGCTCCGCCCCCACCCTGTGAAGCAGAGCAGCGTCTTCTTCACGGGGAGCCACTGGCAGCATGAGAAAGTGCTGCTAGGCTCCCCATGCTTGCATTAAGCATGGGAAGCCGAGCAGCACCTTCTCTTGCTGCCCTGGGCTCCCAGTGAAGCAGACGCTGCTCTGCTTCACAGGGTGGGGGCGGAGCTACACCTCTCAGCCGCTTAGCTCCGTCCCCTCCCTGTATCCACTTTTGAAGGCAAAGGAAGGGGGGGAGGCAGAACAGGGGAGGGGTGGGAGAGAGAGACAGGGGCAGGTGGGAGAGACAGAACAGGGGCAGGTGGGAGAGACTGAACAGGGGGAGGGGGAGAGACAGAACAGGGGGAGGGGGAGAGACAGAACAGGGGGAAGGGGGAGAGAGAAAGAACAGGGGGAAAGAGGGAGAGAGAGACAGAACGGGGGGAGAGAGAGACATAATGGGGGGGAGAGACAGAACAGGGGGGAGAGAGAGACAGAATGGGGGGAGAGAGACAGAACAGGGGGGAGAGAAAGAGACAGAACAGAGGAAGGGGAGGAGAGAGACAGAACAGAGGGAGAGAGAGAAGGGAGAGAGAGAACAGTTAGAGACAGACAGGGTAATGAAGAGGAAAGGGACAAACATGGGAAGGGAGAGAGATACATAGATGGGGGGGCGCCACGGGGGAATCCCGCACAGGGCGCCGGAACAATTAAGGCCGGCCCTGAGTCCGGCCCTCCAACGGTCTGAGGGACAGTGAACTGGCCCCCTGTTTAAAAAGTTTGAGGACCCCTGGTGTAGCTCAATAGAAAAGGGTGTTCCAATCTGTGTGCTTGTAGTGCTCTTTTTACATAAAAATGCAATGTAAATACATTAATTTAGTCTTGTGTTTATGGGATAACCATCTGGCATTTGTGAAATTATCATATTGCACTACATACAAGTGAACAACAATGAGAGTATAACAATGAGAGTAAAGGGGCTATTTACTAAAAATGTTAAGAGGAAAATCCCATTTCCTCATTAAACTATACATTGTGCAGGGACATACCAGGCCAGTTTCCACTGAAGATTAACAAAGTTGGCCCTGCATAATGCACACTGTTTGTAAATATCTAATCATACATTATCCATGGCCAGATGGTCTCTTCTAGCAGGGGAACTGTATCAGGTTTGGCCCTGCACAATGTGTAACGTTTTAAGATCATTGATCTCACCTTTTAGTAAATACACCCCACTTTTTATTTGTATATCACCATTAAATCAAATAATTGTTTTGAGATTATACGGTTTTAGTTATTGCTTACTTGGTGATGCCATTTGAATGGTATTTGCATATAAGCTAAATGTGTTATAAACCTGGTCTATGCTGATATCCTATTTTTCAGTTGATTTTATTCTTGTGATATATAACATTGATGACAATAACCTGTGCAAACTGTTGTGTTTGTTTCCTATTTTATTCAGAGGGAATATTTTAGGAATGTTAAAATTATAGAGGGCAAATATTAATCTGTCACTTTGAGTTATTAGCCGAGTGCTAGAGGAACTTGGTTGTGCTATACAGTTTCTATTTAACACCAGTTGGAGTTTGGGATGCTTATATTATATATACATATTGCTCATTGGTATCATCATATAAATCATTTATATGTGTGTATTGCTTATATAATACATACCTAATGCTCATTGGCATAATGTATATCCATTATAGGCCCGCCCCAAGCATGTTCGTTTACTCCACTTCTATCATATCTGCCATGGTTTTGGGACACTGTGAGTTAAAAGTTTCTTACGAATATTATTGCAGTGTTCCCCTATCCTTGTCTTTATCTTTCTTGTGGTGCGACCCACATATTGCAACCCTCATGGACATTCCAACAGATAAACATTGCTTGTGTCACAATTCATAAAATCTTTGATTGTGTATTCTTTCCCTGTATTGTTAGAAACAAATTTCTGGATCTTATTAGGTTGGTTTTTTCGTTTGTTTGCAAGTATTGCAATTATTACTACTATAGAATCCAGGGTTTGATCTAAAAAGGTACTACCTCTTTTTTTAGCTTCTCTTGTGTAGCTTGTAGTAATATACCTCCTAATTGATGGAGCCCCTCTAAAAATAATTTTTGGTCTCTCTGGGAGAATCTCTTTTAAAATATCATCTTTCTTTAAAATTGCCCAATGTTTTAATATGATTTCTTCATATGTCTATTTTTATTGTCGTAGTCCAATACTATCGGAAAGGGTCATGCTTTTACTTTTATCTTCTTTCTCCTTTTTGTCCTTATATTCCAGAAGGGAATCCCTCTCTATTCCCCTCACTTCCTCAAATGCTCTCTCTATTCCCTCCTCAGAGTATTTTCTAGCTATCAAGCGTTCCTTTAGAATTTTAAGTTGGTCTGCACAGACAGAATCTTCCGTGCAGTTACGTTTAAGTCTAAGTGCTTGATTTTTTGGGAATATTTTCCTGCCAAGGAGAATCGTGTCCATTATCCCTTCCAATAAAACTATTAACGTCCACTTTTTTTAAAAAAACGTCTTAGTCTTTATCCTATTATTTTCTATATATACTTCAAGATCTAAAAAAATTACTTTATGACCATCATATTCTGTGTTCAGTTTGATTCCCCTAGTGTTCAAATAGCTGAGGAACTCAAGTAACCTTGCTTCCTCACCTTTCCAGATGAAGAACAGATCCTCTATGTACCAGTGGTAGGAGACCAAGTTTGCCCCCCATTCGTAAGCTGTTATTACATTACACTTTATTGTTAAAATAAATGGTACAGCATCTACAAAAACTACTGATATAGCACAGTTTGAAACAAAACTTGGACAGTTTTAAATGATTCAAATAGCACAAAGGTGACAAATCTTTAAATATATTGTTTACTTTTTACACATATTTTCATGGAAACACTTGAGAACGCACTTATGACAGCCACTTTTGTCCTGCATAATAAAACATATTGAAGTAAATATTTTATACATAATCAGCAGATCATCACTACTGACTAAACAGAGTGTCATGTGGGAGTGAAATACCTTGTGAATTTTGTGCTCACTCTGAGCACTTGTTTTATGCTCACACTGAGCACATGTTTCATTTAGATGCATTTATTATTTATTATGAGTGGAAATGTAGGCTTCTATTTATCATTTCAACTTTGAAGTTGCAGTCTTAGTTTTCGATTGATTTGAATGATTTTTGTTCTTGTACGCTTTCTGCCATTTATAGTGGCATCCAGGGGCATACCTAGAAATCTATTTTTCCACTGTAAACATTGTCTTGTTGTGCTCCCCTTCCTACTCCACCATGCACTGTGACAACATACATTTCCCCCTCTGTCCATAAGGGCCTACTCAATAAAGAAAGAATTGCAGGGAATTGAGTTAGGAATTTAAAACTGTAAGCCAATGTAACTGAACTGTGAAAATTCTCCATTGCAGCTGAATAGGATAATTTTTCCAACTTGGTTACATTGGCCTTAATTCCCTGCAATTGATTGAGTAGTCCTTACAGTGTCTTGTAATTCAACCTGTCCACAATACCATATCTCCCACACTCAGTACACCTCTGTTATTTGGTACTGCCAGGCCCTGACATAAGTGCAACCCCTTGAGTGTTATACAACATGTGACAGGACTAGATTTGATGTTGTTTTCAGTGAAAGTATTTTGGATTAGCTGTATGACAAACCAATATTCAACTCACATAGGTGTGTCCATTCCTTCATCAGTCTCAATGAGTGTACCTTTAGAAGTTTTTAAGCTGTTTGTATGGTAGCACCACATGTGTGTAGAGAACCAACCATGAATGTAATGGCTAGAGTAATTCTGTGCCTGTCTCTGACTGTCATGATCCATTTTCAATCCATAAGATTTTGCATACTGTTTACATTATTTGGAGCCCTAGTTGTGCTAAGGTACACTATAAACCTTATTACGTTTAGCATGCAATCAAAGCCTGCTGATGTAGCACTTCTGTGCACTAAAAATAGCATACAAAGGATTTACATGCTCCAGCAGCATAGATCTACTAAACAAATATGATGTCATTTATTTACTTAGGGATTGGTAAGTGAATTATGGCATGATCATGGATGTGCAATGTCAGCAAATACTCCAAGTTTATCTATGTTATTGAGGATATGTAATTCTCCATCAATTTGCAGGACCGTCAAATAAAATATAGATTGCATTTTCAAATGAGAAATTATTTTACTGTGCAATCCTGTACAATATAGTGATTTAAAATGTTTATATAGACAACCTGGTGCTATGAAAAGCAATGTGTTTACCATAGTTAAATGAACCATTTCTTTTTTTTCCCATCTTCAAATAAATAACAGTTCAGCCCCTCTATAAAAGTTATTTTTCTCCACATTTTTGCACAACCTCCATTCTTCCTGGTAGGTGTGTGTGTAAATGTCTATGTATGCTAAATATATCCCTCAGGAATTTAACCCCTTAGCGAAAAGACATTTTGACCTTGTCTTTCCCTTGGTGAAAAGGGCTGTTTTTACATTTCTGGGGTGTTTGTGTTTAGCTGTAATTTTCTTCTCTCTCACATACTGTACCCACACAAATTATTTGTTGTTTTTATCGTCATAAGAAGGGATTTCATTAGATACCATTAGGTTCATCATATCTCATAATTTACTACAAAAAAAATCATAAAATATGATTAATAATTTTTTTTTAAAACTTTTTCTAACTTTGATCTAAAATATAATTTTTGATACACAAATATAATGCAAGTTATGGGGCTAAAACTAAAAATCTGGCTAGGGCACTTTACTACTTTTTTTGTCCTGCTTCTACCATATTTATTGAAAAGATGAAGGGATTAGGCACAGCAGCCTGACCTTGGTTTATCTAAATCTCATGTCAACCTCAGTCACTAGTAAGTTATAACTCTGAATATCCTGGTTAACACAATCCCTTAAGGGGGTTAATCACACCCTTCACATATTGGTAAAATATAATAATCAACAAAATATACTAAATACCCAATTTACAATAGTGATAATAAACCTGACCTAAGGAATTAGACATAAAACAGTGCCATTATTTACATATAACCCCCAGAAAGTAGTTTTGTTGAAATATATTTGCAGACATCTGCCCTAAATTGGCCTTACACACACAAATATTGTGTGTTCAGGGGGAAAAAAAAGTTTAAAACCAGATGTGGAGTGATTTTCAATATAAACACTACCTTTTATGGCCCTATTTATGTTATAAGTGGATTTTCCAATGTTGTATGTATTCTCTTGAAATATGTTTATAGATTTCTAGTAAGCATTAAACGTCATTTAACAATGCTTTTTTACCAATATATTCAGTTTAATTGTGATTTTAAAGACAGCCAAAAGGTGGCAGCATTTTCCTCTAATTATTCAGGCCACTAATTTCACAACGAAGAAAACTAGTGCTCCATTTAGGTGTGGGGGAGCTACAATTGCCATTTGCCAGCATGTTTATCAGAATTTGGCTGTGGCAAGGATTGTCTAGGAGACATAAATAATAGTTTTATTTTACTTTTCAAAGGAAGCAAAACAATGGGCATTTAAAAAATAATGAACTTGGGCCAACAAAACACCCATATGGCAAATCAATGCTAATACTGTTGTCTGATCATCTTTGTAATGATGAAGTGGCTCAGCTTTAATTATGGATGGGGTATTAGAATGGCCAATAGATGGGTTACCCCATTATGAGAAACGCTATATTAATTATTTGTCATAATAAGAAGTATAGTCTTGAAGTCATAATATCATGGACAAAGTTGTTTTAAAGAGAGTGGCTAGCTGTTCTTAAACAATCTGTAAAGGAACTTTACATGATTATAGGAGTCTCTGAAGCGATTTCTGTGTACCATAGTTTAATGCATATGGAAGGACATATATGTGATCCTGTTGATAAACTTGTAGGAGATGTTGTTGTTCTTTGAGTATAATATTTGAAATTAATTATGCTACAGAAAATGTTTTTTTTTTCACTAATGTTGATTTTGCTTTTAATTAGTCAGGTGTTTTTTTGTTTATTTATTCTTTTCAGTTTCAGTTCTCAATCAAGATAGAAAAACAAACATGAACTAATTTAGAAATCACTGAAAATGCTAAGAAATGAAATGATGTGTTAAATAATATTTACAATACAGATGAAGCTACTTTAGTCACTCCTGTAGTAAATAAATGTAGCTTGTAGCTATTTTTCATCCACTATATCTTTGTTTAAGAACTCTGGTGGTGGTGAACTTACAGTAGCGGCAATTCAAATACTGACAGTTAAATAAATAGGTCACCAGCAACTCACAGCTCATTTCTGACCTTTAAAAAAGAAATATCAATTTGTTTTTAAAGGTAAAATGTCACGCATCTCTGCCCATAGAACAACATGAGGCAATGTGAAATGATGTAATAATCCATACAAGAAAGAGACTGGCAGGATAGAGATTGGAAGATGTAACTGTCCGGCAGGATAGAGATTGGAAGATGTAACTGACCCTCAGCTTTGCACATTTTAAGTTCTTATATCTGTGTGTAGTACTCTTGAATGTATGCCAGATGACCTTATTCTTGATTTTAAACAACTGGCCCATATTCTGTAGCTTGCAAAACCCTTCCCCTGTTTGATTTTCACCCATTATGGTATATTTCCTCACTCAAGCTCCCTCAACCCTGTGCCCTTCCCCAGCACCCAGGACTCACCCCAGCATCCAGTGTGCACTCATATGACTTGCTTCAGCACCCAGAGTGCACTCACAGGACTTACTCCAACTCACAGATTACACTAACAGGATTTATCCATGCACTCAAGACTTACCACCAGCACCCTGACTGCACTCAAAGGACTTGCTTCAGCACCCAAATTGCACTCACAGGACTTCTCCAAACACCTAGGATTTACTCCAGCACCCATATTTCACTCACAGGACTTGCTCCAGCTGCCAGGACTTACTCCAGCACCCTGATTGCACTCACAGGATTTGCCACAGCACCCAGACTGCACTCACAAGACTTGCCCCAGCACCCTCTTCAAAATGGGGCCTGTGACCACCCCACATGATGATCTTGAAGCCCGGGAGGGCAGAACATTTAGGTGCTAGATGATGCTTCGACATTGAGGCATTCAAGAGGAACTGTCTTGGTAACAGTAACTGGTGCAGATAAACATGCTCTAACAGAAAATGGGATCACATTCCCTATAAAGAATGCTGTACCTTACAGTATCGACTGTTGTAAACTCAATACACTTATATTTCTCTGAGGAAATGCCTGTTGTCTTATAGCTAGCTCCCCTAGAGGAGACAGTATCCATGGTCGGCCAATACAGTATTTGAGAATCTTGCCCTGACATTAAGAGCTAAGGAGCCGCTTGGAACAGGACAACTCCATTCTTGCACCCCTGCCTCTCAGCTCCCTGGACAGAAATGATGAGACAGACCGACTGTTATTTTCTGACTTGCAAGTACTACAAGATATCCCTACTTTACTGTCTCGGCACAAGCATCTTGCTAAAAATAACTTTCCTGATATTTATTCTCTGGAACTGACTGGCTTGGAAGAGATCAAGAAGCATTATGGAGAAGATTCAGTGAAATACAAAGATGCCACTTGGATATTTCTGACTTCCTGCAAAAGTTTCCAGATGACATGTACAGTATTTATGATGGAAATGCAATTGTTGACATTGTTACCGTGAATACTTTTGAGAATCTCCATGTATGAAAAAGTGGCTCCATTCTGCTATCTGAAGCTATTATCAAACCTGACAGTCTCTTTAATCTGGCCTATGAGTACAACTTTAATTATGCTGTTGTCTTCAACATTATACTGTGGATTATGATTGGACTGGCTCTAGCTGTTATCGCAATATCCTACAACCTTTGGAATATGGATCCTGGTTATGATGCCATTTTCAAGGAGAGCATGCAGGTGAATGAAATTATACACGTATAAATACGTATAACACCACATCACATGATCGGTTTGAATAAAATTGAAATAAAACCATTACATAGGATACACAATACAAAATATACAGTTACATAAATATCAATAGAACACAATATAAATACAATATTAATTGAACACCAAGCAATAATGTTATTAATAGTGTTACAGTCAAAAATGAACTGCATAAATACATAAACGTATCCTGCAAACATTATTCTTAAATTCCTAGATAACAAATAGAAGCCCAGAAAACTAATATCAGGTACAAGATCACTATAGCATGACAAACAATGTTAATTCCCTATTAAGACTTGGTGTCAGGACTTACCCATCCATTTTCCCTCAGAGTTCCTTCCAGGTTTCGCTCATCACAGGCTCTGCCCTCTTTCTGTGACACAATCTTCCCTCGCCTTATAGGGGAGTCACTCAACAAGTTAGTTGCTGAGTTATTTTGTCCTGAACAGTACAAGTCCCTGTTTAGCTCCAGTTTATCACTTAAAGATCTTCTGTGTACCGACTTCTGCCTGATACCTGTTACTGCTGACTTCTATTGCCCTTGGACCCAGATTTGTTTCACCATTCTTACAGACCTCTATTTTCCTTTGGATCAGGAATTGCCTTAAACAGTTCTGCTTTAATCTCCAACCCATTTTGATCTGGATTACTTATGGACTTTTCTCAACCTCTAAAGCAATTATCTTTATATATTTATATTTCAACCAACAGAATCATCTTGTGCATGTTAAGGTAATCCTTTCCATTTATCCATTTGTTGCATAAAGTATTCACTCTGATAAAACCACTATTGCATCACCTGCTTGCTAATTACCTGCAAAACCTGCATGCTAATCTCTTGCAAAACCTGCTTGCTGAAAACTGTTACATTTGCCTGGAAATCCTTAAAGAGGTATACTCAGTTTAGCCACCTGCAGTTGTGCTCCAAAATATCCATTGCAAACCTAACACTTATTATTTTCATTAGAAAATGCACCCAACTCGTTAATCCAAAATATTTCTCACCGTAACAATGCCTGATGTCTATCTCTACTTCTAGATAGAAACATAGAATGTGTCGGCAGATAAGAACCATACGGTCCATCAAGTCTGCCCAATTTTTTTTTTTTGAGTACTTTTATTAGTCCCCCGTTCCCGGTCTTATAGCTAGGATAGCCTTGTGTCAATCCCTCGCATGCTTAAAATCCTTGACTGTGTTTACCTCTACTACTTCTGCTGGCAGGCTATTCCATACATCCACTACCCTCTCAGTAAAGTAATACTTCCTGATATTACTTTTAAATCGTTGCCCCTCTAATTTAAGACTATGTCCTCTAGTTGTGGTAGTTTTTCTTCTTTTAAATATACTCTCTTCCTTTACTGTGTTGATTCCCTTTATGTATTTAAATGTTTCTATCATATCCACCCTGTTACGTCTTTCCTCCAAGCTATACATGTTAAGATGCTTTAACCTTTCCTGGTAAGTTTTATCCTTCAACCCATGAACCAGTTTAGTAGCCCTTCTCTGAACTCTCTCCAAAGTATCAATATCCTTCTGGAGATACGGTCTCCAGTACTGCGTACAATACTCCAAGTGAGGTCTCACCAGTGCTCTGTACAATGGCATGAGCACTTCCCTCTTCCTACTGCTAATACCTCTCCCTATGCAACCAAGCATTCTGCTAGCATTTCCTGCTGCTCTATTGCATTGCCTACCTACGTTGAAGTCCTCTGAAATTATTACTCCTAAATCCCTTTCCTCAGATGTTGAGGTTAGGACTGTACCAAATAGTCTATATTCTGCTTTTGGGTTTTTACGCCCAAGGTGCATAATCTTGCACTTGTCCACATTAAATGTCAGTTGCCACTGCTCTGACCATTTTTCTAGTTTAGCTAAATCATTTGCCATTTGGCTTATCCCTCCATGAATATCAACCCTGCTGCAAATCTTTGTATCATCAGCAAAAAGACATACTTTGCCAACAAGACCTTCTGCAATATCGCTAATAAAAATATTAAAGAGAATGGGTCCAAGAACAGATCCCTGAGGTACCCCACTAGTAACAAGACCTTGCATAGAATATACCCCATTGACTACAACCCTCTGTTGCCTGTCACTCAGCCATTGTCTAATCCATTCAACAATATTGAAATCCAAACTCAAAGATTTCAGTTTATTGATAAGCCTTCTATGTGCGACAGTGTCAAAAGCCTTACTGAAATCTAGGTAAGCAATGTCTACTGCACCACCCTGATCTATTATTCTATTTACCCAATCAAAAAAATCAATAAGATTAGTTTGGCATGATCTCCCTGAAGTAAACCCATGCTGTCTCTGATCTTGAAATCCAAGCGACTTTAGATGTTCAACAATCCTATTCTTTAACAAGGTTTCCATTATTTTCCCCACTACTGAAGTAAGACTTACTGATCTATAGTTGCCCGCCTCCTCCTTACTACCTTTCTTGTGAATGGGCACAACATTAGCTAATTTCCAATCTTCTGGAACTACTCCCGTTAACAATGATTGGTTAAATAAATCTGTTAACGGTTTTGCTAGTACACCACTAAGTTCTTTTAATAACTTTGGATGTATCCCATCAGGTCCCATCGACTTATTTGTCTTTACTTTAGACAGCTGAAGTAAAACCTCTTCCTCTGTAAACTTACATGCATCAAAAGACTCATTAGTCTTTTTCCCTAAATGAGGTCCCTTACCCTCATTTTCATTTGTAAAAACTGAACAAAAATATTCATTATGGCAGTCTGCTAAGCCTTTATCCTCTTCTACATAGCATCCTTCTTTTGTTTTTAATCTAACTAATCCTTGTTTTACTTTCCTTTTCTCATTTATGTATCTAAAAAATGTTTTATCCCCCTTTTTCACTGACTGGGCTATAGTCTCTTCTGTGTGTGCTTTCGAAGCTCTTATAGCTTGCTTTGCCTCTTTCTGCCTACTCTTATAGATCTTTCTATCTTCCTCACTCTGAGTATTTTTATAATTACTAAATGCTAGCTTTTTATTTTTTTACTATTTTAGCCACCTCAGTACCACAGTGGTTTCTTCAATTTTTTGCTCTTACTGACAAGCCTTATGCAATTTTCTGTTGCCTTCAGTAGTGCAACTTTTAGATAATCCCATTTCTCCTGGACTCCATTTAAATTGCTCCAGTCTGATAATGACTCCTTTACACCTAATCTAATTTTAGAAAAGTCTGTTTTTCTAAAATCTAAAACTTTTGTTTTTGTGTGGTGTGACTGCGTCACTGTTCTTATATTAAACCACACTGTCTGGTGATCACTAGATCCTAAACTTTCACCTACAGTAATATCTGATAACAAATCTCCATTTGTGAACACTAAGTCTAGTATGGCCTGCTTTCGAGTTGGCTCCTCCACTACTTGTTTTAGAGATAATCCCAGTATGGAGTTTAGGATATGCGTACTCCTGGCGCAAGTAGCTGTTTTGTATTTCCAGTTCACATCAGGAAGATTAAAGTCACCCATGATGGTCACTTCTCCCTTCATTGTCATTTTAGCTATTTCCTCAACTAGTAGATTATCTAACTCCTCTATTTGTCCAGGTGGCCTATAAATCACACCTACCCGAGTTACCATATGATTACCAAATTCTAATGTAACCCAAACTGACTCTATGTTCGCCTCACTAACTTGTATTACGTTACATTTTAAGCTATCCCTCACATAGAGGGCCACCCCTCCCCCTTTTTTACCTTCTCTGTCTTTTCTCTTACCTTCTAGATGGTACAGGAACAGCTTCTATGCTATAAAATGTCAAAGATGTAGAGGATCCATGGAACACCTCATGATAATGGATAGCCACAGAATTAATAACCTTGTTATAGGTACCTAAAATTGTATCTATATTCTGGTTGCAGATTTATGCTCTATCTTTTAAAGCTCACACCGTGCAGCCAACATAACATTTTGAACAAGGACATACTAAAATATATATTACATGTGTGGTTAAATAGTTTATGAATTGATTAATATATATTTTTTTGCCTGTGTAGATGAGTGAACGAATTTACATTAGTAGTATTATTACAACGACAAGAGTGTCCACATTTAAAGTTACCTTTACTTTGGCTGGGGAGCCATGTATCAACTGCATTACTGATTTTAACTACTGGGCAAATATTTCATTTCTTTTTTCCTGCTGTAAAATATGCCAATGCTTTGACAATATAGATTTAATTTATCCTGATAATGGGTAAAGCAGATAGAGAATCTAATTATAGGGTGCTGTGAAATTTTGTTTTCTTTTGTGGACTGTGACTGCGTGTAGTTCCATGACCTTCCATAGCTTTAGTAAGAGTATGTTCAGGGCATCCTCGTTGTTTAAAACGGTCTAATATTTTTGATTGTTCTTCTACGTTAATCATTGTAATGCAGTGTATAGAGGAAATTAGTTACTTTACAAACTATAAGATTAATCTGGCAAAGAACCAAATTATACATTGAAATTTGTCTCGGACGCAAGAAATTACCCTTAAACAGACTGATCAATTTAATTGTGCAAACAAGATAATTCAATACCTTGGGATTTGTATTAAGTTTGATATAAACTCTATAGTAGATTATAACTATTTTAAATTGCATAGACAATTCAGAGAGAGAGTTATGTTTTGGAAGAAAATTAAAATCTCATAGTTTGGAAAAGTTAATTCGGTTAGCTTATTTGCTTCCCAAGTTGGAATATTTGCTTCATACTGTTCCATGTAGAGTCCTGAGAAAAATATTTACACATCTTTCCCAAACTTTTTATATAATATGTGTGGGGCTACAAGAAACCCAGAATACAATTTCGTATTATGTCAAGGAATGTTACTGATGGAGGACTATCTTTTCCCAATATACATCACATACATAATTCTATAATGTTTTCACACTTTCTTGCATGGGAAAATAGGAAATCTAGAAGTAAGAGCTGGTATCAATTTGAAAGAAATTATGTTGTAATATAGATCCGTTTCTTCTTTTTTGGGCTGGATAAGCATAAGTTTAAGGACCTAAATATCAAGAATCAGGTCATCACAAATGTTTTTCAATCTATAGGACCAATTAAAAATAAATGTTATATAGACTCACAAATATCCCCTCGGGCCTCTATAGAATTTTGAAACTCTTTATAAAAGATTTAAATCTAGACAACTGACTTACGGCAGGTATTGAAACAATAGGAGATATATTTAATGGTTTGTGTAGATCCCTTAGATCAAAGGGGGGAGAAAATATACACAGTTTCTAAATGGGAAAACAAAATGGGGAAAACCTTTTCAACAAGTGCTTGGCATAACTAGTGAACTTTGCCAACTGTCCCTGGCCTGCTTGCACCTAGAGGATCATCAGCCATACCACACTGACAAGGCCATTGTAGGCCGAAACGTACGTCTGTGGTTTGCTGTGTTCCTCATGTAGAGGGTACTTAGCCATGCATTTCGGGTCTGGAATGCCCTTATGGGTGGGATCAGTCTGATATGCTAATAGAGTGGTTCCTCTGTAATGGAGTAAGCAGGCAAAAAATGTAGTTGCTCTCCCGAGTAGGTATTATCCTACAGGACAGACTATTGCAGTACTGTTTGTTCTCGGGCATTGTAGCACCCACCCCCCTTTTTGTCATAACTTGTGAACTTGTTAGAAAATCTATCCGCTGCACAGGGCTGCAAGAATTATATATAACATATAAAGCAGGTCAAATAACCTGTCATTGAAGTGTATGGTTGTTCGTATATTATTTGTACTGTCCTTTTGTTTTTTGTTTTCCTTTTGTCTGCTTTTTCTTATTGGGTAATTAGACCTGATCAACATTACTCGGAGTTGTATGAATATAGAACCTGATGACATGAATGATCTTTGTACTCCAAGAGATACTTTTTAACATTGTCTTTTTAACATTGTCTTATTTCTAATGTGTTTTAATGTTTTCTATGTTCTGTTTAAAAAAAGTTGGCAACCCTACATATATATAATCTGCAATTTAGTATTAAAAAGACAAATTAATTTTTAAAAAAAAGTTTCGCTATTTTCCTACAACTAGTGCAACACTAACACTATCCAACATATCCCAACTAAATAAATAATGTAAAGAAAACCCAAGTTTAACTGTACCTACATTTAAAAAAAAAAAATTTAAATCCTTTGAAATGGAAATGTAATGTTGGTTCCCGACAATGGACGTGCCTGGCACATCCTGCAGTGAAACAAGCGTTTTTCGCGATCAACTATCGCGAAAACCGCTTTAATGGTGCTGGTCTATTGCTTCGATGTCGAGGCAATAGCCAGCTTTGAAATTTCCTTCCATCATTCTGAATATGGTGCTTGACTAGAGGCAGCAGGCAACATTGCAATGTTAAAAAAAATATATAAATTTAATTAGCTTAAAACTGGTATTATAGTTAGATAATCTATAGGGTTAAAATTAAACAATTTTTAGCATAAGGGATATGGTTAAAATTAAATTAAATTCAATGGATAAGATTATGATACAGTGTGTGACGACAAGGGTTTACATAGCATTTTGAATTAGGGAGAAGATTTTAGTGGAACATGGAGCAATGTTTGTTTGTGTGGCACAAGTGGATGATGGAACTTAGTTGTAGTGGCCATTAGTGGCACATTATGTGTGAAAGTGAATAGTGTCTAAATGACACTGGGTTTTGTATGACTTAGTTATGGGTAGCGCTTAAAGCCTAGGATGGATTAAACAGTATACTTTGTGGGGACAATGCACCATGATTCTGAAATCATTGATAGTATCAATGCAATGTTATGATTTTTTATGTCAATCAAACCATCAAACTGGGATTTATAAACACTCTCACATGTGTATGGTGCGGAAAGTATGGTAGCATGGGAGGGGAGCCCACAAATAGAAGCTTAGCAGCAACACTATCTCCTTAAAGTTTATTTGTTACTGCTATACACTTCCCCAGTCCGAGAGGGCTAAATGTAACGTACCATAAAAGTATGATCCATTGTTGCACCCCTCAGTAATTCCACATGGTGGCATAATATTCATTAAAAGCATGTTTGCAGGCCCAAGGTCTTCAGAATGATCTTTTGGTTAGTTCTCCTTAATAATTAATTTCCTGTTCAATGATGTATTCATCAAAATGTATGATTACATCTACATCAATCAGCTGCTCTGCGACCTGAAGACTTTGCTCCTCTAACCATTTACTTTAATAGAAGGTGGAAGAAAGTATGCAAACGTATTTAAATGTTTTACACATGGCAATATCTATATATAATGTTTCAGCAATCTGTTTCAATCAAGAACTCATTTGTAGGTATTTCCTAAAAAAATATTAAAGATCCCAATAGAGTTGGCACTGGAGACAGGTATCCATAGGAATTGTGACATGTCAGTGAAATTCCAGATGCTTAGTAAATGCTGCATATATGACTCCTCACATAGGAATATAAGGGCCAATAAAAGGTGTATATATATATATAATAGTGTATCTTCCACAAGGCAAACAAGGCACTCGCCTAGGGCGGCACTTTGCCAGAGGGCAGCACTTTGCCAGAGGGTGTTAAAGCACACTTCTGGTGCTTCAAACATTTTCGCTCCCTCTCCCACCGTTCAGCAAGTTTTAGCTCCTTTCAATAAATCGGGGTGATGGGGGATGTACTGGAACTGGTGGCGGTATGTAATGAGGGTGAAGATGGCATGTAATGGGGGTTATGGCGTATTTAGTGTGTATGCAATGTGGGTGATGGAGGCATGTAATGTGGTGATGGGGCATGTCGTGGGTGTGCAACTTGGGTGATGGGGCATGTCGTAGGTGTGCAACGTGGGGGGGGGTCCCTGAATTTTGTCTTCCCATGGCAGCACAAAACCAAGATACACCACCGTATATATATATATATATATATATATATATATATATATATATATATATATATAATTTCAAACTTAAGCTGAGTTGGAAAAGTAACCAAATTGGAAAATGATCTCATTCAGCTGCATTGGAGAATGTTTCCAACTCTACTTTGGCTGCTTTGGCCAAAAGTTTGAAATTCTTGTATCAGTTCCTTGTTATCCCCTGCAATTATCTCTTTATGGAGTACCTCCTATATTGTATTATATTTATATACCATACAAATCCATATTAATGAATGAATGAATGAATAAAACTCACTAAAAACAAATGTATTTAGTAAATAACTCAAAAGTAAAATTGTTCAGTTAAAAATACAGGTCCCAGTACTTTTGGTTGTCTCACCCTGCCTCTTTGAATGTATCTTCCACATGTGCACACACTCCAGAGCAGAAGATGCGTTAAAGATGGTCCAGTGCAAGAAAGAAACAATGTTTGTTCTTTTGAGGGTTAACAATAACTAGGTTTATGACTAATATAGTACTTCAGGAGAGCCTGATTTATTCAGCATATACTAAGCATCTGGAATTTCACTGATACCTCTCTGGTCCTTCCAGTCATAAATCCATCTCCTTCCATTTGGTATCTACATTAACAATTGAACCTGAAGAAAGGTTAAAAAGATGTACTATCTGAGTTTTTGTATGAAGACAATCATATTGGCTTTTTTCTGTCCACTTTATTTATAAATGAATGTATCCAGCAGAATAGTGTGCCATGTCACATACAACATTGCAAGCTGGTTCCATGAGTCAGAGGATTAAAGAAACTACAACAGCCTGCTTAGTGAGCAGATCCAATCTAATAAAGTACCTTGAAGATAGATTGGAAGGTTTGCAGCATACAAATCTTCTAGATCTTTATGGATAGCATGGTCAGAATGAACCAAAATCCACATTTGAGTCCATGTCATGAACATTTCTGTATGTTCTGGAGGCAGAAGGTGGTCATATCCTGTGCTATGTCCGCGTACATAATGAAGTATATATATTAAACAAAAAATGTGAAGACATATCCATAACCAATACAGGTAATGCCACTTTATCCAATGGAATGTCAAGGCGTAATGTCATAGAGTATTTTTTCATACAATACTAGAAAGGAGAAACAATATCGCTTGATTTTCACAACAATTGTGCATAATAAAAATAGGTAATGGTTTGATAAAACACTTTACTTTTGGCAAAATATGCAATATAGTTATGATGTCCGGTAGTATTTAATAAAACTGACAGGTACACAATATTTAATCATATTTTTGCCATTTACTACAGTGTGTGGTAAAAATAGACATACATCGCAGTCTATTTAAACGTTGCCTGAATTAGCTTATAATGTCAGTAATACAAAAGTGAGTGTTGCATTTTGTTTTTGTATGAAACAGACTAATAGAAATAAAATATTATGCTTTTTACATGTTAATCAAAACAAACTACTGCCAAAAATGTGCACACAAATATGTTGTGAATGTGACATAACGATAAAAGTACTGAAAGTTATTTTTTTTTTTTTTACATATTTGCTTCCTAACACTGGGGACGGATAAACAATAATAAATTGTACAAACATTTCTGAAATATTTCTTCTGGTTGGTTTAAAAAATATTACATTTTGTTTTGCTAATATAATATATCTGTCACTTATTTTGTCTGCACAATCTGCCACTTTTCATACTATAAAAATTACAAGAAAGATTTTTTGGTTTGCTTATTTGACTCTACAACGTAAATGTAGAGAATAAAAAAGTATTACTTCTTTGTTTTAGCAGATTTATTACAAATGCTTAGATTAAGAGGAAAATTTATTTTAAATGGTTATGTGATGTCTACTGTTTATGACATCACCTTGTGGCCCAATTGGCAAATTAACTATTTATACCGGGAAATGTTCATTTTTCTTCCACAAAGTAATCTCATAACCTGAAGATACCACAGACACACAACAGAACACATTTTTCTTTTAATCTGTGCTTTTGCTTGCACTTCTGTTAACAGAATATATAGTTAATTTCCATCCTGTTTTTATATCTTCAGTATAAATAATATGTAAATGGCATTTAAAGAGTCCATTTGAAATGGAGTATTACTTTATTTAGTTTTCTTTAATTTCTTGCTGCACAAGGTGACTTTGTGTCCAAAAACAACTCATGACATTGTCTCTCTCCATTCCGCATTTTATCTGGTTGATGTTTACAAACATGCCAGCTTTTCAATATTATGTGGAACCATGCCAGTAGATAATGCAGACATGCCATTATACACTGCTTTAGTGGACATTAGAACTTCCAGATTTACTTTAGTTAGTCTCCAGAACTATCTGTAATTAAATAGTTGACAAGGTGCTTAATTGCATTTTAGAAGACTAGCATAATCCTTTTTAGTAAATTTCACAATGATAATCTAATAAAATAGTCATTATAAAAAGTTATGAAAAATAAAATAATAAAATTGCAATGCACAAGGGTCATGCGTCTTAATTATATGAAAGACTTTATATTTTTACATACCCCAAGATGTGCAAAGCATGGTCATCCAGGGTACTGCTGTTCCCCTCATGTCCAACTAATGTCAGAGCTTTTCTGGTACTGGGGATTGGATCCACTAATTCCAGAACTCATCTACCCTTAATTTAGTGAGAGCCTGCCAGCAAGTGCTCCTCTCCTTTCTCCAAACCCCTGTGTGGTGGATTGATTCAGTATATAACCAAGTGAATTACCATCACTCATTTGCATAATTTAAATGAAGGAAAGTAATACGGTAATTCTGGATAGTGATCCATGGAATGGAAATGAGTAATTTATTGGTTATTCTTACCCAACTAATCCTCCCAGATACTCACCCTCCATATATTGCTTGGGACAAAGGAGGGAAATGCTTTTTGATTAGCAGGTTAAGTAGAGAACATAGGGACCCCACTTTTAATGGGATGGTGGAAGAGAGAGGAACACAGGCTGTCAGTGGACATTATAAGTGATGAGTACCCAGCCATTTGTCCCTCTTTATTCAAAAAACGAAAAAACACGTTAATATGTTGCTTATAAATTGTTGTGCTATTAATGCTTTGTCACCAGGTAATCCTTTTAATGCAGAAATGTGCTTGCACATGGTACTCCGATTATACAATCAAGTCACTATGGCTTTTAAGACTGGAATCAACTGTTCACATATAAAACTTGCTTTAGTATCTCATTTTAGAATGTTTTTTTTTTCCAGTCACAGAAAACAAAAAAGAAACAGTCTATAACAATTGACTTTTTTAAAATGTATTGATTTACAATAGACTGATCACTTACAACAGGATCGGTTACATGTAATCTAGAACATACCGGTATTTAGTGGATTCATATTACAAACATCATTAATCAGTGATGCACCAGCAAGGAATTCTGTGGGCTGATAGAGGAGCATCAAATGGGCTAATGATATTGTCTTATATTGTCTGTGCTTGATGTCCTCTTTGTTTTCTTTCCTTGATATAGCTCATTTGGTCAGACTCATTTGGTACCATTATTTATTGACTTTTTGGTCCATTTTGGTTTTAAAATCAATTCAAATGTTGATGTGGCCGTTATCACTCTATAATCTATTACAACAGCAAACACTGTCAAAGCTCAGATTTGTTCTTTAGGGCATTTAGGAACATGTTAGTCTCAATTAACATCAAATTGCAAGCAATGGCATGTTTATGAAAGAGGTAATGTGACATTTAACAAGACCGACATGTTAGAAAGCATACCATTACAAACATGTTTCTGTATTTTGTTGCTTATTTTAAGATAATGTAAGATAATTCCCAGCCCCATGTCACTCCCCCCCCCCAATAAAAAAATGCCTACCTACTGCCCCCTCACCCTAATAATAGTGAAGGGTGGGCAATAAACTAACCTGTAAAAAAATAACAATTTTATACTTACAATTTGATGTCTTCTTTTTTCTTTCTTCAGCCCCAAAAAAGGCCATGAAGTGCCAACAAATTCCACATTGCTATGTCTCAGAATTATAGTACATGTAACTGGTGTTGAGTGAACCCGAACCGCACTGTTCAGGTTCGTACCGAACATTACGTTTTATTGACCCCGGACCCGAACACGGACATTCCACTGTATATTTTGGGGGCTACCCCAATTTAAAAAACCAAAAACAAATAAAAAACAGTGTTGGCTACCTCCTCCTCCTCCTCCAGCGCTGCTTCCACCTACACCGCCACGGTCACCGCCTCCTCAACCTATGGGTCCAGGCCCAGACTGGCCATCGGGCACACCGGGCAAATGCCCGGTGGGCCGCGGTGGCCATGGGCTGAGGCCAGCAGAGGAGGTCCCAGCAGTCGCCTCTGGGTCCCAGGATCTCCCATGCCGGTCTATGCAGGGCCAGCACTATCTGAGCGCCGGCCCCGCTGTTTTCAATGAAGGGCCGGTGAGGACATCAAAGATCTCCCTCACCGGCCCACATGCTGTCGGCGGGGAGAGAGGGGGGGAGACAGCCTAGAGAGGACCCGGCGGAGCTCTAACTTGCAGCTCCACCGGGTTCCTCTCGCGAGATCCGGAGCATTGCCATGGCAACGTCCGGATCTCGCGAGAGTGAACTCTAGCCTCACAACGAGGACCACCAGGGAACACCGCCAGTCCCATGTACCAGCCGGTCCCCCCCTCCCAGTCTAAAGGTAAGAAGGGAGTGCTGTGTGTGATGGGTGTGAGAGTGCTGTGTGTGATGGGTGTGAGAGTGCTGTATAAATGTTAGAATGGATTGTGTGTGTGTGTAGGGGGCAAATAAACAAATAAAATAACAGGCATTATGTCCCCCCCGGACATAATGCCTGTTATTTTATTTCTTTATTTACCCCCCCCCCCCCCCTACACACACACACACAATCCATTCTAACATATATACAGCACTCTCACACCCATCACACACAGCACTCACACCCATCACACACAGCACTCTCACACACACAGCACTCTCACACCCAGCACTCACACCCATCACACACAGCACTCTCACACCCATCACACACAGCATTCTCACACCCATCACACACAGCATTCTCACACCCATCACACACAGCATTATCACACACAGCACTCTCACACCCATCACACACAGCATTCTCACACCCATCACACACAGCTCTCTCACACCCATCACACACAGCTCTCTCACACCCATCACACACAGCACTCTCACACACACAGCACTCTCACACCCAGCACTCACACCCATCACACACAGCACTCACACCCATCACACACAGCACTCTCACACCCATCACACACAGCACTCTCACACCCATCACACACAGCATTCTCACACCCATCACACACAGCACTCTCACACCCATCACACACAGCACTCTCACACCCATCACACACAGCACTCTCACACCCATCACACACACACAGCACTCTCACACACATCATAGACAGCACTCTTGCACTCTCACACACAGCACTCTCACACACATCACACACAGCACTCTCACACACATCATACACAGCACTCACGCATATCACTCTCACACACATCACTCTCACACACCGCTGCTCTCACACACTGCTCCTCTCACACGCCGCCCCCCTCACACGCCGCCCCCCCTCACACACCGCCCCCCCTCATCACACCGCCCTCCTCATCACACCGCCCCCCTCACACTCACATACTGCACCCCTCACATACACACAGAACCCCCCAACACACTGCACAACAGACATACACAATATTTATATATATATATATATATATATATATATATATACACACACACACAGCACCCCTCACACACATACTGCACCCCTAAACACATTACATTCCAGACACACACTAGATCCCTTACCCAACTCTGGATCATCTACACACATACACACACTAGATCCCTATATACACTCTGAAACCGTTATAAACACACACTCCTGACAAAACACACCTCCTCTGCCCCGGCCCCTTCTTAGTGGGCCGCTGTGATAAAATAATTCCCGGGCCGAATTTTTCTCCCAGTCCGGCCCTGTATGGGTCACTTAGTATAAACTGAAAGAGAATACCCTGCACTCCAACCTTATGGATAATTCTGTTGATCCTCCTGGCAGCCATGCTTTAGATTTATGTTCTTCCAAAGCTAAAATCAAAGATTCCATCTAGTGCTATTTTATGGCTCAGCTGTATTTGTAATTTGTATGTATTTTATGTTATTTTAAGTTATTTCCCTATCCATATTTGCTTTCAGGGCACTTGTGCTACTCTTACCCACATTTTACATCATTTTGCAGCCCTCTAGCCCTTTCCAGGACTTTTTTAGAGGCATTTTAGTGGCCAAAAGTTCGTGTCCCCACTGACCGGTAACAGGGGACTAATAAAAGTACTCCAAAAAAATTGGGCAGACTAGATGGACCGAATGGTTCTTATCTGCCGACACATTCTATGTTTCTATGTTTCAATGGGGTTCAGGTTCGTGGTCAAGTTCGAGCAGGGACCCGGACATTTTTTCGAAGTTCGGACGAACCTGCCGAACCCGAACATCCAGGTGTCCGCTCAACCCTACTCTTAAACCATATGGATGGTGGATCTGGACATGTGATGTTTCAGTCTTTCCTCACCCTGAATGTTAATAAGTAAGTACTTATATACAAAACACAGTTTTTTTTAGCAAGCATTCATAATGTTGGTTCTGTTCCCTTTAAATCAGACCTTGGCTAGAAAATGGTTGAAAATAATCATAGTATCTTAATAATGTCACTTTAAATTGATGTATTAATGAATTATTTATTTAGAGAAAATATATATAAAAAATATATTCATTTTTATTATACATAAAATACATACAGGGAACCACAGGTTGCACCTATTCAGTGAATTACACTGAACCAGTAGTATCGTTATGAAGTGAATAGGCATAGTAAAAAAATAACCTATACAATAGTAACAATAATGGTGTAAAAGAAAGTTCTGCAGTCAACTACAGCTTGTTTATCCGTTTCTCATATCTGGTAACCATCTTGTCAGATTGCTGACTACACCAGGATATATATCTTTCCATCTTCACTTGGAATGCCGCCTGATGGAACAAACTGATGTATTAAAGGACAACTGTCATGTCAAAAGTAGCTTTGTTTGAAATAAATAAATATTATTTAGTTATTTTAACATTTAGTTATTTTAACATTTATCAGCAACTGCTGCACATAATGACTGCCATCTTGCATCCTAGCTTGGGTTGGATCTCTGGCTCACAACCTAACCACCCTGCAGTCCCATCTCTCAGATCTATGTAGCTCCACCCCCAAATTCTGTGTGGCCTCCTACCATGAGATCATCCCCTTACAAGAGCACTGTTCATACAAGACTGTACACATAGCACCGTTTGTATACTGGTAACAGGGCTGCAGTGAGATATTCCACTATAGAGTCAAAATACTGAGATTCATTTGTTTATTTTCTGTTTTTCCAATATAATCTTTATTTGTATTTAAGTTTTGGCCTCACTCTTTTGTCGTTCAAAACAACATTTATAGAATGTTATTATGTTGTTGCATAGTTGCTATTAAGCCATTAACAGTGTTCTTATTAAAACATATTGCATGTGTTAGGAATATGTAAGCTTAATTGACACACCTATGCATTTGTTTAGCTACTGTTTAGAAGTCCATTCCTAAATTTGCAGGGATAGTATTATAAAGGTATAGAATATGAAAGAAATTATGTTACTAGTCCATGATGGATAATAACCATGTCATTCTTATGTTTACTTCAATTATTAAGCAATAAAAAAAATCTTACCTTTTATTCCTTTATTCTACATTACGTGGTATAAGAGGTCAGCCTCGTACCAGCTATTTACAGGAGCAGGGTCAAGATGGCTACACATAGATGGCCAATTTAGAGAAATGAGTTGGAGTCATGATATCATGAGACATGATCCCTTGTACTTAACTTTGCAGGGCATATCTGTGAAAATATGGCAAATGCCATATGCACATACATGGATCTTGGAGTAAAAAGTTCCCACATGGTTTGAGAATAAATTCAAGATACGGTATAAGTTAACATAAAAACACAAAATGAGATATCAGCATACCATATTTTACGGTTTATTGATTACTTCTATATTTCATTCCAAGGCTAATTTTAAAATGCAATACTTACATTTTTCTCTGAACCGTGAACTGGAAAACCGTATAGTGAATGAGAGTTGGTGTGAAGAATATAATAATCCTTTACCCTCTAATATTTATCCACAAGCAATGTACTTTATTATAACTGGAATTAATGGCTACAATATAAGGTGATCATTTTGGATACCACTGGGACTAGTATTAAGAAGGTCTATTGATGTGATGACCTGAAATTTCTTTTCAAGTTCCCTGAATGGCATTCGGTTACTCTTCTTGTTAAAGTATGATCCACATATTGCAAAAGGACATATTACAGATATTCTATAGTCTATTCTAGGCATATAAAAAATGTATGCGCTTCTCACCCTAATATAGTTGGCAACAAATATATAAAAATAAATGAGAGGTTTTGGTTATATAAATTGATTGATGCATAATTAAGTTCACCCGCCAAATCATGGCACATTATCAATAGGGTGCGAACCTGTTTTGTGTGTCCACTAGATAGGAGGTGAAAGTAGGTTCTCATCCTATTGAGAGTGTGCCTTAACGTGGCAGTTAAAGCTTGGCCAAAGCTTAATTATGCTTTGGCCAATTCATATAACCAAAACATCTCATTTATATTATGGTTATATATTTGTTGCCAACTTTACTAGGGTGAGAAGTGCAGACAGTTGACCTGTTTGACTAGCATAATTTTATATATTATTATAATTTTTATTATTTCAGTCTGTGACTAGCTTAGCACACCAACATTTTTATTTTCCATAATCTAGGCATGGGCCTAGCATATATATTAGATGACCACTTTATATACACAAATAACAAAACAGTGAAGACATGCGGGGCGAAATTGGTGTAAAACACATAAATCCATGAAGCTGTCTTTTGTCAACAGTACAACCAGGTGGTGGAATTGTAATGATGTGAGGAGTGTGTAATGTGTGAGGAGTGTGTACTTGGCACATACTACGTTCCTCAAGACCAGCTGATCTCCATTTAAATGGTACAGGATGTGTGAGCAATGAGGATGGAGATGGAAAACCCTTTTATTATAAAATGGATACATCCATAATTTTAACCTTCAATGTTGCAGTGAATGCATCATCTCAAACTGGTTCCAAGAACATGACACTAATGTCACTTTACTCCACTGGCCTGTGTCACTATATCCTGACACAGTAGATCACTTTCTGAAATGAGATAGCACAGGAGGTTCATAGCATGGATAGGTGGCAGAAAAATATTCATCACAACCAATGCACTTTTTGAAAAGAGGCAGACAATTTCTACTGTAGCAAAATGTGAACTCAAGGTTATTGACCCCATTGAAAATGCAGTGATTACAATCCATCTAATATAATATTCTATACTCACGCACGACCTGGGCTACAAAGAGTAATGCTTGTCCCTTCAATGACTGTTATTACGAGGACAACGGGTCCATTATTTTTGTGGACTGCAAGAACATAGACCTCCTATATTTAATGATACGCTCTTTTACTCAGCACAAACTAACTCTATGTTAAGACTGTGTGGTGACAGGGCCAGCAGGAACAGACGGTTTTATTATTTACACTCCCTAAAAAATGCAGTAAAACGCTTCGAAAGATAATAAAAATGTCCTGCTTTTGCTGTGAATGACATTGTCAGGAAATATGGCATACGTAGTGAAGTCATTTAGGCAGACCTCAGTGAGGCTAAGTGTGAATTACGCACAGGTAGTGAGACAAGACAACAAGAAGATTTATGAAATGTACCAAGGACAACATTTCACAAAAAACAATGGAGGGAGATTCAGAATATCATGTCATATTACATTTTTAGCAGACAGAAGGCATGCATCAAAAGCATGAATGGCATTGATATTAATAACTTATTTTAGGTTGAAAGTGCCAAGCTGTAAAATGTTTCTGCATGTATGTAATGGATGTATGTAGTGGAACCCACAGTCTATGTAAAAGGAAGCCATGCTTTTAATAGACACTAGTAGGTGTTGTGCAAGCAATACCATGTTCTGTGTTGGTAAAGGAGTTACGAAGGCCTCACAAATTTAGATATCTGTCTCTTAATTAATTAGTACCGTATGTTGTTCTCTAAATGGATCGCCTTTTTTTGAGGCAAAGCAGTTTCGCATAGTTTCTGTTAGGTTCCTGTGGCATCTTGTTAGCTTGACAGCTAGTCAAGAAGTGCCTGTTGTTGTTAGTTTTCACCTATGTTTTCTTTCCAAATGCATACATTGTATCACCTTTTTTTGTTTGATGATCCCCTTCCATTCATTTACTAACACTATTTACTACTCGGTCATTGTGTAGGGGCCTCCAAATGCTGCACTTTATAGCAGTTGTCAGCATTGGGCCAAATGTCTGCTGTCACTATTCATTTCAGTAATACACACTGAGATCTTTATTTAAAGATAACATTTTGTCAACAGTTAAACTTTCCTGTTTGGTGATTTGTATACTTTTAATTTATCTTTCTATCATGTTTCATTTAAAAAATATCACTGGTGATGTAGAGTAAGGACTGAGGGTGTGGAAAATTGTCGGCTCACAAGCCCCCTTGTTGGTCTTTAATACTGTAGGTCTGTCATATAAGCCTTCGCTAATACCTCTATTTGTCTAGAAAAGTCAGTATTAAAGAAAGGGGACAAAGACAGAGATGGCTCAGCACTACTAAAGTGAAGTGGAATTTATTCCGTCAAGTGGCCAATAAATTCCACTTCATTTTACTAGCCTTGCTCCATCCGTGTCTTTGTCCTTTATACTGTGGAGGATGGTGAAGCCTCTGGCACTTTATCACTTTGATGCTGCTTTGACCAAACTTTATTGAATCTAGTATTAAGGACCATGCTCACAAGACTGATTTCTAATCTATTATATCCTCTAAACAAAACAAGATAAAAATACAATTTGAATAGGCAGAAAATGAACAAAACTGCATCAGTATAATAACCGTTGTAGTGATGAAGACAGCATTGCCAAACTAAGAATAAATAAACTTGCCATCAGTACCCAGACGATAAGATCAGCAGAGTAAATGTAATTGTTTCTCTACAAGCACATCCTATGAAATTCCAGACAAATGGTGTCAGGTCCCGCCGTGCAGCGCATCTCCAGAGTAACCAGCCCTCGCTGGGTGTCACGGAGTAGCAGGGGACCTGTTCTCTGGATCGGCAGCCTCCCATCAAGCGCGCGTCACCAAGGACGGGTGAGCGCGTTTCTCCTCCCCGCAGCGTCGCTCAAGCCGGCACGCGCGTCATGAAGTCACGCCCCCTACCTGGTGGGAAGTTTAAAAGCAGTCACCAAGCTTACTTGGTAAGAGTACTGTGCTTGGTGATGTATGTTTTATGCCTAAGCTGCCTTACCTACCTTCCATTAGTGACCTGGACTGTTTGATCGTGTTCCCTGCCTTCTCCTACCCAACCTTGGATTGTACTATTGGATTTTCCTGCATGCCTGTGCCCCTGACCTCGGATTGTTCTAGAACTTCCTCATGGTAATTACTTATTTTTCCTGTGGATTATTACTATCTCATTGCTGGCTTACGCTGCAGTTCCCTGTGGATTATTACTATCTCATTACTGCTGTATGCTGTATGTCCCTGTGGATTGTGGTCATCTATTGAACTATTCAACACTGTATCTTTCCAAGGTTATTCTGCATCCTTGTGTATATTCCTGTACCCGCATACTGACCTCCTATTGCCAACCCTTACAAATGAACACCGTAAAATACACAAACATGACTAGGGGAATGCTCTCCCTGTGGTGACATAGTGTTTTTTGGTTTTGTTTTTTACCGTATTGATCTGTCTGTATGGGCATCCGCAGAAATTTTTTCAGGGGGGGGCATAATTTTACCGTCATCCTTTCTGCGCCGCGCCTCTTTTTGACAAGTTATCATGAAGTGGAGGAGCTTGTCATTATCAGTGAAGGCATGCAAAGGGTTGATAAACCCTGCACCAGATACAGATCCACAGCACCAGATATAAACCAACCACACTAGATATAGCATCACTGCACCAAATATAGATCCACCGTGCCAGATATAGACCCACAACACCAGATATTAACCCACGGTACCAGATAAAAACCCATGACACAAGATATAAACCACAGCACCAGATAAATATCCAGAGCTCTAGCCTACACTCCACAGCAACAGACAGAACAACATAGCAAAGACATAACCCCATAGCACCAGATACAACACTATAGCACACAATATAACCCAACAGCACTAGACACAACACTATAGCACACAATATAACCCAACAGCACTAGACACAACACTATGGCACACAATATAACCCCACAGCACCAGATACAACACTATAGCACACATTATAACCTCTCAGCACCACATACAACACTATAGCACACAATATAACCCAACAGCACTAGACACAACACTATAGCACACAATATAACCCAACCAGGGCCGGCCTTAGGGGTGTGTGACCTCTGAAAGCCGGTAGAGGCACTGGATTGGACAAGGGGGCGGAGCTAACCGGCTGAGGGGTGTAGCTCCGCCCCCACCCTGTGAAGCAGAGCAACGTCTGCTTCACGGGGAGGTGCGGGCAGCAAGAGAAAGTGCTACTCGGCTCCCGATGCTTGCATTAAGCATGGGGAGCCTGCATTAAGAATGGGGAGCCGAGCAGCACTTTCTCTTGCTGCCTGTGAAGCAGACGCTGCTCTGCTTCACAGGGTGGGGGCGGAGCTACACTGCTCAGCAGGTAAGCTCCTCCCCCTTCTTGGATCAACATTTGCAGGCAAATGGAGGGGGAGAGAGACACAGAACAGGGGGAGGGGGAGAGAGAAAAATGAACAGGGGGAGAGAGACAGAACAGGGGGAGGGGGAGAGAGAGAAAGAACAGGGGGAGAGAGACAGAACAGGGGGAGGGGGAGAGAGAGAGAGACAAAGAACAGGGGGAGAGAGACAGAACAGGGGGAGTGGGAGAGAGAGAAAGAACAGGGGGAGAGAGACAGAACAGGGGGAGGGGGAGAGAGAGAAAGAACAGGGGGAGAGAGACAGAACAGGGGGAGGGGGGAGAGAGAGACATGGGAGGGGGAGAGAGAGACAGAACAGGGGGAGGGGGAGAGAGAGAGAGAGAGAGAGACAGAACAGGGGGAGGGGGGAGAGAGAGACATGGGAGGGGGAGGAGAGATACAGAACAGAGGGAGAGAGAAAACAGGTATGGAGGAGTTAGAGAGAGACAGACATGGCAAGGAAGAGGAAAGGGACACATACATACGGGGGGTGAAAGAGACGGCGGGTGAAAGACGGGGGCGCCATGGGGCAAGCCCGCACAGGGCGCTGGGACACTTAAGGCCGGCCCTGAACCCCACAGCACCAGACACAACACTATAGCACACACAATATAACCCCTCAGCACCAGATACAACACTATAGCACACACAATATAACCCCTCAGCACCAGATACAACACTATAGCACACAATATAAGCATACGGCAACATATACAACACTATAGCACACAATAAAACCCCACAGCACCAGACACAACACTATAGCACACAATAAAACCCCACAGCACCAGACACAACACTATAGCACACAATATAACCCCTCAGCACCAGATACAACACTATAGCACACAATATAACCCCTCAGCACCAGATACAACAATATAGCACACACTATAACCTCTCAGCACCAGATACAACACTATAGCACACAATATAACCCCACAGCACCAGGCACAACACTATAGCACACAATATAACCTCTCAGCACCAGATTCAACACAATAGCACACAATGTAACCCAACAGCACCAGACACAACACTATAGCACACAATATAACTCCACAGCACCAGATACAACACTATAGCACACAATATAAACACAAAGCAACAGATTCCCTAAACACCCAAATTCCTAAATCCATGACATTTCTTTATCTCTTTCCCCCTTTTTATATGTTTTATTCCTCCATGTTTGCCATCTCTTTCCCCATCATTGTATGTGTTTTATTCCTCCATGTCAGTGACCTCTTTTCACCTACATTTTATCTTTTCTGCCCCATGTCACAATTTTGTCTGTATTCTGCTCCAATCAATCACCTCTTTTCATCCTCCATTATATTTTCTGCCCCATGTCATCCCATTTTGTTTGTAATCTGCTTCCATCTATCACATCATTTTATCCTCCATTATCTTTTCTGTCCCAACTTGTCACCATGTTGATGTGAGCAGAGCCTGGTCAGAGGAGCTGCTCAGACTGGACAAATGGAGACCTCAGTGAAATGGGAGGGACCTCCTTGGATTTACCCCACTCTTCCATGTACCTTAAAGCTATTATAAGCTCTTCCTACCTGTTACAGAGGCTCAGCTATGGTCTCTGAGTATCTTCCCCTGTTTCCTCCATGATGTTGCACTGCAGGCTCTCTTCTGTCAGTCATGCTGCCACATGGAGGGCTGAGGGGCGGGCTATAACTTCATATCCCCGGGCACCCCTGTCATTGGCTCTCCATGCAGCATGACTGATAGCTGCAGAGACCTGCACTAATGTGGATGGGAGACCAGTATTACAGCAAGCAGAGTTTCAGAGAGCAACAGCTTTGGGTGCCACCTCCTACCCAGCAACTGGTGTGCAGTCCCCTAGGGACAACAAGAGGCTACACACTGAGTAAAAATAATAATAATACATGTTTTTTTTTTTTTTTTAAAGGGGAATTGCAAAAATCCAGGGGGGGAAAGCACCCCCCCTTGCCCCCCCCCCCCCCCCCGTGGACGCCCATGTCTGTGTGTACTGTCATGAGATGTGGCAGTAGATGTATCCTGGATGAATGTAATTTATCCTGCTGTTAGATTCCTGTGGCCAGTTTAGTTTGGGGTTTTTTATACAAGCCTTTATTTCCTTTACACCACAATAGTGGAATACGGGGGTTTATGATGGAAGTAAGACAGTTAACATCTTGTTTTTGTGAAGCTGAACAGAGCAACCAATCATATTTAATTGTCTTCAGTAAAATTACCTAAGTACCAAGAGCACATTTTTTTTTTCTTCCACCCCCAGGAGAAAATATCCAGGACACAGTACCAGTCAACTGTGGATTATTAAATTAACATATTTCACAGTATTATGTGACTTTTCAATATTGGTATGAGAGGTACAGAATAGCCTTTTGATAAATTGAAATAAATCCACCTAAATCATTACATTGTAGATCCAGGGCTTGTAATGCATTATAAATACATTTCAATGCTTTATAAATAATTCTTTGAACACAATTATCTATGTCCTTCAACTACACTTTTCATGTAAGTTTTGTAAGTTTCAGAATGATGGCATATCTGAAATTAGTGCTGCAGTTTAATAGCCAACTACTCTGAATAACTTGAATTATTTGCTTATAGCATCTATATAGTTTTTTTTTTTTAAGATATCAAAAACTAAAATCCTCAGCACTCTGTTAATAAAATATCAGTTTACAGTTATCGTATATTGCTGTGTGAAAGTAGATTACATTAATCAATAGAGCACTACTATATAAAAATGTACACAATCTACATTAGGAATCCAAAAGCACCTTCTATATATTGAGTGGCACCCCACTTGTTACAGCTGTCTATGCGAAGGGCCTCGAAGGTTACTGTCAGATGTAGTGGGATTTGGTGGTTTGGCGGGTTGCAGGTACTCTCTCCTGGGGTGGAGATGTGGGTGTTACTAAGTTACTGTGGGAGTGGCACCCACTTTTGCCACAATTCGTCCCACAATTTTATCAAGTTTGACAGTACTTCATATTACCCCAATCTGATCATTTCTGGCATACCGGCATAGAGTTGGAAGGAAAAAACTGTTTAGTGCTCCATAGTGCAACTTAATCAGCCCACCTATTATTATGGAGATAGACACATATAGACGGGAAAGCCAGCTATGCTGGTACATAACTTGATAGGCAGAGAAGACTTTTGGATAGAAATATATATAAAACAGTGGTTGGACCACAATGTGTTTTACCCAATCTCTATTGGCCTTTTGTCAACCCCTCTTTTCCTTATATATATTTAAAGTTACATTTTTAAAAGCTTATCAAGGTGGAAACAACAAGGAAATCTCCGCTAACACATGTGCAGGGGCATGTGTAAGCGAAGTCTATCTGATCCCAGCCATAGCCATCTGTGGTGGATGGCTGCTTGTCCTACAAACTTCTGGCTATGTCCATTTAGAAGTGAAAAGTGGTGTAGCCCATTGAAAAGAGTAACCCTGTGGGCAATTGGAAAGCACATCCTTGCCTGATACCAAATTTTAGTTATTCTCTGCTCTCATTTCCAACACTTAGTCAAGCATTCCAGGGATTTCCCGTTTTTCTAGAAGGCATGGTGACATTGTATTGGATGTCCCCTATTTCCTTGTCTTGCAACTCCACTCCTTAGGACATTCTACCTATGACTTATCTAACTTGTACTCTTTTCTACTCTACCGTTTTGTTCTACAGTTAGTCATTTAACTGATAAAAATAGTGTATCTAGTTGATACAGATAACACATTGGCCATAGTTTTCCTTTCTGAATACTTCATTGCTAAATCATCTCAACCTATTGCACTATTATTTTATGCAAGTATATTCCCTAACTGCTTTAAAAGTATCTGACTACAAAACACTAACTTTTTTAAAAGAGGATTCAACTTGTTTGGTTGAATTTAGAATATAAGAGGATATTTTTTCCAGAGTTGAAGTTGAAAAATATCCTCCCAACTTTCGTCTTTCCCACCTTAATATCTCCTTCCCTTTGTCTAACCTTGAAGGCCCAAGAGAGGGGTTTTCTGTTTTCCATCAGTGCCGGTATGGGCTGGACTGCCCAGTAGTAACAACAGAAGCAAAGTCAGGGTCTAGTATTCAGAATGGTCTGGAAACAAGCCAAGATCAATGGACTGCAGAATTAGCAGGATGGTTAGCAAACAAGCCAGATACAGGAACAAAACCAGTTAAATCCAAAATAAAAGCCAGCTAGCAAAATTTACAAGTTAGGGCTGCTGGGAGGATGGAATTTATATAGCACCAGGGCTTGTCACAGCAACATCCAGCACCTGAGCAGTAGGTTAGTGAGAGAGGGGAAAAATAGAGAATAGAACTACTGCTACAATAGGCAATAAAACCTGCTGGTGGCTTCAGGAACAGTGGCATGCAGCAGCAAACCCAGAAGTCATAACAGGATAATACCATTTTATGCTTTCGCCATGCCTTACAGCCCTGTTAGGAGCCTTTGCACTTTTATATTAAAGGGTTTCCCTGTTATTTGCTTCCTTCTTCCTTTGCACTGTTCTGTTACATTTTTTGTTTTCCTGCTTTTTATGGTTCTGTCCCATTCCAGGTTTTCTTTTTCCTTCTGTCTTGTTTCCTTTCTGCTATATAATGAACCACAACCGTTTGTTCTGTTTTCTCAAGCTTCCATCTGTGCTGCTACATGTAATTCCTGTGTGTCTGTGTACTATCTGTCTTATTGCATTCCTACTGTCCTGTAGCCCTGTACTCTGTGTTCAGTTCTGTTTTTCCTCAGTTTCTGCCAACAGTCTTTAGTGCATGACCTTTTATTGTACTTTACTTGGTGTATTTTTTAGTTCTAATTGTTTCTGTACAATTTCCCAGTTATTTTGTAAAAAAAATTGTCTAAATGTCAGATGATGTAAACATTTTGGCTGCTCTAGAAATAGCAAAGATTTGTGGGACTGATTTAAAAGAACTGACTATGTGTCTGTTTAAGTAAAACATTGGTTTGGGAATCTTGACAAGTTACTAGTAAATAAATCCTAATTACATTAACCTAGGTTCTTCCAAAGCTGAAATATATAACAGCATTCTCAGTATAAGAATACTCTTGTGAATTTTTTTTAGCTGGAGGTATCATACCCAAAAACAATATTAAAGAGGGAATAGTGGCAACAGTTTCAAACTTTTAGCAAATTGATCCTGCTTTGCTTATTAAATCACTCTTTATATGATTTTATCATGGGCAGGTAAGCACAAAAAGAAAGGAAACTCACTGCCGTTTAATTTACTGTGCAACACATTTGTGCATTATGCTTCCTTTTTAGCATCCTATTACAAGTGATAGCACTTTTGTCTAGATCCAAGGGATTTTTTCAGAGCACAGGCACTGTGACGTTGGAGAATAGCGAGCATGCTCGCACTTTCGGTTTTGATGCGTGCTCTCCCACAGGTTAGTGCGCATGCTTGCCTCTCCTAAATCAGCACACATGTGCCAAAATATCTATCATCAGGAGGAGACCAGCAAGCAAGGTGAGGTGAGTGTGGCTCTGCCCTTGAATCCTTGCACAGTCCCCTTTTCTAACTACACAGTTTCTTGAGCCCTCTACATAGGTGCTCAGTTAACCTGTGTCCTGGAGAAGTATACTTACCTATATTCTCCATCAGGGGCGTTGCTAGGTCTCCAAAAGATCCGGGGCTGGAGCCCATGATAGATTTGATAGAAGTGGAGTAAATAAGCTCACATGCTTAGACTGCATACAGACTGATATAATTGACGCCAATGAACAATAGGTATATATGGGTTTATATCAGGGCTCAACAAATCCCGGGCACCAGGAAATTATACCTGGCGCTCAGTTATTGTTGTCCCTGCATGGTGCCCTCTCCGCTGGGATCATTTTATTTATCCAGTGGAGCGCGGGGGAGCAGTGTGTGCACCGGCTGCACAGTCTTCCTACTCTATCCCCACATGTAACGTACTATAGTGTCCGAGCGCTGAGTGTGATCAGCAGGGCTTGAAACAACAGCAGGGCACAGACCAGGCTAGAATGAGGTATAGCAGCCAGGAGGGGGACATATTGATAGATGCACTTTTTTATCGTAAACAACAACAAAATTGCTGACTTGTGTGTAAGTGTATGTGACTGACAGAGTGTGTGTGACTGACCGAATGAATGTGTGTCTGTCTGTGACTGACTGTATGTGTGTGGCTGTCTGTTACTGACTATATGTGTGTGTGTGTCTGTCTGTGAATGACTGTGTGTGTGTGTGACTGACTGTATGTCTGCGTGTGACCGACTGTTTGTGTGTATCTGTCTGTATGTGTGTGTGTATGTGTCTACCTCCACAGCAGTAAAAGTCACAGTAATGTGCAATGTGTGAATATAACACAGACTCCACTGCAATAAAACTCATAGTAATGTGCAGTGTGTGAGTGTATCACACTCATGCTGCACATTACTGTACCACAATACACAATAAGACTCGCAGCACACAAAAATCTCACATTACTCAGTTACACTTATACACAAAAATACACAGCCACAAATACACACACATGCAGCCACACATACACACACATTCACACTTGCACAGTCCCACATACATATACACACCCTTACACACAGAGACACACAATCCCACTTACACACACCAACTTACATCACACACACACACTTGTATGTGAGCAAATTCCCATGATTTCAAAATAACCGAGCATACAAAAATTTGTGTATGTTGCATACAACATTTACCAGTCTCATAATATGCCATAATATAGGGGATATCACAGACAACCACCCTGACCCCCCCCCCCCCCCCCCACATAGCTACCCTTACATAGACAACCGTACACTCTCACACGCACATCACAAATATTTATTTTTTTATTTTTTAATAAAAAGGGGTCACAAACCTGGGGAGAATAGGCTGAGGTGTGAAGGTATGCTCCTTCTACCCTGGGGAGAATAGGCTGAGGTATGAAGGTATGCTACTTCTACCGAGCTCATAAAAGAGAGAAATGCAGGGAATTGAGATGGGAATTCAACTGAATGGGAGAATTTTTCCAATTCTGCTACTTTAGCCTTAATTGTGAAATTCCCATCTCACCTCCCTGCACTTCTCTCTTTCATGAGTAAAGCCCATAATATAATGAGCAGCACATTCACTCATAATGTACGGGGTTTAATACTATAACGAGGTACATGGGATGTTTAATGCCATGTGTATGGACTTTTATTGCCATCAATATAAAGACTAAATATAAAGATGAATCACTATTATTCATATTGAATGTGATAACCAGGTGTGATAATAAAACTGGTATGAGCACTGTTTCACACTTGATTATCACATTCAATATGAATAATAGTAATTAATCACATTTTCTCCTAGTGATCTCACTGCCACTCACACACACTCATAACTCAGCCACTCACGCTTTCACTCTTGCACACTTACAGTCTGCCACTCACACACACTTATAACTCTGCTGCTCACGCTTACACTCACATACTCTGCTACTCACACATATACACACACACACTCATAACTCTGCCACTCACGCTTACACTCACTCACACGCACACTCATATCTCTGCTGCTCACACTTATACTCTCCAATACTCTGCCACTCACACACACTTACAATCTGCAACACACATACACACACACTCATAACTCACGCTTACACTCTGCCACTCACACACACTCATAACTCTGCTGCTCATGCTTACACTCTCGCACACTTGCAGTCTGCCACTCACACACACTCATAACTCTGCTGCTCACGCTTACACTCACACACTCTGCTACTCACACACTTACATACGCACACTCATAACACATGCCACTCACGCTTACACTCTGCCACTTATACACACTTACATTCTTCCACTCACACACATACACACTCATAACTCTTCCACTCATGCTTGCATTCACTCTCACACACTCTCTTCCAAACACACTCTGCCATACTCACACACATACACTTACTTACACTCTGCCACTCACACCCACCTACACGCTGCCATTTACATTCTGCCACTCACATACATACACATGCACACTAATAACTCTGCCACTCACATACATACACATGCACACTAATAACTCTGCCACTCACATACATACACATGCACACTCATAACTCTGCCACTCACACCCACTTACACTCTGCGCTTACATTCTGCCACTCACATAAATACACATGCACACTCATAACTCTGCCACTCACACTCACTTACACTCTGCACTTACATTCTGCCACTCACATACATACACATGCACACTTATAACTCTGCCACTCACACCCACTTACACTCTGCCACTCACATACATACACATACACATGCACACTCATAACTCTGCCACTCACCCTCTGACAAACACTCGCGTGAAAAGCTTGAGGGAGCGGAGTTAAACACGAGGGGTGGAGCCGATCATGAGGGAGCAGAGTCTGGTGTTGTTCAGCATACAGATTGCAGCATGCTGGAGGCGGGTTCGAGCATGAGGGGGCGGAGTCATAGTCTTCATAGTCTTCGGGGCTATGGAAGGGAGATCCGGGGCTTCAGCCCCAGTAGCCACCCCCTAGCGACGCCTCTGTTCTCCATTATTTGATTCACTGCTCCAGTTTCCATTCCCACTTGTCTGTTCCAGATTTGTTACCAGTTCCAGTTGCTTTATTTTTTATGTTTATTATTCCTTATATCCTAGTATAGTTCCTGATTTTCACTCCAGTGCTCTAGGCCATCACCAGGCAGTCCTGTTCCTCATTTTGGGTCTACTAGGACAGTAGGGGTCTCGTGAGGGTGTGCCTTCCTCTGCAAACGGGCTTTCGAACCAGATGCATAGGTAGATAGATTAACTTTTGAAATCGCTGCTGAATTGTTTTGAATATTAATACAATTTGTTTTTGCTATTTGCTATTACTTTACTTTACTTTTGTTAATGTGTTAGATGATCATATAATTGATTGTACAGACTATTTACATGTGATGGATTCTTGCTGCCTGCAAAGATATTTCAAAGTAAGTTAAGAGTTGAACATGTACACAGGCAATTTGGCTCTAGCTTTGACATGTCATCTTATGAAATCCTTTCTACTCTCTGTTCTCCTCAACTTCAACATCGAGGGAGCCATCACATAGAGGAACTGTCACAAAGTCATTTAAACAAATCAGCAAAACCATCAAACCAGTAATTGTGCATTGAAGAAGCCACATAACAGATGTCTACAAGCTCAGAGGCAGGTAATAGTCATTGTTTCTTTCTATTCAAATCCCATCAGCACCATTTCAATCCACCCTTGGTTTGTATTACAGTTCGTTATCTGAAATAACTAGTTCAATAATTCATTTAACTTGATATCATGCAACATTGCAATTGCAATTATTATTATCATTATTTAAAAGGCAATACAATATGTTGTGCAGGATGCTTTGAATTTATTGTCAGCATCAGTACCATGGCTCTTACAGTTTAATGAGATAAGCAAATTTGAGGATTGAAAGTGTGAAAGCCTGTATCTACCATACATAGAATTGCTTGTCCCATTGGTGTATCTTGGTTTTGTGCTGCCCTAGGCAGACAAAATTCAGCCCCCCCCCCCCCCCCCCCCAGTGAAGTTGAACACTTACGACATGCCCAATCACCCACGTTGCACACACACGACATGCCCCATCACCAACATTGCCCACACATTTAGTTCCCTAAAATGCTCCATCACCCACATTGCATACACACTAAATGCCCCATCAACCCCATTACATGCCCCCATCATCCTAAAGCTAAAGCTTGCTGAACAGTGGGGGAGGGAGCGAAAATGTTTTCAGCACCAGAAGTGTGTTTTAACACTCTGGCAAAGTGCCGCCCTAGGCAAGTGCCTTGTTTGCCTTGTGGAAGATACACTACTGGCTTGTCCCAAAGTTGAAATACCCTTAAACATGAAGAACACACATTATAGCATAAGGTTTGCTGGAGATTTTAAATTACGGAGTTTTGTTTATAAACTGATGCTGGCAAGCAGATGGCTAAACACTGTACACAAAGATACATAAAAAACAAAACAAATAAATGAACAGTAGGAACACATTACTGTTGAAATAATTCATTTTGAATAAAAGGCTGTTACTACTAGTGACAATGTAAAGGAATGTGGAGACTGTACTAAGTATGGGTGATGCAAATGTTGCAATCTTGCTAAAGGACCTCCACTATAAGAATAGGTAAATGGTGAGAATCTGACAAATGGGTGTCGATACATATTCTCCATAAATTATATTTATAGGTAAAATATGTATTTGCTTATTCTGAAATAACAACTGTAATAGAACGATTGAACCTAGTAGACATTTTAAATAGAAATGTTTTCATGGAAAATACAAATAAATTATGTTTTTAAGCCCTTTCTACTTGGACAGCTCTGTCAGGGGATGGACATCTTGTTTCAGACCTTCCTTTAGCTGTCCCATCTGACATAAGATTCTAAAAACATGTCTGCCTCCTGTACTGAGACAAAAATAAGGCTCAATAAGGTATTATTTCATTACATTTTTTTATTTATTTTTTGTTTAATGCACAATTGTTGTATTTTTAGTAGTTAATTCATCACTGCTCCCCCTTTTTCCATTGCTAGAAACCCAGTAACACATGCTTGTCTGTACAGTAACGACACACAATCAGAACATGTAATCTTGGTTTATTAAAACGTAATAGTTTATATTATTGATGTTTGTGTTTGTGCATTTAGGTGGTCAGAAACACGTACTATAACTTCATCCTCATAAAACAACTTTAAATGTTTCATTCCACTCAGCATCTACATTAGTATAAATATTTTACATACAATTTTGCTGCATGAACTTTTCATTTCGTAAAAGTTTCTGTTCCAAGAAAAAACAATGTATAATGTAGAAGAATGGCTGTACTTTGGCTTAATGGGAAATGAGTGTGCAGATTTCATCCACCAGAGAAGCCAACAGAATAAATATATAATTGGTCCAAACTAGATGAGAATGGACAGGTGTGCCTAAACGCATAGACATTTTTTCTTATAGATGTTTGTGTAAAGAGCCTTTATTATTTAATTATATGTAATAGTGACTGTGTGCATACAACACATACTGTAAACTAGAACAGGAGAAAACAAAGGAGATTTTATTTTTAAAGAGCATAAAAATTTGCTTGCAAAATTAAAAAGAAGGTTACATATACTTCTCTAATCATTTGACAAACACATATTGATAAAAATGCTTCTATCTATAGATAGCAATTCATTCTTTTGATTTATATGTCTGCTGAAGAGTTCTTAATAATTTCTTATAAAAAAAACAACCAGTAAATTTGCTGGCAGTGCCTGCCTATCTAATATGATTGTTAGAGAAATTTATTTCATAAAGATATGGTGGGAGTTATGCATTTATTAAATAAATGCAATCTTGAATAACCGATCAAGAATTGCTGGGAAATGAGAAGGGAATTCAGATGAATAGGAAAATATTTCCAACTCCGCTACGTTGGTCTTACGTTTCAGATTCTCATCTCAATTCCCTGCAATTCTTGCTTTTATTAATAAATTCCATAGTGTAGGTGTGGCCCACATGAGATTGCAGTAACTGCACCTCTGTCCCATGCCTACATCTGCCGCATAGGGTAGAACACAGTACGGGGACTGCATGCTCCGTCCACTTGCGCTCTGCTACTGCCGGAGCACCTGGTGTCAGGTGACATCCAGGCACTCAGAAGATGACTTCCTTGACGGTAGGCGGTGTGCTCACACACACCGTCTCTCTCCCTTACACACACACAACGTCTCTCTCTTTCTCACACACACCGTCTCCATCTCTTTCTCACAGACACCCTGACACACACACCTAGATACATTGACACACACACTCACACACATACACTTACGCAAACACCCTGACACACATACTTACACACATTGAGACACAATGTTTCTATTTTTTTTAACAAAAAAAAAAAAACCTTATAGTGTTGGTCCCCCTCCCTGCTAAGTTACCTTTGTTTGCAGGGAGGAGGACGTTTCCGACAGTGTCTGCAGCCAATCTCACAGTGCGACGGGTGCGGAGCTTGCCCCCATCGCGCTGTTTCAGTATGGCCAGGAGGTGGGCCACACCTTGAGGAGGAGGGGCTAGGGAGAGAGCTCTCTATAGCAGCACCTCTCCTCCTCACCCCCACGTGAGCATAAACCTCTGATTCTGGGATTTCCTCCCAGACAGAGGAAAGCTCAGCAGGGGAGATTTTCTTTTTACAGTGATAGACTTGGAGGCTATAGCCCCAGTAGCCCACCCCTGGCGATGCCACTGCCTGACACCAATGGCATATGATTTTTTTGGTAAAAAAAAGAAAAGAAATGAAATGTGTGTAAGGGTGACTTTGTGTGTGTAAGGGTGTCTGTGTGTGTGTCTGTATAATGGTTTCTCTGTATAAGGGTGTATATGTTTAAGGGAGTCTGCATGTAAGTGTGGAAGGCTGTCTTTGTGTGGAAGGGTGTCTTTGTGTGAAAGGCTGTCTGTGTGCAAGGGTGTCTGTGTGTCTTTGTGTGAAAGGCTGTCTGTGTGCAAGGGTGTCTGTGTGTGTTTGTGTAAGTGTGTCTGTGTGTATACGTGTGTCTATGTATAACTGTTTCTGTGTATAAGGGTGTGTGTGTGTGTAAGGGTGTGTGTGTGCAAGAGTGTCTGTGTGTGTGTAACTTTTGTGCAGGTAGAGATGGCAGGACGATATGGGTGAACTGATAGATGATGACAAGGAGTCAGAAATATTAGAGGCAGCAAAAACTGTTACACAGGACATATCTAGTGCCAACATTATTAAACAAGATGTATGCTGATGCCAATGAAAACTGCTTTAGAGGCTGTGTAGAAAGAGGAGACAACATCCATATATGGTGGAAATGCCTCAAAATAAAAACAATATGGTGGAAATGCCTCAAAATAAAAACAATATGGACCTAATTCAATTACATGATTAATGTGATCATACCCATCCCAGTGACATTAACACCTTGGAATGTGCTACTCAATCTAAAAATGAATAACCTAACAAAATATGAAAATATATTAATTAGATCATTATGTTTGGGTGGAAGAATATATATATAGCTAGTAGATGGAAGAAATGACAACTATCCTGGTATGAGTAATTACAAGAATAAATAAAATTTGTGTAAATGAAAAGCTATTGAGTATTGTGAACAACAAATATCATACATTTCTGAAAATATGGACACCGTGGCTTTCTAGCCCTTATGGTAGATCTGTTAATACTAATATAATCTAATTATTGATTAAGCTAAGCTGAGTAATTACAAAACTCTATTTTAGCTATCTATTTTATCTATTTTTTTCATCCTGTTATTAATATTAAGTTGTATATTTGATATAACATACTTTGTAAATAATTTGGATACATTCTATAATCTGTTAAACATGTTGATAAATGACACATTGACACAATGTATTATTTCGAAAATCAGTTTATAATTTAATAAATCCAAATAAAGATATATAGTATATAAAAAAGTGTGTGTAAGTGTGTCAGGGTGTGTGTATATGCAGCTGTGTTTGCATGTGTGAATGTGTGTGTATTTGTGGCAGTGAATGCATGTGTATGTGTGACTGTGTGTATTTAATGTGAGGTTTTTTTTCTGTGAATCTTATTGTGTATTGTGATACAGTAATATGCAGTGAGTTTTATTGCTATGGAATCTGTGATAGATTCATAAAATGCACATTAATATAAATGTTATATATATATATATATATATATATATATATATATATATATATATATATATATATATATATATATGATATTATGATATTTATCATACAGAATTTTATATCAATGAAAAATAAATGTGGTCCAATAACACCTACATTTAGTGGCACACTGCATAAAAAACTTAGACACCCCTGTCCTAGTAATTGTGACATACCACAGTTTTTCAAGAGAAACTGAACACAAAACAAGGTTTCACCCTGAATGTATCAATATCCACAGCTGTAGTAGGAGATACATCAGCATCTCAAAGGGTGATTGTGTTTTTCACAGGATACATTTGTAACTGATTGTATAGATCTTTGAGATGCAAGCATTACAACATTGGCAAGGTAAATGAAGGATCGCAGCATTCTATGAAACAAAGCAATTGTTTCTAAAATGGCAGGAGATTGATATAAAATCATGAATAAAAAGCCAATACCTCATGAAAGTTTAAATAAAGTTCAAAAGGTATTTTATTCAATTTAATATGGCCATTTTAGTAGGAAAATAATGTTTAACTTTACTCCCACTTTAAAGCAATTAAGATGGTTTACAGCTCTGTTTCAAAATTCCAAATGGCATTTTCACAATTTAAAAAAGTAAACATATGATAAAAAGGATACAGGCATTTAACTATTAAAGCCATAGCTTACCAAAAATGAATGCATAACAAAAAAGGTTATTATCAATGAATCTACTTTTCTTAGCCTGGAGTGTTTTTTTTACCACCCACCCATCATGGCTATCAACTGCCATCTTTTTCATGAAAACTGTCGACATTTAATTTTCAAAGAAACAGAAATATGATTTTTACCTTCAGATCTTTTATTTTGAGTCAAGCGAACTCTAGAAACCATATGTTTTTATTACAAAACAAATTTAAAAAAAATAAAAAAAGAAACAACCGGGAAATACATTTAATCCCAGTAGTTTGTGTCCATGTGGTTTGCTTGATGCTACAGATTAAAAACACTATTTTTCCACCTGTCAGGAACTGATTCATCAACCTCTTAAATGATTATAACTCTGTCACTAAGACACTTTTATTTTCATTGAAAGAGCTGCTTTCTAAAGAAAAATGCTACATGAATGCTCTCGAATGATCCCTAACAATCTGGCATATTGTGTTAATTAACCGAGCGCCTGTTCCTGCCCATTTGAATGAGGCAGCCATTGTGCTTTTTGCCAAATCCTACAAAAGCTGCACTGACATTTTTATTAAAACACTTTTTATGTCTGAGGTAAATTTTATGCATTGTAAATGACACAATCATTCCCTTATGCCCCAATACAAAACTGAAGTCTATCCTCCAATTTGTAATCCATGCGTCATTAATCTGAGTTATGTACCAGATATAATAAGATGTTACAAAATCAATGTGTCTGTTCTTTTTACAAAACAACATTTGAACTGTTTCTTAAATAAATGTTTTGGCTGGCAGAGCTTTGGCTAAAACTATTTTCTTACACAAACAGAACCATGAATGCACATTAAGACACTTTTTATGACCATAGTAATGCTACAAACCAGAAATGTATTCCATGGTTAGTTCAATGAAAATACATTTGCATTCCTTCATAACACTCTGAGGATAATGTTTTCCTTTCGTTCTCTTCTGATACACACCTTATTTCACAGTGACTGCTCCAGAAGCAGCCTGATGTAAGTTAGAACAAAGTAAAATAATTAGAAATCACTACCCCCCCCCCCCCCCCCGAAATTATTTACAAGTGAGTCCTTTTCCACTTCTGCTGAAGTATTCCCAGTATAACTTCCATATTCATCTGTCATTCAGTTCATCCTTTAACTGATCTTTTTTTTGTTTTGTTTTTGCACTATTAACCCCTTAAGGACAGAGCCTTTGAAACATTTTTGTCCTTTCTGGACAATGCCTATTTTAACATTTCTGTGCTGTTTGTGTTTAGCAGTAATTTTCTTCTTTGTCATTTGCTGTACCCACACATATTATATATTGTTTTTATCGGGACAAGAAGGGCTTTCTATGGATGCCATCTTTTTGATCATATCTTATCATATTATTAAAAAAAAAAAAAAAATATGGTAAAAAAAAAAAAATACACTAATTTCTTTGTTTTTATTTGAAACAACTTCTCCTCATCGACAATAGCGAACGAAAATACATGCTAAATAGATTCTACTATTTCTCCTGAGTACAGGGATACCACCCATGCATAGGTTTGTTGGGTTGTTTGGGGGCTAAAATGCCAAATTTGTTAGGTGCAGTTTTTTGTTTTCCAACTTGAAATTTTTACATGCAGACTGCCTGCACCCATGTCCCATTTGGGACATATTTGAAGCCAGCTAGTGTATTTTACCCCATCAACCCATATATTTTTTAAAAGAAGACACCTTAGGCTATCTCAGATGGTGGTATTTTTACACTTTCCATGCACTAATTCTACCACCAGCCTTTGTCAAACTTTCTGGTAGTAATTTTTTTGTGTTTTTTTTTCACAAACCTTGTACTTCAGACATGAATTCACAGATTTTGGTATGTGTCACTGCCAAATAACACCCTAATAAGTGTTCAGCAACATCTCTTGAGTACAGGGATACCACCCATGCATAGGTTTGTTGGGTTGTTTGGGGGGTAAAAGGCCAAATTTGGTAGGTGCAGTTTTTGGTTTTCCAAATTAAAATTTTGACATGCAGACCGCCTGCACTCATGTCCCATTTGGGACATATTTGAAACCAGCCAGTGTATTTTACCCCATCAACCCATATATTTTTTAAAAGAAGAAACCTTAGGCTATCTCAAATGGTGGTATTTTTACACTTTCCATGCACTAATTCTACCACTAGCCTTTGTCAAAGTTTGTGGTAGTCATTTTTTTGTGGTTTTTTTTTCACAAACCTTGTACTTCAGACATGAATTCACAGATTTTGGTATGTGTCACTGCCAAATAACACCCCAATAAGTGTTCAGCAACATCTCTTGAGTACAGGGATACCACCCATGCATAGGTTTGTTGGGTTGTTTGGGGAGTAAAAGGCCAAATTTGGTAGGTGCAGTTTTTGGTTTTCCAAATTAAAATTTTGACATGCAGACCGCCTGCACCCATGTCCCATTTGGGACATATTTGAAACCAGCCAGTGTATTTTACCCCATCAACCCATATATTTTTTAAAAGTAGACACCCTACGCTATTTCAAATGGTGGTATTTTAACACTTTCCATGCACTAATTCTACCACCAGCCTTTGTCAAAGTTTGTGGTAGTAATTTGTGTGTGGTTTTTTTTCACAAATATTGTATTTTAGACATAAATTCACAGATTTTGGTATGTGTCACTGCCAAACAATAACCCAATATGTGTTCAACAACATATCCTGAGTACAGGGATACCACCCATGCATAGGTTTGTTGGGTTGTTTGGGGGCTAAAGGGCCACATTGTGAAGGTGCAAATTTTCAACTTGGAATATTGACGTGTAGTCAGCCTGAGCCCATCTTTCATTTGGGACTTTTTTTTAAGTAGGACAGTGTATTTTACCCCAAAAAGTATATATTTTGTAAAAGTAGACACCCTAGGCTATTTTAAATGGTGTTATTTTAACACTTTCCATGCACCAATTCTACCACCAGCCTTTGTCAAAGTTTGTGGTAGTCATTTTATTGTATATTTTTTCCCACATACATTGCACTTTAGACACAAATTCACATATTTCGGTATGTGTCACTGACAAACAATACCACAATATATGTTCAGCAACATCTCCTGAGCACAGGGATACCACCCATGCATAGCTTTGTCAGCTTTGTTAGGGGTTGAAAGGCTACATTTGAGAGGTGCGCTTTTTGATTTTCAAACTTGGAATTTGAACATGTAGAGCAAGGAAGGGGTTAATAGCTCTTATAAGAGCCTTTTTAGTACTGTACAAAAAAATTAACCCCTAAAAATGCACAGACAAGAAAAAAAATTCTGCTGTGCAGTGATCAGTGGCAGGGAAGGAGTTAATACACTACACTATACAAAAGGTATGGCTTTTATAAAAGCCCTTGGGACTCACAATTTATTAACATTTTATTTAATTTATTACAATATAAAAATTATGTTATACAGATCTGTCTCTTTCCCTCACTAAAACTCAAGTGAGGAGAGGGAGGCAGATCCATATGGGTCAGAACAATATTTACGAACCAGACGAATGGTGATGCTCATCTGAGAAATCACCAAACCACCTTTGCCATTGATCGGCTGTTACTGATCGCTATACACGCGTTCAGACAGCTTCAAAAGGAATACACGTAATCCCCTAGTGGGTATAATTAACCCCTAGTGATTCTGACAAAAAAAATGCTGAGAGCAAAAAAAAATCCTTCGGAGACTAGATTGCTCCATATGCGCTGCTTAGGCAGTGACCATATGCACTGCTTAGGCAGTGACCATATGTGCTGCTTAGGAAGTGATATACGGCAAGGAAGGGGTTAATAGCTCTTAAAAGAGCCTTTGATATACTGTAATAAATCAAAGTAAAAAAAAATAACCCCTAAAAAAATGCACAGACAGCAAAAAATGTGCTGCTGTGTAAGATCACTGCGTGCACAGCGATCAATTGCAGGGAAGGGGTTAAATACTGGAAACGGCTTTTATAAAAGCCTTTGGGTCTCAATTCTATTAAATATATTATAATTAAAAACTTACATTATACAGCTCTGTCTCTCTCACTAAAACTCAAGTGAGAGGGAGGCAGATCTACACGGGTCAGATCAAATATTTACACATATTGATCTAACCAGACGAATGGTGATGCTCATCTGAGCAAACGCCAACCCGCCATTGTCACTTATCAGCTGTTACTGATCGCTATACATGCGCTCAGACAGCTAAAAAAATTTTTTTACGTTAAACGTAGTCCCCTAGAGGGTATAATTAACACGTGACGGGTGTAATAAAAAAGTTTTAAAAAAATTAAAAATGCTTCTGCAGCAAGATTGCTGCATTTGCGTCAGATCGCTGATTAGGCAGTGATCTACGGCAAGAAAGGGGTTAATCTCTCTTAAAAGAGCCTTTTTTTATACTGTACACAGCGATCAATGGCAGGGAAGGGGTTAAATGGCTTTTATAAAAGCCCTTGGTGTTTAAAATTTTATTAAATATTTTTTTTATTATTTTATTTTATTTTTTTACTTGATCTGATCTGTCTCTCTCCCTTAATAAAAGTAGTAAGGTGAGGGAGGCAGATCAATACTTGTCAAAGGCAATATTTAGTAATATTGCCTTTGACAGTATGGTAAGTGCTCATCAGAGCACTTACCATACATGCCTGCACACAGATCACATAGATCTGCTGTGCCGGCATCGATTGGCTCCCCCTAGAGCATCGGAAGTGAAATACTTTCACTTCCGATGCTCTTGCCATTAGAAGGGAAACGCTGCCTGTACAGGCAGCGTTCCCTTCTACTGAGCCGATGGGGTCGCTCAGGAGAGCGACCACCATCGGCTCTGGGGAGCAGCATGGTGTTGTTAAGTGCCTCGCTGGCGAGGCACTTTAACAACACCGGAGATGCTTAGAAAGCGAACGATCGTTCGCTTTCTAAGCACATGTGTGCAACGGGCGCAGCCATTTTTAAATGGCTGCAACGATCACTCCGTGGAGTGATCGTAGCGCGCCCCTGCACATTTGGGGGGTGTTGCACAATGCCTCTACCTAGAGGCATTGTAGCAACACCGTTAGAGTAAAGAAAGCGACCGCTGGTCGCTTTCTTTACTCCATTTAGTGCATGACGTGCCAGGAACGTCACCTGTCGGCAAGTCCTCGATTTGCCGTGACGTGCCTGGCACGTCACCTGTCGTTAAGGGGTTAATTGTTTGGCATAGATATAAACATGAAGGTGACAGGCATACCTGGTGATTTATAGAAAACATTTTACATAGGTGCAATTATTTTTCATTGACAACGAACTTGTCTTTGCTCCTGGCCTCAGTGAGGTCCCATTGTCCATGGCATAGCTCAGATTAGTCAAAAGCATAGAATCTGTCAGCATATAAGAACCATTAGGCCTACCTAGTTTGCCCAGTTTTCTAAATACATTTGATAGGCCCTGACCTTATCTTGTATCTAGGATATCCTTATGCCACACATGCTTAAACTCCTTCACTCTGTTAACCTCTAGCACTCCTGCTAGAAGGCTATTCCATGTATCCATTACCCTGCCAGTAAAGTGACACTTCCTGAGATTACTTTTAAACCTTTTACCCTCTAATTTAAGACTATGTCCTCTTGTTGTGGTAGCTTTTCATCTTTTAAATATACATATATCGCCTTCTTTTCTATGTTGATTCCCTGTCCACTTGTCTAGACTTTCCTCCAAGCTATACATGTTAAGATCCTTTAACCTTTACTGGTAAGTGTTTATCCTGCAATCCATGAACTACCGTATTTGCTCGAATATAAGACAAGGTTTTTTTCAGAGCAAATGCTCTGAAAAATACCCCCGTCTTACATTCGAGGTCGTCTTATAATCTGACCTCAAATTGAGGTCAGACTATAAAACAGTGATCCAGGTCCCCAGCAGAGCTGCAGGGGACCTGGATCCCCCTCTCTAACAGCAAGGGGATGTCTGCGCGATGAGCGCAGACTCCCCTGCTGCTGCCCGGCATGACCGCCGGGACTTCTGTGAAGACCAGCTGTCCGTCATAATAGACTGCCGTGTCGGGCAGCATGGAGGATGTCTGCACGTATCGACATCCCCCGGCTGCCCCCACTAGCCACCAGGGAGCGAAACCAGGTGAGAGGGAGGGGGGAGGACACAGACAGACAAGGGGAGGGGGAGGGGGGAGAGAGAAAAGGGGAGGGGGGGAGAGAGAAAAGGGGAGGGGGGGATAGAGAGAGACAAAGGGAGGGGGAGGGGGAGGACACAGTGTGATAATCAGATATAAGGAGGAGTGAGAGACCGCTATGCAGGATAAACCAGGGTATGCGAAAATAGAATAGTCGGGTACAAATCCAAGATCAGGGGAATCGGCAAACTTCATAAACGTAAACAGTCCAGAATCAGGGGAATCAGCAATCTTCATAAACGTTAAACAGTCCAGGGTCATACACAGAAAAGCAGCAAAACGGATAACAGACCAGGAGTAGGGAAACCAGAAGACCAGAATAATCCAGGGAACAATCCAAATCGGCAACAAGTAATCAAGTATAGGAAAACGCCAGGAGTTCAGGGAAAACACGAGAATCACCAAGCACAGGTATTACTGTGAGGAGCACTTTTAAATGTTCCCGCTAGTCGCGTGCTGACGTCGGGTGTGACGTCATCGGGGGCGCGCCTGAGCTCCGATAGTGGAGAAACGCGCGTCCCCGGCTGTGTGTAATCAGGTACAGCCGGGTGCGCGATTAGGAGAGGATACTCTGGGGATCTGCTGCGAGGTAAGTTATGACACACAGACAGACAAGGGGGGTGACACAGACAGACAAGGGGAGAGAGGGGGGAGACACAGACAAGGGGAGGGAGGGGGACAGAGAGAAAAGGGGAGGGGGGGATAGATAGAGACAAGGGGAAGGGGGAAGAGATAAGTTTTGGGGGGAGAGAGAGACAACGCTGGGGGGAAGGAGACAGCTGGGGGAGGGGGAGAGAGGCCACATTGGCACATAAAAGGAAATAAAAACAAGAAATGCATTTGTATAATATAAAGTTTTTATTAAATATTAAAAAGCAATTTACATAAATACAAGTTAAACTTTTTTCCTATAGGGTAGTCTTATAATCAGGCTTTTAGTTTTTTTCCTAAAGGAATGTACAAATTTGGGGGGGTCGTCTTATAATCAGGGTCGTCTTATAATTGAGCAAATACGGTACTTTTGTAGCCCTTGTCTGAACTCTATCCAAAGTTTCAATATCTTACTGGAGTTACGGTCTCACCAGGGCTCTGTACAATGGTTAGTCCAGACACATCATGCAGTCTCCTTGTAATGTAAAACAAATGTGTGAAATGTGATAATCCCAACAGCATATATCCTGACTCCCTATTAAAACACATCACTAAGATGTATTTGCCTTCAGAGAGTCGAACCACAAGGGCACTTTTATGGACATGGAAAAAGGAGTCTATATTTATGCTTTTACAACCATAATTAGAAATTCATTTATGTTCAGATTTCCCTGAACAAACAGCTTTTTTCAACACTGGCATTTGTTCTGCCCTTGTTTTTTCAAACAAAGGCTTACAGTAGAAGCCAGTTCTAGCTGGACTTCAGAGCTAGCTTAACAAACCAGTTGTTTCCAGTTTTACAAAAAAAGCATAGTTGCAGGATGCTGGGATTGAACAGAGAGTGTGTAGAACATAGGAGGAGAGAAGCTGGAAATAGGCGGAGAATTGGAATGGTTGGGAAGTAGGAAGAGAATAGGGAAATTACTGGGTGGTCCCTTGGATATTTAATCCCATTTCCTGGGCCAGAAGGGAGATTATTACATTTGGAACCACAGGATAATAAATCTGATAAGCAGTCCCCTCTTGTGGTTCCTGTGTTCTGGCATTATCACAGTTAGATAACCTGGAAGTTGGATAAGTACAAAATTATATCAGTTTTGATATTTTTATACTCTAGTTTTTCTTTTCTATTTTTTTAAAACATCACTAGGACAAATCCATGTTTCTTTGCTATAGAATGTACTTGTTCTATTGATGTTTTTTTGTTTTGTATGTGAAGCCAGCATGTTTATGTTATTTTTATTATAGTTTTTATAACATTGTTTTATTAAACAATATTATTTGTGTCATATTGGGGGTTAACATTTAGGATACAATACTACTAAAATATCTAGAATTAGTTATTTGACTTTTGGGGTATTATTCAATTGCATTTGGTTCCAAAAACTATACAAGTGTCTTCTGTTGTTAGTGTGAAGCATACTGTGGGTTACTCTGCATTTGCACAGCTTGTGTCTTTTTTTGGTGTAGTGGTGAAGACTCCATTTTTGATTCAGCACATGTACTTGGAACTCCATTTTCTAGTAAGCACATGTTTGACACTACCTTGGATCTCTCAAACCACAAGGATGATGCCAACTTGGAACTCCTAAAAAAGACTAGCAAGCACATGCTATATTAATGTGCAGATATTTTCACAGTCACATTTAACTTAAACACAGCAGTTATTGTTAAACTCTTTGCCCCACTTTAATTCATCCAAAACCATAAACCACATAAGACACCTACACCTTTATAATCTTTTAAAGGGAAAACATGTTGAGAAATCTCAAAAAGAATCTCTGCAAAACATTTTTTTATCTACTATGGGGGACCACTGATTTTTAAACCTCCTATGGAGAACACACACGTGAGTATTGGAACAAATCCCCACATGAAAAAAATTATATATTTACATTTGTATACAAATCCATTTGTTTTTGTAAAGGATGCTCCACAATTATGAGCTAGACTAAAAATGATGAATTCTATCTAAACCTACATGAGAAGATATCCAAAGAATCATTATTATTTATGATCTAAAAAACATTACCAAATATTTTGTTAATTTAATCCCTTAGGGGATACCATATCAAGAGTCTCAGTCCAATATGCTTCATGATGAAGAACTATTTTCCCACAATGTCATCCTCTCTTCCGATCCGGAATTTGATAATTGTGAAGCGTAAAGTTTGCGCCACATTTTATCACAGTTTTTGTGATAGAAAAAAATTAACGATAATTCCAATTTGCCCTTGGATTGAGAAAGGCCTGGAATGTCCAAAAAAGAAGTTGCCAATTGCTGGGAATGGTGTCCCAGCAACTGAAATAGAGAATTAGAGAAACTGAAATTAAAATAGAGAAGTTGTCATTTGCGGGAGAGGATGGGTCGATCTTGATTGCCTTAAGAGTTAGCCAGACGAGGATCAAGCATTATTTTTTAAATCTATTAATGTGGTCAGTGTGAACATCAGTCACATTGATCACAATAAATGACAACAGGATTTGTCAACCATTCACAAATGTTTGAGGGTGGATGAGGTGGGATGATCCTAGTTGCCTTAAGAGTTAAGCAGACCAATATTTTTGAAATGTATGTGATCATTGTGAAAATCAATCACAGTGATTACATGCAATAAATAACAGTTCAGTGTAGAGACTTTGTCACTGAAAAGAATAATAAAAAATAAATTAATAAAAGCAATAAAACCATTTTGTTTATTTTCACATCCTTTATTATCACCACTCCTGCACATTTTTTTATATATATATTCTGTTTCACATGCTTCCAATTAATCAGGAATACCACTTACAGTTGACCATGGAATATCTGACAGGGATGAAATGTCATAAACGGACTTATTGCAAAGGTGGCATACTATCACAGTATCATGCTTGAATTCACTGAGTTCTTCAAAATGACCCATATTATTCACTAATGTTTGTAAATACAGAATGCATGACAAGGTGCTTGCTTTTCTACACTTGTGGCAATGGGTCTGTTTGAATCCCCTTAATTCAATAATTAAGTGGTGTTTCACTATACGTTTGTCCATGTAGTGTATATACAGTGACACCCATATTATATATAAGCACAGTCTCTTGAGTTTGTTTTACATACTTTATAATAATATATAATTTATCAGGGCATTATCCAGTGGGCAAAGTGGGCACTTGCCTAGGACCCACTGGTAAAGTGAGGTCCACCTGCCATGTAGATGCCACCCAGTGTCTTATTTAAAGTCAGAGTGTCCGTGCTCCTAGTCAGTCCCCAATAAGCTGTTTGGGGGCAAATATGTTGTTAATAACCTGCAAAGATGGCACTGGTAAGTTTTGGGGCAAGGATGTCACTAACAAGCTGTATAAGGACAAATAAGTCACTGAAAAGCTGTCTGGGGACAAATGTGGCCCTGCCACACTGTTTGATAACATAGATAGTGCTGACACACTGTTTGGGGACAGATATGGCACTGGCATTGTTTGGAGAGATGGATGACACTGATAAGCTATCTGAGAACAGATATTGCACTGATATTATTAGGGACATATATGGCAGTGACAAGCTTTTTGGGTACAGAGATGGCACAGTTACACTGTTTGAGAACATATATGGCACTGACAAGCTGTTCGGGGACATTCATGGCACTGACAAGCTGTTTGTCAGTGCCATCTGTAGTCCCAAACAGCTTTTCAGTGCCATGCATCTCTCCAAACAATGCCAGTGCCATATCTGTCCCCAAACAGATTGTCAGTGCCATCTGTAGTCCCAATCTGTTTGGGGACAGATATATAATGATTACATTGTTTAGGGACAGAGATGGCACTGACAAGCTCACACACAGTCCCATAAACATGCATACCATAACATACACATACAGTCACACAAACACACAGTCAGACAGTAAGTCACACACACATACACACAGCATGGTTTTTTTTACCTGGTGACTGCTGTAGCTTACACTGAGCCATGGGTGAAGGAGAGGCTCAGCTGATCAGAAGAAACCTTTTTGACCCACACAATGCTTTCTAACACTGAACTATTTATCATCAGATTTGGGACATTTTTTCTCTTTGAAAGTATATTGCTCTGGTTTTACTTTTATTAACATTTTTCATTAACTGTACACAATTTGTTTTATACATCATGTCATTTTCTTTGTTTGTTCTATAACAATTATCTTACTTCTGTCATGGTCCATATGTTGCCATCATACATTAACTACCTGAAATAATAGCCATGCTTTGGAGTTTTCAGCTTGTTCTTTGTTTTGTTTTTTAAAAAAGTTACAAATTTGGAAAAATTGTCCTATTTGACACTATAAAAATAATTCAGCTAATTGCATTTCAAATGATTTGTATTTTCTTACTGCTAAGATTACATTACTGTCTCCTTAATAAAAAGCAAAAAGATGAATCGCCATTTGAATTATGAAACTAAACCCATCTCTCTGTATCTCTGCTGGCTGCCTAGGTAATCTACTGACTGTTAGCCTTGGCTAGTTACATGATATGTAGGGAAATTGAACCCCTGGTGGAAAATAAAACAGATCAATACATGTCCTTGAGTTCTCATGGCTTTGGCTGTCATACGTGTGATTAATCTGCTTTATAACACTGAAGTAAAATAGCCTTTTTATCTATGGTGTTTCTTTTACTGTAAACATATTGTGTTGCTAAGAAATAATCATAATTAATAATTGATTAAAACACATAGCAGGCCTGTTACTCTATACAATGATTATATAGATGAGTTATGTAAACTACTGGAATAACATAACATACTGGAACAAGAACACAATAAATAAAACAGATGAGGAGGTTTACAAAAGCAAACATGGTTTTTAAAGCACAAGGCACCTGTGTAACGTCACTGCAATTACTACTGCATATTACCTCTATTTATAAATTAATACTAAGTATACTGAGAGGCAGCTATCTGGGAATCTCTCACAGATATGCTAACTGATAACCTAGGAAGCAGTGCAGCATTATTCTGATGTGAAAATTTTATTTTCAATACTAGGCTGAACAAAGGAAGATATTGTCAGTTGTTTTATTGCAGTACTAGCCACATTTACCCAAGTTATTTTGGGGTATCACTTTGCAAACTTATAAGAATAAAGTATGTGGTATCTGTGAATTCATACCCATCTTTGTAAATGATAAATAAAATGTACACGCAGCAGAGGAATCAGTGGTTCCAACTAGGATATAACTGTAATTTCCTCCACAGAGCTGTATTACTTAGTTTGTCTATAAACAATGGTATAAATATAAATATACAATTTATAATGTTGCATATTGGCTAATGTATATGTGTATAAAGCTAATTATATCTATGGTGTTTCACAAGACTTATTTTAATTCATAGGAATAAATGAGAGAACGACAGTTAAAATCAACCATGAGAAAAATTCAACCCACTATACCCTATGGCCCCAGACCCCTATAAAATAATAAATTACCTTTTCGGGTGCCCTGTAAATACAATTGTTACCTGTGTCACAGTCCCAGAGGAGGTCCGTGATGCTTTTGATTCTCATCTTCTGGCCCAGGGGCCATAAAAAAAAATAATCCACCTATTCTAATAAAAAGGTAGGGGGTAAGTAGGGGCTTATTTATTTATTTTTTATCGGGTAAGTGGCCATTATGAAGCCCCAGTCTGGTGTCTGAGGGCCATGAGGCAGTGGCATTTTTAGTAGGTTGGCTCTGGGCTATTAGCCCCAACCCCCCAAATTTTTGGGGGGACCGGATTTTTTCAGTTTATTTATGGGGAAGTCCGCTGGCCCCAAAGAAGATGGATTGAAATGTCCATAATGTGATCCCCGGATATGGGGATGGACATTTTAATCCAACATCTTTTGGGCCAGTAGACTTCAGCATAAATAAGTTGGAAAAAACCCTGTCCCCACAAATGTATTCAGGGTTGTTTGGCACATATTGTGTAGCAAAAAACCTATCGTTTTGAAGGTGAAATAGTTCCAAACCGAAGGGTTCAGAAGATTTGGGTTTCAAATGGCCCGAACAAAAGTTTTTCTCCTGCTTGGTTTTGAGAGTATAAAGAAAGGTGTCAGACCTCAACCCTTCTTCAGTCTTATTAAGGTTGTATCCAATTATTTTCGTATCCTATTTGCCTTGCCTTGCTTGTTATTTATGCTCGCGCCTTTGCTTTGTGGCCCTGTTTTTTTTAGTCTTCTCTTGACCGACCACAGTGTGGCACCCTTCCATTGCTCGGCCACAGAGTAGCATCCTTCCCTTGCTAGGCCACAGAGTGGTATACCCACAGCGTGGCACCCTTCCAAGGCTTGACCCCAGAGTAACACCTGCCCAGGTGGCTCTGAGTGGTACCTGCCCAGTTTGGCCCCAGAGTGGCACCTGCCCAATCCGGCTACAATCCAGATCCTGTCCTGTTCCTTGTATCCCTGCACCTGCATACTGAAGCCCTGTATTGGGCCTGACCTGTATGCTGAAGCTCTGTAATCGATTTGGCCTGGATTGTAAGCACTATAATAGCTCAGCCATGTTAATAGCTTAGCCCTGTCTCAGAGTCCTGTTTAGTTCTGCCTTGTCTTAGAGTCCTGTTTAGTGCTACCCTGTTTTGGAACCCTGTTAAATGGTTTACCTGTTTCATGTTTCTGCTCCTTTATTTTCTTGCTATGAGTCATTTCTGGTTTTCCGCTGTTTGTTGTTTTGTTCCATTCCAGGTTTTCCTATCTCTTGCTTTGCTCAGTCTATTTAAATTCAACCACACACATTTAGTTTCTATTAAGCTGTCTGTCTGTGCAGTCCGCCAGTATTCAGTCTTCAGGTTTGTTATATGTCCTGTGTGTCTGTGTAGTCTGTCTTTAGATTCTGTTATTCATTTGCTAGTTTATTGGTCAGTTTTAGCGTTAGGGGATTGCCTGATTGTGAGTTACTTTGACACTGGTTTGCAAGCTTACATTTATAGAAATAATCAGATCAAACCCTTACTAATTATCATCTTAGAGTACTAGTTTAGTTTCTGTTTTTATGTTTGCATGAATATGTTCCCTTGCAGTCTTTCCCTGAAACACCTGAGGATCTTGGCCTCTCTCCTATCCCCATGTATCAATTTGGTTCCCCATTGGAGGCGTCTGAAGATCTTGGCTTCTCACTCCATCCCCTGTGTTCCTCGCCTCATATGTACCTCCGTATGTATCCTTAGTTCTGTAGTCATTTGTTATGCTTTGCCCTCCTCATGTATGTTTATAGTATGTAGTTCTCTTTACTCCTTAGTTTGTCCTATAGCCCTGCACTCTGCTTTTTACTCATCTAATTTCTGCTCTGTTTGTATTTGCTCTGCTCTGTTTGGTTTATTTGCTTGCCAGTGCCATCGCTATCCTCAAACAGCTTCTCAGTGGCATCTCTGTCCCCAGAGAGCATATCAGTTCCATCTTGGTCCCCAAAGGGCTTGTCAGTGACAGATCTTCCCCTAAACAGCTTGTGAGAGCCATCTATGGTTGCAAACTGCTTTCCAGTGTGCCTCTTCCTCCCTGCTTCCACTCAGATCACTCCTTCTTGCATCTTCTACTGACAGAGAAGGTGGCTTCCCTGGTTTCTCCAGTAGGGTATGTGTCTGCTGCCATGCCACTGACCATCTTGTTCAGTGCTGCATACTGTTTAAGTCAGAGCGCTTGTGAGGACACCTGATGCTTTGAATCTCTTTGCAAAGAGTATTGCATGAGAGAACAGAGAAATTCCACTTGCACTGTGCACCATAACATTTCTTGCCAGCATGCTATTTTCAGGTGGGTGGAGCAAGTGATCCCTCAAACACTCCCTTCAAACACCAATGAGAGAAGTAGGCGAATTGTGTGAGTTCCCTGTCAATGCAGCCTTGGTGTGGTGCACCCGCTGAGGTAAAATGTTTGATGCAGCACATTGAAATGAGAGAAAATGTTGTTGGAATATGGGCATGAAGTAGTGTTCGTTTGTGTGGCACTGTGGGGTCATGCAAATTTTAGTTTTATTTTGTTATAGGTAGTGTTCATTGGTGGCTCTGTATGAGAGAGAATGGGGTTTGAATGAGACTGGATTTTTTGTGTGTGACATAAATGGCAAATCCGATTCAATGTAGACAAATGTAAAATCATGCATTTTGGGTACAATAATAAAAATGTAACAGTAAGTTTAAATGGTGTTCCCTTGGGGAAATCTACTAGAGAAAAATATCTTGGAGTAGTTGTAGACAATAGACTTAGCAGTAGTACACAGTGTCAGCTGGCAGCTTCAAAAGCCAATAAGATATTGGGGTGTATTAAAAGGGGGATTGACTCACGGGAGAAAGATATTATTCTGTCTCTTTATAGGTCCATGGTAAGACCTCACCTAGAATATGCGGTTCAGCTCTGGGCGCAAGACATTATGGAACTAGAGACAGTGCAGAGGAAGGCTACAAAACTAATCAGAGGGAATGGAAAGTTTTAGTTGTGAAGAAAGGCTTGAAAAGTTCAATCTGTACACGCTAGAGAAACGTCAGCTTAGTGGAGATATGATAATGTTAAATAAATATGTACGGGCCCATACAAAGGGATTTATAAAGACCTGTTCAATAACAGAATGGTACAAAGGACAAGAGGTCACCTTCTTTTGGGATAGGAAAAGGGTTGAACTTGATGGACGCAAGTCTTTTTTCAACCTAAACTACTAATTAACATATACAAACAGTAGAACGTGACATGAGAATAGTTGCATACAATTTCCATTGTAGTCTCTAATCGAGCCTGGAAAGGACTCTTTCTAACACACTCTCTAAAGGATACCGAGATGGCCTCTGGTAGAAAGACCCACCTCAGAAATATTAGTATCAGTTTGAGCAATCAGGAAAAGATCTATGGATAAATGCACTTGTCTTGGTTTGTGCATGTGTTATTTATTTTGCACACTTGATTGGTTTTTGCACTTGTTTATAACTTATTGCATTTGTGTTGCTTGTGTCTAAGGATTGTGTAGAGTGTGGCTGGAGGCAGGATATGGGTGTGGCTGGAGGCAGAATGTGTGTGGGGCCCGGAAGGGTTCTCAGTCCTCCCCTGTTTAGAATCCTGTGGATCCTGGTGTCTTGATACTTTGCTCTACTTAAACCAATCATTAAATCAGTTTAAGCTTCTGGTATTGTTTTGGCAGCATTAGTTATGTGTGAAAAGAAAAAAAAGATATCTACTTCCAAAAGGGAGATAAGACTTTTTAGCTCTAATGTTTTGAATATTCATGCCAATGATAATTTAATTGCTCTGTAGAACTATAGCCTTATATACTTCCTGTTTTATGCTTATACAGTATTTTGTCATTTTTTGTTCTGACAACATCTACACCCAAGACCAATTTATTGGAACATCAAAGACACATCAGACAGATACAGAGTCTTTAATCTTAAAACAAGCATATAACAAGCTTTTTATGAAATTGACAACACAGAATAGAAATGAAAAATAATGTTAAATATAGGTTACTTTTTTTTTATCAGAGAAACCAAACAATTATGTTTTTTGGGGCATAAAATAAAATAAACTAATCTAAATAATGCTAAAACATCAAATTCCTCATTGATATGTTTGCCTTTTTCTAATGAAATATGAGTTTAATTTTCAATTAACATATATTTATAAACTGACAGCAATTTATGCAGTGCTTGGCACAGAACGTCACCATTTTGTGAACTCAGTTAATTGAATTGAATTGAGACAGTCAAATACTGCCAATGTTTCTTCATTCTAGATTATCAGTAAAGGGGCCAACAGAAGGGTACAGAACTAGTAGTCCCTTGAAGTACAGGGCCTAAATTAAGTTGCAACCTAATATACAGGGATGGTTGAAAAAATTAATAATGTCATATAAAAATTGTGCTTCTTGTATGTAGCATACTAGTAAATGTTTATTTCCTTTTCTACCCAAAGCAAGATGATTTGTGATGCTACCTAAATAATATTGATCTTAGATGAGGAGGTAAGCCTAACTAATGGGTGCAAATGTTAAGAGAATATAGTTAAATAAATAATGATTTAAATAGGGGCTTAGAGCTTCTAAAACAAAAGCCTCTTATTTGTAAAATATGTTCTTTAACATTTCTTTGTTTATCTTCACCACATTAGTCAACTTAACTATAATGCAATCAAGTAAGGATTTTTCCAGTATCCACCATGGGGACAGATATACTTAAAAATATTGATCTGGGTGAATCTGCAGTTTGAATTAGTAATTAAATCTTTTAAAACATGGGCAGAGAGTAAACCTTTTCCAAGACTATCCAATCCCTCTTCAAGTTAACCCCTTCCCGCTTGTAGGACTTTCTATGCCGTCCTACTTTTTAGTGCAAAGATTCTAGTAGGACGGCATAGAACGGCCAACATTAAACAGCTCATCGTGACTGCCCGCGATGAGCTGTGCTGAGGATCCCGCTGCAGGGACTTGCAGCGGGATCCTCAGTGTCAGATGAGGCCACTTTGAGTGACATAGGAAATGTAGCGAATGCTCAAACCAATCGTTCGCGACATCTCTGGCATCACTGCATGCCTGAAATTCTGGGTAGTCGGCAATGACCAACAGGGTCTATAGAAACCCTGATCGGGTCCCTACTTGCGTGTTCCTGGCTCTGATCACTTCATGATCAGCAGCCAGGAACACACAGACGCAAGATGGTGCTTTGGTTGTTAAGGACCAAAGCACCATCCAACGTGAAGGGATTAAACACAACATTAAGACGTTACTTCAGGGAAAGACTTATAAATGACATTTTCTTTTTAAAATGTTTTCTTAAAATATAACCGCTTAGTTGTTTCAAAAGCAACATTAACAGGTGAAATTATGACTTTTTTTAGTGCAGGTGAGTCATTACCTTTTTTGATTCACTCAAAATAAAAGTGTCTTTTAAGTATTGATAAAGGGACCACTCTGATAGATTGTAAACTAATGACAACTGTGCTTCAGCACTCTCTAGACATCATGAAAATTTTAGTTTGCAGGAATCTATGATCTGCAAACTACCTTTGTCCTAGCAAAGCTAGTGGGTATGTGTCAGCCTCCCGGAGAGACATTGCCGTACTGAACATGCTTGCGCTGTTCAGGACAGCCGTGCAGCATGCGGAAGCCCTAATCACCTCAGAACTCATCCTGGGACCAGTGGCATACCTACCACTGGTGCAGGGGTCGCAGCTGCGACCGGGCCTGTCACTCCAGGGGCCCGGCCGCCCCCTGCAACCCCTGCAGCGTGCGTGCAGGAAACATTGTGGAGGAGACGGCCGACGAGCATCATACAGGTAAGTATAGGGGGAGGGAAATAACACTGGCAAATGGGCACAAAACTGGCACATGGGCAAAAGAACACTGGCAAATGGGCAAAATAATACTGGCAAATGGGCACATAACAGGCAAATGGGCACATGACTGACAAAATAGCACATAACTGGCAAATAACAGCCAAATGGGAAAAATAATACTGGCAAATGGGCAAATAACTGGCACATTGGCACATAACTGACAAATGGGTAAATAATTGGCAAATGGGCAAAATAATACTGGCAAATAGGCACATAACTGACAAATGTGAAAATAATTGGTAAATGGCTAAATAACTGGCAAATAATTGGTAAAGTAGCAAAATAATACTGGCAAATGGGCAAAATAACACTGGCAAATGGGCAAATAACTGGCAAATGGGCAAAATAACACTGGCAAATGGGCAAAATAACACTGGCAAATGGGCAAATAACTGGCAAATGGGCAAAATAACACTGGCAAATGGGCAAATAACTGGAAAATGGGCAAAATATGACTATAGATGCTATAGATAATATGCTATATTATGCTATAGATAATACAAAGCACTATTTTTCTGATTTTTTTTCGCATATATTCATACATCCCTGCCTGAGACCTGTTCCCAAAAATAAGACTCTTCAATTTCAAGAAACACGTCTGCATATAAGTATTTTTGTATTCTTCTATAGATTTTGTTTTTATTTATATACACTTATTACTTCTAGCGCTCCAGTTTTATATTTATTTACAATATAGTGAAGGAGTTTAAGCATGCATGGGATAGGTATAAGGCTATTCTAGATATAAGACAAGGCCAGGGACTAATAACATGACAAGAAAATCAGCCTTAACATTGCCATAGTTATATAACAATTAGACATGTCAGTATGTCAGGTCTAGTAAAGTATAACCATACAATACATAGACTTTTTCTGTTTGCTTGAATGCTATCTTAGCGGAATATATTTGTTATTAAATTCAATTCCTTCCACAAATGTAAATATAATAAAAATATCTAAAAAAAAAACATACTTATTTTGCGTAGATAACAGTAGAAGTAATAATATGATATTGTCCTGGTTCTATTTTGTTTTATGTATGAATACATCAGACAACATTAAATATTAGAACCATTAAGGTATAGAGAATTACATGTAGGGGGCTATTCACTAACAACCACAATTGTAGTTCGATATTCGCTTTAAAAATGATGGGTTTAGAGTTCAAATTTTACTTTGAAAAAAAAACAAACGGTAGCGTGTTTACACCAATAGTAAATATCACCAGTGTTGGAGTACAAAAATTGAGAGAAATAATTTTTTGGGTTTAGACAAATTTGACCTCCCAACATTTTTAGTGAATTCTAATTTGTAATGCATTTTTTATGGAATTTGATGTTAAGATGGCAGTTTGAATTTGACTTTGCTTAGGGGTATTGAATAGGGATTAATTCAGATCCACTAATTTATTTAGTGAATAGCTCGGGGGTGTCAAATTTGGAGGTTGAGTTCACTTTTGAGACTGCGTCAAATTAAACCTACAAATTCAAAATCTTCTTGCCAAATTTGATTTTTAGTGAATAGTCCCCATAGAGAATATAATGTCTAAAGCTAGGTGTTGTCAAATGTATTTAGGCTTCAGGAGCCAAACACACCAGTCCAGGAGCCAGACTAATTATTATTATGAGCCGTGAAAAGGGCATTTCCATAGAAATGTATGTATCTATCAAAAAGGTTAGGAGCCATAGATTAGGGCTATTAAGAGCAATGACTGGGATTTCTGAAACTCTGTACTATAGTCTACTTCATAGGTTGACCAAGAAAGGCTTCATAGGTAATAAGGTTAGGAGAAAGCTTACCTAAGTAGGTATTTTAAGAGTGGCTCACATGAAACATTAAATACTGAAAGTCTTCAAAAATGTGTGGATGGGACAGTTTATCGCTGCTGCTTGCACACAGCCACTTCACTGCAACCTCTTGCGTGATGGCCAGTTCATCGTGTGACAGGTAATTGCACGACAAGTTATTTTGTGGCAGTTCATTGCAGGATTGCATAGAAGGTTAGTATTATTAGTATTATGGTTCAGGTTATTAGGAGCCAGTATTTGGGCTTAGAATTGGTATTAGGGTTACTGTTATAGCTTAGTATTAGGAGTTAGTATTGGGGTTTGGGGTTAGTATTGGGGCTTTGTATTAGGAGTTAGTATTGGGGTTTGGGGTTAGTATTGGGGCTTTGTATTAGGAGTTAGTACTGAGGTTTGGGGCTAGTATTAGGGTTGGTATTAGGGCACGGGATTAGTTTTGGGGGGGTCAATTTATTAAAGGGGGTTAATACCGTATTTGTAAGCATGGACATTTCAGTGCTAATCCGTGAGGTTTATGGGCAGTGACTTATCACTGGAGCGTGCCCTGTGATTGGCTGACACTGAGGAGGCTGGCAGAGAGGGAGGTAACTTCTGACTCCCCCTCTCTATATTCAAAATGGCTAGGGGGTGGTTCCAGGTGTTAAGGGGAGAAGTCCCTGATTGCTGACACTATAAAACCCCCTCTCACCATCCATGTAATTGCTTGATAGTTAAGCTGTGTTACTTAGCAGTTCATACACTTTGTTGTATACCCTCTCTATTTGAATTACTGGATATTAACCCTTGGCTTTTCTCTACTGGATTACCCTGATTGCTGACTCCCCTGAACTTTGGATTCCATTACCGCTTGTGAACCTTTGCTATTGCCTTGACCCATTGGACTGCATTTTGATTACGCTTTTGCCTTTGCCCCTCTGTTGTGACGTGTTTGGTATTTTTTGGAATAAATCCTTGCAAATTTAATTCTCTGTGGATCTATTCAACCCTGTGCAAAGGTCACAAAATTCAGCCTTACACTATATGCCTCAAATGTGATCAGAATAGCATGAAAAAGCTAAACAATCCACTTTCGGAGGATTTGATATTTATGTGGAAAAGGGTAAGAAAAAAAATACTTGCCATTGTTCACGATAGAAAGATACATGCCGACTGGATTAGTTGAGAGTCGCATTCAGGATATATTTGGAAGCATGGATGGATGCTAATATCGTTTTAATTGACCAAGTCCTTTCAAATAATCAGGTGTTACCCTTTTCTGACATAGTGACCAAATATGGTTTACAATCGAAAGAGCTCTTTTTGAAATTAAAAAATGTCATTGAATTCAAATAAACTTAGAAGCCATACATAACCAAATAGATTACCAAGCCAAAATGGAAAAGGCCTATTAAGTGAATAACCTGGATAAAATGGATGTTTACTACAGAATATGGTCACCATGGTTGAATAGATGTTAAAGTGAGAGATCAAAATAAAATGGAAAAATGCAAGAACCAAGGGTGTGTGAATGAGTATGAACGAGGAGTATGAATGATGGTGGTGTATGAAAGTTTGAAATGAATGTGTGGAAGAATGAGAATTTATGCTTATAGCCAATAAGACATATGTGATGTCATGTTAGGATGAAAAATGTTAACATAATATGTTTACTGTTAATTACAAATACGTTGGTAATTTTATATTTTATAACTTTTTGTATTTTTGACATGCAGAATAAAATTTAAAAAAAAAAATGTGTTCAGAGTTTAGACACAAGCTATGGTGTCCAGTTAGTACAGGGTGTCAGGGTAATACTAACTGAGCTTGGGCTGATGACATACCTCATATCTCATTGACATAGATTTCCTTTCATTATTTTTATTTTAATATTCTAATAAAAGTTTACAATTTTTAGATTCCCTCTGATTTGCAGTGTAAATCATAACAAATTAGGGGCATGGGGAGGAGATTGTAATAGGAATGATAGTCACATGTTTGTGAATAAAGTTCACTGGTTTCTCGCTTATATTCAACTTGGTGCGTAGGAAACTTCCCCATCCCTTGCCTACTCCAGTCTTACTATGTTGGCATTTTTCAATATGAGTTGGCAAAGTGTTCCAAGCAATAACAGTGTTTAGTTTATGGAACCAATGAAGTAAAAGTGAGACTCATTTCTAAGCCATGATGCATATCTACAAATTACACAATATTTTAAGTGAATGATTCAGCAAGAGAGCTTACCCAGATGCCTTCTCTAAAAAAAAAAAAAAAAAATGCAGTCTCTGAATTATAATATTCCCACTGCTCTAAAAGCAATGTGAATCACCTAATTTCCTTGCAATTTAATAGACTAAATAAAGGAAACCTAAAAGTATTAGATCCTGCAGGGGAGAAGCAATCATGCATGACAATTAGTTTGCAATCACAACTGTCTGCTATCTCCCGAAGTCAACTGGTAAGGTTTATAGGGTATACTTTAGCCTTCAAAAATCAGAAAAGATGATGGACTTTTGGCTGGTGATGAAAATAATATTATATTTTCTATTAACTGTATTGGATATTTACTATTTGCTTTGCAGTACTGAGAATATACCAATATTTTATTTTTAATATAGTCTCTAATGGGTGAACAAAATGATCCTAAAAGTAAGAAACCCTTATTTCATTATTGTAAGTATTTTCCACAGTAGTGGAAAAAGATGCAGATCGGTACATTGTTTATTGATCTCCACATCATTAGTGGCAAAACATATACTAATTAGTGAAAGGAAAATATACTCTTGGTATGTAGTGGATGTGCTGAATTCAATAAAGATGAGATGTTTGCTAGTGAAATGTTTACTAGTTATCAGTATTACATTTTAGTGCCATGATCTGGTGATTTACTGAATTTCAGAAATCAACATGGCATTTTTACGACAAACTTGCTACTATTCTCTCTAAAAATCTAGCTTTCTATATACTATACCCTCAAATCATTAATAAGTTATACTTGAATAAAGTCTTCCCATTTTGGCCACTGCAGACCATCTGCAGACATTTAGGCATATTAAATGTAATAAAGAGAGAAAATTGATGTTTCTGATAAAACATAATCTTTATTAAAACTAACTATTACTATAAACAATGTAAACTCCAAAACTCTTAGAAAATACAACCCTCTTGCAAGACTTCCAACACTTTATCAGTGTGTCCCTGTCCATCTAACATAGTATGTAGTTCCACTCTATGCTCTGTACCAAGTGCATACGTAAATACAGTGGGTTATATAAATAAATGTTAATGTATTGTACACTAAGCAGGTGGCTACAAAAAAAATCAATACAATACATTCAATGAATTGCAACATGTGTGCCAAAATAGTGAGATTTTCTGGAAAATTAAAAACATTTCAAACAAGAAATAAATCAGCATATTTTACCTAATCAAAATGTATGTGCAACCTAAGTGTATAACTGTATAAATACAGCCAGGGTAAATAGAAACAGGGATACAATGGTAGCTAAAAGTCCCTAATGCAGAACATCAATTGGCAGAAACAGCCTTATTGTGAATGGCTATGGGGGCCCTGATGCACAATGGTAACCTCAGCCAATACTTCCTACAGGAAGTAGAATAAGAGTAGCAAAAAACAAAGGTGAAGCTGAAACACCAGAAAAGTGTCTGCTGCTGTCTGCTGTATTTCAGTGTTTGACGTTAGCTGCAAGCCTGTAGAGAGCATAAATGATGTATTATACCTTAGACACTGACTTGTTTTCTTTTCTATATGAACTGAGCTTAAAAGTTGATAAGTTAAAATTAAAATCGAACCTATTTATGCCTCTATACCTTGATTACCTGAACAAAAAATAGGGAATTCAACATTGTACCATTAAGGTCATGTACCAAGGTAGCCATGATTGCTAGGTATGCACTGCAGACAGAATCAAACACTCTTGAGTCTATTCACTAAAATTCGAATTTGGAGGTCAACTGTTCGAGACTAAGTCTAATTCGGCCCCCGAGTTTGACTTACAAATAAAGCCCAGGTTTGAATCTTCCCCATTGAAAGTAATGGGAGGCAAAAAGATTAAAGCTCAGCACCCGAGTTTGACTTAAAAATAGCTTTAATCATTTCACCTCCCATTACTTTCAGTGCAGAAGATTTGAACCTGGGTCTTCTTTCCAGGCAAACTCGGGAGCCGAATTAGACTTTTCGCAAACAGAAAGTTGTCCGACAAATTCAAACTTTAGTGAATAGACCCATCTGGGTATTTTTTGCTTTAATTACCTATAAGCAATGCTATATATGGAAGTCAATCTTTCTTATCCAGTTACTGAACTGGAGTCTACCCTCACCTATAGCAATGGCTAAGAAATAAATTAGTTGACGTTGTGAATTAGCGGTTGAGAATATTCACCTAAAATTGAGTAAGCAAAGATATTGATGGAAACAACTTTTAATGCTCTCAAAACATGTAACACTCTCATAAGACCTCCAAAACCCTCAGAAAATTCAACACTCTTACTGTCAACATTTTCTGAGAGTTGTTTTTATATTTTACCATAGAAGCTTGTCCTGAGTTAGTCTCATTCATCCTATTCACCCAATACTCATTGTTTTTGGCAATCTATTACAAGCTATTTTAGAGATCAGTCAGTCAAAATGATGGCTTGTTGCTTGCATCTGATCAAGGTCTGTGTGGACTGAAGGACGCTCTCTCACTTCAAAATAAACTTCAATAAATCTGAAATACTCAACGTGACTTTGCCACGCCCAACTGTAGACTCTTTGAGGCCTAATTTCCCCTTCAGATGGAGCCCTCACACCATCAAATATCTGGGCACATACTTATCAAGTGACCCACAACAATTGTACTCCTTAAACTTTATACCGCTGATTTATAGCATCACTAGTGATATTAAACTTTGGTCCTTACCAGATCACCTGAAAAGGCAGGATAATTCTCCTGAAAATGAATGTATTTCCCAGCCTCTTGTACCTTTTCCAGGCTCTCCAAATTGCAGTCCTCCACTACTTTTTAAAAATGCAGAATAGGGTGCTCAATTATGCTGACTTGGAGGCATTAATCCATAAATCAAAACACCTTGATACTTCATGAAAATATATACATTTATTGGAAGACCAGTTACTTAATCAGACACTTATGATTATGCGTTGTTGAATGCAAAAGTGTCACATGTGTCCCTTTCCACATATTTATTGTAGTCAATCACTGGTCTTACAACAATCTAATAAATTTGCATGAAGTATCAAGGTGTGCTGTCTCTGCTTGTATTTATGATAGAAGGCAGATACCTGCTAGCAGAAGGCATATTGAACAACACACCAACAATCATGAACACCACCAAACACAGACCTTTTGCTCCTGAACAGAAAAAAATGTGGGTGGAGATTTTAATATGTCTTGGGGTAGGAATATGGACCATAAAAGGGCAACACCTTCATCAAATACACCAATTAGTAATACCTAATCAAAGTATATGTATTATTCACCACCACAAAATATTATATTAACCACCACATATGCTGCAACACACATCTTGATACTTTTGAATTCAAAAGTGATAGATTACACACTTTACTCAAACCCACCAAAATCCAACATCAGGATTGACTTTATCTTCCCGAACCAATCATTAGCAGAGTTACACACATTCTATCCATAAAATGTTCTGACCATGGGACAGTAGAATCCTTACTTCAATTTCCCAGCACCCAATGGGAGGCATTCATTCTTGATAGTCCACTTGATAGGCCATCTAGTGCCAATTTATTTATGGCAAGTGCATAATGCATTTATAAGAGGATACTTCACCAAAATAGCTTCTAACTTAATTACAACAGCTAGAAAGGCAACATAAAGTGAGCCTATGAGACAACATTTTCAGAGATCATACAAATTAAGCCCTTGAGTACACAACTGTTTTTGGAATGACATGCACTTATGCAGAGTTTGTGTTTAGGTGTAATTTTCCTCTTGCTCATTTACTGTACCCAAACATATAATAAATTGTTTTTAATGGCAAACACAGGCCTTTCTTTAGATACCATTATTTTTATCATATCACATAATTGATAGACAAATAAAAAAAAATACTTTTTCAAAATTTTACATGAAACATAGTTTATCCATTTACAAACACAAGTAAATGTGTTTAGAAATACCCATCATTTACATGTTTTTCTGTTGTCATATGGCAATCATGCAAAGTAGTGTTTTTTTTTTCCTAACCTTGTTCTCCTACAGTGACCTTTTGACCCCAACCCTAATCACCCCAACAAACACAGTAACTCTTCTACAACTCTAACCCTAGATGCTAACCCTAACTCTAGATACTAACCATAAGCCTAGTTTCTAACCCTAGAATTTTTTTTCACAGTGTAATATTGTTGACTGCAGGATTTTGTCTGGGTGCGGGGCAAAACAACCAAATGGAGAGCTGAGACTGAGAGATGTGTACTCCACACCAGCTGCAGTACCAATTCACAATCATATAATAGCTACCACACTTTTTCCCATGATGCTTAACATGCTGGCAGAGAGTCATTGGAAATGCAGTCTTGACAGCTGGAGCATTAACTCCATTTTATTTTAGAATCCAGCCATCCAATTGGTTTGGCATGAACCATGATAACATTGCATTTAACTGTAAGCGGTTCCATTATTGTGGTACATTGTCCAAACAGATTGTATCTTATAATGCGTGTCAGCTAAACCTTGAAATATGTACCACCCAGTCTCTTCTAAACCCCATTCTCTCTCACACAATGTTAAACTAATGGCCACTTCTTATAACAAGGTACCTGTATCATACTGTATAATCATCTTTCCCCTTACAATGTGATGCACCCGTCAGCACATAACTGAATCATCACTTCCTATAACAAGGTGCCTTACTATAATACATTATCATATTACCCCTTGTGTGATGCACCAGCTAGCCTGTAGCTGAAGTGTCACATTGCCACCTTTGTATTATACTCTACCATCTGCAGCCTCCTCACCCTCCTAAAACCCCTAAACCAAACATGCAGGAAAAAACTCTGTGCACAGAGTGCACTGCACCAACACTCCATATTTTATTTGTTTTTAACAGCAGCATACTACCCTTTGATTGCCATAAGGGTGACACTGAAAGGGTGAAAAACTAAAGATCTTATTACCAGTGTAACAGCTCCTGCACAGGCTGAGACATGAAACTTGAATTAAGAAGAAGGAGTAAACAGAGACAGGCCAATCCACAGTAGAGGAAGTCAGAGTGAATGGGAGAAAGATCAATAGGATGAAAGGAGGAATCTAAGGAAAACTGGCCAGTAGAGTGGTAGACAGACAATTAATGGCCAAATAGGGTGAATTAAATCAATGGTAGTTAGAAGAAGCTAAGAAAAATTGGGCAATACCATAATGACAGGAGTTTAGTGGTGTCATGACAGGGGATGCTGGAGAGAGGCCACTATGCAGGATCGGAAGAAAACATTAAGGCGAACTATATACAACAATGAGGGTACACTGAGTATACAAGAAAGGGAGAACTAACCATGAACCCATAACTTGACAGTAATGTACTTTGTAGTATTGTATGAACAGGAACTGTACTGTGTAAATTGATGCAGGAATACAGCGCACTTGTAATCCAGTACTGCATGGGTTAGCTGCGGGAATATAACACACTTGTAATCCAGTACTGCATGGGTTAAATACAGGAATATAGCACACTTTTAATCCAGTAGTGCACGGGTTAAAATGCAGGAATAAACTTCAAAAGCCAGCGTTGGGGTACACCAGAGAAGCAGTGGAACTATATAAACAGACCAGGATCAGGGGTATCAGAAAATCAGCCAAAACGTTAAACAAGCCAAGGTCAGGTTACCAGAAAATCAGCAGCACAGTAAAACAGTCCAGGATCAGGGGCACATGCAATACAGAAGAATAGTCAAGAGGAATCCAGGTTCAGCAACAAATAGGTAAGTATAACAATGCTCGGCTTCAAATACACGAGAATCACCAAGCAATGAGTGCTTGGTAATTCTGCCTTTTAAATGTTCCCGTGCCTCATGGGTATGCGACGGGTGTGACGTCACGTCATACGGAGCGCGCCCTTCCCTGAGGAGAGAATCATTAGCAGCAGTGGCATGAGCACGCTTTCAAGTGCATGCGTTAGGAGATTCTCTGTTGTATTCTGGCTGGGTAAGTAGTAACGGATATGAGGGGGAGCTGTTGCAGTGCAGATCCTGACAAGTGGTGAGTGAAGGAAAGAATAAAATAAACAATAATTGAAACTGCTCGAATGTCATTCACCCTGGAAAGTGAAATAATGCAGAAGAAGATTCAGAAACTATAGGGCTCAAGTAGCGGAATCAGTGGACCCTGCAGTGTGCCTGAACTCAAGGCAGTTTCCCCTTCTGCTCTGTGGTAAAGACGGCTCTGAAAGAGCAGACCAAACCACTCTGACAGCGGAGTAAATAGAATTAAATAAAAGTTTTTTTTGCTGCAATACCCTGTCTGACAGGTCTAGTTAACCTAAACTAAACAGTCTACTGCTTCTCTCTCCCTTGCTACAGGTACAATATCTGGTGGGAGGGGCAAGTTGTTCCCTCTCCTCTTTTGTTAGTTGCCCTTTGCCAAGAGTCCCTAGCTTTAGGTATAAAGTAGATATTTTAGGCATACCATTTGGAGGTGGAGAACAAGTGTCACCTGTTTGCTGATGACATTTTATTGACTAACCCATACACTGATCTGCCCAAACCTTTACAAGCTGACTTTTCACAGGTTTTGGGATACATCAAGTACGTAGTAGTTAACATCACCAATAATTGTAATACGGTATATCAATACAAGAATCATTTAAGCCTCACAATCCCTTGCTCACAATTAACTCCAATCATCTTCAACCCAGACTTACCACCCGGCCATTCAGGAAACAAGTTTGGCTGGTGGATGAGATTGAATTGTTACTTCCTTAGGATCATGGTAAAAATGGTGAAATTAAATCTGCACTGCAATTGTGTGAACAGAAGTCTATGGGGAAAAAAAAAATTCTCATCCTTACTCTATTCCAGAAGGACTGGATAATATAATAGAAATCAGTTTTGACTGGTTTTGAGAATTGGAAAAATAACTCACTGTTTAGGCTTTTTGATATCATACATTATGCAATCTTTGATTTTGTTGCTCCCATCATCTGAGCTTGCATGCTCATTTTGTCCTACCTCATTCCTGCCTGTTGGGAAACCTCTAAATTCACCTGAAAATGCAATAAAACCAGTTTAAATTAAAAAAAAGTATTTGTCAATAATACGTTTTGTGGTACAATCACATTTTTTTCTTTGAACCCACCCAAAAATCCATGTTGAGAATGTCCTGGTATAATTCTTAGATTCATATGTGAAGGTTTGGAGGAAACTCTCCATGTAAAAGTGAAATGTTATTTTGAGGAATATCAATTTGAATGGGATGCATATGTTGCACAAATTAATGTATTTCTGGAGAATCAAACACATTTTAGGACGTGTATACAATAAATAAAGAAGAAAAAAATGACATAACATCTATGCAATGTGATTTAGTACATACAATACAATATGCAATATAAGTAAGCAATGTGGCAAACAACATCACAAAATTCAAAATAGTACAATATCAGTAATGATAATAAAGCAATACCGGCAAGAGAGCAGACTCAAGACAGAAACTCTCTGCAGTGGCATTTTTTCTTTATTTATTGTGTACACCTCCTACAGTCTAACTGATTCTATGTAGTTTTTGCATGTTGGGCATAGGCTTGGTGATTTGCATGCTATTTATATTAGTTTTACTAGGTGTTCTACCACTACACATAAGTGTGTAATCTTATTTATGGAGAGTAAACTCTCATATCTCACAGCTTAGTGAATCTACCCCTTTGTTCATTTCACTGATTTTCAGATTGAAGTCTTCAAACCTGTTACTGTGACTTTAAATAGCCGTTTAAACGTTTCTCAGATTATTTATTATATTTTGTAAACCCGATAAACTTGTTTCGTTTATGATGTGAAAATGATTAATTGTTACAGAATGTCACATTATGATGAATGCTGTTTTTAAAATGGCAGTACAATAGGAAAATGGTGTTTGCAAACTTTCGCCCTTTCTTTTCACTGCTTGTAACTCTGGTGATAAATAAACTTGCTACTTAATGTTTGGCACTGTGTGAGGTTTTTCTGTCAAATGAATTCCAGTTATTTTTTTTTTTTATTACACAGAATTACCTCTGAAATGTAATTGTGTTAGTCATGAAAGCACAGTGACTATATTATGGTGATAAAGGCAAGTGATGGTAAAGGTATATTCATTCTCATGTGTCATAAAATGTGTAACTATTATCAGACATTAAAAGAAACCAGGATACACAACATTATGTTACTAAGGCACAAACCAGCAAAGCAAATAATTACAGCATTTGCTGAAAAACCACACATAACCCCTGTGATTGTTTGTGATTGAGTATGAGTGGAAAGAGAAACATAATTTTATTACATTTTATCCAGCATTGATAGGAGTTAAATTTGTATCATTAGTTCATATTGTGCATGAGTAAATTGTTTGATTGAACTTTTTTGGTTGCATTACCTTTTTTTTTTTTAATGAGCGATCAGAGCAATTTTGTCATGCATTTTGAAGTGTTAAGCACAAATGTATCATTTTACCCAGTAATGGTTTTCACAGCTCATTGAATCACTTTATGTTCAGTGATTACCATGCATTTCATTGTGTGTATAGGGTTTTTTTATGGAGGTGCAATAAAATCATTAAAAAATCCTATGAACTAACTATTTTAGTGGTGGGCATTGAATAGCAAAATGGCAGTTAATTTCCCGCTTGTCGCACAGTTCATAAAACCTGAGAATCCCAAGGATAAGGCCTGCAGAGTATACAAGGGTATGTGACGTAGGGTATGTGACGTGTGATTCAACAGGGTGCAACACCAATAGGGCAAGGCATGTGGGGGCAATAATGACCGCCTTTCTGTCTGCTGTAGAATAAAATGTAAAATTCTACCTGTAACCCAGTGCTGTTTTCAGCGTGAGGCAGTGACATGCATGACCTGCCAAAGCTCAGCCTTCAGACTTAGCAGGGAGACCAAGAGGCAGCATGGTAGGATGTCTGTGTGCCTGGGCTGCACACAGACACCATGCTGCCTGCCAGTAGACGCCAGAGAGCTGTGGATGCTGGCTGGGGTAAATCCTGGGTCTGCAAGGGAGGGGATGGGGCATGTTCTGGGTGTGCAATGTGGATGCCGGAGCATGTCCTGGGTGTTGGGGTAAGTCCTGGATGTGCAATGTGGCTAATGGGGTATGTGCTGGGTGTGCAATGTGGGTGATAGGGTATATACAGGTTGTGCAATGTGAGTGATTCAGCATGTCCATGGTGTGCAATGTAGGTGATCGGGCATGTCCAGGGAAGTATATCAAAATATACCACTGCAAATGTGTATAAAGACTTTTGTGGTCAAAATTATGAAGAATTGAATGACTGAAAAACTGACAAAAAAATGCCCTGTCCCTTTAAAAGGGCAAAGATTACCACTTGTTTGGTCAATGGACACTAATGATAGGTAAATCCATTTAAAAAACGTAAAATGCTTTATATATGAATAACGGCTATTGTGCTTTTTTTTTTAACTCCCAACACTTTGCAGTGCGGAAGAAGGACCTCTGTCAAACTATGTCTGGTGGAGGTACACCGACACTAATCACTTGATTTTTTTATACATAAGCTGCACCAGCACAACTAGCGACAACACAACCTAAATCTACGCATTTGGCATGGATAACGAAGACTCTCGTGAGTATTTGGCGCAATCTGCATGTGCATCGTGTTTATACATGCCCCCATGTATTTACTAAGAAAATGCTTTTTTAAATATTTTTTTAATATTAATAAATTTGGTTAAAAAGGGACTTTTCCTTATGCCACATAAAATATTAGTAGTTTTGAAAATAAATCTACCTGTAATACAGTTCTGAATCTTTCCTATACAAAAGGGGTAGATTATAAAACAACAATAACACCCTTATTAATTTTTTATACATGTTCTCCACCTACTTAAGGTGTAATTACAAGGTGTGCATTGATATGTTTAGTAGATTTTGTCCCGCAAAACTATGGGCCACATTTTGTTTCATGATCCCCCAACACTGGTTGTGTTCCTTACAGCATTGAAAGGGTTGCAATGAGAAATGAAAGATGTTTTTCCTGTTAATTTTTACCGGCTGAAATTGAATCACTGTTTATGTGGTAATTACCACACAGATCATTGTTTCAGTGCTGTTTTGTTACAGGCACTGATGGAGGTTTTTACCAGTTTGGGTATTTTTTTAACAGGTGTAGTAATGATATTACCACACACGTTAACCTTGTTAGTGGATGGCTGGATGTTTTTCCCAACTAATTAGTTGTTGGTCATCATGTAGGTAAAATATATATATTTTTCCTGAACTATTTTATTGGAAAAACCGTCCAGACTCTCTGGCTCCCATATGCTGACTGACTTCTAAGTAACTAAAATGAGTTACCCAATTACTTGTCAGGATTTCTCCTACATCTTAATAATTTGTGCTTACTATATCCAAGGGCAATTCTTTCCTACAAGCCACAATATAGATTTCAATAGAATTGTTCTCATAAAAGTCAGATTATTTTATAATTTATATGTTCCCATCACCCTTTGGCAATAATGTGTTCAGTTTATGTTGAATAAAGGCTCTGTCTGTAACTCAGAGTAATGTAGGTATCAAAGTATGACATTATACATGATCACCTTCTTTTCTTCTAGTAGAATTTTCCATTCCAAGCAGACACTGAACAGGTTGATCAGAATTGATAACAGTATGGCATGTCAGGTTTAAATTACATATCACAATAATTAAATATGGCAAAACTTGCAAATGGTCCATGCAAAAAATACATTCAGATTTTTTTTAAACAGATATATTAATTCAAGCCAGTTGAAGACATGCATACATTTTCTTTTATTTTTGCAGACTCTGCCATGGTTTGCTTGATGTTTCACAGTTCCTTTAGTCCCTGTCCTATATTTTAAAAGAAAGCAGTCATGCTCAGAAATCTCATTAAGTTTAGTATTATGCAGCCATGATCTGTAACATTACACAATGATATTTCTTTAGAGCACTCTGTTGAAAGGAGTTGAAAACTCTGCTTTTATCAGAGAGAAATGACTGAAAAAGATTTAAGAGCACTTAATGGATTGGCATTGGGCAGGTATATAATTAAAGAGTATTTAAACATTTCTTGTGCTTCTGTTATAGATCATTATTTATCCTTTGATCTGCTCCCTCCATACTTCACTGTGAAACATATAGGCTCATCCATTCAATAACCATCATTGATAGCTTGTGTAATGAGATTCCAATTTTTATAAGTAATCAATAACTAGGTCCCCTCTATTGACTGTATTTAAACAATAATCAAACAAAGTCTGTCAAGGCCCATCAGACCATTGGATGCTCTTTGGCTGTTACGAAAGATTCACTATCTGAGTTTACAGCTGAGGGAGGAAATGTGAAGCTGGTTTTTACCTTTTGGGCTGATTAAAGAACCAATTAAGCTGGCATTCTTTAGACTAGTTGAGTATCCGGAGCATTAGCATTTGTAGGTTCAATTACAGGCTCAGAATGGACAGAAACAAAGCACTTGAAGGCTATTCCATGTGAGAAACTGGAGATTTCATGCAATGCTGTGTACTGCTCCCTTCACAGAACAGAGCAATATGGCTCTAAGCAGAATATAAAAAGCAGTGGGAGGCCATGATGCACACCTAAACAAGATAACAAGTACATTAGAGTGTCTAGTTTGATAAACAAGCACCTCACAGGTTATAACTTGCAGCTTCATTAAATAATAACCACAAAACACCAGTCTCAATGTCTACAGTGAAGAAGTGACTCCAGGATGCTGGCCTTCTAGGTAGAGATGCAAATAAAGTCATATTTCAGATTGACCACTAAAAATAAAAGATTAAAATGGTTAAAACAACTCTATGAAGGAGTGGCCGGAACTCAACCCTATTGGTCTGTTGTGGGAGCAAATTGTATAGCATATAAGAAGTTCCCATCAAGACATTCCAATTTTTGCTTCAGGAAGCAAGAGGTGAAATCTCTTCAGAAAATGCAAGTCCTATTCATTTTGATACTCATTTGAAGTATGTTTTCATGGAAAGCAAGGACATTTACAATTGACCCCAATATTTTAAATGAGTGTAGATTAGGTTATTAACTGTAAGTCATAGACTGATTGATGTTTCAGTCCAAATTTAAAAACATTTTGTAAGATTACATGTAGATTCAGATTAAATATCTGTTCTTTTATTATTTACAAATAATAACTTTATGGACTGTACACATACCTGCAGCTATCCCACTTGATGCTGTCCAGTACTTTCATAGTACATAGTACTTTCGTTCTGACATATAGAACTCCTTTTGTAACATATGCTGCCATCATCAGATACAGGAATTAGGCTCCTGTCCCTGATGAGTCCTGGTTTTCTGAATAAGAGCCATCAGCCATAGTTCTATCCCTATGCCTTACACTGAGCTTTGAGGAAGTCATATTAAATGTGGGTCTTTTAGAAATGTCCACTTTGTCCATTGAAAGACACTAATATAGGACTGCTTCATCACTCATAATAACAACAGCAAACTGACAGATCTGGTGTGTGGAATTTATTTGGAAACATTGCTCATGTATCTGAGTTTAGCATTGAACCTCAAACCCAGCTTGTCATTTTGATTCAGCCTTCATGGAATTCTGATTCTAGTCATATTTCCCAGAGTTATTGTCTTATACATCTTTTCTACACATTTGAGACTGACCTCTGCAGCTCACTACAAAGTACTGGAGGACTGAAATAGCATGCTATTAATATATGCACTAGCTTTATTTGGCTACACTAGTGTGATTTTGTTTTACATTTCTATTTAATCAGCTAATTTGCTTGTAGCCAAGAAAGCTGCGGAAGCATGTGTTTCTGGGAGTTCCTGCAAAGACTTCCAGGATTCATGCATATGAATGTTAATAAATCAAGAAGAGTATGTGCTATAAATATACATACAAATTATAATAAATATTAAATTGCATGTGATCTAACATACAGCATAATGTAGACAGTTATTTCTACAGCTGTATACAAACAATCTGCCTTAAACCTCACTTAATCTGCATCTGTCATTAAATAATTATTAAGATTTGAATAAAAATAGAAATAAAAAAATATGCTATTAGTTAATTTAATGACATAGAAAATCCTAATTAGCTACTAATGAATTGTCATAAAATATACCATCATTAAAATACAAAAAAAAAAGATTCATGGCAAGATGTGAAAAAGAGTGACAATGATAATTAACACCTCAGTTACTCATGAAAAATTATTAGGGCTTCACTTGCGTGATACATTCTGTCCACTTACAGTTTTCGAAAATTGCTCCACTCATGGAATTTGACTACTTACCTCAAAAGAACTTGGAAAAGTTTATTTGTATAGAACCTGGGAAATTTTGCATTTGAGATGCAATCCATGTAAACATAATTACCTATAGTTTGTTTTATTTCTAACTTTTTATCAAGTGAATAAGTAATTTCCTGTTCAATACATTGAAATCAGCCACGTGCAATGCATTATGGGACCAACTGCAGGCAAGCTGTGCAAGTGCACAGGTGCACCATACACTTCATTGTGTGCTAGGCCACAGCAGCTTTGAAAATGGGAAAAAAAAATATCTTAAAGGGTAATGTGCTTTCAAAGTACTTTAAAATTCATGTTTTACATTTTGCATTGCTTAAAATATAAAATACTTCCAGCTAGATGAAATTGGGAAATTACAGCAGTTTGCCAGAAACTAGGACAGCCCACACTAGCTGAGTAAAAGTAATTTCCTTTGTTGTTGCACAAATTGTAAAAGTGTAAAACTGATTAACTATAACACATTAAGGTAGGCAATAAAAAAAATGCCATAACAGTTATCATTTATAAAGAAGTCCAGCTGTAATTTTAAAATCCAGTGGGCAAGCGACATTATCAAGGTGATTTACAACTAAAAATTCTTAATGAGTAATATGATATACAGAGTTAATTATTATGTGACATATTCTAAAGAACGACACATAATGGTATTGCCAATAATGTTGTCTTCATTACTTTCTTATCAGACATGGGTATGGCATTAAATGGGCTTGGAGAAATATTCTCTATCACATTATCTATGTATGCCGTGATGAGACACACAGCTCACATTAAAGTTGGCATACTGAAGACATGGTTTTTTCCTCCCAAATATTTTGATTTCAGGTATATTATTGTAAATACTTAATTTATGTAATTTTATTTTAGTTGATGGCATTATATTTATCATACACAATTGAGCATTAATTAATTTGTGTGATTTTTAATTTTAAAAATTCTTTGTGAAAAGGTTTTGACATGTCTAGGTACTTACAAGCACTTTGTAAAGTCAATGTGCTGTTACAAGTAATACTATGTGAAGGTCTGATATATGTATTAGATGTACTTTCTCTGTTAAGTTTAAGGGTCTATTCATTCAAATGTATGTTAAAGTGGGTTGAACTTTTCATCTCACTGACTTGCTAAACATTGTTCAGGAAAAATACAGAAGAGTTTCTACTACTAGAAGAAAAAGGTTGACCTTGCTTAGCACATTATTAAAAGGGAAACGTTATTAAAGGCCAGTTGAGCTCTTCTAGCAGGACAAGGTCACCAAGTGTGGCCCTAAACAATAGATGGTTGTAAAAAAATTAATCTCACCTCAACTAACCAGCAGGTCACCTTTAAGCAACTAAACACTTGTGTGTGATGTATGCTAAACTATGCGAAGGGCTGATATATGTATCAGCTGTGCTCTAATTACAGTATCCCATTTAAGTCATTGTGGATATTGGAAAATTGCACATTCTGTAGTGTATACTTGAAAATAGGTTTGTTTACAAACGCCAGGCAGTACTGATACTCTGAGGACACCTTTGCTCCAGTCAACATTAACTACTGAGAACTAAAACTATGGGTTTTTAAAAAGTACATGGAAACAAAAACAACTGACATTTATATTTAATATTTCAATCACTGACATGACAGGCATAAGCATCACATATATTGATCACACAAAATGTTTAAAATAGTACATCTGCGGGAAAAGAGAGAATAGTTTGAGCATTGCATATGTAGGAGTCCATTATAATGCGGATTAAAGGTAAGGTCTTAAGAAGAAATCTAGCTATTTAGAAATGTTCTCACCTTCTTTTCCTACTGTACTGATGAACCCTAGACATCTGTTTTATAATTTAATTGATGCTCATTTTAAAAACAATAATCCTAACAACAGCAATGCAACTCCCCCTTTCCATCTGGTGAATCAAGAGAGTGTTCTGCTTAGATTTTATTTTGTGTCAGAATATTTTATTTTTTTTAAAGTATTTTTTAATTAACCTGATTCTACCCATTCTGGCTTCACATCTACACTTGAATCATATGCGTGAATGTGGAAAGATACCTATAATAAATATGTAACCAGTAATGATCATTAATCATAGGAATAAAATACATACTTCTGGAAATGAATGCTTGCTAACATACTTTCCTTAAACATTGTATAACTCATGTGGACCAAGATACCACAAAATCCTATGGGGTTATGTATAAAACAGGTGCATGAGGAATTATTTCTAAAACATGAACCTATTGCCGAGTGCTAATGCACTGTGAATATTATAGTGACTCTATATTGAAAGCTGGTGGGGCAGGTCATGGTTATAAAATAAGAAAAGTCCATTAAGGAAAGCTCACCCTCCTTGGATATGTGGTATTTGCAGAGTTTAGGCAGGCCCCAGATATACTGAGAAAGGGTATTCAACCCTATACATTATTCAACAATATTTGAGTGAGCAAACAGCACACTTCTGTCCTATTCCAGTTAATCCAAAATATTGTAGAAATACAATATAGACTCTACTGAATCATGTTAAAATCATGGGAACCAAAGCCTCTCTGGAAATGAATAGAAAAGGGATATGAATTGTTTTGTACAATGTTAGATATATTAAGAATTTACTGAAATTGATGAATTAAAGCAAAAATCATAATAAAAAGAAGATACTTCACATACATACATAACTAATTTTCGGTTTATTGTTTATCTTATTCATTCTGCCACTATTATGATGTATGTTATTTTTGCATGTTTTCAATATAATTTCACACACTTTTGCTTACATTAAATGTGTTTTGGATTGATTTATCCATTGCACAGAAATGCAGACCTAGAGACACTTCTATATACAACCATGACAGTATTTCTGAATAATATAAAATGTGTTTCATGTGACATGCTGCAACTTACTGATGCATTTGTAAATAGTCTTATGGATACAATATACTCAATGTGAATGTTGCAAGTATCAAAAGAAAGTGAAATGTGTATAAACCAATCTTGCATATTATGATAAATACATGTTATTTAAGAAATTAACATATTGACTTTTCATACTACAAGGGCTACACAATATATGCCGAACCTCAGTCATTTGAGATGCACAATATGCAACATTGTGACCCTCAATAACCTCACAATATGGCCACAATGGCCGTATACACGCCGAATGCTTGCAAAACCAAATACCCATATACACTGAAAATAGTCCCTATCAACCCCATAAACATATATGGGAGGAATGAGACACATTTTGGGACTAATTTAGCTATCATGGACATTTGCTCCCCAAATTAAAATCGGTTGTCCCCGTTCCAAATATTCACAAAAGGAGGCATGATTACTAATCTGTGAGTTAATACAGATGCATGTAAACCAAAAGAAAAAAGTGAATTGAGGTGCTCAAAACAACTTAAGTAATGCTAAACATTAGGAGAGAGGAGAACAGCAAGGACGGAGGGAGTGAAAAACAGCAGGAGGAAAATGGCGACAAGCCTTGAGGAAGGTACCTGACAATCTGTGCTACTAAACAGTACAACATGTGGAAGGTCAGATCTGGTAAGCGACAGCCACATCTGTCCTGTCAGCACAGAGTAGAGACAGTCAGGTAGTCTGTTTCCTGTTAGAGTCTGTCTATGTCTCTGTCTCTCTCTCTATATTTATATATATATATATATATATATATATATATATATATATATATATATATATGTATATATTATATAATATTGCCACCATGTGTCCTATCTTAGTCTTTTTTAGTACAACCAGTGTTTATGAAGTGAAGGGATTTTCATGCATTGGCTTGAATTCACCTTTTTTTGGGAAATAAGCTACAGAAGTTGCAATGGACAAAAGTGATGCTCTTTTTTTTTGTTTTTTTTACAGTTGTGTGGGTTTGTTTTAATTTAATTTGCTAGAGCAAACAATGAAATATGAATGGTGGAGCAGTATATATTGTTGTCTTAAACTAGGCATTAAAGAGACAATATGGTCCCCAAACTCACTTTGGTGCAAGTGGAAGACTACTGCCTGAATATTGCATAGCCTTTTTTTTTTAAGTGTGATGCAGTCATTCTGCATAAATTACATTTTTAATATTCTACTTAAGTCCTCCCCTACTTAAGTCCTAATTTTGTGTAAGAATTGAGCATGCATCAGGATACCACGGAAAATCCTGGCCACCACTTTAAGAATTTCGTCTGCCACCGCCATTTTAACAATTTCGGCAGCCACCACCACTTTAAACATTTTGGTTACCACCGGCGCTTTAAGAAATTCACCTGTGCTGCCAGAAGTTGTGGCAGCAGCATTCCGGCGTGGGGTTGCCGAAGACTATGGGGGGAAAACATGAGAAAGGAAGAGACAGATGAGGGCAGGGGAGAGAGAAATACACGAGTGCAAGGGAGAGAGAGAGACTAAAGGGGGAGAGAGAAACACTAAAGAAGAGAGTAGAGACACTAAAGAGGAGAGAGAGAAAAACATTAAAGATGAGAGAGACCCACTAAAGAGTAGAGAGAGAATCACTATGAGAGAGAGACACTAAAGAAAGAGATATACACTAAAGGGAGAGCGAGAGAGAAACAATAAAAAGGAGAGAGTTTCTAAAGATGAGAGAGACAGTCATTAAAGAGAGAGAGACACTAAAGAGGGAGAGAGTGAAGAACATTAAAGAGGACAGATATAAACACTAGAGAGAGAGACACACACAAGTGCAGGGGAGAGAGAGAAATACACAAGGGTAGGGAAGAGACACACACACACAAGAGAATGGGAGAAAGTGACACTAAAGAGAGAGAGAGACTACAGGTGGAGAGAGAGACTAAAGGGGGAGCGAGTGAGAAACACTAAAGAGGAGAAAGAGTCACTAAAGAGGATGAGAGAGAGTCACTAAAGGGGTGAGAGAGACACCACAGGGGAAAGAGAGCGAGAAACACTACAGGGGGAGAAAGAGACTCTACAGAAATGAGAGGTGGATAGAGGCACTAGAGAAATGAGAGGGGGGAGAGAGACACTATACAAATGATGGGGCAAATCCTTTGTGTGCAATTTTGGTGCTAATGTACGTCAATATATCCACCCAGTATGTACACAAGTTTAAATCTCACACACTGCCTTGGTATATATTTCTGCATAGGGCATTTCATATAACTTTGTGTACAAACTGGGGCCTATGTATTGCCCTATGCATGGGTTAGATATTAGGACATTGTGTTCGATATAACCTTGTGTACGTACTGTAGTATATTGCCCTAGGCACGGTTATAAATCAGTCTTATCTATAAATAAACTCTTCAGGTGTGCTTTTAAAATGCATGGTTTCCCTTTTTATGAACCAAAAAAAAAGTTTAATAATGTTATGCTATGGGGCTGGTATAAATGTTTTTCCAAGGGCTGATTTTTGTTCCCAGTCCAGCACTGAATACATTGTGTGGAACCTAAGTGGCCTTGCTCTTTTACATGTAGAATCTCTAACAGTGCAACACATTATCTGATGACATCACTAGAGCAACAAGATATTCCATTCATTTTAATGGCATTATTCTCATTGGTTCCTGCAACAAAAAGAAAAGAGGAAATTACTTTTTTTTAGCAAGTGTGGGCAGTCCTGGCTTTTTGCAAACTGCTATAATTTCACAAATTCATCTAAGTGTAAGATTTTCATATTTTAAGCAATGCAAAATGGAAAATATGCATTGTTTAGTACTTTGCATGTACTTTAATATACATTAACATTTTAAGATGCATTTTGGGCTCCAGAGAGTCCCTTTAAGGCTTACAGTGATCAAATATACTGTTTTAGTCATTAATTTATTAATCACTGATCAAGTAGGCAGTGTTCCTATGATATACTAGTAAAAAGCATCAATTGGGTAGATTATGTTTTCATCACAATAGAGTAGAATATACAGGTGGTAGCTCCAGATACTGAGAAATCTTTTCATTCGTTCTGAATTCCTGAGATTAGAATGTAACCCCTGGGATTTCTCAAGTATTCCAATAATTGTCATTGAGAGTGAACACATTACAGCATTAAAGGGACAGTCTAGTCCCCAAAATCACTTTGGTGCAAGTTGAAGATTACTTCTTGTGTAGTGAACTTGCTTTTCCAGTGTGATTTGATGCAGGCATTCTACATAAATCACACTTTAATATTTGACTCAAGCCCTCCCCAGTGATTACTCTGCATGTTTACTGAATGCAGCAGCACTGATTATATAGACACTAAGGATATAAAGTTTTGTTTCATTTAGTCACTTCCTGTGCTCTTCAAATTGAATACATTGTGTGGACTGTGATAGGAATGCTCTTGAACACAGTAGGATATCTTGCAACACATTATCTGATGGCATCACTGACAGGAAATTCCATTGAATGTAATTATTCTCACTGGTTCCTGCAACAACAACAAAAAAAGGGAAATTACTTTTACTCAGCTAGTGTGGGCAATTCTAGCTTCTTGCAAACTGCTCTAATTTCACAATTTCATCTAAGTAATTTATATTTTAAGCAATGCAAAATGTAAAACATACATTTTACAGTAGTTTGAAAGCACACATTCATTTTGGGCACTAGACAGTCCCTTTAAAAGTTAACCCTTTCTATGACTTAAGAAGACAAAAAAAAGAAGAGTGTGTGTGCTCATTTCTTATCAAAAAAAGTAACTCTTTTGAAATCATGATCAAATAGATAAAAGTATACAGTTAAAACATAGGTCTTGGAAAACAAGCAGGTGCCAAAAGGAAACATGCCTCATGCATGATTAGGCCTATAATTAAGTTACTCTAATGTGAAATGCGTGTCTTGTATTTTTCATGTTCTAAATTTATATTTTTAACTTCTTGTTTCTGATTTCAATAAAAAAAGCCCTGAAAAACGTTTCTTATGCTTAAACTTCAGCCCCAAATTGGGGGAATCCAAACACACTTGTATTTGCCATATTATTATTTAGGAATTTGCCTCAGAAAATGCAATTAGTACCATATAAATTCCTCCAGGATGTCTCACATTTCATTCTCTGCATCTAGCCATTTCTTCCTTAGCTTGCTGACACCAGTCATTCTTTTATTCCAGCAGTAAACTAGCTAAACAGATCTCTCAATTACATGACAATGCATATGCATTTTTGTATTTAATATAATAGCAATTTTGATCACAAATCAGGGCATGAGTTGAAAAAACTTTAAATAGTAAAGGGAGAAGAAATGAACTCAGTTACTGTCAGTGAAGCAATGGGAGAGACGCTTTGTACATAATAAATCATTTGATTGATTGTAGGCATGGCACTGTCACTTTCAAGGTGACAGCATGGCCTCTTCTCCAATTTATTTACCATGAGCTGCTGAGGTGGGTGCCAACTCCTTTGCTTGTCTGTTATAAATTCATCTTAATTTATGAGTGTATTTTAATCACCAATAAGATTATGAATGTAATTACCAATAATAAATGGTCTCATTAGTCTCTTCTATCTTTGCTGCTCGACAAATCCATGATGCAAATGTCCTCTATATATCCATATCATATTTTTAGATGGTATAGTGCATTTTCACTCAACCTACGTGCGTGACAACCTCCACTAACACATTCCAGCTCTGTCTACATAAAACCCAACCTCTGTCCATGCACTGTGAGTCCAGCATTGGTGTTGATGCTAATAAGCAGTCTATGTGCATTTAGCCAATCTACAAATACATAGTTGCTGTTACGTCTATGTGCCATATAAAACTCCTACATAAACTGTCTGAGTTAATTAATTTACAGGTGACAATAAGACCTGTGTTCTAACGCCTTATTATTATCTTGACTGTTCCGTCGAGTGGTATATGGTGATTAATTTACAAGCACAATAACAATTTATGAATAATTTTGTTTTGTGTCATTTCCATTGGAAAGCTTAGCTAAATTGCTTCAAATTATGTGACAAGAACCTACTGTGGTAGTGCCCCTTACCTTTCCTGGTACGTGGGAGAAACGGTGAGGGGCCACTGCATCAGGCACACAGCCAATTACTCTGAAATGCTTCAGAACTATAATTTTTATATTTCCATTTAAAGCACCATCTTGCTAGTGTAGTATTGTTTCATATATTATTTTGTTATTAAGCATTAACCCTTTAAGGACAAGGGATTGTTCTGGGCCAGTGGCCAGAGCCGATTTTCCCATTTTGTTATGTTTAAATTAAGTTTTCCTCTCATTTAACGCACCAATACACGTTATATGTTGTTTTTTTTAGAGGATAGTTAGAGCTTTCTTTGGTTAACCTATACATATGAATAATTTAGAATTTAGTATTAAAAAATGCATTTAAAAGGATGGGAAGTTTGGAAAAAAAAAAACAGTTTTTCCCCCCACTATTTTCCCAATAGCTAGTATAATGCTAATGCTAACCCTGACTCACTTATGCCAAGTAACTAGCTAATATAAAAGGAAAAACAAAGGTTCACAGATCAAAAAACAAACAAACTGGTCAGTGCAATCAGAACCACAGTATGAGAATTCAGTGGTTCACTGTAAATTAATGAATATATTAAAATAATATATTTAAAAAAAAAGAATTTTAATCTATAAATTTGTAAAAATTATAGGAAAAAAAGAAAATGAGGACCATAGGAAGGAAACTGATCATAGTAACAAACTGTGATCAGCAAGGGATCGGAAAGGTTTATTTATTTTTTTTTTTTTTACAGGAAATGCTTGTTTTTCTTTGTACTTCACAATCAGCATGTATGATACAGTTACTTTGCCATCTAATGTGATCACATGGCCGGAAAGCCACAAACTGAGTACAGGAACATCACCTCGGTTGCAAGACAGATTCCTTGACCCGTTACAGATCGGACTGCTGTGCGCACAAAGTACACCACCAGTTTAACTGCATGACGAGTTAACTCGTCCTAAGGTCATGAAGGCATTAAAGTATTTTAAAAAATGTTTAGTGGTGACACACATACTGATAATTATTGTTGAGCGAACCCGAACCGCACTTTTCGGGTTCGTGCGGAACATTACGGTTTTTGGACCCCGGACCAGAACACGGACATTTCACTGTATGTTCGGGTTGGAGTTCGGGGTTCGGCGATTTAATGGCGCGTTTTGAAAGGCTGCAGGGCAGCCAATCAGAAAGCCCATAGCATTACATACATATACATCGTATATAATGCTATGGGCTTTCTATAAACCGAAATAGAGTCCCCATTCATACGAATAGGTCAATTGACCTATTCATATGAATGGGGACTCTACTTCGGTTTATAGAATAGCAATAGAATTACATGTATTACATAAACGAAAGTCTATAAACCGAAAGAGATTCGGTTTATAGAAAGCCAATAGCATTACATGTATTCCATAAACCGAAAGTCTATAAACCGAAATAGAGTCCCCATTCATACAAATAGGTCAATAGAATAGCAATAGCATTCCATGTATTACATAAACCCAAACTTTAGGTTTATGTAAAACGAAAGACATTCGGTTTATAGACATTCGGTTTATGCAATACATGTAATGCTATTGCTATTCTATAAACCGAAATAGAGTCCCAATTCATACTAATAGGTCTATAAACCGAATGTCTTTTGGTTTATAGACTTTCGGTTTATGGAATACATGTAATGCTATTGGCTTTCTATAAACCGAAATAGAGTCCCCATTCATACGAATAGGTCAATTGACCTATTCGTATCAATGGAGACACTCTTACCCACATTTTAATTCATTTTGCAGCCCTCTAGCCCTTTCCAGGACTTTTTTAGAGGCATTTTAGTGGCCAAAAGTTCGTGTCCCCATTGACTTCAATGGTGTTCGGGTTCCGGGTTTAGTTCGGGGTCAAGTTCGAGCACGGACCCCGACATTTTTTCGAAGTTCTGCCGAACCCGAACATCCAGGTGTCCGCTTAACTCTACTGATAATAATATAGCTCAGAAAAGACACTTGTTTATAAGGATTACAAGTGAGTAGTATAGCAGGTTTTTGCTCTAATCAGTTCAACAGTTTGGGTATTTTTGTCTCCATACCCTCCCAGCCTCAGCAGTCTTGCTCAGTACCTCATGCTGTTCCTATTCTGTGTAGATAGATATAGAGGAAGATCGGTACATAGACAGATACAGTGGTATACAAGCACAGACATAGATAGACAGACCGATACAGAGGTATACAAGTACAGACTAGATAAGATATACAAGATCCAGAGAGACAAGCATAAACAAAAACTCTCTTTGCTAACAGGAGTAAGAAAACATTAACCCCTTAGTGACAAGACATTTTCACCTTGACTTTCCCTTGGTGACAATGGCTGTTTTGACATTTCTAGGGTGTTTGTGTTTAGCTGTAATTTTTTTCTTTCTCACATACAGTACCCACACAAATTATATGTTGTTTTTATCGTCATAAGAAGGGCTTGCATTAGATACCATTATGTTCATCATATTTTATAATTTACTACAAAAAAAATCATAAAATATGATGAAAAATTAAAAAAAAAAACACTTTTTCTAACTTTGACCTAAAATATAATTTACACAAATAAAATCATTAAAAAAGACCCCGTCTAAATAGTTTCTAAATGTTCTCCCGAGTTCAAAAATATGCATGTTTCCATATTTTTCGGTATTTTTTTGCGAGTTATGGGGCAAAAACCAAAAATAGTGTTTTTTGTTTTTTTCCTATATTGAACTTTTGACCCCAACCCGAACCCAAAATGTAACCCTAACACTAAATTTAACCCCAACTCTAATCCTTATTATATCCCTTAATACTTTTTAACTTTAATTTAATTTTAACCCTATCCCTTATGCTAAAAAATATTTAATTTTAACCCTATAGGCTAATATAGCTAAATAACCTGTTTTTATTTAATTAAATATGTATTTTAATTATTTTCCATTGCAATGCTACTAAACTACCACTAGGGGTAGTCAAGTAGCATATTCAGAGCGACGGAAGTGAAGTTACTTTCACTTCCGAAGCTCAGACCGGCAGAGGACTTAGCCATATTGACGGAGCAGCATGCTCCGTCAATATGGCTCCCCACGATCGCTCCGTGGGGCGATCGTGGGGGTCCCAAAATAGAAATATCGGTGCTGGCTATTGCCTCGATGTCGAGGCAATAGACCAGCACTGTTAAAGCGGTTTTTGCGATCGTTGATCGCGAAAACCGCTTCATTCAATGCAGGACGTGCCAGTCGTCGTTAAGGGAGTTTCTCCCAGGACGTGCATGGCACGTCCTTTGTCGTCAAGGGGTTAAATAATGTAGATGACAGTGGCGGATCCAGGGAGGGGGCAATTGCAAATCCCCCCGAGCAGAGCCGGTGCGGAGGAGAAGGCCCCCCCCCAAAAAAAAAATCCACACCTTTAAAAAAAAAAGCGCTTGCAGGCAGAGACGAAGGTGAGAGGAGATCGGAAGATCCCCCCTAACCATCGCTCTACCTGCAGGCTGCACAGGGAGCCATGCAGGCAGCATAGAGAAACCTCAGTGCTGCCTGTTTGGCTCCCCATCCAGTGTGACAGGGAAGTGCCGACAGGTCACGTGACCGGCACTGTGGCGTCAGATGCGTGCCCGGTCACGTGGCCTCACTGCACAACCGCAGGGGTGCTGAACAGGCAGCATGGAGGATACCGTGCTGCCTGCCACTAGTCACCAGGGAAAAACGGTAAATGTTGGGGGCAGATTAAATGGCAAATGAAGGCATATTATTGGGCAAATTGGCTGGGGAATATTAAATGGTAAATGATACTGGCATAGTATTGGGAAAATTGGCTGGGGAATGTTAATGGCAAATAATACTGGGATATTATTGGGCAAATTGGCAGGGGCATATTAAATGGCAAATAATACTGGCATATTATTGGGCAAATTGGCAGGGGCATATTAAATGGCAACTAATACTGGCATATTATTGGGCAAATTGGCAAGGGCATATGAAATGGCAAATAATACAGGCATAATGTTGGGCAAATTGGCAGGGGCATATTTAATGGCAAATAATACTGGCATAATATTGGACAAATTGTCAGGGGCAGATTAAATGGCAAATGCTGGCATATTATTGGGCAAATTGGCTGTGGCATATTAATGGCAAATAATACTGGCATATTATTGGGCAAATTGGCTGGGGCATATTAATGGCAAATAATACTGGCATATTATTGGGATGATGGGGCATGTCCTTGGTGTGCAATGTGGGTTATGGGTCATGTCATGGGTGTGCATCGTCGGGAGGTGGGTGCCCAAATTTTGTCTGCCTAGGGTAGCACATAACCAAGATAAGCCACTGGGGGGGCGGGGGGGGGGTGAGGAGAGAAGACTGATGGGGGAGGCAGAGGAGAGAAGACTGATGGGGGGAGAGAGGAGAGAACACTGATGGGGGGAGAGAGGAGAGAACACTGATGGAGGAGAAGAGAGAACACTTATGGGGGAAACATAGAATGTGTCGGCAGATAAGAACCATTCAGCCCATCTAGTCTGCCCATTTTTCTAAATAATTTTATTGGTCCCCAGTTCCCTATCTTATAGCTAGGATAGCCTTGTGCCTATCCCATGCATGCTTAAAGTCCTTGACTGTGTTCAACCTCTACCAGAGATAGAAATGGGATGGTAGAGGAGAGACAGACAGACATGGGATGGCAGAGGATACAAAGACACATGGGAAGGAAGAGGAGAGATACGGACATGGGAAGGAAGAGAGATGGACACGGGGAGTGAGAGGAGTGCGACAGACATGGGAAGGGAGAGGAGCATGACAGAAGGACATGAGAGAGAGGAAAATACAGACTGACATGGGAGAGAGGAAAAGACAGACTGACATGGGAGAGATGAAAAGACAGACGGAAACGTGCCCTTCCCGAAATCAGACTCTGGATCCGCCCCGGTAGATGAGTTGTTGAACTTCAACCCCCATTATCCCCAGCTAGCTTTTGCTAGCAGGGAGTGATGGGAGTTGTAATTTAACAAAGGCTGGTTATATTTTACCATACAATTTGTTCCTACAGGGAAATATAGGACAAAACATAATAAAATAAATGTATATAATATACCTGTGCAGAGAGAGAACTGATGTTCATCAGGCAGCAAATGTTGCTGAGGAAGGCAAATTTATGTGAGGATCTGAGGATGAAGTGGATGAGGTGAAGTGTCAGGATTCTTACCGTTTACTGAAATGCTGAGACCAGCTGCCAATTCTCAGGATCAGTGCTCATGCACAGGGCCGATCCTAGGGTTACGAGCGCCTGGGTGCAGGTTTTCTTTTGGCGCCCAAAGGTGGGCGTGGTTATATTATGAACTCCTCCCCTTTAGACATGTCTGTCCCATTTCATTATTGGGGAGAGGGGAGGAGAGCACAAACTTTATTTTGATGTAAAGGACCAACACAAACTTTTATTTTAAATAAAGATATATATTTTGCCATAATACTGTGAAGTGGTTTTATTTATTTCTATGATGCTCAGCCAGCAACATGGGAGAGTTTTTGCTGGCTAACAGAATGAGTTTTTACTACCGTTCCCATGATGCTCAACCAGCCAAAGTCTGGCTGAGCATCACTGGAAAAGAAGTACACAAGGAGCGATAAATAAAATTCCACCATGCCAGTCACTCACGTGTCTCTCTCCCCCCTTGCCCTCATGTCTTTCTCTCTCTTTCCCCATACCCTCATGTCTGTCTCTATCTTCCTATACCCACATGTCTTTCTCTCTCTTTCCCCCTACCCTCATGTCTGTCTGTCTGTCTGTCTCTCTCTCTCTCTCCCCACTCATACCCAATGTCTGTCTCTCTCCCCACTCATAACCAATGTCTGTCTCTTTCTCCACTCATCCCCAATGTCTGTCTCTCTCTCATACCCACTCATACCCAATGTGAGTCTCTCTCTCTACACTCATACCCAATGTCTGTCTCTCTCCCCACTCATACCCAATGTCTGTCTCTCTCTCCACTCATCCCCAATGTCTGTCTCTCTCTCATACCCACTCATACCCAATGTGTGTGTGTCTCTCTCTCCACTCATACCTAATGTCTGTCTCTCTCCCCCCATACCCACATGTCTGTCTCTCTCTCCACTCATACCCAATGTCTGTCTCTCTCCCCACTCATACCCAATGTCTGTCTCTCTCTCCACTCATCCCCAATGTCTGTCTCTCTCTCATACCCACTCATACCCAATGTGTGTGTGTCTCTCTCTCTACACTCATACCCAATGTCTGTCTCTCTCTCTCTCTCTCTCTCTCTCTCTCTCTCATAGGGAGGTCACCCGCCCAGGATCGGCCCTGCTTATGCAGTCACACCGCTGAACCTGCAGCCAATCTGTGCACCTCCTGCACTTAAAAGGGCAGAAGGCAGGTGGTTGCAGTAGTCATCTGTGCCTCTTATAGTGGCAGACTTTGTCTCAGTAGTGAATTCTGTTACCCCCTTGATCAGGGGAGGGCGGCGGGAGTGGCATCAATTTGGCAAGTCTGGGGGAGGCAAGGTGGGGAGGCAGCATTGGGCAAGTCTTAAGGAGGGAGGGAGGGGGGGAGAGGCAGCATTGGGCAAGTCTGAGAGAGGGGGGAGAGGCAGCATTGGGCACGACTGAGGGAGGAACAGCAATGGGTAAGGCTGGGTAGGGAGGGGGAGGCAGCACAGGTTGAGGCATTGTAGGGAGGAGAAGGCAGAACTGGTTAAGTCTGGGGGGTTAGGAGTAGCATTGGCTACGTCTTGGGGCAGATGGGCAAATAAAAAGGAATAAAAATTAAAATAATTTTTATTAAATTTGAAAAAGCTATTTACATGTGAATATATAAAAGTTAAACTTTTTTTTCCTATTGGCTAGTCTTTTATTCAGTGCTGTTTAATTACCAAACTTATATGTGTTACATTATTGAAACTTTCGCAGGAGTTAACCACCTTGCTATGGACTTAACTACTATATTACAATATGTATGATTTTATAATGTTCTGGGAGTCAATTTTATATTCTGATGAACTTTTTTAACTATCACTTATTTTATAGTGTGTTTTTTCTTCCTTTTTTTTCTTTGGAATTTCAGCAGTATTAATAAAGGATTATGTTCCGTTTATATCTTCTTTTGAGACAGTCTGTTAGTAATTATCATGGTTATTGGGGAACAATGTGTTGGAAGCAGGTTGGGTGGTTTGGTATTTCAAAATTAATTTATTGTTGTCTAGAAAGCTCAACTCTGCAAAATGGACCATTGTGTTCTTCGCTGGCAGACTCCTGAGTACTGACTCACGTTTCTCAGTCAGGATGTGTCAGGGGTGTTTGCATCACATTTGGCTTTTTCCTCTTTCAGTGCTTGCTGCAGTCCTTAACAGTTTTGACATATGATTAATTCCTTAGCCAATGGAGTGACAAATCTGTTTCACACCTTCATCCATCATTATTGGTGCATTTCCTTTGGGTTTTAAGACCCTGGCAAAATGGTGTATATTTGTTTTGCACTTTATGGAGGAAATGTTCTGCAGGGTTATTTAAATGGAGCAAGTGTTAAATGTTAGAGCAATGTCGAAATAATCTATATAGGGCTTTAGGGACAGTTATCTAATGGGATAAATGAGTTTCTGTCATACATATGATATGAATCATGGTTAATGTTAAGTCATGAAATGTCTTTCCCTTACCTTTAAGGACATCAACATCTATGAGTCTGGAACATATGGAAGTCAAAATCCAAATACTACATACTTTTCCTGTTTAGTGAGAGATTTAGTCTAGGAGAAGCAGGAAAACAGGTCATTGGGAATTGATCTGTTAGTCCAGCAGTTTGCACATCTTTATTGCATTGTGACCAGCGGAAATGTAACAAAGGGGAGAAGTATAACTTCTTTTCACTGCTACTTAAAGGACAAAAAATAACTAATGTTTATTTGAAAGATTGCATCAAGTGTAGATAGTTTTCATGGAAATGCTTTAATGAAATATTATAAATAATGTACTTTATTGAGCCCTTTTTGCTCTGTTTAGCTTTAATAGGGGGCGGACATGTTGTTTAGAATCTTGGGACAGATCAGTTAGATCTTCCTTCATCTGAATCAAGGTGAATGAAGAACTGTCCTAAGATTCTTAACAACATGTGTGCTCCTTATTAGAGCTATACAGAGCAAAGAGGGCTCAATAAGGTACATTATTTATATTATTTCATGAAAACATTTGTATTTACCATTTCCACACTCAATGCAAACTTTCAGTTAAACATTACTTATGTTTTTGCTACAGTTGCCCTTTAAAAAAAAGATTTAGTTAAGCAGAAACACACTCCTGTACGAGATTATCTTATTGGCATGTAATATAATTTATATTTTTCCCACTGTTTATCCATGTTCAAAACAAGATACAAGCAGAGAAGCAGTTTTATGGTTGACAATGGATTACATACTATAATTTAGGCTGTTTATTTTTCCCACTCTTCTTTGAAGAAAGCTCTTCATAAGTTGCAGTTTACAAACCATGCTGTACTAAACTGTGCCACTCTTATTTACCATTTAAATTTAGGATTTAACATCAGCAAAAGTCAAAAAGCAACCTTACAGTTTTGCTCCCATTGAAGTTATCTATATTTACAATTATCTGGTGAAGTCCAAAAATACCTTTTTGAGACAATAACAAGAGGACAGTATTTGTAAAGGCACCTACTGTGGATCTGAAGTGACTCCTTATTTTGGAGCACAATGATATTTACTTTAAATAAGCACTGCTTTGTGTTTCTCACCTTTGCAACACTTGACTACCTCAGATGTCAATGTCAGTACAGATGCAACAAGAGGCGTCACTAGGGGTGGGCTACTGGGGCTATAGCCCCAAGTCCCCCCTCATAGCCCCGAATGGAGACTCTGGGGCTAAAGTATACTTTAGCCCCAAGACTCCAGGGCTATCATTGGTAGAAAAAAAAAAAATCCCCAGGTGAGCTTTCCTCTGTCTGGGAGATGGTCCCAGAATCGGAGGATTAACCTCAAGCGGGGGTGAGGGCCGGTTGGGAGAAGAGGCTGCTATAGGAAGCTCTCTCCCTAGCCTCTCCTCCTGCAGGTGCGGACCACAGGCAAGTTCCTGCGGTGACCGCACCTCCTGGCCATACTGAGCACAGATGACATCCGGCAGAAGATCCAACTGTAAGGTAAGTAAAAAAATTAGAAGAAATGTGTGACCGTGTGTGGGTGTCTAGGTGTGTGTGTCAAGGTGTCTGAATGTGTGTGTGTGTCAGTGCTGTATTTACCGCGAGGCATCCTAGGCAGATGCCTAGGGCGGCAAATTTTGGGGGGCGGCAGCGCCCCCCAGCACTGAAAAAAAAAATAAATGTAAAAAAAAAAAAAATTTAAAAAAAAAAAAACCCGCGGCCCTTTAAAAAAAAAAAAAAGGACCGCGCTTGCAGGCAGAGACGGAGGTGACAGGGGATCGGAAGATCCCCCCTCACCATCGCTCTGCCTGCCAGGCTGCACGGGGAGCCGAACAGGCAGCACAGAGAAACCTCCGTGCTGCCTGTTCGGCTCCCCGTGCAGTGTGCCGACACGGAAGTGCCGACAGTCACGTGACGGGCGCGCTGACATCATACGCGCGCCCGGTCACGTGACCTGTCGGCACAATCGCCGGGAAGCCGAACAGGCAACATGGAGGGACCATGCTGCCTGCCACTAGCCACCAATGAAAGGTAAGTGCTGATGGGAGACTGTGTGTGTGTGTGTGTGTGACTGAGTGTGATGGGAGTCAGAGTGTGTGTGATGGGAGACAGTGTGTGTGACTGAGTGTGATGGGAGTCAGAGTGTGTGTGATGGGAGACAGTGTGTGTGACTGAGTGTGATGGGAGTCAGAGTGTGTGTGATGGGAGACAGTGAGTGTGATGGGAGTCAGTGTGTGTGACTGAGTGTGATGGGAGTCAGAGTGTGTGTGATGGGAGACAGTGTGTGTGACTGAGTGTGATGGGAGTCAGAGTGTGTGTGATGGCAGTAGGAGTGTGTGACTGAGTGTGATGGGAGTAGGAGTGTGTGACTGAGTGTGATGGGAGTATGAGCTTGATGTGAGTCTGAATGATGGGGCATGTCTTAGGTGTGTAAGGTGGGTGTGCAGCTTGGGTAGGGGGGTGCCCGGATTTTGTCTGCCTAGGGCAGCACAAAATCAAGATACACCACTGGTGTGTGTGTGTGTGTGTGTGTGTGTGTCTGGGTGTCTCAATGTGTGTGTGTGAGAGAGAGAGAAAATTAGAGTATTTGTGTTTGCAAGAAATTACTTCCAAAACCTGAGCCAAATCCTCTCCACTGTCTGCTCCTGTGAGGAATGCTTGTTGTTAATAGCTTCCATGTGCTTCCCTTTTTAGCATGAGCTGAGACCAAAATGATGTTATCTGTTGGATCTCTGTATAACTGACTGATTTACTGCTGATAACATTCTTCAGTACACTATGTTTTGCTTGCCTCTTTTTAAGCTGTTAGCTATGTTTTGTTATTAGGAATTTGGTTTTAGCCTCATTTACGCCTGAGGAAGGGACCAACAACTTGGTCTTGAAAGGTTGCAACCAAACTCTGTTAGCCAATAAATGGTATCATTTTAACCCTACTTGTTTCCTATTTTTCCACAGCTAACACAATACTATTCCTTTACATTTTTAGACTGTAAGTGATTCAAATGAACAGAGAACCTTACATGACCTGCTTATCTTATGTTTGTGTCTGTGTTTTACAGGTCATGGTGTTTAGCCTGTAACATTGTTGACATTTGTGACAATCTATCATTAGAATGCATGGGGTACATACAGACAATTAAGGATAATATTTGCACATGTATTTGAACCTCTTTTTTATGTTTTTAGTATGGATGGGTCACATTAAAGAAGATCTGACCCATCTGATTCAAGATGCTGCCCTTTGATAGTGCTATACAAACAGGAAGGGCTCAATAAGGTGCATTTATTTGTATTCTTTCATTAAAGCGTTTCTATTTAAAATGCCTACATTTGATATAGTCTTTCAATTAAACATGACAAACTAACAGACTAGTTAGGATTCCAAAGTATTAAATCTCTTATTAACACGCATTCACCTTACGTCACAAAAAAGGGACAATGTGTCGATGTTGAGAAATGATCATTATTAGCATTACTGCTATTATTATGATTATTAATAGTAAATATGCATTCCTTCATCATCCCATCTCTATATTTTATCACTTATTCTAATTACTAATTTAGGTTCAGCTTTCAACAGTTTACTTGAACCTTAAAAGTTCTGACAAATGAATTATTAATTTTCAGGCACAATTGGATTTAAACGAAAAAGGCTACTTTTATCAATTTATCCAAAGGCATGAAAAATGCAGTGTGTACTCTTTTATGCTCCGTTAAACACATTTTTTTTCTTATTTAATTCTTCAAGGAGAAAGAGCACGTCTGTCCAAAAATAAGTGGTCTAATTTTTAATGTTTCCAAAATTCAATACTACAATTCTTGATATTTTACTTAACTGTTATAAAGCCAGGAAAAATAGTAATTGTTTTGCTTTAAAAGACTATAGAGTCAGGGGCCTATAGCTTAGAAAAAAAACATCTGCTTAATTAATGATAATACTAAGAATGTCTCATAAAGCTATTTAAATGAAAGATTCCTAAACATGCTAAATGAGCTTAGTTTAACTATTTAGTAGGGTTAAAATACTATGAGAAATTGCTCTAAAATCTATTGCGAATGGAGGAGTTGATATATATGAACATATTTCAATTTGCCAAGGCACTTTAGGAATCATTTATTTCCATTTAACTTTCATTTCATCATTAGATAGACAATTTCTGTTAATGTGTGCATATTTAGGTAGAGAAATCAGCATGCCTGTTCAGTGATACATGAGGGTAACATCAGGTCTATATACCATTTAACAGCTGTTGACACATATTAATTAAATGCAGCAGAGTACACTTTAGGAAAATAAATGCAGTACTGACAAAACCATTGTGCATATAAATGTGTTCTGAATAATATGGTAAATTTATGAAGCAACTCCAACCAGAGTTTCTTCTCTCTGAAATTCTCAGCTACCTCCTTTCACCCCGAATGGTGTCACATGGTTATTTAATATGCGCCCAGCAATGGTTAATGTGTCTCATGGACATGATCATATAATATGAGTAAAGCTCTTCCTTAAAGGGACTGCATAACCTTATGCGGGGGTGTCCACGTTTTTTTTGCAGTGAGCCATTTCACTGTAAATCTATTTTTGCTTGGGCCACATTCATGTTTCATTAAAAGAAAATGTATGTATGTATGTGTGTATATAAACCCACCACGGAGACCAATAGTCTCAGGGGTCGATTTGCTTTTCAGTAATTTGTCTGAATATTTGGATGTGTTATTACAACCCGTTGTACAAAAAAACAAATCCCATCTCAAAGATACGATTAGTATATTACAAGAGCTAGAGAGAATAAAATGGGAAGAAGATTATATGCTTGTGACAAGTGATGTAACATCCCTGTACACCTGTATCGATCATGCTCAGGGCCGTGAGGCGGATGTTGGAAATGAATGGTTCCTTCAAAGATAATCAGATAGATTTTACACTGGAGGGAATTGAACTTATTCTGATTTTTCTACAATGTAAGGGCACAGCGATGGGCACCAGGTTTGCCCCCAGCTATGCCAATCTGTTTATGGCAGACTGGGAGGATAGGTCTGTCTGGACGGGACATGGCTGGCAGGCAAACCTGGTGCTATATAGGAGATACATCGATGATCTCTTTTTTATCTGGAAAGGGGAGGAAAAGGACCTCCTACAATTTCTAGAACATCTAAATAATAACAACAATAATATCATTCTAACCTCCAATTTCAGTAAAGAGAACATACAATTCCTCGATTTGGACATCCATATAAAGGATGGTAAAATACACACAAAAAATGTCTTTAAAAAAGTGGACTCCAACAGCTATATAGACACCAAAAGCTGTCACCATCCAACATGGCTGAGAGGGGTCCCTAAAAGTCAATTTTTAAGATTAAGGAGGAATTGTTGTGACGAAACATCATATCTGGAACAATGCAATATTTTAAAGAATACATTTCTAGAAAAAGGTTATAAAGAGGAAGTTTTAACCACCCACATTCAAGAAATTTTAAATAAACCAAGAGAAGATATTTTAAGATATAAAGACAAACGATCAACCAATTCAACAGAATTTGTTTTACCCATTGTCTTAAATTATAATTTAAAAGCTGCAAAAATTAAAAAAGTTATCAATAAACATTGGAACCTCAAAAAAAAGGATGATATTCTGGGCCCATTATTACCAGAGAAGCCAAAAATAATTTTTAGGGGAGCTCCGAACTTTAAAAAGAAACTTACTAGGAATTATACAGCTAAACTTAAAAACATAAATAAGAAGGAGACCTCACACTTTTTGGGGGAAAAACCAGGTTTTTTTCCTTGCAAAATGTGTACAGGGTGTAATGTAGCTAAACATGAAAAAAGTCCCAAACTTTCTTTTATAGCTTCTGCTACTTCAGAAAAATTTGAAATCAAAGAATTTTTAACATGCCACACAAAAAATGTAATTTATGTGATAGAATGTCCGTGTGGACTCCAGTATATAGGCAGAACGATAAGACCCCTCAAAAAAAGAATAGAGGAACATGTGACAAACATCAGGAAAGGAAATACACAATATTCCCTGCCCCAACATTTTACTGAATGTCACCACAAAAATCCAAAAGACCTCAAATTCTGGCTCATAATGAAAGTTAAAAAATATTGGAGAGGAGGCAACAACATCAAAAAGATAGGGCAAACTGAAATGGAGTGGGTTTTTAAAATGGGCACCTTGCACCCCACTGGTCTTAACGCAGACTTCGATCTTTTTAACTTTATTTAAAACTTTGTGAGAATTGGGAAAATGATAATTAATTTTAACTGGTTTTATAAATGATTTTCTAATAAAAAAGATTTTTTTTAAATAAGTAATAAAAATGTTTTTCTATTCCTAGATTCAGCACAAAGTTTATATTTTATATTTATATGTATTGAGAAAAGTGCAAAATTGTCTTGCTTAATTTTATATATTTTTATGTCTTTGTATGGATATTATATGGAACATCCACTGAGAAAACCCCTGCTTTGAAACATGTGGATTCTTGTCTATTTCGGTTTAATGTAAGCGTTATAGACCGAGCTCTTTCAAACCGAACACTTCAGCTTTCTGATTCGGAAACATAAGCCGAGAACCACACGGAATACATCAACCGAACGCTGATTTGCTTAACCGAAGGAGGTTTAATACGAAGCAGTTTAACCGAAGCTGCTAAAACGAAAAATGTCAAAGTCTGCAATACGAACTACGGAGATATCCGAACGACGTCACTAACCGAGCCCTGTAATACGAACAGACAGCGGAGAAAGCCGAAGATTTCAGTTTTCCGATTCAAAGGTCGCGCTGGCAGTGACGTAACGATATGTGTTGGTCGCGCTGCTGGTGATGCGACCTAATCTTGCAGACACTATATAAAGACAGCTCCATCTCTCATGAGTGATGTTGGATCCTGAGGAAGCCCATTCAAAACGGGCGAAACGCGTTGATCGATCTAACAACACTCATTTGAGATTTTACCAGAACCTGCTTTTATCTTCTATGTTCCAGTTTGTTTGTACCTGCTGATGCTCCAGATCCTAAGTGTAAGATATTTTATGCACTTTATATTAAATTCCATTGTTATTCCCTAAAAATATCTCTTATTCTTTGGAGGTTGAAGGAATTCAGAAAAGGAGCTGTTACGTACTTTCAGTGTTGTCCCAACAATATAGGGACTATATGTGAGTGCTTCATGCCTTTATATTTGCACTATTAATCTCTGTATTTGCCTCACGGGGTATACATTGTATAATTTGCACAGTAGAATCACTGTGTTATTGATATTGTCACTTCACAGCACGTATAGCGCACTGTCACTTTTTGTATTTTCTGTCTACGTACCCTGTTGCAGCATTGTGGGATAGCTGCTAGACAAGTTGCTGCTTGTGCAACATTCTCTCTAGCGCCATATACCTCAAACCTGTTCCAATTCTTGATATATATATATATATATATATATATATATATATATATTTATATTCACACATACATACATACATTTTCTTTCTTTGAAATATGAATATATATATATACATACATACGTGTGTATGTGGATATATTTATAGAGAGAGAGAGAGAGAGAGAGAGAGAGAGATATCACAGTAATGCACAGTGTGTGAGTGTGTCACAGATTCCCCAGCAAAAAAAAATAATACTCAGATAAAATGCAAACACATTCACACGTGCAAAAATACTGTCATTCTTATACACAAAGTTACACTTAGACACACTCAAATACACACATAGTCGCATTTATACACACACACAACCACACACACACACACATACATACACAGACACTGAGTCATACTTCCACAAACACTGAGTCACACTTCCACACACACATAGATTCACACTTCCACACACACACACAGATTCACACTTCCACACACACATATACTGAGGCACACTTCTACATACACACACACTGAGTTGTACATACACACACAGTCACACTTCCACACACATGCACTTTGATTCTTTTTTTTAAGAAAGAAAACCTCATGTTATTTGGTTTGCAACAAAAAAAAAGAATACATTAAATGCACACAATCACACATGCAAACACAGACACACATATACAAATATACAGTCACTCTTACACACAAAGTTACACTTACATACACACACACTCACATACACACATAGTCACATTTACACACTCACAACCACACACACACACACACATACACAGACACTGAGTCATCCTTCCACACACATACACTTTGCTTCTTTTTTTTAAGAAAGAAAAACCCCACGTTATTTTGTTTGCAATAAAAAAAAAATACATTAAATGCACACAATCATACGTGCAAACACAGACACAAATACAGAGTCACTCTTACACATATACATAGCGAATCACATTTATACACACACACAGAACGTCACACTTCCCCCCACACACACACTGAGTCACACTGAGTCACACTTCCACACACAGACTTTGCTTCTTCTTTTTTCTAAGAAAAAAACCCCCACATTGTTTTGTTTGTTCCCCCTCCCTGCTCGTTTACCTTTTATCTGGAGGGAGTAGGATTGTTCCATCTGAGCACCGGGATGTCACTGACTCCAGTGCTCCAACAGCATCAGAGTGCGAGGGTGTGGAGCTTTCTCCCCCATGAGAGGGTGAGAAAGCTCCGCCTCCTCACACTCTGACTGTGTTAGAGCCCCAGGTGTCAGTGACATCCCGGTGGACATGTTTTTATAATCTTGGGTCAGATGAGTCATAGAAACATAGAAACATAGAATGTGTCGGCAGATAAGAACCATTCAGTCCATCTAGTCTGCCCAATTTTTTTTGAGTACTTTTATTAGTCCCCCGTTCCCGGTCTTATAGCTAGGATAGCCTTGTGTCTATCCCACGCATGCTTAAAATCCTTGACTGTGTTTACCTCTACCACTTCTGCTGGCAGGCTATTCCATACATCCAGGGCCGGCCTTAAGTGTTCCGGCGCCCTGTGCGGGCTTCCCCCGTGGCGCCCCCCCCCCGTCTCTTTCACCCCCCTATCTTTGTGTCTCTCTCCCTTCCCATGTTTGTCCCTTTCCTCTTCCTTGCCATGTCTGTCTCTCTCTCTCTCCCTCTGTTCTGTCTCTTTCCCCCCGTCCCCTATTCTGTCTCTCTCCCCCAGTCCCCTGTTCTGTCTCTCTCCCCCCCGTCCCATTCTGTCTCTCTCCCCCCCGTCCCCTGTTCTGTCTCTCTCCCCCGTCCCCTGTTCTGTCTCTCTCCCCCGTCCCCTGTTCTGTCTCTCTCTCCCCCAGTTCTGTCTCTACCCCCTGCCCCTTTTCTGTCTGTCTCTCTCCCACCCCTCCCCTGTTCTCTCTCTCTAGCCCTGTTCTCTCTCTCCCCCCTCCCCCCTAACCCCTGTTCTGTCTGTCTCTCTCCCCCCTCCCCCTGTTCTGTCTGTCTCTCTCCCCCCTAACCCCTGTTCTATCTCTCCCGCCTGCCCCTGTTCTGTCTTTCTCTCTCCCCCCTCCCCCTGTTCTGTCTGTCTCTCTCCCCCCTAACCCCTGTTCTGTCTGTCTCTCCCCCCTAACCCCTGTTCTATCTCTCCCGCCTGCCCCTGTTCTGTCTGTCTCTCTCTCCCCTCCCCCTGTTCTGTCTCTCCCCCCTAACCCCTGTTCTGTCTGTCTCTCTCGCCCCTCCCCCTGTTCTGTCTGTCTCTCTTCCCCCTAACCCCTGTTCTGTCTGTCTCTCTCCCCCCTAACCCCTGTTCTGTCTGTCCCTCTCTCCCCTCCCCCTGTTATGTCTGTCTCTCTCCCCCCTAACCCCTGTTCTGTATGTCTCTCTCTCCCCCCCCCTGTTCTGTCTGTCTCTCTCTCCCCTCCCCCTGTCTCTCTCTCTCTCTCCCCCCCCCCCCCTTACCTTTGCCTGAAAATCCCTGGATCCAGGGAGGGGGCGGAGCTAACCGGCACAGCGGTGTAGCTCCGCCCCATCCCGGGAAGCAGAGCAGAGTCTGCATTACGGGGAGCCCCGGGCAGCAAGACAAAGTCCTGCTCGGCTCCCCATGCTTAATGCAGGCATGGGGAGCCGAGCAGCACTATCTCATGCTGCCCGGGGCTCCCCGTGAAGCAGATGCTGCTCTGCTTCCCGGGGTGGGGGCGGAGCTACACCGCTGTGCCGGTAAGCTCCGCCCCCTCCCCGGACCCAGCACAGCATGCCGAGCAGAGGGCTGGTGAGGGGGGATCTTTTGATCTCCCCCAGCAAGTGCCTCTACCGGCTTTTTTTTTTTTTTTTACACTTTTTTTTTTTCTTTATACCGGCCGGGCAGGCGCCCCTTGGGGTGTTGCGCCCTGTGCGCTCGCACAGGTCGCACACCCCTAAGGCCGGCCCTGCATACATCCACTACCCTCTCAGTAAAGTAATACCTCCTGATATTACTTTTAAATCGTTGCCCCTCTAATTTAAGACTATGTCCTCTAGTTGTGGTAGTTTTTCTTCTTTTAAATATACTCTCTTCCTTTACTGTGATGATTCCCTTTATGTATTTAAATGTTTCTATCATATCCCCCCTGTTACATCTTTCCTCTAAGCTATACATGTTAAGATGCTTTAACCTTTCCTGGTAAGTTTTATCCTTCAACCCATGAACCAGTTTAGTAGCCCTTCTCTGAACTCTCTCCAAAGTATCAATATCCTTTTGGAGATACGGTCTCCAGTACTGCGTACAATACTCCAAGTGAGGTCTTACCAGTGCTCTGTACAATGGCATGAGCACTTCCCTCTTCCTACTGCTAATACCTCTCCCTATGCAACCAAGCATTCTGCTAGCATTTCCTGCTGCTCTATTGCATTGCCTACCTACCTTCAAGTCCTCTGAAATTATTACTCCTAAATCCCTTTCCTCAGATGTTGAGGTTAGGACTGTACCAAATAGTCTATATTCTGCTATTGGGTTTTATGCCCAAGGTGCATAATCTGGCACTTGTCCACATTAAATGTCAGTTGCCACTGCTCTGACCATTTTTCTAGTTTAGCTAAATCATTTGCCATTTGGCTTATCCCTCCACGAATATCAACCCTGCTGCAAATCTTCATCAGCAAAAAGACATACTTTGCCAACAAGACCTTCTGCAATATCGCTAATAAAAATATTAAAGAGAATGGGTCCAAGTACAGATCCCTGAGGTACCCCACAAGTAACAAGACCTTGCATCGAATATACCCCATTGACTACAACCCTCTGTTGCCTGTCACTCAGCCATTGTCTAATCCATTCAACAATATTGAAATCCAAACTCAAAGATTTCAGTTTATTGATAAGCCTTCTATGTGCGACAGTGTCAAAAGCCTTACTGAAATCTAGGTAAGCAATGTCTACTGCACCACCCTGATCTATTATTTTAGTCACCCAATCAAAAAAATCAGTAAGATTAGTTTGACATGATCTCCCTGAATTAAACCCATGCGGTCTCTGATCTTGAAATCCAAGCGACTTTAGATGTTCAACAATCCTATTCTTTAACAAGGTTTCCATTATTTTCCCCACTACTGAAGTAAGACTTACTGGTCTATAGTTGCCCGCCTCCTCCCTACTACCTTTCTTGTGAATGGGCACAACATTAGCTAATTTCCAATCTTCTGGATTCATTAGTGCTTCTCCCTAAATGAGGTCCCTTACCCTCATTTTCATTTGTAAAAACTGAACAAAAATATTCATTAAGGCAGTCTGCTAAGCCTTTATCCTCTTCTACATAGCATCCTTCTTTTGTTTTTAATCTAACTAATCCTTGTTTTACTTTCCTTTTCTCATTTATGTATCTAAAAAATGTTTTATCCCCCCTTTTCACTGACTGGGCTATAGTCTCTTCTGTGTGTGCTTTGGAAGCTCTTATAGCTTGCTTTGCCTCTTTCTGCCTACTCTTATAGATCTTTCTATCTTCCTCACTCTGAGTATTTTTATAATTACTAAATGCTAGCTTTTTATTTTTTACTATTTTAGCCACCTCTGCAGAGTACCACAGTGGTTTCTTCAATTTGTTGCCCTTACTGACAAGCCTTATGCAATTTTCTGTTGCCTTCAGTAGTGCAACTTTTAGATAATCCCATTTCTCCTGGACTCCATTTAAATTGCTCCAGTCTGATAATGACTCCTTTACACCTAATCTAATTTTAGAAAAGTCTGTTTTTCTAAAATCTAAAACTTTTTGTTTTTGTGTGGTGTGACTGCATCACTGTTCTTATATTAAACCACACTGTCTGGTTTGGGTTCTAAACATGTCCAGCACCTGAAAACAGGGCTCCATAAGGTACTTTATTTATATTATTTCATTAAATCATTTCTATTTAAAATGCCTCCAGTTAAAGAAGTCTTTTGAATTAAACATAACTGTACATAATATATTTTTTGCCAGTAGCTGTCCTGTACAGAGAAACATTGTACGTTGAATTAGAATATTAAGATGTAATCATGTACGCACTAAATGGGAGAGAAGGCATTATGGTGATTGTCCTTCTGAAACTGAAGGGGATTGAAGAGCAGCACTATTGTTAAAGGAAGAAAAGTGCTAATAAATCTTTATTGCCAAATGTAACAGCCTTTTTTTATGAGCATTGTGCACTGTATACAAAACTGAGTTAATGGTGAAAAAAATAAAATTTTATGTCAGAACATGGCAATTTCACAAAGCATGTTTACTGTAAGAGCATACATTATGTGTTTTGTAGGATAGCATGGCCAATGTTTAATGGTTACATTTACACCTGTCTATGATGTTGCGGCACAGCATTTTAAAAGGAATACCATTCTGTCCAACATGACCTTCAGACTCCTTCCTACAGCCTGAAATATAGCTTGTTACAATATGCAAACCTAATGCAAGGTGTATTTAACCTGTAATCCAGATTCATTGCCGCTTGCTGTAGGAGATATGCTTAGTGTCAGCCAGAGATTGCAGGTTTAACATCCAGAGACCAGGGACTGGAACAAAAAATTAAATTAGGAGGACCATTACACTACAAAACTGCGTAATATAATAATAGGACATGTGTGTAAAGGTGATCAGTTAGGAAAAAAACACTGTCTGTTTTGCCTTATATTTCCTTAATTTAGGAAAGATGTATGAATCTGTTCTCCTGGATTACTGGTGATTTCCAAGAAAAATACTCTTTCCTGAGCGATATCTGCATTTTAGATTCTGGTTTTACAACACTGCCCTGTGTAATCTAGATGTTCAAGATCCCTCTCTTAACTGTCTGGTGCCCAAAATGCATCTTCCAAATATGAATGCATATTAATGTGCTTTCAAAGTACTTTAGAATGCATGTTCTATATTTTGCATTGCTTAAAATATAAAAATACTTACAGCTAGATGATACTGAGAAATTACAGCAGTTTGCAAGAAGCTAGGACTGTCCACAATGCCAATTGTGTTTTTTTGCTGCGGGAATCAATGAGAATAATTGCATGTTTCTCTAGTGATGTCATCAAACAATGTGTTGCACTATTAAGAGATCCTATTGTGTACAAGAACACGTTTATTACGGTCCACACAATATATTCTATTCCATCTGCACAGGAAATGACTAAATGAAACAAAACTTTATATGTTCAGTGTCTATATAATCAGTGCTGCCGTAACTGCAGTAAATATGCAGTGTAATCATTGGGGGAGGGCTTTTGTCAAATATTAAATATGTGATTTATGCAGAATGATTGTCAAATCAAACTAAAAAAAAAGGTCTGTGCACTATACAAGCAGTAGTCTTCAACTTGCACCAAAGTGAATTTGGGACTAGATTGTCCATATAATAGCTGACTTTAACATGTATCAAATTTTGTTACTCACACAATATTAATTTGCATATACATTTATGCACCCACATTAGGGGAAGTACACAAACCACCACATGTTCTTGCCACTGACATAGTTTCATATATGTAGTAAACATGTCCCACATTTGCTGGATGATTTTGTATATTAAAACAGTGAAAATGTTTTCTCATTATTATTATGCTCATTTTAATACACATTTGTAACACTTAAAAGGTTAATTTACTAGTTATATTTGCACAAATGCATGTTTAGTTACTGTTTCAGAATTCCATCTTGACTAAATACGTTTGTTTCATTTGTGAATAATTATATCTGTAAAATAATATTTGTTGAAATGGGAATCTAATTATAACTGTTCTGTTATGCTTACAGTGCTTATTATAAAACTGTAGAGTAATTAGAATTACATTTAAATTATTGCTCAATTTTTCCTCTCCCTGTGATTTGCCCTGGCCTATAATTGCTGTACAATTTATTAATCTTTCCTCAGAAGAAAAATGTACATGGATACCATGTTCAAGCATGAAGATAGAACCAACTTATTTCTACAATGTGCAATGTGCTTCACTTGTGGTTTATCAATAAAAAAAATTCTTATTCTCTCAAAAAAAAAATTATAATACAAATGTAACGGAATAAAACAGGTAGAGCTCAGATAAAATGTTCCCAGCACAACCCTCCCGGCATTCCTACCAATTTGTCTCTTCCGGGCATCTAGAAAACTAACATGAAGCACAAAAAAGAGGTGTTTGACTGACTAACAAATCAATATTTTTATTCAGAGACATATGAATAAGGTAGGTACTCAAGTTTTCCCATACAAACAAGGAAGGAACACTTACCCACCAGAACCAATCATATAGCATATAAACAAGTAAGACTAGATAAGGGGAACATAATGAGGCCTATGTGAGCTAAGGGAAAATTACAACAAAAGAGTTAAAACCAGGCATTAGTAGCAGAATTTGGAAAAAAAAAGTTTTGCTATTCTACACCGCAGTTCATTGTTCATTGTTTAGTGAATAGCCTTTAATCACTGCAGCATTTTACAAAGGGTAATTTAAAATATCACTCCACAGTGATGATGGTGGCTTGCCCAATGCCCCAGCATTATATTGAATAATTACCCTAACCCCAAATAAATAATACCCTTACTAAATATTTCTCCTATCTGGAGCCATCCCAATACTTAAGGCCTAATTGACATCAAGGCCCCCTGATAACATGTCACACGGAGACGCAAAATATGAGGTAGGCCCCAGGGTCATTTTTGCACCGGGGCCCGGTGGTTTCTAGTTATGCCTCTGGTAAATACCGAGGGACGGTTGGCTTGGGAGTTCATCTTTTAAAGTGAAAGTCGACCTCCTTGGATTATTCTCAACTTTTAGTAAATAGATCCCTATGACTATGCTCATTTTCTAAATAACACATATTTATTTTTACTTATTCAATTTAATGTAACATATGGAAATATAATAATTTAAATAAACTTTACAAGTTTAACATGCATTGTCTTATCAGATGTTGTGCAGATACACAAATCCAGGAAAGACTTTGGAACTTCTCAAGTTCTGATCTCCTTTGCTTAAAATAAAAGATTCATAAAAAGCTATCAGATAAAATATTATGGTCTGCCAGCATTAATCTCTGTTGAAAGATTAAATGTTCTCTATTCATTTTTGATATTTACTGTCTGCGCTCCAATCATTCAATGACACTAAATAGCTACAGATAGCTTCCTGGTTGCCGCGGGTGTAGGAAAGGTTTGACAGATGAAAATGACAATTACATGATGGAATTAAATATTAATGCTTAAGGCCTGTGGGATTTTGAAGCTCCCAGAGGATGCTGATGCACATTTTTTTAAGGGTTTGTAACATAGAAGACAAACACCCTGAAACATTATATAATCATTTATAGAGACAGTGAGCAAGCATGTTTTCTGTGTCAAATACCTATAACTATAAGACTTATGTAGACTCAGCAATTCTAGGCAGGGCCGCCATCAGAAATTTCAGGGCCTCTTAATGAAAATAATTCTCCCCACCTCACCCCCCTGATAGTTAATCAATTACTATGTGACTAACTAAAAGAAGGGGTCTGCATCCGCTGGATGTCCCATATTAATTGATAAACTATCAAGAGGTGGGGGGGTAGAATTTTTTTCAGTACTGGGCCCTGAAATTTCTGATGGCGGCCCTGCCCAGGATTGATGAGTCTACATAAGTTTTTTTTTGCCCTGGGAAGTGTTTACTTTGCACATCAGTTAAAGCGGCCCTGCATAAACACATACACAGCCACACTTACACTAACGCATAAATACACTCACACTTACACACACACAATGACACACACACACATTGACACACACACTTACACACAATTTTATAAAATAAATTTTTTTTTTTTACTATTGGTCCTCCTCCCTGCTTAGTTAATTTATTTTGCAGGGAGGAGGACGTATAGGCAGAACACCGCCAGCCCGTCACTGCCTGTGTGACTGTCTCACATGGAGACAGTCATGATTGGGAAGAAGCTGGCCAGCTCTCTCCCTGAACCTCCTCGAGGTGTGGCTAGCACTAGCTGGGAATGAGTAGGCCCTGAGCAGATGCCCCGTTTGCCTGAATTTTTTTTTTTTAAAGGGCTGGGGCCCAAGTGGGCCCCCTGAAGGCAGCCCTGATTCTGGGAACTATTCTAAGTAGAGAATTAACCATGTAAGTCAGTGGAATGTTCTTACCGATTGTTCCACTTTGCTATAGAGTTACCCATCAAAGAGGGGCATGTACTAAAAAAAATCGAAATATATTTTATATTCAAAACAATTTTTGAGCTTTGCTCCTTTTGCAATGTACTAAACATTTAATACTCAAATAGTAAATATGAGCAAATTGCAAATAAAAACAAGCAAGTTTGCAAATATTTTTTCTACCTCTTTTTATAGTACTTGCTAACAGCTGGTGTAATTTTAATTTGCAAAACTTTTCACCATGCGCAAATATAATCACAATTTATTAGCACAACCGGAAATATGCACGCTAGATAAAAATAAACGGAAAAGGAGCAAGTCGGTGGGAAAAAAGATCAAAGTGTTACAAATAGTCGCATATTGTTCCTTATTCATGTTTTACCAACTTTTTTCCCCACTGCACTTGTTTAGTACATGACCCCCATAGTGACATACAGAGTATCTTAGAATCATGCCTATAATAACCATTTTATTCAACATCTGCATCAAGCTCAAACAAAGCTCATCCAGTAAACAAGTATTCATTTTAACCGACAGGTGGCTAACACATTTATGTCTGAGAACAACAAAGAAGCATAGCATATATCACACCATTACCTCATGCCTCAGAGACATTCAAGACTGTATAATCACTAATGTGCTTCAGCTCATCCCATCAGTCCGGGCAAACCAAAGAACCATAGCTTTAATGATCTCTATTAAATATAAATTTAATAATATATTGAGCTGAGGAAAATATACTATTACGCATGAAGCAGTGAACCTCTTAATACAGTGTTACACATATCTGCAGGAGTTTTTTACCCTCCATTCTTACACCAGTGAGCACTGCTCATCCTCAACTAACCTTACAACAAGCAAATTGCAAGGAAAAAGTGGGGGTTACTCATCTTAAGCTCTCCTTACATGTTATAGTTCAACAGCAGACTACCCAACTCACAGACAGAAATTAAAGATCTGATTCTTTGACAAGGTATGTCCCATTATGCCTTGCACATGCCTGATCCTTTAAACTCCTTCTACCCCACATGCACTGGCCAGACTTAAGGGCATAGGCACAGGGTTTACCTTGTTTATGAGCTATAGTATCTCTAACATAGGTATATTAGATTTATGTTTTACATAATAGTCATATCACCACAGTACAGTAATACATTTTGCATTTTGAAGGTCAATATGCTATTTCGGATGGTAAGTATTTATTGGCTTTCTTTCTTCATCCAGGAAGGGTTAAAATTATTAGACATGTGCAAAACTATCATTTTCGTTTCGTTTTCGTCCATTCGGACGAAAATTTTATTTATTTAGTCTAAAACGAATTTCGTTCATTACTGCATTCGTTTCAGACGAAATTCGTTCATTATTTTCGTTTCGTTTCTTTTTATTCGTTCGTTTTATAGAATACGTGTAATACTATTGGCTTTCTATAAACCGAACGAGAGCCCCATTCATAAGAAATTCTTATGAATGGGGCTCTCGTTCGGTTCATAGAAAGGCAATAGTACTACATGTTTTCTGTAAGCCGAAAGTCTATAAGCCGAAGGTCGTTCGGTTTATAGACTTTCGGTTTATAGAATATATAGAATTACATGTAATTCTATGTAATTCATAATTTTTTATGAATGGAGACTCTGTCTCTGTGTAGAGAAAGCCAATAGTTCTATCACATTCATTCCAAATGATGAAAGTCTATAAACGAACGTTCGGTTTATAGACTTTCGGCTTATGGACTACATATAATCCTATTGCTATTCTATAAACCGAATGTTCGGTTTATAGAAAGCCCATAGTATTACATGTATTCCATAAGCCGAAAGTCTATAAACCGAACGTTCGGTTTACAGACTTTCGGCTTATGGAATACATGTAATCCTATTGCTATTCTATAAACCGAAAGTTCGGTTTATAGACTTTCGGCTTATGGAATACATGTAATACTATGGGCTTTCTATAAACCGAACTAGAGTTCCCATTCATAAAAATTTATGAATGGGGACTCTGTTTCGGTTTATAGAAAGCTAAGAAGTTGAACGAATGAACAAATGGTTTAATAGAAACGAAAATCATTCGTCCATTCGTGCTATAGTATTGGCATTACTATAAACCGAAATAGAGTCGGTTTATAGAATGCCAATAGACTTACATGCATTCCATAAACCGAAAGTCGCTCATTATGTCGGTTTATGGAATGTAGTGTACTATGCTATTGTATTCTATAAACCGACTCTATTTCGGTTTATAGAATGCCAATAGTACTACGAATGGACGAATGAACAAATGATTTTTGTTTATTAACCATTCGTTCATTCGGCTTTCGTTAGCTTAGCATTTTCATTATTCGTTTTTCAAACGAATGAACGAAAATGCTATTTTCGGACGAAAATGCATTCGTCCGAAAACGAATGCACATGTCTAAAAATTATACCATTTTTGGCTTACTAAGTTTGGTTGCAAGCTTTCAAGAACAAGTTGTTAGGTCCCTCCCTCCAGTATAAATGAGGCTAAAACTAAATTCCTAATTACACAAGCGACCACAGTTAACCTGTTTAAGATGTTTTTTTCTTCTATATGTAATTGTAGTACATAACCTCATGTTAAATATTTTTATTATGTTGTCCACCTTTTCACAAGTTGGACCAGACCAATGAGACTTCATATGTAATGTGTCTTAGTTGCTCAGCGTTATGTTTCCAGACAAATAGGGACTTAGTCTTGTGTGCCCTGCAAATGATAGGTGGCTTCCACCCTCCTTACATATTTGCTGTTTTCCCATAACCCAAGGTCCTAGCATATGTGAACAGCACCAGACTTCCCTTATACCTCAAGAGATTATCTAAATGGCCAAGAATATTACCCATATATATATGTTCTCCTTTTTATGTCAGAGTATGCCTTTATACGGATCGAAACCTTTTTGGTTTGGTCATTTCATTAAGATGATAGCACTTTACTTATCATATGATTATGCTGTGTATTCATGATCTAGGATTGCTTTTCTTTTTCCCATTCAATACATCTATATTGGAAGCATAGGTCTCTTTCAAGCACAAAGCTCATTATAAAATTTGATGGGGGAGAATCGTATTCTATATATAAATGTAATGGTATTTATATATAATATATAAACTATGTACTATGTTGAATATTTCTTTGTTATACGTTTATGTATATGGCTTGTAAAACCATGAAAATCAATAAAAAATATAATTTAAAAAAATAAAGGCAAGAAGAACATAGGGTATTAATGAATGTTTTCAGCAGTAAATCAGTCAGTTCTACAGAGATCCAACAGATAAATCAGTTCCATAAGAGCATCTCTGATCTCTCCACTCCCTGGTTGGGGGGGGAGGGGGCATAAAATCCAGATCCATGAAGGTGTCAAATGTTTGTAGCCTCAAGTCCACTGCAGCAATGCAGGGCTTGTTAAAAGATGATTAATTAGTAAGGTTATATCTGGAGATTAAAACTGTCTCTATTGGTCTTGAAAGCTGCTAACAAATTTTCGGTTAGCCAATAATTGGTATAATTTTAACACTACCTACCTTTACCTTTTTTTCTATTTCCATGGTAATACCCCGTTAACTATTTCTTCATCTATGAACCAAGAAACAAGCTCCAAATTGCTGTTTAATGTTCCTTATTAAGTATATATATATATATATATATATATATATATATGTATATTTAACCCTAAATCACAAAAAAAGCAAGTGCAAACAGAAAAATATGTAAGAGTGCACTGGCTATATGATAATATTAGTGTCCTCAATATAAATGAGTATAGTTTAAAGCAGAGTTATAACAACCTTATGATAATGGCTGAAAGGTAATTATCAACCACATATTCCACAAATGCAAATATACATATAAAACAAGAATACAGAAAATGCAATAATAAGCAAAACAGGATTCCATGGCTTGAATACAAGGCAGGGCAGGAATAAGCATACTTAGGAAACAAGAGAATAAAGCAAGAAGGATACAGAAATACCTGGATAAGCCTGCACAAGGGGGCATGGTTACACCTATCAACTATTGTCATAAGATCAGAATGATATAACTCTGCTTTAAAATTATACTCACATCCATTGATCAGCCTTCACACTATGGTCACTGACAGGTGGCAAGCCAGCAGAGGCAGGGTGATGCTTTTGGCAATGTTCTGATTGGAAACCTAGGGATGTTACTTGTGGATGACATTTTCACACATAACACCTACCTAAGCATTGTTGCAGATTTTGCACATCCTTTCATGGAAATTGTATTCCCTGAAGGCATAGGCCTCTTTAAGCGGGATAATGCACCCAGCCACAAAGCAAAAATGGTTCAGGAATGGTTTGAGGAAAACAAAAACAGGTTCTAGGTGTTGACTTGGCCTCCAAATTCCCTAAATCTACCATCTGTGCTGGAAATACAAGTCTGATATATGGAGGCCCCACCTTGCAACTTACCAGACTTGAAGGATATGCTGCTGATATCTTGGTGCCACAGCACACCTTCAAAGGTCTAATGGAGACCATGCATCGACAGGTCGGGGCTGTTTTGGCATCACAATATTAGGCAGGGCTGATTGGTGTATTTATTTTTAAACTAATATTGCCTTTTAAATGGTTTGTGTTTATACCTAGAAGTCGTGCTTCATACACTTACAGCAATAAAGCAAACTATTTACACAACTGCTAACTTCTAGATCATACAGTTGGAATTTCATGGACACAAATTGAGGTGAAACAGCAAAATAGAATGGCAGAAAACTTTTAATCGTAAGCAAACATGACTTGTGAACCAATCATGCAGTACCGACCACATGTGCTCAAACTTCTTTTAAAATAAAAGGTACCAATTCCATTAAAATAAATCTTCAGGAAGAATGGATCAAAAGGAAAAAGCATCTATAGCATAATACATTTGTTACAAATTATATGTAACACATACACATCCATTAATTGCAACATGCATATCTTTCAAAAAGAGTCTTACATTTACAAAAATGGTCTAATAAAAGCATTACAATAATCATGAACTAGAAACGAGATATCCAGAAACCAAAAAAACTGAATCAGATTGTATATCATATCCATTAATTATTTTTATTTGAATATTTTATAGCAAGCAAAAATTAAAAATCATTTAGCACTGATAGGTTCATCTCCTAAATCAGCGTACCTTCAGCAGTATTTTGATATATTTTTGGCTTTCAGTTTCTACACTACTAGCCAACATTTAAGCAGTGTTCACCACTGCATTAATGATTCATCAAGCAATTTATATACTAACATATAGGGCCTCATTTAAAACCATTACGATTCCTCATTATACACATTTAGTGCACTTAACCATTTCATTGCTAAATTAAAATCTATTAGCATTTTCCTCTCAGGCTTCTAAGCGAATACATCATTACGGTGAGCTGAATGTTTTTTGTCAATGTATTATCTTCCAAAAATTTCTGCAACTATACTCTTGCAAGACTTTGACTGAAATGTTTTGTCTTACATAACATCTGTTACATAGCAATTTGTACTTACATCTGTGCAGACACGTCTGCTAGTCTCATAAGATCTTTACCTACTTTATTTAGCCCTGTGGAATTTGTTGATGGTTTATGAATAAATGATAATATATGGCTTGCAGGCATGGGGAACGTGAACAATCCAATACACTGTAACAGTTATAATTATAGATGTGTGAGTATACATACATCTCAAAATGCAAATAAAATGTAATATATGCACACACACTTAAAAATCATGGTGCTCAGTCAAATTTAATAATGCCAAATCTGGAAATATCTCAATCTATCTTAACCCTTTGCATTTGTAATGCAAATAAAAAAAAACTGCTAAATAGATTCTAATATTTGTCCTGAGTTTAGACATACCTATTGTTTATAAGTTTTGCTGTTGTTTTTTGCAAGTTACAGGGCAATAAATTAAATTAGTATTTTTTTCTAACCTTTTTTTACTACAGTGACCTTTTGACCCCCAACTATAATCACCTCCATCTTAGCACTAACCCTAATCTAACTTGCTAGCACTGACCCTAGATTCTAGCCCTACCCCTAGATGCTAACCATAATATTTTTTTATTGTCATTGTAATGTTGCTGACTGCCTCTGTCTAGCAACAGTAAAGATTGACTATAGTGATATCTGATCATTACCATCACTCTTGCCAGCCACTGTGCAGCACCATGTGGGAGGGACATGGAGTTATTGTGGTGCCCCAGGGGGCCAAAGTGTACGAAACACACCAGCATCCATCCATCCATTGTTAATGTAGCCAGTGCCAGTCTATGTAAATGTGTTAGAGGAGCTTGAGAGACAGATAGATATTTCACGTGCTAAGTATTATAATATTTAGAATTTAAATCATTATTCTTAAAAAAAAACATAAGCTACTATTATAATTACAATACCTAAATGTGTTCACCAGTATTTCAATATAGCCGTTGGACCACAACATAGAAAAGGCAGGTGTTTCTAATAAATAAGTAACATTCACTAGAGAGTAAAATTGTAAAGCTTAACAGTGCTGGGAAAATGATCATTTTTGAATGTATCAATTTAAATTTTAAATTTTGGCAACTTAGTTGTGAAATCACCACAATTCACACTTTAGTGAATAAACCCTGATATATGTATTTTTCTTATACAACATTGTATACCGTTTGTATATTTTCTCACAGAGCATTATACATTGTGTATTGCTAACATAAAACATAAGGAAATGTCATAAAGCTCCCCAAAAAATTCTGGCTTCCCATATTAAAACAATACCCAGAGCACAAAATCCTGGGCTAATAAAAAACACGCAGGACCTACATTTAACACAACGTTTATAAGTTATATCAGTAAGCTGTATTACTAAACCGAACCAATACATGTGAACACTTGTTAGAGTAATGTAGAGTAACTTCACATAGCTTTATTATTGACAGCAAGAGAACTTACTTTTTTCATTGTTTTGAGGCAAACCGTTTTGGGCCATGACCTCTGCTTACAGCTAGTGTCCTTGAGAAATGAAGTGATTTAGACGTTGCATTTGCAGTCTGCAGTAATTTAGTCAAGTTTGATTCGCTCCACACTCTCAGGCTCTTGGTAACATTTATCCTAGTTACAGCTGACAATACGGCTGTTTCTTCATCTGTGCACTGCATATCAAGAACCTGGGGTGAATGCATTGCTATTTAAAGGAAAAGCTACTGAGTCCATTGATTTCACTTAATATGAAAGATCAGTTATTTGAGGTAAGTTTGCCATTCAGTATTGTATAATACAGCTATTTATTTAATAGCGATTTACAACATGTTCAGCAATCCCACAAATTGGAATACATGTTTTGCAAATCCCACCTGACATGTTATTGATATTCTTGGTCAGAGCAGGTAATGTGGAGCAAACACCACCAAAACAAGTGGAATGCTTTCCTTACCCAGGGTACGGCCAGTAGTGTATCTTCCACAAGTCAAACAAGGCACTCGCCTAGGGCGGCACTTTGCCAAAGGGTGTTAAAGCACACTTTGGTTGCTTCAAACATTTTCGCTCCCTCCCCCAACCTTCAGCAAGCTTTAGCTTCTTCCAATTCAAAAATCCACAGTCAAGGATTTTAAGCATGCGTGGGATAGACACAAGGCTATCCTAGCTATAAGACCGGGAACGGGGGACTAATAAAAGCACTAAAAAAAAAAAAAAATTGGGCAGACTAGATGGACCGAATGGTTCTTATCTGCCGACACATTCTATGTTTCTATGTTTCTATGTTTCTAATTAATTGGGGTGATGGAGGCATATAATGGACATGGTGGTGGTATGTAATGAGGGTGATGGTGGCATGTAATGGGGTGATGGGGCATGTAATGGGGTGATGGGGCATTTATTCTGTATGCAATGTGGGTGATGGGACATGTGAAGTGGCATGTCATGGATGTGCAACGTGGGTGATGGGGCATGTCGTAGGTGTGCAACGTGGGTGGGGGGTGCTCGAATTTTGTCTGCCTAGGGCAGCACAAAACAAAGATACACCACTGGATAAAGCATGGACAAAATAGTTGTGTAGCTAAGTAGTAATCAGTAGTACATTTTCACATGGCTTCTTGCTAGTTCTAATTGTCCTTTAGAATTGCATTAATGTAAATAAAATCAAAACGGTGTCATAAAATTGTACCTTTAATGAAAACATAATTAATGCATTAAATTCAAACTAACTAAAACATGCTCTAATTATTGACATTGTTTCTCCATTTTTGCAGCATTTTCTTTGAAAACCTAGATTTGTTTAGAAATGCTCCCAGGAATTGATCCTCCCACATAGATGACATTCTTTTTCACGAACAATGGGCTTTTAACAGCTTCTCTCAGAAGTCAATCAGAGAACTCCCAAAAAAGGCTACCAAAAGTTACAACATACATCTATTTTAAAGTCTCTCAACTAAGATGATTCAGGTTCCTTCTGGTTTCCATTTGTCTTCTATTAAGAATTTGATTTCACTGTGTGAGATGAATGTTTCCGTTTTCCCCACTTCTAATGTTGATGTCATCAGGAGGCATCTCAGTGTTGACATCAATGTCTAGATTTAAAATGTAGTTGATACAGTCTTGGTTAGATTGTAGAGTGGTACTGTGAAAGTTGAGACAGAATATCCATTTGTAGGAGAAAAATATATTAAAATATGCTATAATTATAAAAAAATAGTGTGCGCAAGTGATAATAATAATAATGATGAATGAAAATGCACTTAGCTTATTGTTGGCAGTTGTATCAATCTTGTAGTCAGATATACATACAACACAAACACAAATAGAACAATATGGTGCAGAATGTTTTGTTCAGTTATATAGATATTTCCCCCATGTGGAACAAAAATCACAATCTCATGAGCCTAAAATAACCAGGCTCAAGGTGTTATCGTCAGAAGTGGACCACCAGGAATTATATCACAGCAGGTGGGGTTGTAGTAGACTCGCAGAGTATAAGAACGATTTCCCAGATAAAAACAAGAACATGGAGGGAAGGCAAAACAGAGCAATCAGAGGCAAGTATGATTTTAATTAAGAACCAACTATCCACTTACATTGGGGATCAATGCTGCTGAATACAAGCCTGTATTTGTGCTTATGAAAAACGTAACAGTCTCCGCACCAGATAGATCTATACTTTGTTTTCGGCTGTCCCCCCTCTGTTCTGCATGGTGACGTCAGCACGTTTCGGCTTGTACACCTTCTTCCGGACATGTGATTTGGAACTATGTATCATTCGCTATTATACTCACGGACATGTGATCTTCTGTTTACAATCACTTAGCAGCACAGCTGATCAGTGTATTTTGCAATCATAATTTCCCTGCATATTGCTTCATTATTTAAACATATCGTACATATATATAAACGGGAATAATTATTTATTTAAACAAACAGTATAACACATTAAAACTTTTAAATTCTTTCATGTTTAAAACGCAAAAAAAATGGACCTATTATTTTCAACAATGTGGAATATTCACTCATTTTAATTATTGCAACAAATGTTAACGGCTAATCAATTATCAAGACTGTGCAATGGATCTATTGTAAAGTTAAAAAGAATAATAAGTAATACTGGAAAAGGCATATATATTTGTAGCATCTTTTACCAGATATAATATATAATTTAACCTAAGCATATTATTATTAACATCTGTCTTAAAGGGTAACCTTAAAAAATATATACATCATATGTATTTAGCGCTATTATATTATCCATTCTCTATAAAAAAAAAAGCACCATATTTGGTCACTTGTTTAGTGTACCATATAATGTTTGAGAATCAGTTGAATTGTGAACCTGCTAAAAATCAGAGAAGACAATGTTTTATACACTTTAAAAAATAAATATATATTATAGATCAGCGCACTCACCTCAAAGCAGGTAGGAGAAAAACTCTTAAAGCTTTAGGTTTCAATAAAGCTACTTAAAAACACCTGTCTTACTAAGATAACAAAATTGGAGATTTAGTCACATATATGGCCATATTATGCAAAGCCCACCACTACATCAAAGTACTCCAATATTGGTGGGTCCTAACACTAAATACTGTTGCTTATGGGGCTTAATCTCTTTATATGTATTACTTACCAGGGACCAAAAAGCCTTCCTATTGTATAATACAGAGACACTCCTGCAATTTATAGGTCTGGACACCAATTAATGGAGCACCTGTGATGGGGAGGGGTGCTAAACCAGAGGCCTGGTCATAGCCTCTACTAAAAAAAACAAATCCAAAAGGAATGCACTCGCCTAAACTAGCATATACTATAAAGGGTGCTGCTGAGACCAAATATTTATACAAAATCCAAAGATCAATGCACTCACCTCGAAGCAGGTAGGTGAAAAAATCTTAAAGCTATAGGTTTCATTAAAGCTACTTAAAAACACCTGTCTTACTAAGATCACAAAATTGTAGAATTAGTCACATAAATGGCCATATTATGCTAAGCCCACCACTACGTCAAAGTACTCCAATATTGGTGGGTCCTAACACTAAATACTGTGTCTTATGGAGCTTAATCTCTTTCTATGTATTACTTACCAGGGACCAAAAGGCCTTCCTATATATATATATATATATATATATATATATATATATATATATATATATATACATACATACATAATACCTCCCAGTTATGTATATAAAATATCTTCACCCTATCAACAAAAAGGACAGCCTAGGGAAAATGGAATATACAAATTCTGCTAGCTGGTGTTTTTAATATATCATATGGCAGCTACCTTCCGGATACAGTGGGTCAAAAACATATTTAGTCAGCCACCAATTGTGCAAGTCCTCTCACTTAAAAAGGTGAGAGAGGCCTGTAATTTTCATCATAGGTACACTTCAACTATGAGAGACTGAATGGGGGGAAAGAATCCAGAAAATCACATTGTAGGACTTTTAATGAATTCATTGGTAAATTTATCGGTAAAATAAGTATTTGGTCACCTACAAACAAGCAAGATTTCTGGCTCTCACAGACCTGTAACTTATTCTTTAAGATGCTCCTCTGTCCTCCACTCGTTACCTGTATTAATGGCACCTGTTTGAATTTGTTATCAGTATAAAAGACACCTGTCCACAACCTCAAACAGTCACACTCCAAACTCCACTATGGCCAAGACCAAAAAGGTATCGAAGGACACCAGAAACAAAATTGTAGACCTGCACCAGGCTGAGAAGACTGAATCTGCAATAGGCAAGCAGCTTGGTGTGAAGAAATCAACTGTGGGAGCAATTATTAGAAAATGGGGTCAAAATGATCACAAGAACGGTGAGCAAAAATCCCAGAACCACACGGGGGGACATAGTGAATGACCTGCACAGAGCTGGGACCAATGTAACAAAGGCTACCATCAGTAACACAGTACGCCGCCAGGGACTCAAATCCTGCAGTGCCAGATGTCTCCCCCTGCTTAAGCCTGTACATGTCCTGGCCCGTCTGAATTTTGATAGAGAGCATTTGGATGATCCAGAAGAGGATTGGGAGAATGTCATATGGTCAGATGACACCAAAGTAGAACTTTTTGGTAACTCAACTCGTCGTGTTTGGAGGAGAAAGAATGCTGAGTTGCATCCAAAGAACACCATACCTACTGTGAAGCATGGGGGTGGAAGCATCATGTTTTGGGGCTGTTTTTCTGCAAAGGGACCAGGACGACTGATCCGTGTAGAGGAAAGAATGAATGGGGCCATGTATCGTGAGATTTTGAGCGAAAACCTCCTTCCATCAGCAAGGGCATTGAAGATGAAACGTGGCTGGGTCTTTCAGCATGACAATGATCCCAAACACACCACCCGGGCAACAAAGGAGTGGCTACGTAAGAAGCATTTCAAGGTCCTGCAGTGGCCTAGCCAGTCTCCAGATCTCAACCCCATAGAAAATCTTTGAGGGAGTTGAAAGTCCGTGTTGTCCAGCGACAGCCCAAAACATCACTCCTCTAGAGGAGATCTGCATGGAGGAATGGGCCAAAATACCAGCAACAGTGTGTGAAAACCTTGTGAAGTCTTACACAAAATGTTTGACCTCTGTGATTGCCAACAAAGGGTATATAACAAAGTATTGAGATTAACTTTTGTTTTTGGATTTTTTTTTCTCATTTTGTCTCTCATAGTTGAAGTGTACCTATGAGGAAAATTACAGGCCTCTCTCATCTTTTTAAGTGGGAGAACTTGCACAATTGGTGGCTGACTAAATACTTTTTTGCCCCACTGTATATACAGTTTGCTGCAACTAATCTATCATTACAACTAAACTTTAATCTCAGACAAATCACAAAAAAATGGCATAACTCAACATCTGTGTTCAATCCATATGGATGTAAACCGTTAAGGGTAAAAATACATCTAATTTCTGTTTGGCCTATTTTTTTTATCCAAATTGTATCCTCTCCAGTGTCGCTGAACATGTTTAATACCCATAAAAGATAGTTGGTGGGGATTTTTTGATGGTAATTTACAAAATGAAGTGGTACACTGTCCTTTGCACATCCTCTTTTTATTTCTCTTATATGTTCTGCTATCCTTATGTGTAATGGTCTTATTGTTTTTCACACATATCTTAGACCACATATACATTCTAGCAAATAAATGAAATTTTGAGTATGGCACGTGATTAGTTCATTAATTTTATGTTTTTCCTTTTTAACACCATTAAAAGCTTCTCTATCTTTCTTTTTTGATTTTGTTTCTTTATTTGCAAGACATATTCCACAGCCATAAAAGCCTGTGGAGTCATTTAAGAAATGTTTTGTCAATTTCTTCAAGTTAGTTCGGCTATCTACCAACATTGATTTTAAACCTGGGGTGCCTCTAAATATAATTAGGGGCTCCTTGGGTAAAATTACCTCAAGGCTAGAATCCTCTAGTAAAATAGGCCAATGTTTTTTATTACTTTCTTAATTTTTGTACATTGTCCATTATAATCCAAAATAAAAGAAAGTTTTCTTATCTACTTATCTGTGTTTTTAGATTTATACTGGAGGAATTCTTTCCTTTCAGACTGATGGATTTTATCTATGGTTTGTTGTAGATGTTGTTCATCATATTGTTTATCCATAAAGTCCTGTTTAATTTTATTTGCTTAGACTAAGAATATGTCATGCTTCATGCAATTTCTATTTATCCTTAGGATCTGGCCTTTCAGCATATTATTTAACCTAGCAGTATAATGACAACTAGAATATTCTGTATAATTGTTTTTTTTTTTAAATGAGTTTTAGTTTTAATATAATTATTCTCTAAGTATATATCCAAATGCAAGAATGTTACAATTTAGATGTTAAGGAATTTCCCCATGTATTTGTATTTAAACAATTGTTATGGCAATATGAGAAAAAAATGGACACTTGCTTGTTTTAACAGTTAAAACGGTGCTTAGAAGATAGACACATTTCCTTACAGAATGCTTGCTTCCCCCTGTTGCTTGTGCAGCTTTACTAAGATTCTGGTATAGTTGCACAAGCACGCCTATTGTTCTACATATGACCAATCAACTAGTAACACAATAGAAACCCTCCTATTTCCTGAAGAATATATCAAGTTGCAACACACCCAATAAAGTAGAGATTTTGCTTTGACCCCACAGTGTGTGTCAGTGTTTTTTCTCTCTGTGCACGTACTTTTAAATTAACCCATTCGGACCAACACATCAACATTGCTGATCAGATCCAAAACAGTTGGCGCTCAACGTAGGGCTCATGAGAGACATCCTGGCAGGACACCCCCCCGACCCATCGGACATAGGGAGGACACATCAACGGACACCAGGACTGCAGCCCGTGATTAAGGTGAGGAATTTTATTATCTTACCTACCTTTGTCACTTGATGCAGTCTTCATCTATCTGTCTGAGGGAGGGTGTGGGCATGACAGTAAAAAACCCCAACAATAGTCTTCCTGAAATTGCCTGTACCACGGGTCAGCCCAGACGTCTGCCCGGGTCCTAGAAGGGGAGGAGACGGTCAGAGTAAGCCAGTGTGCTACGTGTAGTCCAAGGTGTGTTATACATATCTGACTCAACTTATTATACGTGATATACGCTAAATCACAAGACTAAGTTACGGAAATTCCCAGGAAGTGACAATGGGTAATAATGCAAGTGTGCTGAAGGGTTACTGCTTTCCAGAGAAGTACGTGACAAAAGAGGGAAGCGGTTTGCCAAGTGTCTACCGAAGTAAAAAAAAAGTTATGGCATATGTAAGGGTGGCTCGCTGTGTAGTACCACATGGCAACAATTGTTGAGTGACAAGAGAGGCAAGTTGTTAGATGCTACAAGCAGTCGAGGTGTGGCTTGAATGTAGTAAAGAATTTGAAAGGACAGGAGGGACACAAAAATATGATGAGGACTCAGGAAGGCATTATTGCAAACCTGGTAAAATCACTGGGCTGAGGCAGCCACCGCCCTATAATGGCACCGACAAGAAGGAAGGTGGGTGGACCTGTTCCGTATGTGGTCAGCGAAACGCTTTCTCCAGAGAGACGTGTTTTGCGTGTGGTGCTCCACGCCCACATAGCCACACATTTGTAGTTCCCCAGCACGTCCCCCAAGCCCCAGCCACGGCGCCATCTTATCCCCATGCTGGACCTTTAATTTTCCTTAACCCCGACCTTCCTGTCCAGCGCGTTCCAATGGTACATCACCTATATCCCATGATTAATCCAGATGGTAATTTCTGTACACCCCCGACACGGCCTGCTCCGCTACCTCCCATAACCCAGTTGATGGTGGCTGAGGATGATGAGGGGGATGAGGGGGTTGCCACTACTCTCTACACTAGTATCCCAGGAAGTGCTGGTACATCCTACATCCACGCACCACAGCCAGATCAACACCTTGAACATGAGATATAGAATGTGAGAACACAAATACGTACCAAAACGGAGGAACAAGCTGAATTCCTTAGACAGGCCAACTAATCTATGGTAGCAGCCAGGGAACACCCGAGGGGAACTCCCAAATATGTGTCTTTCACCCCTAATCAGTTGGACGCCATTGTCAACCGACTCCCTTACCCTGAGACACATCCTATGCCTTTCTTTAGAAAACTAGAGCAGATACAAAAAAAATATGGCTGTACCTGGTCGGACCTACAAAGTCTGGTAAAGAATAAGACCGGAGAATACTCTGCCCTTATTCTCGACAAGATTATGAGACCAAGAACTTTCCCATTACTGTATGATGACTGTACTCAGGGATCTGGGGCGGACTTTATGACCCAGCTACAACAATGGGCAAAAGCTAAATTGGCAGATCAATCCTCCACCTTGCAAGACATAGCTCAGGATAAAGGGGAGTGAGTTGAGAAATTTGTACAGAAAGTGAGGATGCACTATGGAGACATGGGGTTCAGCACTTATGAACCTGTACATCTGCAACTTCTTTCACGGTCCTTTGTAGAAGGGCTGCCCCCTGATATCAACAAGGCTCTGACCACTTGCCACCCGGAGTGGAAATCTTTAAATATAGAGGTGCTGGAACAAGTAGCTAATGGGCTGGAAAATAATAAAAAGACCTGAGCGGCAGTGATAGCAGTCATGTCTGGAGACGGAACAAGTGACCGTCCTCCCACCCGCAACTGTTATGGGTGTGGCAAGCCGGGTCATATCAAACGAAACTGTCGCAGCAGCCATCTTTGGCCTACAAAAAAGCAACGCCAACCACAACAGAGTCGGGAAAGCACCACGCCTTCTCCTCTGCCCCTACCCACGACCAACAGGAAAATGGCAAACCAGTGCGAGGAGGGGACACCACCTCATGTATGACAGTCTCCACCCCTCCTGCTGGTCCCGCCCCCCGACTCACTCTCGAGGTAGCGAGGAAAGAACTTTAATTTCTAGTAGACACTGGTGCAGCCTGTAGTGTACTTTGTGAGACTGACACACCCCCATCTTGGCTTACAAATATTCGATTACCCTGCTCTGGCTTAGAAGGGGACATCCAACACAACCCCATAACAAAATCTTTGCCAATCGCCAGCCCGGCCGTTTACCCGAATTACATTTACCCTCACACGTTATGTCACAGTTTGTTGTAAGCTGAACCTGCCCTTTCAATCTGTTGGGGGCCGACATTATGCAGAAAATTCAGGCCAATACACAGTTCAGAGACGATGGGACAGTCACCCTCGGCACTTCTCTTCAGCCGGAAGAAGCCTGTCTGCTCATGGCAGAGAATGCCCTCCCTTCAGGCGACTGTATTTTCTCAGCAGACATGCCTTTTACTTGGAAACTGCAGGATATCCTACCTCTCATACCCGATACTCTCCGGCGCCAAAGGACCCCAAGATATTGGTCGCCTCAAGGTACCACCAGTCACTGTAACCCTGAAGGATCCCAAGATCCTGCCATACAAAGCACAATACCCACTTTCTGTACCACAGCAGGACGCGATTACCCTCCAAGTGCAGGCCCTCCTGCTAAATGGGGCTATCAAGATCACTACCTCTCCTTGTAATACACCGCTCTATCCAGTCAGGAAGAAGAGGGAGAAGGGACAACCTATTGTTTACTGCATGGTTCATGATCTCTGAGATGTGAATGAGGCCACGGTCCTCAAAACGCCAATTGTCCCAATTCCACATACTCTGTTGGCTGCCATCCCACCCACAGCTACTACATTCACGGTCATCGATCTAGCAAATGCATTTTTCTCGGTTCCCCTGCACGAAGACTGTCAGTTCCTCTTTGCTTTCACCCATGCTGGAAAACAATACACCTGGATGGTTCTACCACAAGGGGCCCAAAACAGCCCCTCCTGCTTCAGTAAAGCCATGTCCTCGATACTGCAGCCCTGGCAAGCCGACCACCCGGAAATGGAACTCCTTCAATATGTGGACGATTTACTCCTATGTGCAGATTCTCCCTCTGCCTCCATGAAGGCTTCAGTTTCTCTCCTCCAATTCCTGGACGCTGCCGGATTACTGGTGTCCAAATCAAAGCTACAGTTGTGTCTCCCTAAAGGGATCTTTTTAGGTCACTGTATCACACAAGGAAGCAAACATCTCACGGATGCCAGGAAAAAGGCCATCTCAGACATACAACTCCCGGATACACCACATCAGCTTCAGACCTTCTTGGGACTTATCTCCTACTGCAGACCCTGGATTCCTGATGCTTCAGTCCAAATGCAGCCCCTGTATGACTGTATACCTCGCAATGCCACTATGCCTTTTCAGATGACATTGGAAGCTGCAGAAGCCTTTCAGACACTGAAAGCAGCCATCGCATCTGCTCCTGCTCTCGGCATCCCCAACTACAATCTTCCCTTCAGACTGTATGTCATGGAACACAAGGGACATGCCACGGGAGTACTCACCCAAACCCACGGTTGTCGCAACAGACCCCTGGGTTACTACTCCAGACGACTTGACCCAGTGGCCAGAGCGGTTCCATCATACGTTAGGGCCATCCACGCCGCCAGTTCCCTTTTGGACGTCACATCTGATGTTGTCCTGGGTCACCCTCTCACAATTCTGGCCCCTCACGACATCTCTGCCATTCTCCAGCAAACACAGCCTAAGCATCTCACTACTCAACGCCACCTTCGGCTCCAGTGCAGCCTACTCCTGCCTGACAATGTTACTATTCAGAGATGCCAAATACTGAACCCTGCAGCACTCCTTCCTCTTCCAAGGGGGGAAGGTACTGGAAATACTAAAGATTTTGCAGATTTTATTGATTTACATACAGAAAAAGATCTTCAAGAGACAGAACTCTGGACCCAATCCGGATCCCCACCTGAGGAACCCGATCATGATTGCATCACAATGATGGAAGCTGAAGTAGGAGCTCCCCCATCGGTACAAGATACTCCTCTAACAAACCCACATTGGACTCTTTTTGTGGACGGCTCACGATACGCAGATGACAAAGGGAAATTCCACACAGGCATGACAGTCGCCAGTGAGCATGAGGTAGTGTGTGCAAGACAATCATGCCCGGATCAATCTGCACAGGAAGCTGAACTCATTGCTCTCACTGAAGCCTGCCTTATAGTGAAGGATTCCACGGCCAATATCTACATGGACTCCAGATATGCCTTTGGAGTAGTTCATGACTTCGGGGTCATTTGGAAAGCCTGAGATTACATCACAGCCACAGGAACCCCAATCAAGAATGCTCCAGCAATAGCGGATCTAATGGCAGCTGTACTCTTGCCTACCCAAGTGGCAGTGATCAAGGTAAAGACCCACACCCGAGCCTAAACCTCTGAAGCCAAAGGAAATGTTATAGCTGATCAAGCAGCCAAGAAAGCAGCAGTGGAAGAGGAAGGAGCCCAGCAAGATCGTATTCTGACAGCACAAGAAGACCTAGAACAAAAGGAAGTCACATGGGATCTACTGAAGCAAATGCAGAAGCAGGCCACTCATGCAGAAAAGGAAACCTGGTGGAAAGAATCAGCTCAAGAAGAAGAATCTGAAATCTGGACACAAGGAAAGAGAGTGTGTTTGCCCAGGGACCTTTATCCACTAATAGCATCAGTGGCCCACGGACCTACCCATCAGTCCAAGACAGTCATGAAGGAACTGATTGACAGAATATGGGTGGCACCAGGGATCACCCCAGTCCTGGTAAAACACTCCCAGTCTTGTCTCATTTGTGCTGAATGCAACCCAGGCAGGACTGAACCCACACCCACCAAGTGCCTTTCCAGAGCTCTGCACCCATTCCAGAGGATTCAGATCGACCACATCCAGATGCCAATGTGCCAAGGGTTTCAATATGTACTAGTGGTAGTAGACTTGTTTTCTAGGTGGCCAGAGGCCTACCCCGTCCGGAACCAGACAGCCACCACCACTACCAAGAAGCTCATTCAAGAAATTGTTTGTAGGTTCGGGGTACCTGAGGTTATTGAGAGTGACCAGGGCCCAGAATTCACTGCCAACCTAACCTAAGAAGTTTGGAAAATGATAGGGTCACACTTCAAAAATTTTAAAAATGACCAGGGAGACAGGACTAAATTGGGTACACTGCCTGCCCATAGCACTCTTCTCAGTTAGGAATATTCCAAGGCCCCCACACAAATTAACCCCCTTTGAAATCCTATCTGGGACAGGGCCAAGAATGGGATAATACTTCCCTCAGCAATTGCAAATGCATTATTAATCTGTAGCAAAATATGTTATTGCCCTCTGTAAACAATTGTCTAACATACATGCACAAGTTTTCTCTTCCATTCCAGATCCTAATTCCTTGGAAGGAAGTCACACTCTGAGTCCAGGAGAGTGAGTAGTGGTCAAGAAACACGTCCGAGGCACCCTCGAACCCAGATACGAATGACCCTACCATGTATTGCTAACTACCCCAACCTCTGCAAAACTTGAAGGAAGGCCTACCTGGGTACATGTCTCACATTGCAAGAGGATCAAGTTTCCTCCACCTCCTGAGTAATAAAATGCACCCAACACTCTTTCTGATACTCTGTAGCCATGTTGGTCTTCAAAGTGCTGCAGAGTACCTGCAGACAGCCATAACACGAAATCGGCAAGAGGATGGTACTTTTCTCACCACTTTCTGGTATAACTCATCCGACACACACGTGGCCACGTTTAAATTTGATTATTGTAATTTGTTACCCTGCCCGATACCTTCCTGACAATGTGAAATGTAAGGGCCAAACAAACACAAGTCTACATGTATCTGTGTAACTGACAACTATTATGAAAACAACTGGCCGGGTGGAACACGGGTGATCCCTGGGGTTATCGGCCACAGTCAGCTCTGGATAGAAGGGACTCAAAGGGAAAGTCCCTTCTAGACAGAATGACGAGTATTAAAAAGGGGTACCTGCCACAAAAGGGGGCGGACTGGTACAAACATGCCCTACACTATTAACATAGAGAATCGCAGTCCCAGGGATGCAGGAATGTATATTATTGGTAACTTTGTGCCAGGGGAGATCGGAGACCGGACGGGAAGGTTTTATCTCAAAGATATGTATAACTCGAATGGCAAAACCCCCAGAAACAGACCAATCCCCTTAAACCTCCTATTGTCACCATCAAAGAAATGATAGCAATGGCTGACCCCATCTTTGAAGATACTATGGCTGCAGAAATGGGTTTCAGTGATGTTAACCTCTGGCTTGAATGGATGAAGTATAATGCTTATAAACATAATAAGAGTGACTGTTATGTTTGTAGAAGTGCACGTCCCCACTTAGGTACTGTTCACATTCATCTACCAACAAATTTAGAGTCCTGTTTTCTCAGCCTGTACACTAACACCTCCACTAACCAGTCTGTATGCAAGGCCTGGAAAATTAGTTTCCCTTACTTACAAAAGCACCTAAATCCGGAGAGGGAATAACCATTTACCCTGGAAATTACACCTGCTATCAGAATACAAATGGTAACGGTAGGTTTTTCACTGAAGGTTATTGCTCAGAAATCAGCTCTCTAAAGGAATCTGCCACACAAAATCCAGTATACTCCCTAGGAGATGTGTATTGGATATGTGGTGATCAGAAAATACGAACCAGGTTAGGAAAGGACAATGTTCTCTAGCAAAAGGCATTATGCCCCTTCACATATGGAGTGAAGGAGATACAACACCCACAGTAGGGGCACTAAACCCAACCAGAAAAAAGAGAAGTGCACCCCAAGCCAGCTTTGATCCCCATGTGTATATAGATGCAATTGGAGTTCCCTAGGGGGTCCCAGGTGAGTTTAAAGCCAGAGACCAGGTAGCAGCAGGATTCAACAGTCTTTTCTCCCCGATAATCACTGTAAACAAGAATGTTGACTGGATCAACAACCAACAACGGTTTGTGAACTATACAAGGGATGCCCTGAAAGGTTTAGCAGAACAGTTAGAAGCCACTTCCCAAATTACTTTTCAAAACTGAATGGCTTTAGATATGATCCTAGCAGAAAAAGGAGGGGTGTGTAAAATGATTGGTGAAACTTGTTGCACATATATAACAGGTAACACGGGACCAAACGGTAAGGTCACACTCGCAATTCAAAAATTGACCGATTTGTCTGAGGAACTGAAGTGCAATTCAAGGGTTTTTGACCCTTGGGACCAATATTTTGGGTGGTTCAAAGGGTGGAAATCCGCCCTAGTGCAGTTGGGTATTATAATCCTTATAATAATGATTATACTATGCATTACCATGTGTTGCCTAATTCGCTGTTTCATAGTGATGTGTGCAAAAATCATGTCTCCGGCTACAGACATCCCAATGCTAATGTACGGAGAAGAGGAAGAAGAAACCAAAGAGTTCAACGCTGTCCCCCCTTCGCACCATAATGCGGTCCTGTGATAGGGACAGATGGACCCTGTGAGGTTATGCCAAAGCCCTGTTACCGGGAGCTCATCCACAAGGGATGAGTGGCCGCCACTGCAGGTGAAGAGGAATGACGAAAGGTATGCCTCACAGGCCCAATAGGTGTTAGGGACAGTCTACAATCAAGTGATCCAAGGAGGGACAGTTAGGGCAATATGAGAAAAAAATGGACACTTGCTTGTTTTAACAGTTAAAACGGTGCTTAGAAGATAGAGACATTTCCTTACAGAATGCAACCCCCTTGCTTCCCCCTGTTGCTTGTGTGTACTAAAGTACGGGTATATTTGCATAAGCACGCCTATTGTTCTACATATGACCAATCAACTAGTAACACAATAGAAACCCCCCTATTTCCTGAAGAATATATCAAGATGCAACACACCCAATAAAGTAGAGATTTTGCTTTGACCCCACAGCGTGTGTCCGTGTTTTTTCTCTACGTGCACGTACTTTTAAATTAACCCATTCGAACCAACACATCAACATTGCTGACCATTGATCAGATCCAAAACACAATCAGTTAATAAAATGAGGTCTTCTTCTGGACTGTTCCATATCCAGAATAAATAATCTATGTAACGATGATAGGCAACTAGCTTAGGCACCCAGCTATGTCCTCCACAGATATGTTCTTGTTCCCAATGAGCCATAAAAATATTTGCATAGGTAGGTACCACCTTCGTGCCCATCGTCGTTCCTTGTTTTTGTATATAAAAATGATTATCCATAAACCAAAAATTGTCTTAATGCTTCCTTTTGACAATCATTATCAAATTCACATTCATTATTACCAGGCCACCACCCTTGTCAGCAGATGTTATTACATTATTCAAATCTCCTCTCAGTTATATTAAGGCTTTTCTTTCTACCTGGGTTAGGTTATGTTGCTATTTATTAGTCTGTGGCATTTTCTTAAAATCAATTGCCAAAAGATCCTCAAATAATTCCATTGATGGTGTCTTTAGTTGTTTAGGGTGGAATTGCGATTTGTCTTTCAAATTAGTGTGAATGTATTTATTAATATTTTGAGACACAATTTCTCTAGTCAATGGGTTAAAATATCTCTTTAAACATAAAGATCTAGTAAATTTTTTACATTTATATAGGCTTTTAAATTGTTGTATTACTTGGTACATACTTTAAAGCCTTGTTCAGAAGGCTTATTTGAGCATCTCTTAAAGATTTGTGACTTAGATTAAAAATTTCTACAGATTTTATAGTCGGTTTGTCTTTCCTTGTGTTCTTTGTTCTGACTTATCTACCTGCCCTGTTTCCTCTGTATCTATATTCCAGGAGGATCAACAGAATTATCCATATGAGAGAGGGTTGGAGTGCAGGGTATTCTCTTTCAGTTTATACTAAGTGACCCATAGGTTGAGGAGGCGGTGACCGTGGCGGTGTAGGTGGAAGCGGCGCTGCAGGAGGAGGACGAAGCCAGAACTTTTCAAAGTGCGCTGTAAGCACAGTATTGGACTGTTCTATTTGTCTCTCAGATATGAAGTGCACCCCAAGACGCAAATGTACTATTTACCACCCAAAACTATTCGAATTTTTCAAAGTGCGTTGTAAGCACAGTATTTGATGGTTCTATTTGACTCTCAGATATGAAGTGCACCGCAAGATGCAAATGTACTATTTACCACCCAAAACTATTAGAATTTTTCAAAGTGTGCTGTAAGCACAGTATTTGACGGTTGTATTTGACTCTCAGATATGAAGTGCACCGCAAGACGCAGATGTACTATTTACCACCCAAAACTATTAGAATTTTTCAAAGGTCGCTGCAAGCACAGTATTTGACAGTTCTATTTGACTCTCAGATGTAATACATGTAATGCTATTGCTATTCTATAAACCAAAATAATGGACCTATTCATATGAATGGGGACTCTATTTCGGTTAATAGAAAGCCAATAGCATGACATATATTCCATAAACCGAAAGACATTCAGTTTATAGACTTTCGGTTCATGGAATACATGTAATGCTATTGGCTTTCTATAAACTGAATCTCTTTCGGTTTATAGACTTTCGGTTTATAGACTACCAATAGCATTACATGTATTCCATAAACCGAAAGACTATAAACCGAAAGAGATTTGGTTTATAGACTTTCGGTTTATAGAAAGCCCATAGCATTACATGCATTCTATAAAACAAAAGTCTATAAACCGAAAGAGATTCGGTTTATAGACTTTCGGTTTATAGAAAGCCCATAGCATTACCGAATTTCTTTCGGTTTATATACTTTAGTTTTATAGAATGCATATAATGCTATGGGCTTTCTATAATCCGAAAGTCTATAAGCCGTAAGAGATTCGGTTTATAGACTTTCGTCTATAATTAAGTAACTTTGAAAGGTACATTTAAACCTTCAGGTTACACGAATGTAAGCATTTGTATTACAACAGTGCCATCTACTGGCCAAACATAACATTAACTGCCATTGAACATACTTTCATTTTATACAATGCATTTAATGGTATGGGCTTTCTATAGAATTTCGGTTTATGGAAAGCCCATAGCATTACATACAATGTATATGTATGTAATGCTATGGGCTTTCTGATTGGCTGCCCTGCAGCCTTTCAAAATGTGCCATTAAATCACCGAACCCCGAACTCCAACCTGAACATACAGTGAAATGTCCGTGTTCGGGTCCGGGGTCCAAAAACCGTAATGTTCGGTACAGTGCGGTTCGGGATCGCTCAACACTATTCAGATGTATAACAAGCTCCCTGGCTTGTAGATCCATCCATTGATGAAGTGAGTAGCATGTGATGTATCCCAGTGTAGAACAAAAGTCATGCACATCAGGAGCTGTTCATGGTCAGGTTGCCAGTAAGAAATTCAATGGGATGACACAGAACCAGCAACTTCATATGAAAGAACAGGGTCACCATCAGAAATTTCAGGGCCCCTTACTGAAATAAATTCTGCCCCCCCCCCCCCGATAGTTTATCAATTAATATGTGACTAAAAGCCTGGGGTCCGCATATGCTGGATGTGACATATTAATTGATAAACTATCAAGAGGGGCACCTAATGTGACCAGTAATCTGTAACAAAATCCAGACAGATATATTCAGTGTCAGATGAGTTAACCCCTGGATTGCTTGAGATATATAGGCAGTGTCAGATGAGTTAACCCCAGTGTCAGAGGAGTTAACCCCTGGATGGCTAGACAGATATAGGCAGTGTCAGAGGAGTTAACCCCTTGGGTGGCTAGACAGATCTAGGCAATGTCAGCTGAGTTAACCCCTTGGTAGCTGGACAGATATAGACAGTATCAGAGGAGTTAACCTCTTGGGTGGCTAGACAGATCTAGGTAGTGTCAGAGGAGTTAGCTCCTTGGATGGCTAGACAGATCTAGGCAGTGTCAGAGGAGTTAACCCCTTGGGCTGCTAGACAGATCTAGGCAGTGTCAGAAGGCGTTAACCCCTTGAGTGGCTAGACACATGCAGTGTCAGAGGAGTTAGCCCCATTGGGTGGCTAGACAGATCTAGGCAGTGTCAGATGCGTTAAACCCTTGGGTGGCTAGACAGAGGGAGTGTCAGAGGACACTCACACTGACATACACACACACTCACTCACACTGACATACACACTCACTCTGACATACACACACTCACTCTGACATACACACACACTCACTTACACTGACATACACACACTAAATTACACTGACAAACACAGACACTCACTTACACTGAAACACACACACACATACACTGACATACACACACACACACACTTACACTGACATACACACACACACACTTACACTGACATACACACTAACTTACACTGACATACACACACTAACTTACACTGACATACACACACACTCACTTACACTGACACACACACACATCCACTGACATCCAAACACACACTAACATACACACTAACTTACACTGACATACACACTCTCTCATTCACACTGACATACACACACTCTCACTGACATACACACACTCTTACTTACACTGACATACATACAATCTCACTCACACTGACATACACACACTCTCACTTACACTGACATACACACACTCTCATTCACACTGACATACACACACTCACTCACACTGACATACACACACTCACACTGACATACACACACACTCACTCACACTGACATACACAAACTCTCACTCACATTGACATACACACTCTCATTCATACTGACATACACACACTCTCACTCATATACACACACATTCACTCACACTGACATACACACTCTCACTCACACTTACATACACACACACACACACACACACACACACACACTCACTCACTTACACTGACATACACACTCACTCACACTGACATACATACACTCTCCCTCACACTGACATACACACACACTCACTCACACTGACATACATACACACTGTCCGTTTTAACTTACCTCTCTGTGCTTTGAGCTCCTTGTGTGAAGGAGGTCTCAGCCAATCACGGGAGGCTTCTGAACTCTCAGCCAATCAGGAGAGTTGAGAGGTCTCACCTGATTGGTTGAGACCTCTTTCTATCAAGCTCCAGAAAAAAAGAAAGAAAAAAACTGCTGCACTGAGCAGCAAAGTGCCAGGAATGAGTGGGCCCTGGGCAGATGCCCCGTGAGTGGGCAGGGCCCATGACGGGTGTATCGCCCATCACCCCCTGATGGCTGGCCCTGTGAAAGAACAAGCTAGATATCAAACAGACAGGTTAGAGGAAATACATACAATTTGAGGATATTTAGTGTTAGTTGTAACACTGACCTGTCAGATCTATTCCAATAGAATTGTCTTTGCAAAATACAACTATGCAAGCAGTTGTTGCGTTACATACCATGAGTTAAGTTCTCTTTGGAAATCAGATTAGGATTCCAGATTAGGCAACCTTCTGTTTGTGTCTGTATATTCTTCATTATCATCTTGGCAACATTCCATCTTACTGTTCCTTGAATACATGTATTGCCTCTGTAAGTGAAACCTGGTATTTGCATTTACTGTAGACAAATAGAATGTTGCTTAATCCGTCATCCTCATCTGATGTTCAAAGATAACAGAACTGAATTCTTAGTCTGTTCCCAGTATGTTCATGGATTAAATTAAATCTAATTTCTCATCCTATTATGTCATTCAGGAACTGAAATGGTTAATTAGGAACTTAAAGGGCTTACTTGGAGCATGGCCTGGTACCTTTTTCTTGGATGTTAAAGTTACTTCAGCTTGAAGACAGTTGCTCTGATTTATTGCAGGTCATGGTATTCTCCTGTCATAGACATCAGACAGATTTGTTTGAATTGCACCTTCGCCTAACATCTCAACCTTGGCGTGTTTATTTGACTGTTATTTGCCTTCTACAACACCACTCTATTTACATAGACTCAAGCTTTCCTGTTGTAAAATATTCACTTGTCTTCTCCTTTGCGCCTCCTACTTACTCTGAAATGGCTGCAGTCCTTGATTACTCTGGCTAACTGTTACAGAGCTGCAGTTTTGCTTCCCTCTGCCTCACTCTAGAGACCAGACTCTCTCTGCCTCCCTCTATTGAGCAATGTTCATATTACATAGTGACATAGTTACATAGTAGTTTAGGTTGAAAAAAGACTTGAGTCCATCAAGTTCAACCCTTTTCCTATCCCGTGTTTACTGCTGTTGATCCAAAAGAAGGCAAATAAAAACCCCTTAATTTAGCAATTTCAAATTCTGCTATCAGTGGGGAAAAAATCCTTCTTGATTCCAAATGTTAATGAGATTCAACAAGCACTAAATAAATATTAATGCCTATGGTAACATGTATAGCCCTCTGTGCGCCGGCTTATGAAAAAAGTATCCAGGCTTCTTTTAAAGGCATCTAACGTATTTGCTAGTATAACCACCTCTTCAAGCAGTGAATGTCCTTGCTGTAAAAAAAATCCCTTCTGCTGTTGTTGACTAAATCTCCTTTCTTCAAGTCTTAGTGGGTAACCTCTTGTCCTTTGTATAGTTTTGTTAATGAACAGGTCTTTAGAAAACCCTTTGTAATGGCCTGTACATATTTATATAACCTTATCATATCCCCTCTAACCCTCGTGTACAAATCTAACTTTCCCAGCCTTTCTTACTAATTAAAACCTCCCATTGATCTCTGCACATTCTCTAGTTCCATAATGTCTTCTTTTAGACAAGGCACCCAGAATTGAACCTCATATTTAGGGTGATGTCTTACCATGGACCTGTAAAGAGGCAGAATAATATCTTCCTACCGTGAGTCAATACCCGTGTTAATACATCACAATATCTTATTGGCCTTTGCAGCTACCAACTGGCACTGTACACTACTGCTAATTTTATTGTCTACAACTACACCCACATCATTTTCATTAGTCGATTTCCCCAAGGAATCACCATTTAATCTATTTGTTGCATTTTTATTATTAATGTAAATAATTTTACATTTGTCTAAACTGAATCGCATTTGCCATTTATCTGCCCAATTACCAAATTTCTCCACATCCTCTCACAGCAAAGATACATCTAGTTCAGACTGTATTACCCTACTCAATTTTGGATCATCGGCAAACACTGAGACATGGTTCCCTATTCCCTCTCAGAGATTATTGATAAACAAGTTAAAAAGAAGAGGACCCAGGACAGATCCCTGAGGTACTACACTTATCACAACTGTCCAATTTGAGAACTTCCCATACTACAAGTAAGCATAACAGAATATCCCCAACTTTGTAGTAATGGAGCCAGGAGCTTTAGCTCAGGCACTTGACAATCTCACTCATGGTCTTAAATATTTAATACAGACTGTGAGGGACATGCAAACTCAACATATTTTTCCAGCACTTTGAGCCAATAGATAATTTTCATTACCACCTGACACAACGATGCAATGCCTGAGAAATCCAATGGAGACCATTCAACATATAGGGGTTTTGTGAATTCCTGTAGACTACTTTTTTCTCTTAGACCAAGAATCATTGAGAGTGTATTAAATTAAAATCTGTTAATTCACTCCTGTCTGTTGAACCTTTTGCATGGTCTCATTTTTTATTGGACATCTTTTGCTTCATTTTTCAATTCCATTCATTTATATACCAAGATTGCAACAAGAATTTCACTGCTGAGTACCATCTCAGAAAGATTAGACTAAATGTTGATCTATAAAGTCATGTATGCTTTAAGGATATTTTTTTATTTTAAATATATTTTTTAAAATATTTTTTGGTAAAATATAGACTCCTCAGTATGTTTTATTTAATCCAAAGTATCCCTGAAGTATGCACTTTTATGACTATCTCATAGTTTAAGGGGTCTTTAATAAATGTTACATTACCCTCCTACAGGGTTATTCTTTTAGGGAATGTGTGATGAATGAAGCACAGAGACAAGTGTATATAATATTGTATATTGTTATTAAATTGAGATACTGTTACAGGTTATAACAGGAAATACACAGTGTACCCATTACACATGACTGGTTCATAATCAACTGGTGCCTTCATCTTGATTCTACTGCTAGCTGTCTTCTCCTCACCCAGAAACAGACACAAAAAAAAAATTTAAATAAAAGAACCAGTTCAACCCAGTTTGGAGACATATGGGCTATGTAATAAATGCAACCCCCTTTATCACACCTATCTGTTAGTAAGTAAAAACTGGGAAGAACTGTGAAAGGAAGGCTTGTTTTTTTTATAATCTAAAGAACTCATCTCTGTAACCTTGTTTACAACCTCTTCTGATATGCAAATTACCTTCCATTGTGAAACCAGATTACATGCCCACCCCACAAAAAGCATATATCTAAGTATTAGATATAAAATAATTTTTTTTATAAAGGAACCCTATATTTATTACTGGTCTACTCAATTGGACTCAGATCGGGCATAACGTAATAACTGAATCAAATGGATACCAAAATGTGGTTACTCAATGTACATGATTTCGGCTCCAAATGGAATGTGTGGGCCATTTTTCGGAAACTGGAGCTTCAGAGACCTTCTGATTACCAATACAAGTTTACCAAGAAAACCATACGTTTTCAGATACCCAATATGCCCAGATCACCCCTGAATACAATTTGAATTTGTGAATGAGAGCCTGATTTTCGGACATTTCAGTTATCCTGATCTGATCTAGTATTGAAATGCAAATGTTAAAAATAATTATTTGTTTTTAAAATAGCCCCCTATACCCGCGGGGCTAGCGGATTTGCAGTGCAATCAGCTATGATTCCGGAATTGTGTTTTCAATATGTATACATCCTCAATGTGACCCAGTTCAGTTCAGATTCAAATTTGAGGTTGACTCAATTACATGTTTCACAGTTTTAGCTGAGAGAAAGAAAATCAAAATCCCTCTTTCCTATTCAGTAGATTGGTATTTAAACTGTGAAGTTCAAGATAAAAAAAAACTCCACTGTGCGATCAATAAAAGAATGTTAACTAATTAATGATCAACATCAATTTTACTTCATGCTCCAATGAAACACAGCTCCATATGAAGAATGCATAGTCTTTGAAGGTGCTTTTAAAGTAATTCTCTCTCAATAAGGCAGCACCAAACTGTGTGTTCTCCTTTTATCATTGAATGTGTTCCTATTGTAGCCTTTGGAACCATCTTTAACTATAATCTAATTTTATTTGATTAATTGTGTTAAAATGACATAATTGCTTGTAAAGGTAACCTGACACCTACAACAACTTGCTGTACTGTCTCCTATTTATAATATCCTTTTGTGGCATTGAGTCTTTGTCACAGCCTTGATATGTGTATATGGTCTCTCTGAAATGATCCTGAGTTTTAGTATAAAACCAGCTTTACCTTGGTCCCGTAAAACTCCCATCTAGCTTTGTCAGCAGTGTAACTTTATTTGTACTGAAGTAAACATTTTTTATCCAACATGTCTAAGTGGGTAATAAATGAAACCCTTTGACTTTTTTGTTTCTTATACCAGCCAATTAATTTTAGTTTTCTGCCTGCAATGTGTCAATGCTATCACATGAAGCTTTTGAAATTGTACTATAGATGCTAACATTTTGATTGAATGTGGCTTCTCAAACAGAGACAGCACAAAGGAACACTCTGTGCGTCTATTTTCCTTATAAACGGTGCTTGTGATGTTCACAGTATGAATGATTAGTGAAAGCTCAAGTTTCTCAAGAACCAAGATGTTTGGCTGATACACGACTAGAAATTAAGTCACAAGAAAGACTGTAAAAAAAAAAAAAAGACTTCATATGAAGTCATTTCTATAAACGGATTTTTGTTCAAATGAAAATATTTTTGCATTACTGCAAGAATCAACCTTAGATTGATGCACATTAGCCATTATCTGGCTGATTGTCACATCAGCACTCATGTCTGTCCAGTAGGTTTTCCTGTTATAGGCCTGGACAAGTACCCACAAGATTTCCTGTTTTCCTGTTATAGGCCTGGACAAGTACCCACAAGATTTTTGTACTGAGTGCATTGTAGAGAATAAGTGGGATTCATGCCAGCAACATATGTGATTAATGCGCACTTCCTTTGTCTCATAATGGAGGAATACGCAGTCAAATCACTCATTTTTGCAGTGTTTCTTTAAGAAATTACTGAAATAACAAATTTAAAAATACTTAACCGTGTTCAAATGTCTACAGCTATTGGCATTGCTCATAAGATGATAACTTACTTTATTTATATTTTTTTTAACATTCTTTATTTGAAGAAACCATTAATACATAAGTCCAAGATTTCAATAGTATACAATATACAAATGATACCATTACATGACAATACAAGAACACATACAGAAAATATTAAAAGGACAGTACATAAGTTCAAGACAACAATAGTACACCATCAACAAATGGTAACATAAATACAAAAACACGCAAAAAAAAACATTAATAGGACAGTAGAAATAGTTCTTCAATCAATATTTTTATACCGTATTTATCGGCGTATAACACGCACTTTTTCTCCCTGAAAATAGGGAGAAAATGGTATGTGCGTGTTATACGCCGAAAAAAAAAAATCTAAAACTTACCTCGTTCCTGCTCTGTCCCCCGGTGCTCTGAAGCTGCGTGGCTGTGAGGGAAGCGTTGTGAGCTTCCCTCCAGCCGCGCGGTCAATAAAGTTTTTTTTTTTTAAAACAAACTTTATTGAAAGCGCGGCTGAAGGGGAGCTCACAACGCTTCCCTCACAGCCACGCAGCTTCAGAGCACCGGGGGACAGAGCAGCAAAGAGGTAAGTACTGGGGTCTGGGGAAGGGGGGGGAAGAGGGTGGCATAACGAGCATACTAAGGGGCAATATCCTGGCATATTGGGGGCAATATCATGGCATATTAAATGGCATATTGGGGGCAATATCCTGGCATAATAAATGGCATATTGGGGGCAATATCCTGCATATTAAATGGCATATTGGGGCAATATCTGGCATATTAAAATGGCATATTGGGGGCAATATCCTGCATATTAAATGGCATATTGGGGCAATATCTGGCATATTAAAATGGCATATTGGGGGCAATATCCTGAATATTAAATGGCATATTGGGGGCAATATCTGGCATATTAAAATGGCATATTGGGGGCAATATCCTGCATATTAAATGGCATATTGGGGGCAATATCCTGCATATTAAAATGGCATATTGGGCTTCAAAGTTCTTAATTTAAGTTCTTAAGTTTTTTTTCCTGAAATTTACTTCTTAAAATTAGGTGCGTGTTATACGCCGGCTTGTTATACGCCGATAAATACGGTAATTAATTAAGAAAAAATAAAAATAACATAAGCTCGTTGTCTGCTACTCATCAATTTGTTAAATCAACCAGGACAGACAAGGTTATGGGAAATATGATAGGAAAGTAGATAAGAGAGAACATACAACACTTAGGGTAAAAAACAAAAACTAGTAAAATAAAAATAACAAAAAGGGAGAGGAAAAAAAAAAAAAAGACATATATTACCCTGGGAAAGGAAGATAAAAAGGAAGGTGAATCAGAAAAGTATTAACGGGAATGGGTAAGGATAAGGGGGTATTGATATAATAATATAATAGGGGGACCCAAGGGTGGAGGAACGATTATAAGTTTCGAAAGTTAATATTATGTTATGTAATTTAGTAAACTATAAAGATTTAAGGGAGGGCCAAGGTCCATAATGACCAAATTTTTTGGAATCTGGCTGGAGTATCATGTACATATGCAGTTAAGAGGTCCATGTTTTTTACCTCAATAATCATGTTTTTAACTTCCGTTAACGTAGGCATGTTGGGTTGATTCCACAATTGTGCTATAGCTCTACGAGCTGCCAAAGTAATTTTAGTAATCAGTACATTTTCATGTTTGTTGCATATGTCAGCAGGTTTGGACAGTAGGAACAGCTCAGGTTCAAATGGTATTGGCTTAGCTATAACATGGATGAGGAGTTTGTGAATTTGCCCCCAAAAGGCTTGCAGATATTGACAGGACCACCAACAGTGAAAGTAGGTACCCAATTGTCCACAATCTTTCCAACAAAGAGGAGAGGCTGAAGTGTACATTTTTGCCACAGTAGTGGGGGGCCGGTACCATCTCATTAGAGTTTTATAAGCCTGCTCTTTATGAGTAGTACAGATGGAAATTTTAGAGGTGGCTTCCCATATGTCAGACCAATCGTCTGAGTCCACTGGATGACCCAAATCACGTTCCCAAGCCTTTATATAGGATGGAGAAAAATTTGAATTTAAGTCAAGAAAATCTTGGTATAATTGAGAGATCAGACCCTTTTGTCTAGGATCATTCAAACAAAGCTTTTCAAACCATGTCTGTTTGATTTTGGCTGAATTAATTGAAGAGTAAGTGAGGGCAAGGTCTCTAAGTTGTAAATATCGGAAATAATCAGGCGAGCGTAAAGGTAAAGTCTTTTTAAGATCATCAAATAATATAACAGAATTATTATGAAATAAATTACAGATTCTTGAGATCCCCCCTTGATCAAAATTTCTGAACTGAACGTAATCTATACCAGGCGGAAAATTTCTATTGCGACAAATAGGCTGAAGAGATGATTGTGCTGTTGTTAAATTAATTTTAATGGCATATTTGTCCCAAACTCTAAGGGAATTAAGTATCATCGGACATCGCGTCCATAAAAGAGGTCTGTGATTTTTAGGTAACCAAATATAATGGTTTAAGACATCTGGACTAAATAAATCATTCTCCAAGTCAGCCCATCGAATTGTAGCAACAGGGGAATGCCAGGCTGAAACTTGTGCAATCTGGGCAGCTAGATAGTATTTTGAGAAATCAGGAAGGCCTAATCCCCCAGCAGATTTGGATTTGTACAACGTAGAGATGTTAATTCTAGATTTCTTACCTTGCCAGATAAAACGATTAACTGATTTTTGCAGTACCGAGAAATCTTTGGTGACTAGTGGGATTGGCCATGCCTGGAAAAGGTACAGCAACCGAGGTAGGAGGTTAATTTTAATTGTAGTTAATCGTCCAATCCAAGAGATTAAAAGGGGATTCCATTTATCCAGATCTGATTTAAGTTTGTGCAGGAGGGGAGTGTAGTTGAGTTGATACAATTTAGTGTGGTCAGATGAGAGTTGTATACCCAAGTAAGTCAATGGTTGGTCAGATAATGGTATTAAGAAGGTGGACTGTATAGTCTGACGAGTTTGAGCAGCTAAATGAATCGGAAGTCCCCTGGACTTTTCTGGGTTAACTTGAAAACCAGAGACTTTAGAATAAATTTGTAATTCTTTAAAAATGTGTGGAAGGGATTGAAGTGGGTCAGTAATAGAGAGTATAATATCATCTGCATAGGCAGCTACTATGTATCGATTATTGGCTACTGTGAATCCATTAATGTTTGTGTTCTGTCGTATAGAATGCAGAAGGGGTTCCAAAGAAATAGCAAATAAGAGGGGTGAAAGAGGGCAGCCCTGTCTAGTTCCATTAAAATTATACAGTCTTAAGGGTGTAGCCCCAGGTATACATATTTTAGAAGAAGGTTTATGGTAAATTGCCGCCAGACAATTTAAGAATTGTTGTGGAAAATTCATTTTTTCTATGACCAGTCTTAAGAAACGCCTTCTCTGCATCCAAAGAAAGAAACAGAGAAGGCGTTCGAGACTCATCTGCCATCCACAGAAGATCTATGCACCTCCTGGTGTTATCCAATGCCTGCCTACCAGGGATGAAGCCCACCTGATCCGGGTGAATTAGCTTAGGTAATATAGTATTAAGACGGTTGGCAAGAATTTTTGTAAAAAGTTTGTAGTCTATATTTAAAAGTGCTATTGGTCTGTAGTTGGTTGTATATTCCTTTGGTTTACCTGTTTTGTGAATGAGAGTAATGTTAGCTTCTTGCATGTCATCAGTTAGGTAGTTCCCCATCAAGAGACTGTTGTACACTGGAAGTAGTTGTGGAATTAGAATTTCTTTCAAGGTTTTGTAATAAAGAGCTGTAAAGCCATCTGGTCCAGGGGCCTTATTGGTCTTCAGGGTTCCGACAGCCGATTTAATTTCCAATTCAGTTATCGGGCAACCCAGAAGACCAATATCCTCTTGTGTAAGAGAAGGTAGCTGAATTTGATCTAGGTATTTAGAGACTTCATCAATATGTTTTTTGTTAAAAAAAGTTTCTTCAGGCGAATGATTGTAAAGACTCGTAAAATAATCATGAAACTCTTTAGCAATGTCTTGTGGGTTGGTTACCACAGTCCCTAAACCAGTGGTAATTGTAGAAATTAACCTAGACGACAATTGTGACTTCAACATAGAGGCTAGTAACTTATCTGCTTTGTTTGCATTTTCATAGTAGTATCGTTTGGTAAATTTAAGTGATTTAGCTGTATCTTTGAGCGTGAGTTGTTTAATTTGGCTCCTAACATTATTAAGCTGAGAAAGAATGAGCGCTGTTGGATTGGCTTTGTGCAAAGTTTCTAATTTGTAAAGATCAGTTTGTAGTTGTTGATGAAGTTTTGCTGAATCTTTCTTAAGTCGTGTACTAATGCTAATTAAGTGACCCCGTATCACCGTCTTGTGAGCTGCCCAAAGCGTAACAGGATTATCAACTGTTCCCACATTCAAATTAAAATAATCTTTTAGTTGCTGTTTACACGATAATAAGACCTCTTTATTATGTAAGAGAGTATCATTAAATTTCCATGCCCAGTGTTTGGAGAATTCCTTATTTGTAAAAATTAATGAAATATCAGCATGGTCAGACCAAGTAATTGAGTGTATTTCTGTGGATTCAATGAGTGGGAGACAGGCATGAGACACACAAAATAGATCTATTCTTGAATAGCTATGATGAGGATGTGAGAAGAAGGTATAGTCCTTACGTGAGGGATGCTGTAGCCTCCAGATGTCTAAGAGATTGTGATTGTTTATGAAATCCAGAAGATGTTTATCAGCAGGATGAGTTGACCCTGTAGGACTGATATAAGACCTGTCCAATTCTGGGGACGGAGTAGCGTTCATGTCTCCCCCAAATATTAATTTATCATAAGGATGTTTGTCTAAGAAATCAGAGAGTTCGCGCCAAAAGATAACGCTAGGGATAGAAGGTGCGTATACGTTGAGAAGGGCTATTGTGAGCGAACCTAAATTTCCAGATAAAAAAATGTATCTACCCTTAGGGTCTGCATGAGAGAAAGTAACAGTGTATGGACAATTTTTCCGTAGTAAAATAGCTACTCCCAATTTTTTGGTTAAAAAATTAGCTGTATAGCAACGAGTATAAGTTCTGTCTATTAAACTAGGGGGTTTAGTGGAGGCAAAGTGTGTCTCCTGGATAAAAGCAATATCAGTATTACGTTTTTTAAGGTGTCTTAGAAGGGTTCTCCTCTTTTGCGGAGAGTTAAGGCCATGTACATTAAGCGATAATAATGATACAGGGGACGACATATTAATTTATAAGAACTGGGGTAAGTACTTAATAAGGACTATAATATTTTGGGTCATGAATGGAAAGAAGGGGAGGGAAGGTTAGGAAGGGTAAAGGGCTCTGCTACAATATAAAAAAAAAAAAAAAAAGGAAGGGGGGGTATAAAATTAAATTTAACAACTGGGCTTACATAGTTGCCAGTTAAAAACAAGGTGAGACAATAAGTGGCAAGTAGAGCTTAAGTTATAAAAATATATATTTTTTATTATAAGTGATGACACAATATAAATAAATGGGTATATAGGGATGGAATAGTGTGTCTTGCAACGAGAGCGAGCTTATGTATATATAATCCTTACCTACTAATAAATTGTAAGAAAGAACAGTTTAAATGAATACAAATACCAAAATGCAACTTAGAACTGATCCCAGAACTAATATGAAAAACAAATTACTGCGAGGGCATTAGAGCATTACAGAGAGATCTAGAGAAAGTATAATCGGAATTATTGTGACTGGGTGATATGTAAAACTGTGGACTCACATCGTAGCCAGCTTTAAATGATTAGAAGGGGCGAGAGAACAGAACTTAGTAGAAAGCCTCCTATAATATTGTGCTAAAAAGTACTGAAAAAACATGTTAAACGTAGCAAGAGTAAATACTACCAAAGCAGATGAGACTTCAAAAATCCTACACAATAAAAGTATATATAAATGTAGAAATATGAAATTACAAAATAAATGAATAACAAAATTCATATAATTACTTAACAATTGATATACTGTAATTATCTTAACTCACTTGTTGTATAGAGTTAAAACTGGTAGGGAGTTACGTAACATTTATATCAGACTCATTCAAATTTGAGCACCTGAAATTAATGGAAAAAAATAAAGTCACTATGATCCTTAAAGTTGCTTTTTTAGTGAGTTGTGTGTGATTTGTTTATATATAATACATTGTATAAATACCTCTTGTTGTTTTTCCCAGAAAACTTCAACAAATTGACATTTATACCAGAAAGTTTCTGGAAGCAAGGTATTATTACCATGCCACGTTAAAAAATACAATTAAACTATTAAAAGTGTTCAACTAAAATTGGTAGCGATTATTTTGGAGCCAAGCCAATTTGCACCTGGTTCTTAGTCAAACAAAGAGTGTGAGCTCTTATGGAACAAAAACGCTATAAATTTATATCAAAGAAGCATCACAAAAGGTTTGCACTAAAGCTAAAACACGGTCTGTTGTTCACTAAATTTTAAAAGGGAATATAAGTACTTATCCAAAACTATTAGATAAAACCCCAAAATAAATATAATAGAAGCTCAAGGAACACTAATAGACAAATCCACAGGGATGTGCTCACAGGCATACCAGATCAGAGTAACAAAAGGTGAATCGGTATGGATAAAAACTATTAGACCGGCTAATATTATCTTTGTAAAGATTACTTTTAAAGATGTTAAGACGGCTACATACTTTCTTAAAAAATATCTATACTCTGTGTCAAAACCTGAAGAATCAATTAATCAATTAATAACCACTCCTCAGGTCTTGGAGTATGTGCCTGCTAATGACAGTGAGCCTCATAATCGATACAATGAAACATCAGAGATCATCATCATGAACCGCAGCTAAAGTTACATTTATGAACATGAAATAAAACTGCAAAGGTTTAATACCTTTACTATCAATACAAAGTGGAATATCCTTAAATGGAAACTTACGGATAAATCAATAATTAAAATTCACCACTATTGCTTGCAAAAAAAAAACAAAAAACAGGTAAGTTTATATGGATAAAATTGTAACTTTTGCTTGTGATTTATTAGATCATGGCATTTCGAACACTAACGACTCATCCCCCTTCAATTCCTCAAGTTACATATTTGTAAATGGATTAACCTGCATTTTGTCTAGCTTATACTCCGTGAATTTTGCAAAGCAAAAACAATCTTACTAAATACAAATATGTGAAAAAGAATAAAATAACGTAGACGTTACAGTAACCTTATATATTTGTAACTGGGTTTACTTTATATACATTATATATTATAAATTTAATACCTAGTATTGAGAAGGTAGCTCTAAAGTAATTGAATCTGAACCAGTAACAATAAAAATGTAAGTAACTCCAGAAGGAAGGACAAGAATAATTAGGATTAGAAACTAACAGACCCAAATACTGAATGATAGTAAGATAGACTAATGGCGAAGGGTGGACCTTGAGGAAGTTAAATGATGAACCTCTTTGCACAATGCCTAGGGTTCACCCGCTCGATCTCCTCATCCACAAAGCTTTGCAATTCCTCAAAAGTAAAATAGGAGCGAGTAACTCCATCATGGGAGATAATGATTTTAAAGGGGAACCCCCAGGCATACCGAATACCTGCTTTTCTTAGCCTATCTGTAAGAGGTTTCCATTGACGCCTACGGTACAATGTTATAGGTTCAAGGTCTTGGAAAGTCTGAATATGTACACCTTCATACATTATAGGGGAACGCCTTGTAGCACTCATAAGTATTTCTTTAGTTTGGAAGAAGTGAAAGCGAACAATCACGTCCCTTGGACGAGAGCCCGGTGGACCAGGAGCTTTAAGCGATCGATGTGCTCTGTCCAAGAGCAATTTTTCCTCAGGTAAGTCAGGCATGGCAGCTTTAAACAGCTGTTCAAGTATCCGGGGTAACTCATTCATCTTTATACGCTCAGGTAATCCTCTGAGACGCACATTATTGCGGCAGGACCGGTTACCCATATCTTCCATTGCAGACCTAAGACCCGATACTCTATGGTGTAGATCAACCGAATCGTTTGCCAGTTGGTCATAATCTCCAAGTAACCGTACATCATGTGTCTCAGTCAGATTTTGTAGGGTTTTCACCTCCGTTTGTATCAATGCTAGAGCAGAGCTAATCTCATCTCTGATACACTGTTGCACTCTAGTAAACATTTCTTCAAGATCTTGTTTAGTGGAAAGGTGATGATGAGAAACGGAGTTGTCCGCCATATTATGATCCAACGGCTGTCCACACTGAGACAGAGATTTATTACTGAGTAAAGTACCTTCCCCAAGATCTTTCTTTGCGGTTCTCCGAGTTTGTGAAGGTGGACCCATTGAAGGGTAAATACAACTGCTTTTCAGATACTTTTAGGTAGGTAGGATGTCTAAGTTATGCTACAATTGGCTCAATCGTTGCAGAGCAGATCTTTTAAGCAGCCATCTCGGAGCTTAGCCAACTGTCATCCTTTATTTATATTTAACAAAACAATTTAGTGATTTCATTTTTTGAGGGTTTTATTTCATATTGGTTGTCTTCTTACTCCATTGTGCATTGGTATATTGTCTCCAAAGTCTTCACCAATATCTCCCCGATTCCTCAATGACCTTTTCTATTCCTACACCTTTTATTTGCAGAATTAAGGTGAAATGCAATATAGGAATTCTTAATCAGCCACAATCATAACACAGGGGTACTCTATTGGCAGCATGTTTACGGCTTTGCTCACACTGAAAACATAGTGAAATTAACAATTTCTTTATATCACAAGTTTTATGCAATATTCCAAAGTGATGCTGTTTCTTTAAAAATAATAGTAATTCAAACAGCAAAGATATATCCACACAGCCACACTATGTACACTACATCAAATGTAAAATGTTATTCTCATTTTAAAAGGGTAATGTGTAATGATAATGTTAACAATATTACATAAAATTAAGTAATATGATTAGAGTTATTGTCATTGTGTCAATGACATGATCATACTTTATTGTTTTATTCCCATTAAAGAAAGCCTTTAAGATTGTTTATGGATAATTCACGTGGTGTAATAACCCTCACATGCTTATTATTTTAAAATAATAGCCCTCTGTCTGGACCAATATAAACACAGATAAATATAATCCCAGACATACTTTTTCAACTCCAGTGAACGTTCCAAAGACATTTAAAACCAATAAAAAAAAAAAATTTAAGAACAAAAACAGTGTGAAATTTATCTATACACACGTTACTCGTCTATATAAATTACTCTTTAATTGGTCATTATTGTGTTAATACATTGGACATTCTCAAAACTTCTGTAATGTAAGTGAAAGAAAAAACAAATGAATGGTTTATGGAATTGTTACAATAAACATAATACAATTTTGAGTGATTTTTTTGTTCACTGTGTGCCTTCATCTTAATTAAGATCCTGTATCCTTGAACATGCTGGTAATGGAAAAGAGAACGTAATTGATACCATGACTAATATCCCATATACTGACCAGGAATAATTGCTGACAGAAGTATACAGAGTAATTTTGCTTGCACTAGTTAAATTTACGCATATTTCTGCAATCCATATTTTAATTAGAGAAGCTTAACATCATCTGTTTTAATAGTTTGTCCTTGAATTTCAGAATACAGGGTCCTGTATTTAGAAAGTAGAATAAGAAGGGAAAAAAAACTAGAAATGTGTTACAGATGTAAGCTCAGTTTTAAGTTATTCAGACACAGTGCCTTCAGTTTTACTTGCTCATGGTGCTAGGATGATTTATTTTATTTTTGTAAATGTAATTTAAGGGTTGAACAGATGGTATGAGTTTTGTTTAAACTGGTATTTTGGTTCTAATGAATACCAACTATTGCTTGCTCAGTGGACCTTTAGTTCTGTACTTAATGAATGCCATTTTTTTTATAATATTGTGATGTGGACTTCAAGAATTTTAAATTAGAGGTGAATACTGAAGTGTGTTTGGTATTTGTGAATCAGTGCTTCTTATTTAACTGAATATTGTTGCCTCCCTAATAGCTGTATTACAATAGACATATCACAAAAAGATAAAGAACGTGGCAATAAGCTTCCAGCTATCCAGTTCGTAGGGAGGAAATGGGGTAACCTGTCATAACTAGAGTTGAGTGGACACCTGGATGTTCGGGTTCGGCAGGTTCGGCCGAACTTCGAAAAAATGTCCGGGTCCGTGCTCGAACTTGACCCTGAACTTGACCCCAAACCCGAACCCCATTGAAGTCAATTGACACAAAAACTTTTAGCCACTAAAATGCCTCTAAAAAAGTCCTGGAAAGGGCTAGATGGCTGCAAAATGAAGTAAAATGTGGGTGAGTGTCCCCATTCATACGAATAGGTCAATTGACCTATTCTTATGAATGGGGACTCTATTTTGGTTTATAGAATAGCAATAGCATTACATGTATTCCATAAACCGAAAGTCTATAAACCGAATATCATAAGAATAGGTCAATTGAATAGGTCGAAAGACATTCGGTTTATAGACTTTCGATTTATGGAATACATGTAATGCTATTGCTATTCTATAAACTGAAATAGAGTCCCCATTCATAAGAATAGGTCAATTGACCTATTCGTATGAATGGGGACTCTATTTTGGTTTATTCCATAAACCGAAAGTCTATAAACCGAAAGACATTCGGTTTATAGACTTTCGGTTTATGGAATACATGTAATGCTATTGGCTTTCTATAAACTGAAATAGAGTCCCCATTCATAAGAAATTCTTATGAATGGGGACTCTATTTCAGTTTATAGAAAGCCAATAGCATTACATACAATGTAATCGCAGAACCCCGAACTCCAACACGAACATAGAGTGGAATGTTCGTGTTCGGGTCCGGGGTCCAAAAACCGTAATGTTCGGTATGAACCCGAACAGTGTGGTCGGGTTCGCTCAACACCAGTCATAACTACTTAGACTGAATGCACTGAGATCCATTCATTGAGATCCATGTCAGTTGCAAAAATGCTGGGCTGTATAAAAAATAGGGGATGGGACACTTCATCGCGGCTGCTTCCGCGCAGCCGCTTCACCGCTGACTCTACAGCACAAGACAGATCGTCGCTGGAGATTTCATCGCGGGACATTTCATCGCTAAAGGTAAGTATTTTACCGATTTTAGTTGGTTTAGAATTAGGGTTTAGGGGGTTAGAATTAGGTTTAGTGTTAGGGGTTAATTTTACTATTAGGGGTCGGGGGTTAGTATTAGGGTTAGTATTAGGGTTTAGGGGGTTAATTTTAGTATTAGGGTTCGGGGTTAGTATTAGGGTTAGTATTAGGGTTTAGAGGGTTAATTTTAGTATTAGGGGTCAGGGTTAGTATTAGGGTTAGTATTAGGGTTTAGGGGGTTAACTTTAGTATTAGGGGTCGGGGGTTAGTATTAGTATTAGGGTTCGGGGTTAGTATTAGGGTTTAGGGGGTTAATTTTAGTATTGGGGTTAATTTTAGTGTTAGTATTGGGGTTTAGTGTTTAGTGTTACTATTGGGGGGGGAATCATTTATTAGGGGGGGGTATTTTCGTTTTACTTTTAGATTTGTAAGAGCTGACAGTTCAGCGCTGAACTGTCAGCTCTTACATAGCTACAGCCGCGGTGAAACGGCCGTGTTATACTTCATTGCTGACACTTCAGCTCTCTAACTGCCGCGCTGAACTGTCAGCGATGAAGATGCGGCGAAGAAGTGTCCTAGATCCTAAAAAATACCAGGTGTTTGAGGGCAAATATGGCACTTTTCAGTTTTTTGCAGGCAAATATGCCAATTACAAGCTGTTTGAGGACAAATATGACACTGACAAGCTATATGGGGACATACAGAGAGCTGATAAGCAATTCGGGGACAAATATGGCACTGATGAGCTCTTTTGGAAAAATCTGGAACCGATAAGCTGTTTGGGGAAACTGACACTGTTAAGTTTTTGGGATGTATATGGCACTCTTTGGGGATACTGATGATACTGACAGGCTGTTTGAGAGCAGATAAGGCACTTACAGGCCCTGCAGGGACAGCAATGACATGGACAAGCTGTTTTGGGATGTATATGGCACTGACAAGTTGTTTGGGGAGATAGTTGGCACAGACAAGCTGTATGGGGACAGAGTTGGCAATGACAAGCTGGCTGGGCACAAATATTGCACTGGTCTTTTCAGTAGTGTCTTATGATTCACTGTTTATAGATGGTAGTGATAAGATGTATGTGGCAGCACATATGGCACTGACAAGCTTTTTAGGGACAGAGATAGCATTGACAAGCTGTTTAGAGGTAGATATAACACTGCCAAGCTGTTTGGTGACAAATATGGCAAACTATTTCAATAGAAAGCTGTGTTGAGGAAAGATTTGACACTGGTAAGCGGTGTGTGGACATAGATGGCACTGGTAAGCAGTTTGTGGAAAATATGACACTGATAAACTGTTTGGGAAAATATATTGCACTGGTTAGCTGCTTGGGAGCAGAGCTAGCACTGACAAGCTGTAAGGGGACAGAGCTAGCACTGACAAGCTTTATGGGGGACAACTATGGAATTAACAAGCTGTTTGGGTGCAAAGATGGCACTGACAAGCTGTCAGGTCTAGAGCAGCACAAAACCTAAATACATAACCTCATACATGTCACTTTGATGTACCAGGGTTGAGGTTATATACAGAGAGACAGGAGTGGTATCAGTGGAAAATGGGTATTGTTTTGAAAAGTGGCAAGATTAAAAATTAGCCACACATACCTTGGCGGGAGGCAAATGTCACCTCTGCTACATTATGCACCCTACCCCATCCTCCCCGTCACACTACCAATTATTATATGTGCATATAAAATAAAGGATAGGAAACAAATCGCAGCTAGCCAATCAAACGTAAAAGAAGTCTGAGTGAATAGTAGAGAGGCCAACAGAATGAAAGGTGGGATCTAACGGAAGTAAGCCAATAGGATGACAGACAGACATTAGAGACAAAGAGTTAATTGCCAATAGGGTGAAGTAGAAACAAAGGTTGATGGCAAGTCTAAGGGAAACTGGACTATACCATGATTCCGGTGGTTTACTAGTAAGTAAATAAAATGATAAAATAATGAATAATGTAAACAAGTGAATTGACACCTATCCCAGCAAGTGAGAATGTGACTTAAAGGAGGCAGCAACTAAGTAGCAGGATCAATGGACCCCTTTAGTGTGCTTGGATCCAGGACAGCTGCCTCATATGGCCAGTATTAAAGACAAATCTGATTCTACATTTTAAAAATATAACAATCATAGAAAGAACATGTATAAAAATACAAATATAGTTTTATAAAAAAAAAAGCAGACATTGTACAGGCACTGAGCTCCCCAACAAGTTGGTATAGGCACACGAAAAAAAAAAAGGCATATTTATTCTGTGGACAGCCTAAGGTCAGGGTATTAATAATTCACTGGTGTGTTAAAAAAACACCCCTTCTCATGGAATAATTGATTTACACATACATGCAGAATAAATTATCCAATTCATATATATTGCTTTGCTCTAGGTTCTACCCTTAATTTTCAGACATAATATATTTGTTCTGAGAATGAACAAACAAATATACAAATAAAAACCTGACTACACTTGCACACATTCTCACATACCAAAAAAGATGTATTGAAATAGTACAATTATATATAAAATAAGCAAGAAGAAATGCATATTAGTAAATGCAATAAATAAACAGAACAGAAATGAAAAAAATACATATAGCTAAAGAGTTAAAAAAGAAAAGAAAAAAAAGAAATGCCTTGAAAAAAGGGATTGAAAGCTTTTATATTTGAACTCACTATAAGTTAATAATAAACACATTAGCAAACTAATTTCTAATAAAGGCAGAGACAACAGGGCCACTGCCATTCCCTGATAAAACAGGCAGTAATCTATGAAATGCTAGGATTCTGTTCTGTATGAGATCCCAGTTGAAGCAGTCACATGTTCCACTTCTGGATCACCTACCCAACACCTCCAGTTGGCATTTCGCCTGCGTTCCAGGCCAGTCACGGAGTTGGCTGCCAGGAAGGTGTTGCTAGGCTCTCCAGACCTCTCCTACGACATATTGTAACCTTAAGTATCAAAATAATAAAAATACAAAAATCTAAGTATGTGAAAAATAAAAAATAAAAAGATATCACAAATAACAACTTCAATAGCTGCTAAAAGGAAACTACTACTATAGCTAAAAAAGAAAACAAGGCATCAAAACATGAGACTAGACAAAAATAGAAAGCACATAAGCAAGCAAAAGAGAGTTCTGGCTTACATGGAGAAATGTTGATAGATGCAAGCAGGGGCGTACCTTGAGCATTTGGCACCCGGGGCGGACCCCGAGTGTTGCACCCCCCCCCCCAATTAAAATGCAAGAAAACACCCACAATTTTTTCAATGTTTGAAAATTGTACAATTATAGTTACCAGGAATAGTGTGCCAGTCAGATACCAGTAATATTGTGCCAGTCAGATACCAGTAATATTGTGCCAGTCAGAGCCCAGTAATAGTGTGCCACTCAGAGCCCAGTAAGTGTGCCAGTCAGAGCCCAGTAATAGTGTGCCACTCAGAGCCCAGTAATATAGTGCCACTCAGAACCCAGTAATATAGTGCCAGTCAGAGCCCAGTAATAGTGTGCCACTCAGAGCCCAGTAATAGCGTGCCAGTCAGAGCCCAGTTATATAGTGCCACTCAGAACACAGTAATGTGCCAGTCAGAGCCCAGTAATAGTGTGCCACTCAGAACCCAGTAATATTGTGCCAGTCAGATACCAGGAATATTGTGCCAGTCAGATACCAGGAATATTGTTTGTGCTAGTCAGAGCCCAGTAATATAGTGCCAGTCAGTGCCCAGTAATAGTGTGCCAGTCAGTGCCCAGTAATAGTGTGCCACTCAGAGCCCAGGAATATTGTGCCAGTCAGATGCCCAGTAAGATTGTGCCAATCAGTGCCCATGAATATTATGCCAGTCAGATGCCAAGTAATTTTGTGCCAGTCAGTGCCCAGGAATATTATGCCAGTCAGATGCCCAGGAATATTGGGCCAGTCAGTGCCCAGTAATAGTGTGCCAGTCAGAGCCCAGTAATAGTGTGCCAGTCAGATACCAGGAATATTGTAACAGTCAGAGCCCAGTAATATAGTGCCAGTCAGTGCCCAGGAATATTGTGTCAGTCAGTGCCCAGTAATAGTGTGCCACTCAGAGCCCAGGAATAGTGTGCCAGTCAAATGCCCAGTAATAGTGTGCCACTCAGAGCCCAGGAATAGTGTGCCAGTCAAATGCCCAGAAATATTGTGCCAGTCAGTGCCCATGAATATTATGCCAGTCAGATGCCAAGTAATTTTGTGCCAGTCAGTGCCCAGGAATATTGTGCCAGTCAGTGCCCAGTAATAGTGTGCCAGTCAGAGCCCAGTAATAGTGTGCCAGTCAGATACCAGGAATATTGTAACAGTCAGAGCCCAGTAATATAGTGCCAGCCAGAGCCCAGTAATATAGTGCCAGCCAGAGCCCAGTAATATTGTGCCACTCAGAGCCCAGTAATATAGTGCCAGCCAGAACCCAGTAATATTGTGCCAGCCAGAACCCAGTAATATAGTGCCAGTCAGAGCCCAGTAATATAGTGCCAGCCAGAACCCAGTAATATAGTGCCAGTCAGAGCCCAGTAATATAGTGCCAGCCAGAGCCCAGTAATATAGTGCCAGTCAGAGCCCAGTAATGTAGTGCCAGCCAGAACCCAGTAATATAGTGCCAGTCAGAACCCAGTAATATAGTGCCAGCCAGAACCCAGTAATATAGTGCCAGTCAGAACCCAGTAATATAGTGCCAGTCAGAGCCCAGTAATATTGTGCCAGTCAGAGCCCAGTAATATAGTGCCAGCCAGAACCCAGTAATATAGTGCCAGCCAGAGCCCAGTAAGTGTGCCAGTCAGAGCCCAGTAATAGTGTGCCACTCAGAGCCCAGTAATATAGTGCCACTCAGAACCCAGTAATATAGTGCCAGCCAGAACCCAGTAATATAGTGCCAGCCAGAGCCCAGTAATATAGTGCCAGCCAGAACCCAGTAATATAGTGCCAGCCAGAACCCAGTAATATAGTGCCAGCCAGAGCCCAGTAAGTGTGCCAGTCAGAGCCCAGTAATAGTGTGCCACTCAGAGCCCAGTAATATAGTGCCACTCAGAACCCAGTAATATAGTGCCAGTCAGAGCCCAGTAATAGTGTGCCACTCAGAGCCCAGTAATAGCGTGCCAGTCAGAGCCCAGTTATATAGTGCCACTCAGAACCCAGTAATGTGCCAGCCAGAGCCCAGTAATATAGTGCCAGTCAGAACCCAGTAATATAGTGCCAGCCAGAACCCAGTAATATAGTGCCAGTCAGAGCCCAGTAATATTGTGCCAGTCAGAGCCCAGTAATATAGTGCCAGCCAGAACCCAGTAATATAGTGCCAGCCAGAGCCCAGTAAGTGTGCCAGTCAGAGCCCAGTAATAGTGTGCCACTCAGAGCCCAGTAATATAGTGCCACTCAGAACCCAGTAATATAGTGCCAGCCAGAACCCAGTAATATAGTGCCAGCCAGAGCCCAGTAATATAGTGCCAGCCAGAACCCAGTAATATAGTGCCAGCCAGAACCCAGTAATATAGTGCCAGCCAGAGCCCAGTAAGTGTGCCAGTCAGAGCCCAGTAATAGTGTGCCACTCAGAGCCCAGTAATATAGTGCCACTCAGAACCCAGTAATATAGTGCCAGTCAGAGCCCAGTAATAGTGTGCCACTCAGAGCCCAGTAATAGCGTGCCAGTCAGAGCCCAGTTATATAGTGCCACTCAGAACCCAGTAATGTGCCAGCCAGAGCCCAGTAATATAGTGCCAGTCAGAACCCAGTAATATAGTGCCAGCCAGAACCCAGTAATATAGTGCCAGCCAGAACCCAGTAATATAGTGCCAGCCAGAACCCAGTAATATAGTGCCAGCCAGAGCCCAGTAATATAGCGCCAGCCAGAGCCCAGTAATATAGTGCCAGCCAGAACCCAGTAATATAGCGCCAGCCAGAGCCCAGTAATATAGTGCCAATCCCCCCCCCCCTCACTTACCAAATCGCTGCTTCTCCCGGACGGACGACTCCTGCACGGAGGAGGGAAACACAGTCGCCGGATGTGACGTATCGTATCCAGAGGATGCAGCCGCCTGAAAAAAAAAAGGTAAGCAGCGCGGGGGGTGCCGGCAGCACCGGTGGCACCCCCCTAGTCAGTGGCACCCGGGGCGGGCCGCCCCCCCCGCCCCCCCCTCGGGACGCCACTGGATGTAAGTGACACACACTTCAACACACAAGATTTGGACAGACATTCTGGATATACTCAGGGCCGGCGCTACCGTAAGGCAGCATAGTCGGCTGCCTTACGGCACCCCAAGGGGGCGGAAATATCGCCCGCGGCCCCAGGCACGTTTACTTACCTCCTATCTTGCTGCTGTTCAGGTCCGTGGCTGTGAGGGAAGCGCTGTGCGCTCCCCTCCAGCCATGCAGATCAATAAAGTTTGTTCAAACTTTTTTTTTTGAACAAACTTTATTGAAGCCACGCGCCTGGAGGGGAGAGCACAACGCTTCCCTCACAGCCACGGACCTGCACCAGGAGACAGCAGCAAGGAGGTAAGTACTGACTGGGGAAGGGGGGTGGCATAACGAGCAAACTGAGGGGCTAAATCCTGGAATATTACATGGCAAAATCCTGGCTTCTTTAATGGCAATTTCCTGGCATATTAATTGGCAATATCCTGGCATATTAATTGGCAATACCCTGGCATATTCAATGGCTATATCCTGGCATATTAATTGGCTATATCCTGGCATATTAATTGGCATTATCCTGGCATATTAAGTGGCAATATCCTGGCATATTAAGTGGCAATATCCTGGCATATTAATTGGCAATACCCTGGCATATTACGTGGCAATATCTTGGCATATTAAATGGCTACATCTTGGCATATTAATTGGCTATATCCTGGCATATTAATTGGCATTATCCTGGCATATTAAGTGGCAATATCCTGGCATATTAATTGGCAATATCCTGGCATATTAAGTGGCTATCTCCTGGCATATTAAATGACAATATCCTGGCATATTAATTGGCAATACCCTGGCATATTAAGTGGCTATATCCTGGCATATTAAGTGGCTATATCCTGGCATATTAAATGGCAATATCCTGGCATATTAAGTGGCAATATCCTGGCATATTAAATGGCAATATCCTGGCTTATTTTAATTGGCAATATCCTGGCATATTAAGTGGCTATACCCTGGCATATTAAGTGGCAATACCCTGGCATATTAAGTGGCTATACCCTGGCATATTAATTGGCAATACCCTGGCATATTAAGGGGCAATATCCTGGCATATTAAGTGGCTATATCCTGGCATATTAATTGGCATTATCCTGGCATTATTACCGTATTTGCTCGAATATAAGACAAGGTTTTTTTCAGAGCAGATGCTCTGAAAAATCCTCCTCGTCTTACATTCGAGGTCGTTTTATAATCTGACATCAAATTGAGGTCAGACTATAAGACAGGGATCCAGGTCCCCAGCAGAGCTGCAGGGGACCTGGATCCCCCTCTCTAACAGCAGGGGATGTCTGCGCGATGAGCGCAGACTCCCCTGCTTCCACCCGGCACGACCGCCGGGGCTTCTATGAAGAAGCTGGGTACTTCCGCTTTCGTCACAGAAGTCCCAGCGATCTTGCCGTGCGGCAGCAGGGGAGTCTGCGCTTGTCGCGCAGACATCCTCTGCTGCCCCGCTTGCCGCCAGGGAGAATCGGGCAGCTGGGGGATGTCTGCACGATACGTGCAGACATCCTCCATGCTGCCCGACACGGCAGTCTATTATGACGGACCAGCCATGGAACGAAACCAGGTAAGGGGGAGGGGGGGAGGACAGAGGACACAGACAGACAAGCGGAGGGGGGGGACACAGACAGACAAGGGGGGGAGGGGGACAGAGATAAAACGGGAAGGGGGGATAGAGAGAGACAAAGGGAGGGGGAGGGGGGAGGACACAGACAGACAAGGGGGGGAGACACAGACAGACAAGGGGAGGGAGGTGGAGACACAGACAAGGGGAGGGAGGGGGACAGAGAGAAAAGGGGAGGGGGGATAGATAGAGACAAGAGAGATAAGTTTTGGGGGGAGAGAGAGACAACGCTGGGGGGGGGGGAAGAGACAGCTGGGGGAGCGGGAGAGAGGCCGCATTGGCACATAAAAGCAAATAAAAACAAGAAATGCATTTGTATAATATAAATTTTTTATTAAATATTAAAAAGCAATTTACATATATACAAGTTAAACTTTTTTCCTATAGGGTAGTCTTATAATCAGGCTTTTAGTTTTTTTCCTAAAGGAATGTACAAATTTTGGGTGGTCGTCTTATAATCAGGGTCGTCTTATAATCGAATACGGTAATTGGCAATATCCTGGCATATTAAGTGGCTATATCCTGGCATATTAATTGGCTATATAATGGGTTATTAATTGGCTATATCATGGCTTATTAATTGGCATAACCCTGGCATATTAATTGGCAATATCCTGGCATATTAATTGGCTATATCCTGGCATTTTTATTGGCTATATCATGGCTTAATTGGCAATACCCTGGCATATTAATTGGCAATACCCTGGCATATTAATTAGCAATACCCATGCATATTAATTGTCAATATCCTGGCATATTAATTGGCAATATCTGGCATATGAAATGGCAATATCCTGGCATATTAAATGGCAATATCCTGGCATATGAAATGGCAATATCCTGGCATATTAAGTGGCAATAGAGTGGCAAAATCCTGGTATATTGAGGGGCAAAATCCTGGAATATTGAGGAGGAAAATCCTGACATATTGAGGGGCAAAATCCTAGCATATTGAGGGGCAAAATATTGGCATATTAAATGGCATATTGAGTGGCTAAATACAGGCATATTGAGTGGCAAAATAGTGTTTCTCAGGTTATGTGTGTCACTTTGTGTGTGTAAGTGGTAAGGGTGTGTGTAAGTGTGTCACTTTCTGTGTAAGGGTGTGTGTAAGTGTGTCACTGTAAGGGTGTGTGTGTGTGTAAGGGTGTAAGTGTGTCACTGTGTAAGGGTGTGTGTGTGTGTAAGTGTGTCACTCTGTCTGTGTAAGGGTGTGTGTGTAAGTGGTAAGTGTGTCTCTGTGTGTGACTGCATTGTGACTTTGTGTTTAAGGGTTTCACTGTGTGTTAGGCTTTGTGTTAGGGTGTCAATGTGTGACAAATTTAGAGCATGCGAGTTGAATATTTAGATGTATTTATTTTCCACACTATACATTATACTTTTATATAAATAAAATGTATGGAGGGTTGGTGGTGTGGGAGGCGTGGCGGGTCAGAGGAGGGGCACCAAAATGCACCTTCACTTGTGTAGACGAAAATCCTTGCACCGGACCTGGATATACTACCTTTGTTCTGGTGACTAAAAAGTGATAATACTGAAATGAATTAGGCTACATATTTGGATTTTTTGGGGGTCGGATTGTTTCATTTTTTTTATTTAAACAAATACATTCAATTTGGATGGCAAATATTGCAAGACAATGATTTCTCTGGCAGACAGTGGTGTCACCCATGTGGAACTAATGGTTTTAAGTTTTATTGATTATTGTGCACAGCAAGCAACACATAGAGGTCCTGAAAAATACTTTCCAATTTACACTTACACATTTTTCAAGACTGTTATGTGAAGCAACTGCAAGTGAACAGTGCAGGATTCAATTATTTGGATAGTGTTCATTGTTGGAAATGGGTTCACGCAAGGTAATCAATTAGGAACTGCAATAGAAAAAGAATTAAATGGAAACATTACAATGTAGATTTCTTTGTAGTTCTAAGATTTCTCAAGGGTAAGATCCATTGATTTTGTCATTGTGCATCTAATCCTAGGGTGAATTTGAGGAATTATATTCATGACTTTTCATGAAAATATATTGTGCGAACATTGCATTATTTATATGATACTTGATTACAAAATAGTATACTTTTTCATAGTCTATGCATTAGAATTGACATGTGCACTCTGACTAATTGTTCCTATAACTGTACTTTATGTTGTTTATACAAATTAAATGTATATTTAAAATATTAATGACATGAGAGTCTACTCAGGTAGCTCTGATTAATGGAGTCAATATTGGGTTCCTAGGTCCAGACACATTTCATTGGGAAGGGAATGCCCGCATTTCAAGTTACTCGTGTAGCATATGTCCAAAATTTGAAAATCAAAGGCAATCCCACACTGATATGTACCAACAATGAAATCAGCTGAATTACAAGCAAACATCAGTGAAACAAAGTGGTAGCCTGAAACGCCTCTATGTTATGCTACGTGAGGTATTGCACACTGAAAAAATAGCCAGGAACAAGTGAAATAAGTCTGATTTGAAAAACGAAATCTCGGAAATGTAAATATTTTCAGCACAATCATACTTTGTGTAGGTTGCAAACTACAACAGTCAATCAGTGACAATAATATAGAACATGTTGTGATGCAACCACATAACACTTGTAGTCAAGCTTCAAGTAAGGAAAGTATGCTGTGTTCATTGAAATAACCTACTAGAAGTATTGATGTGAGGTACAAATGAGCACCAAAGTTCACTTTTGAGGAAAATAAAACATTAGTTATGCAATTGTCCCACTGTTACCATCTGGTATTTAGACCACAGCCAGAAACAAGAGCCAGAAGATGAGAAGTTACCTTTGGAAAGGGAGAGATCAGTAACTGTTGTTAAGAAAGTTTAAGAAATAACACAATACATCATAGGTCACATGATACATTACAATCCACACATAAAATACACCAGTAATTATCTTATATTTGTTACCTGAATGAACACAACTTGTCTGACAAAGTGAAATGTTAACACAATGTCAAGAATACAAAAATGTAAGCAATAACTTGTATAGCCTGGATGCATTATTCATATATGATTAATCACGCTTGGCCTATTGATATACAGTGAATTACATGGAATGAAAAAATAAGCATAGATATTGCATGATGACACAAAACCCATCCCATCATGTCCTGCTGTCATATTACAGGTACTAGGATATCAGGTCCTGAAGAAGTTGAATAAGGCAAGACCAACTGGTGTGGCACAGAATGGAAGGATGAATTAATCAGTTATGTCAACTATTTGAATCAAACTGTACACATGGGTACATCACACTGCTATAGTCATCAGTACGTGTACAATTGAACATCAGACTGTTAATATGGTAATTGTTAGAGGTATTGAACAGTAATTTCGAGACTGGTACACATGAATAAAGCAGAAGCCAAGGATAACAAGATGGAGGCCAGCAACATCCATTTTGTGTTAGTTTTTCGACATACTTCTGTGTGTTCAAATCTTATTTTTTGTCCTTGAGGATAAAAGATAGTCTTCCACATTGCTAACTCTATCTAAAACCAAATATTGTACTGATAAAATTGGCAGAGGCTGGAATAGATAAGTGGTCATTGTTAGTGGAAGGTTTATGACTCTAGCCACATTTCACTGTACCAGTTCTGTCTATATACAAACAAGAGGAGAAAGGGAGGGGGGGGGGGTGGCGGTAAAATTCAGCTTCCTAGCCCACCCAAACTGATAGAGACTCAGACACACACTGTTAAACAATTTGGATCTTAGATTTGAAGAATATAATAAGGGTTATTATAAACACACCTAGTTGATTGAAATCACTCATTAAAATATATAATTATATAACACCTTCACTAATAAATATGTAAAGTACAATTAATCCTACATATTAATTAGAATATTGTTTTTATTGTTTTATTAGTGCGGTATACATTTTATTATAAGTTTTAATCTAATGTGGAATGATATGAAATAAGAATATTAATAAGAATATTTACTCTCATTTTAAATGGTATTAACAGTTCTATACATTTCAACATATATATTATCTCACATTATGCTCACAACCCAGGTATAGCTATAAACCATGACATCATCTCATTTAAATTAAACACACCCATTCACTTTTATTCGGCTAAAAGTTACATAGAACAGGGTGTGAATCTGAGATAAGGTTGGTTGATAAGTTGACACTGGAGGTGTAGAAGAAAAGAGACCTGAGGAGACCGGAGGAGAGACTGTTTTATGGAGAGGGGGAGAGCTGCCACTAGTGGTTTGTGAAATGGGAATCTTTTAGAAAAGGGATGAGTCTCTCTCCTTCTGGGGAGAACTCAGGAATATGAGGCTTTTAATAGCACATGTTCACTATAACAATAGACATCTCCATACACATTGTATTGAGCTAAGTCCCAGGAGTAAGTCCCATCACACCAGTCTTCAATGGAAGGAGTCTCCACTGCAAATCAACCTCTGCCGGTAATGTATAATATATATAATATGGGGTACTTAGTGTTTCTAGCATAATCTCAATTTTTATGGATGTAATTATCATATATATTTGGGTAAATTAAACTTAATTCCCACAGTTTCTGGGATCTATATGTTTTAGCCTGGTGTTTATCTGTCATCCTTTCTGCAGAAGGAAGCCAGAGGAATATCCTATAGATATTACCAAGAAGCTTACGTTCTTATAGTCTAGCTATTCACCTAAATATGTAATATCTAATCTCCAGAAATTATCTAAGATTCTTATTCTTAAAGTCTACACTACAAACGCATACATTGTCATTTACCAGACAGTTTAAGAAATAGCCACATTGAGTTATATGAATTAGTAATATTACCGTACCTAAGCAGAGTATATGCTGGTAATTTGTAGGTAATTATGGTGTACTATCATTTACTATTTTAACTACTAATCATTATGAATGTAGGTGTGATTGTATCTAAATAAAATGCATGGCCATCTAGTGATCAGAAACGTAACTGCATTGTAAATTATACTACATGCATGTTGATACAGCTACAAAGCTGAATAATTCATGTTTTATTTTATTCACATCTGTTATAAGTCATACATGTGAATTATGATTAACATCTATTGATATTGTATTTTGTTGTTATGCTATTTTGCTTATCGTTTGATCTTTATTTTATGTTCAATAAATAAACTATTATTTTATTAATAATTGTTGCATTGTATTTAATTTTGTAAAAAAAACGTCATCCAAACACTTTACTGTATATACATAACAAATTCTTTATATGGTTATTTTTAGTCGGACCCATATATACGAATCATCAATTTTTCATCTTTTTAATGATTCATAATTAATAACCCATATTCATATTTGTATTGTTATTAATATCCGACATCATGATAATTCATATTAGATATTTGCTCTATCTAAGCATGAACATTGTGTGTGAATGACCTCCTGTCACCAATACATCAACCTTGATTAACAATTGAGCTGTACTCCCATTAAGCACCAGTTGGGAGGTAATTACACACTTACAATAGTTTTAAAGTGTAGTCAGAAAACATGAACATCACTTACTACTGCTTTCATCACATAGATTGTTCCTCCCCACTGTCCCTGTAATATATCTGCAATCTAAATAAAGGTGCAGACATTAGAGATGCTCATGAGAAGACAACAACAGGGGAAGAGTGAAGACAAGAGGTGACAAACATAAAACACTAGACTATTGGTAAATAAAGCGTCAGCTTTGTGCCAGGGGCAGACCTCCCTTTCAAGGTGCATTCTGTGAATACTCACAATTGATAACTGTAGGATATGAGTTTAAGACATGTTAGACATGGCTTGTCACTTACAGTAAAGTGCGTGGCTATTAGCTGTGTCCTCTGGATCCCTCTGATCACTATCCACAACCACATCAGGAAGCATCTCTTTTTAAGCAGTCACATTACCATCCCCTGCACAAAATGGCACAGTGCAATGTTATGGAAGATACAGTAGGAGACAATGTTTGATGCTTTCTTCAGAGGGTATAACAGATACCTACTGGATTTATCAAGGCAGTGGAAGCAATATTTCAAGACAAAAAAAACTAGCTCCTAGAATTTGACTGGAAGAAATGCATGCCAAAATAATGCAATACTGCTAACAAACTCACCAGCCCAATAATAGCACAGTTTATTCCAGTCAGAGACATATGTTTTATGTGCTTGTATGAATTCAGGTTGGCCACACAAGAAAGCCTAAAATTGTGAGAATTTGACAGTCTGAGAGCCTTTCCAGTATATTCCTAACCATGATGCGCCTAGAGACTTTTATCCTAGCAGGATCAGCTAGCAATGTTCTCTGCCGTTCCCTCAACCTAAGCAATGCATAATAGTTGAGGGCAGGCATGGCTGAGTATAATATAACTCACTCATATACAAGTAATCCCACTTTCTGGCCATAGTGATGGATGTTGTTGTGAATGGGTAATTTATGTTTTTACATAGTGTGTGCTCATTAGAAGTACTTTTTCTACTTTTCTAAATGTTGCTTATAGTATTTATATTGTGATGGTCCTTTCTAAGTCTCTACAATTCTAGAGGAGTACTGTACTCTCTCATCATCCATGATAATAACTGCAATACCCTTCATTATGATACTGCCATGATAGTGACTGCAATCACCATCATCATACTACCATGATACTGACTGCAATGTCGACCATAATCATACTGCAATGATAATGACTGTATTGATAGTGACTGACATGTCCATCATAATCATACTGTAAGGATGAGGACTGCAATGCCCATCAAATTATAATACAATGATAATGACTATGATGACCATCATAATCATGTTGCAATGATAATGGCTGTACATAAAAAATTGGATACAATATAAACAAAAAAATTTAAATATACCAAGAGATATACTAAATCAGAAAAAAGTAGAAATTACTGCGCCTCAATGTGGCGGAGTGTGCAGCACCAGGCCACGGCCAGTGTCTCACGTCCAGCCCGGTAGGTAAATACAAAAAACAGAAATAGTGACCAGTGCGCTACAACCAACACAAATACACACTGTATAATTACCCTTTTCAGTAAGTGAAATCCTACAGTATTATATAAAGGGAAACAGAAAACACATGAAAAATAATATAGTGCAGTATATCAAAATATAAGTGGAGCACAGCAAAGTGAATTGTGCCAAATGACCACTCACATCAGCCTGAGCATCAACCTGCTCAGGGATATCAGCACGAGGGAGCCCGGGAGATGGGTATATGATGACCAGTCATCTCCTATATGACGACTCCAGTGATGTTTCAACACATGAGGAGAGAAGGCATGGGTGTCAGAAAAACACTGTTTAATACAAGGCTAAAAAAACATAAAAATCTTACATTAAAAAATGAAAGAATCTTCACAGTTCATAAAATCAAAGAAGCTCTTGAAAAGTGTCCAGTGCCTTAAGGTCCCATGTCTCCTGCAGCACAACACGTTTCGCCTCCTCTTGAGGCTTTTTCAAGTGTCCTCGTGTGTTTGTTTGGATCCTTTTAAGTCTTGTCGCGTTCAATCTCCTTCCTCCTCGTTACTTGCATCATAAGCTCCGCCACTGCGTTTCCATGACAACGCGTCACTCTTACTCCGCCCTTCTGTCTCCTGATTATTACACACACCCTACTCACATCTCTCCGTCTCCTCAGATCACTCGTCTGAAGGAGATGTAATTCGTCCAGTGCAGAGGGTGTGATTTTCTCGGAGGGACACCTCTGTCAACTGTTTATCAAGATGCACACGTTGCAGTAGCAGCAGAGTAAAAGCATATTATCACTTATTTTAAAATATAAGCAAGTGCCATCCTGTGCAATTGTTAGCGTTTGCAGCATATATGGCAGGAATAAAGCCCATGTAGTATCCCCATGTGGAACCACAACCCTCCACAAATTAAATTAAAAGGTACCTGCACGCTAGCAATCACCGTGGGTATATGGCAGCAAACATAAGCTCAGCATACAATAGCAACAGATTATAGAAAATTAAACAAATCAAACTCCGCATTGAGCCCTTTGGGTGTCAGTGACTTTAACTCATAAACCCACTTCATTTAGAGCTTTCCTAGTTTCTTTCCCCTCCAAAATGTCTTATGTTTGGCTATTGCAATGAAGCTCAATTCTTTTGGACTGTTTTTGTGCTCGAAAAAGTGTTTAGGGACACTATGAGTTAAAAGTTTCTTACGGATATTGTTACAGTGTTCCCCCACTCGTGTTTTGATTTTTCTTGTGGTGCGACCCACATACTGGAGTCCACACGGACACTCCAGGAGGTAGATTACACCACTCGAGTCACAATTTAAAAAGTCCTTAATGTCATAGGTTTTTCCTGTCTGATTTGAGGTAAATTGTTGAATTTTTTTCGGTAATTTCTTGGTTTGCTTACATGCATTACAACTATTACATCTATAAAAAACATGGGCTTTGGCTTATAAACGTACTGACATTCTTCTTTTTATTATCCCTGGTATAGCTTGAGGTTATGCAACTTTTTATAGATGGGGCCCCCTAAATACTATCCTAAGTTTCTCAGGGATGATTTCTTTAAGAATATCGTCTTTCTTTAAAATGGACCAGTGTTTATTCAGGATTCTCCTCAGCTGTTTGTTTTTATTATTGTAGTCTAAAATTATTGGGAGGGAAATTTCCTTTTCTTGTCCGTCAGATTTATCCCTATACTGTAGAAGGGAGTCCCTTTCAAGTGCTCTTACTCCATCGAAGGCTTTATCCACATCATGTTCTGGGTAGTTCCTATCTATGAAGCATTTTTTTAGTAACCCTAATTGTTCCTCAAATATTATACTTTCAGTGCAGTTGCACCTGATGTTCCCCCACTCGTGTTTTGATTTTTCTTGTGGTGCGATCCACATACTGGAGTCCACACGGACACTCCAGCAGGTAGATTACACCACTCGAGTCACAATTTAAAAATAATTTTCTTAATGTCATAGGTTTTTCCTGTCTGATTTGAGGTAAATTGTTTAATTTTTTTCGGTAATTTTTTGGTTCTTTCTGACACCCATGCCTTCTCTCCTCATGTGTTGAAACATCTCTGGAGTCGTCATATAGGAGGTGACTGGTCATCATATACCCATCTCCCGGGCTCCCTCGTGCTGATATCCCTGAGCAGGTTGATGCTCAGGCTGATGTGAGTGGTCATTTGGCACGATTCAATTTGCTGTGCTCCACTTATATTTTGATATACTGCACTATATTATTTTTCATGTGTTTTCTGTTTCCCTTTATATAATACTGTAAGATTTCACTTACTGAAAAGGGTAATTATACAGTGTGTATTTGTGTTGGTTGTAGCGCACTGGTCACTATTTCTGTTTTTTGCAAGAGATATACTAGTTTGTCTAAAAACGATATAATACAGAGAACTAATATTTTTTTTAAAAAACACAGAAAATAGATTTAAAGGTATTTAATTATTGCACAGTACAAATATTTGCTGATTTAAGTACTACAACTATATTTAACAGAAATGTCATGAAACAGTTGATGAAGGAAATAACGATACCTGGGGAAGAGGTAGGGGAAATACAACCCCAGCAGAAAGTACCAAGAAGGAGACCCGATATGAACCCTACAGGGACTCATCTGAGACAAGAATAAATAAGAAGAAACCCTTAGAAGACAAAAATAAAAACAAAATTGCATTTGGCCAGTCAACTGGCACATAATCACGAGCAATGACACCAAAAACACATAATACTAACAAAGGGAATTCAGAAGTGAGAAAAAGAAGAAAAAAAAGGGTTATTCAAGAAAACTACAGGCTGCAGGATAAACGATCATAGCAAAGGCCTTGTAGAAATATCATTATGAAGGACTGAAACAGCAGCACTAGGAAACGGTAATTGGTTAATTATATTATCCACCACAGGTTGTACATAAGATGTAATCACCCACAGCCATGTAGATGTTATAAAGTAGTAAAAAGCAATGTCATGGCATTTTACATGGCTCTGTATTTATACGGGTACACAGTGGAGACTAATGCTGATCTGGTGAACAATTTACATTCATTAAAGATCAGCAGGCATTCAACTTCAACCTACAGTAAAATCATTTATAATCTATAGGTAATATAATTCAAGTATAATATAATGTCTAAATATATAGATTAGAAGGAAAACTGCTGTAATCAGATGAATTATCATTTAAGTCACTAAAACTATACACCCTTCCCTTTTAGTTTAAATTATTTCCCATTTTATTTACTCCAGTCGTATGTTTTCATATAGAGGTTGTAATAATTATATTGTTAATATTAGATGTGTTCCTACTAAATACATTGTTACCGTCTTTCACAATATTCATCAATACAATAGCACGTTACACATTTCACATTCATGACACACATCAACTTTGGAAGTATAAATGTGAGAGGATTTTAGTGAAATATGTAAAGCTTCCCAAAGCTTAAAACAATATAAACTGAACATTATATTCATGCAAGAAACTTCTTTCTCACCCACAAATCATCCCAAAACTATTAACTGCCTGTATTAGAAATTCTTCTTGGCAAAAGGTTGTAATAGAAAATAATGAGTGGCAATACATAAAATAAATAATACCCCTTTTAAACAAAATGTTATTATTAGTGATCCCAATGGACAATATCTAATCGTAACAGCACCATAGTTGACAACATTTGAAAAAAATTTCCAGGGATACTTTGCAGCTTATCTTCCAATTGACCACACCTCCTTTAAAAAGCTCTGCCCACTTGATATGATTAGCATAATGTAACTCCACCTACTTGTCACAGTGTAGATTTTATCATCAAGTTCTCACCAACATTACGATGCATCCTTGGTATACAACAGATATATTCACAGCACAACATCTACATCAGGCAGGTGCATTACATGAAATATAGTAAGACCTTGTGCAGATGTGCTGTAGTCAGAGATCTGTGTCTACACTCTACACCATAAAACATACATTAGTATAAACCTACCACTTCTGCTGGAAGGCCATTCCATGTATCCACTCCCCTATCAATAAAGTAATACTGCCTGGCCTTATCTTATATCTAGGATAACCTTATCCCATGCAAGCTTAAACTCCTTCACTGTATTAACCTCTACCACTTCTACTGGAAGACTATTCCATTCATACACTACCCTCTCAGTAAAGTAATACTTTCATTAGTCCCTGGCCTTATCTTATATTTAGGATTGACATATTCATATACCCTGCATGATTAAACTCCTTCATGTATTAACCTTTACTGAGAGGATAGTGGATGTATGGAACAGTCTTCCAGTAGAAGTGGTAAAGTAATACTTCCATTAGTCCCTGGCCTTATCTTATTTCTAGGATAACCTTATACCTATCCCATTGATGCTTAAACTCCTCCTCTACCACTTATGCTGGAAGACTATTCCATCCACCTAACACCCTCTCAGCAAAGTAATATTACGTTTCTGACCACAAAAAAACATTAAAATATTAAATATTTCCAGCCTTTTGAAAAGCTTGAGGTGGACCCCAAATAAATGTATATAACTAGTTGCATTTATACTTATACAAACTTTTAAATATTATATTCAACAATTTTTATATGTAATAAAATTTTTATTGAAAAATTGTTAATTTCTTATTTTTATTCTTTCCTCTGCACCCACATTGCATCTAAAGAAATTAACACAGCACCATACAGCACCCAAAGCACTTGGCACCCACATGTTTTGGCATGCCACAGTGGCAATTTGCCCCCCAGAACATACCACAGTGTAACTTTGCCCCATTGAACTGCCTCTGCAGAACATGCCACAGTGTTACTTTGCCTCATAGTACATGTTATTTTTCCCCACAAAACATGCCACAGCCTAACTTTGCCCCATTGAACTGCCTCTGCAGAACATGCCACATTGTTACTTTGCCTCATAGTACATGTTATTTTGCCCCACAGAACATGCCACAGCCTAACTTTGGCCACAGTCAATTTTCCCATTAATATGTCACTAATAGCCTGACCATTAATATGCCACTATTAGCCTGGCCATTAATATGCCACTGCCAGATAGCAAATTAATATGCCACAGCCTGATTGCCTAGTAATATGCCAAAGCCAGATTACCCAGTAATATGCCAGTCTGATTGACCAGTAATATGCCACAGTTTAATTGCCCAGTAATATGCCACAGTTTAATTGCCCAGTAATATGCCCCAGTCTAATTGCCCAGTAATATGTCACAGTCTAATTGCCCAGTAATATGCCAGTATAATTGCTCAGTGATATGCCACCGTCTAATTGCCCAGTAATATGCCAGTCTAATTGCCCAGTAATATGCCCCAGTCTAATTGGCCAGTTATATGCCAGTCTAATTGTCCAGTAATATGCAAATCTAATTGCACAGTAATATGCCACAGTGTAATTGCCCAGTAATATGTCACAGTTTAATTGCCCAGTAATATGCCACAGTGTAAATGCCCAGTAATATGCCAATCTAATTGCCCAGTAATATGCCATAGTATAATTGCCCAGTAATATGCCAGTCTAATTGCCCAGTAATATGCCACAGTTTAATTGCCCAGTAATATGCCACAGTTTAATTGCCCAGTAATATGCCACAGTGTAAATGCCCAGTAATATGCCAATCTAATTGCCCAGTAATATGCCATAGTATAATTGCCCAGTAATATGCCACAGGATAATTGCCAAGTAATATGCCAGTCTAATTGCCCAGTAATATGCCAGTCTAATTGCCCAGTATTATGCCACAGTTTAATTGCCCAGTAATATGCCACAGTGTAATTGCCCAGTAATATGCCATAGTGTAATTGCCCAGTAATATGCCCAGCCTAATTGATCAGTAATATGCCATAGTTTAATTGCCTAGTAATATGCCCAGCCTGATGCCCCAGTAATATGCCACAGTTTAATTGCCCAGTAATATGCCCAGCCTGATGCCCCAGTAATATGCCACAGTTTTCAAATTGCCGGTTTGTCCGGGGATGAGAATTCCCTGGGACAATCTTGGTTTTCACGGGACTGTCCCGGCAAATCCGGAACAGTTGGCAACTATGCAGCACTCTTAATGGAGATGATATTACACTAGCCTGTGTTTACCCCCCTTAATCCAATCAGAAACACTTATTTTTTTTAACTAAAACTAAAGCCTATTGAACATAAAAAGGATAATCTCTTAATAAGAGGAGATTTTAATTGATGCATCAATAATAACTTAGGTAGATCTAATAATTCACTAAGAACATGCAATTCATTACAGTCATTCAGGAAAGAATGGAGTAGAGGTCTGAATATCTATGAAGTCTGGAGAGAAAATAATATCAATGTGAGGAATTACAAATTCTACTCCAAACCAGAGCTACTCTAGAATAGATTATTTGTGGGCTGATGATTTTATATTGAGCAATGTACATGATACAGATATCACACCCAGCCTTTTATATTTGACCACAGTCAGTCTTTTATATTTGTATATAAAGCTACCGGTCATTAGTCTTCTTCTAGAGATTAAATAAAAAGACATGTGTCAAAGCAACATCCACATGAATGGCAGGACCCAAGGTTTCCCAGCAGAACATTGCCCAAAGCATCACACTGCCTCCGCTGGCTTGCCACCTGTTAGTGCTCATAATTTTATGGCTCATCGGTGTAAATGCTTCATCGGTGTAAATGCTTCAGAAATAAGGATTTTTTTTTTTTTGCAAAACTTTCTGACACAATATTCATACATTTGCTTTTCACTATCTCAAAGATGGGGGAATCCACAGTTTCACCAGACAAATTCAGCAGCTCTACTGATGCATTAGGGACATGGATTTATCTAGTATGTTCCATCGCACTTAGCCAGCAAATTAGTGAGATGATCTCCAAGTGTATATGTAAGTATGCCTTACATTTACGCCTCATTAAAACTTTTCACAAATTGTAATTTGCGTTTTTTTCTTATGTTCATTACAAAGCCTTGTTTTACTATGTGTCACCCACAATTTTGCTATCATTTAATGGACATCCCACTTATGTAATGTTTTTTATGTAGAGCTAAATACCTGTTAACTTGAATCAGGGATAATTTAATGCATTGTGATTGCTTGCTTTTTATCTATTGAACAAAGCATAAAACTAACTGTTAGCAGCCAGCACTTACTGACATTCTCTATGCAGCGACAGCTCCTACCATGGTGGCTGGTACCACGTGATATATCATAATGGGACACCATTTTAATTTAATTTCCGTTCACTTATATGAAAATATACAGATATTAGTTTGCACGGCCAACCATGACAACATACAGACACTCAGAAACTATTGACCAAACTTCCAATTTTAAGTAAATGAGAACACTAGAAAGAAATATCTTTAATGATTTTTTTATTTCAATTATTTTTACAAAGAATTATTAATTAATTTGATAATTAATATTAATTCATGGATTAGTTAATTTATGTCAAAATGGACAACTTCTAGGGCCTCAACATCCTACATGGCTAAACCTACAAGTGCATTATGTCGGTACACCTGACTATATGGCTATATGAACTGATGTCATTCACTCCTTAATTCCCAATTTTTAGAATACTTCCTTTATTGTTACAGGAACAGTTTATGCAATAGAGGAAAGGAGATACACCTTGCTCAAACTCTAAATCACTAGGAAAGTAAGTGATGAGAGCATTGGGTGCAGAAATCAAGGGAGAATAGTAGTTCCAGAGGTGATGCAGTAGGTGCTGAGAAAGAGCACATGAGCAAGGGATATGATTAAGAAACAGTGCAAAGTTGTAAACATGGGGAATTGACTTTAAATGCATCATTGGAAAAAGCTAAGATGCTATGGTGACATCATGCACTGGGAGCAGGGTGTTTGGGAAGCTGGTGATGGACATAAGTAGAGGTTTGACCTGGGCTATTAACATTAATATCTCTATATTTATTGAGGACATATTGAAGCCAATGAGTTAGGCCAACAGTCTAATCCCATACCCTCTTCCATTTGAAGAACGTATCACAATATATTGCACAGACATGGCAGTAGGAATAGCTTTTCTGGCTCATGCTTTTTGAAAATGTGTCATAATGCTGCACTTTTTCTTAGCTTGATATCTGTATAATTGACATCAATAATTTTTCTTAACACTGATAACTTTAACTAAAAGCTTTCTAGCTTAATAGAAATGATTCATAAATCTCACATTAATGTAATAAATATGCTTGGTAATGCATAATTACTTTTTATCAGTAATGGAGTGTAATTACAAGAAATACAGTTTTATTCACCAAATTAATTAACTGCTTTAAAGATTTTGAGGCTAGATTAGTTAACACAGCCAACCTCTTGCATGACATATGTGCGAGCAACTGATTGGATTCCTCATCCCTCTTGCGCCTTACGGGTTAAATGATTAATTACTCTGTATCGTGATATGCTTTCTGCAGGTTCCTCTAGTTCTAAAAGGATTATTCCTCAGCCTAAGGAAAAACACAAATGAAGACATACTATTTGTAAGTTATATGTACATTATCTATCGATTGATCAATAAATATATCTTTCTGGCTATCTGTCTCTTTAGCTATTATTTACTCTCAAACAGGGCCCAATGGAAATATGTGTGATTGGGGAGGGGTAAAAGAGTGAAAACAAATATTACCATATTTCTTAAAGTGGAACTAAACTTTTTTTAAAAACTTTAATATAACACTGAGACATTATTTAATTAAATTAAACATATTTGTTTTCTATTGCTTTCCCATGTATGGCGTCCCCAGCCCCTCCCACTTTACATGGCTGTGCTGCAGAGTCATGAGCATCGGCAACACAACAGGGCCCAACTTGTCCCTTTCAAAAGCATTGTACACTGTATAGCCAAAACTGTCTGATTTTAAGAAATGGTCGACTTAGACCAGTTTACGCACATGCACATGCAGATGCAGCGCTGTATTAACCGCGAGGCAAGCAAGGAAGTAGCCTAGGGCGGCACTTGTCTTGTATGCCTTTAGGGGCGGCACAAGACGCAAAAAAAAAATTAAAACTACTTTTTTTAAAGAAGGCTGCCCCTTTTTTTTAAAAAAAAAAATGCGCTTGCAGGCAGAGACGGTGGGTGGTGAGGAGAGATTGGAAGATCCCCCCTCACAATCGCTCTGCCTGCCAGCAGGCTGCACAGGGAGCCGAAGAAGCAGCATAGAGAAAGCTCCGTGCTGCCTGTACGGCTCACCGTGCAGTGTGACAGGGAAGTGCCGACAGGTCACGTGACCGCTGCTCTGACATCAAACATGGGACAGGTCACGTGACCTGTCGGGACAACCAACGGGGAGCCGAACAGACAGCATGGAGGACACCATGCTGCCTGCCACTAGCCACCAGGGAAAAAGCTAAGTGCTGAAAATTGTGTGGAGCTTATTAGTAGCAAATACTGGCATATTTTGGGGCAAATTGGCTGGGAAATATTAATGACAAATAATACTGGCATATTATTGGGCAAATTGGCTGGGACATATTAAATGGCAAATCCAAGCATATTATTGTGCAAATTGGCAGGGGCATATTAAATGGCAAATAATACTGCATAATATTGGGCAAATTGGCAGGGGCTTATTAATGGCAAATAATACTGGCATATTATTGGGCAAATTGGCTGGGGAATATTAATGGAAAATAATACTGGCATGTTATTGGGCAAATTGGCTGGGGAATATTAATGGCAAATAATACTAGCATGTTATTGGGCAAATTGTCATGGGCATATTAATGGCAAATAATACTGGCACAATATTGGGAAAATTGACAGGGGCATATTAAATGGCAAATACTGCCATATTACTGGGCAAATTGGCTGGGGAATATTAATGGCAAATCATACTGTCAATGTGTATGTAATGGGGTAATGGGGGCATGTAAATGGGGTGATGGGGCATGTCCTTGGTGTGCAACATGGGTTATGGGTCATATCGTGGGTGTGCATCGTAGGTAGGGGGGTGCCTACATTTCGTCTGCCTAGGGCAGCACAAAACCAATATACACCACTGTGCACACGCAAGATTAGGAGTGATTTTATCTTTAGTGGAGAAGAAAGAAGAAAGGGGAAAAACATGAAGCTGTAAACCACAGGGGCACGCTGAAAGTCCTCAGAGTTCTCTACCAGTTGATCTAAGATGGCACCGGTGATCACGTTAGAGGAACATAAAAAGATGACCAGAAGCAAGAAAGCTAAACAGATAAGATTTACAATGATCGACTGGAGATGTACATTGTATTTCTATATAACCTTAATACAAACTTTAGTTCCACTTTAATGGGTGCCTCCTTGCTCCTCACTGGCAGATATGGTACTAGGTACAATGAAGAGAGCAACTGACCACAGTTCCATTTAGAGGAAAGTGAGGCCGAGGAAAGCGTATATGAGTTAATAGTTTGGATTACTTCTATTAATTGTTACTTTGTATATACTTGATAGTTTTGTATATTTAGAGTGAAATCAAGGGGATGGGTTCCACTATAAAATCTTTGACAGGGGCCCACAAGTGCCCCTGCTCACTCACATTTATATGCACAACTATGATGCAGCCAGGAACAGCATGATGATATTAACGATCGGAAAGGGCCCTAGAATCATCTTTAATATACTTTGTGGCTACCTCATTATCCAGATGCTCCGGTTGTATAATAGGGATTCAGAGAGTACTTCATGAAGGGAGCATGGTTCTGTATTTTTTTCCAATATCTGTCATGCAATTAAATGGTTTCCCTGCATAGTTATATACCTCCTAACATGCCCAAGCAGCAACGAGGGATGCCAGGGACATTTTGCATATCTGAATAATGTTTGGGTCATTCTTGGGCTGTACTGGCTGCCTTGATTGATATTTCCTATAATAGTCAGTTTTGATTACACCTTTGGATTCCCTGTGTCATTTGTGTGTTTGGCTTATTCACTGCTACATTTTTCATTTAATATCTGGGAAAATTCTGCTTCATTCGCCAACTTTTAAACAAATGTAAATTTAGTGTGTTAGACATCAGGTTTATGGCAAAAGAATTTTGCATAAAATACATATATACACATATTTTCTAGAGTGTATTAACCATTAAATGTACAAATCAACAACTATGTTTGCATTTCTTTGCTATACAACATTGGTTTATTCCAGACATTAAATTGTACATGTTTGCTGTCAAAAAAGTTAAACCATCATATATGGTATATAGCATTCCCGTATTGTCTTCTCAGCCATGACTTAGGGTGTTAATGATGCTCAGCACCTTCCTAATGTCTCTACAGCACAGATGTATGGAGTACTTCACCTTGAAAAGATAGTGGGGTGGTTTCAATGATGCTGGTTAATGCAAAAATCTCAAATTGTGGTAAAATAATATGTAAAATTGATCCAATGCCCTCTGGTTAATGTTTGAATGGGTGGACCCACTAAAATCTACAGCATGCTAAGTAATGCGCAAAGGCGATTCAACAATATGTGTTATAATGTAGTGGGTAAAAAAAGATCCATTGTAACATCTCAATGAAAATGACTAAACTGTGCAAAGAAAGGGTGCTTACCATAGCTGGGTTTGCACATTAACCTGTTCAGTGCTGTAGGCAGAGCCACAGGGTACTTTGAAGGCCAAAACATTTTCTTAGGTAGGAGGCTGAGTAGCTGGGAGGCTCTTACTTCCCCAGACCCCTTGTTGGTAACATTAATCCAGCTTGCACGTTAATATGTAAACTGTAGTTTTATGTTATCATTAACTGTACCATCATTAACTGTACCACCATAGCGCTGCATAGTGCTGTTACTGCTGCCATTATGCCTTGGTACTGCTTTCATTGGAGCATACATCAGAGTCGTCACTAGGGTTGGTGTCACCTGGTGTGGTAACTCATGGTGTCACCCCCCCTGGATTTCCTCCAATTTAAGGGTTAATTTGGATCTGTGAGGGTTAAAAGCCAACAGTGTGTCTAAGAAGCTGATGTCTGCAGCAGCTTCTGTATCACGCCAGTAGCGCAATTGTTATGAGAAGGGTCTTATCTTACTATTCCGAGGCCAGAACAGAGGTTTCTGGACCATCAAAATAATGTCTCTGAAAGTTTCTGTAATTTTCCATAACGACTTTTGTAACACTATTTTACATATTAACATTGGCACACCATGCCAAACAGATTCCTTAATAATGCCAGTCAGATGGCCCATTAAATATGCCACATACAGGAGCCCCACAAATTATGTCACACACAGGAGCCCATTAACTATGGCACACACAGGAGCCCCATAACTATGACACACACAAGAGCCCCATAAATTATGCCACACCAGAGCCCCATAAATTATGCCACACCAGAGCCCCATTATTTATGCCACACACACAGGCACCCCTTAATTATGCCACACACAAGCGCCCCATAATTATGCCACACAAAATAGCTCCTTAATTATGCCACACATGGGGCCCAATAAATATGTCACACATGGGACCCCAAATAATTATGCGACACACAGGAGCCCCACGAGGTGACAACTGTACAATTCTAAAACAATACATATCTATACACACAGACATCTCTCTTTCTCTATAACTAGCATTTTTACTTATTTGAATTTTTTAATATTATATTCAACTATTTTCATATGTAATAAAAATGTTATTGAAAAATTGCATTCCTTGTTTTTATTCCCTTCCTCTGCACCCACATTGCACCTAAAGGACTTAACACAGCACCATACAGTACCCACAGAACATGCCATGCAACTATATTGCCCCCACAGCACTTGGCTTGCACTCATATTGAACCTACACGATTTGGCATGCCACAGTGTCACATTGCCCCACAGAACTAGTGAGTGTCACTTTCCTCATAGTACGTTATTTTGCCCCACAGACCATGCCACAGCATTAATATGCCAGTGTTTGCACATAAGTGCACAGCCAATTTGCCCAATAATATGCCAGTATTATTTTGCAGTTAATAAGCCAGCCTATTTGCTTAATAACATGCCAGTAATATTTTTCCATTTAATATGCCCCAGCCAATTTTCCCAATTAAATGCCAGTATTATTTTGCCGATAATATGCCACAATTTATCACATAATATGCCAGTAGTTTTTTGTCATTAATAAGCCACAGCCAATTTTCCCAATAAAATGCCAGTGTTATTTTGCAATTAAAAAGTCCCAGCCAATTTTCCAAATAATATGCCAGTACTATTCTGCCATTTAATATATGCCATTATTTTGCCATTCAATATGCCAGTATTTTGCCACTCAATATGCCAGTATTTTGTAACTCAATATGCCAGAATTTAACCCCTCAATATGCAATAATTTTGCCATTCAGTATGCCAGCATTTAACCCCTCAATATGCAAGAATGTTGCCATTAAGTATGCCAGCATTTAACCCCTCAATATGCCAGAATTTTGCCATTCAATATGCAAGCATCTAACCCCTCAATTTGCCAGAATTTTGTCACTCAATATACCAGGATTTAATCCCTAAATATGCCAGGATTTAACCCCTCAATATGCCAGTATTTGTCACTAAATATGCCAGGATTTAACCCCTCAATATGCCAGGATTTAACCCCTCAATATGCCAGGATTTAACCCCTCAATATGCCAGGATTTGTCACTCAATATGCCATGATTTAACCCCTCAATATGCCAGGATTTAACCCCTCAATATGCCAGGATTTGTCACTCAATATGCCAGGATTTAACCCCTCAATATGCCAGGATTTAAACCCTCAATATGCCAGTATTTGTCACTCAATATACCAGGATTTAACCCCTCAATATGCCAGCATTTAACCACTCAATATCCCCCCCTTTCCCCAGTACTTACTTTATTTGCTACTCTGTCTCTGCTCCAGCCATCTCCTCTGTGCAGTCTTCCCTCCTGCATGGAGGAGGGAAACACAGACGTAACGTCACATCCGGTCGCTTTGAAATTATTTTTGGGGGTTTTCCCCGCAGCCAAATCCAGAAAAAAAAAATAGTTCAGTGATGAGTTGGGGGGGGGGGTTGCTGGCAGCACGGGTGTCACCCCCACTGGTGGTGTCACCCGGTGCGGTCCAAACCCTCCGCACCCCCTTTTGGATGCCACTGGCATACATTATTCACTACTAAATAACGTGCAGTAAAATAACTTTTTTTCAGGGATTAACAGGCCTTGAGTTGGTATCTTTCAACAATTCTCATTTTAAACACTGCATTGCACTCAGAAAACTTTCCAACCTAAGTGACCACATTTTAATTCTACCACTCATGGACACATGTTATATTATAGAAATTAGGAAGCATTAGTAACCATATAGAGTTCAGATCAAATAATATATTTGTAATATACATACAGTCATTATCAGACACCTCTGTTAACATATATATAGGCTGTTTCAGAGGACTTCTACCCCTGCATTGCTAGATAGAAAATAGATAAAGGATATTTCACAGAACTTAACCTCTTTATCCATTATAAACACACTCACCCCCACAGTCTCACACAGACACATACCCACACACAGTATCTCACTAACACAGACCCATTCACACACACACACACACACACACACACACACACACACACACACACACACACACACACACACACACACTGCTTGACTCACACATACACACACACATAGTCTCTCACTTACACATACACACACACAGTCTGTCACACACACATACATAGTCTCTCACTCACACAGACACATACAGTTGCCATTAGGGTTTTTTATTAGCCTTCTTTTGGATCAGCATCGGTAAACATGGAATGTTGAACACGATGGACACAATTATGTAACTATATTCACAAACTCACACATACACATAGTCTCTTACTCAAAAATGCACAGACAGTGATAGTAGGGGATGGGACACTTCATCGCGGCTGCTTCAGCGCAGCCGCTTCACCGCCGACAGTACAGCACAAGACAGATCGTCGCTGGAGATTTCATCGCGGGACATTTCATCGCTAAAGGTAAGTATTTTACCGATTTTTGTTGGTTTAGAATTATGGTTTAGGGGGTTAGAATTAGGTTTAGTGTTTAGTGTTAGGGGTTAATTTTACTATTAGGGGTCGGGGGTTAGTATTAGGGTTAGTATTAGGGTTAGTATTGGGGTTTAGGGGGTTAACTTTAGTATTAGGGTTAGTATTGGGGTTTAGGGGGTTAACTTTAGTATTAGGGGTCGGGGATTAGTATTAGGGTTAGTATTAGGGGTCGGGGTTAGTATTAGGGGTCGGGGGTTAGTATTAGGGTTAGTATTGGGGTTTAGGGGGTTAATTTTAGTATTAGGGGTCGGGGTTAGTATTAGGGTTAGAATTAGGGTTTAGGGGGTTAACTTTAGTATTAGGGGTCGGGGGTTAGTATTAGTGTTAGTATTGGGGTTTAGGGGGTTAACTTTAGTATTAGGGGTCGGGGATTAGTATTAGGGTTAGTATTAGGGGTCGGGGTTAGTATTAGGGGTCGGGGGTTAGTATTAGGGTTTAGGGGGTTAATTTTAGTATTGGGGTTAATTTTAGTGTTAGTATTGGGGTTTAGTGTTTAGTGTTACTATTGGGGGGGAATCATTTATTAGGGGGGGTTATTTTCGTTTTACTTTTAGATTTGTAAGAGCTGACAGTTCACCGCTGAACTGTCAGCTCTTACATAGCTGCAGCCGCGGTGAAACGGCCGGGTTATACTTCATTGCTGACAGTTCAGCGTTCTAACTGCCGCGCTGAACTGTCAGCGATGAAAATGCGGCGAAGAAGTGTCCTAGACCCGTGATAGTAGCACAGACACAAACACACACACTCTCAGAATGGCAAGAGCTTTGAGCTGATTGTGGTGAGGGACTGAGCCAATAAGGAGAGGCTTCTGAACTCTCAGACAATCAGGAGTTGAGAGGTCTCACCTGATTGGCTAACACCTCCTTCTCTCAGACTACTCAATTTAGAACCTTGTATTGCCCTGGATTGAGGCTGGCCGGGACCCAGACAGGACTGTCAAGGGCACATGTGGTCACCCTAGTCCAACCACTTCATTGCACATTTCCTGCACTCTCATCACACTTCGAAAATATGAAGCACATATCGATGTAAGGAGTATAGTCTTTGAGACAAACTATTTTTATACAAAACACATAATTATACAAATCTCTGCTGCAAAATAAAGTAAATAATTACCAATACAGTTATCAAATTGGGCACTCATGAATAAAATTGACAAATGAGTTATAGTATGTTTATTTTCTTGGGGGGGTTTCAAAAAAACATTGACACTAATGAATTTTAACTAAATATTAAAAAATGCCCATGGTAAAAAAAAAATATCTAGTAATTATTATTTATGAAACACTGAAGTCTATTCAACATTCAATAATTCCAGAAAAAAAATAATGCATTAATAGCCAAGTTAGAAATACTCCCCTTTTCTAAACTATGTCCTGGGACTTCTGAAAATGGCCCCCAGATACCTGATACATATGGGGGAACATGGCAAGTGGCTCTGACCCCAAACCGGCAGCTGCTCAGTGTTTAATGTTTGCAAAAAAATTAATGTGGCGCTCCTGATATCAAAAGTTAGAAACATTTAATATAGGCAAAATAATTCCAGACAAAAAATGTTGTTGCTTTATTTCAGGTCCATGGACCATTAAAATCATTCAAAATAGTAGAAAATAGCAAAAATGATTATACATGCTGGTACACAAACATCCTCAGCATTCGAGATTGATGGCTCATAACATTTCAGCTAGTAGTTGTGACCACTTGTAGGCAAATGCATAACCCGTTTCGCACGCTTGTGCTTTGTGAAGCAGCTTTTGTGAAGTTCATTAATCTGAGTGCATTTGGAATTCTTTTGCTGTTTACTTACATGTTAGATATGGGGATATTCCTTCATTCAGACACCATAGTCTCTGAAAAGTCTGCTAGTTGAGCCCATGGGACTACATGCTTCTAAATATTTAATATACTTTGTGCTTGATTGGCTTGGACATATTCACAAAAGAGATACTAGAATTGAAATAGAAAACACTGCACCCAAGGAGTGCAGTAATATAGTAACATATTACTATATTACTTAACATATTTATTTTGAAAAAAGACCAAGTTCAACCCTTTTACCTTTTTTTCCACTTAAAAAAAAAAAATTCAAGAAGCTATTTTGAACTTTGCAACTGAGTGGGTAAAATTCCTTCTTGACTAGTCACTGGAGAGTTTTTATATTGGCCCTGCACCTATTTATTCAACATTGTCATATCCCCTCTAAAACACAGACTGAGAAAACCTGTGTTTATAGGGACAGGAGCATATAAAAGGTACAAGCCCAGGGACAGAGATAAAGTGCATAAGTAAAAATGCAGAGGGTATAAGTAAAAAAAGATAATTAAACTACTAAGTGGGTAACAGTATGAAGCCCTAAATTACACAGAATTATGTCCTAATGCCAACTCTGAAAAATAGTAGGAAGATGGACACATAAATGTATAAGAACTGTTATATAAATTGAATATTCAGTGAATAATTCAGAGGTTTTTTGTTGTTGGGGAAACCCATGAAATAGAGCCATCTGTAGGCCAGGCGCCTCATGGGGGAAGAGTGTCTGGCATCATCGTAATCGAATGCCATTACCTTCCGAATGAAAGAAGGTTAATGAAAAGAGAATTTACTCTTACTAGTTGAATAAAGAATCATCAATCACAAGATGAGGTGGAGAGTGAGTGGCACAGGAAGACACCTAAGAAGTGATGGAAACTGAATCTGAAAAAAAACCAAGATAAACTGTAATCATTATTCACCCCTTGAAATTTCATTGTCCAGTTGGTATATCTCTTTGGGCTCTTTTTGCAATAAATCATTATCTTTGTCTTTGCCAGGAGGAACATGAGACATGTTCAATGCCCATAATTCTTAGTGAGCCAACATTATGATTATGTTGACTACGTTGTACCAAACAGGTTGTGGCCTCTGCCTTCCTGATACCAATCTTATGTTTCAAAATCTTACTTCTATATTTAGTTTTGTTTTACCTAAGAGGCACACCTAAATAATTAAAATGCTACTTAATTATAATTGCTTCATATTTGACACATTATGGTTACAGCAATGGGGAGTACTTTGGCTCCCTCTTATTCTCACTTATGCTTTGAGTATTATGGGGAAACTTTAATTTATAAATCTTCCTTTAATAAACATATTGTGAAGTTTTTTCTGTAGATTGATGATGTGTTTCTACTCTGCTAGGGCAATACAACAGAGCTCCTGGAATTCTTTGACTACCTAAACAGAGACAGTACCATTGGATTTACATTCATCTGGAACAAGACTCCTTCTTGGACGTTTCTGTATCTTTGAAAGAAGGTATATTATCTAGACTGTACAGCAAAGAAACTAACAGAAACACCATTTTAAGGGCAACTAGTTTCCACTCAAAACCCAAAACACCTTATTAATAGATGCTGAGAGTAAAAATGATCACTTCTAATCAGAAATATTTATTGCTGTCATTTGAGTCAGTGTTCATGTTTCATAAAAGGTTTTAATTCAGACATTTTTATCAAACCACAAGAAAAAGTCCTAAACTATAATTGTAGTGTTGCCCTCAGGGACTAACAAGATAGGCCAGTTTTTGTTTCAAAGTTCACAACAGCAAGTATACATGTGAAATATCTACTTAAAAACATTGGCACTATTTTACAAAAATCCCTAATGGCATATAAGAGGGGCAGTAATATAAAATATATGCTGCAGAGAACAAATGACCCATTCATTCTACATACTTATAAAAGAGGCTTTTAAATGCTTTGGGTGCTCCACATGTAAAAGTTTGTAACAGCTGAGGGTATCTAGCCAACGAAGAACAGCCAACCAGGTAAAAACATATCAGATGAACTCCCTTATTACTTGCAACACCACACATGTGATATTAAAATGTCCCTGTAGCCTGGCATATATAGGTAAAACACAAAATTTGAAACAAAGATTTTCAAAACATAAGAGTGTTATCAGGAGGCCACAACCTTCTTGAAACAACATTGTCTTCACCACAATCATAATGTTGCCTCACTAAGAATTATTGGCATTGGACATATCCCATATGGCTCCGACAAAGACAGATTTATAGCAAAAAGAGGCCAAATAAATATACCAATTGGAAACAATGAAACCTTAGGGTTTGAATGATGATTAAAGTATATCTTGTTTTCTTACAGTCCTTAGGTGTCCTTCACCTGTTTCTTATAGAGGGTCAGGGCAACTTGCTCTGGTCCGGCGTGTATAATTTAGTCAGAGCCTTTGGGCAGCTCCTCTCCCCAATTATAGAAAATGTGTATTAAGGGCCTGGAGACCATATCTGAAGCCCCTGGACCCAGTTTAAAAGTAAGGGAGTTATATTTAAATTTTTATTTTTTGTTTTTTTACTTTAAATCAAACTCCCTTCCGTTTTAATTGAATACCAACTTTTTTTGCTTTTCATGAAGGGAAGGATGAGATGGGAGTTGGCGGCAGTTAGGGTGTCAGGCCTACGGCTGGGCTTTCCTGCGGAACTGCTTCAGGTGAAGTGGTTCGGGGCCCGGGGACTTTGTTAGGGGGGCAGGGAGGTTGATTTTCTTTTAGCGGATAGCGTGAGGACTTAACAATTTGAATGTCTAATTTCAATTTGACCTCACAATTCAACCTTCTCTAGCTATTCCTAAATTTTTGTGAATAGCTCCCAGAACATTACAAAAAGCAAGCTTACATTGTTAGAGAAAGAGATTGTGTAGTCACCCCTCTTCTGACTAATGCTATTGCATGGTTAAAATAGAACAAAATAGAAAGAAGTTAATGCATTGTGAAGCAGACTACCTGCCACCATAATGCTTGATTAAATAGGAATTGGATCATAACAAGAAATAGGCAATTGCCTGTGCTAATGTTTACCATAAACATTTTAATGAAACACTGGGAAAGCTGTCAGTCATGGAAATGTAAGTTTGGAATAATCGCTCCCACAAAATAAATTTGTGCATTAGCGAAGTCAAACAGTAAATGTGCTGCTTTGCATTTTAGCCACATACAGCTGCAGACACATAACCACTAATTTAGCAGTAAAAGGCCATTAGTTGAGTGTTTTATGGGAACAATGAAACTACAATGAATCTGTTACATTTCTGACTGCTCACACTTTGGAGCCTCTATGAATATTTCTGTTGGATTCCTGCAAGACAAAAAAATAAAGCTGTGAACTAAACTGGACGTGTGTATGGTTTTAAAGGAGCTATCAACTTCCTGTAGAAGATAATAATCCACTTTTTAAAACACATATTTACAGAACTATGCTGTATAACATTTTCTTTTAATCAGTGTTGTAAAGAACATGTGTTTTCAAATGGAAAATGCAATCAGTATACATAATAATGTTCTTAAGATAGAAAAGGAGAAATAAATATATATATATATATATATATATATATATATATATATATATATATATATATATATATATATATAAATTGTTTTATGCCAGCATCCTCTGTTGAGTGAATTTTGGAATACTTATAAAATAAGTAATATTACCAGAGGTGGGAGCCTGCTTATTTGCTCCCAGCCCACCCCCAATTAACTGATCTAAAATAAATGGGTCAGAGACTTGTCCAGGGTCCCTGTCATGTTAAAAATTAAATTGCTCCCTCTTATCCAGGGGCGGCTCCAAGGAGGGCTGGTATTACAATCAGTTAATCAGAATCCTCCCTGTCCCAGACCAACACGATTATTAAACAAGTCAATAGTATGCTGGTTTGAAACCCCTATGTGACTGACAGAGCCAGCCAATAAGGCACCTCCTACAGTTTTTTGGAATATAACCTAAAATAGACAAGAGTGCACAATTATTATTATGTTTGCTGACACTGAATTTTTCGAGATAGGATTTTTTCTTGGTTGCCCACTTTCCCTGGGCTGGAAAATGAGAGAAATCCAGGGAATTGCAGATCACCGCTGGAACCTAGTACACGTATATTTATCCTTACAGGGCACCCTTTGGGCAGTGATTTTCACTGGCCACCCTCATGGCAGTAATAGGGTGGGGGGTTTTACAGATTAAGGCGAAATTTTTGATCATCCCCATAACCCGGACCACGGTAAGGGTAGGGGAATAGGAAGGGTGAATTATATATATATATTTTTTTTTTATTATTTATGCCCAAGGGCCTTGGGCAAGCCTGTGAGATGGGAGTAGGTATTGTTTATTTCATTCCGGGGGCCTTGACAAGTCCCCTAAATATTACTTATGAAGGGATGGGGGGGTTAATTATAACTCCCCTATTACTATGTGGCAGTAGTGTTTAGTTAAATTAATGTTTTTTAAAGAGGCACACCAAAAAGTGTACTGTTTTGAAAAAAACAACAAAAACGTTTATAAATGTAAAGCTTTGGTGCATCACTCCAAGGGCGTACCCCTGACCAAGCCCCTCAAATTTTCTCAGGGTTTTCTTAGTTAAATTTTATCTCCAGTTATCAGGCTACAATTGGAGGCAAATTGAAACCAGCAGGTACTCAAACCCGACCTCCGATCTAGGAGGTAGAATTTTACTTAGTCTTGACTTCCTCGGGCAGACTTCCAGTTGCCTCATCTTGACCTCGTAAAAATTGTTAAGTAATACTATTTTGCGAAATTGAGATGAGGTATCTGGGGGAGGAGGGAGTAAGTCTGATCAAGGTTGGAGATCATGATTAGTGCTAATCTCAGCTTCCAATCTCAGACTTTTGGTTTGATATGCAATTAACTGTTTTTCAATGGAAAAATCTAATTTACAAATCAAGCCACAGGTGATTTCATAAACTGGATACTCCACAAACACATTTAAATTATAGATTTCTCCTAATTTAGGCATTTACTTGCAATTCTGCAAATAAAATGTACAGATCATTTTCAATCATGTTATTCTCTACATTCACAGGATAAGCTAGGTGATATAGTCCCTTTAAAAACATACCTTTGCAAGTTTTCTCCTGGGAACTAATCATGTCCACGGTGACATTAGTCCACAGCATATCCTGGGAGACAATCATTAGTCTTTCATAGAGATGCATGAGGATGCTCAATCTACATGTACAGTTACATCACACAACTGTTCTGCCCCTCCAATTACTACTGTCAAATAACAAAACAGGAATAATGTTACTAGCTTCGGAATGAAGATGTTACTGCTCTTGCTCATGAACTGATCACCCAGCAGATCTAAACTGATATCCCTGCAAGTAAGCAGAAGGAGGGCAAGAATCATTTGCAGGAGTTACCTACAATGCCTAAACACATTTGTATGGGTAACAAAACCCTGTACATTGACAGGTTAAACACTAACAGATGAACAAAAGTTTGCTGGCTGTCGGAAGTGCCCCTTTAATGGTAATGCAAAGCTCTTTGTTTTTTCTGATTTGCTTATGTACTCTAAAAACTCTCACTCACTGCTCAAGAAATAAATACATGTTGATATTTACATATAAATATTGAGGGTGTGGTATTCCTATGATTGCAAGCTGATATCCATTTGAAATCACCTATACATACTAACAGTTACCCTCCAAAGGGGCCAGAAAAGTTTGTGGCCAGTAAAAAAACTAATTACCATCCTGCATTCACAGGATTATTGTGTACAGTATATTCGAGAAATAAAACCCTTTCCTCCAGAAAATAATAACAACTATGTTGATAATCCAGAAAGGACCAATATTACCCACAAAATGTCCCAATTTAGATAATATCAAGAGTAATCAGAGGGCCTTTAAAGGTTATAATCAAATACAATAGAATAGAATAAAAAAAAACTCATCTTTCTAACCTCATTAAAGTAAAAGCCATAGATAAATGGGATGTTAGGTTGGTGGTAATTTTTGTGGCAGACCATTTACTGATTAAATGTATCTTGTCCGTATAAGAGTGCTGAACTAAAATCATCATTATTCATTCAAGACAGTAAGATTAGACCTTTCAAATCTGTCTTCACCAAATCTCTATTACAAAGTTAGCAGAAGGAATGAAGCTTCTTGGAGGATGTGGTAACTCTATAAGAAAGATAAATACATAAAAGAAGAAAATGCAATATTTTGAAATAACTGTGTTTGAAATATATATTAAATTATGAAATCAACAAAATCAACAATATATTGTTATTATTTGTCTTATAAGTAAGTGAAACATTAGGAAACCCAGTCAGATGCCTAGAAAAAAAATAAAAACTAGAGCCATAAAAAAAGCATTTATAATAAGATTTTTTTACCACACAGCAAATTATCTTCCTTTGAGCCTTCTCGCCACATGGAGTTGTTAGTGATTATTAGAGTCCAACATGTAGAGTGGAGTCAAGTGTAGTAGGCAGCTATTTATGGTGCTATTTATGGTTGGCATCGTGGGCGTCTGCTGGTGGGAGCAAGGGGGGGCTTGCCCCCCCCCCATGGATTTTTTTAAAAAATGTGCCCCCCGCCGCTGCCCATATGACTGTCTCACACGGAGACAGTCATGCGGACAGCAGCTGGAGGGAAGACTGCACAGAGGAGACGAGCATCATCTACACGGAGCATCCAGGAGGTAAGTACTGGGAAAGGGGGGGAGGGTGAATATAACGAGCATAACGCTGGCTTATTAAATGGCTAAATACTGGCATATTGAGTGGAAAAATACTGGCATACTGAGTGGCAAAATACTGACATATTGAATGGCAAAATACTGGCATATTGAGTGACAAAATTATACTTGCATATTGATTCGGTAAATCATAATGGCATATTAATTGGCTACATCATACTGGCATATTAAATATCTACATCATACTGGCATATTAAATGCCAAAATCATACTGGCATATTAATGGGCAAATTGGTTGTAGCTTACTGATGGCAAAATAATACGGGCATATTATTGGGCATATTGTCTGTGGCTTATTAATGGCAAAATAATCATTTAATGCAGGGCTCGACAAACCACAGGAGCCAGGTGTTCGGGTATCGTGTGTCCCGCATGGTGCCCTCTTCGCTGGGATCTTTTTAAAAAAATGTTTTTGTACGGTGGCATATTTTAATAGGCAAACTGACTGTTGCATATTTAAATGGCAAATTGACTGTGGCAGGTTAATTGGTACCTGACAGTGGCTTATTTTAATTGGCAAAGTAATGCTGTGGCATCACTATTTATTATCTGCTGATGGCCATGGTTGGCATGGCTGTCAAAACACCTGCATGATATCATGAGTCTGGTACTACATAGTTGTAAAACATTTGAAAAAGATTTACAGGGACATTTCTCTGAACAGATGTCAATTACTTACTTAAAATTGTACCACACCAACTGCTCCAAAGCCCAACCCTCATGATTAGTATAATTTGGCTCTGCTTGGTTATCATGGTTATATGTTACATCACTAAATTCCCACCAACCCAAGCCTATTTTCTATCATTATGTCAAATCCATAGCACCGCACCATTATTTTTGTATTCAGAATAAGGAAATTGCATTTGGAAAGCATGGCTGAAAAATACACTGTTTAAAGATAGGACACATATAAAAGGGCATTATGTTTGCTCATTATGCATAGCCCCCATTGAAATACTGTCTGCCAGTCACAGGCAGTAGGTGGTACGGTATAGTTATTAGATAATAAAAATGATTTTGAAAAAACAAATTCCTTGCTTTTATTTACTTGCTCTGTCCCTTTCACTCCATTCTCCTCCACTTTCATTATTGTCCCCATGTCCCTTGATATAGCATTTACATCACCTGATTGCACACATATAACTTGCCACAGCACCACCTTGCACCTATATAATTTTCCAGAGTAGCCAGTTTGCACCCACAAGTCCTGCCAGAGAACCCAGAGGTCTTGTCAGAGCACAAAGATTGTACATAATGGACTTTGCAAGCACCCTGATTGCACCCGTAGGTATCCCAGGAGTGCCCAGACTAGACCCACAAGTCTTCATAGAGCACCCAGAATCAAGGCCACCATCAGAAATTCATCCCTATATATCCCTCTTTCCCCCTTACCCTCCCAAAATCATTTGATCCAGGTCTTTGTATATCATGCCAATGATTTAAATGCACCCCAGGACATGCCACATCACCCGCATTGCACATCCCAGACCTACCCCTTTAATATGCCACAGACAGTTTTGTCCATTAATATGGAACAGTTCTATTAAAAAGCCACAGCCAGTTTGTCCATTAGTATGCCACAGTTTGCCCATGATTATTCCACAGCCAGTATTCCTATTAATATGACACACTTTTCACATTAATATGCCACAGCCAGTATGCCCATTAATATGCCACAGCCAGTATGCCCATTAATATGCCCCTATTTGACCATTAATGTGCCACAGCCACTATTCCCATTAATATACTACAGCCAGTATTCCCATTAATATGCCATTCTTTGCACATTAATATGCCACCCCCCAGAAGGTCCCGGCTTCATCATTGAAGTCCAGACGGAAGTGCCCGACGGCAGTGGAGTATGTCTGCGCGCATTGCGCAGACATCCACTGGCTGTTAGCGTTGGGGGGACCAGGTCCCTTGCAGCTCTGCGGGGGACCTGGATCCCAGTCTTATAGTCTGACCTCGATTTGATTTCATTATGGCATCTGCTGTCCATTTTGTTGCTGAGATGATTATTTACTGATTTATTACTGAATGACATGAATTCATAACAACTTGCTGAATTTGCTTGGAATAACTGTGCATAGGTTTTTACGCTCGTGTGAGCAGAAAATATATTCAGTGCATAATTAACAACTCAGGGTCAGTGAATATATATTAAAATAGTTATTTCAATGCATTTTAGAAATGGAATGTAAAATATTTTTTTTCAAGTTTAGCAAACATGTACAGTCACAAAAGTCAGTAAACCCCTCACATTTTTGTAAATATTTTATTTCATGTGACAACACTGAAGAAATGACACTCTGCTACAATGTAAAGTAGTAAGTGTACAGCCTGTATAATAGTGTAAATTTGCTGTCCACTCAAAATAACTCAACACACAGCTAGTGTTGAGCGAACCCGAAACACACTGTTTGGGTTCATACCGAACATTACGGTTTTTGGACCTTGGACCCGAACACGGACATTCCACTGTATGTTCGTGTTGGAGTTTGGGGTTCGGCGATTACATTGTATGTAATGCTATTGGCTTTCTATAAACCGAAATAGAGTCCCCATTCATAAGAATTTCTGTATTATGTTATTCCATAAACCGAAAGTCTATAAACCGAAAGACATTCGGTTTATAGACTTTCGATTTATGGAATACATGTAATGCTATAGCTATTCTATAAACCGCAAGTCTATAAACCGAAAGACATGTCTTTCTATTTCTGTTTATAGAATAGCAATAGCATTACATGTATTACACCTGAGAGTGAAATAGAACCGTCAAATACTGTACTTACAGCGCACTTTGAAAAATTGTAATAGTTTTGGGTGCTAAATAGTACATTAGCGTCTTGCGGTGCACTTCATATCTGAGAGTCAAATAGAACTGTCCAATACTGTGCTTACAGCGCACTTTGAAAAATTCTGGCTACCTCCTCCTCCAGTGCCGCTTCCATTTACACCGCCACAATCACAGCCTCCTCAACCTATGGGTCACTTAGTATAAACTGGAAGAGAATACCCTGCACTCCAACCCTCTCTCAAATGGATAATTCTGTTGATCCTCCTGGCAGCCATGCTTTAGATTTAGATTTATGTTCTCCCAAAGCTAAAATCAAAGATTCCATCGAGTGCTATTTTATGGCTCAGCTGTATTTTTAATTTGTATGTATTTTATGTTATTTGAAGTTATTTCCCTATCCATATTTGTTTGCAGGGCACTTGTCCCACTACTCTTACCCTCTAGCCCTTTCCAGGACTTTTTTAGAGGCATTTTAGTGCCCAAAAGTTCAGGTCCCCATTGACTTCAATGGGGTTCTGGTTCAGGGATAAGTTCGGGTTCAAGTTCGAGCCCGAACCCGGACTTTTTCCCGAAGTTCGGCCGAACCCGCCGAACCCGAACATCCAGGTGTCCGCTCAACTCTACACATAGCCATTTTTGTCTAAAACGTTGGCAACAAAAGTGAGTACACCCCTGTGGAAATGTCCAAATTGGCCACCATTATTTTCCAGCACTGCCTTAACCCTCATGTGCATGGAGTTCACCAGAGCTTCACAGGTTGCAACTGGAGTCCTCTTCCACTCGACATCACGGAGCTGGTGGATGTTACAGACCATGCACTCCCCCACCTTCCGTTTGAGGATGCCTCACAGATGCTCAATAGGGTTTAGGTCTGAAGACATGCTTGGCCAGTCCATAACCTTTACCTTCAGCTTCTTTAGCAAGGCAGTGGTCATCTTGGAGGTGTGTTTGGGGTCCTGATCATGTTGGAATACTGCCCTGCGGCCCAAGGAGGAGAACATGCTTTGATTCAGTATGTCACAGTACATGTTGCATTCATGGTTCCCTCAATGAACTGTAGCTCCCCAGTGCCGGCAGCACTCATGCAGGCCCAGACCATGACACTCCCACCACCATGCTTGACTGTAGGCAAGACACAGTTGTCTTTGTACTCCTCACCTGGTTGCCGTCACACACATTTAAAACCACCTCAACCTAATAAGATTATCTTGGTCTCATTGGACCACAGGACATGGTTGTCTTCAGCAAACTGGTTGCTGGCTTTCTTGTGCATCATCTTTAGAAGATGCTTCCTTCTGGGACGACAGCCATGGAGACCAATTTGAGTGTGCGGCATATGGTCTGAGCACTGACAGGCTGACCCCCCCACCCCTTCAACCTCTGCAGCAATGCTGGCAGCACTCATATGTCTATTTCCCAAAGACAACCTCTGTATATGACGCTGAGCACGTGCACTCAACTTCTTTGGTCGACCGTGGTGAAGCCTGTTCTGAGTGGAAGCTGTCCAGTGAAACTGCTGCATGGTCTTGCCCACCGTGCTACAGCTCAGTTTCAGGGTCTTGGCAATCTTCTTATGGACTAGGCCATCTTTATGTAGAGCAACAATTCTTTTTTTCAGATCCTCAGAGAGTTCTTTGCCATGAGGTGCCATGTAGAACTTTTAGTGACCAGTATGTGAGAGCGATAACAAAAAATTTAACACATCTGCTCCCTATTCACACCTGAGACCTTGTAACCCTCCCCGGTGTCACATGACACAGGGGAGGGAAAATGGCTTATTGGGCCCGATTTGGACATTTCCACTTAGGGGTGTATTCCCTTTTGTTGCCAACAGTTTAGACATTAATGGCTGTGTGTTGTGTTATTTTGAGGGGACAGCAAATGTACAGTATTATACAGGCAGAACACTTACTACTTTACATTGTAGCAGATTGTAATTTCTTCAGTGTTGTCACATGAAAAGAAATAATAAAATATTTACAAAAATGTGAGGGGTGTACTCACTTTTGTCCCCACCCCCACAATGGGATTTTTAATAAAAATGGAACCTATGCAGTTATTTTTGCATGATTTTCGGTAGATTGCTTGACTGAGAAAGCTGAGATCCTTCATAGCAAGAGAATACATGTTATGAGCATTCAGATAAGATAAACATAATATTTGCATATATGTAGTCTAATAGTGGGGTAATCTGCGAGTTATAAGAAGCTCCAGCAAGAGATATAGGATTCCCCAATAAACTCACTGTCATGTTTAAAAAGGATAATGAACATGTAAGAACACAGTATAATTTTATTGTTTTCTGTAAGAAAGGAAAGCATTATAAAGTTAATGTGTCTTATGCCCCACAGACCTGAAATTAAAGGGACTGTGTCAACATTGCTTATACTCTAAATGCAGAGCATAAAACATGATAAAAAGTGGTCAATACATTGGGGTCTATTCACTAAATGTTGAATATAGTCCACTCTGTAAAAGTTGGTCGATTTTGGAGGTCAACTTTCACTTGAAAAGTTGGCCCTGCACCCCCCCCCCCCCCCACACTATTGTTAATGGGGCTGGGAGCCTGCAAACATCTCTCAGCCTGCCTAAAATGAAGGGGCCAGGACCTGCTCAGGGTCTCTGGCCCATTACCAATAATAAGCACCCACAATGATAGGGGTTATAGATAACCCCTTCATACAAAAAAGGTAATAATAACCCCCCCCCCCCCTCTTCCCAATAATAATAATAATAATAAATAACACCCAGGGACATGCCCAAGGTAAAGAAAAGAAAAATATTAACCCCACCTATCTGGATGACCGCTATCCCTGGTTCAGAAGATGAGGATCTAGGGCAGCAGTGGAGAACCTATGGCACGCATGCCATAACTGATAAGCTAAACCCTAAGTTGTAGCAGGTGGCCAGGTTCACCAATTATCACTTGTCTGCTCCGTCCAAGTTGTAGAGGAGCAGTCAGTAGCAGGTCTGAGAACATCGCCGAAGTATTTAATTGTGTGGTATCTCCTTTTTCCAATTTTCATGTGAAGAAGATGGTAGAAGCGTTCAAGTCGAAAAGCACATTTTTTTATGGGGTGGAATTTAAGATTACCCCCTACCTGGCCAAAATAGAAGTGGGGAAGGGTAGGGTACAGTTTAATTTTATTTAATTTATTGTTGTTATTTGTGAGCCCTGAGGCAGCCGACTTGTACGGGGGCATTTTTTTATTTTTATGATGAGTTCCAGTGGCCGGCCAAACCACATGTGATTTCATAAACAGGAGACACCACAGACATGTTTAAAATATTTTTTTCATAATTCATGCATGTCAGGAAGTGAATCCTGACAGCTTGCGTGACAGGGGCTATTGGAGGTCCCTGAGGACCAAACACCTCCCTGTGGACTATGGACCCTGTCCGTGGATATGCTAGGTTTGGGGCTACACACTTTGACGGCAACAGTGGCACCTTATTTTCAGTACAGCTGGACTTCAAACACAGGGTGCTCAGCATAGACTTACTCACCCTGTGTAGCTCTCTGAGACCCATACAATTTATCTATCTATTTATCTGTCTGCATGCATACACAGACATACATTCTGTGGTCCAACTAGGATCAAGAAATATTCTTCATTATGTTTGTTGATTGTGTTTTCATATGTACAGAAATGACACATGGCACTAATACAACAAATTTGATAATTCTCCCATTCTAGTGAGACAAACCCATATTTTACACAAGCTTTTCTGATACTGTCAAGGTTTCTTCCATATAACATGTTTGCTATACATTTCTCAATAGATTTCCAATAAAATCAGCCTACTTTCCTGGGTTTACAGGGCAGTATATAGGTAATTAGGATGGGATCTCAAATTGTAAATGTTCTCTCATCCCTGAAGGTCATCAGGCTGAACATAATTTAGTTCAATTATATTTACTAATAAATCACCAACTGTATGGAACAGACATGTCAAACTCAAGTCAATTAAAGGAGCGACTCTCTTGGCCACAGCTCAGTGAACATGCTGCCTTGAAAGTCTGAAATAATAAGGTTTCTTCTAGGGCGGAATACAATTTACAAAATATTTCATGAGTTATAGAGATTGCACTTACTTTACACAAACTCAGTCCTCAAAATAACCTATGAAAAATCAGTAAAGATTTTCCCATATGGCACAATAAGCAATAGCTTATAGGCATCAAAAGAGGCAAATGTTATTCTACTTAACTCTAAAAAGCAAGTTTTAGTGATTTTTATATGAGTACTTTACTTATTGAAGAGCCTGATCTTAGCTTGTGGAAAGCAATCCACAGCTGATCCTGAAACTTTCAATGGCTCATCACTTGCTTGCTCCACTTTCATTAGTCCCAACTCTTCCCTTTTTACAATGAATAGTCCAAATTCAGGAGTCAGGACTGCTGATCTGCTTGCATGCTCTGATATACCCACTCTCATTCTGCTCTCGGTCAAAGTATGATGTGAGGTAGTATTGATCTGTCATGATCAGAGGCCAGTGGCATTGGGCATCTGAAGATTTTTTTCCCAGAAGGAGGCCAGGCCCGCCATCAGGGGGTGACAGGCGATACTGGCGTCCCCACGCCAGAAAAAAAAATCTCCCTTTCTTAAGCCAGTCCGCGGCTGTGAGGGAAGCGTCCCTATCAGCAGCGCGGCTTCAAGAAAGCTTGTTAAAAAAAAAAAAAGTGCATTTTTTTAAAAACAAACTTTATTGAAACCGCGTGGCTGGAGGGGAGCACACAACCCTTCCCTCACAGCCACGGACCTGCACCGGGAGACAGACCGAGCAGGAAGGAGGTAAGTACTGGGGAAGGGGGGAGGAGGGTGGTAGATAACGAGCATATTGAGGGGCAGAATCCTGGCATATTGAGTGGCTAAATCCTGGCATATTAAATGGCATAATCCTGGCACATTAATTGGCATTATCCTGGCATATTAATTGGCTAAATCCTGGCATATTAAATGGCTAAATCCTGGCATTTTAATTGGCATTATCCTGGCATATTAAATGGCATAATCCTGGCATATTGAGGGGCAAAATCCTGGCATGTTGATTGGCTAAATCCTGGCATATTAATTAGCATCATCCTGGCATTTAAAATGGCTAAATCCTGGCATATTAACTGGCTAAATCCTGGCATATTAAATGGCTAAATCGTGGCATATCAATTGGCATAATCCTGGCATATCAATTGGCATAATCCTGGCATATTAAATGGCTAAATCCTGGCATATTAAATGGCAAAATCCTGGCATATTGAGGGGCAAACTCCTGGCATATTAAATGGCAAAATCCTGGCATATTGAGGGGCAAAATCCTGGCATATTAAATGGCTAAATCCTGGCATATTAATTTGCATAATCCTGGCATATTAAATGGCTAAATCCTGGCATATTAATTGGCATAATCCTGGCATATCAATTGGCATAATCCTGGCATATTAAATGGCATAATCCTGGCATATTAAATGGCTAAATCCTGGCATATTGAGGGTCAAAATCCTGGCATATTAAATGGCATAATCCTGGCATATTGAGGGGCAAAATCCTGGCATAATAATTGGTAAAATTCTGGCATATTGAGGGGCAAAATCCTGGCATATTGAGGGGGGAAATCCTGGCATATTAAATGGCATAATCCTGGCATATTGAGGGGCAAAATCCTGGCATATTAATTGGTAAAATCCTGGAATATTGAGGGGCAAAATCCTGGCATATTGAGGGGCAAAATCCTGGCATATTAATTGGCAAAATCCTGGCATATTGAGGGGCAAAAACCTGGCATATTAAATGGCATAATCCTGGTATATTAATTGGTAAAGTCCTGGCATATAAACTGGCAAAATCCTGGCATATTAATTGGTAAAATCATGGCATATTGAGGGGCAAAATAATTGCATATTGAGGTGCATAAGAATGGCATATTGAGGAGCAAAAGAATGGCATATTAAATGGCATATTGAGGGGCAAAATACTGGCATATTAAATGGCATATTGAGGGGCAAAATCCTGGCATATTTAATGGGAAAAGAAAGGCATATTGAGGGGCAAAATCCTGGCATATCAAATGGCAAAATCCTGGCATATTGAGGGGCAAAATACTGGCATATTGAATGGCAAAATAGTGGCATATTAAATGGCAAAAGAATGGCATATTGAGAGAAAAATACTGACTTATTGAGTGGCTAAATATTACTGGCATATTGAGTGGCAAAATATTACTGGCATATTGACCAACTGTTCCCAACCTCCCTCCGTATTACATTTGACTGGGATAACATTCTTGTGAGGATAGGTGGGGCGAGTGGGAGATATTTTCCTTTGGGGGGGGGGGGGGCAGAAAATTTGTTCAGTAAGGGGCCCTGAAATTCCTGGTGGCAGTCCTGAAGGGGGCATCCATGTTTACACTTTCCCACCCCAATACTGTCTTTTCTCCTGCTCATTCACTACCATTGTTGGCCCAGGAGAGGGGTTTCTTGCTGTGAAGTAAATGTTACTTACCCAATAATAGGAAAAAATATTTGACCATGTTAGTAACAGATCCGCATGTACCTGCGCAACAAGAGAACTTTAGACTACAATAGCTGGGGTGGTAAAGATTAACCACAACTAGCCAAGTCTACATTCATGTGGTGTTCAGCCAGTTATGGCTGACTAGATATAATTAGAACTGCAGTCAACAACAACAAAAAGTCATTTTTAGTGTAGCATAGTTCCTCATCTATAACTACAGTCCCCATGAAGTTCAGCTAGCAATATTGTTGAGTATTAATGTAGATGAAGTTATCACAAGTTTGTGTTTGCACTGTACAGTCACATCACCAGTTAACTACTATTGCAATAATAATCGACTACCAATGTTGCTTGCTCAACATTCTGGGACTTGCAGTCAGCAAAAGTTAATGTTGTGTAGCTTGGTTCTGTGATGTACAGCAAACAATCTGAGATATTACAAAAAGAGTCTAGCTAGAGGGTAGTAAAAAGAGACATAAAGGTTTGAATCCAAAATAGGAAAATTGATAGTGATACAGCAGTGGTGGCTAACCTTTGACACTCAAGATACTGTTATTATACTTCTCATGATTTTAAGGAAACCAAATGGATGACTAAGAATCATTAGATGTACATTTCACAGCAGCTGTCCATAATGATATAATAGCTATTCTTTGGCATTCTAGCTGCAATACGTTTGAGATAAACTACTTTGTGTCTGCCGAATGCAAGTTGCATCTCTGTGCAGATGAGGACTCTATGCATGAAGAAGCAGCAGTCTGGGGGATGGGACACTTCATCGCGGCTGCTTCCGCGCAGCCGCTTCACCGCCGACTCTACAGCACAAGACAGATCGTCGCTGGAGATTTCATCGCGGGACATTTCATCGCTAAAGGTAAGTATTTTACCGATTTTAGTTTGTTTAGAATTATGGTTTAGGGGGTTAGAATTAGGTTTAGTGTTTAGTGTTAGGGGTTAATTTTACTATTAGGGGTCGTGGTTAATATTAGGGTTAGTATTAGGGTTTAGGGGGTTAACTTTAGTATTAGGGGTCGGGGGTTAGTATTAGGGTTAGTATTAGGGTTAGTATTGGGGTTTTGGGGCTTAACTTTAGTATTAGGGGTCGGGGGTTAGTATTAGGGTTAGTATTAGCGTTAGTATTGGGGTTTTGGGGCTTAACTTTAGTATTAGGGGTCGGGGGTTAGTATTAGGGTTAGTATTAGGTTTAGTATTGTGGTTTAGGGGGTTAACTTTAGTATTAGGGGTCGGGGGTTAGTATTAGGGTTAGTATTAGGGGTCGGGGTTTAGTAGTAGGGTTTAGGTGGTTAATTTTAGTATTGGGGTTAATTTTAGTCTTAGTATTGGGGTTTAGTGTTTAGTGTTACTATTGGGGGGGAATCATTTATTAGGGGGGTTATTTTAGTTTTACTTTTAGATTTGTAAGAGCTGACAGTTCAGCGCTGAACTGTCAGCCCTTACATAGCCGCGTCAGCGATGAAACGGCCGCGTTATACTTCATTGCTGACAGTTCAGCGTTCTAACTGCCGCGCTGAACTGTCAGCGATGAAGATGCGGCGAAGAAGTGTCCTAGACCAGCAGTCTGAGTGAATAGGGAGGAGAACATCTAGAGGGATAGAACAAGAAAACATAGCAGACCAAAGCACTCTGATAGCAAGGGGTGGAAATAATTAAATAAAATCTTTTTTGCTACACTCCCCTGCCTGTCAGGTGTTTATTTTGCTATCTATGTCTAGTTTTAACCAAACGTATAGAGCCTACTGCATCTCCCTCCCTTTCTGCTGCTTGAGTAGGCTTGTGTCCTCTGGACTCCCATGCCAGCGGTGTAACAAAAATGCTAAGGCCCATTACAAGATCTACTGAGAGTCCTCTCTCATATTAATGGACTTTCTCACTTAGGTCACACCCACGGTATGGCAGATTTCTCATAATATGTGCCACCTGTAAAAAGTAATGTTGTTTGGGCATTACACAGTGCTTAGCACTACCAATAAGAGGCTGATTAGGGGAAATCTATCCTAACCAGCCTCTGCTTTCTTTTGTCCTCTGAGGAGGCCTTGAAAGGGGTATGGGGGACCCTGGTACACCATTGCCAGAGGTCACGCTGCCTGTGTTACAGAGAAGAATGCCCTTTATCCTTAGTAAGATATGAGAAAGCAAAAAACTAAGGACTTTTTAAGATTCTTCAGATTATTTTAAGATTCTTCAGGTGGAATTCTTACCCCACATTTTCTTCAACAAGGACAGAGAACAGAATGTAGTGTTTTCCAACAGTTTTTATTTGAGATTACATTTGTGTTTAGCACATTAAATATTATAATCCATTCTCAAACTTTTACAAGCTATATTTAAAAGGTTGTATTATTTTAAAATTACATGTTTTGAAAATGAATAACTTAGTACTGATTTTCTATGTTTTTTACTAATTCGCTTTTGCCTACCTAATTTATTTTTGTTGTTCTAAACATATCAAGATTTTCCAAGCAGATATTTGATACATCTTGGAGGGATTGCGCTGATTACCTTTTTTGCAGCTTTTACTACAGGTTTTGTGCACATTTTTATCAGGGAATTAACTAATGTTCCAATCTTTAATAATGATTAAAGGTATAAACACTGAAAAAATTTATGAGCAAGGAAAAGCACAACAGGTAATAAAAAATTAAAGAATGGATGTCAAAAACTGTGTTTTTATAAAAAAAAAAAGTCACGCAAAGCCTGTGTTTGAATGCCAGCTCAAGGCTTCACATATTGTATAGCCTGCTAACATAGTGGTATATTTCCTCTATATAACAGAATAAGATATCACAAACTGTACTCCACAAATGTAGAGCAAGACAAAAAGTATTGTAGAGAAGGTGCAACAACTTGCCTTTGCCTACATCTCAGACACTGTGCGCAAACTCCACCTTCATAGTTGACAACATTGGCCATGTTTCCAGCGATACATATTTGTTCCACATGCTGCAGAAAGAGCATGCAAAGTGTAGTTCGACAGTCAGTAGGATGCATATACGCGCAGACACAATCCAATTAATTAATCATGGTAGGTCCTATGAGATCTGCATTAATTGGAGTCTGTCTGTGCGTATATATCCATCCTACATACTGCCGGGCTGCACTTTGCATGGTCTTTCTGTAGCATGTGATATAAATATGTGTCCCTGAAAACATGGCCGATGTTGGCATCTATGCTTAGATTACTATTTGTTTTTTAAAGGGACTGTGTCACCTGAACATTGTTTTTCTATGCACGTAGAACATAAACAATGATTGAAAATTATCTATATATTTTGTTAGCGGAATTGCAAGCAAATGCCTAAATTAGAAAACAAATGTGTTTTAAATGTGTTTGTTGAGGCTCCTGCTTATGACATCACTGTGGCCTGATATGAAAATGAATTGCTTTTCAATGGGAAATATGTAATTTGCATACCATGCCACAGGTGATGTCATAAGTAGGAGACTCCACAGACAGATTTAAAACACATTTTTGTGCTTGCAATTTTGTTAATACAATTTATAGATCATTTTAAATAATTTTTATGCTCTAAATGCATGGTAAAAACAATGTTTAGGTGATACAGTCCCTTTAATTTGAAAAGTAATCGAACTTCCATCTGATGAACTGACTAATATAGTAATTAAGAAATAAAGGCAACATACTTTTTTCTATTCAGGAATAAAAACAAAGAAGTTAACAGTTGTTCAGGAATGTAAATCTTGCCCAGTATTCATTGTATCTGCATAAGGAAGGATGAAGCACTGTGTAAATCTCATGAGGAATCAAACTTCCACATTGTACAGTACATGTATTAGTTCACTGAAGCATCTTACTGGTATCCGATGCACTTGATAGATTAGAAGAAAAGGAATTTCAGGAAAAGACTTCTCTATCATAAACTGTGAAATTTAAAGGGCTGATGTATTGCTTCTTACAGCAGATCCCTTTATCATGGTGTAAGACCACCTGCTAAGTCAGAAAGCAATGCACAGATTTAACAGTTTAAAAAATCACTAGTAGTGTGTGGGGGATTTTTGTTGATGCTTCAGAAAAAGTTTACATTTTTTTTTTTTTAAAGATCATATTTTGGAAATATATTTAAATAGAGAAGAAAATAAAGGATCCATTTGATTTTGTTTCCAGCTGTAACATCTATATACATTACTGGCAATAGCAAATATGACCATGCAATCCTGTTGTTCAAGTACTGTATGCATTCGTGGTGGTGCTCAATGATAAAGCTGTGCTCAATTGGAAAACATATGAATTTGGCAAATAAATATGTATTTACCTATCCTAAATGCCTTGTTTTAGGTCCTAACAGGGCGAAAAAAAAAGGTTTTAAAGTAATTTTGTTGCCACGTCTTTATGATGTATTTAATATAATCTTTTGAAAATCGCATTGACTAGAATTTGTATTATTCTTTTACAGGAAAAAGATGTATTTTTCTTTTGCCTAATTTCACCCTTCCCAGAACACCTGACTCACTTTACAATTAGGAATGACTGTACAGTAAGCTACAAAATGTAACCTTCAATAAATGCCTTTCAGTATATGAAATTAGGCAAAAAAGGCACATTTTATGCTGTATAATTTATTATCTGTAATATTACTTCCAATCAGCCTAATAGTTCATATTACATTAACCTGCAGGTTGTTGAGCAGTTCCCAATTGGATTTATGCATGAAAGGCTTCATAGTTTTAATAGTTCAATCTAACAGTTCAGTCTAATAGTGCAGTCAAATGTAATATTCTGGATAAATAATAATACAATGGTGCCACCTTATTTTATTAATATCAAATGTGCAATGTGGCATTCACAGCTCCCATTATCCAAAATGCCAAAGTGTATGATGGTTGCCTTCAGGTGTGTTTGAACTACATGTCGTATAACTGTCTGTCTAATGGTTTGTAAACGTGGACTTTTTGGTCTGCTTGCAGCTGAAGGGTCGTACGTCAGTGCCTAGGCTTTAAAGGGACACTGTCACATAGACATTGTTTATACTGTGAATGCAGATAAACATTATCAAAAAAATATTTACATGGTGTTAGTAGAATTGCAACTAATTGCATAAATGAATATGTTTTAATTGTTATCTGTGTGACCAGCTCTTCATGTCAAAGGCGCTATGCGCTGGTTGTGTCTTTGTCGATTGTTGATATTAGTGATCAAAGCAATCATATGCACCGGACGTGGAACAAGTACATTTCCATAGGACTGGCTCTTTTGGGGGGGGGGGGGGGGGGGGAGAGAAATGTCCTGCATATACCTCCAATCGATCTGAAAGGACAATATTTTTTTCAGATGTGTATATAAATTGAGTATCCTTTATCCAATGATCCAAAATCAGAATTTACCCAAAATCAGGATTTTTTTGGGGGGATGTGGGTCAGTTCCGATAAGTTGCTCACATTGAATTTAGGTAATTTAGATAATGTATAGAGCTGGTGCTGTCAAAATGATCTGTAACAGTACATTTCTGTTATCCAAAATGCAGCTGGTCCCAAGCATTTCGGATAAGGATACTCAAAATGTATAAGTCCTTTTGCAGAAAGGGGTTATTGTGCAGATGACCCACTTTGTGTAATATTAAACCACATTGTGATGTCATAAACTGGGAACCTTCACATTTAAAACAGATTTTTCTATTACATTATAGATTTGTATGCAATTCTACTAACACAATGTATACATCAGTTGCATATGTTTTATTCTCCACATTCACAGTATAAGCAATGTTATTAACATAAAGTAGCAAACCAGCATGACAAGACGGTTTTATGAACAATGCCTGTTACTGTTGTTATTCACATGTGTGTATTTTATTTTTATTTTCAACAGTCTTTTTTTAACCAGTTCCAGTAGTATACCAGTGTTTAGTCCCCCTGGCACTCAACAAATTATTACTTAGGTACATTTTGTTGTAAAACAAATTCTAGCCACAATGCCAGTTAGAATACGCAAAATGTTGTTATTCTGTTAATTTCTCGCCAGTGCTATTTTTTTTTCATTTATATTAGTCGCAGTTAGAAGTGTTGATATCAATACAATGCTACCTCCAACCTGGAGCCGCTGCTTATATTGTCAGGACTGATCTTATGTTTTCAGGACTGATCTTATAACATATAACCCTCATTCTGACACTATTCCACTAACCTAAATTTAAGAAAGAATAATATGATGCATAGAATTCTGCTATATGACCTAAGGAATAAAAAAAAAGGGGGATTATTTATATAAAACATACCCAAAAATGAGAAAAAAAGACAAAAACATTGTGTATAACAACAATTGAACTTTTTTTTTTTAAAAAAAGAAGTATATGAATATATAACAAATTAATGTATGCAGTGTGGAGTTTCTGGCCAATGCAGGTGCCTCCTGTAATGTTATTGCACAGGTATGCCCATTTTACATTATGACAACATTACACCATCACCCTAATTGTATTACCTTTACAAATGATTATGCCCATTTTTACATAATTTATCAATTAGCATATCTGTCAGGAACCAGTCTTCACTTGATACGTTGTACTTTCAGAACTGTCCTGACTAAATCATGTGGTTAACACATACAACCACAACTTGTGTCAAGTCAAAATGGAGTTAAAATAGCCATTTATTCTGGCATAGACATCACCTTGGTCTCTGGTTAAACATTTACTTTTGCTTTACTGTATCTTCTATCATCTTAAGCTAGCAGAAGTCTGGTGGAGTTTAATTAACTAGCAAATCTTATATTTATATCTGAATCTTGGTCTACAGTACAGTGGGGTGGGATGAGTTTCTGTACCCACATCTCTCCAGTATGAACGAGTCAGCATGGAATTGGATAGCTCCCTACAACATTAATCTACTATTACTGAAACACAAACTCACTAATTCTGTGTTTTAAATTAACTTAAAGCACTAAATGTTGTTTAATATCTATTTTGATTTGTATCTCATTAAAAAAAACAATTTGAAAACGGAAACACTTAACTGCTGCAGACTCAGTTAGCATACATTAGTTATTTTTACAAATGCTTCACATGTTCCAGTCTTATGCTCGCTGTGATATTAACTTGGATTAATCCAGTATTTGAAGAAGGACAGTGATTTTTATCTTCTATGCTCCCACTAGTAGTTCTTATAAACTCCCAGCTTTAGAAATACTCCACACTTTGCTATATGTGCTATTTATGCTTTCATTGTACAAGATGTTTTAATTATAGATGACATCACATATTAGCTCTGGTTTATGTATATAAATGATGATTATTTGTACATATATTTATTTACTGTATGTATTTAACGTATATGTTTATATACTGAGAGGCATGCATGTGTAATGTGCAATATATATACATACATATTCGAGGGGTGGACTAATTAACAGAAGCACCTAACAATATAATGATATGAATAACCTAATAAGAGGTACAGTCACCGTTTGTCTTCAAAACGGTTTCAATTCTTGCTAGAATTCCTCCAGTTCTTTGAGGGATAAAGATGTTGGCATTTGCCACCTTAGTGCTCTGGAACAGCCAATAAGGGTTCAACGATCTTTACATATAGTGAATGGACAGGCCATGAGAGGTGTTTGACTTCATTGTACTATTCATGAAACCACTCTTCAATGTGTTTAGTAGTGTGTATGGGGGTAGAATCATAATACAATATGGAAACACCATGTTTGCATCATGGGATACACTGAGTCCTATAAAATGTATTATAATTGTTCTTGGCCATTATATGACCATGGAGAGCAACCATCTGACCTAAAGACTACTACTAGACAAGATGACCCCCAGCCATCCAGAAGTAAGAAATAAAGTGAAAGATAACCCCTCAGTCAATATTATTTTCCATTTCTCAGACACTCGGGGCTCCTTAGACCAGTCCTTCAGTCTTTGATACATGTGATTTCTGAATGACAATCATGACATATATTCAAGCAGCTATCAACCTATCCCCGTTGGTGACCTATAACTTTCCAATGCATTTTGTCCATATTTGACATATGCAGTCACAATGTTCCCCTTGACATATAAAATATTTTAGCAGTTTCTTTCCCCAATGTAACTGCAATCTTCATTACTTGGAACTACGTTAGTTGCTTCGAAAATTCACATATCAAATTGCCAATTATCAGACCTCTTATGTCAGACACATATGTATTGCTTTTATTTACTCGTTTTTACAGATGCAAGTTACTTCAGTTATTAAGTCCATTCCCTGTATATATTATGTATATGTGTGTATATATATATATATATATATATATATATATATATATATATTGTGGTAAGCTGAAAACCAAGTAAAAAAAACACTAGGAACAAATTGCTATTTTGTAACTCAGTGGTCAATTCAATACAATTCACGTAGTATAATATATATAATAATATCTATAATAATTGCAATGACTGCCCCTTTAGACATAACAAAAATGAAAAAAATGTTTAATAAGTAGACACAAATCTTTGGAAACATGGGTCAAGTTGATTTCCAGAACTGCGTGACCAATGAAATCACTGCAAACTCCTCTTAGGGGTGCTGTGAGCCTCCTGGCAAATGGTGAATGTACCATGAACTTAATCTCCAACAGCTAAAGTATGGGTTCGCGAATAATCCACAAAAATATACTCCAGCAGAAGAAATTCCTACAGTTGCTGTGTTATTCTAGAAGACATATATACAAAATAAGATGTGTATTTAGTACATAATAGTGAATCCATAAAGCACTAAATAACCCTGGAACTGGACAGGTACATTTTACCGGGGTTAAAATGGCCCAATGAAAAAAATACCTTTATAAAACCACATGTAAGGCTAGATGTATCTTTATGGAATGCTTCTGCTGACTTCTCTGAATGAAGCGCTTTGTCCAAGGATTGTTCCAGAAAAACGATTAATAGTGTGACTGTAGAATATAAAAATAATGTATGCATTGTTTGATCAGAATTATAAACAAATCCCTAAATTAAGGGGAAATGCATTTATAATGAGCCTGTGCCTTCTCCTGTCTAGGACATCACTTTATGGCACATTATGAAAATGAGCTCCTACAATGGAGACCATGCAATGTGCATATGATAAACAAAGTGTTGTCATAAACAAGAGATAGCGCTGACAAATTTAAAAAAAAATCATTTTCTCTTAAATTGTGCATCTGTATATAATATCTGTGAACACAATATGTACATTGTTATATGCTACATAACTATGAATTAGACCTCTTAAAAGTATAGCCCTTATTTGAATTACTTGAGTCCCACTATGGTATCTAATAAACTTCTTTTTTATTTTAAAATAAAATTACTAAGGATTATTTTCCAGCACATATTTTCTTTTAAAGGTAACATCTTTATTGTGTTTTTGTTTTTCTTTTTTTTTTATGCAGAGATGGGAACTTATTTGATCACACAGCAAACTTTGCATAAAATGTGAATGGAGTCCAGATTTTAAGGATTTTCTTTGTATTTTTTCTGGGTTGGTTTAAAACATTGCACAGGCAATTTAATTTCCATTTCCTTGTCCTATCCAAAGAAGAAAACATTGAGTTCAGAAATGTAGTCAACGGAACCTTGTCAGTTTATATGTATAACTTCTGACTTTCCAAAGGGTTCTGTGTCTGGACAGGGCCGGATCTTGGCTATGTTGACTCTTGGTTAACAACTTTTCCACCATTCATAGTTGGTGTCCCTGAACTTTTTCTTGAACGTCCTTGCTTCTCTCCAATTTCATGCAGCGATGGTTCTCTGTACATGCACACTGAAAAACAAATGAAGACAATTAGATCTTGCAAAGCGAGGGGTCAACCTTCATTGGTCTCATTAGCATATCTGTGCTTTCTATCCACCTAATGCATCACAAGGCATCAAGACAGATCAATTCACTTTCTCACCTGAGAAAACTAAAACAGCACAATTATCTTATTTTTTGTAAGGGAAAAACTAACAATAACAAGTTTTATGCTTTAACCCCTTTGTGACAATGGACGTGCCAGACATGTCATGACAGATTTAGTCACGGTAAGCCCCCTGGACTACAGTGGTAGGTTTAAAACTGACATGGCTGAGTGCCTCTGGACCGAGGCACTCCAGTCATGTGTGCTGAAGCTCCTGGAAGCACATCTAATTGCTGTGGCAGCAAATCCCACCTATCTGATGTGTATAGCTGTCAAAGTCAATGCCTGAGAGACAAATTAGAGTACGGGCTGCCTGCCTATGTCCCCTAACATCCTTAGATTTTTATGTCAAAAGATGATGTTTTAATACTACCTTTGAGGTGTGGAGCAAATTAACTATATTTTATGCATTTAATTAGAATTGGTTCAAAAACTGATGTGATGCTTCTCTCCAATGTCACTATTCTCTTTTTTTGGAATCATTGTAGAATCAATGGTATTTGACAAACAATTTTACTAACTTAAAGTTTATTAGTTGTTTAAATTGCTTGAAGGGTTCAAAAAGTACCAAAGCTAGCAAAGAAGTATGTTTATTTAGTAAAACAATTACTAGATAAGCTATGTGCTGTGCACAAGAATTAATCACAAGTACAGCCTATCACCAGTGGGACACATCTATCTGCTATACTTCATTTAGTGGCTAGGTGTATCACATATATATCGACATACAATACATATAACTCCCTCCCACTTTGAAGTCAGCCAGGATATAAGTAATTCCAGTGCACCAACTGCAGATGGGTTTCAATGAATGCCTGTACCGTAGTGGCTCTACTAATTTAGTTACTGACAGCATCTCCTGTCAGTAAATAATTAAGGCCCACAACATGGTATAGGGTTGTAAAAAAACAAAAAATAAACTATTTAGTGTACTCATTTTATAACCAGTCCATGTCTCTGAGTAATAATACAAATTATGGCAGAGAATACATATTTCTGTAGTAAGATGTTCTCTTAAGACTATTAACAAGCTTAAATACAGCTTGCAGAAATGGCATTTAGCAACAACATACAGGTTTATGGGAACCTTTGTTAAAAAAAGATAGCTGTAACCTTTCCTGCTTTCCTTATGGGTATTTACATTGCATCTGAAGTCACAGATTTCAGAGGAAAGTAGTTCAAAATCTGAAGTATTAACGTCTCTGTATGTCAGGATTTCAATATAAAGTACTGCCTTACATTTACCAAATTAATGCTTTATATGTCCTCAAAGGGTATACAACCAATGGCAGCTATTATACAGAGCTCCGGCAGCCTGGTTTACACACCCATATATCAGTTGAAAGTGAATAAATAAGGAACACTGTCTCACTGTACTGGAAAGATAGGAGAGACATGAGAAAGTGTAATGGTTTATCCAAGGGAATTGATTATACACTGAATGAATAATTACACTACAACAAAGGAATCAGGGTTTCCCTGCTATCTGCCTTTCCCATAAAAAGGAAAGAAAACAGCAGTTTGTTGTATGAGGAAATTCAATGAACTCATTTACTTTTGTACATGCTGCTTTATACCAAACAGCTTTTTAATGAAATTACAGGGATTTGCTGACTGAAATTCTTCTGCTCATGCCGCCCCCCCCCCCCCCTTCCCCTCCCCCCGTTCCAATGTAGGTGTATTTAAAATAAATGACCCCTTGCCAAATTCCACACACTGGGTGTCAGAATGGCAAGTGATGCATTTTAGAGCATATGTTTATCACTCCTTTGGTACTCAAGTGGGTCTATTCACTAACATTTGACTTTGGAGGTCGGCTTTCATTTTGAGAATAAGTCAAATTCGGCATCCAAGTTTTACTTAGTCTCAAAATAGCTTTGATCATTTCACCTCCCATTACGTTCACCTCCCAAACTGGGGGGTTTTCTAAGTCAAACTCGGGTAGCGAATGAAAAATTGAAAGTCAAGTGAATAGACCCATTTGAGTACCAATTTTAGTAAGTAGCCTCCTCTGAGTAAGGGCTTAAAAATTAGGATAACAAGATAGCATGACCCCAATAAAAACGTAATATGCAATTTGTATTCACTGTTGCCCAGTAAGATAAAGGTGATAGTCATATTAAACACAAGTAAAAGAACAAGTAAACCAAAAATGAAAACAGTTGTTCTTGCTTGCTCAACTTTCAGCAAATTTTGTTTGGTGGTATTGGTCATTAATCCTCACTGGTCAGTTGGTGCAGTACATCCTTTTATCAGAAGCAATGGCAGGTCAGAAGCACTCCTTGAAACATTGCAAAAATGAAAAGTAAATGCTTCACATCTTTGACTATCTCAATAAGGCAAGGATTCATTCAAGAGGAATATGCTGATCCCAGGAATACACATCCAGCAGCAATCAACTGATTTTCCCTGGATCAAGTAGCTCCAAGCCTGACTGGGTGCTGCCATTTTGTAAAAATAGGGTGTTTTTGGGTGCCTGCCCCCTGAGACTTTACAGCACAAATTTCTCACTCTGGGGCTGGGGACACAGAATGCAGTCTATAAGTCAGAATTCTGATCATAGACTTGCATTGAATGGCAGGGTAATTTAAATATTACATCGCCAGGGGCAGAGCTATGATCCTGTTTGATCAGGTTAATCTCCTCTCTTTTTGTTGAAAGGCAGGTAAAAAAAAAAAGTTGTACACAGCCACCTACTCCTGTCCACTATGATACACAGGAGCCAGTAAGAGAGCAGGGGCGTATTTTATGACGTCATCATGCAGGCTTTGGCAACAGTTGTAAAATGAGGCCGGCTGGAAGATATTGGATGATGTTGCATCATGGGAATTATTCACAAATTGGAGCCAGGAGATAAACACCTGTTTCTGCACCATGTAAAACCAAACTGCCTTGTAAAGTGTGTATCACTTCAAGATGTTTTATCTCAAAATAAAAATAATCAAATTTAAATGACTAAAAGTGTGTGGGGTGTTCATTAAATGTATAAAATTGAAAAGATTAACATTTCCCCACATCTAGCAGTTTTAACTGCTTCCAATTATCCTTGATCCAGCCAAAATGGTATAATTTTCTTTAAATAAAGTCAATATAATATAAATAAACAACATAATGAAAATAATAATATTTTCTAAACACAGTAAAGAAACAAACTACCGTATTTGCTCGATTATAAGAGGACCCTGTTTAAAAGACGACCCCCCCAAACTTTATATATTCCTTTAGGAAAAAAACTAAAAGCCTAAATATAAGACTACCCTATAGGAAAAAAAGTTTAACTTGTATATTTGTAAATAGCTTTTTAATATTTAATAAAAAATTGATATTATCCAAATGCATTTCTTGTTTTTATTTCCTTTTATCTGTCAATGCGGCCTCTCTCCCCATCCCCCAGCTGTCTCTCTCCCCCCCCCCCCCCCAGCGTTGTCTCTCTCTCCCTCCTCCCCAAACTTCTCTTTCTCTCTCCACCTCCCTCGTCTCTTCCCCCTCCCCTTGTCTCTCTCTATCCCCCCTCCCCTTTTCTCTCTTCCCCCTCCCTCCCTCCACTTGTCTGTCTCCCCCCTCCCTCCCATTGTCTGTGTGTCTCCCCCCTCCCTCCCCTTGTCTGTGTGTGTCTCCCGCCTCCCTCCCTCCCCTTGTCTGTGTGTGTCTCCCGCCTCCCTCCCTCCCCTTGTCTGTGTGTGTCTCCCGCCTCCCTCCCTCCCCTTGTCTGTGTGTGTCTCCCCCCTCCCTCCCTCCCCTTGTCTGTGTGTGTCTCCCCCCTCCTCCATGCTGCCCGACACCTCTGTCTATTATGACGGACAGATGGTCCGTCATAATAGACGGAAGTGTCGGGCAGCATGGAGGATGTCTGCACGTATCGTAAAGACATCCCCCAGCTGCCCGATTCTCCTGGTGGCTAGCGGGGCAGCGGAGGATGTCTACGCGATGAGCACAGACCTCCCCTGCTGCCGCCCGGCACGACCGCCGGGACTTTTATGATAAATACGGTATATGATTTATAAATGAAACATGTCTAATTGTTATTTCAAAGCTCAAGGTCATTTTTTTTATTCATATCTGTATGAGAGATGCAGAATTCCAAGAATTTTACCAAAGTAAATGACATTGTTTCACTTCTTGAGGTAAAAAAATAAATAAATAAATAAATAAAGTAAAAGCCGTCTCCATATTGTGTAAGTCTGGACGAACAACAGGAAATCACAACATATTAATTGATCATAATGTTACAAGCTCTCAATCTATGACCATGGATACACTACATACTGAGGTGTGCAAGACTTTTGTGACAAATGGCAGTGTGCTGCAGGCTAGATGTGTAATTAAAATCTGATTACAATGGAATATTATTCAATTATACATATTGGAGAAACTAGGAAAGGATTCTGACTGTGCAAAACTCATTTATGCCTTTACTGTTTTCCATGCTGCCCACATGGATTGATGCTTTTGGTGGTTATATTTTTTTAAAGAAAAGCAATTCTTCAAGTTTCTCATCAAAAGTATTTATTGCCAGAATGTTTGCTCGTTTCACTAATAGAACCAATGTAAAATGCATAGTATACAGTTTCAAACAGTTATATATATACATACAGTACGTGCCAACTTTTGACACGAAAGCCCAAGAACAGAAAGGAAGTGGAGCCTAAGGTTACAGAGTTATACACTACGTGATGTATTGCACCGTTGTACGACACCACAGTATTAAGCTCCAGACTACCCAGTACATATGTAACTTGATAGGCATACACAGTTTAAACACAATACTGCCTGTCAAGTGTGAAATGCAGGACGTGACACAGTTTTAGATAAGAGTAACTTATTAATTACTACTTTGTTTATAAAATGCTTGTGTTGTGATTGTATTCATTTTTAAATACATTACTGCTATGCTGTAAATAATTGAATATATTCCATCCATAAGCCAAGGCCAAACTGCAGTTTTTAGCAGAGAGGAAGCAGATACACATTAGGGAAGCAGGTAGAATGGAGTACGGTAATATAATAAACCTCAATGTATTTTGTTACCACACTAAACTAAACATTTTAATGTACAAACCATTCCTTTAATTATTGAATAGCTTTAATAAAACTGCAAACCAATACCATTACCACTAAATTTTAGTTATTTGTTAGACATTTTATTTAAAAGTAATTTTTTGGAAGACTCCCATTCCTCCCCTTTATAAATACTGCAGTGTTATTTTTAATTATTAAAAAAATGTTTAGAACACTTTACTAAAGTGCCGGGAAAGCACACATTACATTAACATTACCTAATATAGCGCCAACGATCCATGCAATACTTTGGTACAGGGCATTACAGAAAATATTATGCAAATGTATTGTAAAACATGATGCTGAGGGCCCAACTTGCAAGCAGTAATGCATGGGTTCCAGGTGGCATGGGACCCTTGGAGTATGAGTTCAGGAGTTTTAGTACAGTTGTGGAGGCACAGGGCCTGGTGCAGGGTAACTGCCCTTCCTCGGATGCTTGAGGCCCCAGGTTTGTGGAACCAGCTGCTGTGTCCCAAGGCAGACATTGGAGAAACCCTTCAAATATCCTGGATCAGGCATGAATCAAAACTATACAGACAGGGTAGCAGGATGTAGTAGGCTAAGACAGGCAGATAGACCAAGCAAAGTGATAGCTGAATAGAAAACTAAGGCAGAACAGAACCATATATACAGAATACAAGGCCAAGGGGAGACTGAAGAAGAATAGAAGAAAAAATAAGCAGGGTTGAGCAGAAACCAAACTAAGCATAAATAACACAGGCCACAGGGCTAAGGTCAAAAACATAAATACAGTGCAGAGACAGAGGGCATGGCATGAAAACTAGACGCATACACAGGAACATATATAACTACAAGACTAGATAAGCCAGGGCAGAAGGAACACAAGGGAACATACAAACAAACATAGATACAGAGACTACCCAATAATTCTAATATAGTTGTTAGAAAACATAACCAGTATCTTTATACCATATTCTAGTACTAGTAATGCTAGGACAGGACCCGTTTAAGCCATTCTATATTTACCATATAGAGCAAAAAGCAGAATGGCGCAGAATAGTGGGTCCCTTTAAGAAATCAAAAACACAATAATAGTGCAATAATGTAAAAGACTTGAAATAATCGAAATATATATTTGATACACTCACAAACTTCGATCACCGCTTCATCAGGAGGAAGCGGTGATCAAAGTTCCCGCGAAATGCGTTGAGGCATATTACCGACGGCTGCATTTTCTCTTCTCCCTGATCCCCGGACTGGGTTCCCGTTTACGGTCGTATTCTCATCTTCATTTCAGTGGACTACCTGTTCATTTATTGTCATCCTGTGAGTTTGTTTTATGTAGCAGGGGTCACCTTTTACCCTGCTTTTTCGGTTCTACACATGTTTATATCATTTTTTCCGGACCATATATTAAAATCACTTTGAAGATTCTACGTCTGATATGATCATTCCTCACGAATGTTTGTGAGTGTTTAAAATATATATTTAGATTATTTCACGTCTTTTACATTATTTCACTATTATTGTGTTTTTGATTTCTTAAAGGGACCCATTATTCTGCGTCATTCTGCTTTTTGCTTTATATTGTACTATAAGCATTCCGGAGAGTGTTTTCAGAGGGCTGCGTTTAAGTGTGGTATTGCAAGTATTATTCCACCATTTTGCACTTTGTCTATTCAATTATATATATCACTATTTTTTGCACCTATATTTACCATAACCAATTGAACTAAGGTGTGTGTGTGTACAATATTCACCATCTGCCCTTTAGCCTCAGGTCAAGTAACTAGATGAACTGTCTTAACCAGAATAACAGATGTTGTGGGTAGATGTGACATTTAGCAGGTACATGTTTTGGGTAAGCTAGTTAGATGGGAAGCAGGGGGCTGTTGAAACCATTGTTTGAAGTGCACACAACCACATAGGATTGTATCTGCCTAGGAATTGTATAAATCCTTCATGTATTCAAATTGTAAACCAGAACTGCCTTGACACAGCTTTGTGTGGTCATGTTGCTAGCTCTCTTTTGATGGCGATTAAAGAATACTTTTGCTACTCCCACTCTCCGGTCTCTGTGGTCAATTGGTACTCACAGAGGACAAGGCTCCCTATCCAACAGTTTTGGCGACTCTGGTGGGACTCCAATAACCTGAATCCTGGGAAGACGAGTGGGACAGATAACGCTGAGGTGAGAAAGCCGGCTTGTGGATCCTTTGTGTCCAGCCTCACATCTGCTTTCATTGATCCTGTGAGACAACCCTAACCTCAGGTGACGGAGTCCTTCGGACAAGTGGAAGTAGCAACAGACGAGTATAGATCTCTTCCTCTTCAGACTGCTGGGTACAGTTCATTCTTATATTTAGTTTTGTTTGCTGGAATTGTATAGTTTATGTATACTAGGGGAAAATTGTATACTTCAGGGACAATCCTAAGGAAATTGGATAGTCAGAGGGCAATTTCATCTACTAGTGGAATATTTCGCTACTTCCGGGATGGTTCTAGGTAAATTGAATAGTTGGAGGTGCTACTGCAGGGATGGTTCTAGGTAAACTGAATAGTTAGGAGTTGAGCGTTTGTTTTGTGAGAAAAACATATTGGTTTTGGGGAGATTGTATTATGTACCGTATGTATACTAGGGGGAAATTGTGTACTTCAGGGACAATCCTAAGGAAGTTGGATAGTCAGAGGGCAATTTCATCTACTAGTGGAATATTTCGCTACTTCTGGGATGGTTCTAGGTAAATTGAATAGTTAGAGGTGAGCGTTGTTTTGTAAGAAATACATATATTTTTATGTATACTAGTGGGAAAATTGTGTACTTCAGGGACAATCCTAAGGAAGTTGGATAGTCAGAGGGCAATTTCATCTACTAGTGGAATAATTCGCTACTTCAGGGATGGTTCTAGGTAAACTGAATAGTTAGGAGTTGAGCGTTTGTTTTGTGAGAAATACATATTGGTTTTGGGGACATTGTTTTATTTCCTAGGGGAAAATTGTGTACTTCAGGGACTGTCCCAAGGAAATTGGGCAGTCAGAGGGCAATTTTATCTACTAGTGAAATAATTGGCTACTTCAGGGACAATCCTAAGGAAATTGGATAGTAAGAAGTGAACACTGTCTTGTGGTAATAAATCTTCCAGGGAGATCTACTATGGGGGGCGGGAGCAGTAAACCAGGATGTACACCCTTACAGTGTATATTGGATAACTGGGTTCCCCTTACACCATACAAAATGTTTTGCCGTTTTAGATGGTTTTTTTTTTTTTTAAATATAGCCTCAATCTGATTTTTTAAAATTGTTTTTGTAAAGCGACAAGTTTTTTTATGATTGTCATATAGGTTGCATGCTGTCAAGTCATTTATAAATCTGACTTTTTGAATGTAATGGTAGCATTCAATCTATATTTTCGCTCCATCTTCATAGACTTTGTTGTTTTGTTATGTTTTGTATTTTTTTTGTTCTCTTTTTTGTTACAAATTGTGAAAGCAGCCAACAAAAATGAATGCAGCACTCAACGGCTGGTGGTAAGACAGTGTGTCATGGGAGACATTGACCTCTGTGACAAAATCTGAGAAGATGGCTGCCTAGGGAAATGCAGGACAAAACTGGAAGAACAATAAAATGTTACGCAGTCTAGCAAAATAATATTACATATGAAGAGAAGCCCTGAGAACTATATTCTGTATAATATTTGCACATCCATTCAATATCACTAAATTCATTATTTTAAAATTTGACATTAGTGTATCTTTTGTTAACCTATATTTTTTTTGGAGCAAAATGGACATATTGCATCATTAGAAAGTGTCATGCTTCATTTCACACCTATGCACAGTTGGGTACTGGGAACATAAAAGCTAATTTTTTTATTGAGGGAAAAATAACACACCATCCATTTCTGAACATTTGGGAAAAATGTGAGGTCAGAGTATTAAAAGAATAAATGAGAATCTATGAAACAATGTATAATTATTTTTATAGTAAGTGATGCAATGCATTTCTGTTACAAAGGATTGAGTCAGAACATAGTAGAGAGGGTCTGGTGGTGTTTTAGGGAGGTATTCACTAAAAGGTGAATTGCAGGTGAAATGAGGTGAGATGAACATTTTATCTCACCAATTTAGCTGTACATTGTGTAGTTTGCTAAGCGGGTGGAAATCCCCAGGTTTGTCCTTGCACAATGTATAGTTAAAATGATTAGATGCAATGTACATCTCAACTCACCTGCAACTAACCTGTTAGTGAGTAGACCCCAGCATATCCATCTTGTAGAAGTGTCCCTTGTCAGCAAGGTGATATGGTGAGTATAAAAATGCAATAGTTGACTTATACTTTTAAAGTACCATTTTCATTTAATCATTTTTATCTATGTACATAGCTAAAAGTGCTACGCAGCACATAATTGTGTCTTCACAAGTATCTACTGTTAAAAATGTATTCACTTCAGTTCAACACAACTTAAAAACAATACATGTTGCAGAATGATGGCTATAACACTGGGGTGTGTGATTCCATGTTGCAGAATGATGGCTATAACACTGGGGTGTGTGATTCCATGTTGCAGAATGATGGCTATAACACTGGGGTGTGTGATTCCATGTTGCAGAATGATGGCTATAACACTGGGGTGTGTGATTCCATGTTGCAGAATGATGGCTATAACACTGGGGTGTGTGATTCCATGTTGCAGAATGATGGCTATAACACTGGGGTGTGTGATTCCATGTTGCAGAATGATGGCTATAACACTGGGGTGTGTGATTCCATGTTGCATAATGATGGCTATAACACTGGGGTGTGTGATTCCATGTTGCAGAATGATGGCTATAACACTGGGGTATGTGATTCCATTTCTAAAAATAATAAAGCAATTTCTTTCCATATTAAAAATAAAAGCTTGGATTTTAAATGATTATAACAGAATTAAACTCTTCTTAACCCTTGTCTATGCTAAAATGGATCACGTGATAGTTGTTACATGCCACCACTGGACTGGAGTTGTTTTCCAATGAAGGGAAATCTTAATGCTTCAGCATACCAACTAATTTTGGACCATGCTATGATAACTTTGTGTGAAAAGTTTGGGGAAGGCCCTTTTCTTTTCCAGCATGACTGTGCCCCAATGCACATTGTAAGGTCCATTAAGACTGGTTGGATGAGTTTGGTGTGGGATGAACTGGAATGGGGATTGCGAGCCAGGCCTTCTTGTCAAACATCATTGCCTGACCTCACATATGTTCTACTGGATGAATGGGCATGCACTCACAGTGAACACTCCAAAATCTTGTGTAAAGTCTTCCAATAAGAATGGAAGCTGTTATAGCTGCAATGGCAAACCAACTTTCTATATATGAGATTTTTTTTGTGCAAACATTAGCAACTACAGAACAAGCTAAATACACAAAACTCCCTGCTGTAAAAAAAATTTCTCATCTCTGGAATTGTCTCTGTACAGTGAAAACTAGACTCACCTTCTATAGGTTTTGGTACAAAATGTGATGATGGTTTGGTCTTTTTCACTCGGTTTCCTTTCATGATTTGACCTTCTTTACTAAGTCCCAGGAACCACTGACGGCCGGATTCCTGCTGCCGATATAGTGTTGAAGAATATATGACGTAATAATTCTCAAACACGGACTCCTTAAATTTGCATTCTGGGGTAAAAATATCCTAAAGTTGAAAAGGATATTCAAAAAAGAATTAGTATTATTTAAATGTACTTTATTAACAATACATCTTCTTATTTTTTTATTTTTGTAACTCTGTGAAATTGGTTTAAGCATACACTGTTGAAAAGCATTCCGATTATTTGGCTTTATTTGAGCGCCTCATATTTTAAAGCACATCTGTAGGCGAACATTTTGCTTATGTTTAATTGAAAGATTGCAGTTCTAAAACCAATTTATTTAATGAAAGAATACAAATAATGTACCTTACTGAGCCATTTTGCTCTGTACAGCTTTATCAGATTCTTTGGTCAGATCAGTCAGATTTATATTCACCTAACCCAAGATGAGGGCAAATATGAACCACAATTGTAAATAACATGTGCACCACCATAGAGGTATAGGCTGCCTCTCCCTACACCCTGTTTTGGTGACCGTTTATTCCATACCAAATGTATCAGTCCGTGTTCAAGATGTACCATACGCACTGCAGTGAACTGCACAGTAAATGTAACTAGCAAGTTATTGATTAAAAAAGTAAAAAATAATAAAATTAACACAGCACTCTGAGTAAATATAATTACATTCCTTACTCATTTCCTAACTTGCTTTATCAACAAAAATACTGTGTAGAATTTTTCTTCTTCTTGATTACGTGGTATATAGTCATTCATCACAGAAAGCTAAATGTTTAGTAGAATTATATCTTAAATATATTTTACAAAATGACTACAATTAATTTGGATTTTACATGGAACAATTATTTAATACATACAAACTGATATTCTTTCACCATTTTGCTCTGCTTTGTTACAAGAGCCAAGAGCACAATTGTAACTATTTTATTTAAATATAAATTACAGGATTTTTTAAATAAAATGTTTCACAAATTTCTGTGCCGCCTCTACAGGAAAACTACTTGGTTGTGCTGGCACTTACAGCGCTGGCGCAGCCAATGCATAAAAAAATCGGCACATAAAAGCACCTGATTAGTGTAGGAGAACCGCCACCAAACACTGTTCTCTCCCGCACTGCAAAGTGTCAGGAGTTATGAAAAGGCACAATCGCCATTATTCATTCTAAACAGCGATTGCACCTTTCTATTGCTCGCCCGACACCTTGAAAGTTTTTGTACATTATCCCCTATATGTTTGTTTTATTACACTTTGTACACACAGTAGTTTTTCATCAGTTATTGTGTTACTCAGGTATGAAGGGCAAAGCATACAGTTCTGCATAATGTGCCTGTGATAAGAGGTAAATTCAGCCAGTGAGAATCAAACATACCTATTTCACAGAAAAAACACTGTTTATCCAAAAAAAAAATAACAGCATGCTGAACCAAAACATAATTTCCCCTATTTGTTTTATTATCATTATTATTTAATTTAAGGAAAAATAATATTTGCTGAAAAACACATTTTTGAATGTCCTTGGCAATAAAATAGTAATGCATTGTAATCTTAGTTGCTATCACTCCATCTCCATCTTGTATACCCTCCAGGCAGAAAACCTATTACCTGGGTTACAGACTTGTGCATGTAGCAGTGTTTCACTAGATGAGCCTGTATTTAATCCTATGCCCAACTCTCTAACGAGTACAATTATTAGAATAATAACTACAACGTATTTTACCAGGAAGAATTTAGTGATATTTATTTTCATCTAATTAGGATAAATTGTGATATAACACTGTTCACTAAAGGTTGAATTTGAGCCAGATGGGCAGAAATCACCAGTCAAAAGTAAAATCTTATGATTATGTATTCATATTTTCCGAAAATAATTCAACTGTGAAGCAAACATGCTTTGTGAATAGACAATCAGAACGAGAAAGCAGCATGGTGACTGTACAATGCACAGACATGTGCATGCTGTCTATCTCGTGTTGTGCACATACTTATCTGACGTCAGAGCACCAGAGTCACATGATCTTCCAGTGCTCAATCAGATCAGTGCACAGGGAGCGCAAGAGAGGCAACACGGAAGGCTGCTGTTTCTCGCACAAGAGGTTAGGTAAGCACCAGGCAAAGATGGAGGTGTGGGGGGATGTCTGTGTCATAATAATGGGCATACTGTCTGTTGCATTTAATAAACATAAAGTGGCATTATAGAGGGCATTCTGGCTTGGCATGTTAATGGGAATATATGCCTTATTAATGGGCATACTGGCTATAGAATATTAATGGGCATACTGTGGAATGTTAATGGGCATACTGGCTGTGGCATGTTAATGTACATATGGTGGCTTATTAATGGGCATTCTGGCTGTGGTATATAAAGTGGCATATAGTGGCATAAACTGGGCATACTGGCGGTGGCATATTAATAGGCAAACTGGCTATGGTATATTAATAGGCAAAGAGTGGAAAATTAATGGGAAAACTGGCTGTGGCAAATTAATGGGAAAACTGTGGAATATTAATATGAAAACAGTAGCATATTAACGGGCAAACAGTGGCATGTTATTGGACATACTGGCTGTGGCATGTTAATGGGCATACTGGCTGTGGTATATTCATGGGCAAACTGGCTATGGCATATTCATAGGTAAACTAACAATGGCATATTAATGGGCAAACATTGGCATGTTAATGGGCATACTGACTGTGGCATGTTAATGGCCATACTGGCTGTGGTATAATCATGGGCAAACTGGTTGTGGCATATTCATGGGTAAACTAACAGTGGCATATTAAGGGGCATAACGTAGCATATTAATGGGCATATGGTGGCATATTCTTAGGTAAACTAACAGTGGCATATTAATGGGCAAACAGTGGCATGTTAATGGGCATGCTGACTCTGGCATGTCATGGGGAAATAGCAGCAAATCCTGGAGGTGCAATACGGGTGATAGGGCATGTCCTGGGGTGTATTTAAATCACTGGCATTATATACTAAGACCTGGATAAAATGACTTTTGGAGGGTAGGGGGGCGAGAGGGAGATATGGAGGAATAATGTTTTTTAAGTAAGGGGCCCTGAAATTTCTGATGGCAGCCCTGCTGGTCATGACTGTATATTCAGGTTTTTTCTTCTTTTTTTTTTAAAGAAAAATTAAATCTGACTAATATAGTAATTTTCCTGTTAATCATTCACTAGACAGATCTGTCTAAAATAGTTAAACAAAAGCATAGCAACATCTTTTTTCCTGATTCCATTTCATTGCCAGAATACACTCTATGGAATATATCAGCATGATATTAGATTCTAACAAATTGTTTGGAAGGGTTAAGACAAAATTTGCAACACTGACACAGGATTTCTATGAGAAAAACAGGTATGCTGAGCTGTGTGGGATATTTATATATGGTCAGTGATGCTTTTTGATTTTCTCACCACAACAGATAATTTATGTGTTTAATGAAAAGTGTAACAAATATAAACAACGACAGAAGCACACAAGGAGCTGGTGAGTGTAAAAGACCAGGTTTTTTTTTTCAATGGAAGTTGACAGACCTATATATCATTTACTGATTTATGAATGTTTGCATTGAAAATGACACTTTCACCTTTTGTGACAAGGAACATAATAAAATACAGGTCAGATGAACAATTCAGCAGTGTTATGTCTTGACACTTCAAAGAGAAGGATTGCTCAGAACAATCTTGGTTTATGCCCTGCTTGCTAACATTTACGGCATACTTTATAAGAAAGAACATCACTTTCCTAAATACATCTATTGGTTTTGGGTTTCTACTTATTGGTGCCTGATACTGTGCCGAACCTGCCAAATGTAGTCATACTACTAAACACATTGGGCTCTATTCACTCCAATTTCGAGAACAGTGTGAGGAGGTAGACTTGGGAGGTTGACTTTAACTTTAAAAATCAACCTACCAAGTCAACCTCCTCCCGCTATTCACTAAAGGAAACTTGACCTCCCTCTCCCCCAATCTCACCAAAGTTCATCTTGATCTTACATCTTGAAATCCCTTAAGAGTAAAGCAAGAAAAATTGCTATTGACAATTGCTATTTGGGCTCCCCAAATGACCCTCAGGATGCAACACATATGGGGGGGCCAGGGCAAATTGACCTGCCCCCCCCCCTTAAATCAAGAATGGTGCAAGGAGCCCCCGGGACCCGGTGTTTAGGAAGGGGGGTTATTTTGAGTTAATTAGCTTGGAAAATGTTAGCTCTGCAGTTGGACTTAGAGCCTGAAAAGCACTTTTTTACTTCCCCCATTGAAATTAATGGGAGAGTTTTTCATCTCACTCCCATTCATTTTGACATGCTTCAGCTCATCTTGATCTTTGCAAAATGGTTTGTGAATACCATTTTGCAAGGTTGAGATAAGGCATTCAAGTGGAGGAGAGTCTGTTCAAGGTTGGAGGTCGAGATCAGTGCAAATTTCAACCTCCAATCTTGACTTTTAGTGAACAGACCCTATTGAGGTGTACTGCCAACTCTTAGGTGATTTTAAGTATTTTAATATTATTGTCAATTGACCATGGTTCACGGTTTAGTAAGTAGAAACCACTGATTTGAGAAATATTAATAAAAAAGGTTTATAATAATTTAAAAGCAAAACATGTCAGAATAAAAGTGAATGTCCTTTTATAGTGACAAAAATAATGCATGTCAGGAGAATACAGCAAAGTTAATGGACCTATTTTATCTTGCAGAACATAAAATCTGAATTTATTTCAGATCTATTCCCTAGAGAGTCACTTGACCAAAAATCTTCATCAGTCTATATCATCCAATTTCTGACTCCATCAATTCAGAAATGTTCCTATATAACTACAATGTCACATAATATTAAACTATGGGTTTGATTTATTCAAACATTTTTGCATAATTAGCACACTCACACCCCCCATTTAATGTGTGGCTGCTGCAGGTATTGCATACAAATCCATTGGGAGCAATCTGAAAGGCCTCCCAAAGGCACTAGGGATGCCTTTTTTGGATCAATCCCTAGGAGCAGTGCCACTTTAAGACACATACTTCCCAAGTTTTTTTGAAACCTGGGTCTGGGTCCCCTTTGAAGGTGGGCCCTGGGGGAATGTCTACCTTGCTCATTGGATAAGATGACCCTACCTGGGAGAAAGCTAAATGTAAGCACTGCAAAAACATAAAGGATGTTATTTTTATAAAGGGTCAGTAACAATATGTATTGCATTACTTTGTACTCAATGTTATTATCATGCTGGAGAAGTCGTTTAGCTAAATTAAATATAGTGTGCTGCGGTTGCTGTTGTTTCAAGGCTACTCTAGAAATTAGATTAAAAAGCAAGATTTAAATAACTATTAAGGGAATGAGTTAAAAGGAATGTTTTGCAGGTGTTTTTAGTATTAAGAGAATTAAGCACTGCTCTGGCAAGCAATGGAAGGATGGATTTGAATATTGATTTCTAATATTTCTCTTCAACTTCTATTGATTAGCAAAACCTTAATTAGTGCAATTTAGAGTCAAAGGCATCTCAAGGTCTATGCCTCAGGTAAAAAACAAATGAATAAGAGCAAAAATTAGCTTTTGATTGCAGGTCCAAAGAACAAAATGTCAAATGTCCCTAATGAAGGAATACATAAAGGACAATTAATTCTTGTTTTAACCATTGTTTCTTTGAAGGAACCGAGGGTTAAATGCAGGTTTATTCTCGGCTGTGTCTCACAGCTAAGACATTGTCGGTCTGGAGGCTGGCGCACTCTGGCAGTGTAAGCGCATCCACAGCCAATCAGAGAGGGGTCTTGCTGCCCTCTTCTGATCAGGTCTGGAGCATGCATGAGTCTCTCTCTGCACTCGCTAGTTAAGGCCCCCTCTGCTGAGGTGAGACGGTTGCCGACCTGACCAGATTGCCTGCTTTCCAAGGAAGCACGGCAGCTGTCAGTCAGAAGATAAACTGGCATGTACTATCAAAAATGCCAGTTTATCCTCATACTAGGGACAACTAACCTAACTCTTTAGTAGAAGTACAAGTGCAAAATAAAGTTTAGTTGTCCATTAAATCTTAATTTGGGGAACAAATGAGAAAACGGAAAGATGAATACCAATTGTACTGATAGGGTTACTAGGTTACTGGGTATTAGCTTACAGCCTTTTGCCCAAAGTAGCTCTATTCTAAATAAACTGGAGAATCTAAGGATTAAAGCTTATTTTTAAGAGTTTTTACTCCAGTGAGGTATTTTCAGCATCATGCATTTTTAATATTATGCAAGTGTAACAATACCTGAATTTTGCTAATAGCGTATAATTGAAATCTGTGTTCAAATACAAGTGACTCAACACAGAATATCTTTAAGTCCCCATAGGTTAGTATTTCCATGACCAGTATAGCCATTTAGCATGTCACTGGTAGTAAAGAGCGGTCCATCACAACTATTAATGTTTTAATGGAAGGGAGTTGTGAGTTGCAGAAGTCTCTTTTGTTTCTGACTACTCCTTTGTCTTTGCAGTAGCTTAGATTGAGACAATCATGAGAAACTCAATCACTGATAAATTAGAGATTATGAGAAAACTAACATGTGCTACCAAATGTCCAGATCTAACTCTCCCCTGTTAGACAACCAGAGGGCAGCAAGAAGTGCAGTGCTCTGGGCCCACTGGGATTTTTGAACTTGATTGCAAGTGTATGCCCACTGGTGTGAGTAGTGGCAATTATAAGAGAATGTAACCAAACAACTGCTGACGCACAACAACTTTACATTTCCTACTTACATGCCGAGTATGTTTAGAACTGAATGTTATAGATCTCACTTTAAAATGATCATCTGAAATAAACGTGTTCTCAACCTCCTTCCTTCGCACTTTCTTAGTCCTCTAAGAATTATGCTCTATTTCTCTACCTTCATCCATTTACTTTAGATCACGGAGAACTGCCGAGATAAATGTACAGTAATTCCATTAGATTTTTTTTCATGCTTGGGAGGGATAAAATCTTCAGAACACAGGCAGTTTCTGTAGCAGTTTGTAAGTTTATGATCCTGAAGCCAATTAAATGTCTGAGTCCGGTGGCAAGTTAGTTGATGGCTTCTTTAGATTTGTATAAACTTTTTTTTCTTCATAGAGAATAATTTCGGGCATACAAAATCACAGTGTATATGTTATGAATGTAATTAATGGGTTTATTATGAAAAACAATCTTTCACAGAAAATTAAACAGAACACTATTTTTTAACATCTGAGACAAGAAACAATTTGTCTAACCTATAGGAAGAAGGTAATACATGAAATACAGTACTGGAAACAGGGTATATCTTAAAAAAATTAGAGAACATGTATATATTATTTTTAATCTAACATCAGCTAGATGTAGAATGTACAATTTATATATCATACACCTCATTTATATATTATACACCAACATTTGCAACTCTGGAGTTTCTACTGACTGAGTATTTATCATAGCAGTCAACAGAAAGATGGTTAACATTAAAGTAAAGGTAAAGGTGGAAAAAGAAGAAGTTATATTTTATTTATCAAATTATAAATACTACTGTTTCCACTAATCACAGATTTTGGATAGCTTCTGGGGGGAAAAAAGAAACAAAATGCCTCAAATAGAAACATGGAACGTGTCGGCAGATAAGAACCATTTGACCCTTCCAGTCTTCCCAATTTTCTAAATACTTTTCTTAGTCCCTGACCTTATCTTATATATAAGATAGCCTTGTGCTTATCCTACGCGTGCTTAAATTCCTTCACTGTGTTTACTTCTACCACTCCTGCTGTAAACTGCTTTGGGACCATTTTCATAAGGTTTGTTTATTGATTTCTGGGGCATCCTCATCCCCATCCTTTTATTTATTTTACAATTGTAAAGCATCATATATGTACATACATGACCAGAGCTCATTGTAATTCAATGAGACTCACCACTATGATTAATATAGACAGTGCTCATTCAATATTATAGTATAATCAAGTATTCCTCATAATAAATAATGTAGAGTACAGCAGGTATTCTATCCAGGAAAGAAATGAAGACTATAATGAATATTTTCATTGATTACTTTAGCAGGATGCTGTGATGTTTTTGCAGTAGAAGTTTTTTTATTATTATTTTTACTCACACTAACAGTAGTTTAGTCTGTGCAACCCTAGACCCATATTTACATTACTTATTTCCTACAGAAAAAAAGGTTAATTTGACTTTTCTCATTTAAAATGAAATCTCCCCTCTACTAGCAGGGATTTCATTCTGCATCCATCCTCCACTGAGGACGGATGCTTAGAGAGGTCCCACGCATTTCCTTTTTTTTGTATTAGAAATAGGTGCATTTGCTTTTTTTTTCTTTTTTTTTTTGGGGGGGGGGGGGGTTGCCATTTCCCTGGGCTGAAGATGTGGAGGTTGTCATGGAGTGTCACTGGACATCAGAAGTATTTTATTTACAGGGCTTCCTTTGGGTGCCAGAGGGTTGGGGAGTAGTTTTCACTGGTCACTCCCTGAAACACAAAAATGTAGTTTTTTTTTTTGTTTTACATGTGTCTCACCCCCTCTCCCTACCTGGGCAAGGTAGAGGTAGGGGGAAGGGTTGGTAGATAGATTTTATTTTATTATTTCTATCATCTATTGGATGGGGTCTGGAGTCACTTGGCCAGTCTTTGAAGGCAGTTTGTTTTATTTTATTTTGGGGGGTCCAAAGCATTTACCCATTTCCCAGTTCCATTTATTATAGGTGGGATCAGGGCTCCTTGCCTGACCCCACTGTATAATATAGGGTCTGGTAGCTATTTGGCCAGCTCCCAGCCTGGTAATGATAGAATTTTATTCTATATTTTGCTGCTGATCCGTGTCAGTTATTCTTTTTAGCTTTATATATTTGTTCCCTCTTTTTTCAAATTATAGGTAGTTTTTGCTTGTATATGTATTCTGAAACTTTGATATTTAGCATTCATTTTTTATTGTGGTCTTACATTTGACACACACACTTAGATAGTCAAGCCACTATATCTTCCTGGTTTTGGAATGATTTGTCCACATTTAGGTAGTTTTGCTTATTGTTAAAGTATGGGTGTTTTGTGGTACACCTCTTGTGTTTTCTGACTCCTCTCCATTCAGTATATTAGTTTTTAAGAAGCAGCTAACGTAATCTCTACTGCAGAACTTAAAAATACACAAACACCCTTAGAATATGTACAAAATACTTACATGGACATTTGTATGCATTTCATATAGTTTTCGATTCCTTTAAACAAACCACACACTAATTAAACATAGTAGCTTTCCCTTGTAGCACGATTGCATCAATTATAATATGCCAGATGTGCATGCAACTTTTCCTAGCTTTAATCACCTGAGTTTGGTATTCACTTGTGACCAAATTAAAATACCTTGGCACAAATGAAGGACAAACATTCTGATGAATCTAGAACTAGACTAGACAACACAAAATCGCTTACATCACTAACTGCCATTATGACTCTGTTAGACCTCTTTGATCGCTTCTTTAACTTCAAAATTAATAGGTCTAAAAATAGAAATACTAAATATCACCATACAATCTTTCCAAACACCCCACATCAGAAATCTCTTTCCATATCACTGGTGTGAGAATTCACTGAAGTATTTACATATACACCTTACGCGGAACACTACTAAAATATACACTATAAAATTTAGCCCCAAATACATTCCACATTTTACCTGGTTAGGCAGAGTACTACTTACTCCAAACATTATTTATTAAACTGCCTAAGCCTTTGTTCTATACATGCATCAGTTTGTTATCAAAATGTATACACAGTATCCACACTTTATTACATCAAATGTTGGCGAAACGACTGCACCACCACCTTTATTCAACACCAATGGCATACAATTGTTTAATTGACACAAAAATTTTAAATCTTCAGTAAAATACATGAATCCTCATACAAGCCTTTGAAGCACTGGTACATGGTCCCTTCGGACATAAATAGATTTTCACTGCAGGTATAGGACAGGTGCTAGAGATGATTCCTGTGGATGACTGCCACAGGAGACATCCTCCACATCTGGTGGAATTGGCCATGTAAATAAATCAGTAAAACTGACTTTGACCCTACCCTGGCTTCTGTTCTACTCCACCACTTTCCTCACTACTCCTTCATTCACAGACTGACTGCATAGATTGGAATTTATTAGACAAATGGAAGATCTAGTATTTACTGTTTAAGGTTTTTCTGGTCTGAATTCCTGGAAGGACAGAATCTGGAATCCTTGATCCGATAGATCCACTGAGATGGTGTCTGTGAGTACCTTGCTCATTCTACTTTACTCCTCTTCACAATTGTGCTAACATTGATCCCCCTTTTCATCTTAAAACCCAGTTCTACCTCCACTTTTGCCTGGTGTCAGAAGGACTATTTTTCTATTCAGTCTGCTAATTCTATACAAAACACCGGTCACCTATATGCATCTTGCACTTTTTGTATTATTGAAGACATTACGAAACCTGTATTGTATTTTCAATATACAAATTTTTTAAATTCAGATTAAACAAAAAAAAGAAAATATATACATTTTGATGGATGTGAAGACATACAGCATAATTTACCAAACTAGTACATCCCACAGTCCAAGTGGTAAGTAACATAGTTTAAAAAAAAACAAAAAAATATTTTTTTCCCACTTGTACTGCGCCTAGGGCACACCGCTAATCAGCACCTTGATATGCCACACCTGTGAGGTGGATGGATTATCTCGGCAAAGGAGAAGCGCTCACTAACACAGATTTAGACAGATTTGTGAATAATATTTGAGAGAAATAGGCCTTTTGTGAACATAGAAAAAGTTTTAGATCTTTGAATTCAGCTCATGAAAAATGGGGGCAAAAACAAAAGTGTTGCGTTTATAATTTTGTTCAGTGTAGTATTAGGATAAAATTGCATCTTCTTTATAATATACATACCATTTTATCCTCTGACTGGCCACGGCCATGCTTCCCTCTTGATCATGCAGGCTGATCCTGTCACTGACCCTTGTATAATCTCCTATAACTAGACAGATGTCTGCTCAAAACTTGCTAAGGATGGTTTAGTCTCTCTTTAAGAAAGAAAAAGTAGCAATGTTCTTTTGCCCACAAAACACATTAAAATAACTGAAGCTAAATTGTTTAAGCCAATAAATGAAAGGAGATATTAGGATTATATGGAACAAAATATTGGAGTTGAAAATATATATGTTACCTGTCGTAACTGTTGTTTGATCTAAGCTTTCTTAAGAATATTATTTTTTTAATCTATAGTTTCTATGACTTGATTATGTCAATAATATGTAAAAGATTGTTGGATTACCCAATGGGTTTGACTATTCTTTAATGTATAATTGTTCCAGTTTATGTAAAAACAAATGGCTCTGAACTGATCAGCTTTGTAAAAATGTCCTCTGTGGATCAACTACCAGGATATAAAGTGGTACTTTTAGTGGAAGAAGTATAGAGATAATTATATTCAATTTAATATTGCCTCATCAAGTAATCATTTGATAGCATATCGGAAAAAGCAATATCGAACAAAATAGTAGTCTGTCCATTTCGCTTTTCTGTGACCAATGGTTTTAGTGTCCTGTGCTAGCATGTAATAAAATATGCAGTCTATCGCTTCATGCTAAATGAGAAGGGTATTTTATGTCGGAATAATGTTTTACTACGGTTATGAAGCCATAGATGATCTGTCTTAAATTATTTGTTAAGAATCCAGAAATAAAACTTTTCATCCGGAAGAAACGTTGATAAAAAAATATCCAGGAAAATATTCCAATATAGCTCTCCAAGGAAAAAGTGACATGAATGCTGAAGAACAGGTGACCACCCCTTCATATATCAAGTACAGAATATGGAAATATAAATTACTTGTCTTGGAAGTGTCTGCCCAATTCTTTGAAGATAAATAGCTTTCACTAATGCTATAAATGTGCTGTTATGCAAATCCAACATGTGCAGTCTCTAGAGCATCTTGTTCAATTCTAAAAATGATCATTCTTCATCAAAACATGTCAAATTATTCCTGCAATATATGACCCAAACAATATATTCTGCTATCTACCAACAGTAATAGAAGGGCCCATGTAATTTCAGATTCCTTATAGTGGATGCTTCACAAAAATACACATAAGAAAAAACTAATAACAAAAATAACAAAGGCTGGGGATGTTCAGGGTACACATGATAACATTTGTGTGCGAGAATATTCAGATGTGTTCTACATTATGACACATCCTAAAACATTTAATGTGAAAATAGCTTAATGTATCAAAATGTACCAACATTTGGATTATTTGCATCATCATTTTGCACAACCTACTTTTTTTCACTATCCCAGCCTATCCTAGATGTTTCATGGATTTTGGATTCCCACATTGTAGATGAGTGACATTAAGCAATTTGTTTTTGGCTTAACATACAAAAATGAGCTTAACACAAACTTTCCACAATACAAGAGTCCATCTAGTCAAACAAATGCTGAAAATGTCAGTACTTTTGGTAAAAGAAACCAAAGGTTATTCTCATTTAACTATTATTTTTTATCATCCTACAACATTTCATGTAAACAATTAATTAATAGAAATGAAGAGATTACATTTCATATAATCAAAAGTATGTAGTGTTACAGCCCACCAGTACACATAATGTGGCCATATAATGTGACTAAATCTCCCATGTCATCTCAGACATAATTTTAAGTAGCTTTAATAAAACTATAGCATTAAGAGTCTGTAACCTGCTAAGGTGTGTGCGCTGATCCATGTGTATTGCATATAACTACTTGGCCATTCCGCAGCAACCCCTTATACAAATTGCTTGTTCAGATTAGGTGCTAATTTTGTAAATATATAGTATAATTTTTAATTTGAATTAATGCACAGTTTCTTTTTAAAGTGTTAGTTTTGGTATGCATTCAACTGTTATACCCCAGCCCTTCTTTCACCATACAACAGATCTCTGACTCATAAGATTTCAAGAAATGGCTGTTTCAGGCATCCCCCACCTCCCCTCTGCATTTAGTGCTGCAGTGTTGAAAGGTTTTTTATTTTATATTTTATTTGTAAAAACACTCCACACACTTTTTCTATTAAATAATTTAATATCACCACTTTATACTCCATATTTGCAGGACCTTCCAATTACTCTACCATATGTGTGCCTCCTCTGTGTTCTGTCTTCCCTATATATAACATCTGCTTTCCTCTAGAAGACCCAATACATTTTATGCTGTGTTACCTGTTTTTAAACTCATCCAACCTCTTCTCTGTAAGTACCCTGTTAGTCTGTAGGGCTGCAGTATTAGTGGCCATAGCGGTGAGGTTCTAATTTCAGAAGACAACTGAGTGGTCTTCAACATTATGATTAGCCATGGGCTAAGATAGTGTCAGTAATAACCCCTGCCGCCATTTGACGCTGACATCGGAGTGGCAACAGGAAATTTGGTCATATAGTCCTAAGTGGGCTTATATTTGTCTCCATTCACCTTCCATTAGTCTTACTCGAGTACTGCTAATATCAACAACAACTCCTGCTCCTGTATTTGTATTTTAGCAACCAATTGTCAGTAAATATTTCCTTTCTATAACAACTTCAGAATTTGTATTGAGTGCATAAAAGGTATATGAATCTTAGTTTTGATTTCAGGAATAGCATGCAATTCAGAGTTAATTTGTTTTTTTTCCATTCTAGCTTCCAGTACGTGGTTATGTTATAATGATAGTAAAGGGAAGATTCCTCTAGTACAACTATTGCAATGTACTGGAACTCCTATTAACAATTCAACAATACAAAGGACTCAAAAAATAAGATGAACAGCTATTTAAGTGCACTCTCGGGAGTTGGCAGCGCCTCTGTGGAATTGGCCAATTTTCAACAAGCATCAAGAGTTCCTATTCTGGTGTCTATTAGCTAGAGAGCAGAGGTCAGTAGGTTGACACTGTGTACATTAGAGCATTAAAGGAGGAGTTTTCCCCACAAACAAATTATAGAGGTACCCTTAAAGAGACTCTGTCAACCGAAATATTGCTTTTGCTGCAATTGTTAGGAATAAAAATTGATGAAACATGATCTATACATTATGTTAGCATTGCATGCAAGTGCATACATGAGGAGAAAATATGTTTTAAATATACTTGTGGTGTCTTCTGTTTATGATATCACCTGCGGCTTAACATGCAAATGAAATCATTTTCAATGGAAAATGTGTAATTTTCATAGCAAGCCACAAGGAGATGTCATAACCAGCAGACAACATAGACACAATTAAATATATTTCTCTTATATTATGCATTTGCATAGCTGTTGTGGTTCATGGCTTTGGATTATTTAATACGGTGCAAGGTTTCACAACTGATGTGCTAAACATATGTAAACTGGTGTGTGAAAAGAACTCCAAATCCATTCAAAATTGAGTCTTTGTTGGAAGTGCCAAGATGGCCACATGGTAACAGTAACAGTAATTTATACTCTTTGTTAGTTTATACTAACAAAGAGACAGAAGCATATTAGATAACAGTATAGCTCACACTAAACTTACATATTTATTGAAACCATCATGCATTTGCCAAAACCTCAAATGCCAACCAATGAATTTTAGGAATTTGGGCAGAAATATATCCTAACAGTTAAATCCCATTTCACAATCACTCGGAAAGGGCAAAGATAATAATTTTTAATAAAATCTAACAAAAAAATAACATAAAAATATACTAGATAAACACTTGTAATATTATCTAGATACATTATCATTAATACTATAAATAAGGTACATGTTAAATGCTAAGCAAAGAGGCAAGTAATGAATTTTTCCTAGTGATGCTGTTAAAAGAAGAAAAATAAGCGTAGAAAAAATAAAGAAAGTGATAAAGATTATACTTATATTTCCAGGTAAGATGTGTCATTGATGAGCTGCATCTGAGTGGATCAAATTGGTCCCTGATGTTTATGAAGAAAGTTACTAGGCCTAAAACACATGGCAGCCTGGCTAGATTTCCCTCAGGCTGTTCTAAATGTAGACTATAGGTCACATATCAACAGTATAAAAATCAAATAACCCAAACTGTATACAAGTATGGAACCAAACATTGATGGAAAACAGGAAAAGAGTTTCCAAAGCTATTCCATAATAAATGCTAAGACAAGTTGAAGACAAATTTTGATTTACTTTGACATATCATTTCCTATGGCCAAAGCACCCAGAATTCAGTCACATGTGTGGCACTGATGACCAAAAAAAGAGTGATCAACATATTGAGTGGTTGTCTCTTCACTGACACTTGTATCAGGAAAATGTAACATATTTCTGGCAACGGTATTATTGAATCAAGAATGGCATATCTGCACTACTTCAAAGCTTTTAAAATTAAAACTTTCATCAGACTGGCTGAGGATATTGGAGCCGCAGTATAACAATGTATTAAATCCCAGATCAGATGATACAACATAAGTGTAATATGCATCTACGGTACATTACCCAGTTCTGACTTTCTGAAATTACAGTAATGCCTTACGTTTTCTTGATTAATGCTTTAAAGCATGACTTTCCCTTTCCTTGGTAGCACAAGAGTAGGATGAATATTATACAATCAATCATCCTGTACAGATAAAGAAAAGAAACCTACTAAATGTTCCATCCTATACATTGTGCTCAATTGTTATTATTACAATGTTATTGATCATTTTATCATTGTACCATGAGTTGGTTTAACCATTGGAACCTTTAAATGTACAATTTGTACAATAAAACTGTCTAAACATTTCTAACATTTATATTGGTAGCTAGTTCACCCATTTAGTCAAGTGACATCCTGAATATCTCTAGTTATGAAGTTATAGCATATTGTCATGTTTTAGATATTGAATTTGCAACAAATCGATTGGAAAGATAAGTTAGGTTATTATGGCCTCTTTTCAGTATCATGGCAGGTCCATAAATAGCTACCTTTTTAATTATTACAAAGTAACATGGTTAGTGCTCACATATTAGTATTATTGATATTGAATACGGTGTGACCAATATCAGGGAGCTTGTCCCACCACTGTTCATGGTAGCAGTCAGAAGTTCTTCCAGCAATTCTTCAGTTTTTCATAAAGATGCCACAAACAGTTATTTATATTTTCTATACAGCAACCTGTTGTTAGAATGTAGTCTTACAGCACAAGAGATAATTTCCCAAAGTTACCACAAGTACTAGTTATTTACTAGCACTCATTCTCGCTCTGAAGTTGAGAAATAGGTTCAAATCAATCAGGATCTACTTTCAGGTTCCAAGGGTGAATAGGTGCAGCAAAAAGTAAGCATGGGAAGCACAGTTTCAATTAAGATTACACAAAACAGGATTGGTAGAACAGAAGATGTTTTGAGAGTTGTGTCAAAGAACACACATTTATTTCTTATTAAGGATAACTACATTTTATTTTTCACTAGTGCTTCCAGTATATGAGCTCAAGTGGAAAGTTACTTGTCCCTAGTGTAAGGATAAAATGTCATCTACTTTGATAGTACATGCCAGTTTATCCTCTGATTTGCAGCTGCCGTGCTTCTCTGGGAAGCAGGTAGTCCTGTCTGGTTGGCGATTGTCTCTCTCTGCTAGCATTTACATGGGATCACCAGCTTGCCCAAAGGCTCTGCTTCAAAGCTGAGGCAGAGCTTAGAGTAAAGATACAAGTCAGATTTACTTTGGAGAAGGGACATCCATTTTTTAACACTTGCTTCTTCTAAGGGAAGCAAGGGTTCAATGAAACTTTAGTTGTGATTTAATAATGCTATTGAAGACATTAAAGAACATATGGGGCTGGAATGTCCCTTAAGAGAGAAAATATTCAGAAGCACCATACCTCTGTAATATCATCAATTCATATGCAAATTAGCTGTTGATGTCACGAAAGCGGAAGGGCTACAAATATAAAAGCAATTTCCTGCAGTCTACAAAATCTGAACAGCTTCTGAATACAGTGTACGAGTGCCAGTAAAACGTTGAAGTTACGTAATCCAGATGGAACCATTGTTGTTTGAACAGGTAGTGCAGTTGCAGCATTTAAAAACTTAGCTCTCTCATCAGTGTGTAATAGAAAAAGATTTTCATGTATAATGCAAAAGCAACACAGAAACACAAGATTTATTAGAGAGTCACTTAGATGGATAAATCACCCAAGTTGAAATAGTGACATTGTTCTAAAATAAATTGTGCAAACTACGAGAAAAAAATATTTGTAGAGGTTCACGTACTGTCATGTGAATTTACTGGATGTAAATGAATAAACCAGCAGTACTTAATTTTCCGTACTGTGACAGTTTATTTATTTTATCCTTTTATGTTAATTTTACATGACACTTTTAAATGATGCTCACACTAAATAAACGTAATGTTGGAAAATTAATATATGCCCTAACAAAGCAATCAGGCAGTGCTTTGCAATAAAATGCAGTACATCAATTTCACATGTAACATTTGTTTTCCAGTTGTATTTGTAGAGTAGTTAAATACCTTTAAAATGTATTATGTGAGTAGAGTACTGAAATAACAACTTACAACACTGCCTGAACTCATTTTTTTAAAAAAAAAATAAGAAAATAAACAATTACATTGCAAAAAAAATAAATTATAATTTAAAAAAATATATTTTATTTGGTTTTAAAATAAATATAAACATGGAAAATCAAAATGTAATAATGTAAAAAGGAAAGACTCAACAGCATCACATCATATAAAAAACTTTAAAAATTGCGTACAGATATCTGACTATGTCATTTTCTGTGGTTTTGGATAACATCTTGAGTAATAACTCAAAAATCTTTATCTAATGGTAGAGTTAGAATGGTCCTGTAATGCCACCATAAAATAACATTAATCATACCTTGGGTAATCCCTAAAAACCTCCCCATAAATATTTCACAATTTCAGCGCTATGTCACTGTTCTAGTCCGTTATTGCCTTGTCTCTGTATATGTCATTGTTTGTTAAACAGTGTTTGTTGCTGTTGTTAACTGTATAAGAATATATATTATCAAGGATGCTTTGATGCCCCTTCGTTGAGTTATCTACGAAGTCAATGTAATTCCCACGTTTTGAAGATTTTTTTGACCTCATATTCTTTATGCAGTTTTGCCTCTAGACAAGTCCATGCAAAATAAGTGTAGTAATTTGTTATGGGACAAGGTAATTGATGCTGGTGAAGGATATTTCCACAGTGGATCAGAAAGTTGGGAGGGACTTTTTGGAATGCGAGTTCCCAGATAGGGAATAGATTTTAAGGCCTTTTGTCTTCTTGCTACTGGCAGATAAGGTGGTTAACAGTTTAGGTGGAGGCATAAAGTCTATGATTTATTTTTGTTGATTCACAAACATATGATTTTTGAGTTGGGAATACAATAATTGCAAAAAGACCTCATTATGTCTGGTGAGTTAACAACAATTCTTATTAAATGACCTAGGGCTTGATTAAATAGCAGCGGTGACAGTGGACATCCCTGTCTCACACCTCTCTCTCATAGTAATATGAGGGTATATGTCTAAGTATTATTATGTCATTTTTACAAGAAGGAAAATGGATAAAACCTTTTTTTCCTGAATCCTTGCCTTATATTATGAAGAAAATGATTTTGATACACTGCACTGTTTTCTATTTATGGGTAGGAATATAAGCCACATCTTGGAGCAGGTTTCTAATTCTCTCAGGCAAGCCATGATATTGCATATTTGCAATATATTAAAAAAATTCTGTCAAGAAACGTACAAAAAAGATCATGTACAGAACAAAACATCTGGGCACATTTCGTATGTGAAAACATGAACTGATCCTTAGGGGTGTCAACTCAGTTCTCAGGGGAGAAAATCCTGACACAGTTTTAGAATGTATCTAATTAATATGATATAGAACAAATGACATGGTATGTCAGTGAGGAATGTATTATGCTGAATAAGGTGCATGCGTGGCAGCGGAGCATAACAAACTGAATATACACATAATTTAATTCAAAGGGAATCCAGTCTAGTGAACAACAGCTCCATTGCCCATTGCCTTCCTACTGGATCTTCTATCAAAATTCCTGCAGTCATGTGACTATCCAAAATATTGTTGTGTCAATTGTATATCTCTATGCACACCTGCTGACACCTTAGCACTATATAAATAAAATCCTCTACATGACTGGAAAGTATAGAAAATAGGAAATACAAGGTAGGCTACAATGTCACTCTTCCATTCTTATCTGATTTCTGGTGTTGTGCACAACCCAATATCATATTAACATGTGTTATAGAGTGAAAGAAAGTGTCTATATAAGGAGGCGGTTGAGAATGTATATGCCCTCCTTATAACTAATGGGTTAGCTCCTGGTCTATTTAGCTTAGCTGGTTTGGGTCTATATTAGCCCATGAGCTTGATATGCAAGTCTGTTTGACACAGTCTATCTCGCTGGGCTTTATTCACTAAAGGTTGAGTATAGTGTCGTTTGCTGACCTCCTTACTAAAGAAAACTTGAACTATCTCTCAACTCACCTCACCAAAGTCCATTTCAATCTCCCATCTTGAACTCCCTTCAGGGAAAATCAATACAAATTGCTATTCACTAACATTTAAAGGGAGTTTGATTTGGGGGGCGAGGTGGACCAACCCCTCTACCGCAACTTGCCTTCTTTACAAATGGTGAGTTGCATTAAAAAGATTTTTATATATATTTTTTGAAATTTAACAAATACCCTATAAGTAAAAAGGTACCCGTAGCTGCTGATGCTCCCACCTCCAATCATAATTATGGAGCACTGGGCAAGTGGACTTAACGGTACTGGGAGCCAATAAGCAGGGATTTCCCCCACAGTGATGGGAGTAGGTTGTAATTAACCCCCATACACTTATATAAAAAATGAAACCCCGTAAATTATAATACCCGTTTTTTTGCCCAAGGCCCCGTGCCACATATTAAATAATGATCCCCCTGTCCGGGACCAGCCCAAGTTCCCGACAATATATTTATTTAATTAATTTAATTAAATAACCCAACCTACCCCCCTACCAGGAGAGGGGGGGTGACAATTCTCAAATATGGATTACCCAATCCTTCTTCTCAGGGAAGCAAAGCAGCTGCTTAAAGGAGCAGATGGCATGTACCATTAAAACTACTGCCATTCCTCACTTCACTTAGAAGCACACAGAAAAAAAAAAAAGTGCATCTTTAAGAATACCGTATTTGCTCGATTATAAGACGAGGTTTTTTTCAGAAAAAAAAATCTGAAAGCTACCCCTCGTCTTATAATCGAGGTCTTCTTATAATCTGACCTCAAATTGAGGTCAGATTATAAGACATGGATCCAGGTCCCCAGCAGAGCTGCAGGGGACCTGGATCCCCCTCTCTGACAGCAGGGGATGTCTGCGCAACGAGTGCAGACTCCCCTGCTTCCGCCCGGCACGACCGCCGGGGCTTCTGTGAAGAAGCCGGGAACTTCCGCTTTCGTCACAGAAGTCCCGGCGAGCGTGCCGGCCGGCAGCAGGGGAGGTCTGCGCTCATCGCGCAGACTTCCTCTGCTGCCCCACTAGGCACCAGGGACAATCGGGCAGCTGGGGGATGTCTGCACTATACGTGCAGATATCCTCCATGCTGCCCGACACGGCAGACTATTATGACGGACAGCTGTCCGTCATAATAGACTGCCGTATCGGGCAGCATGGAGGATGTCTGCAAGTATCGTGCAGACATCCCCCGGCTGCCCCCACTAGCCACCAGGGATCAAGGTAAGGGGAAGGGAGGGAGGGGGGGCAGAGAGACAGGGGGAGGGAGGGAGGGTGGTAGAGAGACAGGGGGAGGGAGGGGGGCAGAGAGACAGGGGGGGAGGGAGGGAGGGGGGCAGAGAGACAGGGGGGGGGAGGGAGGGGGACAGAGAGACAGGGGGGAGGGAGGGGGGCAGAGACAGAGTCAAGGGGAGGGAGGGGGTTAAGAGACAGAGACAAGGGGAGGGAAGGGGTTAAGAGACAGAGACAAGGGGAGTGAGGGGGTTAAGAGACAGAGACAAGGGGAGGGAAGGGGTTAAGAGACAGAGACAAGGGGAGTGAGGGGGTTAAGAGACAGAGACAAGGGGAGTGAGGGGGTTAAGAGACAGAGACAAGGGGAGGGAAGGGGTTAAGAGACAGAGACAAGGTGAGTGAGGGGGTTAAGAGACAGACAAGGGGAGGGGGGAGAGAGAGAAAAATGGGGGCAAGGGAAAGAGAAAGGCAGCATTGGCACATAAAAAGAAATAAAAACTAGAAATACATTTTTTGATATCATCATTTTTTATTAAAAAAGCAATTTACATATGAATATATACAAGTTGAACTTTTTTCCTATAGGGTAGTCTTATATTCAGGCTTTTGGTTTTTTTCCTAATGGAATATCCAAAGTTTGGGGGGTCGTCTTATAATCAGGGTCGACTTATAATTGAGCAAATACGGTATTTGCTGACTGCTTTAAAGACCATACTATATATCTGAAGTGGGAGTATCATGTGGTTATTGTTTGCAAAAATCCACAGAAAACTAAAGTTGTGTGCCACACACTTCAGGGTTCAAATAAATACATTATATAATGAATTGTTCTTTCTAAAACTTTTCTGCTTGTGCCACTCACTTTCGTTCCCCTGGAGCCATAAAGAAACAGAACGCACTGTCAGACTCCGAACACGTCAGATTATTTCATTTCACATTCAACATTTTACCTTCAGGGTTTTGTAGGTCTTAAAATCTGAGTATTAGGAGGTATCAGACAAGTTTCTGACTAATCTTCAAACACACTTTTCATCAATACATTTTCGGGAAAAGGATATTGCTATGGGCATATAAAATACTTGTGATTGAACACTAATTCATTGCAGAAGGTAAAGCTTTTCTTGTTGGCAGTTTTATGTAGATGCTGAAAATCCTTTTAAGATGTGTCAGCTCATTAGAAAGAATAGTAGTGTTGAGTAATTCTATTAGGAGCTTTGTTTTCTGGTATTGTGATACTAAAAACAAAATAACTAAATCCCTGTGATTTTTCCTAAAAGGGATGAATTGTATTGGGTATTGGAGTGCCAGATTACATAATCATACATTACTAAATATCACTTGTAGTTCTCGAGCTAAACTATGATCTCAGCTTTTTGGAACAATCAGGATAGATTTTTGGTAGAGAACATTATATATTTATAAAACATGTTTAGTATTGTCTCATTTGTTTGTTTTTATTTATTTAGTTTCTTTTACATGAGCATCCTTTTTAAAACTTTATGCTGCATGGCACTTTCCTCCTTAAAGGAACATTAGACATTGTTTAACCTAGGGCTAAACAAAACATGTCGAGGGACATTTAAGTAAACCCGACCTTTATCTTAATAGATACATGCGGGTTTACTATCTGTTGTGTTTCTCATGTGAGACACAGCAGTTCCTGGTTGTCCTATTGAAGCATGGCAGGTGTCAGTTAGAGGATAAACTGGCATGTACTATCAAAAGTACATGCCAGTTTATCCTAGGGTTGCCACCTTTTCCTCCAAAAAATACTGGCCATGTGTGGGCGAAGCTACACGAGGGAGGGGTCATGATGGTTGGAGCCACAAAGGGGGCGGATTATCACTGAAATATATATATTATTTGTATATCATGCCAGTGAGAAGCGTGTGTGTATATATATATTTATATATCATATACACACACAAGCTGTCTCTCACACTCGCAAACAAGCTTTCTCGCACACACACACACATGCTGTCTATCACACACACAGACAAGCTGTCTATAACACACAAAGACAAGCAGTTTCTCACACACAGACTGTCTCTCTTTCTCACACACAGACTGTCACTCTCACTCGCTCTCTCACAAACTCCCCCTACCTCTCCGACAATATCTCCCACCCGCCCCACCTACCCTCACAAGCATGTTACCTCCTTGCTGCTGTCTCCCGGTGCAGGTCCGTGGCTGTGAGGGAAGCGTTGTGCGCTCCCCTCCAGCGCGGCTTCAATAAAGTTTGGTGAAAAAAAAAGTTTAAACAAACTTTATTGATCCGCGCGGCTGGAGGGGAGCGCACAATGCTTCCCTCACAGCCACGGACCTGCACCGGGAGACAGCAGCAAGGAGGTAAGTACTGGCTGGGGAATGGGGGAGGAAAATACCGGGCTTTGCCGGGGCCGGTATATCTAATATACCGGCCCCGCCCTGAAGACCCTAAATACCGGCTGTGCCGGCAAATTACTGGCCAGGTGGCAACCCTAGTTTATCCTCATACTAGGGACAACTACAATTTCACTTGTGCTTCTATATTAGAAGCACAAGTGAAAAATAACGTTTAGTTGTCCCTTTAACCCCTTGACGACAAAGGACGTGCCAGGCACGTCCTGGGAGAAACTCCCTTAACGACATCGAGGCAATAGCCAGCACCGAAATTTCTATTTCGGGACCCCCACGATCGCCCCACGGAGCGATCGTGGGGAGCCATATTGACGGAGCATGCTGCTCCGTCAATATGGCTAAGTCCTCTGCCGGTCTGAGCTTCGGAAGTGAAAGTAACTTCACTTCCGTCGCTCTGAATATGCTACTTGACTACCCCTAGTGGTAGTTTAGTAGCATTGCAATGGGAAATATTTAAAATAAATATTTAATTAATTAAAAACAGGTTATTTAGCTATATTAGCCTATAGGGTTAAAATTAAATATTTTTTAGCATAAGGGATAGGGTTAAAATTAAATTAAAGTTAAAAAATATTAAGGGATATAATAAGCATTAGATTTGGGGTTAAATTTAGTGTTAGGGTTAAATTTTGGGTTCGGGTTGGGGTCAAAAGATCAATAGGTTTTTGCCCCATAACTCGGAAAAAAATACCGAAAAATATGGAAACATGCATATTTTTGAACTCGGGAGAGCATTTAGAAACTATTTAGATGGGGCCTTTTTTAATGATTTTATTTGTGTAAATTATATTTTAGGTCAAAGTTAGAAAAAGTGTGTTTTTTTTAATTGTTCATCATATTTTATGATTTTTTTTGTAGTAAATTATAAGATATGATGAACATAATGGTATTTAATGAAAGCCCTTCTTATGATGATAAAAACAACATATAATTTGTGTGGGTACTGTATGTGAGAAATAAAAAAATTACAGCTAAACACAAACACCCTAGAAATGTCAAAACAGCCATTGTCACCAAGGGAAAGTCAAGGTGAAAATGTCTTGTCACTAAGGGGTTAAAGGACATCTATTTTAAAAGCATAAGTGAGGATTAAAGTTTAGCTGTCCTTTAAGGACGAAAGCACCAAAACTGTGATTTTTGTGTTCCGAGACCTGATCACAAAGTAATTGATAGCCAGAGACACAGTGGCAGAGACTCAACCAGGTTCTCTCCTCTTAATACCTCTGCAGCGGCTAATACTTGGTGTTTGTTTAAACACTCTAAACACATACTGATTTTCACATGCGGGGGATTCACATACAGGGGCATCCTGTAAAGGAAGAGAGTATATTTAAAAGAAGAAAAACTACCACAACTAGAGGACATAGTCTAAAATTAGAGGGGAAACTATTTACTGAGAGGGTAGTGGATGTATGGACTAGCCTTCCAGCAGAAGTGGTAGAGGTAAACACAGTCAAGGATTTTAAGCATGCGTGGGATAGACACAAGGCTATCCTAGATATAAGACCGGGAACGGGGGACTAATAAAAGTATTTGTAAAATTGAGCAGACTAGATGGACCGAATGGTTCTTATCTGCCGACACATTCTATGTTTCTATCCTAATATTAATGGGCAGCACTCATGGAAATGACTTATCTAAATACTGAGTGCAACATTGTGGAGGGCATTATATAATATCCACAGACACCTGCCTAATAATGATAGTGTGAATATCAAGTTTTCAGCTAATCATTTTTCAGGTTGTCTAACCTGAAAAAATAATAATAAAACAATAAGAGCAGTCAGTGATCCTCCCCCTAACTCAGTATTAACCAATTCTTCCTATGAAAATGTCATTGTGGTCTGAAGCAGGTTTTTCTTAAGTATCTAATGAGTCATACATGACTCAAGTACAACTAATTTCTATTCCTTTATGCTCATAGTGTATTTTACATTACATTACATGGTGACAAATGCATTAGGAACCAGAATTACTGACAATCACCTCCATTTTAACACTGTAAATGCCACTTAGCTGTCGGTATACATGAACTGCATTATATTAATTTTACAGCTGCTGTATTTTCCCATAATATTAAAGCTATTAAGACAGCATTTATCTGCAGTAAAGTACTAATCAGACTCTGCATTTTTTCAACTATACATAATAGTGGGAGCTGATCTTTGGCTTTAACAAAAGCTTTCTGATTTTAACACTAGGCATTTAAGCCTTGACTGTACCTGTGCACCTAGTATAAAGCACATTCTCTTTATGTTTTATTCTCACAAGGTAATGGTGATGCACTACATTGTTTTTGTTATGTTATTTTAATTTTCCTATCAGCATTAAAATCTACTTTTATATTGCATTATTTTCCTCTACATTGCACTTCAAATCTATTGTGAATGTACAGAATAGAAAAAGGTGGAAAAATAAATGATAAATATATTGTGCTTGCATAACTGAATCCAAATGCAAACTGGTGTCTGCGGAGTCTTCTGCTTATGACATCACATTTTGGCGTGATATGCAAATTACATATTTTCTATTCAAAATGAGTTAATTTGCATATGAAGTAAGACCTTACAGGGAGTGCAGAATTATTAGGCAAATTAGTATTTTGACCACATCATCCTCTTTATGCATGTTGTCTTACTCCAAGCTGTATAGGCTCGAAAGCCTACTACCAATTAAGCATATTAGGTGATGTGCATCTCTGTAATGAGAAGGGGTGTGGTCTAATGACATCAACACCCTATATCAGGTGTGCATAATTATTAGGCAACTTCCTTTCCTTTGGCAAAATGGGTCAATAGAAGGACTTGACAGGCTCAGAAAAGTCAAAAATAGTGAGATATCTTGCAGAGGGATGCAGCACTCTTAAAATTGCAAAGCTTCTGAAGCGTGATCATCGAACAATCAAGCGTTTCATTCAAAATAGTCAACAGGGTCGCAAGAAGCTTGTGGAAAAACCAAGGCGCAAAATAACTGCCCATGAACTGAGAAAAGTCAAGCGTGCAGCTGCCACGATGCCACTTGCCACCAGTTTGGCCATATTTCAGAGCTGCAACATCACTGGAGTGCCCAAAAGCACAAGGTGTGCAATACTCAGAGACATGGCCAAGGTAAGAAAGGCTGAAAGACGACCACCACTGAACAAGACACACAAGCTGAAACGTCAAGACTGGGCCAAGAAATATCTCAAGACTGATTTTTCTAAGGTTTTATGGACTGATGAAATGAGAGTGAGTCTTGATGGGCCAGATGGATGGGCCCGTGGCTGGATTGGTAAAGGGCAGAGAGCTCCAGTCCGACTCAGACGCCAGCAAGGTGGAGGTGGAGTACTGGTTTGGGCTGGTATCATCAAAGATGAGCTTGTGGGGCCTTTTCGGGTTGAGGATGGAGTCAAGCTCAACTCCCAGTCCTACTGCCAGTTCCTGGAAGACACCTTTTTCAAGCAGTGGTACAGGAAGAAGTCTGCATCCTTCAAGAAAAACATGATTTTCATGCAGGACAATGCTCCATCACACGTGTCCAAGTACTCCACAGCGTGGCTGGCAAGAAAGGGTATAAAAGAAGAAAATCTAATGACATGGCCTCCTTGTTCACCTGATCTGAACCCCATTGAGAACCTGTGGTCCATCATCAAATGTGAGATTTACAAGGAGGGAAAACAGTACACCTCTCTGAACAGTGTCTGAGAGGCTGTGGTTGCTGCTGCACGCAATGTTGATGGTGAACAGATCAAAACACTGACAGAATCCATGGATGGCAGGCTTTTGAGTGTCCTTGCAAAGAAAGGTGGCTATATTGGTCACTGATTTGTTTTTGTTTTGTTTTTGAATGTCAGAAATGTATATTTGTGAATGTTGAGATGTTATATTGGTTTCACTGGTAAAAATAAATAATTGAAATGGGTATATATTTGTTTTTTGTTAAGTTGCCTAATAATTATGCACAGTAATAGTCACCTGCACACACAGATATCCCCCTAAAATAGCTAAAACTAAAAACAAACTAAAAACTACTTCCAAAAATATTCAGCTTTGATATTAATGAGTTTTTTGGGTTCATTGAGAACATGGTTGTTGTTCAATAATAAAATTAATCCTCAAAAATACAACTTGCCTAATAATTCTGCACTCCCTGTATGAATCACATGAGTTTCTTATTGTAGCAAAAACAGGAATCTCCTCTTGCCACAATTTGTACTGAGAATCTATATAATTTAAGTTGTATAGAAGCACACAGTCCTAAAATTATGGTCAAGATCTCCATTTGTATCGAGGAAACAGTACTGCGCTGCCAACTTGCCAAATAAATCTTTACCAAATTAGCAACCCATTGCAGCATTAATAAATCCACTTTCTGAGAGTCTGTATTTAATAGGGAATATTTTGTGGAATTTATTATTATTAAATCACAGAAATTCCTAGACACGTTTGGGAACTTTCTGTTTGATAATGTGTGATCTTTTGGATGACCGTAATTTGTAAATGTCGTGCCTGAATATAATTAAACATGTTTCAATAAAAGTTCTCAGTCTGAATTTTTAGGGTTACAGATTTTACCAGTTTTTTTTTTAAATGCACATTAATATATTATTATTATTATGATTATTATTATATATATATATATATATATAATAATATATAATTATATATATATATATATATATATATATATATAAATAATCTTTGTAATACTTACCTTGCAATACTTAACTTGAAAATACATATTTATGTAATTTTCTCCTGATGATTCATCGAGCCCACCATGACATCAGTAGCTCAAGCACAAATTGAAAGTTCTCAGTATGGCCTGTAGACCAATTTGTCCATCATTTACGCTTGTTTGTTTGTATAGTGTCTTGTTTTAGTAACTTACATTTTTTAAGTTCAATTTTTATTGAACATCTGCTTCCATGCAATAAAATAATAACATTTGGGTGCTGTCTTGTGATTATTATTAATTAAGTAAATAGAAAATCTATCAAATGTATATGTTTAATGATTTCATGGGTTAAATCGTGTTTACTGTTGTGTTTGTTGCGCCATAGTCACAAAGTTCATATTATTCTCTTCCTACTGTTGGTTGCATTGGGTTGGAATTTAATATCACCTTAATGGACATTATTCTTTTTGCATTTATTTAACCCTTTCGCGACAATGGACGTGTCAGGCACGTCATGCCGGGAACTCTGTTCCGGACAATGGACGTGCCTGGCACGTCCTGCAGTGAATCAACCACATAATGTGTGAAAATATCTTACATAGAAGAAAAATCAGTCCTGCAGCACTACTGCCTATATTATAAAGGTACTTTTAAAAAAAAATTTGCACGGGTGCCGTCACTTCTACTGTCAACCCTGGTTAAGTTCATTCCAAATATCTAATGATAAAACGGGCTCCATAAAACATTGAAAATAATGTACATGCATCATTACATAAATATTATAGTAAATAAATGATTGCTAAACAAATGCAATAAATCTAACTTAAATATTCCTTATGATAATAATATGCAATTAATGGGGGACCATTAAAGGACAACTGTAGCAACAAATTAACTTGTGATTAATTGAAAGACTGTAAGAAAGTAATACCCACCGTGACCAACTATTATTAAAGATCCAGCACAGCACTGATGGGTCGCTCATTTAAAGAGCTTGGACAGCGCTGTGCTGACTGGTTCCCAGTTAAAGGGCAGACATGAATTTCCTAGTGCCACCAAGTCTGGCTCTTGACCATGCCCCCTCATCAGCGATTATTAGCTCCTTGGGTTCCTCCTCCTGGTTGCCAACTAGTATGGCACCAAATTCAATCATCAGCTGTATTGTATGCTGACTGTAATCCCCTTAAGCTCCTTCCCATTCAATATTGTATGTTGAAGTTAATATTGTTAGAGTTATTTTGTACAATCTATGTTATCAAGATGTTCCTCTCCATATATTATGTGTGTGGTGAATTAATAAATGATCATGTGATTTTACCCAACACAACTGGTCTCGTCAGCTTTGTTGTGGGATTAGCTATCGGGGAGCATGTGATTATAGCAAATCTGAATTGTTCATGTACCAGACCTGAGAAGTAGTTTTGTGGAACTGATTCCAATAGGAGCTACCCATCACAGTAGCCCTCCCATGACAGAAATAAATAATGTACTTTAATGAGCACTCTTTGCTTCATATAACAGGGGGCAGACATGTTGTTTAGAAACTTGGTGCCTGACACGTCCTGCGGTGAAACAAGTGGTTTTCGCGATCAACAATAGCAAAAATCACTCTAACGGTGCTGGTCTTTTGCCTCGATGTCAGCCTCGAATAGCCAGCACCGAAATTTGGTGTCTGGGGCACCCACAATCTCCCCATGGAGCGATCATGGGAGCCATATTGACGGAGCAGCATGCTTTGCCCTCTTGTGGTCAAGAGCTTCGGAAGTGAAAAAACTTCACTTCCGTTGCTCTGAATATGTTGCTTGACTGCCCCTAGAGGCAGTCAGCAACATTGCAACGTTTTAAAAAAAAGATTTAATTATCTTAAAACTGGGATTAGGGCTAGATTAGCTGTTAGGGTTAAAATTAAATAATTTTTAGCAAAAGGGATAGGGTTAAAATTAAATTAAAATATATTAAGGGATAGCATAAGGGTTATAGTTGGGGTTAAATTTAGTGTTTGGGTTAAATTTAGGGTTGGGGTCGGGGTCAAAAGGTCAACTTAGGAAAAAAACAAAAATGCGATTTAGATGGGGTCTTTTTTAATGATTGTATTTGTGTAAATTATATTTTAGGTCAAAGTTAGAAAAAGTGGGTTTTTTCACATTTTTTCATCATATTTTATGATTTTTTTGTAGTAGATTATAAGATATGATGAACATAATGGCTTCTAATGAAAACCCTTCTTACGATGATACAAACAACATATAATTTGTGTGGGTATAGTATGTGAGAGAGAAGAAAATAACAGCTAAAAACAATCACCCCAGAAATGTAAAAACAGTCATTGTCACCAAGGGAAAGCAAAGGTCAAAATGTCTTGTCACTAAGGGGTTAATTAAACAAGAGTTCTATTTTAGCTACAGTTGTCCTTTAACTAAAGTTTGAAAAAAAGGGTAACAACACAAGATAAACCTACCATAATAATGAAAAAATATATAGGTTTTAGATGTGAGCCATGAAATGTTTTCTAGACCCGTAGAACCAAGCTTAATGAAATCAGGTAATTATGAAACGATCATGTTAACATTTTAAAATATGATTTAAAAAAATGAAATTAGAAAAACCCTATCCAACTGGCAATTGTCAAAATCCATGAATGCACTTTTCCAAAAGTTACTCCGCAGTTGTTTTAACAGTAACTAGAGACAAGTTAAATGTTGTGTGGGTAAACTGTTATTATAGTTTAATAATCACTGGTGCAGGTATATTAGGCTTGTGGGATGATAATGTATTTGCCTTGATGATCCAGTTCAGTGATTTGATGGATGTGGAACATATGGCGATGTACAGAAGACTGTGTACTTAAGCAGTAAAGGAAGCGTTGAGAAGCACAGTTCACAAAATGTGAGAAATTACTGGCTGAATACCATAATGCAGACAATTAGAAATACTTTCTATATCACCTATTCATATGGAGATGACGATCTCAAAAGAGTCAAGCAAATAATGTGAAACGAAAAAAAGGTGCCATATTGATACAGTTGCAACTTCAAAAATATGACAATTTTGTGCATTTCATGCAGCTAATAATCTGCAGTAAATATTCATCTGTAGACCCTGCAAATTTAACCCTTTTATTTATCTTGCCAGCCCATGGGATGAACAGTTCAGCATGGTTATATTAATTTTGTTCTTGAATGTCTAAAAACATTTAACAAAATTATTTGTATTAAGATCCTTATTGTACTTGAATATTATCTTTTTCATAGATTGTTTTTTCAATTACCATATGCTATATATATATATATATATATATATATATATATATATATATATATATATATATATAGCATTTGCCAAATCAGTAGGATATTTATTGCATTTATAATACTAGACTACATATGACAAATGATCAAAACCAACATCATTTGCTGTAAAAAAAAAAAAAAAAAAAAAAAAAACAATTGAGGTCTTAGGAAATGACAAAAATAAGTAACATGCACGTATAAACATATAAACAGAAAAGAGTTACAGAAATCTCTTTGAATTGTAAAAAAAAAGTTGCAATTCCATTGATTTTTAAAGCAGACTCAAGTGTTCACAGGAATCACACTTTTAGTTACCGTTTACTGTTCCTTTCGACATAAGCAGATAAATAGGAATGAAAATTGGCATACATTCTATAGTATCCAAAATATTCTACAGGAAGAAAATTATAGATGCAGGATTGGACCATTGACAGAGTTTTGGTGTCATAATCTGTTTAAGAGTGTGTGTTTTTTAATAAATGTATCTGCATTCTAAATTCCAAGATTTAGGTTTCCAAACTTGGTAAACTCAGTGGGAGTTTCAGACAACTAAGGAATGGGTTATCTTTTCAGTGTTATAAGAATCCGTTGTTGTTAATGTTAGATTTTATATGGTTAAATGTCATTGTGTTACTAGGAAATCATGCACAGTAATATATCACGCTAGCATCCAGAGTACCAGCTCAAATATACAGTATTTCATCTAAAAAAAAAAAAAAAAATCCCCAGCAGTCACCGAACCTTATTAATCTGCTACATCACAGGAAATGCTTTAGGATTTGCTTTCCTTATTATCAAAGATTAGTGAGAGTTTGCACATTCAGTGAAGGCCAGCAGCCTATTAATCTGCTGACAACACCAGTTTCAAGAGTAGATGAAAGCATCCAACAGTAACTCACAGGTGACAGTTTTTCTCACATCTTACATATTCTCCACTTGTATTGCATTGGCCTTGATGCATGACAGCATAAATGAAAATTTACATTAAGACAGTAGTTTAAAAAAGAAAACCCCAGGATCTCTAGCAATTTTTTTTTTTTTTTTACCTAAATGCACCAAAGGCTAACCAACCAGGGCCTAGATTAAGTCCTTACACAGATATGATGGTGTAATTGGCTGCAGCAGGCTATGTAAATGCTTTGGATCTCATGCAGAAACTCAGCAGAAGGATTAATAAGAATAGTGTAATTTTAGACATTTATGAGTAGACTTCGACCATGGAGTCCAACTGGTTAACATTAAATGCTAACTGCAAAGCCAGAAGAAGTTAAGTTAGAGGTTTCTGGCTGGTAAGTAGGGTTTCTGACACAAGGCACATACTAAAACTGAATATTAAATAGTGTCAGGTTATTATAAAACATCCCATCATACAGCATATGATTTGTGAAAGTACAGATGGTATTTCCATTGCAACTAGAACATGGATATCATTAGAGTAATTTAAATTATGCTAAAATATGTAATTCTGAGTTACAGCTGCTGTACTGCAGATCCTTTTAACTCTGAATTATCCATATGAATTGATCATCTAAGATTATTTTCTCAGATACAATGACCCATATAGCAAAATAGATGTTCACAGAACAATTGTGGGCAGATGTTACTTATTTCAACTATTAATGATATAATCTCAGTTGAATATTTGGATTCCTAAGAAAAGTTAGGAGCTGGAAATAAAGATGCCTTCATGTGACACTGAAATACAAAAAGGAAGAGAGCGTAGATAATTTGCAAGGTTAAATTGACAGCTGACATGTCATACCTGACCAACCCTACACATTTTTAAACTACAGCTATACTTTAATTTCCCAGAAAAAGGAGAAATCATTTTGCTGTCTTTTTTAAAATATATATATATATATATTTTCATTAAACTTGGAAAGAGAAGGTACAAAGCATAAATTGCAGATTAGTATACAGAGAGTGTTTATTGTCTTTTTGTTGATGCATGCAGTTGATATTGTCTGGTATGCATCAGAAAAGGGCAGACATTTTACTTTTCTAGACTATATATAGGATGTAGCTTTTACATTGCTTCCAAAATGTCTTCTGCAATCCTTTAAATGCTATTGCATGTCATCACCACAATCTGGTATTTTTAGACCTAATAGCAGCATGAAATGCTCTACTTATTAGCATCATAACCTTGTAAAATGACATGCAAATTTCAAATTCTCCATTGAAGTAGTTCATTTGCATGTGGACGAACAAGGTGATATCAGTGGACAGCACACATATTTACAAACATGCTTCTTTTAATCTATGGCACATGTTTATAACACATTTTCTCTTTAACTATGCATGTGCTTGTATTTCTGATAACTCGGTTATTTTATTCACTATATTCAGTACAAGAATTATTAATGAATACGTATTGACAGAGTCTATATAAGCCACTTGGCCATTGTCTGCTACAAAAGCAAGATGGCTACCCATTTTAGATTTTATTCATATCTGTTTGACAATGGCAACATACACACCAAGTGGCACAAAACACCCCACATCACTCATTTTATGTACCTCAGAATAATGGACACTTCTGGAAATTGAACATGTGACCCCCCCAAGGGTTGAACAGATTCTACTGATGATGCATTAGCCCACTGAGCTATCTCACTGGCTTTTTTGTTGTTTTGTTACTGTAATTGCTTATTCCCTAGAGTAAAATTGTCTTTGACAAATGTGCTGCTCAGTACATTGGAAACTAGGTATTTAATCAATGAAAGATAGTTTGATAGCAAACAACACAGCTAATTCAATATGTCAGCTTGACACTGAGCATCCTCTTATACACAGGTTTTAGGATTTAAATAGGCAGAAGCTATATCTATATCACTAAATACAGAAAAACACCAGAACAATTATTTCTAAGAATGTAGATGAATTCCTCTGCTAAAAGGATCTTATCATCTACCAGACAGCATATATATTGTAGAGGCAGAGGAAAACAAACTTAACAAAGTAATCAGTACTAGCAGCAAAAGGACTCCATGTATATGGGTCAATAGATATCAGAAGCCACACAAACAAACTCCATTACAACAGGCTAAGACTAATCCTATGACGTCTAAGGAAGCCCAATCTCGCTTCAGATCGATAGTGCCAGTGGTACAGGTGTATAGAAGCCAATGGGTGGTATCTCGAGGGTCCCCCTCTGGGTCAACAGATGTTAGAAGCCACATAACAAGCCTCCGTAACAACAGGTTAAAACTAATCCCATGATGTCTTAAGAAAGTGTCTCATCGGAGGTATAGATGGGGAAGGTCCAGGGTCCAGAGTCGAGCAGCCAGACAAAAAGTAGCCCTAGGTATTGCATCCTTGAATTGGACTTCCTAAGGGGCACAACATTAACACTATAAATAAAAAGGCTATGCTAACACAAACACAAACTACACTATAAATAACAAAACACCTGTTTATTGTCCAATCTAAAACATTCCTTCCTTTGTTGGGCATTAGTCTCAGGTTCCACGTGTGTTCTGAAGACAATTAACACACACATCCATTGGGTGGACTATGTGAGACACAACAGCGCCAATCCTATTGATCCAATTAGGCTGTGGAAGTCAGCTGAAGTGTTATAACACAGTAGCATGATCTATTCATCTTCACTTTGATATTCTGTAACACAAAGTTAACTGGAGACCAGCAATTGTCATGCATAAAGCACAAACTTACAACATAGAATTACCATACACTCTTAATTGGCATGACTAAAATAATTTTTTGGATGTGTGTTTTTAATTGACTTCAGAATGCATCTGGAGCCTTGGAGTGGAGCCCCACAAAATAAGGAGCATTTTAAATTGGACAATTAACAGGACTTTTAAGTTAGTATTTAATTTTTTGTAGTGTAGTTGATGTTTATATTAGCATTGCCCTTTTGATTTATACTGCTGACTTTGTGCCCATGGGGAAGTCTGATAAAAAGAAATGTGTAGGGTAAATTTTAACTACCATATCAATAAAAGGGTAGCCTGTTCTCACATAACACCTTCCGTGCATTCGTACATCCCTGGATGATCTCCATCTACACCCCTGATGAAACACTTCTTTAAACATCATAGCGTAAGTCTTAGCCCATCGTAATAAAGGTTGCTTTTGTGGCTTCTCTAGAATACCATCCAGTGGTATTCTATACACCTACATGCTGGCTGCAAGCCTCTGGGCTATTTGCTTGACCTATGCTGTGTTTCTTATGCATTTTAATAAAAATGCAATTGTTAGTGCGTGTATTTATCAATATTTTCTCATTCTTTCCTATTCTCATGTTCTTTTTACATATACATGTCGTCATTATGTTGCTAGTACTGAGTACTTCACTTTTCATTGCCTCTACGATATATATCTACCTCAATCAATACTTTTTGTCCAAATTCCACTTGACAAAACAGTCTAAACTGTTGCAAATCAATACAATGAGACACCAAGGACACTGTGAAAAAGTATCAAAAGCCAAGGCAAATGATTTTCTGTTAAACTATTCCAGACTTGTCACTTGTGATTCTGTGACCATTCCATTTCTGAATGATTTGAGATTCAATAGCATTAAAGTGCCAGAGGGTTGTGCAATGCAATTTACTCCCAAAACGTACCAAAAGGGTTAATGGCTGAGGACTACCGTGGCAGCAATGATCAGCCTGGCTGATGAATATCATACTTCTGTTGTTCTGACTGACTGAGCATCCTTGCTAAAACATTGGCAGGCAGCACACACACTCAGGGAATTGCTTCTGAATATTGGACCAGAAATGATCAATCAATTATGCTTTATTTTCCTGTGCAGTAAAATTAGTAATTTACGCAACATTTTCACGTTGGCACAATTGTGACATCTGCTAGGTTTTAGGGTAAATTTATGTTTTGTTGTGTTTTTCTTTTAAGCGGTGGAAACGTGGTTCAATGAGAATTCTACTTTCAATCAGTGAAAACAACCTTTCCTAAGCTTCCAAGATTATTTTATACTATAGGAATACACAGAAAATAAAATGGCATCTGATATTCTTTGGTTGGAAAACAATTTACTTCAGCTAAAATATTTAAAATTTCAATTCAAACAAAATTAAATCATCATCATATTTCTAAGCACACAAGTGGTCTGATATATACTGTCTTGTGAGTTCCAAAAAGTAGGAGTCAGTTTACTGGCTGAGCGCTATGGGAGTTGTATATTCCATAACAGCTGAAATGTCAATAGCTGTGGAACTTTACAGATGAGTGAACAACACATACCTTGCCAAAGATAATTTTGTCTTGGGAATAAACAATTAAGGTAACTAAATAATGAACACGTTGAAAATAATTATCCCCAACATGAAGTGGCTTGTTTCATGCAAATAGATGTGTGCTTTTGCCATTGCTAACAGAACATAATAGAAACAAAAAAGTGCCGCCATCATGCTTTTATAGGAGACAATCACAGTGGCTTATAAATATTCAGTCAATATATATGCATGAATATTGCATGCACTTTTTATATAGAAATTAAAAATATGTATAAATTGAGTTATCTGAAATATAAGCAAATGCCGTTTAAGATTCAAATTAGTGTTTTGCTCCAGCATTTAACAGTATATTTATTAAGAAAGTCTTCAGTTTAGCATTTTATAATATAATATACAATATATTAAAAAGATGTGTACATACGTCTGTGCAATGACAATGGTGCTACAAAGTCATTATTCCAGATTAATATAAAGCATATGTAGAAGTTGCAACCTAAATAACTAATGTATGTTTCAGTCTATTTTTATTTTATTTTATGGTTAAACAGCCATTACACTGACTAAATGTAAAATGATGTTACTTTTTGTGATTTTACATATAAAAATGGTCTTTGACAAAAATATATATATATTGTACCGCTGGTACCTCGACCTCACAGAAGAACTTGTTTGATGAATCCATCTGTGCTGCAAGGTTTATTAACCCAGTCACTTGACACTTAGTCACAAGTCCTCAGTTTAATAATTTGTGTGTCTGTTCAGCCAGTAAAAATCAATCAAAGCAGGAAATCTCTGGTGAAAAAGAATTCCGCAATGAAATAGCAAGCAAACCATATTGTCTGCTTAATTACCAAATTACTTTTGCTTCCCAACAGTAGGTGAGCACTGATGATGGTTATGTCACAAAAATAAAAAACACTTAAGTCTGCCACCTGGGTGAACATCGTAATCCAATACCGTAGCCAAATCAATAGACATTATAAACCATCATAGCACAACAAGACGTTGTAATTCGCTGTAACAATCACACCAATATAAAGGAAACATAAATAAGCAAACTATTCTGATTAGAATAGTGGAACTGAAGTGACATCCCACTCTATTCTTAATGCAGATAATTGTTTTACTGTATCCTTGTTTTTATTCAAACCTCAACTCTAGTTACTGTTCAGCTACTGAACTGAAAAACTCTGAGCAATTGTGCTTGGCATGGACTTATAGGCATTCATGGTGTGCATGCCTGCATACATGGATTGCGTCCCCATGGTTCTCCTAAGATGCATAGGTACCACTAATGTATGTTCAAGTACAAGCATACATGCACAATGGCAATTTATATTTAACTTCATGTGAGCAGCCCTGTCAATTGGGTGGAAAGATTAGGCAGACTAATTAGCCCAAATGGTGCTTATCTGCTGACACATTCTATATTTGTAAAAAAACAGAGGAGGAAGAACATCTACAAAAAAAACCCCTGTAAAATACAAGTTTTGAAGGTAGCAATACTTGTATTTAAAGAGTTAAACTGTAGAAATGTAATGGCAATTATGGTCTCTTTTTTTTTTTTGGAAGACTATGCAATGTCAGTAATTAGATTTATACATACTTGAGGCTATGGCATTTTATCTGAGTAGGTCTATCACTTCCATTTTGTTTATGCCATACAAATGTGTAACCACATATTTTTTAGACTCAGCTGTTTTAAGGTCTAGCAATACATCAAACAAATTAATTCTAGATTACATTATACACTTTGAAAAGGCAAAGGCTATAATATAATCTGAATAATTAATTCAGTTTACCTTTAGAGGCAGACTGAATTAATAAAATAATAACCTGGCTATCTAATTAATCTAAACCTATTTATTTGTCTGTTGCAAATGTGTCAAAGTGGCTGACAATAAAAAAAAATCATGTTATGGAATTAGAAATTTCCCAAAATAAAATGTACTGAAATTAAAATATTCCTCTGCTCATCTACTTCGTAACCTAACAGTCTAAAAGTTAAATGTATCTGTTGTTACTTGCCTTGTTAAACAAAAGCGTTTTAGAATTATGCACACAGTGCAATAACAAAAGGGTGGGTTGTTCAAGTTCCTAATGAAGAACTGCAACAAATTGATTTACAATGTGTCATGTCAATATCATTTTATGTTTTCTTTTAATTACCTTCAACATGACATTTTAATTCAGAAAGAAAAGGCTGATGGCATAATCTATTGACTGATCTATATTTATGCCTCATGGGAAAATACCTGTATCATCCAAATCTTTTGCTTTGGAAAGGATGCTCCAAAAGGGCTCGCTAATCTATGTTTTAATCAATACACATTCAAAATAGGAAGAGAGGAAAAAAACGCATTTGCCATAAATCAAGTGCAAACGTCATTACTTTCCAGCAGTTTTCCTTGGATCAGTTAATCAATAATTGGGTTGTCATCCAGTAAATTACTGTGCAGTATTGCACTGTCTCTCAAATTATGAGAGCAGACAGAACATAGTCCACAAATAAAAGGACCAGTAATCTAGTTATTTCCAAATTGTGTGTCTGAAATGAAAGTGAAAAAAAAGATTAAAATGTATTCTAATAAACATACAAGGGTGTACTCAATACAGGAATTTCAAACTTAAGGCCACAGTAGGAGTTGGAAAAATTCTCCCATTCAACTAGTTGGAAACATTTTCCAACTAAAGTTTCCTAATAAAATTCCCAGAAGTATACCCTACATTCTATATAATGACTTAAGAGTTTATTGGCCATGAGTGTGTCCACTCTTATTTGTCTGGCTGATCCTAATTGACAGGGCCGCCATCAGGGGGTGACGGGCGATACCCCTGTCACGGGCCCGGTGAGCCCGATTGGGCCCGGCCCTTTAAAAAAAAAAAAACGGGGCATCTGCCCAGGGCCCACTCATTCCTGGGGTCCGTGGCAGCTGCCCCGTGAGCCCTCGCCAGGCCGGCCGTTCACATGGAGTTCAAAGCAAAGAGTTAAAACGGACAGTGTGTGTGTATGTCAGTGTGAGTGAGTGTGTGTGTATGTATGTCAGTGTAAATGAGAGTGTGTGTATGTCAGTGTAAGTGAGTGTAAGTGTGAGTGTGAGTGTAAGTGAGTGTGTGTGTAAGTGAGTGTGTGTGTGTATGTCAGTGTAAGTGAGTGTGTGTGTATGTCAGTGAGTGTGTGTGTATGTATGTCAGTGTAAATGAGAGTGTGTGTATGTCAGTGTAAGTGAGTGTGAGTGTAAGTGAGTGTGAGTGTAAGTGAGTGTGTGTGTGTATGTCAGTGTAAGTGAGAGTGTGTGTATGTCAGTGTGAGTGACACTGCCTATATCTGTCTAGCCACTCAAGGGGTTAACTCCTCTGACACTGCCTCTGTCTAGCCACCCAAGGGGTCAATGCCTCTGACACTGCCTAGATCTGTCTAGCCACCCAAGGGGTTAACTTCTCTGACACTGCCTAGATCTGTCTAGCCTCCCAAGGGGTTAACTCCTCTGACATTGCCTAGATCTGTCTAGCCATCCAGGGGTTAACTAATCTGACACTGCCTGTATATGTCAAGAAATCCAGGGGTTTACTCCTCTGACCCTGACTATATGTGTCTGGATTTTGTTACAGGTCACTGGTCACATTAGGTGCCCCCCCGTTTATCCATTAATATGTGACATCCAGCAGATGCGGACCCCAGGCTTTTAGTCACATATTAATTGTAAAACTATCGGGGGGGGGGGCAGAATTTCTTCAGTAAGGGGCCCTGAAATTTTCTGATGACGGCCCTGATAATCTATGCAGATTACTGCACTATTTATGCCTGACCAAAGGCCCAATGAATACCTTGCAATTTTGCAGTCAACATGACTGTTTTGAAGAATGTACATTTTTTTTAAGGAGGAACTATTGAATATAGTTATTCACACCTACCTCTGAGGGATCTGAATGGTGAAACACATAAGGTTCTGTGGAATGTAAGAACACTTTGCAGTTTCCATATGACTATGAGAGCAGCCTTGTGATTGAAAACTGACCTGAGTTGCTATATTGTAGCGTAGATAATAACTCTTCAAAGCTATACCATGACATAGAAGGTGGGATTGATGTTGGGTAAAAGAATGTTACAACATAGGAACATAGCATGTGTTAGCAGATAAGAACCATTCAGCCCATCTATTCTGCCCAACTTGTGACAAAAAATAACATCTGTCTGTTATACTTTCATTAGGCCCAGGCCTTATCTTAGATATAGGATAGCCTTATGTCTATTCCATTCAAGGTATTCATCCACTACCCTCTCAGTTATACTTTCTGATATGACTTGTAAACCTTTACCCCTCTAAGTTAAAGCTATATACTTTTGGTAGTTTTGCTATTTTAAATATACTCTTCTCCTTTACTGTGATATTCCCTCTATGTATTTAAATGTTTCTATCATCTCTCCTTGGTTTCATCTTTCTTCCAAGCTATACATGTTAAGATAATTTAACTTTCCTGGTAAAGGTTATCCTACAATCCATGCATCAGTTTAGCGGCCTTTCTCTGGACTCTCTCCAAAGTATCTACATTCTTCTGGAGATACAGTCTCCAGTACTGCATACAATATTCCAATTGAGGTTTCACCAGTGCTTTGTACAATGCTATGTTTACTCTTTCTACTGCTAATACCTGTCCCTGTGCAACCAAGCATTTCCTGCTGCTCTATACATTGCCTACCTACCTTTCAATCCTCTAAATAATTACCCGTAAATCCCTTTCCTCAGATGTTGACGTTGTCTCAAATATCCTTTAATCTGCCCTTCAGTTTTTAAGCCCAAGTTGCATTATCATTTCAGTTGCCTGTGCCAGTGCCCATTTTTCTAATTTGGCTAAATCATTTGCCATTTGGCTTGTCCCTCCAGGAACATCAACCCTGATGCAATTTTGTGTGCCATCAGAAAGAAAGACACACCTTACTAACAAAACCTTCTGCCATAACCCTAATACATCTAATAATAAATAATCTTATATTAAAGAGAATGGGTACAAATACCCGTCTCTGAGGTACCCCAAACAGTATATGAAACAGCTGTTGATTCTAAACAAAACACATCTGGAGAGACTTATTGGCAGACGCAGCAAGGCTCTGCAGAAACATTGTAAATTATTAAAAATAAATAAGGCTGTGCCACCAACTCCATGCTAGCTAAATAGATTAGCCAATGTCAACACTAGTATGTATGTAGAATTGTTTTAAAAAGGTGATAACTTCCTGAAGTTACAGTATCTTTAATCAGAGCAACAATTGACTTTGCCATTCAGTATCTAGGGTGTAAAGTTTGAAAGAAGGCTTTTAATTCTGGATTAGGAACAGATGACAAGTGATGCTGACATTGATCAATAATGCTAATGTAACCTAAATGGATACCTAGAGGGAACATACATTTCAATTAAACATTCAAAAGCAGCAAGTATTCATTGACTTTGTATAAATGAAAACAAACATTGTCATGAATGACAAAACATCAAAACACCATGCAAACTGGTTTTATGGAAGAGGTGATCCATAGTCAGGAAGGGCATTTTAATTTGTGACCCACTGTCCACAACTCCCCTGTACTCTCAACTGGCTACCCTTCCGGGCATGAAGGGGCATCAGTTCTGGTGCTAAGGGCAAATTCTGCACAAACTTATTCTTTTTTATATACATTGTAAATAGTTTTAGTATATTTTAATAATCTTTTTACCATAAAACTTATTACAGTTGAATACAGTTTCAGGTGAATAACTTCAGCAGGGCCTCTAAATCAGTCAATTTAAAAATCTCACATCAGTGAGAAAGGCAATGTTCAGCAAGCTGTTGACGGAATGGGACTGTTCTTCCGGGCTTTTTTATTGTGGCAGTTACAGAAGCTGACCGTTCAGCATAGCTGTTTCGTGGCAGAACAATACAATGATTCGTCACAGCGCAATTAACTTATGTCAGTTTTAGGGTTTGTTTAGGGTTAGTATTAGGGTTAGGGGTTAGTTTTAGGGTTAGTATTAAGGCTTGCTTTTAGGGTTAGTACCTGTTTTTGGGTTAGTATTAGAGGTTAGTTACTTTACTAGGGGGGATACTAGGGTTAGTATTTGTTGGCACTGATAGTTCAGCTCTGAAACGGCCTTGCAGAATTGTCAGTGCTGTAACTGCTGCAATGAAACAGCCACAAAGAACAGTCATACACCCTGCCGGCAGGTATATTTAAATTTTAAACAACAGAAGCAAATGTTAAAAATACTTTGTCCAATTTAAACCTGACATGTATCTTTGTTGATGCACTCGGGCTTACTCTGAGCTCATCAGATGCTGCTCAACCAATCAGTATGGGGTCTTGCTCCACACGTGGGATCGGGGTATAAATGGGCTGACTGCAGAAAGAGACCTTCACTAACAAAGCAGACCTGGCTATGATCCCCTCTGTTGGTGGCATGTGAAAACAGAAGTCTCTCACTGCACGAGCAATGAGAGACTGTCGGCTACAGCCACAAGCCCTGATGCTTCCTAGGGAAGATCATGGCTGCCGATCAGAGGATACAATGGCATGTACCTTAAAAAGTACATGCCAGTTTATACGCATACTAGGGATACTCGCTTGTACTAGAAAGTGGTTCTTTAAGCATAATATGCCATTGTTAGGAGATTCAAACATCTTAGGGAGAACTGATCCAACAGACCTGTTTCCTATGCTTTACATGTTGCAACACTTATCTAATAATATTTATTTTTATGAACACTGCAGGTGAAACAGTCCTTTTAATAAGCCCATGATATCATCGCCCGACACTTTCACTAATGTGTGGTATTTTGATTACCTGTGAATTTAATATTTTGGAAGGACACAAAAAAATGTAATATATTTTTTCTGGAATGTAACTTTTCTTAAATTGGAGCTCAATGCACCAATTCATGAATGTTTATTCTATAAGGCCAATAATAGTTTTATTACTGGCCGACACAGCACTATTTTATTCATCATGCAAGGATCAAGAGAGGATTTTCATAGATCCATTAAGAATAAACAAAATGTTTGGTTTATCTTTTATATCAAATAAGGCAATAGTTATTTTGATATATCCATGTTATTATTATTTAGTAGGGACACCATCAGCATATTGGTTATATTTTTCAAATTTTTCTGCAAAAACATCAGTACATGTAAAATATATAGGGGGTCGTGTGTAAACATGGGGCACATACAGATTGCGCCAAATACTGTAAACTTCAGGTCTGTGCCATCTATGCTAAAGGCGCAGATTTTGGTTGTGTCGGTGGTTGTTATACCCCCCCATGTAAAAAAAAAAATCAGGCACTGAAAAGAGTTTTAGAAAAGCGCAATCGCCATTTCATTTAACAAACAACGATTGCACCTTTTTATAAATCTTTGCAGTGCAGAAGTTTTTATCCATAATTTTGAATTTACAACTTATTTTGGACTTTAAACTTATTGGGATACAATCAACTGCACTTTTAATGCCCAATAAACACGGGACACAAAAAAGGCATAGACTTTACATGAATGCTTATTAGATGAATGTTGTGTAGAAAAAAAAATATCTAGTAATAGGCATTACTAAATATGGGCATTATTAAACCTAAAACAGGTGCAAGTACAAAAACACTGGTATCTGAACTTAAAAATTCTACTTTTACTAAAATATTAATAGCTGTCATTGACAAAAGGATTGTGGTCCAATAAACAGACTCTCTCAGTAACAAGCTTGTCTGTCCATTGTACTCTATTGTCAGAAAGATGCTAAAGCAGTGACAAGGAAAGTTACAAATGCATTTTTTAAGAATCTTTTTAACACATGCCTTTTGATCACAGGAGGTTAAATCAATGACCTTTTACAGCCAACAAAACAATGTGCTGACTACACAGTTGTTCATTAAGGATATGTTCAATAGTTTTCATTATGGAGATGTGTGGGTGCTTAACGAAAATGTAAACCTTTTTTCACACGGAGCTTATGCTGCCCCCGGCTCCCTTGTGAGGCAGACACCACTCTGCTTCATGCGGTGGTGGTGGACCTCTCATCCACCGCACTGCTTCATGGGGTGTGGGCGGACCATCACCTCTCACCCGGTGCGGTCCACCCGCTCCCAGGATCCATCGATTAAGAATGGGAAGGGGAGAAAACAGAGGGGAGGGAGAGAACAGAGATGGGGGGGGGGGGGAGAGAACAGAAATTGGGGGAGAAGGAGGGAGAGAACAGAAATTGGGGACGTTGGGGGTAGAGAACAGAAATTGGGGGGGAGAGGACAGTAATTGGGAGACGAGGAGGGGGACAGAAATTGGGGGATGAGGGGGGATAAAACAGGGGAGGGGAGAAAACAGAGATGGGGTGGAAGGAGAGAGAACAGAAATTGGGGGATGAGGGGAGAGAACAGAGAAAAGGGGTAGGAGGGGGAGAGAACAGAGATGGGGGTAGGAGGGGGAGAGGACAGAAATGGGGGCAAGAACAGAGGAATGGGGGAAATAACAGAGATGGGGTAGGAGAGGAAGAGAACAGAGATGGAGTAGGAGGGGGAGAGAACAGAGGTGGGGTAGGAGGGGGAGAGAACAGAGATAGGGTAGGAGGGGAAGAGAACAGAGATGGGGTAGGAGGGGATGAGAACAGAGATGCCGTAGGAGGGGGAGAGAACAGAGATGGGGTAGGAGGGGGAGAGAACAGATGGGGAAGGAGGGGGGAGAGAACAGATGGGGAAGGAGGGGGGAGAGAACAGATGGGGAAGGAGGGGGGAGAGAACAGAGATGGGAGTAGGAGGGGGAGATAACAGAAATGGGGGAGAGAACAGAGGAAGAGGGGGAGAGAACACAGGTGGGGGTAGGAGGAGAGAGAAGAGAGATGGAGTAGGAGGGGGAGAGAACAGAGATAGGGTAGGAGGGGAAGAGAACAGAGATGGGGTAGGAGGGGATGAGAACAGAGATGCCGTAGGAGGGGGAGAGAACAGAGATGGGGTAGGAGGGGGAGAGAACAGATGGGGAAGGAGGGGGGAGAGAACAGATGGGGAAGGAGGGGGGAGAGAACAGATGGGGAAGGAGGGGGGAGAGAACAGAGATGGGAGTAGGAGGGGGAGATAACAGAAATGGGGGAGAGAACAGAGGAAGAGGGGGAGAGAACACAGGTGGGGGTAGGAGGAGAGAGAAGAGAGATGGAGTAGGAGGGGGAGAGAACAGAGATGGGGTAGGAGGGGGAGAGAACAGAGATGGGGTAGGAGGGGGAGAGAACAGAGATAGGGGAGAGAACAGAGGAGGAGAGGGTGAGAAAAGTGATGGGGAGGAGAGGGAGAGAACGGAAGAGGGGGAAGAAAACTGAGATAAGAGGAGGAGGAGAACAGAGATGGGGGAGAGGGAAAGACATATGGGGAGGAAAATGGGGGAAGAGATATGGGAAGGAGAGATAAGTGAAATGGGGAGAGGGAAAGTGATATGGGGACAGGGAGGATAGATTAGGGATATGGGAAGAGTGGGGAGAGGGAGAGTCATGGGAGTATGTGGGGGGGGGGGGGCACCGAAATGCGCCTTCACCTGTGTAGAAAAAAATCCTTCCACCGGCCCTGACAGGATGTGGAACTGCACAGTGTGTATCCTATCCATACAAGAAAGACGCGTATGGAAAATATGAGCATGGTTACATTAAATATAATGCTGGCCTGTACTGTGCATTTTTTAAAGGCGTTCCCACTATATTTTATCATTTTTGCTGAGCACTACTGGAGTAACAATCCACAGCTGCTGAAATGCTAGGAGTAGCTTAATTCATTCGATTTAATAACTGTGTGAATTTTGTTTAATCTGTTGCCAGTTACTCTTGTCATATGAAAGAATATGTTTTGGAGGTACTAGGAAGAAGGTCGGAAGCACTTTGCAAAGCTGCAAAGAACATCATGGGTTTCTATTTAGTGGAGTAGAAGATCTAATTCAGTTACTCCAGAGAGTAGATAATGAGGCACTGAAGTATGTATAGTCCTGTACTCCACGCATGTGAATGTGAAGGCATTTATGATTTAATCAACTATTTCCCAACTACGCACTGTTATATTAGGATTCATGTATGCCATTTGATTATTCTGGACAGAGCTGCTCTGCACAGACTGCTGAATCAGCACCATTTAAACAGGCATCACTTTGATCTGAGAGTGCTCTTTTATGAGAACATAAATAAATAGTTCATTTGAGCAGAAGGGCTTTGAATAACTTGCCAGAGGGGTTAATAGTATTCTAATTGTTACCTGGAGCTGACAGTTTATATATATATATATATATATATATATATATATATATATATATAGATATATATATATATATATATATATATATATATATATATATATATATATATATATAAACAATATCCTGACTGCATAGTGATTAAAATCACACAGCAAGCAATAACAAAGTTAATTAGAATTCAAAACTACACAGTCTTTACATAGGACGTAAGTCTTGAAACATAATTAAGATAATATTGTAATAGTAAATGGAGTTTGTTATAATGGGGCACTTAATGCCCACTTTTTTCATTTCTATTATAGAAGCACAAGAAAAAAGTTCAAAGACCCTAGCTTGAGGATAAAATGGCCTAGGTGTCCCCAGTTCAATCTATAATACTTATGCTTATTATTAAGCCAAATTCCCATCCACAGGGCCAGTTCTAGATGAGAAGCAAAAATATTGCCGGCCAGTGGGAGCATCCCTCGTCTACTGCTGCCTTAGGCTGTCTAGTCTGTAAAACTGATGCTGAGTGAATTCAACCCCCTCCATTTCAAGTGGTTAGCAGCAGCAGCAAAAATTAATAAAACAATACAATTTGTATGTGAAGATGTTAGGATACAGATACATAGCTAGGCACCAACACTGTTCATGGTAGACATTTGCTTGACTTACTGACAAACAATGTATTGATGTTCTATGGAGTGCCACGCACCTTGCCACGTTCTACGTAGCATATCTCCCAACTTGTGCCCCTGGCAACACAGGATAGTGGGCAACGTGGCTTCAAAAGGGGCAGTGTCAGTGCTGTTACGCAAACGGACTGTGCTACTGCACATGTGAAGGTCTCTGCGTATGCCCAGCATTTATTCTCTGGTGTCATAAATTGGGACTTTAAACTTAAAGTGGGACAGTTGGGGAGGTATGCATGTAAAGCCACTGTAAAGTCTTTCCCTGTTCAGATTGCACAGTAAATGTACTACAGATGCCATGATATAAACATCCATTACAATAATTTAAACCCTAAAAAATCCTGACCAATCCTCCTCTCAGCTAGTAAGATTTTTCACTTGTACTTGGTGAGTAGAATGAAGTAAAATGCTTTCTAACTTTATTATGAGGGAAAGCTGCACATAGGTTAATACCCCCTGCTCAGTAACAATCAATCTCCCATTAGTTAAAACACTGCTACCCACCCATTATTATTTCAATAGGTAGGACAGATTTCAATCATTGAACCCTCAATTTGCCTTTCTTTAGTGATGCAGCAGTGACAGCTCACCTTAACGAATAACAAGTAGAGTTACCAGTCAAGCTAACACAGACAATACATTAATAACGGAAACCTGCAGTAATCTCACTTTGGAAATCTTATTGCAGCAACACAGCATGCCCTGAGTGCAAATGAAGGGAACCAATCAATGGCTAAGCTTAAGTGTATGCAGGGTATGCAAGCACTATAAACATCTCCACCACATGATGTGAGATTGCAGTACTGGAATGTGTCTGTTCACTTTGCAGGTTAAGAAATCCCCATTTCCTCCTGCAAACACAGACAGAATAACAGTATAGAAAGTAATTAAAAGAAATAAATTATTAATATACCATTCCTGGTACTTATACACCAACACCCAACATACTCACATGTCCATGTTTTAGCATGTTTCATTTTATTCAGTTTACCTCAGGTGGGAAAACAGTATCCTAGCATGTTTGACAGGAATTCATTATTTGTCATGGGTAGGGTACTGCATACTTTCCATATGGCTTTGGAAGAATAATCACCCATGCAACTAGAACTCGCCTACACAGAATTCATACTCGCCACATTTTTGGGGGTCCTGTTCCAGCATTATATCATCCTATGAACAGTGCACACAATGGCCAAGATTCAACTACCCCCGATAATCACTGCATTAAGGGCTTTTGCAGAACCGCATGCTATTCCCTCTGTTAAAGAAGTGGTTTTACTGTATGGGACAAACACAAGGCTGTCATTCTTGATTTCCCTGTTAAAAAATATGCTAGGAGACTGGGATTGTCTAATAAACCCCAGTTCCCATAGCTCCTCCCTAAAAAAATAAATATTGGGCCTCCTGCTGGCCCAATTGAACAAAACAAAACTGGCCTCACGTGACTGCAGGCCAGCGGGAGGCCCCAATTAAATTTGAAAAATGGCCCCCGCCCCCCTTGTGCTAGGGACTGGCTATAAGCCCCTGGCACAATAAATACATAAAATAAAATATACAAATCCAATAAAAAAAAAGACACGCACTCACGGGTTTTAACAAAGAGAAAAATATATATATTATAAGGTATTCATCATGTAAATCAACGTTTCGGCTCCTATCAAGATACAAAATAAAATATAGTCCCAACCTACCCACCACCCTATCTTGCTATCTTGTCCAGTTAGGGGGGATGATTCCTATATAGCCCCCAATACCTGTAAAAAAAACACCCCTTTGAGTAGGGCTGGGTAAAATATGGAGAACCCCACCCTGGGAACTTTCATATAATGTTGTCAACCAGCTTGATATGTAGCACTGTGCTGCTGACACACAACACCCATGCAACATTTTTCTTCTAGAGAAGAAGGAAAGTGGAGCTATCCCTCTGGAAACCAATAAACATGTCCTGCTTATTGCTCCACATTTAGCTTTATAGACAAATGACATAGACATCAAAGAATCTAGAAGTAGCAAATCAGAGATGGCCAGCGATTCTTCTTATTAGGAAGAGGGAATCATTTTTGGCCCAAGAGGCATAGCAATGCAATGAGATGCCCGATGTGCATATGCACAATGTCAGCATATACTCAGAATCAAAAAAATCATGCTTGACAAGCGATCAACAAGTATAAAATGGCCTTTTGAGCAAGGTTATGTAAGGGTGAATTAAAGCTTAGATATTTTTGTATATGTGCTAATAACACCTCAGACAGCTGAGAAAGTAAAAATAATGAATCTAACAAGTGTTAAATTAGCATGATCATGAAAAGAAACGCTGAAAGGTTCCAATTTGTCAGTTATATATTGTATGTTCTCTATGGTCCTTATTTTATTGGTTTTATTTCCTCTATTTCTTGTGCTTTTCTGTTATTTCATGCGTTTTCCTTACCACATTACTTACGGCATACGGGTCTTCTCAGAGGAAAAGCCAAGCCTGTTTTTTATTTAATGGTTGAATGAATCCATAAATAAATAAATACATTCCTGGGAGTGCTGCAGGAGTTTAGTACACACCTTGAAGAGCAGTCAGCATTGCTCTTCTTTCCTTCTGATAATATAATTATTTTATTTCATTTTGAGTCAGTCACAACAACAAAATCTGTTTGATAAAACTTGTGATTGAAACGTCAGGTTTTTGTCGATTTTCCTGACTCTGAATTGAATAACAAACTGGGCTAGAAGGATCCATTCCTAGAAAATAAAAGCATTGTTCCAAGACTCATAACAATGGACATTGGCAATTTATATAAATTGCTATTTGTTGGTCATAAAGTCATTAAAACTTCCTAGTAATGCTCCACCCATAACTACATGCAAAAAACGTTTTTTTTCTAACTCTGACCTGAAAAACATTTTATGTAATTACAGGGTAAAAAAAAAGAGTTTAGAAATACCAATGTTCACATGTTTTTCTGTTGGTTTTTTCAAATTATAGGGCAATCCCATTTTCTCCTGCAGTGACCTTTTGACCTCAGCCCTAACCCTAAATTTTACCCTAATCCTAAATCTCCCTTTAACCCTAAATCTAAGCCTTGCACTTACCCTAGATTTAGGGTTAATAGAGTTCAAGTTAGTGTTGTCCTTTTTTGTTTTGTTCAATGTAATATTGCTGACTGCCTCTAGCGTCAGTCAAGCAACAATAATAGACAGATCAAAGTGATTTCTGATCACTTCCGTCACTCTTGCCAGATATGGGGCAGCACCATATTGTAGTAGCATGCTTCTCTCCAATATGGCGCCCACCATCACCGAGTGGTGTGATTGTGGGGCCCTCTGGGGGGGGGGGATTTTTTTTGGTGTGGCATGATGCACGAGGCATCATAACTACACCGTCAAAGCATAGGCATTTACCGCAAGACGTGCCAGTCACGTCAGTTGTCACCAAGTGCATGTTTTTGTGTTAAGTGACTGGCATGTAATGTGTCAGGAAGGTACAATATATCCTTGTTAAATATCTTGTGTTAAACAATGTCAAACTCCAAACTTTAACATGTTTCATCATCTTACATCAGTATTGGGGAAATGAATGTAAACCATGTCTAGTGATAGTAAGACAGCTAGGGCTGTATGTTATTAAGCTATTTGCATAGATAAAATAAGTAAATAACCGTGCAAATGAAAAAATATAGCAAGTTTATACTTGCTTTTTTGTTAAAACCTGACAATTCTTTCTGAGGTGTTATCTGGAAAATAAGTAATGCTATACAAGACATTTTACTGTCTAATAGAAACTGTAAATGTTCACACATGAAATATCCATAAAGCCATAACCCAAACCCTTTTACTATCATATATTTATTTTAAAAAATGTGTAAATTGGTGTTTTAGATTATGCATTCATCCAGTCATATTACAGAAATGTTCCAAAAATAACTGGAAAATTACAGTATCAAATATCTAATGAGGTTAAATTATTTAGACATTTAGACATGATAGCAGCAATATGCCACAATGCCACACAAGGCTCATTTTGTTCTGTGACAAATCTGGTAAATGTGTGAGGTTTTAGGTGCACATAATAGTAAGAAGATCAATAAACAGTGCACCAACATGAACAAACTACATACTGTAAATATGTTCAGTGAGTCAATACCAGTACAACTAAAATGCATTTAATTGAAGATATATAATTACCTTTGTCTACAGTTTTCGCTCAACAAAAAACAGCTACCTAATAGCGATGTTTGCATATAGGACTAGATCAAAAAGTCAAAATTGACATGGAGAATTCAACCATAACAAACAAATTAATCTGCCACTCCTATATTTTATAGAGTAGTGGCAACCATAACACAAACAAACATTTACAACATGCCCAGAAATTTGTATGATAAATTGCATCAAAAAGTTCCAATATGGCAAGGAAAAAAATGGAAATATAAAAAAGTAGGTATGTCCAAACTTACTGAGCTGTAGAGAAAACCTTCACCATTCATTGACGCGTAGAGACCTGCCTTAACGCCTTGTATTGCAACCACACGTAGACCCACAGGGATTAGATTGAAAAGGGCTGGGTTGGGGTATAAGATAGGAAATTAGGTTAATTTATATTGTAAATTCTATTCATCTGGAATCTCAAACTTTTCAATCAGAGCATTATTTAAACTATAGTGCTGTTTTTTACATACAATAAAAGCTATATATATATCACTAAATTGTCACAGGCCGCTGAGCACAGCGGGCATAAAACATCATAAGCTGTTTGTGCTAGCGCTATGCACAGCAGTGGGCTGCTGGGATGCATAGAGGGCTGCTTGGGAGGGAAAGAAGGTATGAAGATGTATTTCATATATTATTTTTTTTTAAATCTTTATTAGCCAAAGTCTAGCCATATCATTATTTTTTTTTAAACTAAATTACAATGATGAGTGAAATTATTCTCATTGCAATAAAAGGCAGTATTTAAAAAGGAAAGCCAATATGAATTTAACAATAATTACATTTGTTATGTCAATTATAAGTGAGTCTAAATAATTTGAATCAATTTGAAAGAAACACAACATCTTTATACTTAACAGCTGTGTCTCTTCACTTTGAAAAAATAGGCAAATGATACTCATTTGCCCTCTATCATTTCCAAGTCAGTCTGTATAATTAGTCATCCAGCTCATAATGAAAGCCAGGTCGTAAGAAGATAATACTCTTCATAGAGGGAAAAGCGCATTTGATTCATTGTTTTACAGTGTGCTGTGTGGTGATAATGGGCATTTACTTCTATTATGAAAGAATATATTTTACATATGGAAAGACACTCATTATACTATTAACGACTATTACACAATATATATCAAACATTACAGTAGCTCTACCTGTATTATGAGACTTATGTAGCTAGGAGATTTTAGTTTGTGGATTTGTGCATTCATCATGTTAATTAATAATATGTAACATCAAAGTGGAATACACAGTAGTGGAAAACTGGTAATATAAAAATTCGGCAATCAACCCCTTCTTGTAGAGAAAGAGAAAGGCACAGTACTCAGTAGGGGTTATTGATTTAGAAGGTGAGTTGCCAGCGAGATGAACAAACTTGGTGAGTAGTGTTGAGCGAACCCGAACCACACTGTTCGGGTTCGTACCGAACATTACGGTTTTTGGACCCCCGACCTGAACACGGACATTCCACTGTATGTTCGTGTTGGAGATCGGGGTTCGGCAGGGCCGGCGCCACCTGTAAGGCGACCTAGGCAGCCGCCTAGGGCGCAACTTAGCAGGGGGCGCCGGAACCGTGAAAAAAAAAATCCTCCCCCATCCTTACCTCCTCGCTGCTGCTCTGTCTCCTGGTGCAGGTCCGTGGCTGTAAGGGAAGCGTTGTGCGCTCCCCTCCAGCCGATGCGGATTAAATAAAGTTTGTTTAAACATTTTTTTAAAACAAACTTTATTGAATGTGCATTGGCTGGACGGGAACGCACAACGCTTCCCTCACAGCCACGGACCTGCAGCACCGGGAGACAGAGCAGCAGCGAGGAGGTAAGTAAGGGGGAAGGGGGGAGGAAGAGGGTGGCTAAATCCTGGCACATTGAGAGGCATAATCCTGGCATATTGAGGGGCATAATCCTGGCATATTGTGTGGGAAAATCCTGGCATATTGAGTGGCATAGTAATCCTGGCATATTGGGTGGCTAAGTCCTGGCATATTGAGGGGCATAATCCTGGCATATTGAGGGGCAAAATCCTGGTATTTTGAGGGGCATAATCCTGGCATATTGAGTGGCATAATAATCCTGGCATATTGGGTGGCCAAGTCCTGGCATATTGAGAGGTATAATCTCTTACCCACATTTTACTTCATTTTGCTGCCCTCTAGCCCTTTCCAGGACTTTTTTAGAGGCATTTTAGTGCCCAAAAGTTTGTGTCCCCACTTCAATGGGGTTTAAGTTCGAGGTCAAGTTCGAGCGCGGACCCGGACATTTTTTCGAATTTCGGCCGAACCTGCCGAACCCGAACATCCAGGTGTCCGCTCAACTCTATTGGTGAGTTTCTCCCATTATGCAGACTTAGCAGGTTTGTCCCTGCACCATGTATAGCTAAACTGGTTAGGACTTGCATGTGGCGCACACACCCTGTGATAGTGACTCTATTTGGAGCTTTTGTTACATGTGCCTATTTTATACATAATCTCCATTGTGGAAAATGCCCTTCCCCTTTCCTGTCTGCAGCTGCCCTTAACACCCGACTCAAGCATTCAAGCAATGTAGGGCCGTCCTAAGGTCAATAATTGCACTCATTTAGATCAGATGATTGCCAGAGTTAATATAAAGAATGAACACACATTTTACAGAGGTCATTTTTGTTAATTGCATGCTGTTTGGTGTCATTTAATATGTGTAAAGTAAAACAGTGCTTAAGTCAATGGCCTTAAAGTCCTGTAAAATAAAAACTGAGTCTCTTAGAAAGGAAGCTGTTAATGCTGAACAGATGTTACAGACTAAATTTGTGTCTGAGTTTTGGGTAAATGAAGGCTCTGATAGGAAACTCAACAGGCAATAAGCAAGATTTATAAGTGGACTTAAAAAAGATTTTCCTTACTGTAGTCACTGTTTTCGTCCTTGGTCCCATCAATGGTGCCATCTGGGTGCATCTGCAGGAAGTATCCCTGCTGGCTGAATAACCTTGTCACAATTCCTTTCAGCTGGGGTTCTGTAAAATAAATACAATGAATGCAACACTTAGGGCTTTAATCGGTGATTGTACATGGGACAAAATGCTGAGTCACCAGGATAGAAAGTGAATGAGCTAATAATGAGCGCCTGGATCACCTGTCTCTGGTCCAATCCAGCTGGGATTCTAAGAGATGCAATTGTATTAAGGCAAGACATGCTCAGAAAACTGTAAACCAAATTACTGCAAATATATAAACAGTACATAACATTCAGATTCAGGCAAGGTCAAATTTAACTTTTGTAATTAAATTGTTCCTAGCCTGCAATATGTCTTGTCACTTGCAGTTGGTTATGTATGTGGTGCAAACGGAAGGAGTCAATGTGTATACTGAACTATAGATTCCATGAATCATGCATATGTATCCATTTCTCAAAGTACATCATTCCTTTCACATTTTACTGATTTTAACACTATCAATGCAAATTAGGATGACCAGATGTCTCCTAACATTTGAAAATGTACACTGCATTAAAGGCACACTGTCATCTAAACACGGTTTCTACTATGAATGAAGAGAAAAAAATTTAAAATGTTCAATTCATTGTATTAGCATAAGTGCAAGCGAATGCATAAATTAACAAAAATCAATTTTGAATGTGCCTATGGTGTCTTCTATATGCCCATGCAAAAAACAATAGTTTGGACAGCACCCCAGAACCTATTTTTGCATGTATATATGAAGCCTGACCAGCTTTTGGGCGTGCACTCCACCTACTCACAGGTGCTCTGTGTATGGTGTGAAATTTGTATAAATTCTAGTTCAAGACAGATTGTCAGAGATTCGTTTCCAAGTAAGTAGCTAGAGATAGGACTCACCAAATTTTGAGTACTTTGGCGTAGTGGTGGCTAAGCAAAATATGGCCATATATTGTGACTAAATCTCCAATATTTCTTTATATAAGCTAGGTGCTTTTAAAATATCTAAAATCGTTTAAAATTATTAGGATAATATGTTGCATGGGTGCACACTGCATTTATTTCATTGTACGTCTTCTATGTGTCGTCACCTTGTGGCTTGATATGCAAAACAATTCCTCTAAATGGGAAATGCGTAATCAAGTCATAAGGTGATCTCATAACCAGGAGACTCTGCAAACATACTTTTTTCTTAACCTGCATTAATTCCCTTAATACAATGAACATATCAGGCTATATTTATATATTTAAGAGTCTAATCAATAAATAGAAATTTCAATCTCAATTCCCTGCAACTTAAAATTACAGACTAGTCCCCAAACACACTTTGGTGCAAGTTGAAGACTACTGCTTATATAGTGCACAGGCTTTTGTTCCAGTGTGGCTTGATGCAGACATTCTGCATAAATCATATTTCTAATATTTGACTCAAGCTCTCTCCTGCATACATACTACAGGTGCGGAAGCACTGATTATATAGACACTGAGCATTTTTATTTAATTTAGTCACATCACGTGCTGCTAGAATAGAATACATTGTGTGGACTGTAATAGCTTGATCCTGTACACAGTAGGATCTCTTAATAGTGCAACACATTGTCTGATGACATCAATAGAGAAACAGGTATTTTATATTTTAAGCAATGCAAAATGTAAAACATGCATTTTAAAGTACTTTGAAAGCACATTCATATGCATTAACATGTGGAAGATGCATTTTGGACAGCAGAGAGTGCCTTTAAGGCCAAAGGAGTTGGAAAAATTATCCCATTCAGCTTCATTGGATAATTTTTTCAACTCAGCTGCATTGGTCAGACGTTTGAAATTCCCATCTAAAACTTTCTTTATTGAGTAAACCCTTATATCTCCATATTGGAGGGTATGTTAACCTGCATGATGCAATTTGGGTCACCTAATGGTTAATGTAACTGTCATATCTGAGTTTCTGATCAATGGAATTATTTATAGTTTGGATTAGTTAATTTTACCATTATCAAATACTTCCTGGGTGACACAAAGGACACGTAACAATTGGAACTTTTATGATAACATCATTGCTTGTTAGCATTAATGTCCAATGATCTTCTGGTGAGATCATTTGCATTTCAATTCTCCTTCTAAGAATAGGAGAACAGAAATGCCTGAAATTCGGCTATTCAAACCAAATCCAAAATGTATTTGGGGGTGATTGTCGCATATTGCTGCCAAAAATTAATAGTTTTCATTGCAAAAATGTCCCGATCCGTAGACCTAAAACAGCCGATTCAGAGCCAAATTCAGGTATACTGAGCAGCCGCATTTTGAGTATCACTTCAATTTGGCTATTATGTTCGATCTGATCAGGACAGATCAGTGCATATTGAGAAGACCTTTATGTGTTATGTGTGGCACAAGACCTGATTCAATGTTCTGCATAAGCATCATGGGAAATGCAGTCTAGAATGGTTAGAGTGCCAAAGGTTAGGTGTAAAATTCTAGGATTCAGAAGAGAATTGTTGAACATATCTACACATTGCCTACATGGTTTTCCCACTGATATGCCCATTGCGCGACTGACTACCTTTGCTACTCCAGCTATAATAGTCTGCCCTTCCCAGGGTGCCAATAAAACAATGTAAAGATGTATTATAAAACAGAGGGTTCTCATACCACACCAGGATCAGCTGTTAATATAGTTTCATTTCTATCATACCTGCAGTCTTAGAGGCTGTCCTAAACAGGAGAATTGGCACAGAAAAGATTAGGAGGCTGGCAGCAGGGAATACTATTTTAAAAAGAGCTGTTAGCAGAGAGAAGGGAAGGGAACGGAAAGTGGCAGCGGAAGGGACAGAGAAGGAAAGATGACTGACATCTAGGTAGGCACAAGATTGTTAAAACTGAACTATACTGTGAGCTCTGTTTATTGCTTCTCTACTAGGGATTCTACATAAGATCTGCTTGTTCTAAAAGATACATTCTTAACAATGATAGGGAGCAGAACAAGCCTACATAGGATTGTCTCTCGTCCACTGTTTACAATATATCTGACATATCCTAATCTCCTTGCCTATTGTAGGAAGATTGTATAATGCATAATCTCGCCTACCTTTAATAAAGCTGTGACCTACATAGTAATAGGCAAGATGATCATATCTGCACTGTTGTCTCGTAATGTTTGTAAAGTTTGTTATGCATGTTATTTAAGTCTTTTTTTTTGTCATTTCATAAATAAAATATCTAAAAAAAAAAAAATAGACACAAACTAGAAGCTTACACTCACAAATAAAAATAATTCTCATGATGAAGCCCTGGTTTCAATTCTAAAACCCAAATTTGTGCATTATTTCCATTAACAAGTAACAATTGAGCCAAAACATTCACCCATGTAAAAATATAGCCATACAGGCTCTTTGGTTCGTCACTATTTTCCAAAATTCTTAATTGAAATACATAATATTTGGGGGGGTCTTACAAATAATTATAGATAGAAATGATCTGTCTAACAAATGATCCATCAGTTTCATGTGCATCTCACAATATCGCTTTCAGTAATTGATCAAGTGGGATTTTGCATGAAATATTACTTTACATACCTTTTAACTTGATGTTAACATGAAATTATGGGTCCATTTTTTGTTATTAACAAAAGAAATTAAAATAACTTGTTCTAAAAACACATCTGTTCTTTTAATAAATGTTATTGTCCAATAAAAAAAAAAAAAAAAAAAGATACATTCTTACAACCGTATATGATCCTGAAATGTCGATGGTCTTAAGACCCCAGTCAAAAGACAATCAGTTAGAAGCCACCTTTTGCTAGCCATCATTTGCCCCACATCGCCTTTATCCTAGAGACTTTCTGATACCAATGTTTTGAAAGATGTGTGGATAGAGGAATGCCTTTCTGCTTTTTACTCATCCAAATCAAGAGGGGGTAGAAATCCTGCTACACAAATCCCTAAAATATATGACTCATTCTACACTACTCATTTCATGCTAATCAATATTTACCTGCTGAATATGCCAAATATACAATATCCTTGTAAACGTTTGAACTATTAGACCCATTGCCTCAAATTATTTTAGGTGAAGATTTGAATGTCACCCTTAACTCTGGACTGGACAAACTAGGATCATATCTGAACTCACAGACTCCCCACAAAAATAATAATGTATTATTACTTAACCTACACTCAACTGATCCCAGCAGGACACACACCCCACCATCAGGTACTTTACCTATGTTTCCAGGGCACATAACACATCACCCAGGATGTATCACTTTCTAACTCTCCACTATTTGATCAAGTCCAGCACACTACTGTACACAATATTGTCATCTTGAATCATGCCCCAGTTGAAATACAGATAGACTCCCCCAATATCTAGCAAATAGTGATGATTTTAAGGCATTGTTTAACACAACCTAGGGAAGCTGCCTGGATGATAATATCGACCATGTGGACAACCCTATCTTAGTTTGGGAGGCTGCCATATAATATCATAAACAGCCCAACACAAGAGGGAAAACAAAGTCGATAATATTAAATTCAGATTTAGACAACTTCCAACAAGACTTTGCACAAAAATCCATCTCAGGTAAACAAAACAAATTTAAACAATGCCAAAAAGCTTTTTAGACACATTTTAAATTGCCAAGGCTCAGACTTTTTAGGTGGGTTAACAAATCCAGGAAGATCCTGGAAGCCATAGCTAAGGCTACAAAAAAAAAAAAACATAATAACACCAGCCCCCATGAATCCTCTACAGGAGCAATTATAACTTCCCCGTTGGCCATAAACAAAAAAATTCTAAGATTACTTCACCGATTGTTGATTTTGGCATGGAATTGCTGAATAGGGCAGGCCAAACTAAGCTTACCCCAGCATTCAGAGAAATTAGAAATTTTGAACGCCGGGATAACCGAGCAGGAAGCTTTCATGCACAACAGGAAAAATAATTTCCAAAACACCTCCTGGTACTGTGACCAACAGTTACAAGGTAAAACTACAATACGCACCTGATTTACAAGCCAAGACATTCACCAGAGGAAAATTTACTTCAGACCACAGACAGATGATCAAAATATTAGCACTTTAATTTTGCTGGGACAGGAGGAACTAGAAAAGTTACAATTTCTGGGGAAATTGTGTGAAGTGTTCTTGCCTCCACCTGTAGTCTACAACTGGAGTGGGCGGAGTAACTGTTATCATTTACATAGCACATTTAATTGCAACGTTGTTGCACAGTTACATTAAACCATACATTTATAAAGACATTAGCAGGTGTTCAAAAGGCCCTGTCTATGACATCACTTGCTGCTGCAGCTTGACACAGGTCAGAGTATTTTGGCGGTTGCCATATTCAAACGGTCGTATTTTAAAAACTATCAATCCTACAGCGAAGAGCTTTATATTGTGAGAATCACAAGACCCAGACCTACATTTTGATGCATAGTATGTCTCTGAAGTTTTAAAAATGAAGGCACAGCCGCAGTTTAGAAATTTCACTTCAAATTTGAGCTTTGCAGAGTGAAGTTTCAATGAATGTCAATGGACGGCGTTGGTTGCAAACAAATGGTCATATTGTGAAAACTATCAGGACTACGGCTTAGCCGTTTACATGTTTAGTGGCACCAGGGATAGCTGAACGTTTTGATATAAGATTTGTGTAGGTGGGCTTGAAAATGAGGGAGTGGTGGCAGTTTAGAAATCATGTCCTGATTTTTCAGCTTTTGGCAGCTCCCACTCTAGCTTTGCCATTCATTCCTATGGGACAAATTGCGCCACAAAAACGACGATATTCCGTGAACCATTCGGCGAAACGTTCCACAAAGTAATAGCAATCCGATCGGGAACAATCTGCACGTTTTGGTAAATTTTTGTCTATGTAGTGTAAAAACTGTGGGAGGAGTTAGGGTGGCAAATTTTGCTATAATAATAATAACTAGAAAAGTTACAATTTCTGGGGAAATTGTGTGAAGTGTTCTTGCCTCCACCTGTAGTCTACAACTGGAGTGGGCGGAGTAACTGTTATCATTTACATAGCACATTTAATTGCAACGTTGTTGCACAGTTACATTAAACCATACATTTATAAAAACATTAGCAGGTGTTCAAAAGGCCCTGTCTATGACATCACTTGCTGCTGCAGCTTGACACAGGTCAGAGTATTTTGGCGGTTGCCATATTCAAACGGTCGTATTTTAAAAACTATCAATCCTACAGCGAAGAGCTTTATATTGTGAGAATCACAAGACCCAGACCTACATTTTGATGCATAGTATGTCTCTGAAGTATTAAAAATGAAGGCACAGCCGCAGTTTAGAAATTTCACTTCAAATTTGAGCTTTGCAGAGTGAAGTTTCAATGAATGTCAATGGACGGCGTTGGTTGCAAACAAATGGTCATATTGTGAAAACTATCAGGACTACGGCTTAGCCGTTTACATGTTTAGTGGCACCAGGGATAGCTGAACGTTTTGATATAAGATTTGTGTAGGTGGGCTTGAAAATGAGGGAGTGGTGGCAGTTTAGAAATCATGTCCTGATTTTTCAGCTTTTGGCAGCTCCCACTCTAGCTTTGCCATTCATTCCTATGGGACAAATTGCGCCACAAAAACGACGATATTCCGTGAACCATTCGGCGAAACGTTCCACAAAGTAATAGCAATCCGATCGGGAACAATCTGCACGTTTTGGTAAATTTTTGTCTATGTAGTGTAAAAACTGTGGGAGGAGTTAGGGTGGCAAATTTTGCTATAATAATAATAATATATATGTGAGATAACATTAAGTGGTCTTGCTATGCAAGAACACTTAATAATAATATATATGTGAGATAACATTAAGTGGTCTTGCTATGCAAGAACACTTAATTAAAGGAGTGGTAAATAGAGTGTAAAAGATGGAGGGGGGAGGGGGCATCTGAGCAGAAAAAGAGACTATGACTCCAACAGAACAACTGGCAAATGTATGAAGCCTCACCAGGAACTTGGGGAGATTATTACAGACATGTAATGTACATCCTGTAAGAAATGTATTAAATATTTGTTACAGCATTTATATAACAAAAATATTTGTTATACTATCGTTATCAGATTATGCACCCCCACTTGTTTATACATTTAACAACTGGAACCCAGGTAGTTTTCAATTATTTTGCTTCATAAAATTATATAAAACTATAATAATAACTCTTAATGTAGGGATTTCATTTAAATACCTGTTACATTAGCATCCAAATATTATCAGGTCTTAGTCGCAAGCAGGCCGTAACCAGCCAGTTAGCTGGAATGACTTGCATTTCTTACTTGACTTTCTGTGTTCCTGCATTTCTGTAAATGTGTTACTTTGGCTTCATTAGCTGGCAATCTGTTCAATCTGACAATCTGGCAATGCAACAGTGAAAATCTGTAACTGTGGCACAATTGTATTTATGAAACGCTTCTGGGCAAACCTCCTTTTATCACTTGAATCCAAAGACAGATGTTCTCTCTGCCTTGCAGAATCCCGTGTGGTATGTGTCTTCCACGTTATTAAACACATTCTGTCAGGCTGCAAAAGGCCTGTAGCGTTCGGGCCTGTGAGGTCCATGTTTTGCACCCTGCGGACTTTACTCAGAGTCCCATATTGCTTTGCTCTTTGCAGCACATAGAATTTACACACCGGTAAAAATAACATACAATAATAATGATATAAATGTACATCTTTTAAAAAATCATTTAAAAAAAAATGAATGGTAAAGTAATGGTCCTGTGTGAATCTGAGTCTCAATCCACCATACCAAGTTTAAACAACTTAATTCTGCCATGGGATGGACCTCCTGCCAGTTTGTTAAGTCATGTTTGAACAGACCAGAATTGTTTATACAGTATAGAGAAATAGAAGTAGGGAGAAGCACCATCAGGGTGGCCTAAGCAGCCGTCTTAGGGCACCAGAGAGCAGGGTTTTAAAAAAATCTATATATATCTTTACATCCGCTCCGAGGGAGCACTAATTTACAATAGCAAGCGCTCCCCTTGCGATGTCTATCATCCAGGATGCGCCCTGTGAGTGGTGTCTGACAATAAAAACAACATATAATTTGTGTGGGTACAGCATGTTAGAAAGAAGAAAATTACAGCTAAACACAAACACCCCAGATGTCAAAACAGCCATTGTCACTGTGGCGGAACCAACCTCGCCACTATGTTCTGGAGAAGCCTGGTTGCTCGCCTGCTGCCTCTGGACTATGGCCCCATTGTAAAAGCCTGCATTTTCCCCTGCAGAAAGGCTTGTTCGTGCCTTTCTGCCTGGGTGTTCGGTAGATTGAATCTACCGAACCAACTCACAAATGAATGGACTACCTGGGTAAGGGATGTGCCATAGCACTATACGTTAATATTGTTAGTTAGTTATATTCTGTTAGTGTATTGGTTTATGTGTAAAGTTTAATTCTGTGAGTAGACCACTCTGAAAGTTTATAATATGACAGTGACTCCAATAGTTTACTCCAACATCCATTGTTCTGTTTTAACTGGATTAACTGGTAAACTGATTATGTTGTGTACATTATGTTTCTTACTATGTGTCTACTCACTGTACGGTAATTTGGGTTGCAGTCTGAATGTCTAATATTTTCCTAGCCCCAGTTAGTTGGAGAACTGTTTAGTTCCATCCCCCCCCTATTGTATACTTATGTCTGTGATGTCATGTGTATGTCTTTTATAAGTCTGTGTTGTTTGTCAAATAAAGTAGTTCAATCTTGCTGTACCTAACTGCTAGATGTCCTGTCTATTTGGGTACAAAGAGCAAGGGTCCAGGAAAGACTTGCTGGGTGTGACGGTCCGTTACAGTCACCAAGGGAAAGTCAAGGTAAAAATGTCTTGTCACTAAGCGGTTAATATGCCTTATAAGTCTTCTTCCCTTCTGCACAGAAGAGGGAAATACAGTCACTGGATATGACATATGGACATAAGAAGAAAAAAAGTTAAGCAAGCAGCGTGATGCTCTGTGGGTGGATGCCGGCAGCATGGATGTCACCCCCACTGGGGGTGTAGTCCGGTGCGGTACACAACCTCCACGGGATGCCACTAATATGAAGTATAGTCCAAAAGCTACTGGAATGGCAGGATATGAAATCTTAGTATAGAAACAGTTATCGAACGGTCTAGAGTTTTATTTTGGTTATGTGTTCGTAACCACCCAAGCTAATTTCATCTGACAACAACAGCTATTTTTAGCCGTTCTGTCCCCTGTGGAAAGAAAAACTATTAGAGGTTCAGTGCAAGTGATCTGTTCAGTAATATACAAACTATTGCAGGCAAGGCTTGAAAACCCCTGAAGGTGATTGTGCATTATATAGCAAAATATGGCACACTGGGAGATGTATTAATACAATGATAAACAACAATGTTTTTACAGTGAGATAGAGTTCTTCAGCTTATATTTTATAATACAGTACCTGTGAACTAAATTGAAAGCTATTCTACGTAGAATCGATTTTATATTATACTTCTCTATAGCTACAAAATGACAGTAATATTGTAATTGCCATTGTAAAAAGGCCATTAAGTGCAACCCTTCTACCTATCATTCCTGTTTTTGATCCAAAAGAAGGCAAAAAAAAACTATTTCAAATTTTGCCGCTTAAGGTTACAAAATCCTTCCTAACTCCAAAAGGCAATAAGATTGCTCCTTGTTTCACAAGGCTATAAAATATTAATGTTTATTCTATTATTTATAGCCCTGTATGTTCTACTTTTCTAAAAAAGTATCCAAAAATAATGGTCTGACCAGAATAAGGCCTAACTCCCTAAGTAACTTTGGGTGTATACAATGTAGACTTGGGCCGTGTGTCTTATCAGTGTTTAATTGAAAAAGACTTTTTTCTGTGTCAGCCAATCCCATGTTTGCTGTATCGGTTCTGTAAAAACAGCCAGTAGGGTCTCAGAAACATTCCTTGGTGTAAATAGATGAAAAAAGTATTTAAAATATCTGCTTGTAGCTCTATTTCCATTTACATACTTAAAAATATTTTGGGGTTTAGTTTTAATCTTCATAGCAATCAGTTTCTCATTTTTCAATTTAGCCAATGTAATTGCATTTGGGCAGGCTTTGTTGGCATCTTTGTACTCTCTAGATGATCCTGCTGATTCCTTGCTTTTATATTGTTTGAATGAAATTATCTTGTATTTTCTGTCTTACGATACTGATAAGTATGGTTTTGATTTGCATATTTTGTATTTGTTTCCCAAAGGTACTGTATATTTGTTGTAATGTGTGCTTAAAGGTATTCCAATTGTCTCCTGTGTTTTGTCCAGAAACAATCCATCCCAGTCTATGCATTCAATAGATTCCCTTAGCCCGTAAAAGTTGGTCGGCATTTCTAAAATTAAGTGTTTTGGTGGAGTAGATACCAATTAGCTTTTTTGAATTCATTTCAAATGAAACCATGTTATGGTTACTATTCTCCAAGTGTTCTCTTACTTAGATGTTTGATACAAGCTGCTCATTGTTTGTTATCACCAGATCAAGACAGGATCCATTCTACTAATGGTGACATAAATGTGTTATTTTGCAGGTTTAGAAACCTGCTTCCCATGGTGGAACTAGTTGTTCCACAATTCCAATCTATACCTAGGTAATTAAAATCTCACATTCATTCAGATTTGCAGCCTTTTCAATTTGCAATAAAAGCTGATCTTCCGCATCATTGCTTGTAGTATACACCTACAAGTAATGTGTGACTCTTTTTAATGTTATCATGCACACCTTCTTTAATACTGGGCTTTAATTTAGGGGTCAAATACAAACAAATCCCTCCCCCTTTTTTATGTCCCTTCTAAAAAGTGAGTAACCTTGTAAATTAATTGGACAGTCACGCATTTCATCCTACCATGTTTCTGTGATACCGATGAAATCATACTGTTCATCACTTACCATTTTATTTGTCAAGTTTCTTGCATGTGAAAAAATACATTTAAGATTACTACCCATTTTGGGTCCATTAGTTGACAACCACTCTATGACTGCAGGTTTAATTGCATCTCCCTATTGTCTATGCTAACCCCGCCACTTGACTCATCACCTTTTCCCATAGCTAGAAACCTTCCAATCTCCTCTATGTATCATTATTCCATTTTTATAAATAGTGTTTATCTGCAATGGTCATCTTACAATATAAGAAAAGAGTGATAGAGCAGGAAACGTTACAATTTCCAAATGTAATACTACAATATTCAAAAAAATTACTTAGATGACTGGAGTGTTACTTTTAGGCACTAATGACACATTACAATTATCATTGACTGTACATGAAACATACAACCACAAACGTATTGATGGCCAGATGGTGATGTTTACAGCCAACCTAAGTCAGACACAATCCATTTAACCCAAGCTGTCTCATAAGACAATTGCATCTCTTACTAAACCTTGGTTATTGAGATATATTATATTGCATACAAAAAGAACGTGAAAAAGAGAAATATGTCATCCCAAAATTAATAATGTATCTTCTATTTCTCATGCTTAAAATTAGCAAAAATGTTATGCGTCTGTTTGTATTTTTTTGTAAAAAAATCCAGTCAAAAATTGGTGTTTTTCCCCTTTACCTAATCGCTAACCCCAAAGGTGGCCAATTGGAAATTATGCTTTGCAAATCTCAATGCAGAACATATACACTACAAGCATGTATCAGCCTGTGTAGCTAGGATTTGAAAGGAAGGAGATTTAAGTGAGTAATTAAAAAATAATATACTTGTGACTGTGTGAAGTTGGCCCTGCTACAATCGGCACAAATAAAAAATCCAGTGTGTTTAGTTAGTGCTACGTTCGTGCCATAAAAATCAAGATTTGTGCTGCTTTTATTATTAAGATAATTACTGACTAAATAAAGGTCACCGAAGGTCATCCAGCTCCCCTACAACAGCCACACGCCATGAAACCGGCTAGTTGGTTAGTGCTTTGTTTGTGCTGGTTTGTGCCGTTTAAATCTCCATTCTATCTAATTAGTTTTTGCGTTATTGGCGAATTAATAAGGGTCACCAAAGGTCACCCAGCCCCCATACAATAGCCAAAAGTTGGCACCCAATGCTTTTAAAATGTGATTAAAAATATACCATTTATTTGTGCTGCAAAAATTAACGTGTGTGCCAATTTGTTTTGGAAATATTGATCATTATATTTGAAAAAACTCGGCCCACCTTGCGCCCCACATTATTATATTTAAAAAACAAATATACCATTCATTTCTGCTTTATGTGCTGATTTGTGTTGCAAAAACTAACAATTGTGCCAGTTTCGTTATGGAACTATTGCGCATTATAAATTACCAAACTCCGCCCACTTTGCACCCTACATTAGTCAATTTGAAAAAACAGATATACCATTCATTCGTGCTGCGTTAGCATTTTTATTTGTGCTGATTTTCAGTTATAACATTTTTTTTTGTAACCTGGCACAAGTTGACTCTGATGTCGCCTAAACCTGACCGGTTTGTTAGGGTTGCGTATGCACCTGTTTGTGGCCTTTAATTAAATCAATCTAATTGAGTAAGTATACTTACTGAAATATTACTGATTTAAGTTCACAAAAAAATAGCCACTTATAACAGCAGATGGAAATGAAAGTGGACTGATATGTTGATGCCACGTTTGTGCTATTTAAATCATTGGCAGGGTTTTTTTGGGGGGAGGGGATTGGCTTATTTGGCTCAGCAAGCTGAGTGGTGACATGACCTCCAGGCCCTGTTCCCTGATTCAGAGAAAAGCCACTGGGTGCTTTGTTGAGTGATCCAGCACACCCTGACTGCACAGAGTTGCCAGTGGCCGGTTAAGGGGGATCTCTTTGATCTCCCCACCAGCATGGGGAGTGGCATAAGATGTTTAACCAGATTGATTTTTTTTATTATGGCACAGGCAACTTTGGCAATGAAAGTATGTTAAAATGATAACAAATAGTATCATATCACTACGAGAAGTGAAAAATCTGCAATTTCAAATGACACTTTTATTTCCCTTTTCATGTATCATATAAAAAAAATTATAAGTGCTTATTTAGTTTAGCTTATTTAAGTTTATTTTGCCCCTTCTAAGGAGTACTAAATGTGTAGCTATTTGTCAAGTTTGGAGCGAAATTGGGTGCTAGATGACACAATATCCCCTGGAAAAAAAAACTGTTGTAAGTAAAAATCAAAGCAGCACAAATACATATTTTAACACACAAATGCAGCACAAACGAATGGTATGTTTTTTTTTTTTTAAATGTACTAATGTGAGGCGCAAAAATGGGTGGAGTTTGTTCATATATAATCAATATTTCCAAAACAACATTCATTTTTGCTGCACAATTCTGCACTAACTCAGCACAAATGAATGGTACATTTGTTATTAAAATGTATTAACCCCTTTCCAACACAGGACGGGCAAGTTCTGTCCAATGTGGGAAAGCATTAGTGACAAAGGACGCCTGCAGCAAAACGTGCACTGACAGCGATTATTTTTTTCCGCTTTCAGTGCTCAAGCAGTATTGCTACGATGCTTCCATGTGGAAGCACTGTGCAATACTAAAAAATAAATGCCCATCGCATTTCGATCACTCCGGAAAGCGATGAAATGCCGGTTTTAAAGATGCAGTGCTTTAAATTTAAATGCTTCCTATGGCTCTGTAAGTGTTGCTGACTTACTTCGCAAGTCGAGGCAGTCAGCAGCACTTTAAAACCTGTGTGGCAAAGATGGCGCTGCCCTTCTAATGGCAAGAGCACAGGAAGTAGCAGCTGCCAGGCAGACTGTCAGGCAGTGGGGATGTTCAGATGACAGGAGAGAAAATAAAAAAACATTAATAGTGTAATACAGTACAAATGAATAGATGGACTGGTAATATTTAGTTATTACACTCACAAACCGAGCAGAGTATCAGGCTCATCAAAAGGTAAAGTCTTCTGGTTTATTTCACAATCTATAAAAAACATATAAAAAGCCCATTGCGCAGTAATACAAAAAAATGGCACGGAATTTATTACATAACATATTCAATTGATTTCAAAAGCTAGGCCTCAAGAGTCGCATACACGCCAACATTCCAGGATAATTCTTGCCACATAGTTCAGTAATACGCAGTGCATTTGTTTGAATCTATTTTATCAGGTGATATTCCAGACACTATTATAGCTTATGGCACCAAAAGAAAGAAATGTCTCAGTGTGTACCTTGACATACATATCACTCTAAAAGGTGTTTAGACAAGGTAAAGGGCAATTAACATTTGCATCTGTAGTTTGCATGCAGCGTCATTTTAATTCTCAGTTGCTCTCTGCAAACTATCATGAAATGCTGGTTTTATGACTCTGCTCAAATTATCATGTTTCACAGAGAAAAAAAATAATAACATTGAAATCAGGTCATAAACTGCTTCTAATTTACTGGAACTCTAATGCTCTCTACAGAGGGGAAATGCATTCAGCTCTTAAAAAGCAATGACAGAATTATTGCATTTAAGATGACAGATGCAAATTAAATGGAAACTATGGGTAAAATACAAATTATTTTGCAACTGAGAGAATATATTTGACCTTAACCCCCCTTAATATATGTATTGTATACAAACACACACTCATTTGTGTATGTGTGTGTTCAGCCATTTTATAAGGGACACATATAACTTTTACATGCAGACCTGCAGAATATAACATTCCTTTGAGGAATATAAATTAAATAATCAAACTAGTTCCTATGTTTATTTTTGTGTGAATAAAGTTAATTTAAACTTGTTTTTAAAACTGCTTTTGGATTAGTGGTAAATAACCAATCATTTTTCTATGGCTAACAAGCTATTCTCATGCGATATGTGAATGTATCACAGAGCTCCACAGCATGTATACTCACTTAAATATGTGGTGTATAAAAGAGCTCAAAACAACAACAAAATACAATAACATGTGGTGGATCACAGAGCTCCATAGCAGTATCACCCATAGTATAGTGCTGTTTATTTTATTACTTTTTTATTTGCAAACTTGTAGCTTGAGTATACACCATGCACATAAGCACACAGGTCTTCACCACAGAAAAAAAAATCAGTCCCACCAATTAATATTATGCACATGTCCCTGCATACCCTAGAGATGGCCCTACCTGTGTAATACATGAAGGCACACAGTTCAAGTATAGTTACAGTGCTTTTTGTTTTTTTGAAACACTTGGCTCCAGAAAATGCTGAAAGTTAAGTGGGAGGATCAATAGAAGCTGCAAACTTGATACTAATATGTAAATTTAGCATATTTGGAATACAGATATTGAAGATTTAATGAATGTTTTTTTAATATATATATATATATATATATATATATATATATATATAATTATTTTATGTTAATGAAAAAAAGGTTATTTTCTAGTCTGAGTAGTTTTTTAAAGCAGTTCATTGGTGCACAAGGCAGAAAGTGAAAGCATGATGGAACAGGTTTTTACAGCAGCAGATGCTCTATTCTGTCTAACAAGGCCCTTATGAAAATTTATAGTGAACTGTTCATGGTCTGTACAATGCATTTCTGACAAGCTTAGACTAAAGTGATCAAGTTTTCTATTTAAAGTGGCTTTCTCAACAGAAATGTTTGCGCCAACATGTAATTATTTGACCCCTTTCTAAGATTATAATAGGTTATCTCGTCATGAAAATATCTCTCCTTCAGACCTTAAAAAGGTGATATCTAGTCATACATGCTTTCCCGTGGGCAACCAAGGCAGTCTTCCTGAACCAATGTGCAGCTCCAGAGGTCATGTGATTGCTGTGATGGCCAATCACAATGATTACATGCAATCACATGATATAGTCAATGTTTTCAAAGTCAATGTTTTAAAACACTGACTTTGCCTACTAGTCACTCTCTATTCCTCTCACATGGATTGTGAGGTACAGAGAGTGACAGATAAGTAAAAAAAAAACAGTAACAGAAGCAGTTCCTGCAAACATTTTATAATTGTAACCAGTTTCTGATCACAGTTGATTACTTTGTAATTTATTGTAATTTTTCCTTGCTAATGAAACACAGTTAATGTGTGCAGTAGGAACTTTCTGGGGCAGTAATTGGAGTTGGTTGGCAAAGATGGGCTATATTAGGGCATAATTTACTATTACTGCTTTGGTGCAAAAAGAGCTAGTTAGTTTCTAATTGAATACTACCTGCATTTTACGACCTCTGAGGACCAGTTAGCAGTGGATTCAAAATATGATGCAAGCTTATTAAATCCATGTTATTTTGTGCTGTATGGGAAAGCCAATGATTGACTTGAGGTTGAGGTAACAGGGGAACTTATAACTATATGTGGTGGCTCTAGGGTCACCACCCAACAGGTATTTTATTGGCTGTGGGCACCGGCATGGACGGTATTATTATGTAGAAAAGGTGTCAACCCTAGATGGCACTGCCACCAAATTAGGTCATTATGGCCTCAAACGTTTAACTCTGACATACTGCAATAATATGTTGGCAATATTGATATCTGATTTATACAAAATACTTTTAAATAAAGTCACTTTATGAAAACAAACTAAAAGGCCCAGCAATAATAGTGAGGGCAAATGTTTATTTTATAACTGCCAGTCACTTTACAGACTTAAAAAAATTCTGTGTATGATTTCAGTGATTTTATTGCAATCCTGCAGTATATGGTTTTTCATAACCTTTTTTTTTTTTATCTAGGATGGGAAAGTCTGAACACTCTAATCTACATTTGCTAAAGAAAGAAATATCTTTGCCTTTGTATAAAGATTATAAAAATGCAACAATGGATATCCAATGAATATGTTGAGGTGCTACTAATTAAAATGTGCTCTACTTATGCTGACATACATTCAGGTGCGTAACTAGCAACCACAGGTGCAAAAATTGTCCCAGGGCCCCTTAAACGCACCAGAACAATAAGCATATGTTAGCTGTGAACTAAAGTTCCCATGTTGCTCTGCTAGACATACTGTTCTCATAATGCTGGCTGAGCATCATGGCAAATGCAGTCCACATAAAATAAATATGTACATATTAACAGATTTTTTTCTTTTACTGCCCACGTGGTACCAGCAGCAGGGAGTAGCCAGGCACATTGTCGCAGGAGATGCCCAGGCCCTTTGAGTGGCAGGCCTGGTCGCGGTGGTGACACTTGTGGCCATGATAGTTATGCCAGTGCATACAGATGTGTGATATTAGACTCTATTAAAGTTTTAAATGTTATTGGCAGCATAATTGGACAATACAGACAACGTATTCGATACCTAATCTGTGCAGTCACTTATTTCATTGCAATATGGTATTTTCAAAGAACCATTATAATGTAACTGCCACACATTTGATGCTCAAAATCTGGATATCATTATTCACATAGTCAGTGAAGCAGCTTAGTCCCAAATTCATCAACGTTTCATAGCTCAGTGGGGGTTGTCACATGACATCTGCCTTGTGTACCACATCATGCATGGCAAATCTGGGACATGATGAATATTAACTCTATTTTTTCCCTACAGTGCTTCAATATTAGTTTCACAAAGAAGAGAAAAGTTGTTTTTATTTGGGTTTTAAAAATAATAAAAATGAAATACTATTGCTATGTTTACTCCTGTCACAATATATATATATATATATATATATATATATATACTTATAGAGTATTTAATTATAGAGACCTTAATTATTACTAAGGACAGTTTCCAATGCAGTTTTGAATAATTTACTATCGGGCAGGCAAGCATTTAATAAACTACAAAAGAAAAGCTTTTGCCAACTTCTTGCTACACTGCTTCTTAGTAGGGAAAAAAGCCTTTTTAATGCAATAGTTATAAAATATTTGCACTCTGTGTCAGTCTTCAGAGAAAAACATGGAATTTATAAAACAAGAATCAATTAAATAACTAAGGAGATGATAAAAGACAGCACAATACACACACACACACACACCAGACATAGGGCACGGACAGCCACTTCCTGTCAGAGGTTGCCCATCCTTATTGTTGGATTCACAATTAGAAGAATATACAGATTGGGTGCTGTATACTAGCCGACTCAGAAATAACAAAATAGCAAAGCAGGAAGAGGGCTGAGCCGCTTACCATGAGGAAAGCATGAGAACAGTTGTCTCTGCAAAAATTAGTTTATTGCACTATCCTTCAAACCACAAATACAAATAAAGTGTGGACATTAACGATTAGGTGAATAAAGACACCACAAAAGGGGATAGAGACGCAAAAAAACGTTTCACACTCAAAAGGGCTTAATCATTCCAATACTTTTGAGCATGAAACATGTCTGGCATTTCTATCCCCTATTGCGGAGTAATTTACTCTTTTCATTGTTATTGTCTGCACCTTATTTGGATTGCTGTTCGAGAGATGAAGCAACAGACTACTTTTTGCAAACACATCTGTCTTCAGCCCACATTCTGCTTTGCTATTTTGTTGATTCACATTTGGACTCAGATGTTGTCTTGACTTGAGTTTTCCAAAGGCCAGTGGTTGATGTGAATCTGGTAAAGTGGCTAATCCACACCTCCTCATTCTTGAGTGCTTCACTACTGCTGCAGATTGTTTTGGCAGAACTCCTTCTTCTGCTCCTCAAAGTCATCCAACCATCCAACATGTTCCTACCCTTGTCTTTTCAGATTTATTTTTTATTAAGTATCTGCCTACACCTTCTTCCATAAATGCCACCGATGCTTCTTAACTCCTTTACAACCCTCATCCATCCAGATATCTCAGTGTGAGTACTGTTCATGCAGATCATTCTTATTTTATTCATTAATCTTTTTAATGTTAGAACATATCTAAATAATAATATACTCCAAAAGATCTCTCCCACTCTAGCTCATTGTGCAAACACTACCCTACTTTACTAATCCTTCAATGTGTCACAATATATTAACATGTCTCTCCATTCCATAGTGTGATCATGTACGGAAGGAAGGTTTCCAAACACTAAAATCTACTGCATTTAGACTACAATGTGTTTTTGGAAATGCCTAAATCAGCGCTATTGTGCATTTGAAATAAGTGGAATATTTCATGTCTAAGCTGCACACATTTTTCCATTCCCAATTTATGTGTAGTTTTCCTTCCAATAACACTAAATGGCTTGATCTCTCCGTAATGGTTTAGCTTTAGATGGGAGAACATAGAATGAATCTATATAAAAGCACAGGATGCTGGAAATGGAATCAGCATGGCTTTCTGTACTTCTCCGATAAACAGTGTACCCTTGAAGCCACCAGATTCCATTAACCTCAGGACCTGCATCTTTTCACCTTGTGTATTTTCACTTTCAAACAATTAACTCTTACTCTGTATATAGTACTGAGCCAAATAGAAGCTACCTAGATTATAGCCCACTAATTACATGGACTAAATCTGATAAACATTGTATGAATAGTAAACAAAATCTATATGTTTGTCTAAAATTCTGCTAACTCATTCTTTACAAATCACACTATACACAATGACACCACATATATTTTTAAAACACAATTTCACTCAATGTATGCATTTGTTTACTATACTGCTAACAGCATGCATGGATAACTTCTGACAGTTTTGTATTCTCTACATTCACAGCATAATGTTTAGGTTTGGACCTAACAATAAGTGCCACGCACCAAATTTACTAGATGTACTGCCTTCACAATCTGTAATGTTACAGAGTTGTTTTTGCATGGGGATGTTTTGTATTTTGATAACTGTGGATACTAAAGTATACAATTTTTTTCAAAAATAAAGGAAATGGACTTTTAAGATGTCTGGGTAGCCCTTTATGTGAATTTGGTATGCATCGGCGATATCTACAGAGGTCCGGACAAGGTGAATATTTACCATTCAACGGTGAGTTCTTTTATTCTATGCAATGCTGGGCTTTTAGAAATAGTCACAGTTTGCCCAATACTTTGCTTCTTATGCTTGGATGCCACCAAGATATTATTCACCCATCTCTCAAAAAGAAAGATCAGTTTGCAAACAGGTAATCAGGACCATTATACAATGTAGACATTGATTTACAGTACAGAGAAGGAAAATGATCCCGAATGTATAAAATACTGACTTAATGGGCTTTAACTAATATGCATTTCTAATCAATGTTCTTTCTTTCTAGAGTGATTAACATGTCTACACTTTGTGGGAAGTTGGTATTACTTAGAGAAATTATACACAGAGCACAGGCTACTCAGCTGAGCAAGGTCACTGCACTTGGCATGCCTGGACTACAAATCAGTATTCCTTGATGCAAATGTTAAAAACCCATCCACAGTCAATAAATTGTTTAACATATTGTCCGCTAAAAACATGCTATATTTAACATGGGAAAATAGAGGCAAGAAACCACGCATCAGCAGGAATGATTGGTGGACAATCATTCCCTGTAACAGGACTATGCCATCTTACAACAGTATATACAGCAAAAGTATACCATTGATTTGTGCATGAAAATGCATAGGTTAATGTGTACATGTCATGCACTAATGACATCATTGGTATCACTTCACCGTAAATATTTTGTGTGTGGGCCACATTCATTGAAAGAAAATGTTACATATATATATGCATGTGTGAATATAAAACTCACATTAATGTGGTAATGTGCAGTGTGTGAGTGGTTCACAGATTCCCCAGCAATAAAACCCACAGTCACACACACATTAAAACATGCATACATAGTCACACATACACACATATACAGTCACACTTATACACACAGTCACACTTACACAGCCACACTTACACACACAGCCACACATACCAAAACAGCTACAGTCACACTTACACACACATACACAAACACATACATGCCTAAACAACCACACAGTCACACTTGAACACAAAAAATACACACACATAGCCACACTTACACACACACTCACGCACAGACACTTACACACACAGAGCCACATGTACAACTAGGGTTGCCACCTGGCCGGTATTTTACCGGCAGGCCGGTAAAAAATTGGCATCAGGCCAATGTTAAGTCTATGGAGACAGTACCAAGGCTGGTATTTTTTTGAAGAAAAGGTGGCAACCCTACGTACAACGAGTTTGCTTCTTCTTCTTATGTTGTTTCTCCTCCTCCCTGCTCATGTCGGTGACATCCTGGTGCTCAGAAGGAGACATGTGGAGGCTGCAGCAATATGGCGTACAAAGATGGAACAACACTCCTCCCTGCTAATTCAGCAGCCACTGTGTTGTCGACAGTTCAGGTAAATATGTATTTTAATGTAAACATTTTTTCGCCAATTTTCAAATGAATATACAAATTAAATATGTATACCTAGCAGTAACAGAACTTGACCAGTATTGTGGTTGGGAAAATGAGTTCTTATCTTGGTGTCTGATGTCTCCTGTTTATGACATCAGCATGTGGCATGAAAGCAACCTACATGCTATGCAAGCCATTGCAATAGTTAATTTGCACGTATAAGGAAGAGCACAGAAACATTTAAAATACATTTTCTCTAACTCTCAGCAATGGCTTGCAATTCTGCTTGTACAGTGTATAGCTTTATTCTCACTTTTCATAACACAATGCTTAGCAGACAAGTCCCTTTATATGTCCTGCTCCCCTATACTACTCAAAAACTTTTAAAGCAAAACAAACACATTACAGATGTTACTTGAAGCTAAAAACCTTTGCCTCCTGCATGAGAAATGAAACCTGCTGAAATTATGCTTACCAGCAGTTTTACTATTCTATGAGACACAAAACTGGTACATTACACAGAAAGCATGAACACAAAAGCATTGCCAACTAATCTTGCTATTATTCAGTGCCTTGACCAAAGCTTAATGCCATACCTTGGCCACTACAAACACCCATACATAATACGTAATACTGACTCAGTCTTACCAAAATAGGTAATTTAGTGTCATATGGAGAGTTGCCATGACAGCACATACAACCATAGAAGAACAAATGAGTGCTCCCGTATCGACCTCAACAGAATGTCATAAACTGCTTTTTTCTAGCAGGCTCCTTCTGTGTGTTCCTGGTGATGTACAGAACTACATGACAGTTAACTAGAGTTTCAAGTGGTGTTACATTTTTCCAAGTTTCAGACCCTATCAAATTCTGCTGTGCATATAGTCTAGCCTTCATATGCATTGTGACAGACTTCCTGGATTCCAGCTCAGAGAAAAAACCTTATGAGTCTTATAGAATGTATATGTAACCGTTGCTGGGATTGAACCCTGGACCTCTATGCTTCTGGTACCTATAACTGTTCTGTGCGCTACCAGAGGGCTGGGTTTTTCACCATTGCTATATGTCTGTCTGTACCACCTGCCCATACTTAATTAGCTCAGGTGTTCCTTGTCCATCGTTACTGCCTTATGTAAACCCCCTCCTCCCAGCACTCTTTGCTGGTACATTTTGCCTGCCTGTCTTTTGCTTGTGCTATTGGTTTGTTCCCTGACCTACTGATATCTACTTGGCCTGTACCCTGACTTCTCCGTCCTTCTCCACTCCTGACTCGGCTAGTACCTTGGCTTCTCCGTCCTTCTCCAGTCCTGACCTTTTGGCTTGTGACCCCGACTACGTTTTCTGATTTGCCCGTTTGTTCCTGTTTGTCAAGATGCCCAAAAGAAGGCCTCAAAACCCTAATTGTGGCCACTCAAAGCCTGGGGCTCCACCCTTGGAGGAGAGTGGTCACCCTGCACAGGGTATCACACCTGCTCCGGCCCCTGCATCTGGACTCCAGCCTAAACTGGCATCCATGCCGGTGACAGTATCCTCGTGTGTTTCAAGTCTGTCCATAGCTCCCAAATTGTTGATTAAAAACAATGACTCCTAAACTATTTTTGAATATTGTTAATGTCTTATTAATCATGTCACTCTTAACTTCTTGTGCACCGCACTATAAATTAATTGAGAGATTACTGAACTTTGACTTTAGTAATGAAATCTTTTTACATTAGGTATTACTTGATTACTTGAGAAAATGTAAATCTTGATTTCAACTGCATACCTTTTTATAGTGTGACGATTGAAGTGTGTACAAACACAAACTAAAAAAGGTGTGGTAACTGTTGGGGTTCACTTATAGAGGGTTAATTGCGTTCACCAAAGAATCACACTTACATATACATGAGCAGAAAAGTTACTGCTCGGTATAATCCCTGATTTAATTGTTGCAGTAGCTGGTTACCCACTTGAATATGTATTGAATATGTATTCTTCTAGCATTTCATGAGACTAAAGAGAAAACCACCATTTGATAAAATGTAACATAATTTAATGATTGGTGAGTATACTGAGCAGTAACTTTTCTGCTCGTGAATACGTAAGTGTGATTGTTAGATGAACATTGGAGTTCTTTATAATACAGTGCACACTCTGTTTCAGTACCTATTTTCTTTCCAGTACATATATGTGATTTATTGAAGACAAACAGAAGTAATTGTTAAATACCAATCATTCAGTTCTGGACTTCTATTTAAATGTAAGTATTTTGTTTTTATTATTACAACACTGGGTGACATTTACTACAAGTCACTGGTCATTTATTCATATTTTCTACCTTGCAATATTATAGAGCTCCATATATTTTCTAACATATGTTACACACACACACACATCAGGTTGTAGCTTCAACTGATTCCATTTCTCCTCTCTCCAGTATTTGGCTGGAGCCTTGGAGGGAAAAAAAAGCAACAAGCAAAGATTCTCAAACAAAAAACAATAATCAAAGTGTCCCAAATTATAACTATACTTACAGACACGCGTTGCAGAGGAGCATGTAAAGCATATTCACAAGTTTTTTTTCTGGTAACCAAATCATAAATCAAGGAGAGAATCTCAAGGGAATTGCTGTGATCAATTTAATGAATTACACTTGAACACTAAAAGGGACTCCGTTAACCTAAACGCTGCTTGTACTGTGAATGTAGAGAGAAAAAATAAATATGAAATAAAAAAAACATTGTGGTAGCAAAATTGCATGTAAATGCATGAAATAAGAGAAATATATATTTGAAATCTGTCTGCTTATGACATCGCTTTGTGGCTTGGTACACAAATTACACGCTGGAAATTAGTTCAAGCCACAGGTGATGTCATAGGCAGTAGAGACCACACGCACATTTAAAACATTATTTTTCTCTTATTGAATGCATTTGCCAGGATTTTCTGCTAAAACATGTATAGTTTTCAGAATTATTTATTATTCGCATTCACAGTATAAGAAATGTTTAGCTTGACATAGTGTCAAGCTTTAAGAATTATTTGTTCTGCAAGGCAGCTTTTCTATGTACAACTATTTGCTTGGACTCCTGCAGACCCAGACAGTAGCTTGAGTTAAGGTTAAGATTTATTCACGTTAATAACAGGAAAATGATAGAAATTGCGAGGGTTGACTTGGGGCAGGGGTAGGCAACCTTCAGCAGGCCATTTGTTGTGGACTACGTTTCCCTTGATACTTAACCAGCATTATGTTTACACGGGCATTATGGGAGATGTAGTCCACAACATCTGTGTTTTGCTCGGAATGGGTCTTTAAATGCTAAATTTAACCTTGTTTTTGCCAAGTGCACTTAACCCTCCACAGTAACTATTTTAAGTCATACATTTTGGTCTATTTGCATATTAATAATCAAAATATTATTACATTTTGGTCTATTTGCATATTAATAATCAAAATATTATTACACGTGTAGATCTTAACCCTAATAATAACAAAGAGTTTAACCAGTAAATGTACATGCAGATATTCTCTGGTTTTCCAGTATGTCAAGATAATGTTACTATTGCCCACTTTAATGGTATACATTTCATCTACCTCAGAAGTTTGAAGGCCTGAGTCAACCCTGCTAAGAATTAAACCTGCAACTTGGAAGGTTAAACAGATTCAAAACAAATCACACTGGCTTAACATGAAGTGAAATAATAATGCAGCATTAAGAGTGTTATCTAAAGATTTCCTTGCTGACTTTCACTCCCTCCCTTCTTTTGGTCTTCCTGTTCCCTCAAAATATGAGATAAATTGGTATGCTAAAAATAATTCTACATGCCAAATACGTAAATATTAATTATAGTTTTTTTCCCCCCCATACTTACATACATTTTTGCAAAACCAAGAATAGTTTTATGTGCCTCTTGAGGAACCTAAAAACTATAATAGACTTGTAACACCAAAGATATGTGGACAGAGTGTCTGGGAGACGCAGGGTTTTAAACGGTATACCATTCCTTCCAAAATAGTATTAGCACAAAAATATAGCTTCATCTGCAAATTGTCAGCATAAGACTGGCACAGTAAGTAACTGCAGAGAGAGATCTGGGACCAAACTCAGGAAGGGGAAGCACAGTGCGTGGGTGGCTGGGTGAAACACATTTGAATTTAATATTTCATTCTTACTCTTTCATGGATGCTCAGATTCATCACTACACATTCTAAATAAACTGTAATCATGAGGATCTACACAACAGCCACAATTTGTGCAAAGTATTAAAAGCTTTGTAATATTTGTTAATTTGATTGTAGGTCAACAGAGATTTGTGCAGTGTGAAATGTTTCTAGTGATCAGGGAGTTAACTGTCAGTAATAATCTAGTACAGCAAAATTGTCTACAAACCTCTTGCGAACTTGATTTTCAATGCAGTTTTTTTTTTATCTGTGTTTTCTGGTTAAAAAGAGCGACTGTATCCAGTGAAACATGTGTACATTTATAAGTTGATCTCATCAACTTAAAAAGATTTATGACTTTAATACTTCAAGTGAAAAAAGAGATAAATGGCTTGATATGTATTAGTCTGGTCGATTTAATTCTGTATGTACATGAAGCATGGTCCTGTATATCATATATGGACATAATGCTGCATTAATGTGAAGTATGGTTCGATATACACTGCACATTCATTGACTTCTGCGTCTCGCCGAAAATAACATCCAATGATGGCACTAGGACCCCGTGCCTTGCTTCCATTTGGCTCATTATCATGTGAGCGAAATAAAGAGACTTAAGTGCTCAGCACCTCTGTGAGGTGTGTTTATTCCTACAGCAAAAACAGCATCGCTTCGACCCAACAGGGGTCTGAAATTTTTTTTTTATTATTTATTAAACTTTTATTTTAAAGTGGCACTAAAGAGTATATAATAGAAGCAAAAGTTACAAACCTGGTGCAACCTGCCTAGAGTAAACATGATTTGTATCTTTGCAGATACACATGGTATTACTCTGAGCTCTGCCTCTCAGTTGAGGCAGAGGCCATCTAGATGCTGGCGCACGATGGCAGTGTAGAGTCTGGTCCGGTTGTCTCTCTCTTATACTGTAGAGAAAGACCTTCATATTCCTAAGGAAGCAACATGTCTGTTTATCCTCATACTATGGTCAATTATCTTTTCACTTGTCCTTTTATATAAGAAGCACAAGTGGGAAAAAAAGTTTAGTGGCTCTTTAATCAATCATTATAAAATTTGATTGGACCTTAAGGAGTTAAAGAAAAAATATATAATTGATTTACGTTAAAGCACCTACACATTCAGTTAGACGTGGTGACCTTATAAAATAAAACTCACAAATAACATAGAAATAAAGATGTAAAAAGAACAAATTGGAGATTGTAATATAAACTGGTGTCTTCAATAAAAATCTAAAAAAAAACACTTACAATACAATCCTGTGGCCAAAGACAATTTTAAAGATAACCAATTTTAACCTATGATACATTTAACTCCATGCACACGTATATTGATATTTGTGTAATGATATATTTACATAGATGTATAAATATATGTACTGTATCTTTAGACAAGTGGAGTGAGAATATTGTAGTTTGAATTCTACTGTATATTAAACCATGTAAACACATTACAATTTATGTAAAGTGAATCCGTAACAAATGAACTTACACAAAGCGAAAGGATTGTATTTTTTGCCATTTTTGTTACGTGCATCCCAGGAGTCGATTGCTTGATTTGCAGTGCTAAGTGATCTGATGAAGATCTCCTTTTTATCCCAGTGACTGGCCAGATTTTATTCATAATGCAATTCTGGACAGCTCTGCCACAATAATAAAAACAATACTATTCCTCTCAGTGGTTATCTGTCCATGCAACCTATAAGGCACTACTTTGTGTGTCTTGTGTATAAACTTACACTACAAATTACTAGCTCCGCACATATATCCTGCAGAGACTCAGCTAGGAGTTAAATGGCAGTCCCAACTCTAATTTAAAGGCAAGTGATAAGGCAAAATGGTCGGTTTCTGGTCCTTGCAATACCCTCTGCACATCTGCTTCACAGCTTCTATGAATAGAGTCATTTCACTGCAGGGCTACACACAGCACACGAGCAGCATGCAATTGGAAAAGAAATCAAGTGTACCACTTAATAGCAGATCTGTCTCTTCAGTAATGGCCAGGTTCTATAGATGGTGTGAGAGCTGGAACCTCACAGTGCGTTGGGATTCCTTTCAAAGGACCATATCAAAGATTGTTTTCATATATTATAGATTATGTTCATTTTGAACATTTTTTTTTTCCAAATTCACCATGCAAAAATAAATAAAAATGACTGAGAGTCTGTATTATCTACAAAAAATGAAATTACACATAGCCACATCATGGTAATGTATATAGAGGTATTTTATTTCAGAAATAGCCTCCACAGTGTCAGTGTATAAGCTATAACCTTTCTGGGTTTTTAAAAAAAATGACATCCAAATCTGGCTGTGGGACACAGTATGAGTTTTATGGGATATACATATGCAATGCCAATGCTGTACAATCTAATTTAAGCTATTGAGGAATATATTTGGCAAACGTTTGAGATGGAGTGGATCTAAGGAATTCTTCAAGGAATGGCATGGGGGAGTTGAGGGTTTCTTGATTCTCAGGGAAAGGATGTAGAGTGTAGTTGTAGTTATAAATCTAAGGGGAAAAAGGAGGGATGGTCTTGTGATGCGGGGGGGATGATGTTAGACATTCCTGTGGTACTCAGGTGATGATGGAGTGGTAAGGGAAGAGTATCATGTCTTAGAGATGTTATTTTTCCCCATTATCACAGCAGGAATCTCTCCCTAGTAGGATGCATGGATATACATCCAAAAATAGAAAAATGTACACCCCAGAATCGGCAATGATATTAAATTAAGGGGCTTCTTAACCTGTTTGACTGACTTTGTGGTTTACCTGTATAAATGCAAAAGTTGGTCAGGGGCTCTATTGGGAGGATGGTCTGGGGGTGGTATTTGTAATTTGTATTCTCTCGTATGGGCTACATAAGGTTCATTATGCTATTGTATAGTGCAGGGAAATTGCACATTGATAAAGGGGTTTTGCCCGGAAACGTGTGTGCTATTTTTATGTCATGTGCCTGATGTGTCCTGAAACACTTTCACCAATATTTAATCCACTTAGCTTTTTTTTCTTATTTTTAATGTACATTTCCATCAGAGAGGGACACTACTGTATTACTCCAGCATTCTGAGTACCAAGTGTAAACCCTTAGCTTTTTCTATTTTTGGATATATATGTACATCTGTCAGCTCCCAAAAGGTGACATCACCAATGTTTAGTATGCTGTCATTGATGGTTTGGGGAGAGAGTCATTATTAGTCATGATAATTGAGAAAAAGATCTCTCCAACCTGGTGTGAAACTAATGTAACTACCAGTATTCTTATTAGCCTAATAAAGATCATCAAAACTGGTTTTGGACTACTTTTGTATTACTGCTCAATATATGTGACATTCCTTTGGCTTGCAAGCTATTCTTGATCATGTTGCCTATTTCAGAAAACAAAAACTTGGATGCCCCTGGACTAAACCATCCACAGCAACATTTAATTGGACAGATGTCAACTTCCAGCATGCCATGTTACAAATCTACAGCTCTGTGACAGGCAGCGTGATTTGGTATGTGGCATTTATGAAGTGACCTTTTTCCTTATTAAAAATTAATTTTACGGTTTAGTCCCTCTTTAATAACCCTTGTATATTACTTCAAATTAGTCTATGCTCTCTGTTTACCCAGTGTCACTTACTAAAATTATGTTTGACTATGTAACATAACTATTTGTCAACAAAACCAGAACCTATTTTAAGACCACCGCCCTGTACCCACTCCCTCACAGCCAGCAGCACCCACTCAGAGTTTTGTCTCTGCTTGTATGTAAGGCCAAGTGGGACTACTATCAGTGGTACATACTATACCCTTCTTGCCAAATACATAGCCTTATGCAGGGCTGCAATAATTGTAATGCAGCCTGAAGTAAATATGTTTTGATAAGCAATCTCACCAACAGGAAATATCAATCATCTTACATCAGAATATATCTGAGGTCACCAAACCAAGAATAATAGAGAGAGATATACATCATTTATTGATTATAAAAACTAGTCTTTTCAGAATATTAAAGATAGCTAGATGGATAGATTTTACATAATCAATTATCTCTTTTAGGTAATAAAATACTTTTTTGTATGCTATAGTTAAACTTTAAATAAAGTTTGCCACCTTAAAATGAAAAGTGCAGTTAAATATCACATATCCCTAGCAAGTATCTGTAACAATAATTTACTAGGTGCACAAGCCATAAAATCTGATTATAAACCTGGCCTATCCATGAATAGCCATTTCAGCCATTATGCAAGCTTCAAATCATTGAATTTGTAATCGTCATCAAGACTGGGAGCTTCTCCAGATCACACATAAACCATCACATCATCATTTGATAACATTTGTAGGGACTTTGTACAAGCAAATACTTACCCTTACTCTTGCACGTTCATGGCAAAAACAAAGCTGAGGGAAAATTGCAAGGGTTATTTACTGAATTATTCTATTTAGCACCTTATTTTAATGCACCGTATTTGTTTTAAAGGAAAACTCTGAAACAGAGAATTTAACAAGGTGTTAAATCCCAACAGGTCAAATTTCCCACAATTAGCCAGCATTAAAACAGTTTAGCAAAATGAAAATTCACATCATAAAAATTTGGAGAGAAAAAGCTAGGAATTTTTGATGGTGGTAAAAATCATAAAAACGTTGACTTCTGGTTAGATAATATATGGAAAGTTCATGGTGTGCTAATCCACACTGATTGTGCACCTGTAGACATCAACCATCCTGAGCTCCAAGTAAAGAGAAACACCATAGTAGGAAAGAGGTTTAGAAGATATGCTGTACAGAACTTATATCTGCCCTCTCTTTCATCAGAGTCCTTTCCTGAATCCAATAATCAGAGACAATGTACTAGAAGTGCCCGTTGCTACTTCTGATTGCCGACATTTCACTTATTTAACATTTGAGATCAGGGAGTGACAGGTAAGCCTTAATACAGCTACTCTACTAGAAACTGGAAGTATGGATCATTGACCAACCTTACAAAGTCTGAAATCTTTAACATCACCCTCCTCTTTAAAGACGAGCAACACCTAATTTTAGACTTCTGGCTAAAAAAATTAACCTTTCGTACGCTACCAGTACAACTTTCCACCCCTTTTTGACATCCATACAAAATGACTTAATATCCTGGGGGTCCACCTGCTGCACAGCCTTCTTCAGACCATCCTAATATATGCTGGAGATGTGGAGCTGCACCAGGCATAACTGTACACATTTGGTGAGAATGCTATGTTATTGTCCTTTACTGGACCAACCCTCCACAACTTTACCAACAGAGTACCTCTGTTCCTGCCAGTCCCAATGCTCCTCCACCACACAAGCATTCCTTTATCAATCTACAAGAACTTGATCCTCCAACACCAATCAAACAAGGCCACAGCACTCAATCCACTTCACTGGAGGGATCCCACTCCCCCAACCCCCGTGAAATGGATATACATGGTATACATATATGCAAGGTATATGTTCTGAACATGGAACGGATTTTCTGTGTTTACACCTCTGTATAGTATGTAGTCTCTTTACTTTGCTCATCGAATAACTAACTCTGTACAATTAAACTCTCCTTATCTGTATTTCTATGTCGGTTCTGTCTTTTTAAATGTATGCTGAAGCACAAAGACTAAGCAAAGGATAGCAATCTCTTGTAACACCTTGTGCATTGGAATGCAAGTCCAGTGATGATCATGAGGCTGTATGACTGTTTTGGGGTTTACAATACCCATTAGTTAGCGCCAAACATTAGGCAATCCTACTGAAAGGTAGTAGATATTTCACTTGTCTTGAAAATTCCTATTCTATGCCATAAAGGATAGAATGACCATCCACAGATAAGGTCCATATGGACCATATAGTCTGCCCAATTTTCTGAATACTTTCATTAGTCTATGACATTATCTTACTTCTTGGATAGCCTGATGCCTATCCCATGCATGCTTAAATTCCTTCAATGTGTTAACCTATATCACAACTGGAAGGCTATTCTATACATACACTACCCTCTCTGTAAAGGAGTACTTCCTGATATTACTTTTAAACCTTTGCCCCTCTAATGAAACTCTATAATCATTTTAAATATAAGGCTCTCATAGAATATAATTTCCACTGTCCAAAACGGTCACCTATTATTACATTTATACTTAGTGGGTTCTGCCAAGAACTAATTTAAGAACAATAAATGTGACTTTGACTCACATTTCATAAGATGAGTAATGTATTAAAATTGCACAAAAGTACAACTTTTAGTCATATAGTTATTCATTCAAATAAAACATCTGGACATAAACACCTGGACATAAATTATATAGCTACTTATAAGGAAATATGTGACTAATACGGACTAGGCAGATTAATACAATGATATATACTGTAGGACTGGACTCAACAGAAAGGAAACATAATGTGTATGTATCACCCATTTATCAGATGATTTTATATAAATGAGGGGTAAGATTACAGGTTGAGTATCCTTTATGCGGAAATACATTATCCAAAATGATTAGTTATCCCCCCCCCCCCCCCCCCCAAAATTGGATTATGCTACGAGCTGCAAATTCCACACACACCTGTCAGAATGCTAGCACACAGTTTATTCCGTGCCCAGCCCCCTTAAGCTGTGACATACACCTTGCGGTGCCAATTTTGTCTTAGTCTCAAAAATAGCTTTGATCGTTCCACCTTCCATTACTTTCAATGGGGAAGAGTCGAACCAGAGTTTTTTTCCTAAGTCAAACTCAGGTGCTGAAGTAGACTTAGTCTCAAATTGAAGGTCGACCTCAAAAGTCAAATTTTAGCAAATAGACCCAATAGAGTGTACAAATGGAGATATACCTTTATAGCAACTTAAGAAATACCTAAAATCAGTAACTGCAATGAGCTTGTAGTATGTTTATCAATAATATTCAGGAATGCATAAAATGTGATCCCTTAAAGATTAATGCATAATGCATGCTGCCTTTACAGTCTAGGCCTAAAATTAATCAATAATATTTGAGAGATATAAAATTATAAAATGCTACAGACATTTAAAGAGGGCGTAAACCACCAAAAATGATATATATAAAGTACATTTCGACAAATGGCAAAGTACCATCCAAAAGATATTCTTTGTAAAAAAAAAAAAAAAAAAAGACTTGGGAGAAAATGCAGTTCTTTGTCTGTCGGTCACTCATTTTGTGTCTGTGAGCCAAAGCTGGGAGGGAGGAAATGATATGTGAATGGGAATGTGAACAAGTATTTGAATGCTAATGCTAAGGTGAACTGTTGGGAAGGATGGCAGTGGAGCAGGTGTGATTGTGACTATGTATGCAAATGAATATATAGTAGGAGGGAGCTATCAGACAGTGAGACAGAAAGAAAATATCAACATTGTAGTGAAAGAAGGAGCACAGAACATGCTGAAGATTTAAAAATAAATTGTTTGTTCCTGCAAATTAGACCATAATAAAAGCCTTTACCTTGGCAAATTTTTATTTTTATGGTTTAATTTCTCTATAATGTAACCCTTTAAAGAATAATGGTGTCCATGGTGTCTTGACCTAAAATGGCTGGGACCTTTTGTGGTCTCACCAGTAGATTCCGAGCTTTACCTTCGGTGGTCATTGACTGGGACCAAATGACTTGTGTGAGGCCACTCAATTTAATACAATTGTTCCTGTAGCATATTTTTGAGGTGCATTAGCTCAATAGGTGTAAAACCTGCAAGTGTGAAGACCTCAAAGTAAATGATGTTCCCAGGTATGTGAAGCTATCAATAAAAAGAAAAATATTTATGTAACACTTCAGCAATGCTATGCTAAGTTGCTAAGGCAAAGTAAGCCAACATTCTGATATCAGCATAGGCATAACCCACTACCAGATACTGCAGGTTTTACCTTCTGACATTCTAGATGACAGTGGGTCAATCTATTATCTAATAAGTGACTGCATTTACCTTTTGCCAACTAAGGATACATTTTCTGAAAGTGTCATACTAAAGAGGTTCTGCATATGAAAAATATGTATTTCATACATCAGTCTAACCAGCAAAGCTGGTGAGATGCTAAATATTATATATCATATCAAATTTGCTGAGCAGCATAGTGTGCATGAAAACATCTAAGTTTGACAAATGGAAATTAAAAGTGGACTAATGTTGAAATTTAAATCAACACAATTGCTGCTCTTTTAAGGTTATTATTATGAATTGTATGCATCACACTTTTTGAAAAACATTTGAAATTTACCGACTTGCTACTTACACTGGGTGTCCATGGTGATTCTCTCGCTGCAATGATATGTTTTTGAATGTTTTAGCTGCGCAAAACTTGTTTTTTGCTGCGGGAACCACTTAGAATAATGTCATTCAAAAGAATGGAATATTATGTTTCTCTAGTGATGTCACCAGACATTGTGTTGCACTGTTAAGAGATCCTACTGTGTACAAGACCAAGGTCACTTATACTCCACACAATGCATTCTATTCTACCAGCAGAGCAAATGACCAAATGAAACAAAACTGATACATGCTCAGTGAATATACACAATCAGTGCAGCAGTACCTGTAGGACAGGATGCAAGGGAGAATATTAAAAATGTGATCTATGCAGAATGAGTGTATCAAATCACACTGGAAAAAAAACTATGCATTATTCAAGCAGTAGTCTTCCACTTGCACCAAAGTGAGTTTGGGGACTAGACTGTCACTTTAATGTGGAGTTGAGTTGCTGAATCTGTCTAGTATTGCTAGCAAAAGTTGTATGCATTTTCCAATATGTGTTCAATAATATAAAATAGTTAAACATTGCACTGAATTAAATGTGTAAGCTTGTTGTGTTAACCACTAAATAAAAACACATTTTTGTGTCATTTGGGGTATTCATTAAAGGTGAGTTGCAGTTGAGATTAGGTGAGGTGAAGAGCTTCCCCTACTTAGCAAACTCGCCAGGTTTGTCCCTGCACAGTGTATAGCTAAATTGGTGAGATGAAATGTTTATTTAAACTCACCTGCAACTTACCTTTTTAGTGAATAGCCCCCTCAGAGGTGAGAACCTATGTGTGTTGAACTTATTTCTATTTATTTTTGAAACAATGTCAAACATTCTAACAGAACAATATATCCTGAGGACACCTGAGACACATTGTCTGCCCCCAAACCATGGACAACTAACATGCCTTAGAAGCAGCAAGGTCATGTGATCAACACAAAAAAGACTGTCACAAAAAAGTACGTAGATGTGGCAACACCACATGCCATCTTAGTTGTTTACTTTTAGTATGGGATATAAACTTACGCATGAACTGTAAAAAAAAAAAAAAAAAAAAAAATAAGCTATACAGTCACATTACATTTCAGGCATTCTGAAGTGTTAGGTTTCTATTAGAGTGCAAAGACCTTATCACATTCCTGATGCTCTATGGTTGCTTCAGAAAATAGCTCTCCCTTATCTCTGTTAATCTGTACACCAAGATACTGACTGCCATGACTTTAGGTCAGCCCATTTAACCCCTGTGAAAACATTGTCAGTACATAAATGTTAATAAATACTATACCTGCAAACCATGTTTGCACTGGGGTCAACTTCATCCCAAATTAGCCATAGTCATTTATGGCTGAGGCAGGTGAGCATTCGACATGCTATTCTTATACTATTACATTAAGTGTGGCCCTGCTTAACTGAATAAAGTGAAAAATAACATTTTGTATTCTGTTTTAAAGAAAATTAGCCTTTTTAATGTCCTTTCCAGTTTATTAATTTGCAGTACAACAGATAGTGTGGTATGTTGCATTATGCCACAGAAAATATTGGTACCTTAAAAAAAATCAATAATAATAACAAACCACAGATTAATTTGCTGAATATGTCATTCATTTTAAAGACTGATAGAGTCTTTCTTGTTTTGCGGCTTAGAAATGTCATATCTGTAACAAATCTTAAGATTACCTTTTATTATTATATATTAATTAGACAGGTTTGTCAAGTACATGACTTCCGGTTACTAAAGCACAATCATCCTAGTTACATCAGCAGCTGTCCCTAAATATTGTTATATAAAATCTGCAGACACAGCTATCCGTATACTGATTGAATTCCTATATATCTATACAACACACTTCGCTTTGAGGATATATGGATATAATAAGGACCAATGGCCAGCATGTTATGTATATGTATATACATTATGTATACAGCAACCAAAAACTGATTCTTTTTAATCAATGGTACCAGCTATTTGTTGTGTTTGTAGCATGTGGCAATTCAATAACCCTTACTATGCCTACACTCTATATTTGAGTGTGTCTAATCTGAATTTATATGGTCATGTGATGATCGTTGTATGGTAAGTACAATGGTGTAAATAGAGGACAATGGTATAAATAGAGGCATACATTTTTACATTACTAATATACTACATTACAAATTAAAATACACTTGCAACTAATTAATGTAAAATAGGATACAGAAATACCGTAAACATAAAAAGTGTGATTAGTAAAGCTTAATCTTTGCATGTACACACACACACACACACACACACACACACACACACACACACACATATATATATATATATATATATATATATATATATATATATATATATACATATGTATATTTGCAAAATGATATGCATACATAATTAAAGTTCTCTTTTTTAAGGTTATATGGTCAGTTATATTATACTATATATTTATATGTTATAGCTATATTTTGGATCAGAATGGGCTCTTGGCTATGTAGTTAATCACTACATAGAGTGATTGTAAAGGGCACACACATACATATAATTATACATATGCATATTTGCATTCACATACAGCAAACAGGTGTACTCAGCACTTTACTGCTGAATATACAGTATAAGTAAAATACAGTATGTGCAGCATTAAAATAGGTGAGAAATGCATGCATCAGCAATTCTTACCCCACAAAGCTTACAATCTAAATATTCCTATTGGACTTGCTCACTAACTAAAATGTTATATTTTGTATGCAGTCATACCTTTAGAAGGTAAAGTACAATACAGCACTGCTGAATGTCCTAATTATCAATTGCAAATTCACACACAGGAAGGCATTGTGATATATTTCATGGCTCACTCGGGATCGTGGATTATTGAGGGGAAGTTAGGGCCCTCGCAGAGGAGATTGGGCTGGCTCTATCATCACACTGAAGGTTAGGATTATCATTGAATGTACTAACCTGTTTTTTTCCTCACCGGTCTCTTTCTTCCGCTGCAGAACCTGACTTTACTGAACACCCCCAGGACATGCCTCTCACACAAAGACCTCCCGTCCTTGCTTGGGCTTGTCCGGCGCTTGGAGGTGCACACCCGGTCACTATTAGACTCCCTGGCTTGTCTCTTCTGCCGGATCAGCGAGCTTGCTATAGCCGCAGCCATGGCTCCTACAGGGCACCTCCTAAATCCCCCGGAATTAAAACCACCGACCCAGTGGAGATCCTGAATTAACGCAACCCACAGATATATGTATAAAGAACTCAAAACAAGTCTCTGAGTCCCCAACCTCAGTAAATAAACATGCTAGAAAAATCAATGCAGACTTCAGGTGCAGGTGTAAGAAATCCAGGTACTTCTACCCATTGTCCAAACTGGATCCAAGGGGCGAAGGTTGCTGGAAGATCAGGAGTTCTCCATACCTGAACCCCGTAGGTGATGGAACCCACGGTGTGTCCTCTTTAGTAATGCAGCATCTGTGCTAATGGGGAGGGATGAGGTGTTGGGACTTCAGCCCCAACAGGTCACAGCAGATAGAGAAAGATGCAAAGAGGGAGATGGATTAAAAAGTCCTAGAAATCCACGGGATCATGCAGCTTCATTCTGTTATATCCCATAAACAGGTCACGCTTGGATAGTCTGTGTGTGTAGGTTTACTATATAGCCCAGGTCCAGTCATGATGCATAATCTCTTGTCATGCTGCCAGATCCTGTAAGCATGTGTCACAAATCCCAGAATGTATCAAACATCCCGGGTGTGATTGTCACTCGTTTTACACATGTAGACCCTTTCCACAAGAAATCCATTACACTGCATGGCAGTGTCACCTTTCTCACAATGTCAGCAAGCACACACACATTATGTACATACACTAATCCCCAATTTAAAGGAAGGGAGGGTGAGCTCCAGAAGGAGTAGGGAGGTCCCAAGTTTCACTGGTAGAACTTCCCCAAGGATGTAAGGGAGAACAAGTAATTCCTCTCTTACTTCTTCTCCTCTTTAGGATGTCTGTGTTCAGCTTGTCCTAAATCCACCTTAAATTCAACGTACACCCCATCCAGAGGGAGACCACACACCCCAACTCTTGAATCATCTGGGATCACTGAGCTCAGCAGCATCCCCCTAGCAATAATAGGTCCAGGTTAAAGTCAGCAATGCAACCAGCAAGACAGTCGGCAGAGGTATAGAAAGCCACTCATGGTGTAAGGATGTGCAGCGGATGGAGGGGGCGAGTGCCAGTGCATTAGAGCTTCCAGAGATCGGCAGTCACTAAACCTATGCAGGGGGCTGCTGCATGGGAAGCTTCTCTAATGCTGCTTGTATTGCAGCTTCCCTGTGCCTTTCATTCTTCCTGTCTCCCCTATCTCTCCTCTCTACGCAATCCTACGTGATCAAGGTTTGGATGAGAAATTCTCACAGGCAGACCACGGGAACTGCAGTTCACATTCAGTCTGTCCCCTGGCTTCTCATGCTCGAAGCCCCTGTGTGGGGCTGTTGTCCCCTTAATTTAGCGCAGTGGAAGAGATGTCACACGGTTCTGTTATATTACTGCCCCGCTTTTAGCGGGGGATGGGGGTTAGTTGTTGCCCTTGCTGCCACTTCATCAGATATCATCAGAAATAGAGATACCAGACAGATTTGCTGATTGATAAGGTACGGTGATTGATAGGCAGACAAGAATATTAGATAGTTCTAAAGTATTATCTGCTGGGGCATTTAAAAGGGAAAAGTGGTGCATCCCCAACACTTGAAATGAGATTAGATAGCAGCCTGTGAGGCAATTGCCCTCCTGCCACCCTTGCCAGCCCTCCCCTCTCCTGGTGTGTGCTCAAACACTAGTTGTATTCTATTAAAACAAAACAATAAGCATTTCTCTTATTATTAAATCCATGCATGCTGGCTATATATATATCAGCAGATACAGAAAGGTCTGCATCTTTAAAAAAAAAATAATGAGTACAATATTTATTCTTCAGTAATTATACTTTACAGTAAAGTTTTTACAATAACAAATTAACCCAATTCTTGATAACCAAAGTGAAAAAGATGTCCTCATCCTTCAGTGATAGTCTCCTGACAGAAACATCTATCTTGAATATTATTATTGAAGCATATATTATATATTATATATAGCATAAGGTCTTTGGAACAAGCTATGCAAACATAAGCTAAACATAAATATACTTAATATTACAGAAAGGATCTAGGGACAAATAACCAAACATGCAAGGTTTTGCACTTGATTTATATTATTCTGTGTACTTGAAAGTGTGCGATTTCACATTTTCCATGAACCCTTTGTTGTGCAAGAAAATTATACCTTAATTATATACCTCAAACGTGGCAAAGTCATTCTTAAAATAGTAGGCACTAATGTACCATTGTAAAAGTTTATGTTATCTCTTCTATTTCTTTCCACATTTTTGTTTTTATTGAGTTTTACACACATAAAATAATACATGAGTACTGATACAAATATGATGTTAATCTAACTCACAACTTCTATATATATATATATATATATATATATATATATATATATATATATATATCCATATAGATACATTGTATCTGCTTTTTATTTATATATATATATATATATATATATATATATATATATATATATATATATATATATATATATATATATTCAATAAAAAGCAGATACAATGTATAAAGTTAGAAGTAAGTAACATTTCTTCCTGGAAAAGTAAAGGATATAGAAAAAGAATAAATAAATATATATGGATTTCTTGTGGTTTTTAAATTCATTCCTTTTGAATTTGGTATAGATATAGTTAGGATCAGAATGGGCTTTTGGTTATGTAGTTTATCACTACATAAAGTGATTTTAAAGGACACACACACACACACACACACACATATATATAGATATATACATATGCATATTTGCATTCACATACAGCAAACAGGTTTACTCAGCACTTTGCTGTTGAATATACAGGATAAGTAAAATACAGAATGTACAGCATTAAAATAGGTGAGCAATGCAGCAATTCTTACCCCACAAAGCTTACAATCTAAATATTCCTATTGGACTTGCTCACTAACTAAAATGTTTTATATATATATATATATATATATATATATATATATATATATATATATATACATACACACACACACACACTGTATATATATATATATATATATATAATTTATTTTTATTTTTTTAAATTACTATTTTATTGATAAATGTCTATCTCTTTTTGTAGATGAGATTTTAAAGGGTTTAGGTTTCCATTATAGTGTCTACTCAATAAAGAGAGAACTGTAGCCGGGTTGGAAAATTCCACAATTTTTCCAACTCTACTACTTTGGCCGCAATTCTCTCTTTATTGAGTAGACCCTTCTCTGTTTTCCAACTCTTCCAAGTGTTCATCCGTTTATCTAACTTGCCTTCTTGTATAGTTGCCATGAGTTGGTATTTGTGGATTGAATTGTATCATTCAAATCTGGGGCTTTGGGGATTTCCATGTTCTTGTAATAGCTGAATGAGCTATCAGCAAATTATGTTTGACTAGTGATTTTTGGTGTATTTCCATTATATTGGGTATAATAGGAAATTGTGCACCTTCTAAGTGGCAGCAAAAATGGAAAACAGGACCTATTAGTTTAAATATTGTTGAATTAATTGTGCAACTCACCAAGTAGGGCACCCTATTGCCTTGCAGTATCTCCAACACTCTGTATGTGCCAATCATGCCAGAACAATGTACCATCTAAAAAGATTTTTTTATGTTTTACCATATGATTTAAACATTAAGCGACTCCTTTTAGGGCCATTAGCGCATGATTCCACTGAGTAGACATTAATGATCTACTGAGATCTTTTTCTCATTGCACTCAGTAGGGGAGATCTTTCGATGCTATAGGATTCATTAAAACTAAATACTCCTATTCTGGAGAATACACTTAATATTTAGATTCTCTGGTAGATCATTGAGTTCTTGTAGTTCCTAAAAGGATTTTATGTTACTTTCATTATAAATCTGTGACATGCTTGATTCCACACTTTAACAAATTGGCTAGTTGTAAGTGAGAGCTATAAAATTTGAGAGAGATTATATTGGTGATTCGTAATTTCCTTTTAAGTATTGAACATGCTTTATACATAGCTTATGAGCAGTATTTAGTTTCAAATGTAATGAAGTCCACAGAAATGTCAAGTTATGTGTATTAAGGTATATGCGTTTTATTTGTTGAACCATGCACTAGTGGACAAATATTTTCCCACTGTTACAGCTTGACCGGCAGTGTCGCTAGATAATAGTTAAACAATCTTAAAATATTTTAAATATTACAACATTTTGAGAACATTTTCTAAAATCTGTCCGTGAACATTTGTATAAAATGAGTGCTAAAGCATACAAAACAAATCCTGGCTCCCAGAAAAAAAAATTGTACACACTTAAAGCAACAGTTAACCCTATTTTTAAATTGATTTAATTTGCATAAATCATATGAGATATAAATTAAATTCCATTTGTCTCAGGGTACAATCTGACATTTCTGAGAAGAATGGCAGATATTCCGTGATTTCGTCATTCTATATGACAGCGGCAAATTAGCCTGTTTAATAGGCTTTCATGGCATTGTCATGGATGAGAGCTCACAAAGCCCCAGTGCTGAGCCTTACTCAGTGGCGTCCCGAGGGGGGGTGCGGACAGCACTGGGTGACACCTCCGCTGGATGCGGCCGCCGGAAAAAATGAAAAAAAATAACGTCACATCTGGTGACTATGTTTCCTTCCTCCGTGCAGGAGGGAAGACTGCACGGAGGAGGCGTCCGTCCGGGTACACGGAGCAGCAGCCATTCGGTAAGTGATGGGGAAGGGGGGAGGAGGGTGGTTGAAAACGAGCAATATTCCTGGTATCTGACTGGCACAATATTACTGGGCTCTGACTGGCACAATATTACTGGGCTCTGACTGTCACACTATTACTGGGCTCTGACTGGCACAATATTACTGGCATCTGACTGGCACAATATTACTGGTATCTGACTGGCACAATATTACTGGGCTCTGAGTGGCACAATATTACTGGGTTCTGAATGACACAATATTCCTGGTATCTGAATGACACAATATTCCTGGTATCTGACTGGCACAATATTACTGGGCTCTGAGTGGCACAATATTTTTGGGCTCTGACTGGCACAATATTACTGGTATCTGACTGGCACAATATAACTGGTATCTGACTGGCACAATATTACTGGGCTCTGAATGGTACAATATTCCTGGTATCTGACTGGCACAATATTACTGGGCTCTGATTGGCACAATATTACTGGTATCTGAATGGCACAATATTAATGATATCTGACTGGCACAATATTCCTGGTATCTATAATTGTACAATTGTCACCTTATGGGGCTCCTGTGTGTTTCATAATTAATGGCGGTCCCATGTGTGCATAATTATGGGGCGCTTGTGTGTGGCATATTTATTGGGCCCCATGTGTGGCATAATTAAGGGACTTTGTTGTGTGGCTTAATTAAGGGACTCTTTTGTGTGGCACAATTATGGGGCACCTGTGTGTGTGTGGCATAATTATGGGGCACCTGTGTGTGTGTGGCATAATTATGGGGCACCTGTGTGTGTGGCATAATTAATTGGGCAGAGGTGAGGCATAAATAGTGGGGCTCTAGTGTGGCACAATTTATGGGGCTCTGGTGTGGCATAATTTATGGGGCTCTGGTGTGGCATAATTTATGGGGCTCCTCTGTGTGGCATAATTTATGGGGCTCCTGTGTGTGGCATAGTTATGGGGCTCCTGTGTGTGGCATAGTTAATAGGCCGTCTTACTGGCATTACTAAGGAATCTGTTTGCCATTGTATTGTAGGAAATCCAGGGGGGTGACACCATGAGTTTCCACACCAACCCTTGTGATGCCCCTGGCCTTACTGCAATAGAAAATATATAGAAGATGCTGCTTTATTAGTGTGCAACCCTGTGCCTGCATGCATATTTCCCTGCTCATTCTCTGAGCATGTGAAGTAGGGATTGACCTCACTGATCCAAACACCAGAGAATGAGATCAGAACTACAGGATAGCCGTTTCGAATCCCGCGATACTGCAAAACTCTACCTCTGTTCCGAAGAGCAGGACAGAGGTAGAACTCTGAGACACAGCGGCACAGAGCCTCAACGCATGTTGGGAGGCATGACTGCTGGTATCTGCAGAATGTAATCATATGTATTCAGAAAGAAATAAGTTGAATTAATTAAGACAGTTTCATTCTGTTGATCCCCCTGAACAAACGGGGAGCATGTAAAAGTCTGATTACCCTATATGTACTCATGGTGGAAAGAGCTCTAGCATGCACACATTGCAAGTATAACTATTATTCGGGATACTTTGCTTTTGAAACATTTTACTTTTTTTTTTTAGGCTCCAGTAAAAAAATGGAGAGCTCAGTGGGTGAGTCAGTAGAATGTGCAAACTTGATGCTTGTGAGTAAATTAAACATATTTAGGATAGAAGCTGCTAACCTTATAAATGTGAGTGTTAAAATTTGCATATCTTTAATTGGAACATTTTAATTTAAATGATTAAGTTATATACTGGATTATGCTGGGTTACCACTGCACAATTGTGAACTGGTTTTAGAACTGGTTTTCCATACGGCTTATTCCCTAAAAGGTGAGTTGAGGTAACATGAACATTTCAACTCAACTCAGTTTCATACGCTTGCTAGAAAAGCTCAGCTGGCCATAGATAATGCACAGTTAAATCTTAAGACACACTCCCTTTCGAAAGTGATATGAATTTTTAATCCCAACGAAAACTCACTAGCAACTAAACGTTAATGAAATAGACCTCCCTATTTTTCAATATGCTCATACAGTCTACCTATGTACATCATTTCTAGTTTAGTGGAAGGATGTGCTTTATATATTGCAGTCATGTTTTCCTACAGCCCACTGTATGTTATTCTTTAGTCGCTTTACAACAACAGTTTCAGTTAAATTGTATTAATCTCTTATGACTCCCTTGATCATCAACACAATCAGGCTCATTAGTAATTTTAATGAAAATAAACGCATATATAAATATGTAGCAGAATGCCTTTGATAAGGGCAAATTAATTTTTAGAGTTTACAGTTTTGTAACATAATATACAAATAGCATTTTTTTTTCTTAAAGAAACATTCAACCTTAAAATTGAATGGCTGCATGAATTCACATTCTCTTTAACACAAAGACACACCACTAGCAGTGACCACCAGTCACTCCATTGGCAAAGAGAAGCAGCAGCTTCACTAAATGATTTCTCCCAAGAGAGTGTGAATGGCATTTCATAGACATACCATCCCAAATTACTTAAAACCAGACAGAAATAGCCTTTAATATTTAGCCTCGCTAAGTATCTAATGATACATTTTTCACTGATTATTTGCTATTTTAAGTGGGCTATCAATGAATATGATATACATTATATTTCAAATAGTCATTTATATACATAATACATCTGTAAAAAAGATAGTTGACTTAAATAAAAGGAACCATGGTACCCTACTCACAGATAATCTATTATCATCCATATCTTCATCTATATCTAAAGTGTTTTTTCTTTTTAATCTAACTGGTTCAGTAGCCTATGTTTTGCTTTTAGTATTTCATTTATATACCTGAAAAACTGTGTATTCTGCTTATGCTTTGCAATAACTAATAACACACTTTGCCGTTTTCTGCATTGTTCTGTATATGTACCTATGTTCCTCATTCTGACTTTTCTTACTTTTACACCTACAATAATATTTGATACCAAAACTCTATTTGTAAACACTAAATCTCCTATGGCTTCCTGCCGGGCTGGTTTCTCATTCACCTCTTTTAGATATAATGCCTGTAGGGAGTTTAGAATATCTCTCTTCCTGGCAGGAAAAAAAAACTATTTTAGTTATCCAGTTCACAACAAGCAGATTAAAGTAACCCATGATAATAATAATAACAAACTCATCTTTCATTGTCCACCAGCAGATCATCTAATTCTTCTCCTTGTCCAGGGATCTATAGATTGCACTGATTTGAGTGATCATGTTGTAAATTTAAACATTACTGGCACAGATTCTGTTTTCCCCTCATTAGGAGACACTTTGTTGTCCCCCTTTCCTAGTATAAATACACCCTGAGTACAAACAACTTTCATAGCATTTTGCCCTCACAACAGCCTCAATGTGTTGAGATATGGACACTACACAATGATGTAAGCCTACCATAACGGTGCTGGCCAATGTTTAAGTGCTTCCTACAGTTGTGTTAGCTTGTCTGGTGGTGGATCTCTCCCTTGCAGAAAGTTGTAGCCTACGATTTAGTGTCCACAGCACAAAAAAAGCGTGAGGTTTGATGTTTGTCTTTTAGGTCCTGTATGCAGGCCTATGACTCTATTATTAGGCCTGGATCTAAAAAAATATTATATAAATGAACAAGTGAGCATTTAGTCTTTTTTATATACTGGTTTGTTTACATTACTCCCCACCTCGTTGCTGATCAAGCTTCTTCTGCTGGGAAGCCACCTGGACAATACATCAGGCTTACTCTTTTACAGAGGTTCTGCCATTAGTCCATATCGTGAAGCCCGCTCTGTTGCTATATTCCTGTGAATGCTGACTCTATATGTAATATGTGCTTATACTTTATATGGTTTACATGTTATAAGCATTGTTTTTTTATGCAAAAATTACCTTTTTCGTACAACTCTGAGTTTTTTATGATTACTTAAGCACAAATCTGAATCCAATGTTGACACAATTATTCATAATAAAGAAATAGTTTGTCAACTTGAAGTACTGCCTATCACCTATCCTTTCCAGAATTATTGGTACTGGTGGTCTGGTTCCTGCAAACGAACAGAAGTGGGCATCGGTTTGCTCCTGGGAGACGGGTAGTCCTGAACATTGCCATTAGCATTTTATCCTACAAGTTTAGCACTTGAGCTATACTCAGTGCCACTCCTGAAGGTGAGTTGCTACAATAACAAGTGTAATATTATTTTTAACAAAGTATAACTATGTACAGTTTTCTTTCATCATATGTCCACTTAAGTCATCTGATTTCTACACATATTACTTAAGACAAGTGGGATCTGTCTTCGTTTTTCATTTTGTTTTTGTACATTTGGGACAAGAGGAGTCCTTGGACAGTTTATATCTACTTTATAAGAAGAGTATCATTCCTTTTTTTCCTTTGTATGCATATTTTGTTGTTTATATCATATAAGGTATACTTTGCTGAATATGCAAATGATTAACTTGCCTGTCATTCACATTTCTTAGCATCATTCACAGGTTTCAAAATAAACACCATTCTCTTTCGACAGGCTTTCTGTGACCATACTCTGGCCATGACAACCAAGTTAATAAGACATAGTCTTAAATTAGAAGGTTAGAATTTTAAAACTAACACATCAGAGAGCTAGTTACTTTATTAATATGGTGGTAGTTGCAATATGGTGGTAGGTGGAAGAAATTATATGTTCCAGCAAAATTGGTAAAGGTCAATATAGTGAAGTTGTCTAAGCATGCATGGGATAAACATAAAGTTATCCTGAAGATATCCTATAAGATAAGGCCATGGACCAAACACGGTAAAAGGATTTTATAGCAGGTGGAAAGATGGACCAAATAGTTCTAAACCAGCCAACACATTGTATGCTTCTGTTTCAGTTAAAACATCCTCTATCCATGTCTTTTACTACCAATTCTCATTGTCAATGTATTGTATTACAAAAACTGTTATTGCAGTAAATGTTTTATTAATTTCAATCTTGCAAAGTAAACGTAATGCAGGTTTGAGAAGACTTCACATTCTTTGCTCTGCCATCAGAGTGAAAGCTCTTCAGAACATTAATGTATTCAACCTTGATCAGCTTCCTACACACTTACAGAACACTTGTACAATTAATATAATATCTTCTGATCCATAAAAGTTTTCTAATACTCTTTTATTCACCAAGCAATAAACATTATGTTCTTGAAAATATCAAATTAGATTTTTTTTTAACAAAAACAAAGTGCATTTAATATTGTACTCCTACAATCTTACTACAAGGGGAATGCATTAAATGCTTTTTAATTTCCATTCTAATTCAGACTATACTTAGACTATTGAGCATAGACACCAGCCAGTGGATGAATAATACTTGTAAAAAGACATTGCAAATTAGTAATAATGGGTTTTTACAGGACAAACTAAAAATGCTAGCCCTCAAACTCTTTGCGGGGTTGCCGCTGCTCATGCTGCTCCACTCCAGACCCCTGTACAGAATCGCAAAAACAAGGCCACAAAAACCTGCTGTGCGTTCATGCAAAGAAACAGTAGAAGACAATCAACAATTGTATTTAAACAGATAACCATTTTTAAAGCAGATCTGTGGTCTTAAGTGCAAGCCTTGGGAGTTTATCCTCTGTAGTTATTACACAAGCTGAACAGATGTGTTACGAATAACTAACAGAAATTGCAAAAGAGCAGGTGTGTTTTATTCACTGCCACCTTTTTATTCTATTTCTGCTGTGTTGTTTGCAAGTACCCACATACATGAAGATATTGACTAGCACCAACAAGCAAGTTGTATTACTGGGGGGTTGTGGCTCTTTAAATGGAGAAGGTGTGGAGAAACTCCAGATTTTTTGTTTATGATTCTACATTATATATACAAAGCGTTACAATGGTGCTACACTATGATGTGCTTTTCCTTTTTAAGCTGGAATACAGATTTAAATAACTTTCAGGAAGAGTAGCCCTTTTTTATGATATTTAGAGTGTGCTACATTATAATAGTCCACATCTAGGGAGTGGTAGTGTTAGGTGTATGTTGCACTCTGTAAAAATATATGTGTATTACACTTTTTGAGATACCGCCAGCATAGTGTTACTCATGTCCTGTCACCAATTCATATTAAGTATATTCACCCGTGCTTGCAAATAGCAACAGAGAGCCATGTTTCTATCATGTATCTTAGTGATTTCCTCTTGTTCTAATATGTAGACCTGACAACCTTATTCTGCATATTTGGCTAGAATCCTAGTTAAGAGAAAAAAAAACACACACACATGGGCAATTCATCCTTAATGGTGATTATTTATTTGCAATTATTCACATGCATTGACTATATCAAGAAAAGGAAATGTTTTGGGGATAGATATGTCACTTTGTTTTTTATTTATTTATGTACATGTATAGAGTTGATACTATTGATACATTTAGTACCCTCTTCCCTTTACGCTTTATACCAAGCCATGGGGCATATTTAATACATTACCTGCAAAATAAGGTACATTTTATCCATTTAAACTTATAGTTTCAGATATGGGCTTTTATATGGGCAAACATAGTGTTAAAACATTTAAATATATTTTAACTTGTTCAAGTTATTCCAACAAAAAACGATTCAACACTGCCAGTTCCCCCTAGGTTTCCCTGATTAAGTGAATGCATTTTATTTGATACCCGCAAAGATTTCAAAGTATTTTCAGAAACGCTCATCTGCCATGTACTGCAATATAACTTGCTCATCAAGCAGCCATATGTGCACATTAATTAGAATTTCAGCATGTCACAAAATATTTTGGAAAACTCAGATTAAAATGCTAAGAGACCAATTATATATCTTGGAGAAGGATGGCAAACGGATCTTATGACACAAACATCTTGAGATATATTACTGACACAAAAGGGCAACTAAATAATCTGTTTACAAATGAAGGTCATACATCATCTACTTGGCAGACCAAAAATCACAGTAAACTAGAACTTTAAAACAGATGTGCAAAATGCACTGTAATATTAAACCTAGAAAATCAGTACAGAAATAAACTATGCACATATCTGACATCTGTTAGCCATTAAGTAACCTAACACAGCCAAGTTATTGTACCTACATACTTAAACTATTTAGCACAATATATGGTTGCCCACTCTTGATCTTACAGTTTGGTCTAAGCTTTGGGAAGTTGGTAAATAATTTGACAATTAATTGTAACAAATAGACTAGCACAAGACATTCAGAAAACAATCTTTATTCATAGAGGTCCCTGACCAATTTCCACAAGGTTGTCTATGGGTCTGATCTGATTTCAGGCTTTACAATTCTTAATTACACACTTTAAAGGTGAACCTTGCCAGGCCAATGGAAATATCTCTAACCTTGAACCTTGGTCTTTAATCTGTGTCTAGCATAAAAATTCTAGTAATATTTTCAATGATTTTACTTTATAGTCTCTCTCTCTGGCAAGTGCTTTTTTCCTTGAAAGTTTAAATGTATCTGACATTGCTGAAAGTCAAAAGAGAAGTTTGCTGATTAAATCGCAGTCAAGGGAAATAAAAAAAAGAGGCATTTTAGTTGTGAATTGTAGGATTCCATGCTGAAATCTCTTTAAAGGATAGATTCATTAAGTGACTCCTTTTCAATATGCCTAATAAGCCGTAAGGCATGTATAGAGCAGTATTTTGACAGCTGTCTGGCCGCCCATTCTCTGATTGTATGAGATCATTTAACCATGACAAGTAATTTGGTAACATTTCATACAGTTTTATTGCTGGTACAGACAGAAATGTGTTCCTTATTGAGATCTGATCAATGTAATACTGAATGATAGCTATACGTTATATGTTGAGGAAAGACACATATTTTTAGCAACCAAAATATTTCCTGACTTCTGGATTTGCAGCAGGTCTTCCAGAACCTGGCTGTTGCAACTCAGTGTTGTCACCTGTCTCTTTCCCACTACACACCATACCTGAATGTGGTGTAAAGGCTGCATTGAAGAAAAACAAACAAAAAAAAAGACTTGTGTAAGTCATTACTTTAAAACTATTTTTTTTTTTTAAATATGAAAAAAAAAGATTTACAAGCAAAGCTTCGAACCCCCCCCCCCCCCCCCCCCCCCCCTCTAGGTATATTTAGGTCTTTCATTTTTTTAATTCATTAAGGTCCAAAACTTATAATCAGAGTCATCTTATATTCAAGCTAAGTTTGTTGGTTTGCATTCTTGGAAAAGGAAAAGCTTAAAGAATCCAAGTGTTTGTTGCCTGAAACAATAACCATTTTACTTAATACAGTACCAGTCCCCCAAATATTGTATATAATATAAATGTAGAGAATACATTTTTTTTTAATGTGCCTGTGGTGTGTGTCTACTGTCTATGACATTGCCTGTGGCTTGACATGCAAATTATCTAATTTTAGTGGGAAATGTTAATTAGAATATTGAGCCACAGACACATTTAAAAGACAGTTTTCTTTTAATTTATGCAATTGTTTGCAATTCTGCTAATTATCTTCTACATTAACAATATAAGCAATATTTAGTCCCTTACAGTAAATCAGCTCTGCATCCTCGACAGGATGATATTCATTTTTTACTATTTTTGTATGTAATAAAATAACTTTTTCTATTTATTTTTTGTGCACTGGAGGAGATGTGGAGGTCTCTGGTTGGTGAAGCACTTTTAATTTCTAAACTATGTGCAATAACTAAGTGGCGCCTGGAGTCCCATTGTTTTTCTTTCTTTCTTTACATAATATATTGTTCATTTTAGATAATTTTATCCCCTACATTCACAGTATAAGCAATGTTTAGGAGACTTAAGGTAAATTCATTTTGTATTCAAAGCCAGAATATTTAGTTGAAATTAACCCCTTCGTGACCGATGACGGTCCTGGACCGTCATAGGGAAAACTCCCTTCGTGACCGATGACGGTCCAGGACCTTCATACAGATCCGATTGCGGTATGCATGCTGGCATACCGCGATCGCGCTACAAACGACATGGCTAAGTGTCTCGATACCGAGACACTTCACCCATGTCCATTGAAGCCCCCCTGGAAACATCCGGGCACTGTGAGAGCCAATCACAGCACCCGGATGTTAATAGCTGTCAAAGCAGGTGCCTGCTTTGACAGCTTTAGTCTCTCCCTGCTCCACGGCGATCGTGGGGCAGGGAAAGACTAAATATAGTGTTTCAACTCTCCCCATGGTCCCCCCAAGCACAACCAGCCCCCCCACAGGATTTTTTAATAAAAAATAAAAAAAGTGTTTTTTTTTATTTTTTTATTATTGTGCTAATCCTAACTCTTGGGTTAGGGTTAGAGTTCATCAAAACCCTAATCCTACAGTTAGAATTAGGGTTTGCACTAACCCTAACCATAAGGTTAGAGTTCAATACAAATTCAAAAATGTAAATAAATTAAAAAAATTAAATAAATTAAATAAATAAAAAAATTCAAAATAATAATAATAATAAATTATATAAAAATAAGAATTTATTCTGTAGAGGACCAATGACATGTTATGTCTGTCTGTGGTCCTCTAGGGATATTTTATTTATAAAAAAAAAAGACTGCTAGTGGGGCCATTGCTTTGCATTGGCCCCCAGCAGTAGATAGGGGCCCGCAGCAGCTGGATATATGATCCATGCAGCCGCAGGATAGCAAGGATAGAATTTTTTTTTTACTATAGACTACATTTCCTATTCTGCTACGGTAGCTTTTGGCTGGCTGAGCATGATAGGAAATGTAGTCACAAGGATTGCATATCAAATACACGTTTTAAAACTGCAATGACCGTATCCTATATTGTGCCCTGTACCCAGGGCCGGACTGGGAACAAAAACCAGCCCTGGAAAAAATTTATATACCAGCCCCATCGCATAAGATTTTTAAAGCAGCCCATAGCATAATATAATTTTTTTGTTCATAGAAGGGAAAATCATGCATTTTAAAAAGCACATCTGAACAGTGTATTATTTATAGATAAGACTGATATAAAAGCCTGTCTAGGGCAATATATATACCTCCAGTATGTACACAGAGTTATATGAATTGCCCTGTGCAGAGGTATATATCAGGGCAGTGTGTGAGACATATCCTGTATCCTGTCTCTCTCTGTCCTTTCTGTGGCGTCTCTCTCTCTCTCTGTCCTTTCTGTGGCGTCTCTCTCTCTCTCTCTGTCCTTTCTGTGGCGTCTCTCTCTCTCTCTGTCCTTTCTGTGGCGTCTCTCTCTCTCTCTGTCCTTTCTGTGGCGTCTCTCTCTCTCTCTGTCCTTTCTGTGGCGTCTCTCTCTCTCTCTGTCCTTTCTGTGGCGTCTCTCTCTCTATCTCTCTGTCCTTTCTGTGGCGTCTCTCTCTCTCTCTGTCCTTTCTGTGGCGTCTCTCTCTCTGTCCTTTCTGTGGCGTCTCTCTCTCTCTCTGTCCTTTCTGTGGCGTCTCTCTCTCTCTCTGTCCTTTCTGTGGCGTCTCTCTCTCTCTCTGTCCTTTCTGTGGCGTCTCTCTCTCTCTCTGTCCTTTCTGTGGCGTCTCTCTCTCTCTCTCTGTCCTTTCTGTGGCGTCTCTCTCTCTCTCTCTGTCCTTTCTGTGGCGTCTCTCTCTCTCTGTCCTTTCTGTGGCGTCTCTCTCTCTCTGTCCTTTCTGTGGCGTCTCTCTCTCTCTCTCTGTCCTTTCTGTGGCGTCTCTCTCTCTCTCTCTGTCCTTTCTGTGGCGTCTCTCTCTCTGTCCTTTCTGTGGCGTCTTTCTCTCTCTGTCCTTTCTCTGGCGTCTCTCTCTGTCCTTTCTGTGGCGTCTCTCTCTGTCCTTTCTGTGGCGTCTCTCTCTCTCTCTGTCCTTTCTGTGGCGTCTCTCTCTCTCTCTCTGTCCTTTCTGTGGCATCTCTCTTCCCCCCTTCCCCCTTAGTGTCTTTCACCCCCTCCCCTCCCCCTGTAGTGTCTTTTACCCCTTCTCCCTGTAGTCTTTCACACCCTCCTCTCCCCCTGTAGTGTCTTTCACCCCCTCCTCTCCCCCTGTAGTGTCTTTCACACCCTCCTCTCCCCCTGTAGTGTCTTTCACCCCCTCCTCTCCCCCTGTAGTGTCTTTCACACCCTCCTCTCCCCCTGTAGAGTCTTTCACCCCCCCGTCCCCCTGTAGAGTCTTTCACCCCCCCTTCCCCCTGTAGTGTCTTTTACCCCCCCTTCCCCCTGTAGTGTCTTTTACCCCCCTTCTCCCTATAGTGTCTTTCACCCCCCCTGTAGTGTCTTTCACCCCCCCCTGTAGTGTCTTTCACCCCCCCTGTAGTGTCTTTCACCCCCCCCCCTGTAGTGTCTTTCACACCACCCCCCCTGTAGTGTCTTTTACCCCCCCTTCTCCCTGTAGTGTCTTTCACCCCCCCTGTAGTGTCTTTCTCCCCCCCCCCCTGTAGTGTCTTTCACCCCCCCCTGTAGTGTCTTTTACCCCCCCTTCCCCCTGTAGTGTCTTTTACCCCCCTTCTCCCTATAGTGTCTTTCACCCCCCCCCCTGTAGTGTCTTTCACCCCCCCTGTAGTGTCTTTCACCCCCCCTGTAGTGTCTTTCACCCCCCCTGTAGTGTCTTTCACCCCCCCCTGTAGTGTCTTTCACACACCCCCCCTGTAGTGTCTTTTACCCCCCCTTCTCCCTGTAGTGTCTCTCACCCCCCCCCTGTAGTGTCTTTCTCCCCCCCCCCTGTAGTGTCTTTCACCCCCCCCTGTAGTGTCTTTCACCCCCCCCTGTAGTGTCTTTCACCCCCCCCCCTGTAGTGTCTTTCACCCCCCCCCCCTGTAGTGTCTTTCACCCCCCCCCCTGTAGTGTCTTTCACCCCCTTCCCCCTGTATGTCTCACTCACCTTGGTTTCTACTTCCCATCCCGCCGCCGGAACTGCTGCTGCAGCGTCCGGCGGCAGCAGGCGAACTTCTTAAAGCGGGGACGGCCGCCGAATTGCTTAAAGTGGCGGTGCCACTTTAAGCAATTCGGTGGCCGTCGCCGCTTTAAGAAATTCGCCTGCTGCGGCCGGATGCTGCAGCAGCCGAATTCTTCAATTTTAGTGGCCGAGGCGGCCCCGGGGCAGGCGGCCCACCGGGATTTTTCCCGGTATCCCGGTGGGCCAGTCCGGCCCTGCCTGTACCTGCCACATAACCCTAGCAAACCTATATATGTGGGGTACCGCTATACTCAGGGGAAGTAGATGAACATATATTGGGGTTTTGTTTGGTAATAAAATAGAACAACACCTTTAAATTCATACCTAAGTTTCAAAGTGTGTGAAAATAAAACACACACAAAATTACTACACCAAAACTTGTCAAAGATTGGTGGTAAAATGACAGAATGAAAAGTGTCCAGATACCCCAAGTTGAATGCCCTGGGATGTCTACTTTATAAAAATGTGTACATGTGGGGGGTTATTCAGCGATTCATGACCGATATCTGTGTTACAGTGTCACTAACACTAATTTGTTTTAAAATGGTTTTGAAACAGCTATATGCTACTTTTTATTTATTAACCTAAAACATGCAAAAAAAAAAGGAAAAAAAACATATAAACATTAGGTATTTCTAAACTCAGGACCTATAGTCGAATCTCTTTAGCAGGTTTTTTCATTAGCTTTTGGAGCTTAGTAAAAGAATTCACAAAGAAAAGTCAGGAAAAGTGTTTTTTTTTTTTAAACTTTAACCATATTTTACTATTTTTTTCACAATACAATAAATGATATGAACAAAATAATGTCATGAAAAGAAAGCCCTTCTTGTCCTTAAAAAAACAATATATAATTTGTGTGGGTACAGCAACAGACAAAGAAGAAAATGAAAGCTAAACATAACCACCTCAGAAGTGTTAAAACATCCTCGGTCACTAACGCACAACATTCCAAAAACAGTCTGGTCATGAAGGGGTTGAGTGTCAATAATTTTCTACCAGAAGCAGACATAGGTTTATAACAACTGAATTCAGATAAAGTAGTGTTGATCAAGGTAAATGTAACATTTCAGTGCAAATTTGTGGTGTCAATGACTTTATTAACCACTTCAAGTTTCTAATTAAGAAAGGTTAGAGATCAATGAACGTGTGTTTTTTTGCAATTCATTAAAATGTCACTAAACTTTAAAAAAATAACTTTTGCTTCTCTGTTAGTGATAAAAAAAAAAAAATATTCATACATTGTGACCACTCATAGGTTAAATCCACATATATTTTAGGAGATGCATGCTGTTTTTTCTACAAGCATCTTTCACAGATGATCACTTGCAGACTTTCAATGATGCAGTCAGTACACTGCTGCCAGCCAATCAGAATGTGAGAGACCCATGTTCTTAGCTGAAGGTTTTTAGCTGAAGGCTAGTTCAAAATTGGAGTCTCTTCTGTGTACATTACAGGAGGTGAATGGTTCAGCTCTGGCACTTCCAAATGAAGCACTTAGTTTGTAGGCAATGGAAAAAAATATTCAGCTCCTTGTGTAGAAGTAATTTGTACAAGCTCATTTTGCTGCTTTAGCTGCCCCGGCACCATGAAATATACAAAGTGTAAATCAGAATTTCTACTGGCTATTCACTAACCATAACTCTTCATCCCTCTCCCTTCCCATGACCAAAATGTATCTTGCTCTCTCTTCTCGGACTCCCTTCAGTGGAAAGCAATACAAATTACAATTCACTAACATCTGAAGGGAGTTCGAATTGGTAGGTGACATTCAGTCCCCCTCCTGCAATTCACCTCCTGTAGAGGAGGTGAGTTACATAAAAACGTTAAAAATAAATGTCGTCTCCCAGCCAACCACCATTAATACTACCAGGGTTCGCTGCCTATATAATGGCTCCTAGCCCCTCCTCTTAAAAAATAATATCCCCATAGTTATAGGGGGTTATAATTAACCCTGATAAGAAATATTTCAGGTGCTTACCCAATGCCCCCAGAATATGAATAAATTATAGCTCCCCCAATAAATAATACATGGGGGTTTGCCCCAAACCATGGTTCCAGTAGCAATCTGCGACACTCAGGTTCCATATCCTTCGGCCCAGAGAGTTGAAGTCCTCTTCGGCCTACAGAAAAATTGCTGAATGTCTCCAAATAATAATGTCGACATCCCACAATGCAAACTGTGCAAAATGAATGCTATGGACCAAGCATTGGCATTCCTTAGCGTATTCAATGTCATTTTACTTATTATTCACCTTGATTTTATGTTTTTCCAGTCTCAATACTTTTTTCCAATCTTTGATGATAATAATGTTGCGTTTGGCTTTATCACTTATCCAATCCAGTCCCTGTTCCATATTACATTGAAAACTTATCTGCTCTCTTATCTGGGGCCACTGAATCATACGCGCCTTACCCAAATCTCTGGCAATTAGGAGTCTAAACTTTTTTTGTTTGTTGCTAACGGTAAAAAAAAAATGAAGTGTCAGCAGGGACCTATTTTTAGATAGGATCAGCCAATTTAAATGTAGCAGTGCGATCTCTGGTCTTATATCAATTTCAAACGATCTGATCCTTACCAATTCTTCAAACACTTTTTTCCACATCCTTGATCCATTCACAATACCACCAAATATGTTTCTAAAATGTTTGTACAGTGTATTGATTCATTTAAAAATGTTAACGCCTTCAACCAATCTTGGGTATTTTCCAAGCCTAGCATCTTATTCCACCTCTTCCTAATCTCTTTATTGGTATCTTTATATTTCAAACTGATACTCCTGTAATACTTTGTCATCGCTTTAGTCACTTTGTTACCCCGAAAGATTTCCCTAAGCACCTTTGCTATGTCCTCTGGTCTATTTGTATAGAGTGGTCTCCACATAGTGCTTTACCCTTAAATATGCAAACATTTCTCTATTGGATAGTCCAAATTCCTGTCTCAGTTGTTCAAATGATTTAACTCGTTTGTCAATCGTCAAGTCATCAATCTTCTGTTTACCTGCAGTTTTCCAGCCTATAAGGTTTAAATCCTGTATATTATACTCGAGTGCTCATTATACCATTGTTTTGGCATAGAGGTATTGAGTGGAAACAAGTTTACCCAGTAAAAATAATCCTATATATGTGGATTTACCAGATGCCTATGGTTTATAGCCCCTCATTTTGACATTTGTGCATCTTTACAACACACAAAAACAATAAATGCCCACCACTCGATTCATCGTGAGAACTTTTACCAGCATTAGGTATCGACATCTCTGAAAATCAAAATATTAAATCAATATCCAAGTCCAGGTTCGGCACCCTATCAGAGTGCTGCTTTGTAACAGTTATCCTTTTAAGTGCAAAGTAATTAATGTGAACCATGGTCGAGGATGGACGTGTATCCTTGGCCTATTACAGCAGCATTGTTCTCCATAATACACATATATAAGAGCGGAATAATACTTGGCATTAGCTGAAATTTTCGGTGTGTCATCTCAGTTATTGATTTATGCTCTGGCGTTCCGAATAAATAGAAAATAAGACGCAGGAGCAGGAGAGAGACGCCCGCTGCATGATCAAGCAGACTAGCAGTTAATGCACAACAGAGTGATTTCATTGGGTTTTTTTTTCATTGAATTTTGCTTTAACTTCTTTAGAAGGAGTAACTACTCAGTAGTGTTCCATTTTTTGTTGAATTAACACTCTCATAAATCTCATCCATATGTTTGCATGCCAAGGTATGAGTCACGGGAGTCAGGGGAGAACTCCTCTACAGAGTTAAGCCATCTATAGTGTTAAATATATAAAGGCAAACAAACACTCTTAGTTCTACATTGTCAGACGTTTATATTTGCACATTTTGTATTTGCATTTTACAGTCAAGACACATTCGTCACTTGATATAAATTCACAGGGAACTCAGCTTTAACACTGAAAAAATATTTAATTGACTAGTGAAACAAATGAACAGAAACTAGATATTTATGTGCAGATGAGATAGGAAGTCTATCTTGCTTTTTTTTTTAACAAGATTTATTTTAAAATAGGAATAACTGCTTATTATAACATTCTTATTCATTCACATATGGTGGTACACTAACACGTTTTCTCTTGATTAATACATTTTGTTGAATCGATCAATGGTTCTAATGATGGATGCAACCACCTCCTTGAACACCATCATTCTGCTTTACTATACAGACATTATTATAAGACCTGAGAGTCTACTCAATATACCCAGATTTGTCCCAAATTTGTGGGGAGGTCAACTAGCCATTTCACACCAGCCCTATGATGACTGGGGCTCACAGCGGCCCAAATGGCATCCATGGACTTCTAAAACAGGTAATGTTTTATTCGCAGGGCACCCTTTGGGGTGAAAGGTTGCCCTCCTACCTGGGCAAGGCAGATGTAGGGAGGGATAGGAAGGGAATTATTTTATATTAATTTGTTCGGGTCTGGGTATATATTGCTATTGGAGAGGTGGTCCGGAGGCATTTTTGGCAGCCTTTGGATGCCAAGGGGTAATTATTTTTATTAGGGTGGGGTTCAGGGGTCTTTGGGCAGCCAAGGAACGGCGCATTGTACATTTTATTATATGGGGGCCTGAAATACTAACCCTGTCCCCTGATGTATTCTATGGGGACTGGGAACCATTTATTATGGATCAGCGTAGAATTGGCTATGCTGTCCAAATTACAAACCTAATAGGAGGCACATTGGGGCTTATTGAGTAGCTTACACTTAGGTTCCCCATGTGTCCCCAATGTTGCATGAATAAGTCAGGTCTTTGGAGGCACTGATCCAGGGCCAAAGATCAGTGCATACTGAGTAGTCCCTCTGGAAAAGGCGAGCAGACAACCTGTGTGTGGCCACCAGAACATGCTGTTATCACAATTGTGAGCACAAAATAAAGCAAAACATAATAATATGAAAAACACTGGTGTAAATTATAAACATTGTATAGATTCTTTAACCCCTTCGTGAAGCATGGTGCTTGCGTCCCAAACTACGCAAGCACCAAAACGTCACGATTTGTTCCTGGCCACCGATCACAAGTTGATCGGTAGCCAGGAACACTATGGCAGAGACCCGATTATGGTCTTAATAGACCCTGTGGGTCCCTGCCAAAAAATTGCGAGACCTGTGGACGTCACATGTGACGTCACGGAGGCGTGCCTGAACCCAGAATTTCATGAACGGCGCGATTTAGAGAAATGTAGCCGTTGCTCAAACCAGCTACATTTCCACTGTCAGACTGAGGACACTCAAACTGGCCTCATCTGACAGGTGGGATCCCGCTGCAAGTGCCTGCGGGGAGCCACGATGAGCTGTTTAACACAGGACATACTATGCCGTCCTAACGACTTTTAGGCACTTAAAATCAGGACGGCATAGTACGTCATAACGTCACAAAGGGTTTAAGTGATGTACCCTTTTAAACCATAAAGTGACAAATGTTTTTAACAGGCCATTCTAGCCTTTGTGTTTGCGATTTGGGCGAGTATGTTGCATTTAGCAGCTCAATTAAGCATAGTTTTTGTGTAATAAACCATGCAATACAATAGTCATGCTCCCCTATAGCTTTCCCATGGAAAAGGTTATGTTGCACATGTGCTGTTCGTTTCCATTTCTCCCCATGGACATGCACTGGGACAACTAATACAACTAATAAGTGCACACATTTGAGATGTTGCACTGTTCTTAGATTGTCTCACAGGGGATTGCTGGGGACTCTCTTATTTTCAAACAAGGGAAGGGTAGATGCCAGAGAAACGTAAGTTCTAATGGTAAGAATGGCAGAAATGAATAAAAAATAACAAATGCAATAAATATTGTGTTTATTGGTCTATTTATATTTTTGAGCTTGCAGAGATCATTTAAGTTGACAGTACTCACGTAAAACAGGTAGTTACAATGTCTGGACAGTTTAGATTGATAGTTCTTTGCATTCACTGCTGTTTATGAACTGCCAGAATTCAGATGCTGTAAAGTGTGACCTGGAAAAGCTCATCACATTAATGACACTTGATAAAACCTTTAGCATTTGACCTAAATTTTTTTTGGTATGGACCCTTTATCGGACGCAAATCTGAATATTCTGCCCTGTAAAATACAGTAGTACTCCATAGAAATATGCTTCTCCCTAAACAGTTTAAAACAGCTGAAGGAAGGAGGAAAACACTTGGGTTGTCTCTGGCTCACTGGGCATGCAGCGCTAGCAGATATCTCAATTATTCATTGGCTTAGTACGTGTACATTGGGTAATACAGCATGGTTTTTCACTCAAAACAAGTTAACTCTTTAATCACAAGAAGGGTGGAGCAGAGCCCCTCTGGTTCAGAAAACTTTATTATAGACTGTACCTGTGAACTCCTCAAACCTAATATATATCATATGGGAGGTAATGGCATATTATAAAAGAGACAGGAAAAGTATGGAGAATTTACATAGAATTAACAGTCCAATTTTATGGACATTCCTTTGGGGGGGAAGGGGGATTGATAATTCAGGCCTGCAACGCCCACATTAGGGTTGCCATCCAGCCAGTATTTTACAGGGAGGCTATTAGCTTGATGCTAATTTTATGTCTATGGAGGTACTAACATGGCTGGTATTTTTTTGAAGAAAATGCAACGTGAGAAGGACCAGAGGATTTACAGTTCACCTCTCACCCTTGCATTTCTCTTATTGTTTAATGGATGAATGCACCAAATAATGTATTTGCTCAAATATAAGACAAGTTTTTTTTCAGAGCAAATGCTCTGAAAAAGTCCCCTTTGTCTTATATTTGAGGTTTGTCTTATAATCAGACCTGCAATAGAGATCAAACTATAAGACTGGGATCCACGTGGTGCTGCAGGGGACCTGGTTCCCCCACGCAGGCAGCCGGTGGATGTCTACGCAATGCACACTGACATCCTCCGCTGCTGCCACGTTCCACAGGGACTTCTATGACAGAAGCCGGGAGGTCACGTGAAGTGTCAGGCAGCATTGGAGGATGTCTGCATGATGCCCCCACTGGACATCAGGGACACAGGAGCAGCATGGGGGGGGGGAGGGGTAGCAGCATTGGCAAAGTCTGGGGGCATCATTGGTAAAGTCTGGGGTGCAACATTGGCAAAGTCTGGGGAGAAGCTTTGGCAAAGTTTTTTGGGGCAGCATTGGCTCAGTCTCGGGGAGCAGCATTGGCTCAGTCAAGGGGGGCATCATTGGCTCAGACAAGGGGGAGCATCATTGGCTCAGTCCTGAGGGGGACATCACTGGCTAAGTCTGGGGGTGCAGCATTGGCAAAGTCTGGGGGAGCATTATTGGCTAAGTCTGGGGGTCAGATGGTTGTGTTAAGGATGCATTGGCTAAGTCTGGGGGGCAGATAGCTTTGCGAGGGGATGCATTGGCTAAGTCTGTGGGCAGATGACAGTGTGGGGGATGCATTGGCTAAGTCTGGGGGGCAGATGGCTGTGTGTGGGGATGCAATGGCTAAGTCTGGGGGGCAGATGGCTGTGTGTGGGGATGCAATAGTTAAGTCTGGGGGGCAGATTAGAAAATAAAAAAAATAAAAGGAAATAAAGACAAGAAATGCATTTTTTCTGTCATAATTTTTATTACTTATGAAAAAGTAATTCATAAAAGTATCTTATAATCAGGGTAGTCTTATATTCAAGCAAATACAGTATGGTGCTATATGAAGGTTCTCTAACATAGGGGTGCAAAGTCAGGACTGGTTCTGCAATAAGTGTAGAGCCACATGGAACATTTGGAATATTCACAGGAGCACATGCTGCATCCTCTAACGCTATGTTACTGTATTTATCCTTGTGTTGTTACATTATATTTATTACCTTTATGTTTCAATTGTTGCTTTCCCAGATGCATAATAAAGTAATCCCAGAATATATATCCCTGCTCCAGAGTAGAAATACCTTATGTAGCCTGTTTTCACCTTCGGTAGAGGCTGTTTCTAATAGCACATTGAAATAAAACAAATCATGTAGGAACAAAAAAGTCTAATTTTATTCTATGTGAATTAATTTTCCAGCACTGCCCTTTTCTAAAGTATGTCTCCCTGCCTGGCTTGGCTGGATACCTGCTTGCATGTTAGAAGTTTACTCACTGCTATAAATAGGATTCAATGAAAGGAGCTATCAGCAACCCAATTGACTGTTTTCTACTTAAATGGACTTTCCAAGATCTGCACAGTACATTGCTGATGGGAACCAGAAATAGCATGCACAGCACATTCTTCTGCCTTAGGGGTCAATCTAGTTTTTGATCAAGTCACCTGTCAGAAATACCACTTCACATGCAACAATGTAGACACATATAAGTCCCATTTTCCATCAGTGTCACATGAGCTGGCTGCTCACGTACAATCTTAGTGGAATTTGGATCGAAGACTACAATCTTAGTGGAATTTTTCGACTTCATAAGCAGACTCATGTTATATATGTCAGTATACTATAGTTTGTTTATTAAAGTTACTCTTTTATAAATACAGCATGTTACAAATATTCCATAACATCCATGGTTAACATAAGAATTAAACATGACATGGTGCACAATGTCTTCTTTAGAAGTTCAGCAGTGAATGTAACCTGTCAAATCATACAGTCAGTGTCAAGTTCCATATGGTAATGATGCAAGTCAGTATATCCTATGAAGTAAGACAAGATTATATGAGATACGTCACATATTTGGACAAACAGATTGTTAAAGAAAACCTCACACAAACTTTTTTTTTATCTAGTGAAGAAGCTTGTGAACACTATGACTTACATATAGTTCTAATTTCTTATACAAAACACCAGGGACTTCTTTAGAAGTAACAGAGCAACTAACATATATTTGTTGAGTTATGAATGTGGTCAATAATATATTTTGTCTTTTAGTGTATTAAAAATTCAGTTATCATGTTAAGCATGGTTATTTGGAGTATGACTATTTCACAGCAATCAGAGCAACACTGAATGCTCACATGGAGAGGAATCTTGAACCCATCTCCAACTGACATCTCTAGGAAGAGAGTAAAATTTAAAAGAAGAAAAACTACCACAACTAGAGGACATAGTCTAAAATCAGGAAGTATTACTTTACTGAGAGGGTAGTTGATGTATGGAATAGCCTTCCAGAGGAAGTGGTAGAGGTAAACACAGTCAAGGATTTTAAGCATGCGTGGGATAGGCACAAGGCTATCCTAGCTATAAGACCAGGAACTGGGGACTAATAAAAGTATTTAGAAAATTGGGCAGACTAGATGGACCACCGGGTCTGCTGACACATTCTATGTTTCTATGTTTCTACATAACCAAACAGATATGGATACTGATGGCACTCCAAACATCTGAAGGGAACACTTATACCCTATACTGGATTTATGGCAACTTTTGGCAGGTTATGTGGATATCACGGAGATAAAGAATGCTTGGAGAATGAGTGAGAGGATAATATGTCTCAACACCCCAGAAATATTAAGAGAAGCATGGACCCTGGTCAGATTATCAAGCAATTGTAATCTTAAAGTGAAAGTCTTGAAAGGAAGGAAGGATGTACGATATACCAGAGATGGTAGAACCCATTTAGTTGTCCAGATTAATTGTATTGATCTAATACTAGCACAGTCACTGACAAGGCTTTCAGATTAGATATATAGTATGAAGGCTTTCAGAAACAAATAGATAAAGTACACAAGAATTTAACAATTCACTAAAAGGTGAATTGAGGTAAGATGAACATTTCATCTCACTGACTTAACTGTACTTTTTGCAAGGAAAGACCTTTGTACAAGGAAAGACCTACAGGGAAAAACTAACCTTGTGTGAATAGATCTCAATGGGATCTACATTTGTAAGTGTTGATCCTGCTTATGACATCATCTTGCGTATCATCTTAATACACTAGTTAATTATTCTGCATAGAACATTTAATTTCATCTGATGAAACAGGTGAGTCATAAACATAGAGAATAGAGATCTCTTGATCTTTATGTACTATTTTGCTAAAACAATGTGTAATAAAAAGTTGTCACCATAAATATTAACAGGTGGCACAGTACTTTTAATAATAGAGTATCTATTTATGACCAGGGCAGTCTAAATCTGCACCTGACTGAAAGCATCTTTATCACTTGAGAGTTTAACTGCAGTGATTCTCACATGTACATATTCAGAGAGGTCAGTAATCTAAAAAGCTGACATTTATTGAGAATGGAAACAATAGATGTAGAAGTGACAAGCACACAGTGTTCTCAGTTGAATGCCCACACTACTGAAACTAAAGCAAGGTTATAAAAACGAATTCTGCTGGTCTGCTCTGCAATTACTGCAGCAAGCATTTCCATATACAACTGATTTTAAAGCAGACATCTGGTAACCTACTTAAGAGGAAGATAGGAAGACAAAACACCAACATTGCATGGCTTGTCTGTGTAATAAAATGATCTGTTTAACTTAATCACATCTTGCAATATTGAATCTATATAATAATATCCAGTACAGGTAGGTACAGAGCTTTTAGAAATATGGCAATCTTCAGGGTTTATTAAAGAGAGACTAAATCCTCCATACAATCACAGAGAAGACAACTTCTGTTGCTGCACAACGATGCTCCTATGGTGCACCATTAAGAAGACACTTGCGCTTGACTTCTAAGTTAAATACTGACTTCCAGGCTGCTACGTGACGGACTCTGTAACCTGGCAGCTCTGATTGGTGTATGGAATCTATGAAGCTTTTGGGGAATATGGGATTTGTAGTTCATCAGCAACTGGAAACTTGGACACTTCAGCATTCAATTGCGTATTATAGTGAAAGCATTATATTACTAAGTAATGCAGAAGTTTATAAATTCAAGTATACCAGAAACCTTTTAGTCAGTTTGGTGTTTATGTTTTTTTTTTAAATAATAGGAAAAAGTTCTGTTTTTTAGAACTACTCAAACTATGTCCAACACATCTGAGTTACTTTTGAGGCATTATTTCCCTTCATAGAGTGATGCCAAGTCAGTGACTGAACACCTTATGCAAAGAAAATGAATTAGTAATTTGAATTCTCCCTTTTTATTAATATATACAAAATAGGTTTTAATGTTCTCCTGTATAGTTATAGAATCATAAAGCAATTACTGTAGTGTATAGGCTGGTGAGGTAACTCAAATGAGACCCAGTGTGGTCAATTTGGCCTTTCGCCATCCTCAGTTAACTAAAATAAGTGCCTTTATAGTGGGTAATATTAATATGCCAAGGATGTACCTGAAAAACAGATCACAATGCGCCCCTTCCTGCTTAAATACTTTGACATTAATAACGGTTTCAGCTTCCACCTGTATGCTCTAGCACTCTGATACAAACCACAACTATGCGTTTGTGGTAAGTGTCAAAATGTACTGCAGGTAATCAAAAAGCACATATCTGGAGAGTATACAACTTAATCTATATAATAAATACAATGTATTCATCTTTATTACCTATCCTAAGGGGACATTATCATCCATATATTTACATATTTATGTTCTCTTTAAAGGGACAGTCTAGTCCACAAACTAAGTCACTGGTGCAAGATGAAGATTTTGCATAAATCACATTATTCCTATTTGACTCAAGCCCTCCCCAGTGATTACTCTGCATGTTTGCTGCAAGTGCAGCAGAACTGATTATATAGACACTGAGGATATAAAGTGTTGTTTCCTTTAGTCCCTTCCTGATCTCCTGGAAATGAATGCATTGTGTGGATCTATTAACAGTGCAACATATTGTCTGATGACATCACTAAAGAGACAGGAAACTCCATTTATTTAAATGAAATTATTCTCACTGGTTTTTGCAGAAAAAAAAACTAAAAAAAACTTTTACTCAGCTAGTGTGGGCATTCGTGGTTTCTTGCTAACTGCTGTAATTTCACAATTTCATCTAGGTATAAGTATTTTATATTTTAAATAATGCAAAATGCAACATGCATTTTAAAGTACTTTGAAAAGCACATTAATATGCATTAATATTTGGAAGATGCATTTTGGGCACTAGACAGTCCATTTAAAACCACAAGGTGACACAGAACCTGTGACAAACAAACCTTCAACCCATCAAATCCCTATCCTTGTATCACATGACTACCATTACTAATTAATACGATCCACAGCAAATGTCAAAAGGAACAATTTACCAACATGAGATATTTGGGTTCAAACAATATTACACAATAAAGGGTCTATTCAATAAATAGAGAATTGCATGGAATTAACTTAAGGCTACTTTGGCCTTAAGTTTGAAATTCCAGTCACAATTCCCTGCAATTTATTTCTTTATTGAGTATACCATTTAGTTAGTTGCAATCCCATTCTTCAGTATAAAACTGTAGTCAACAGTGAGTGTTAAACCATTTAGTCTTATTACTGAAATGTCAAAGTTGAAATACCTGGCAAAGCCTCCATGGCCACAGCTGAAAACCACTTAAGAAATTAAGTATTTTTTAATAATAAAAAAAAAAACCAGTAGATATTTGTGCTTGTACATTTTTGTGGGTAGCTTATCTGTTCCCTTTACCACTTCAAGCATGTTGACGATATACATTTTGCCAAATTGAGTGAAGGGTCAATAAAGACCATGACTGGGCCTATTCCTGTGTCCCTGGTTCAAATGATTGGGCCAGAAGCACAAATCACCTTTTGTGTGCCCCGGGCATGGACAAAAGCTCCATTAGACAGTATGGGGTTGATAATGGTTTAAGGCAACGTTATAAATGTAGAACCATCAACTCACCAGTCAATGAATTATTGTATTAGATCAAACTACATATTTTACCTGAAATCTAAACCCACTCATTTATTTAGCTTACATTTATCTTACCTATATATATTTTAGAACAACATGTTCGGGTGTGTTGCTAATTATGCATGGCAAGGTAAAGAACTTTAGCTACAAGATTTCCAGAGACAAATACTGACCTTTTTGTGAGGGTGACGTCAAAAAGACAGCTACAACAAATCCATCAAAGCAACAGGAGCAGAGGACACTTGCTGCTAAGCTGTCTCACTCTGTTATTGGCTGAACGGCAGCCAAAAATATTGGCCAGGCATCTGTAAATGCAGGTTCTGTCACAGGGCACAAGGTGCCCCATCTGTAAAGCTGCAGAATACTAATGCTATATCCAGTAACGGGAATATTTTGTGCTACTTATTTAGATATAGGAATTTATTATGAAATTAGATAATGCAGCTATCAAGAACAGACACTGTGATATTGCTATGACCACTGCCTGCAAATGTCTTCTAATGAGTCTTATGGTCCTCTGTAAGATGTAAACAAGAGTGACCTTCAAAGAAGAGGACCTCACAGACCTTCAATATAAGTAGCAACTTAGTTTTAATTAACCTACTTGTGAATGGTTATATATAAACACACATACACACACACTTACTGTTTGCATTTTAGGTACTTAATTACTGTTGAATAAATACACAGGTGTTTCTTAAAAAACTTGGCATATTGACCACTTATCGAGTAAGTTCTTTCCTTGAGCACTAGTCTCCTTTGATTGCAATGAGGACTAGGATCACTGACATCAAATGAACTTCAAATGAAGCAGATGCAAAGAGAAGGGGTCAGACAGAACCAAGATGGCAGGAATTCTCAATTGACCTTCTCAGGCTTAAATCTTTATTATTTAAAACATAAAGCCCACAAGTTATGCACCCTTGGCACATTTAACTTATTTTACCCGGTTCCACCATGCATGCTGGCATAAAAGGAAATTCCCAGGCAACTCTGACAAAGAGAAGCCTTAACAGCTTCAAATCCTAGTTGGGCATCTCAGCATCTGATTAAATACATAGAAAGGAGAAAAAACTGTACACGGAAGAACAATTGTAGGCAGGCGTAAAAAATTAATTAGTATTGTTAATTATAGAATAAAAAGACAGCCTTACAATAGGAATGTTTAGTTTTCAAGACTTTTCACATATTGGACCCTCAGTCACCAGTTTGTTAGGTGACTCACATTGTTGCACTACTGTTGCAACCTTTCTTCAAATAAGGCTGTGTTATTACCTCTGGCCTTCCAGCATGGGACGGTTGTCAAAACATTTTTAGTTGGGCTTGGGGCCACTTCATCAGCTCACCTGATATCATCAGAGATAGACACGCATAGATATGCAAGACAGATTTGCTGACAGATAATGTACAGAGATTGATAGGCAGACAAGACAGTTGGATAGAAAAATTAAACGTATTACCAACTGGAGCATTTAAAAGTAAAAGGCGGAGCTGCTCCAGCTAATTAAACGACATTAGAGAGAATGGAATGGATCCAGTAAAATAGCAGCTGGGTTGGTAACTAGCTACAACTAGCAGCACGCAGGCATAGTGAATAAGTTTACTTGTTAATTCAAGCATGGGGAAGATGGGTGAACTAAACAACTCTGACAGACAACCACATCAGGTTCCACTCCTGTCACCTAACAGGAAGATAAAAACATATATAGAGAAAATGGTGATAATTAGTGCACTATTCTATGGATTAATATGGAGAGAAGCATATCAAATAAACAAAAGCAGAATCTAGCTGATTATGCATCCAGCCTGATAATGCTATTGCTAACAAATTTAAATTAATGTTTTGATCCTGCATACTTTGTTCCTGTAAATAGAATGGTCTTCTAGGGCAGTAAATAGGCACAGTATTGTGAAAACACCTAAAATCCATACAATTTATTGTGCAGTCCAGGCAGCATTAAAAACACAGATCACAAAAGAAATCCCTGCAAACAAAATCCTAGCTTATCTTAGCTTTTACTAACATAGGTTTCCCTTACTTCCAGGATTTATACTAAATAAAACACTAATTTAACATTAGAGAATGGGAGTGTTTGCTCCCTCCATTCCTCACTTACAGCCTCGCATGCTGCTCACAACACTCAGACAAGAAAATAAATGTATCTCTCTTCACCTGTCTACTAAGCAGGGCTTTTACTTCATTCAACGCTGCTGATTAATTACGGATGAGCAGTTTGTTGGAGTCAGTCTGAACTCCTGGCCTGGACTCTATTTCCCTGAGTTGCCTGTAAACTGCGGAGTGGAGCACCGGCCCACCCTACTCTCCGATTACTCCACCCCAGAGGGCACACAAAACACATACTCCCCCTGGGGCTAAACATCATATGCCTTTATAATAATTCTAGAGTTGATACAACATCACAGAAAACACTATCACACTGTTTATACCTATATTTGGGGAAGATTAAGTGCACAATTATCACCATTCACTCTATACATGTTTTTTACACTTTGTTTGTGACTAAGGGAGTCAAATAGATTCATTGTGCTGCTGGTTTAGGCTTGAGCACCAAGTATCAAGAAGGGCACATTATCACCACACCAGGAAAACTGAATATTATAAAATGTTGTTTAATGTAGTGGATCTTGATTTCTACTGTGACATGCAGATGGCAAGGTCCAACTTTGGTTTAAAACATTTGATTGTATAGATCCAATCTGCTTTGTAAAAATGAGTTGGTGGTGGTCTTATATTCCTACCTTGCTTGGTGGCCAATAATATACATATACTATATACATATATATATATATATATATATATATATATATATATATATATATATATAATTTTGTTTTGTAAAATTACTGACTAAAATCTGTGAGAAAGGATATATTATTTTAAAGGTCAAAAGTGATGTCCTATATTTGGCTTTTTTTTATAAGCCCTATGTGTGGATTCAAAAGGGTGTTCTCTATTGAGAAAATGGAGTCATCAATCAATTGCTTGTTTTTCAAGATCCAAAGAAGAGAAAAAATGTAATTTATGTTGTGGAAATCGACTGAGTGTAATGTTACGTGACTAAGATGACAGCTATAATGATACAATATTTGGTTCCAGCAGCTTTCTGTACTTTCTGAGTCAAGATACCCACTCGCCCATACTATTTTGTACAACATTTTAAATAAGAAAATTAGATTTACTTCATAAAGAGCCTGCTATGCTATCGCCATGTTTCCTTCTTACACTGTCCAATACAAATGAGGGCTGTGCCAAGTTGCAGATTACTGGCATGTACCCATATGGCTCAGCCCACAGTAAACGGTAACATTGTGTTAATATTTGTAAAATATTCCAATCATCTTCTAAGAAGCTCGATTTTATAATAAAGAGTTAAATTAATTGCAATACAAAGTGTACAGTACACTTAATTGCGTGTAAGAATAACTGTGAAATCCAGCATGTTGGTCGTGATATCTACTGCAATGAGAAAAATAACCCATTAATCATCATTTTCAAGCCTGTGTTAGTGGGGACATTGGTTTCTTCTCCTCCAGTATTGAGCATTGTTGATTAGGTGCTGGGGCGTAGAAATTACCATTTTATTACACAAAAGAGAGGTTTTTTTAATTTTAATTTAAGCTTTGGTATTAAAATTTTGGTATAACTCTTACTATGCATTTTATATTAACATTAACATTTATTTATATAGAGCATAGAAATGCAGGGCCGCCACCAGGAATTTCAGGGCCCCTTGCTGAACAAATTTTCTGCCGCCTTCCCCCCCCGAAAATATCTCCCACTCGCCCCACCTACCCTCACAAGCATGTTATCCCGGTCTAAAGTAATATGGAGGGTGGTTGGGAGCAGTAATATTTTGTCACTCAATAAGTCAGTACTTTCCCCTCAATATGCCATTATTTTGCCATTTAATATGCCACTATTTTGCCATTCAATATGCCAGTATTATGCCAGTATTTTGCCCCTCAATATGCCAGTATTTTGCCATTTAAAATGCCAGTATTTTGCCATTTAAAATGCCAGTATTTTGCCCCTCAAGATGCCATTATTTTCCCATTTAATATTCCAGGATTTTTCCCCTCAATATGCCATTTAATATGCCAGTATTTTGCCCCTCAATATGCCATTTAATATGCCAGTATTTTGCCCCTCAATATGCCATTCTTTTACCAATTAATATGCCAGGATTTTGCCAATTAATATGCCAGGATTTTGCCAATTAATATGTCAGGATTTTGCCCCTCAAAATGCCAGGATTTTACCAATTAATATGCCAGGATTTTACCAATTAATATGCGAGGATTTTGCCCCTCAATATGCCAGGATTATGCCATTTAATATGCCAGGATTTTGCTCCTCAAAATGACAGAATTTTGCCCCTCAGTATGCCAGAATTTCACCAATTAATATGCCAGGATTTTACCATTTAATATGCCAGGATTTTGCCCCTCAATATGCCAGGATTATGCCATTTAATATGCCAGGATTATGCCAACTAATATGCCAATTAATATGCCAGGATTTTGCCATTTAATATGCCAGGATTTTGCCATTTAATATGCCAGGATTTAGCCAATTAATATGCCAGGATTTAGCCATTTAATATGCCAGGATTATGCCATTTAATATGCCAGGATTATGCCATTTAATATGCCAGGATTTAGCCACTCAATATGCCAGGGTAATTCCAATTAATATGTAGGATTTAGCCAATTAATATGCCAGGATTATGCCATTTAATATTGCAGGATAATGCCATTTAATATGCCAGGATTATGCCATTTAATATGCCAGGATAATGCCAATTAATATGCCAGGATAATGCCAATATCCCAGGATTATGCCCCTTAATATGCCAGGATTTTGCCCCTCAGTATGCTCGTTATCTACCACCCTCCTCCCCCCTTCCCCAGTACTTACCTCCTTGCTGATGTCTCCCGGTGCTCTGTCGGTCCATGGCTGTGAAGGGAGCATTGTGCGCTCCCCTCCAGCCAAATTCTATGTTAGATGAACATGAGGTAGAACATGAGGTCCCAGATGGGAATTTAAAGGGACAGTCTAGTCCCCAAACTCACTTTGGTGCAAGATGAAGATCACTGGTTGTATAATGCACAGGCTTTTATCCCTGTGTGATTTGATGCAGGCATTCTGTATAAATCACATTTTTAATATTTGACTCAAGCCCTCCCCAGTGATTACTCTGCATGTTTACTGCAGGTGCGGCAGCACTGATTCTATAGACACTGATGATATAAAGTTTAGTTTCATATAGTCACTTCCTGACCTCCTCAGATTGAGTCTATTGAGTGGCCATTAAGTGACCTTGCTCTTGTACACAGTAGAATCTCTTAACAGTGCAACACATTGTCTGATTACATCACTAGAGAGACAGGTTATTCCATTCATTAGAATAACATCATTCTCATTGGTTTCTGCATTTCTTCCTGATTTTTACCCATATAGTGTGGGCAGTCCTTGTTTCTTGCAAACTGCAGTTATTTCACAGTTTCTTCCAGCTTTAAGTATTTTATAATTTAAGCAATGCAAAATGTAAGACATGCATTTTAAAGTACTTTGAAAGCATTTTAATATGCATTAATATTTGGAAGATGCATTTTGGGAACTAGGCAGTTCCTTTAAGTCCCTCAATACGGGACAATGCAAAGTCCTGCAATGAGAACTATGAGTAAAGGAGATCTTAGCAAATCAGGAGAGACTTCTGAAGTACCTCTTCATATGAAGCTCAGTGCCAGCAGTACCAGGTAAGAAACCTATACAGTGTGTGTGTGTGAGACTGTGTATTTATCTGTGTGACAGTATGTGTATGTTACTGTATATGTGTGTGACTGTGTATATGGAACTGTTTATGTCTGTGTATATACGTGTTTCATCTTGCTACAGTGTGTACGTATGTTTATGTGACTGTATATGTGTGTATATATTTGTTTATCTTGTGACAGTATGTGCTTTACTTTTACAAACACACAGAATCACATACACTTATTCACATTCCCACTCAAAATCACATACATTTAACATACTTATTATTTATATTATATAATTTATTCTGAAGCTTTGGGAACTGTATACACACACACACACACATATGATATTCATGTGCATACATATTAAAATATGTATGTGTATGTACATATATATATGTGTGTGAATATTTGTGTGTATTTGTATCACACACATAATACATGTAAACCTTCACACACATATTATGTGAGTGGCTGTATGTATATTATAATATTAAATATGAAATATAATTGCCAAATCTTACTAATAATTTATATAACATGCCTTCCAACTGTCCCACTTTACATAGAACAGTCAAAAATATGATTCTTTGTCTCGGTTTTCTGTTGGGCTCTACTCTGTCCAGCTTTTCGAGACAGATAGCGTTTGGCAGGTCAGCGATATCTCATTCGCCACTGCCTGGGACACCGTAGAATGCATACGGCGCATAAGCAGTAGTGCTGTCACTGAGCATGCATTTGCCTCCCATTACTTTCAATGGGGAATATTCAAGTCTGTTTTTTTTTCAGGGTTAAATCAAATTCAACCTCCAAAGTTGAATTTTAGTGAATGGCCCCATTAGTATGGTGTTGGGTTGTATTCTTTGAAGTATGCAATAGTCATTATGGCAGTGTATGCAACAAAATAATGATTTTCAGCATGAAATTCAATCTATGCATTTGCTGTCAATTTCACTACCACAATGTAAAAATAATATTATATTCCCTTTAAAGTCCCTTCAAACATTGTACTTGAAAAGTGCATTCTCCAGCAGAGTTTAATTAACATGCAAATAATGATAAGATATCTTGTTTTTGTAATCTCTGCAGGGCACCTCCCTTTTCTAAATGTTTGTCAGCATGATGGACAGTTTGTTCCATGAATGCAGAGTAGCCACTACAGACTGGTCATGACATAGTTTGTAAGACGCCACTTCGGCTTCTATGATAAGTCATCCCACACTGCCACCTAGTGGACAATTTGGAGATTACATGTCACAAAACATACCATCAAAAATTGATTCATCAAAAGAAGTATTTGACCTAATGCATACAATAGCAGCACCACTTTTCTAAAGGACCACATTTTAGGTTTGTGGCAATTAACTATTTCTAAAAATTACGTGCGTGTATTCAGTGGTGTATCTTGGTTTTGTGCTGCCCTAGATTGACAAATGTTGGGCACCCCCCCTACCCACGATGCACACCCACGACATGACCCATAACCCACGTTGCACACCAAGGACATGCCCCATCACCCCATTTACATGCCTCTATCACCCCATTACATACACATTGCCAATATTATTTGCCCATAATATTCCCCAGCTAATTTGCCCAATAATATGCCAGTATCATTTGCCATTAATATGCCCCAGCCAATTTGGCCAATAATATGCAAGTATTATTTGCCATTAATAAGTCACAGCATATTTCCCCAATAATATGACCGTATTTGCCATTTTTGCCAATCCCCTCTCACCTCCGTCTCTGCCTGCAAGCGCGGTCTTTTTTATTTTTTTATTTAAAGGGGCGGATTTCTTTTTTTTCTCAGTGCTGGGGGGCGCCCCCCAAAATTTGCTGCCCTAGGCATCCGCCTAGGATGCCTCATAGAAACATAGAAACATATAATGTGTCGGCAGATAAGAACCATTCGGTCCATCTAGTCTGCCCAATTTTTTTTGAGTACTTTTATTAGTCCCCTGTTCCCGGTCTTATAGCTAGGATAGCCTTGTGTCTATCCCACGCATGCTTAAAATCCTTGACTGTGTTTAGCTCTACCACTTCTGCTGGCAGGCTATTCCATACATCCACTACCCTCTCAGTAAAGTAATACTTCCTGATATTACTTTTAAATCGTTGCCCCTCTAATTTAAGACTATGTCCTCTAGTTGTTGTAGTTTTTCTTCTTTTAAATATACTCTCTTCCTTTACTGTGTTGATTCCCTTTATGTATTTAAATGTTTCTATCATATCCCCCCTGTTACGTCTTTCCTTCAAGCTATACATGTTAAGATGCTTTAACCTTTCCTGGTAAGTTTTATCCTTTAATCCCATGAACCAGTTTAGCAGCCCTTCTACGGTCTCCAGTACTGCGTACAATACTCCAAGTGAGGTCTCACCAGTGCTCTGTACAATGGCATGAGCACTTCCCTCTTCCTACTGCCTCGCGGTAAATACAGCACTGCATGTATTATGTCAGAGATCTTTTTAAAAAAAATAGCCCGCTCCTGTAAATGAAGAAAATACCAATAAAGCAAACATTTCCTGTAAGGCGAGAACCTAGGTTACTGTGGACTAACAGTGTTAAAACAATGGAGAGAGGAGCAATTGCCACATTGGAAAATTCACAATATTGACACAATAATGAAATTGTCAAACTTCAGGTCTCACACTAATACATAGATAAACATACAAATCACAAGCTCTCTCTCTCTCTGTTTATAAAACAGGTAGACTAGAAAAGACGTTAATAGAAAATGATATAGCACCACCCAGTGGTCAAAGATAGGTTATCACATACAATTTAGCTCTGGTTTAAATTCGTTTTTTTCCCAAGAAAAGTGAATAATATTCACTTGATATTTATGTTCATTCACCTGGGTTCTCATGCACGCTACAGATTCTCAGTTTTTAAGCACTATAGAAGAACAAGAAGTGAATGCATACAAATTAAGGGGAATGAGTTTGCAATTTAAAAATGAATAGAAGAATAATCCCATGAAAGCAAAATAATTCTGTAATATGTAAACTCCCCCCCCAAAAAATTACTCTTTTATGCTGAGGTGCATTTTGATTCTTCTCCCACTTGCCATGACATGTCAAAGACTTCTCTATGCATCTGTGGTGTACTGATTATGAAAAAATATGCAACTGTCGGCTGACCATGGGCATCCATAGGTAAACAATGGGGATGAGGTAGTACGTATTAGGGGCACTTGGGTGGATATTTAGTACTGTCAGACGTTCTGCCTCCTCACAATATCACTTTGACTGTTATTGTTTCCATGGATTTGACTCACCAATTTTCTTCAGTAAATTGCTGATTTCCATACGCTGTGAGTCCATTCCTGCTGTAATATTTTGCCCCTCCGCCCCTGACAAAATCCTGTGGATGCCCATGAGGCTGACAGGGGCACTTGGCTACAGAACACAAGAATGAAGATCCAATAATTGGAGCATGGGTAACTGGACGTTCTTCTGAAAGTCTGAGGACCTGTCATTCTCATATTTCAGTAGATTCACAACTTTCTGAATCCACCTCAAGATAACAATAATGAATTTTATGGAACAGGGAAGATAACGGGCCTAGTCATACAACCTGCAATCGAGCAGGGTATAATGTCAAAGAGTGTCTATTTTCTATGCTCTCTCCTCCTTTTGCTTTCCTCTCTGTTCTTGCTAATTACCTATGCTCTTCTTGCCTTTGTTTTGTACCTAGTACCTAGTTCCCTCCTTGCTCGGACACATAGTGGTATCCCCCACAGACTGGCATCCCTCTCAAGCTTGGCTATATAGTGGTATCCCCCACAGAGTGGCATCCCTCTCTAGCTCAGCCACATAGTGGTATCCCCCACAGAGTGGAATCCCTTTCTAGCTTGGCCACAGAGTGGCAACCCTACCGTTGCTTGGCCACAGACTGGTACTCCCACATATTGGCATCTACCCTATCCGGCTACAGTCTGGATACTATATATGACCAGGGAATCTGTACGTGTGATGACTTCTGTTCCCTTAAAGAAGTTATCCAGCAAAGCAGTAGTGCTGGTCACCTCCAGAAGTTGCTCATGTAACTGTAGGCTATGTCTGCTCTTATGCCCTGTATACTGATTCCCTGTATTTCTCAGTCATGCTATTGTTACTGTCCTGTTCAAGTGACTTTCTTGTTTATAGTTCAGCCTCGTATTATCTCAGCCCTGTCTCAGGCCTCTCTTACACTAGCATCTTTCTGTTACTTTAGTCTCTGCTCTGATCCATTTCTGGTTTTCTTGTTTTATGTTATTCTATTGCTTCATTTCAGGTTTTCCTAGTCTCCTCTTGCTTAGTTCCTCTATAAATGCAACAACACCCATTTCCTCTGTTTGCTTTCTTCAGCTCTGCAGGCATTTTCTCTGTTTGTATGTGTGTGTATTGTTATTAGTTTGCGATTGAATTTTAGCATAGGGACATGCCTAATTGTGAGGTATCTTGACGTGGTTGGCAAGCTTCATCTTATGACCATAATTTAACCAAATCCTCACGGATTCAATCTCTAGTGTTAGTTCAGTTCCTGTATGTTTGTTTGTATGTATATGTTCACTTATCCCCTCACAGGGCCTGGAAATGTGGCATAAACTTGGGGTCTAAAACCACCGAGGATTTGCAGTTACCCAGCACCAGGTCCTGTGTCTCCATTTCCAGCGCACTGTGCTCCTGAATCGGGCGCTCAGGGTCAAATAACACACTGGACCCATCCCTGACATATGGCTTCAGGCTACATTTATTAATGTTCTGGTTCAGGTAGTGTTGGAGCTTTGTGGTAATGTCAGTGTTCATGTGCTGCACGATCTCGGATGGTGCCATGGCTCTCTTCTCTCTTCTTGTCTTGGCTGTGATAGTTCAGAATGTTGGCCAAAGTATTTTGCTTTTGTTCATGTTAGACCCAGCGCTGCTGTGAGGTTCTTTTGAACACTACTGGAGAGTGGGCTGAACATACATCTTGACTTGGGTTTTTTTCTGATGTGTTCCGTTGTGTCCCAGGTCTGGTGTAGCTCCCTCCTTGGTCTCTTGGGTTGCTGAGGTTTGTCCCTTATGGTGTCACAGGGGCGGTCAAGAATGGTTGAGTGTTTAAGGTCATGGGGGAAATCTTATGTTATTGTGGCATCTGTGTAAATCTTGGATTGCTGGTGTGGTCGGTGTTACCTAGGATCTTGTCGGTTTTTACATTTTTTAGCTTGACACGGCCTTTGCAGAGGGACTCAACAACAATATATGGACCAGTCCAGCGAAACTCCAGCTTGAATCCCATGCTGTGGATGTTTTTGAGGTAAATTATGGACCCTGTAATAATATCTTTGTTGTTTTTGTGGCAACGATCATAATTCTCCTTTTGACAAGACAGTCCACTGGTGATTTTTCTGAAGACTGTGGAACTGAGGTCTTTATAAATGGTGTGAAGTGTCTGCAGAACATCAGGGCTGGCTGAGTCTGGTAGTGGTGCTACATCACTCTTGTTGGCAAACTTCAGGTAAATGAGCACAGTAACATTGGCATATTAATAGAAAACCTAATGCTGGCATACTAATGGACAAATTGCCGCATGCCAAATTGTGTGGGTGCACTATGAGTGAAAGTCAAGTGCTGTGGGTGCTGTTTGGTGCTGTGTTAAGTCCTTTAGGTGCAATGTGGGTGGAGCGGAAGGGAATCAAAACAAGAAATGCAATTTTCAATAACTTTTTTATTACATATGAAAATAGTTGAATATAATATTAAAAGGTTCATATAAGTATAAATGCGCCTAGTGAGAGAGAGATATTTAAAGTATTAGTATTGTACAATTGTCACCTCGTGGGGCTCATGTGTGTGACATAATTATGGGGCTCTTGTGTGTGGCATAATGAAGGGGCTCCTGTGTGTGGCATAATGAAGGGGTTCATGTGAGAGGCATAATTAATGGGGCTCCTGTGTGAGGCATCATCAATGGGGCTCCTGTTTAAGGCATAATTAATGAGGTTCTTGTGTGAGGCATAATTAATGGGGCTCTTGTGTGAGGCATTATTAATGAGGCTCCTGTGTGTTGCATAGTTAAGGGCTCCTGTATGTGGGATAAATTGTGGAGCTTCGATATGTGGCATATTTTGTGGGGCTCCTGTATGTGGCATAATTTATATTTAATGGGCTATCTGACTTGCATTAGTAAGGAATCTGTTTGGCATGGTATTGGAGGAAATCCAAGGGGGTGACACCCTGAGTTACCGCACCTAGTGACGCCTCTGGCTGCCAGCCTGCTCAACTACAGCTTGTATGACTAGGTCCCTTATCTTCTCTATTACATAAAATGCATCAGTTTTCACCTCATGCGACCTTCTGCTAAATTCCTTTGTCACCTGTATTATTTATAAATCTGAAATTGATGGGATCTCATGGTGCATTAGTTAAGTGTTATATATTTTAATCACTTAAGAGGCCAGTGGAATTAGGAAAATTGTACTTGGGCTGACAAAATTAACATCAACATATATAAGGAGAAATGTACTACACATGCAGCTCTTAAAGCTGCTTAGCTCAACTCTAAAGCTGCAATCTTGGAGAAGGTGGAAACAAGCTTCTGGTAGCTCTTTTAATCTGTACATTTGCAGGTGATTACACCAGCGCAATGTAAAGAATATATTTTGTACCTACCTTAAACTGCCCACACTTTGTAACTGTAGTGGCATTTGAAAGCAGCTTTCAGGAAACTCTCTGTTTAAGGTGCAATGCATTAATGGCTAATAAAGCTATTTTTGTGAAGTAAAAACTCAGGTCTTTTGAATTCTATGCCACACTTCTTATACAAACAGTACCAGAACACTTACTTCACTGCTTGATACTGACATGATGAGTTCACTAAATGTAAACAGGAGGGAATGAGAAGCCGATCACTGGGGTCTATTCACTGAGAAGTGAATTGACAAGTGAACTGCAAACATCATAGTATTCTAAATTCCAAGATAGCACTCATCATGATATAACGTATAAAGGGGTCAAAGAGTGTGCTGGTTTCACAACTCCGGTAATGTCACTAAGAAAAAAAAATAAAAAATACTTAACATTTTTCTTAATGGCAAATATCAGACACTAATAACAAAGTTTGAAAACATCTTCAACATTGATTCTTGGTGTTCATTTGTCAGTTTACCTTTTAGTGAACAGACCCCACAGAACTAATGTACATGTAAATCTGGATCCTGGGGAAGCCCATTTAAACGGGTGAAACGCGTTGATCAAGCAACACTCATATGAGATTGTACCAGATCCTTGTTTATCTCTGTTCCAGTTTTGTGTTCCAGTTTGTGACCTTTTGCTGATGTTCCTGATTTTAAGTGTAAGATACCTTATGCATTTTATATTAAATTACACTTTTTATTACTAATACCATCTTTTGTTCCTTGGAGGTTGAACAATGTGTATTCCCCTTGGAGGTTGCATCAATCCAGGACAAGAAAGTTGCCACTTACATTTATTTCTTGTCCCATATATAGGTATATATATATAGGTATATATATGTGAGTGTTTTATATTTCATTGTCTACATTTATACCATCTTTATACCTCTATTTGTCGCACTGGGTATATATCCTGCATTTTCTGCACAGCGGATTTATTGCACTGTCACTTTATAGCACATATAGCGCACTGTCACCTTGTGTATTTTTTGTATATGTAAATGTACATGAACATGAACTCACCTAAGCAACCCCTATGGTGGTCTGTACTAAATCCAATTGGTATACTCTCCATGGATTTGCCATGAAGCTAACATCTAACAACACAAAAAAGGCATATTCTGTCACACAAATGGGTCTTGTTCTCAAATATGTTAATAAGCAAAAATCCATAAATGGAAAAAATAGAAATCTGTTATGCAAATAATATATCCAGGACACAAAATGTTGGATTACACATAAACAGAAAACTTGGAACATTTCTAATCCATCTGCCCAATAATATTTATGGAACATGTAACTGGAAATCAGGCAAGGAATTCTAAATTATATTAAACATACACTAAAGCTGTGTTGTCCTATTAATAATAAGAAACAGCAGAAAGCTTTCTGGGACTTTGCTTGCAATTAGCTTGTAATTAGAGGAATCAAGTTTTTGAAAATCTCCTTGGCATTATAACAATAATTCTTCCACTAGTTGTTTTTACCATTATCCCTGAGCTGCTGTTTGTATCATACCCCAATGGAATGGTAATTAGGCATAAATCTCCAACTCCCTCCTCATCCAACCAACTCAATGACGTCTCCAACGTATATCCTGGGGCTTCATCAGGAAGGTGCAACAGCAATGTAAAAACACATTCTAAGGGTTTACAATTTATATTTTGCTAGTATTTCTGTAATCTTCCCTATATTAGAGGAAAGGATCATCAACACAGGATAGGCACCAGACTCTATACAATACATAAAATTACAAGATGGTAAACCACGAGGACCTCGCTACCCAACAACAGTAAGTCTACCGAGGAAGAGGTCTGAGAGGATGCAGAAACATACTGAAGGGTGAAAGAAAGAATGGTCAATGACTAAACTGGTCAGGGCTGGCAGTGTTCAGGCAAGGTCAAATTCAGACAACAGGTAGGCGATTGTCAAAGGAACAATTAATTGCTAGTTCCTAGTTTCTCATGTTTAACCATATTATTTATTTACTCCATGGCATATCTAACAGGGCTATATATTAAACACATGAACAGGGCGTCATTGATGTTCAGTGCTAAGCATAGATATCAACTGGGAACACATTAAATTTGCCTTATTCTGTGATTATGTTCATTATGGGAAACGACAATGTCAGGATCCTGGGCCCTCTCACCCACTGCTCAGGGGTCACTTACCATCTCCAGGGTCCCCTGCTTCTCTGGTATCCCACCGGGCGATCGCGCTGTTGCGTGATAGGCCGCATCCCCGGTCTCAAATTACACGCAGGCCACGAGTAACGAGTGCTTCCGCGTTACACTTGCAGAGGGGGCGTGTCTCTGTACCTGATGGCGCCCTTGCATTGGTGGATACAGGAGAGGCGGGGGAGGGGGCTGACACTTCTCCAAATTGTCCCATAGAGATCTATGGAGAGGGGGGGGAACTACCTGGGCTGAAGAGTGAGGCCTGTACTGACAGCCCTATATAAACCCCTCACACACTTCCCTTGTATATTGAGCTGCTAAGTTTGGTTCATCCTGCTTGGTTCCTTTCTCCCTCCAGAGATTACCTGATTCCGTGCCTGACCTTCTGATACCTGACCTCGGCTTGTTCCTGGATTTCTCTGACCTCTCCCATCCTGACCCGGCTTGTTTCCCGTTTTGATCCTGCGCTACGTACCCCGACTCTGGCTTGTCCCCTTTTTGGCATCTTCGCTACCTGCATTAAAACCTGGCTTATCTGCACCATCCTTGTGGCACAGTTATTGGTACCCTGTTCTACGCTCCCGAATACAGACCCAACAGACAACTTCAAAGAAAATGATTAGAAAAATGTGTTCTGCAACTTTATGAGTAAGGCCAAGCAGGGTCAAAGAAGAATATCAGGATTCTCTTGGTTGGTACCAGAAATAATAAAAGTGGTTTAGATGGGAGGTGTGTAACATGGAGGATGGGAGGCTATAATGATGAAGTGAAATTAAAAGAACAGTAATGTGTAAAGGTCAGTGAAGTGGGTTTAAATTGGAGTGGATTCTGATGTGGGTGGGATTGGATAAGTGACAAAGAGAGTAAAAAGCTTTATGTAGAAGCATCATAGAACTGCCATCTAACCGTAGCAATTAATAGCATATAACAGAGATTGCTCAGTTCCCCAAACAGAAAACAAAAGGCAACACAAAATGTTCATAAATTCGTCTTATGAGTAAGAGAGCACCATTAATCCAATAGAGAAGGATGCACATGTGAAAGCGTGAATAAAATAAATTGCCTTCTTTGATTTTGTATCTCAAAGAAGAAGTCTAATGGCCAACTTTTAATTTTATAATTAGAATAACTATAATTATTCAAAACATTTTTTTTACTATTAAAAAACAAGTATGTGCCTATTTCTTTCGTCCATATAGACATATTCAGGGTGTGGACATCCTCTATGGCCTTTCAGGAAGATATCCACAAGGATGTAGGTAGGTGGGGAATCCATTCATGCACATCCCTGATAACCTATATCATGCACAGACAAGTGCAAAATAAGTGAAGAGGTAAGAAAAAGAATGAGGGTTCAAAGGAGCAAGAGTATTAACAAAAGGGGAGGTTAATGGTACCATTGACCTCCTTCATAGGATTGTGGCAAGTGACAGATCATCGTAGACTTGGGGATGGCATCTTCAAAGTCGATTTGGCCTTCTTTCCTTCCAATAGTTAGGAAAGTAAATTGATCCGCAAAAGAGCATAATCGGATTACTAAATTCTGGGCTGCATCCTGTGCTGCTCTTGGGGCCTTTTTAATAATGAACAGGTCTGAAACATTGGCATGGTCCATCAAGGAAACCCGTTTTTGCAGGCTGTGTACTTGTTCCATTAGGAGTGGTCTGTTTTTCCATAATTTGTGAGGCATTTGGAGCTGAATACAGCTCTTCCATTTTGCTCTGAAAAAACGTAACATTGGCTCTGAGCGCTGCTATATCATCCATCTAGATTTCTAGGTTTTGCACGAGTATCTAGATGGCCCCCTTTGTTGAGGAGTGCATTTCTTCCTCAGTGTTTCTATCTACTTCTCTGAGGAGGTATGCGTGACAGACTAAGACCTAGGCAACCGGCTCAATAATGTCCCAATGTCGATATTTTGGGGCTTACAGGACTTTTTACATATACATATGCATAGGTAGTAAACATGTAAAAGATGAGCAATACATTCATTATGACAAAATCAGCATGTGAGCTGCCATATATATGGGAGGATACATCCAGTGCTAGGAGTTAGAGTTAGGATGTTAGTTCTCCACTCCTATGTGCTGGCAAGCAATGCTACCAGGTTTAGGAAACAGTGATATGCTCAAGTGCACCCTGCAGAGACCTCACTGTCCTTCAAGTATCATTTGTTTCATAAGTAATAGAGACAATACAGTATAGCCCATGGAATGCACTATAGTGGACATAAGGTGTGGGTGTGGGTCTGGGCAGCATAACAGGTGTATCCTGTAGTGTGAGTAAATTGATAGCTTGTCAAATATTTTAATTCTCCAGGGTGGCAGCACAAGGTACAAATGCCACTTTGCACACCACCAGCACATTCAACTTCCCAATAAAAACAACAATTGCAAATAATAATAACATGGTATTGCATAAATTGTCTGTTCCAGTTCATGACACTTTGAAGAGCTGGAGAGTCAGGAGAGCTCTGCTTAGTCCATATGACACAACCCCAGAACAATAGAACTGACAAAGCAGGCTATGCACATTGGCCATTTCAGAAACCACAGAGAAATACCTAATAGTATGTCATAAACCACTCACTTCCAAATAAATAGTGAAGGAAAAGCTTCAGTAGATGACAAGATGGATGCCAGCAGCCTCCATTTTGTGTCAGTTTTTGGGCATCCTCCTGTCTGCTCAAATCGTATTCTGTGTCTCTGAGGACAAAAGAAAGTCTTCCACATTCCTAACTCTTATCTGAAACCAAATCTGTTACTGTTAAAAGTACTGGAGATGTTAGAATACAGGCAGATAAGGGGGTCATTGTTCGGGGTCATTGTTAGTGGAAGGTTTATGACTCTAGCCACATTTCATTGTATGTATGCAGACACAGCTGGGTCTATATACAAACAAGAGGAGAAAGAAGGGAATTCAGAGACTTGAGGTGGAGAAGGAGACCTAAGGAGAAACTCATCTTGGAAGAGGGGGTAGACCTGCCACACACTAGTGGGTTGGGAGATGGGAATGTTTAAGAAAAGGGCTGAGTCTCTCTCATTCTGGGTAGAATTTAGGAATATGAGGCTTTTATTAGACATCTCCATACACATAGTATTGAGCTTAATCCCAGGGGTAACTCCCATCACACAATTCTTCAATGGATGGAGTCTCAACTGCATATCAACCTCTGCCGGTAATGTATAAATGTGGTATTTTGTTTCTAGAATATTCTCAATTTTTATAGATGTAATTAGCATATATAGTTGGGTAAATAAAACTTAATTCCCACAATTTATTGGATCTATATGTTTTAGCCTGGTGTTTATCGGTCATCCTTTCTGCAGAAGGAAGCCGGAGGAATATCCTATAGATATTATCAAGAATCATAAATTCTTATAATCTAGCTATTCACGCAAATATGTAATATCTAATCTCCAGAGATTATCTAATATTCTTATTTTTAAAGTCCAAGCTAGAAAACATACATTGTCATTTACCGGGCAGATTAACCCTTTAAGGACCAGGGATTTTTAATATGCGGTTTTTGAAACATAATTTTCCTCTCTCTCATTTAACGCATCCATACAAGTTATTTGTTATTTTTTAAAGGACAGTTAGAGCTTTCTTTTGATACCCTATACATAAAAATTATTTACATTTTAGTATTAAAAAATACATATAAAAGAGTAAATTTTGGGGAAAAAAAAAAGGTTTTTCCCCATTTTTTTCCAATAATACACTACACAACTAGTGCAACACTAACCCACTTATCCCTCCTAATTAACTAACTAATAAAAAAGAAAAATATTGGTTCCCAAACCCCCCTAAACAAAAAAGACAGAAAACAAACTCTGAAGAGTGCGATGTCAGATCCATAAAAATCACGCAACAGGCATGCAAAAAAACTAAATGAGGGCCATAAAGTGGAAGGAAACTGATCACAGTTACAAACTGTGATCAGCATTGAAAGGGTTAATCCCCCTCCCCTCTGGCTATGTTCTTTATTTATTTATTTTTATTTACAGGTCACTCTCTGTGCTTCACTATAAGAACATGAAGCACAGAGAGTGAATTAGAGGCAAAGTCAGTGTGTGAACACATTGACTTTGCATCTAATTTGCATGTTATCGCGGTGATGACTCAATCACCGAGATCACATGCCCGGAAATCCACCGATCGGATCCAGGAGCTTTGCCTCGGGTGCGAGGCTTAGTCCTGGACCCGTTGCAGACTGGCTGCATGGTGCGCTTCGCCGGCTAGACTGCATGATGTGTTAACTCGTCATAAGGTCGCGAAGGGATTAAGAAATAGCCACCTTGAGTAGTTATATGATTTAGGAATATTACCTTACTTAAGCAAAGTATATGCTGGTAATTTGTAGGTAATATTGGTGTACTATCAATAAATGCATGGCCATCTCGTGATCAGAAACGTAACTGCATAGCTACCTTCAATTTAGTATCTTCTTCAATGACTGCACATCTCTTGAGTGTTTGGTGACAGAGTCTCCTTAAGCTGTGTGATAACATTTATTACTCAGCTACTGATTTGATGGAGCACAATTCCGGACAGATTATATTTTGTTATAGAGTTCTCATAGATATTGCAAGGCCACCATGTTGCAGAGCTGGTTCTCTGTGACATGGCAGTGCTGATTGGTGTGCAGCTCGATAAAATGCACTCTATGCTGGTTCATTTGCTTTGCTTGGCCCTGCCTTTCCGGACATGCTGTTCTCACTCTCACTGTATGCTCCTAATAATCTTGACTTTGTTTGCTCTCTGCTGCCATGGCCCATTACTTTGTGACCCCAGCTACATTTATTATCAAGTTGACATGCAGCAAGACTACTGTTTGCAGCCACTTTAAACCTTGGGTTCCATCGTTGGAGGAGAGTGGTCATCCTGCACAGGATCCTGAACCTGCTACTGCCCATGCATCTGGACTCCAGCAGCTCCCTAGCCTTTGCTTTTGTAAAGTCTAGGGTTGCATTTCTTTTTAATGGTGCACAAGATCATATTCAGATATGATACACTTGGTGGTAATTTTTGAAACATCTGATGGAATTTTTTGGGGAATACCAAAGGAAGAATACATAAATAGTTAAGCTGGTTTGAAGTATACTCTAAAATATAAATATTAAATTGTTGAATCTAAACTTACTAAATGTCTCTCAGTTGCCTACAACTTTAAAAATGCTGTATCACAATATGGTCTCATAAAGGCAGTTTTTGTTATCCAGATGGTAAGAAAACATGCAGCAAAAGTATTTGATCTTTGGACTTCATAAAATGAGCTGATTGAAGAGTTTCCAGCTGCAGCGGCTGCTTGGATTCAGGCTGTGTGCACAGAATCTTGAATGGAGCAAAACTTCAAAGTATCATAGACTGCAAACTAATCACTTTTGGAGTTGCCGAAGGAGAACAAGAATTGATATTTCTGGAGTAGTTACTAATCACGCAGTATTGTTGTAGGAGATTGAAGCTTATTGTATGACAGTGAAAGAAATGTTTAGCCTGTTTTGAGTTTTTGCATCTCATCCATGCCCATGGGCTAAGGATATATCTAGCATGTTTAGAGATTCTCATGGTGATTAGCTAGTTTGGGCAGAACTGCCCTAGCAAAATGTTTTCCATGCTTCATAAATAGTTTTAAATAGTAATAGATCTTTGAAAATAAAATAAATGAAACCTGGTTTACTGCTTTAGAATCTATATTAATATACTATTATTACTATATATTAGTAATCACACAGAAAAGAATACAGCACTAGGAAACTTACTTCCACCATTGGACATTTCCTGCAGACCTTTTCATCCACTGGTCTATCACACTAACAGAGAAGAACATATCTACAAAGCACCATTCAAAAAAGTATGCATGTTTCACTTACAGACTAATAGACCAATGGGGGGCATGTCTGTCAGTTGATAGACTTTCACTATACATTAATAGCTAATATTTTTAACGACACATGCTAAAAAGATAATGTTTAAAAACATTTTTAAAAAACTTTAAAAGACTTGGGTTTGCTCTCTCTGTAAAACCAAGAGAGACAATCTATTATGGTGATGAAAAGTCAGGAAAATCAGTCCTTGACTGCTACAGGTCTATGTTAAAATCTAAAGAAAGGTGATTTTGCAAGGAGCAAAGGGCTGTGCTCTACATTAAGCAGTTTGGTTTGGAGCTATTTCAGCACAGCCTCTTTGTTGCCAGAAGCTCTTTCATGTGACCTGATTTCTAAATATAACTGAAATGTGTACAAAAAAGTAGACACTGCTGTCCCACTTATATTTCAGTACAATGTTTAAATTCATGCTGAATTAACTAATTTCAAGCTGTGACATGCTGCCAACACTCCCCTGTTCACATTAAGCAGATGTGTAAAATAACCCATTGGGGGTCTCTAACTTTTCTCAGCCCCTGAGTTTCAGATGAAATGATCAGCTGGGTTCAGAGTGGGAATTCAGGAGTCAATTCAGGGACAGGAATTTAAATACCACTGAAAATGAACATTGGCATAATATACTCAATCCTGTTTCATAACCAAATCAGACAATGGGGACTTGGGACCAACACCAGAGCACTGAATCCTAGTTCATTTGAACCAAAGAGTAATAATATTCACTGATTGCTATACTGTCTTCACAGTCAGATTGCAAATTTACAGATGGAGGGGAGGGCAAAACTATATAGGTAGCAGTAAGGTTGGTTTATGAAATGTTCTATAAAAAAAAATACTTCTAAAACCTCTAAACCAAATGTGCAGGAGAAAACTTTCCCTGCCAATGTACAGCAAAGAGCACATTGCACATTAGTGCTAATCACACACTATCACCACTGCATATTGTATTTGTTTTTAATAGCAGCATACTACCCTTTGATAGCCATATGGATGGCACTGAAAGGGTTAAAACAATTATCTTCTTACCAGTTCGCAGCTCCTGCACAGGCAGAGGAAACATGAATTAAAAAGAGGAAGCAAACAAAAACAGGCCAATCCAAGGTAAAGGAAGTCAGAGTGAATGGGAGAGAGACCGATAGGATGAAATGAGGGATCTAATAGGATGAAAGACAGACAGTTAACGACCAGTGGGGTGAATGAAATCAATGTTAGTTGGAAGAAGCTAAGGGAACTTGGGCAATACCATAATGAAGGGGGGGGGGGGGTCCCAAGTGCCCAAGCAGATAAAGATAGTCACTGACAGAACCAAGCTGCCTGCTTCCAACGGAAGCATGGCAGCTGAAGGTCAGAGAATAAACATTTATGTATTACCAAAAGTACATGCCAGTTTATCTTCATACGAGGGCTAGAGATTTGTTTTTTTACTTATGCTTCTATATTAGAAGCACAAGTAAAAAAAAAAAAAAAAAAAGGTTAGTTGTTCTTAAAGGAAAGTAGTAATACAAGATAAAGATATTATTTTCTATTTTTTTTTTTTAACTAATCAGTAACTTACAAAAATAGAAACGTTGTCATTTCATTTTTTGCTTTTTTTATTTGTAGAGAATGAGGAATGAATTATGGGGAAAAACTTCTGTTGAATAAAATAAAACATACTGCTGAGAAATACCTTGCTCTTGTTTTATTACATTTACATGTAAATGTCACACCTTTTTGAGATATTTAGAGCTGTTAAGGTTGCTCCCCAAACTTTCCTCTTCCTGACAGGTGTGCACAAGAAAATATATAAATTAAGATAAATATGTTTTAATTTAATTGTGACAACATCTTGTGACATGATATACAAATTACACAATGAAGGTAGATGATATGCAAGCCACAAGTGGAACTTTAAAAAGGATACATCAAAATAATTTCTAAAATACATTATTCTTTTACTTTAAACTTTTACATGAGTTCTGCTAACACATTATTCTCTACATTCACAATATAAAAAATGTCCCTTTAAGATTGAGTAACTTTAAATGAGGTCTCATGAAATTAGGACACTCTTGGTATATCCTAGGTGTAGAAAGTGCATTTAGGTTTAGTGTACAATGCCATTATCTGGTTGACTTGGACTACCCAAACATGGTCTGCACTTGCCTTCAACGTGCTGCTGCTTCAAAAGCAACAGACCATATTTTATTAACCGCTTGAGAATTTTTCAAAATATTTAGCTGTTCATTGTAAAAAAAAATATTTTGAAAAAGTTAAATAAAGAATAACATTTTTTAGTTAGTCCTACAACATGTTTCAATGTTTCATAAGCATTCCCCTAGACTACACACACCCTGCATTGTTGTAACAATACATTGTAACAATACAGAGGCTCCAATAATATTAATAGAACTGGGGCATTTGGAAAACATTTTAAAGAACAGTAAAGTATTGTGAAAAAGAAAGTAATGTAAGACATGTCAAGTAATGGTTTAGTTTACTAGCTCCTTAATTTCTTTTAGGACCAGGCCATTTTTATACTTTAACATTACAACAATTTTGGCTTTTCTGCAGAATCCTTGTTTAACCATAAATTTCCATCTTTTCTATTGAGTACATCCAAACAAAAGTATTTACAACTTTTTTAAAGACAAACACTGCTTTCTACTGAAGCATACTTTTACATTATTTAAAAAGTCACTTTAAAACATACTACTTTTCCATTTTTACCATAATACTGTTTGCAGACATAATACTACTGAACACACATAAACTCATTTTTGTTTCAATGCTGACAAAAGTAGTAAATCTTTCAAAGTCAGTGTTAACTCAGTTTCACATTAATAATCCCTATGATTGGTTCTTACAGCGATGACATTTTCAGACAGGGATTTGATCCACTGTGGCTGCACTGCATCAGCACACAGGCAGTCAGAAGAAGAGTTTACCAGAAGATGTGCCAAAATAATCATCCATCCTCTAGGAATGAATTTATGTGAGTCTTGACATGTCATACATCCCAAAGGTTCGTAAAGTCACAGGTTTTATATAGAAGAGACTTATGCAATTTAGTCACACCAATTACGGAGGTACACCCAACATGGTATATTTCAATTAGTTTCTTTAATTAACATGTAATTGTTTAAATACATGGATGCAGTTGGTTAATCCACCTAAATAAAGCACGTGACCACCAGAGAAATTAATGTTCTATTCAACCAAACCTGTAAACATCAGTTCTTATTAAAGTGCAATATTAAGGGAGTTTGCACGTTTACTTTTTCATTACACATTGTTCAATAAAACATCTACAACAAGTGAGCGCCCTAACCAATCAAAAGAAAAAACAAACAAAAATATCCCCCCCACACACACACACAGAACCAAATCTCTCAATCTTCATCATGTCAATGGATAACATGAGCTTTAACCAATATTTTGTTACATAACATGTTGTCTACTTCTAAAGCATAACAGATAACACAGCTCTAATATATGTAATCACTAAACGTTAGTGTTTAGTGAGTCAAAGGGTGTTAACAACGGAGTTGCAAAATAAACCAAAACTGCCAAGTTTTAACTAGGTTATCAATTCACAGTTTAATAAATAAGGACCATAATGAAGAATAATACTAATATAGAATATAATTCAGTTAATGTTTACAACACATTTTTATTACATAACCCAGTGTTCATATTTTGACACAGATTTCCTATCCCTCTTTCTTGTCCTCCTGTTACTATTTTCTGTGAGCTTAGAAAGTTTAGTTCTAAGTTTATATTATAACAGATATGCAATAAAATGCTAAATACTCTGTTCATGATCTAATTAAATTCACTAGTTACATTAACAGGTTATGAAAACAGTGGCAAAAGCTAGGTGTACCTGACGATACAAGAAAGTGCTTTTTAAATAAAAGGTTATTTTAATCAGTGGCATTCACTCAATATTTTCTGGATGGGAAAAGTGCTTTTCAGTGGTTAGAACTCAGTTTGATTTCCAGAGAAGAGCATTGGAAGACTGAATGGACATGAGTCATGATTGAAGCCTGTGGGTGGTTTAACATAATTTTAGCTGCAGATTACATATTCCCAGCACAAGAGGGTTCAGTGTTGTTTTCAAAGTCCTGCATAAGCCTGACTGTGAAATATGAACTGATTCAGATGGTCAATAGCGATCATGCCAAAAAAGCATTCTACGACATGAGCACAAGTACCTTCCAATCCACTTATCTGTAGAGTCACAATATCTCATCATCTGATATATACACAGGGATGATTATAATGCACTCTATGGTAGATGTCTGGTTTCTTTTACTAACTTGTGTTTAATTATCTAGTAACACATTCTATTTCATGCATCGAAATAAATCTATATTTAAGAAATAGTGGCAATGAATTCATCTTTAAAGACAATCATAAGTGCCAAAGTACTATTTTCTATTTCATATGGATACCAATATGTATACCATTCTGTATTTATTTTCTTGGTATGAATAATAATTCCTTCACCATGCACTTCTCCCAGAGCCATTAAAAGGTAGGAAACTGGGAGGGAGAACAAATACAGAATTTTGTTTTGGAGAGTGGGGTAGTGAGGCATAGAACAGGGAGTGACATTCCTCCCCCTCCCCCTGGGGAAATTTCTGTGGATGCCCATGGATGTGCTAAGTCATCTGCTGCCATATACATTTGAGGGGGTGGCATCATTAATCAGCCTTATTGTCATAATAGCTGATGTTACAAGCAATCAGGTTAATCACTGAGCACGTCCTTAATGTTAGACTTCAATTAGAGCATATTGTACACATTTTAAAGCAGGATTCCCAACAAAAAGTGATTATGTTGAGAAAAATAAACTACATAACATTTCCAATAAAACTCAACATTATGACATTACTTTTAAATTAAAGACTTTTCTAGGCAAGATTACATTTGGTATTCTACAACAGCTACTTCATAGACCGGAATTATAGAAAATAAAAAACAGTCAAAAAAGATGTATATACGGTGTTAGCAGGATTGCAAGTAAAAGCATTCAATAAAATTATGTTTTAAATGTGGTATCTCCTGTTCGTGACATCCCCTTGTGGCTTTATATGCAAATCACACCCTTCCCATTGAAAGTAGTTAATTTGTGTATGAATCCACAGGTGATGTCAGAAACAGGAAACACCAGTCACAATTATACCACATTTTTCTATTAATTTATGCATTGTGTTTAATTCTACTAACACAATGTAAAGATTCTTTTTCATGTATGTTTTTTTCTCTTCATACACTATGTAAACAATGTTTAGGTGACCCTTTAATGCACCAGAGAAGGAAAATATGGACTACGGGAGAGTGGGACAGTTGTGAGGTATGAAGCAGGTGCCAGAGTTAGATGTGTGCAATCTAGTGACATTTGTTGAATACATTGTGCCCCATAATTCTCAGGCATCCCAATAGTTATCTGGAACATTGGTGGCTGCGCAGCATAGGAAAAAAAGTTTACAGGAGGTAATGTGAAATGATAGCAAATAGATGTATGTATCAAAAGTGAGAAGGATCATGATTTGCCAGATAGCAGGCTGATCATCATGGGAAACAGCCTGCACATGTCTGGATGAGCAGCATAAAGGCAACCACCTGGTATGATGCCTTGTATGATGCTCATCCATCCATGCCAATGATTAGACATTGCTCATCGATGTGATGGTTTTCACACTTATGAGCAATTACTCTGTTCATTCCCAAGAGCTAAACCATTTCATATAGTTCAGTGATGGGTCATTTTTGGAATGCTAAATATTATGGATGGTTGCCCATTGTTCCTTTACATTCAGCAGACAAGACCAGAATCTCACATTCTCATGTTTTTTATGATGTGCAGGGATGCTGGATTGTAGGGTTGTAGGATGAAAATTGGTTTACACTGATAGACGTAATGGGTGGAAAATGGAGGGAAATGGGCAGATTATAAGACGACCTCGATTATAAAACGAGGGGTATTTTTCTGAATTTTTTTTCTGAAAAAAACCTTGTCTTATAATTGAGCAAATACGGTATATGATAATGCAAACAGTAAGAATTACAGGGAAGAATGGGAGAAGCTATAACATTTGAGGAGTTACACAAGATGTCGGTGGTGGAGTAGAAGAGGGAATATACAACATTCTGAAGAATCATAGGTCATTTGATTGTTGCAGCACATTGTACTAGGACAGAAGTTCAGCATTACGTGAACCCTTATATATAACACATTTTTATGGTTAAATCCCTCTTAAAAACATTTTTATTTAAATGTAAACACTTTCTTGCTTTTTATCAAATGCAATATTATATATATGGGGGCTGAAAATTTTGGTCTCAGAATTCTGCCCTAATCCATACTAAATTTTGTTGAAGCAAATTATTTTTTTAAGTGAACAGGTAGTCTTGAACTCCCAATTATTCCCTAAGCAGTGTTCGAAGCTATCCTTTTGCCAAATCACCCCACTCCCAATTTGTTTAAAATTAACATAGAATGTGTCAGCAAATAAGAACCACTTGGCCCATTTAGCCTGCCCCATTTTCTAAATACTTTCATTATGCTCTGGGCTTATCTTATATGTAGGGTAGCCTCATGCCTATTCCACACATGCTTAAACTCCTTCAGTGTGTTAACCTCTACCACTTCCACTGTAAGGCTATTTCATGCATTCACTACCCTCTCAGTAAAGTAATACTTCCTATTACTTTTAAATCATTGCCTTATCTTTTAAGACTAAATAAATATAAACATAATTTAACCGTTGATGACACAGGGCTTCCATAGTGCATACTTAGTACTACCTGTGCTAATATGAGTGGTGGAAACAATCAAGGTTACTGTAACTGCTCAGACGGTGTTTCTGTAATTCTGTTTAGATGCCCATGTTCCAAATTATATGTAGGTAGAACATCAAGAACTCTTAGCATAAGAATATCGGAACATCTAAGAAATATCAATAGAGGGCTCACAACCAATGGCATTTCCAACCACTTTCTTACATGTCATAGAAGAGATCCAACTGGCCTTTCTTTTTTGGCGATTGGACCGGTCAAAAATAATTGGAGAGGAGGCAGTTATGGTGACCAACTTGACAGATATGAGGGCAGATGGATTTATAAATTAGACACAATATATCCAAGTGGTCTTAATTTAGATTTTGAGCTGAAGGCTTTTACAAAAAATTCCTGAGAAACAAATAATTCTTGAGAAACATTTCTACATGTACAATCTTCCCTTATTTTCTTGTAAAATGTTTTCTTGTTTTCAAATTTCTTCCTTCTTTTGGATTTTATTTTTTTATGTAATATTATTTATATATTAGTATGATTTATATTATTGATGTGTTTATAAGCATATATGTGCCAATTGGTTTATTGTTTTATTATGTATATATGTATAAAACATTTTTATAAAAAAATTTTTTTTATATATATATTATTTATGTACAATCCCCATATTAAAAATTCATCCAATTATTGCTTTTTTAAACAAAATCCTCTCTTAAAATTGTCTATTATGCTTGCATTATAATTATATACACCAAGCAAAAAGGCGTCTCTATTTATCTATAAAGCACTTTCACATAAGTCACTTTATTACTTTTAAAATTTAATAGTAATAGCACTCATAATTATATATTCTATGTGCAATTTTTATATGAACTTTTTGAATCTACTTCAAATTCTTAATTAGCCTATTAAGCTTGTTGTTAAATTATATGCACCAAGCAAATAGAACAATTACTGTTGTTGAAAAGTCACCTTATATATTTTCTTCACTAGTCACTTTATTATTCATTTATTCTAAATGCAGTTGTGTTTACAATTGTGCACTTATCATCATCTTTGCCACATTCAATGTATATTTTATTATGTATTTGCAATATGATCTTGTTACCATGTTTCAGTGAAATAATGTTAAATTGAATCGCTTTTGGATAAATTCTTAACAAGGTTTTTTTTCCAATTACAACAATCATTGGTGACAGCTGCATGAAGTTCTATTTAAACATGCTCCTGTTGCACATCCTCATTGCTCCTGAGGAAGTGACGTTGTCGGTCACGAAACGTGTAGAGTTTTTTATTCAAAGTGTAACTACAACTCCCGACTTACTTTTTCACCTACTTCCGGATATGGAGACTATCTTGCCGGCTATACCATCATAGGATTCTCCGTATCATGGACTGAGTCGCGTGTTTGAAGTTTGTTTCAAGATCTGATACCTTTGATCTTTGCCTGTTCTGTTTTTAAATCTTGTAAGTAGATTTTAAAGCGCAAATAAATCTATATTTTTTACAATCTACACTATTTGGTTTTATATTTCTCTTACAGATTGCAAGAAGATTTCTGTGCTTTATCGGCTTGATCATCCTGCTTTGGCTGCATTTTCATCATTTTATATATATATATATATATATATATATATATATATATATATATATACACACTTTTTTTTTTTTTTTTTTACATATTTCATTTTTTCTAATTTTTCTATATATACTTGCTCTTTATGTGCATTTCATTTCATATATTTTATGTTTACATTTAATCCATTGCTCAACTGTATTAATTTGATATCTAAATTGGTTTCATTTACAATATTGTTTTTGCATGTGCTGAAATTTTTATCTACTATTGCTTATATTTTTTGCTATATTTTGCTTTGCTCTTTCTTTGTGTGTTAGCTTGGGAGTGTGTTTTTGTGTATACCAGGTTTATCCTAGTTGTTCATTATTTTGTTCGGTGTTTCTGTAATGCCTCGATGTAAAGGCATCCAGCAAGACTATATATTTATAATTTATTTATTAATAGATATTATTGTATTTGTATGCCATATATATATATATATATATATATATATATATATATATATATATACACATCAAAATGGATATTTATAAGTTTATCTTGTGATGAAATGAATGTATTATTTTCATAATTTATTATATTATGCAATATATATTTATTTAACATTTTTCTTAGATTTATGAAACATTGTTTTATTAGTTATTTAATTAAATATGGCTTTTATTTTCTGATTTTGTTTTTAAGCGAAAAGGAAGCCTTGAATACCCCATTGGAATTAATAGGGAGTCTGAGACTACCTTTCTCACTTGAAAAATAAAAGAAGCGAATTGGTAGCCTCGAATGTCTGATGGTAGAGAATGGGGAGTTGGAGGCTACTATTTAATTTCGGCTTATTTCTATATAATAGTTCGGTGTCCGTCATTTCGGTGATTCCTGAATGGCCCAATGTAAAGGGCCTGTCAGATAACCGAAATGTTTTGATAAGGGGCAAAATTTGGAGCTCTGATTTTTTCAGAGAAAATTGGAGCTACCTGAAGAGCTCTTTTTTTTTTGGGGGGGGGGGGGGGGGAGGGGGTTGTTTATTTTGTTTAATCACTTTCCTGTGCTAAGAGTATTTAATTAGTCACCCACTGAAGCCTAATGATGTCACTTGAAGGAATAACCTGTGTTTATGGAAAGTAACAGCTAAGACAAATGGATTTAAACATCAATAGCTTTCTTTTTCATTTTGAAGACTTATCAAATTGCATTCCCAACAAACAAGAAAACAAAGTCCACCTGAAAATGGGATGGTACACTTGCACTACATTATTGGACACCCATTTATCTAGTGCACACATAGGACTCCAAGGGATCCATGGTTGAATAACACAGGTTATGCATAACTACTGAAATAAAATATCTGTTGGCCATTCTTCTAAACACACACAATAGTCTCATACATCACCAAAAAGTGGTAATTTTATAGGAGCAATGTTTTTTATGTTACAAGAGCTTTATTTGCTATCTGAATTAGAGTGCAAGGTTTATTGGAACAATGTAATACATTTTAATACAAATGTTATGAGCATATATTTGTATGCATATTCTAATTTCTTGATAAGTTTAATTTTGGGTTTAATTATCATAATATAAGATGGATGTGGGCATCTTTTGATGGGGGACATGGTTTTGAGTCGTAGCATTTCATCCTTGGACCCAGGCAGCACAATGAGGCCAGTGTTGAGTCCATGGAGGCAATAGCATGGCCAGTATTTTTATTTTGAAGAAAAGATGGCAACCTTAGCCAGACTCCATTCAAAACACTGAAGCCAATTGCATGGCTAGTTTATGTGGCAATTTTAATTATAGTGGAAAGAGATGATTTATTGTGGTTCTGTATGTGTAATAGTTATAAATTCTACCATCCTCTGTCACACTTACCAACTTTTAAAGTCCAAGATCCCAGAAAGAGAGAGGAGAAGCTAAAGGGGGCGGGGATATGGGCCACAGAGTGACCTTGGGAGATTGAGCTCCAGTCTCCCCGGAGCAAATACTGGGTGTCTGGAGATCAATTCTCCTCATTTAGACTGTATAGAAGACACACAGTTTAAATGCATTTTGAATGTGTAATGCCGGGACAGGGCCAAATGTTATGGGATAGGGATGCAAAAAAACAGGACCATACCAGCAAATTCATGACTGTTGGCAAATATGACCTGCTTTGGTGGCTGAGAATTATTAGACCATCTACTGCTAAAACAGCAACAACTGTAGGAGATGTATGTCTCAAGAGTTTTGTGCTATGTAACATAACCCTAATGTATAAATAGAAAAGAAACAGCAGAAATGTGTTATTGACTCTGCCCCTTCACAATTGGAAAGGAAAGACCTTATGTGGTTGAGTTGTGAATAATTTATTTCTCTGGAGACCAGGCTCAAGTAAGAAAACAAGTGTTACCATGACAACCTGTTGTATCTACAATATCCCTGAGGTTCCCTCTTAACTGAAGTATGACTCATGCAGCTGACATAGTAGAACAAAACCAGCTTATTCACAGAGCCATATTATTGCAAAGCTTTGCAGCCCTGCCAATATTTTTTAATAGAAACATAGCATTTGACAGCAGATGGGAACCACTTAATACCAACAAGTCTGCGCCTTTTCTTATGCTTTAATTTGCACACATTATTTGACTATTGGTCCTGTTTTAGTACATTTCACCTGTACTGACTGAATTCCCCATTTTTAAGAATATCGTCTTATTTCTCTTCATTACTTTTCATGCTAAAAAAAAACACTCATTTTTTAATTAATAGTGAATAATAAAACACTATGTTTGAGGTATCAATATTGCCCAGTATGTTATGTTTTAGTTTGCAAATATGTCCTACACAATGATTACAAACTGCTAAGATACTAACTATCTCTGCTTTTTAAGAAGTTTCTGCTTAAACACAGCTGAGTAAAAAAAATACCCAAATTATGAGAAAATGTAGACCTTTTTTCTGTTAGCACAGTTTTAATAATGGAAAACACTGAATCCTGCCTGCTGAAATTCTTAAATTGTTTAATAACTTACCAGGTTGGTCCCTGCACAGTGTATTACTAAATTCATGAGATTAAATTTTCAACTTACCTTTTAGTAAATAGCCTCTTGGAAGATTCCATTGCTCTCTCACAGAGGCGTCGCTAGGGGTGGGCTACTAGGGCTATAGCCCCGAGTCCCCCCTTAATAGCCCTGAATGGAGACTCTGGGGCTAAAGTATTCTTTAGCCCTGAGACTCCAGGGCTATAATTGTTTAAAAAAAATCCTCCGCTGAGCTTTCCTCCGTCTGGGACATGGTCCCAGAATCGGAGGATTAAGCTCACGCGGGGGTGAGGGCCGATCAGGAGGAGAGGCTGCTATAGGGAGCTCTCTCCCTAGCCTCTCCTCCTCGAGGTGCGGCCCACAGGCAAGTGCCTGCGGTGTCCGCACCTCCTGGCCATGCAGAAACAGCGCGACGGGTGCAAGCTCCGCCCCTGTCGCGCTGTGAGATCTGCATCCGGCAGAAGTTCCTGAAGACACCGCCGAAAACGCAAGTAAGCTGAAGGTAAGGTAATAAAAAAAAAAAAAAAAAAAAAAAGAGAAGAAATGTGTGACTGTGTGTGGGTGTCTCAATGTGTGCAAGTGTGTGTCTGGGTGTCTCAGTGGGTGTCTGGGTGTCTCAATGTGTGTAAATATGTGTCTGGGTGTCTCAGTCGGTGTCTCAGTGTGTGCAAGTGTGTGTCTGGGTGTCTCAGTGTGTGTAAGTATGTGTCTGGGTGTCTCAGTGTGTGCATGTGTGTCTGGGTGTCTCAGTGTGTGTCTGGATGTCTCAGTGTGTGTAAGTGTGTGTCTGGGTGTGTAAGGGTGTTTGCGTAAGTGTACGTGCGGGAGTGTGTCTCAGGGTGTCTGTGTGAGAAAGAGAGATGGTGTGTGTGAGAGAGAGACGGTGTGTGAGAGAGAGATGGTGTGTGTGTGAGAAAGAGAGATAGACGGTGTGTGTGTGAGAGAGAGAGAGACAGTGTGTGTGAGAGAGAGACAGTGTGTCTGTGAGAGAGAGAGACGGTGTGTGAGAGAGAGAGACGGTGTGTGTGAGAGAGAGAGACGGTGTGTGTGAGAGAGAGAGACGGCGTGTGTGAGAGAGAGACGGCGTGTGTGAGAGAGAGAGACGGCGTGTGTGAGAGAGAGAGACGGCGTGTGTGAGAGAGAGAGACGGCGTGTGTGAGAGAGAGAGACGGCGTGTGTGAGAGAGAGAGACGGCGTGTGTGAGAAAGAGAGAGACGGCGTGTGTGAGAAAGAGACGCAGTGTGTGTGACAGAGCTCATCTGGGCTCTAGCCCCAGATCATTGGAAGACTTAGCAATGCCCCTGCTCTCTGATCTCAAAAAAACAATTGAACCAGAGCAAGCAATGGCCGTTTGAATGATAACTGTCAAATCTAATGAAGCATTTCACAACCAATGTAGGTGTGGGAGGCTCCCATGTTGAGGGTACGAAGGTAATCTGAACAAGTTCTTCATGTATAGTGTGAAATGTAATCACCAGGGTACATATAGCCATGAACACTTTTAATTGCCAATTAGAGAACAATATTCAATTAAAGGACAACTGTACACTGGATTAAACAATTTTCTTATTTAAAAGCATGCACAGCAATCATTATTCTCAAGCTATTTCTTTGAAATCATCTAATACAAGTTAATCACCTATTCTTGCTGGAAACTCTGCAGATAAGAGCTGTGGGAGCGGACAGCTTCTGAGTATCTTTTGTCGGATACAATCAAAGATGGGGAACAGATGCCAGGCTAGCAATAATACCTGATACTATTAATTGTGGATGGCATTTTTCACATGCGTATCGATGACTGGAGTCTGCTGATGTCTGGAACATTGCTCAAATCGGTAGACTACAGTAAATGCACAAAATGCGATTGTGCACTTGACAAGAACGCGGCCAGGCATCTGTCTTCAGTCATATCCAGAAGTTACTAAAAAGATGCCCCCTCCCACAGCTCATCTCTGCAGACTTTCTACCAAGGGTAGGGGATAAACTTGTATTAGATGATTTTTAAGAAATATCTTGAGGATAATGGTTGCTGTGCATACATTTAAACAAGTAAATGTGTTTAACTGATGTACAATTGTCCTTCAAAGTTACACCAATGTTGAGATTAACACAAACAAATATTGGCTTTACTGATACCTCCATAGACTTAACAATGGCATCAAGCCAACATTTTACTAGCCTGCCAGTAAACTACCGGCTGGATGGCATCCCTAGTTAAGATCCTAACATTCCTTGTCATGATAAGTCTCAAACATGAATCATCGTATTTTGATGGTATTGCCCACTCCTGCCTGTTCGTATTATCATAAATTGGTTTTGTATATTCATTCCATTGATGATTTAATATCAGGCACTGTATAAAAATACTCAGAGTGAGGAAGATAGAAAGATCTATAAGAGTAGGCAGAAAGAGGCAAAACAAGCTATAAGAGCTTCCAAAGCACACACAGAAGAGACTATAGCCCAGTCAGTGAAAAAGGGGGATAAAACATTTTTTAGATACATAAATGAGAAAAGGAAATTAAAACAAGGATTTGTTAGATTAAAAACAAAAGAAGGATGCTATGTAGAAGAGGATAAAGGCTTAGCAGACTTCCTTAATGAATATTTTTGTTCAGTTTTTACAAATGAAAATGAGGGTAAGGGACCTCATTTAGGGAAAAAGACTAATGAGTCTTTTGATGCATGTAAGTTTACAGAGGAAGAGGTTTTACTTCAGCTGTCTAAAGTAAAGACAAATACGTCGATGGGACCTGATGGGATACATCCAAAGTTATTAAAAGAACTTAGTTGTGTACTAGCAAAACCGTAAACAGATTTATTTAACCAATCATTGTTAATGGGAGTAGTTCCAGAAGATTGGAAATTAGCTAATGTTGTGCCCATTCACAAGAAAGGTAGTAGAGAGGAGGCAGGCAACTATAGACCAGTAAGTCTTACTTCAGTAGTGGGAAAAATACCGGAAACCTTGTTAAAGAATAGGATTGTTGAACATCTAAAGTCGCTTGGATTTCAAGATCAGAGACAGCATGGGTTTACTTCAGGGAGATCATGCCAAACTAATCTTATTGATTTTTTTGATTGGGTGACTAAAATAAAAGATCAGGGTGGTGCAGTAGACATTGCTTACCTAGATTTCAGTACGGCTTTTTGACACTGTCGCACATAGAAGGCTTATCAATAAACTGAAATCTTTGAGTTTGGATTTCAATATTGTTGAATGGATTAGACAATGGCTGAGTGACAGGCAACAGAGGGTTGTAGTCAATGTGGTATATTCGATGCAAGGTCTTGTTACTAGTGGGGTACCTCTGTGATCTGTACTTGGACCCATTCTCTTTAATATTTTTATTAGCGATATTGCAGAAGGTCTTGTTGGCAAAGTGTGTCTTTTTGCTGATGATACAAAGATTTGCAGCAGGGTTGATATTCATGGAGGGATAAGCCAAATGGCAAATGATTTAGCTAAACTAGAAAAATGGTCAGAGCAGTGGAAACTGACATTTAATGTGGACAAGTGCAAGATTATGCACCTTGGGCGTAAAAACCCAAAAGCAGAATATAGACTATTTGGTACAGTCCTAACCTCAACATCTGAGGAAAGGGATTTAGGAGTAATAATTTCAGAGGACTTAAAGGTAGGTAGGCCATGCAATAGAGCAGCAAGAAATGCTAGCAGAATGCTTGGTTGCATAGGGAGAGGTATTAGCAATAGGAAGAGGGAAGTGCTCATGCCATTGTACAGAGCAATGGTGAGACCTCACTTGGAGTATTGTACGCAGTACTGGAGACCGTATCTCCAGAAGGATATTGATACTTTGGAGAGAGTTCAGAGAAGGGCTACTAAACTGGTTCATGGGTTGAAGGATAAAACTTACCAGGAAAGGTTAAAGCATCTTAACATGTATAGCTTGGAGGAAAGACGTAACAGGGGGGATATGATAGAAACATTTAAATACATAAAGGGAATCAACACAGTAAAGGAAGAGAGTATATTTAAAAGAAGGAAAACTACCACAACTAGAGGACATAGTCTTAAATAAGAGGGGCAACGATTTAAAAGTAATATCAGGAAATATTACTTTACTGAGAGGGTAGTGGATGTATGGAATAGCCTTCCAGCAGAAGTGGTGGAGGTAAACACAGTCAAGGATTTTAAGCATGCGTGGGATAGACACAAGGCTATCCTAGCTATAAGACCGGGAACGGGGGACTAATAAAAGTACTCAAAAAAAATTAGGCAGACTAGATGGACCGAATGGTTCTTATCTGCCGACACATTCTATGTTTCTATGTATTTCCATGGCAACCTTCAATTATCTATTTTCTATTATTATACCTATAAAAGATTCTTTATTCTCTCATTTGTTTTGAACAGATTTTGCAGCATGAACCTAACCCAATTACTGATTTAGTGTTCTTTTTCTCTATAGATTCCATTACCTTATATTAAGTGACCATAACAAACAAAGATGATGTAGCTAGCACAAGAAAGTGTTCTATAACCTATATTTCTTTTGTGGGTCTTGAATATGAAATCATCTACGTGTTTTAACTCTATGCAGAAATCAGATATATGTATTATGACAATAGGGCAACGAGTCTCAAAGGGTATGCCGCGGCACAGAAGTAGCGTGGCTGTGCCGCGAGAAAAACAGCACCTGTCTCCTTATATGAGATTCTAAGCTGTTAAAACATCACATTCATCCAGGGATGGTATTATAACCTTGCCACATGGGTTTGATTCCTGAACCCAGTGTTCGGTATGGTTGCTACCTTAGCTATTTTAGACCAACCTCATAAATTGTGCATGCTGCTCTACAGAATGTAGAAGTTGTATATGACCAGAAGTATTGGATTCCACAAAACCATGTTGATTAATTAACTGATTTCCATCTTGTCACATATGACCTCTTTATACTGCATTGCAGCATGCAAAAGTTATATGTGGCCTGTAAAAGAAGTGGCTAGGGTGGCAACCCTAGTGGTCAGTCAGGCAAATTAATTAGCAAATGTTTCTTTTTGAATGCTAATTAATTAAACCCGTGACGTATATAGATGGGCAAGACATTGGTTTTCTCTCTCTATACTGAAAGAACCTTTTTTTCATGGATATTAAAGTTAAATAACTATAGAAATATAAGAATTCATTATACTTTTAAAATTTAAAATATGTTTCACTTAGTATAAAATAAGTTTGCACCTTCTACTTACCCTCCAACTCTGTAATGTGTATTTGGCTGGAGCCTGGGAGAACAGTGTTTTCAACATGCAAAAAAACAAAGTCTGCCAAATGATAACTGTGCTTGCAGTGTACCCTTCAAAAATAAATGGACGAGCATACATAATGTATGCACGGAATGCAAAGTAGAAGGAGTTAATGTAAGATTATTGAGTTTAATAGCAAGAAAACAGTAGAAATTCTGGTAGTGTGATTGATAGGGATGACTGCTTAGAGTACCAAATGATGCAAAAAGAAAATTGCACAGAGCGAGCCTTTAAATGAGCATATATTTGAAATTTGCAATGATTAGGACGCTGCCTGTAAAACTGAACTTATGGGCTTAGCAAGCTAAGGGATGGTGGAAAAAAACCCCCTGTATATTAATGAGTGGGAGGGACGAGGGGGCACAACCTCCCTATAGAATTGTGTGCAGTGCCAAACAGCAGGATGCGCACACTCCCCAGGAGTCAGAGTGCTGTAGACCCATGGGAGCTTGTAGCAGCAAGAGAGGATGTATTTCTAAATTGGTGAAAGTAGGATTTCTATCTTTCTGCTGCCACAAGTTGCCCACACTTCCCAGGAATCAGAGTGCTGCATACACATGGGATCTTGGAGCAGCAAGAGATGATGCATTAGTGAATGGGTGATCTATCATTCTGCCCCCACTGGACCACCTAATGCCTAGGTAGCCAACTAGGAGGGCGTTTATGATTTAAATGGGAGAAAAGAGAAACCTGTTTAATGCTGTGTACCTCATTTCCCATGATGTAATCATCCATTGCCTGATTGAGTGCAAACATGGTCAGTTAGGGTTGTTATATTACCATTTAATCAAATTATAATTTTAAACAAATCAAACAAACTTCAGAACTGTGTTGATTCAAATTGCAGGCCTTAGAGACAGGATATAGAATGGTGACCAAATAAGGATTTTTATATACAGCATGTACTGCAGGGCATCCTTAATTAAAGCAGCAATATGGTCACCATGGATATGGAGGACTTTGCCAGCACTGCTGGCAATTATGTTTACTGACATCAGCGATGCAAACTGTAACCTTAACCCCCAACAGATTTCCAGTTTTAACTCTTTCACTGGTGCAGGGGTTTTAAATACACTGAAATGCATGCTTTTAAGTCAGCACTTTTATATTACCATCTACACTGATTTGAAAACACCAGCTACTGACAAGATGTCTGCTTTATCCTTCGTAAAATTGGAAGTATATCAAATTTGTAGTATTACTTTCCTGAAAGTTCCAGCCGTCCAATAGAAATTGCAATCCTATTTTTCTTATGATTCAATTGCAAATGGTCCATTAGTTGCTACTGATGTTTATCCGAGTCTTCTGCATGCTTTTAATTTGATTTATCAAAAAATGAACATGGATGATTGCAACAGGTTGCAAGGTAATTTTATTATCAAATGGGTTAGTTAGGGCAAAGATATGGCAAAATAAATAAATATAGCTGTTGCATTTTCCACATTTGGTATCTGCATTGCAATGTATTTTCTCTAACAGTTTAGGACAGCCAAGTCAATGCAATTAAGTTGAAGTTAAACTGAAATCCTGGCCACAGGGAGATTTATTTGATACACTGCATGAACGAGCTACAACCAATTATGTCTCCTAAGCCATTTTTTCTTCTAGTGCGGGTAAAAAAAAGGTGACCACATCACCATTTTATTCATTGTTGCTTATATAAAATACACATTTGGGGTCTGTACTGAATACAATGAACACTGCTGAATACATTTTACTGAGGCAATATGTATGGCGAATAGGTCTATCCTCACCTCCTCTCAATTGTATAATCACTGGAATTAACTTTAGCATTCAAATCACAGTGATCCCCACCATTGGAACATAAACATAATAAAGTTAAGTGTATTTGTCAATGTGCACGTTACCAGTACATCCAAAAAATCTTCAATGGGATCTAAGTGTATTTAAAAATAATACATTTAATTTCATCATGTTTCACTCATTTTGTTAAGGCTTAAATCATAAACACACAACATGAAAAACAAGATCTACCTGAAATACGGAGGACAAATCACAACTGCAAACACATCAGCCTCCTTACTCCCTTCACCTGTCAACATCAATTGTTCAATTGTCCAAGCTCCAGGCTAATTCCAAATTCATGGCACAATAGTTTTATACATACTTACAATGAATCAATTTCTGCCACTACCTTCTAAGTAGGAATATATTGGATAGCAAATTGCTTCATAGGTTGTTACATTATTGTTAGCACAACCTTTCATATCTTGCCCATTGAAATGGCCACGCAAAAAGCCAATTCTGTCATTAGAAGTTTTAACCTTTATTACAGGTTTCTTAAGCAGCAGATTCAAAGGGACAGAAATCATATATGGTCACTCAGTTATGTCCCATAACAAAATCATGTGTATTCAATTAACCTGTTCCTCCCCGAAACTATGAAATAACCTGCACTATTATGTTTCTTCAGTAGATGGCAGTATACTGCAAAATCTGCAATATAGGTTTGAATCATATGAATTATTTTACTCACTTAAAGATATGTAGTCATTATTAAAGCAGTAGTGCAAATTATGTAAAACTTATGGTTTAATTATCCATACTATGGGTATTTATTTATTAAATTGTCCCATCTAATAAACTTATTGAGGATGCTATAATAATGCTATAATTTGATTTCTCTCTTATTTGACATCTATTCATTTTTACCAGGTGAAGGGAGTAAGTAGGTTGGTTTGATTGCAATTTTGATTGGTCCTCTATATTTCCAAGTTGTGTGTCAATGATTGAGTCTGTGGCGAAAAACATGTGACCTCTACGTGTCCCATGCTTTCAAATGGATGAAATAAAGTGTATTATTTTTTTATTCACTTTGATCTGAATGAAGATGTTTTGGATGTACTGGCAAAGTGCACACCGACAAATACACTCTACTTTATTATGTGATGTAGTTACTCTGGGTAAGAAGGATTATTTTTTTTAACTTTGATCACCCAAGTAAATTTTAAAAAAAGAGTTCCAACCCAATGCTATGAACTTAGAAAATGATATCAAGACTTTCATAAAAAGAACTAAAAAGTTTGCATTTCTCAATAGTGCAAGAAACTCACTCTGTTGTGTTAATATTATTTTTTGAATGGTTTCGCGGTTATCAAGATATTTTGTGCACGGCCTTAGCATTATTCCTGATTCTCTGCTCCTGTTCCCATGTTTAAATCTTTGTAATATGTTGCATTTTAAATGGTGCTTAAAACAGGAAGTTGGAGGCGGTTTAGATGAGTGCCCCAAATATGTATAGAATAATAATAATAATTCACAGCAAGGAGGCTGAATTTTACTATTACAAAATATCCCAACTGCTGAACTACTTTTGAAACAATGTGAGCACAACTTAGAGGCACTTTCTGGGCTCTCCAGATTGATATAAAGTTCTTTTAAACAAAGTAACATTGCCTGTTGTATATGCTCAACTATAGCAGTGGGTGTTAAAGAATACCCATTCAAACACATATGATATTGAAAGATATAAGCACATTGAGAACAGTGTTCTTTTTTTATACTTACATGTATACCGTTCTAAATGCACATTTGTGTCATAAGATTGTTATTCATTTCAGAGTGACAGGAATTTTGTACCAAATGGACCCAAGAAATAAACATAACCAATAAGGTTAAGTCAGATCTCTTGTTAAATATATTTCTTTCACTATGTGTAATCACCTACAGGACAGTTAAGCAATAAGTGTGAAAACACTGAAGTTTAATTCATGCACGTTTATAAGAATCCATGCTTCAGGGCTGCAGTAGGTAATCTGAAGACTCCAGACCACTCTATGCTTCATTGAGTACAACCCTGTAGTATGCATGAATAAAATACAACACATTGTTTTACAATGAAGCTCTGTCATTTGGCATTTGTTTACAAATAGTTTATTCATTAGATGATATTAAGATGCCTATAGTTAGCCATCAAAGAGTTAAAGTAATTTAGTTTTAGGTGGAGAAATTTAATGGTATTTAAGGCATTCTCTTTGTGTGCCATAACCTCCTCACTTATCCTTTAACACCAAAGGAAATGCAGAGAGAGAGAGAGAGTCCATTACAATGATGTCATAAACATACAATGGTCTAATAAGGACGGCTGTCCAAACAAGGAGAGTTGATCAAAAAGTTCCAGTATCATTTTTTATAGCAACCTTTAAGTGGGCCTCTTTACCTATAGCATTAAACATTAAATTCACACCACTTTTAAGTATAGTGGTCACAGAAGTCACCTGGGACACGTAGGGTGACCGGTCCAGTTGCAAGTCCAACTCCTGAAACCACAGCACTAACAATCAATGTGTGGACAAAGCTGGTACATGGACAGTGGGGGTATACTGCAATGCTGGTATCATGTGTGATGTACCACATGGTCAAAGGGGTATGTGGCATGGTGGTTTTTATTCATGTCACTGCTTAGCACACTCACATATGTAAAGCTACCCTTTTCTATCCACAGTAGACAATGGTACATTGCCAAGCATTGTGGTCATCGACACTGTGGACATGAAACGGTATCGTAATATACATGACATGTTGGCAGGATGGTACATATAATCTAACAGCTATTTCCACAATAGCCAAACACCTGAGGTGTTTGAATGCAAAATGTTGGCATCAACATTGGACATAATGGACAACGTACAAGTCGCTTCAGGGGCACTTTGGTGATCCCTACAATGGCTGATATATGGCCATTTTGTATGAAAAGACCGCTAAAAGTATAACATATAAACATAGAAAGTGTAGGCAGATAAGAACCCTTATGCCCATCCAGTCTGCCCAATTTATGGCAAAAAGGCATGTAAGGGAGAGTTTGCCTTGGTGTAGTATGAAATTGCAGAGATGGTACTAGAGATGGGAGTGGGAGTTTCAGATAAAAGGTCAATGAGTCATTGGTGTAGTAAAGAGGGTGGGAGATTATTTTATCATTTACTTGAGCATCCAAGTACTTAATTAAAATAAATGTAAATCCAGAGAATTTTACTCTAGCATAAATGTTGAACCTGTGGAGTGGCAGAGCATGGGGACTTATGCAGAATAATTATTTTGGAGTGGAGGGATGGGTAAATATGTGTCGTGCAGCAATGGGCAAGTTCAAATTTACAAAATCTGTAAAATTAGCAGCATTTAAACAAAAAGGTTATCTATACACAACTGTCAGGTAACAAAATTCTTCCAGAAGAAGCATTACTGTACACTGTAAAATCAATTATAAACAAAAAAACATGCATACGACAAAGAACAAAAAAAGTGTGCGTATTAATATATAGGACAGTAATATAGGCACGGTTATCTGCTATTAACATCTTTTGTTTCTATAAACATAATATATTTTAGGTGGATATTTTGCATTGTCCTCTCGATTTCTGAGATATGCTTAATCAATTTACTTCCAGTGTCTATAAAAAGCATCACAAAGAAAAACATTGCTCAGCCTTATGACACTCCATGGGTTAAATCTTTAAATCAGGCAAAAACAAGATAATACAATGAAACATACATTGTCAATTAATTTAAATAATTTGACAGCCCTACTAAATATTCTACATTACAGCTCCATTATTAATTAACCAATTTTTAAATAAAGCTTTTAACAAGCCCACATCTAAAAAATCAAAGACCCTATCAAAACCTTTCCTCCATTCTTACAAACTTTAAAAGTTACAAACACTTCTAAAGATATGTGACCAAAATATCTTTTGGTTTCTGGGTTTTCATCCAATCGATTATTGGACCATTACACTTTGCATTGAGTAACACCATTTGCCAGCACTTAAACTATATAGAGATGCTAGATGTATTTGTTTTACCAAGATCCTGTTTTGTGTTTTTAAAGATCTTGTAGCAGCTTGCATGGAAAATAGACAGCTCAGTTAATGATCTGTCCATGGTCCTGAATCATCTCAGTGCAATACAGTATCTCTAAATTCTGCATAAACATAAATGTTATGCTGATTAAGTAGAGTTTATGAAAATTACAAGATTTTAGTCACTTGTCTAAAAGTTTAAAAAGCCACATGTACATATAATAGACATCATTTGAATGGCTGATGGCATTACTGTTTTCGTAATTATCTTTTCTGAGATCAGTTTTAGATCTATAGAAGCACAAACTTACTTGTACTATTGGCCCACACATAATAGTTCCTTAAAAACAATATAGTTATGTTTTATAGCACTGGAAACATATCCCCATTAGCATGTAAAAATTCCCTGGCTGGAGGAGAAAGGTCTCTTTATATATAAACAAACACAAGATTATGCAAATGTGTTTTACTTTTTACTTCTACTAAAGAGTGGAAATATCATCAGACCTTATAAGAGTTTATTTCACAGCTTCTCAGTTTAAAACCATGTCCTATGGTTAAGAACATCTTGAAATTAAATGCTAATTATGTTCTTGATACACAGAGAATAACAATATTCATTTGGCTCTTTGCTGCATAAAGATGTATGACAATATGAGATGGTACCAGCAGACCTGCCACTAATGGATGGCAAAGAAGCATCAAACAGACATATTCTCTCAAAAGCTGTTGAGCTGATTAAATCTGTAACAGGGGAGCATCTACACTACGAGAAAGGATTTGAACATCTTCACTCACCACTTGAATTCTTGTTGTGTTTCAGACGCTTTCCACATAGACACTGCAGCATATGCACTCCTTTCTTCAGGATATGCCCAAGAATCTTCATTGATTGACTTTTTTCCTGATTCCTTGACAGAATCAAAATGTGAAGGGGTCAACAGCTCGTTACCCACTGCATGGGTCTTGCAGTCGTGGCATCAGCTGAGGTTTAGTTTGAGAGTAGCATTCAAGATCAAAGGATTAAAAACTGCTCAAACGTGACATGTTGGGACTTTTCAATGAAGGCAGTTTGCCAAAAAAGGCAGAGCCTGGAAGATCGTTGTGTGAGGACGTCAGCTGGAAAACACTGACTCTTCACATAGCCCTGCCTCCTTCAGCAAAGGTTCAGGATCTGAACAACAGGCTGCTACAGCTCTCACTGCACAGGGAGCAGACTACAGCTGATAAGCAAAAGAATCAGTCCCCAGACAACTGATATGCGAATGAGCATGAACAGATAGACAAAGCTATATATACAACACAATGAGATGAAAGCGTATATGACAGTAGAATACATAGCATGTTTTGTTCATAATATTAATATATTTATATAATAACATTCTCATCTCAGTGTAGGAAAATCACTAATGATTTGCAATTCTTACTATGGACATGCATGTAACGTCACATGTGAGTAATGCCAGCCCTTTGTACAGCTACATGAAATATGTCACTTAAAGTAATAGTAATGCTAAAATACCTGTGTGAGAGAATTATATTTTCTGTTTTTTTTAGTGGTGTTCAGTGCTAGGCTATGGTTTGATAATATAAATATGTATGACACAAGCCAAAAGAAAGCAGTAAGTTATACAAATGATCCAGTTTTTAGGTGAATATAACAATTTCCTTTATGAGTTTATGCATTAACCTGCTAAGGACCCAATGTTGTTCCATGTGTTCATGCATTTTTTTGCATTGAGGAAGGCATTAAACAACACCAACATTGCTGCCCAAATGACCCCCAGTCCTGCTATTTCAATATGGTGCTGCGTTATTGTCGGCAAGAGCTTTGATGTGATCAGTGATTACTTCCATTGCTATTTGATGTTGCTAGAGGCAGTCAGCAATATTACACTGAGAAAAAAAGGCTACAATCTAGGGTTATTTCATAGGGTTAGGTTTACAAACTAGGGTTAGAGTAAGACTCGGGTTAGTGCTAAGGTTGGGGTGATGACTGGGGTCAAAAAGTCACTGTAGGAGAAAAAGATTAGAAAAACACTATTATTGACCTATAACTTACAAAAAAACAATAGAAAAACATGTAAACATTGGGTATTTCTAAACTTAGGACAGATATTAGAACCTATTTAACAGTTTCTTTTATTAGCATTTGTAGATGTGTAAAAAAATGTTCATGCACAAGTTAGAAAAAGTGTTTTTAAAAAAAACTCTCACTTCATCATGCAGGTCAAATGATTTTCTTCTAAGAGAAATAACTCTCTAAGTTGCTAAAAAAAAAATTATGAAAAGAAGAGGATATGTGATATATCATAATAAGAACAAGTTCACTAGAATTCTCCTTTGAGGGACAATGGCTTTTAAAATATGCACTCATTCTAGATGAGATCGATTTTAACACAGTATTGTAGTATATATCTGAATGTAAAGACTGAAAAAAGTTTAAAAAAACCTTTTCTATTCATTAGATTGCAGTATTGCCAAAACAATGCATAGATTTTTGGTTATTCTCTATATTCACATTAGAAACAATGTTTATGTGACAGAGACCCTTTCAGGTTATATCTGGTAACCCTACCATCATAACTTTTAAATCAATGGTCTCTCTTCAATGATAATAAAAAAAATTGTTACACTCTATTCAGTAGTGAATAATGTGCTGGTACCAGAAGTGTAAAGCCTTCCTCAGTCCCCAAATCCCCCAAAATTTGTTTGACCAAATGCCACACCCCAGAGCTGGCCAAATGTCCCTGGCCCCCCACAATATCACCTTAGTAATCATGGGCTGGGAGGCACCGGCCTCTCCTAATAAATGTGGGGAAGGGAGCTACCTAAATCACCTAGCTCCTTCCCTAATATTATAAGTTTGGCGACTGCCACAAGGGCTCTTGCCCCCTTGTATCCTGCCCCCTCCACTAATATCATGCATACTTGCAAACTTTTGCTCGAGCTGTACTGGGACAAAATAGTGTTGGAGCCGATTGCGTGACCCTGCAGCAGTACAGTCAGTGGATGGAACTCATTTACCAGTAGGCTGGGTATGAATCTCTGACATAAATAGTTTAAAGAACAACTGTAGTCCACACAAAAAAAGCTTAAAGAAAGGATAAAAGAATACCTTTTTTTTTTTTTTAGCTCCCACAGCCCCTGATGCGCATTCCTGCTTGTGTGGTGGTTAATATGAATACTGGCGCATGCACAAAATGACCCACCATTAATAGGAATGCTCATTTTCAGTTGGATTCGACCAATAAAAAAGGTATTTCCTATATCCTGTCATTAAGCTTTTTCTGCACTGTTATTAGCAGTGTTAAAGCTATTTAAAGAAACATTTTTTTTGTAGATTACAGTTGTCCTTTAAATGCCATGCTGCTTGTACACTGTGGTGTGCACTTTTAGCAACAAAATAGCCAAATCCCTATTCTTATGCTACACTGTATGGACAAAAGTATTGTGAAACATCTCTTAATTATTGTATTCAATTGGAGCCTTTGCCACAGGTGTATAAAGTCACGCATTCTGCATTTATAAACATTTGTGATAATCATGGGTCATTCTGAAGAGCTCAGTGAATTCAAGCATGGACCTGTGATAGCATGTCACTTTTGCAATAAGTCAGTTCATGATATTTTATCCCTGCTACATATTCCATTGTCAACGGCATCTAAGATCAGCAGTAACTCAGCTACAAAGAGGAAGACCATGTCAAGTCACAAAGCAGTGTCACCAACAACATATTAACCCCTTCGTGACGTTAGGACGTACTATGCCGTCCTGACTTTAAGTGCCTTAAAGTCGTTAGGACGGCATAGTACGTCCTGTACTAAACAGCTCATCGCGGCTCCCCGATGCAGGCACTTGCAGTGGGATCCCACCTGTCAGATGGCCTCAGTCTGACAGGGAAAATGTAGCCGGTGCTCAAAGCGAGCACTGGCTAAATTTTTCTAAATCGCGCTGTGCCCGAACTTCCGGGTTCTGGCACGCCTCCGTGACGTCACACGTGACGTCCGGAGGTCTCGCAATTTTTTGGCAGGGACCCACAGGGTCTATTAAGACCCTGATCGGGTCTCTGCCAGAGTGTTCCTGGCTACCGATCACCTTGTGATCGGTGGCCAGGAACAAATCGTGACGTTTTGGTGCTTGCGTCGTTTGGGAGCGTCACGAAGGGGTTAATGTTGATGTATTTATAATGTGATGTAACACAAGTCCGTGTTTGTGTAATGGTCAGGTGTCACAATACTTTTGTCCATATAGTGTTTATTCACATAGCACCTTCTTTAACCATATGAGGGCCGAAACAATGCATCACTCATGCTTATGACACTCAGAAAGGGTTACCATTATCCCAAACTCACTAATGCTGACATGTTTCAACAGGAGTGTAAATTGTGCTTAAATTAAACCTTGGAGAGGTACTAAGAGAAAAAAATATGTATGCCTTATCTACAATACTTAATTCCTGGCTTCTATTTCTATTGTTAGCATCTATCTTTATTGAAATGTAAGATTACAATATGTTTCTCAACAAAGTATGACGTGAAAAAAACAAGTCATGACAGTTAACCTGCAAAATGCAATGACTTGGAAACTTCTATTGAAGGTAATGTAATAATTACCGATCTCGCCACCATAGTAACAACTGCTTTCTCTTGTTCCCCTGGGGTGAAAAAAAGGCAGAGCTGTAACCCAGTGGGGGGAGTATGTTCGTGGCTCTAGTTTAAGCTCTGAGCTGTGGAAAAAGGAAAGGACATAGCAGATACTAAAGATCCACGGGGGAGTTCCTTCACTCATGAGGATAACAAAGAAAACGAACCTCTTTCTCGACAAGCCAGATATCCTTCTGCATACGTAAAAGGAAAATATATTGCGTACTCAAAAAAGGAATAAATATTTTGCCTCAGACCCTGTCCAGATGCACAGTGAAAGGATATGTAAAATAAGACATCATGCATAATAAGGGAAATTGGAAAAAGTATGTACAATCATTGTTGATTATGGAAAGAACCAGATACCTATTACAAGTAATGCTCAGGAAACAACTGCAAGATGGCTGCAAATTTAAATTAGGTTTGCAAATAAAAAAAATGCAGAAGCCTGTGATTACAAAATTATATGCTAAGTTATTGTATATAACTACAAGAGCTAGGTAGAAACAGGTAGGTCTCCAGTGCAGTTCATTTACAGATTGAGTATTTGTCATGTGTGTGGCATTGCAACCACATAAACAACTATTAAACATAACACTAAATCATAAACATAAAAAAACAATACAAAACGACCATGGGGTATACAACTCTCTAAAAATGTGTACAAACATCACAATTTAAATAAGAAACATGGTCCATTGAGTTTAACAAAAGTTCATATGCTGGATACTAGCAAAATTGTACTTAAGAGTAATGTATTGTTGAGATTGAGGAGTTTGATGGAAATGTTGAAAAGCAAAATTACCAATGAAGATTATAGGTCAATGGATATTCAGATTTCTGTTCTCTCGGGCCCGGTTTGGACAAATGCACGCAGAAGACATGATAGAGGCACATTATCAAGAATTATGATGCTATAAAAACAATATTTTAACCTTCAAGTATAAGATACATTTAGAGAGCTGAGGTTTGACACATGTTAATCTCTAACTTGAGCAAGGATGTCCCGTTGAAAATAATCTCTTCGGTTCAGGTTCGCTTACTGGTCTATGTGATCGACACAGGATACAAAGAGTAACAGTGCTAGCAAGTGCACAAGGGAAATAAATTGCTGAGCTTTGTTAGGTCTTTGCCACAGGTTTTAATGGAATGAGCCAGGATTATCACACTGATACATCTTGAGCTTACTTCTGATCCAGTGAGTAGAGCAAAGCAATCACAATATTCACTTATTTGCTAAATAACACCCATAAAATGCATCATTTTAAATGTGCTATTCTTTACTTTTGTAACTTACTGCTGCAGTTTAGCATGACATCAGAAGGTAAAATATACATTGTTTATAGGTTTTTGTTGTAATTTAAACACATTTTATGAGCTCTTGTATATTTGCTTTTAACCCCTTCATGACCAGACTGTTTTTGCAATGTTGTGCGTTAATGACCGTGGCTGTTTTTTTTTTCTGAGGTGTTTGTGTTCAGCTGTAATTTTATTCTTTGTTATTTGCTGTACCAACACATATGATATATTGTTTTTTCAGGACAAGAAGGGCTTTCTTTTGATGCCATTATTTTGTTCATATAATTTATATTATTATGAAAAAAATAGAAAAATATGTTGAAAAATGTATAAAAAAAAAACTTTTCCTGACTTTTATTTGTAAAATCTTTTACTAAGCTACAAAAGCAAATTAAAAAACCTGCTAATTAGATTCTAATATTGGTCTTGAAATACCCAATGTTTATATGTTTTTTTTTGTTGCTTTTTTTAATGTTTCAGTATAATAAATACAAGTAGCACCTAGCTGTTTCAAAACCATTTTTTCCAAAATTAGTGTCACTGACATTGTAACACCGATATCAGTCATGCATCGATGAATCAGCCCCGCATGTACACATTTTTTTAAAGTAGACATCCCAGGGTATTCAAATTGGGGTATTTTGACACTTTTCACGCAGTAATTTTCCCACCAATCTTTGACAAGTTTTGGAAAAACAAGACGGAGTAGGGGCGCATGTACCGGGAAGAGAAACAAAAAAACAACAATAGTGCAACACAGTTTAAATATAATTGGATGTATAGTAAATCTCTACAGGGGTGCACTCACAAACGGATATTGAAATCAGGCTCATCAGAATATTGTAGTCAGTCGGTTTTAATCATTTCCATCTAAAAAACACATTAAAAAGCCATTGCGCAGTGGCTAACACAAACCAGGCAATAAAAACAATGGATACACGTACAAAATATAAAGCACTTAAAGTGCAACTTGCGTGAAAAAGTCCCGAGAGGTAATACTTCTTTCCTGCTGCCACCAGGATAAGACACTCAGGCTCTTTTCTTTGAAGAAATAAACAGCTGGATCTAGGAGACTACCAGTTACTGGCCACCTGCTGCTTCCCTTTCTCCAGTGCAGAGAGGTCCAATAAAATTATACAAATGAAACATGTAGAAGTCAGCTACTCTTCCTAATACAGTCAGTCTGGCACAAGCCATACCTTGCTCTTGCACCAAATTGTTATTATCTTCTATTGATACCCTAGTTCAGAGGTGTTCAACTGGCAACCCACTTGCCACATCTTGATTCTAAAATAAATATTTGATATTAGTTTATACATTAAGCCATCGCCTTGTTATACTGTTATAGAGCGAAGGTCAATGCAGAAAGCTGTTACAATATTGCTGGAGGGCTAGACTTTACAGCTAGGCCAGTCGTACTTGCAATGCTTTCTATTGGTGGATGGCTCTTTATGGAAAATCTGATTGGCTATTTGCACAAACTCGGTTTTTCCCTCCAATGTCCTAGAGAAAGAAGGCACTTTTCAGAAATAAAAAGCGGGAAGCTATGCGTGCATATGTTGTCATTTTTATTCATATGCAGATGCCTTAGTATTCACAACAGTAAGATTATCAGTCCATTGTCTTTGTCATCTACTGCAATACATGTGTCCAAAGCAAATTAGTATATTATTTTATTACAGAGCTCCACAGCAATATATCTTATTGTGTGTGTGTAAACTGCAGTCAGTGTGTTTATTAGTAGCAAATTAGTGGAAAGAAAATACTTTTGTTCATGTTGTAAATGGTTCACCCAATTATGTAACAATCAATATATTATATGTAACGCCACACCTCCTCTCCCTCCACTTCAACTCCCAAAGTCTCTATGGCACAGGTTGGTAGCAGATGTGGGATTTGATGCCAGAACCTCATGATTATTTGGTACCTTGGGATCCTCACTTGTTTTTCATTTATTTATCTATTTGTGATATTACTAACCATATACCTGTAGATTTCCTTTGTTTGCAGATTCTGTAAACTTAAAAAAGTTGGGTTTTTGTGGTTTACACTGCTGAGTCATCCAATCCTAAACCGGACTGGCCTACCGGAATGCCGCTTTAATAAGCAGCAGGTGGCCGCTTTAAGAAACGGCATGTCGCCTCCATAAGATGTAGAGAGGTCAGTATATTTGAATCTAATGTGAGTGCAATCTAATGGCTGGGGGTCCTGTGAGTGCAATTGAATGGCTGGGGGTCCTTTGAGTGATTGCAATATAAGGGCTGGGGCTCCTGTGAGTGAATGCAATCTAAGAGCTGGGGCAAGTCCTGTGAGTAAGCCCTGGGTGCTGGGACAAGCCCTGATGTGTAATATAAATGCCAGCGCAAGCCCTGTGAGTGCAATCTAATGGCTGGGGTAAGTCCTGTGAGTGTATCTAGGTGCTGGGATTAGTATAATATGCCACGATTTTAAAAAACCTGCATTCCCATAGGCATTTTATATGAGTAATATTACGGACATTCTGGAAATGTAATTATAAAATTAATAATCCCCTCAGTAACTGGATACATGACAATTATATATTATATGCTGCTATTAAACATGATACATGCTGTGTGGTTGAGTCAAACTGCTATAGTCAGGACTCACAAACAATTCACTGAGGCAAATTATCCAAAGAGGACCGGCACCTTTGCAATGCTTCCTTTTACAGCCTAGCATGACCTCGCCAACAGGCAAATCTCTCTCATGTGCTACTCAACACTCGATCAAATTTACATTCTGTATGTTAATGCCTTTTCCATACTCAGTAAAGCAGTCTTTGTTATCAATGCTTACTTCCAGAGCTGATATTAAATATGCAACTACCCACTCATGATAATAAGGATTTGTATCTAGTGTTAAAGGGATAGTCTATTCCCCAAACTCACTTTGGTGCAAGTTGAAGACTGCTGCTTGTATAATACACAGGCTTTTTCCCAGTGAGATTTGATGCTGGCATTCTGCATAAATCACATTTTTAATATTTGTCTCAAGCCCTCCCCCAGTGGTTACTCTGCATGTATACTACATGTGTTGCAGCACTGATTATATAGACACTGAGGATATGAAGTATTGTTTCATTTAGTCACTTCATGTTCTGCTGGAATACAATAAATTGTGTGGACTGTGATAAACTTGTACACAGTAGGATATCTTAACAGAGCAACACATAGTCTGATGACATCACTAGAGAGACAGGAAATGCCATTCATTTGAATGGCATTGTTCTCATTGGTTCCTGCAGAGAAAAAAAAGGATATTGACTTTTACTCAGTTAGTGTGGGCAGTCCTGGTTTCTTGCAAACTGCTATATTCATCTAGCCGTAAGTATTTTTACTTTTAAGCAATGCAAAATGTAATACATGCATTTTAAAGTACTATGAAAGCACATTAATATGCATTAATATTTGGAAGATGTATTTTGGGCACCAGGTAGTCCCTATAAATAACCTAAACCCTGTGCTCTGTATGCCATTTCCGTTTTATACTCCATGAAACAGCCATTTCAGGACTACTTACTACAGAGCTTATTTAGCACGTGGAATCTGTAACTGCCACTCATATCACTGAGGGCTCTTACCTAGTCTTAGCAATAATTACTACACTTTGTTTATTTTAATACATTTCCCCTTCTCAAGCATCTAGCTCTTTCATCAATGCTTAATTCCAGGGCTTTTCTGCATGAACAAACATTGTTGCAGACAAGAATATTGGAGAATGTTGTTTAACATTTTCCAGTTTTTGATGAAAATGTTTTGTATGTGAACGTGTTTAACAAAGGAGCCCCTATGGCTCCTCACACTGGTTAAGTTGGAATTTAGAGACCTCTACTCACTTCTTTTCATCCCAAGTAACTCAGTGTGCACAGACCGGGAATAGAGGAGAAGAGCTCAGTGTCTCTGTTTTTAGTTTATACCATTATCAATCTTTGTTGCTGCTGCAGGGAGTTGACGGATGTACACAAAGAACAAGTTGTGACAGGGGTCACCACTTGCAAAATGATTTTTTATGGTAACCTCATTCAGTGGCAGGGGTTAGCCAGGGGCAATAAAATCTCATTACATTAAAGCAGCTAAGCCAAAAATATATGCAAATTTTATATGTATGTATTTATGTTTCTATTCTAGTTATAAGAAACTTTAGACAAGTAAGAATATATGTAAGGACTGTGCAATACAAATATTATATTTTAGTCCATATTTAATGCTCCCATTTTCAAGATTTCTTGCCATTTCCACATTTATAAACACTGTAGCAGAACAAACTAGTTGACATTTATGGTTATGATCAGAATCCAGACAAGCATGAGGAGAATGAGAGGCAGCCTGGGAGGATGTTTGTACACTTGGGCAGCACACAGACATCCAGCTGCCCACCACTAGACACCAGGGAAGTCCTAGGGATGCAATGTGGGTTCTGGAGGATGTCATGTGGCTTGTATGTGGGTGATGGCTGTGGCATATTATGGGTGTGCAATCTGGGTGCTGGCTAGGGTATGTCCTTGAGGTTCAATCTGGTTGATGGCTGGGTGCTCTGGCAAGACATGTAAATGCAATCTTGGTGCTCTGACAAGATATGGCTGTGGCATATTATGGGTGTGCAATCTGGGTGCTGGCTAGGGTATGTCCTTGAGGTTCAATCTGGTTGATGGCTGGGTGCTCTGGCAAGACATGTAAATGCAATCTTGGTGCTCTGACAAGATCATTGGGTGCACTGGCAAGATCGGTGGGTGCATTCTAGGTGCTCTGGTAAGACTTATAAATGCAATTTTAGTGCACTGGCAAGACTTGTGAGTCATTTCAAGTTCCAGGGGTGCTGCAAGGTGGTGCTATATAAGAGGATTTGGGGGCAATAATGAAAAGAGTGCAGGGAAAATGCAGTGGGGGAGGTGTGATTCAGACCTCTCCAGCCACAGAAAATGTTCCCTAGCACCACTGCTGTTGAGCTTGCCCAACTCTAGCCATTTATCTCCACATGTGCTAGAAATATCTCTGTATACAACTGTGATTGGTTATCGCTAATGTCCAAATGGCCTTGGTCTCATCCTGGCCTCCACAATGAAGAATCAGCAATAAAGAAACAGAAAAAAAAAGCCTAAAAATGAAAAGTCCTTTTGACACAAGGAGAACTTCAAGTAAACAAATATTTTCAAATAAATAGTCTGAATCAATTACACTGAACTAACATTGGGCTACTGTAGATAAGGCATATGTTAAACTTCCTAATTTAACTCTGGTCTGCATACAATCTGTTCATAGCCCTACAGACAGATTAGCCTCAGCATGTCATGCTGTTCTCAAGTTCTTTATACTTCTTTTTCATCTGTCTGGGTTTGAATGTTGCAGTGATGCTAAAAGCTTGCAGTAGTCTGACAGTATGTCCACTGTAACACACATCAGAATTCTCATTCAACTAAAAGGCTAGATGTATTTGTACATACTTTCTATGCTAGAAAATTATCTTTTTTGCCACACTACAATATTTCATCTTGTTTTGGGTGATTTGGTTTCTGGGACTAAGTCTTGCTGTCCTACCCTCAGCAGCCTCTAAAGTATTCTCTGATACCCAAAACTAAGTGTTTAGGATGAACATTACATATGTTACAGGTGTATTACTCTCCTCAATCAATGCTTTGCATTGTGTTTATACTATGTGAAATGTATAGTCTAAATGCAAAGGAAGTGATCTCCAGACATCGGGAACCTGTACTGTGAGTAAGCTGGAGATCATTCTTGCAGGTAACACAACACTGCTTGATGTCACTGCACTACTCCTTTGACTATGTCCATAATGCATCCAAGAATGCTGGTAGGTATGTACCCTTCATTAACTAAATTCAGATCTGTGCAAGGCCCTGATTATCTGACAATAGTTGGACAGACCAAAAGAAGAGCAATGCTACAGACCATGCTCATGAACAAGCAAATGAAGTAAAATCCCTATGTCTTTGTTCCCCTGTAGTTAGTCAATGTTAACTCTAAAAATAAACATTATAGAAAGGTAACTTGAAAAGCTATTAGCTAAGGAGCAAATGGTCAATTTAAGAGAAATGTGACATTTTAAAAACCCCTTTAGCCTGCTATTTAATCTACAAGCATAGGTGGAGGGAGAAACTGTAGACCTGGAGATAAACACAGAGGGAGCTATTTACTAAAATGTCGGTTGTAGGTGAGTCGAGGTGAGATAAACATTTCATGTCACCAGTTTAGGACAAACTTTAGTAGCCTGCCATACAGTATAATACCCACTCTGGAACTGTACCTGGGCTTTTTTGACACACGTGTTGCCAGTTGAAGTATGTCATTCACATAATTAAATAAGTGAAACACCATGTAATAGATAAGTTCAATGAATTATATGTTATATAAAATTTATATTCGTTCAAGAGCTATTAGGGAACATTAAATGCCTCTGCTATTCTGGGGTTTAATAATGATGTTAGGATATGCGCTTTATAGGGAATGTTAAGGAGTAAGGGTGAGCATAAGAAATTTGCCCCTTACGGAATTAATTCTCTGGGTACTGCGGCATAAGCATAACCCACACTCTAGACACTTACCCCTTGCTGATCTTGGGTACTGCTAATTTGTAGGAGGCTCCCACTTATATGAAGACATCTCTTCCAGCTGGTGCACTATACGCAAGAATATGAACACATCCACTTACCATTCCTCTCTTGTCACAGCATGCAAAGAATATTATTAATTGTCAGTTTCAGAGAATGCAACCCCTCTATTACTAGATAGGCAGTTTCAGAGAATGCAACCCATCTATTACTAGATAGGCAGTTTCAGAGAATGCAACTGCTCTCTAGTTTCAGAGAATATAACAAAGAGGTAGAGAAAAGGGATGGGAGCCATGATGAGGGAAAAGGCAGTAAGTGGAGAAAAAAAAAGGGACAGAATGGAAGACAAAGGTGCAAATGTTTAAGACACAACACAGAAAAACACGAGGATAAAGTCTCACATGAGAACTAAAATGTCAGTATATAGGGAGAAGGAACAATATATCTCACAATATATTTTTGTTACAATATTTCTTCTGAAAAACCTCAAAACACTAATATTTTTAAAGATTTTAACTTATGGAAACCCACTAATTCTTTTTCAACATCTTACATCTATATTTACATGTGATTAACTTACAGGGCTAGCAGAGTTATAGCCTACTCCTTTCACAAACTCACTTTCTCCCCTGAAACAAAACATTTGAATGCCACACATTGTACAGTATACATGGTGTCTTTAATGACACAACTTGTTGTGGTCTTAGATTTCCTTTAATTAAAATTAATTAATTATGTACAGAGCAAGCAAATGAAGAATCAATAAATTTGAAAAACAAAATGAAGTGTGTGACTAAATGAATAAATTAACAAACAAATCACTGTAATACTACAATAAAACAAACAAATAAGACAGGGTATGCAGAGTATTAATAATATATGAGAAATCCATTAATGAGAATGTTGTAGAAGAAACATTAATGGAAGGCTAGGAAGCCAATTATAAAATCTCAGCTTGAATATGTGCAGAAATAAAATACACATGATGTTCCGGGGTTTATTTAAAAAATGATGATGACACTCTGGATTTCACTGAAACTGCACCTTCAAGCCATACATACATATTCCTTTATAATAGGGACTGAATTCCCCAAGATAACAACCTAAACGTTAGAAGGTATAACTTTGCACAGGACAGACCAGATTGTGGGAGTTCTGTCCTGCCAAGCTCTATCTCTGTTGCACTTTTTGGTACTGAGGTAGAGTTTTGAGAGAAAGGGGGTTTCAGGACCACAATTCTGCACAATGCAGACAACCAATTGCCTAGGGCCTTGTTTCCCTGGGGGGGGGGGGGGGGGCAAAAATTGCTTGCTGATGATGGGGAGATCAGAAGATCTCCTCTCACCAGCGCTCTGCCTGCCTACACATACAACCTACTATGCTGCCTGTTGGGCTCCCTGCGCAATTTGATGAGTGAGTGTCAACATCACATGACCCAGTGCTCTGACATCAGAGACGCACCAGGGTCACGTGACCTGTCGGCAGTCACCAGTCAAAACCATGCGGGGAGCCCAACAGGCAGCATGGTAGGTTGTCTGGGCAGTGGACAACATGCTGCTTGCCACTAGACTCCAGGGAACGAACAGTAGTGCCCTAGAAAAGTCCTAGGGGATGGGGCCATATAATGCGGTGATGGGGTATGTGATCGGTGTGCAATGTGGGTGATGGTATATGTCCTGAGGTGATGGGGCATGTAATGGGGATTTCTGGGTGGAACTCCAATCCTAGACTTTAGGACACCTAGCAGTTAGAGATGTTGTGAGTACATAGTAACATAGAAATTTAGGTTGAAAAAATACATAAGTCTATCAAGTTGAACCCTTCTACCTATCATTCGTGCTTTTGATCCAAAAGAAGGCAAAAACCCCTAAGGAAGCTATTTCGAAATTTGCCTCCTAGTGGGGGGAATTCCTTCTTGACTCCAAAAGGCAATCAGATTTCTCATTGGCTGAAGAAGCTCTATTATTAATGCTTATTGTATTATTAATAGCCCTTCCTTTGCTGTCTATGAAATCTTATGAAATCCTCCTTCCATGAATCAATACCTCGTTTTATACATGCCAATATCTTAACGGCCCTTGCAGCTGCTGACTGGCATTGAGCGCTGTTGCCAAGTCTGTCATCTATACTTATACCTAAATCCTTTCATTAGTAAATTTTCCCAGGGAGATACCATTTAAGTATATGTTGTTTTGTTATTTTTTTCCCCATAATGCATAACTTTCCATTTGTCTATATTCAACCTCATTTGCCACTTAATTACCCAGTCCCCCACTCTGTCCAAATTTTCCTTACATAATTGGCTTTATCTTATTTATCTTTATGCCACGTAGACCGGGAAAGCCTCGTGGCTCCCTCAACATATATATTTTTTCAGGTTAACCCACGCAATGCTGTATGGAGTATTGTTTGTGTTCTCTACAGCAGTGGAAGGTTGAACATGTGCAAATAGCAGCTGCGTTAAGCAGTCACTGCATATTTAAGGCATGTTTTTTGTTTTGTAAAGCTGGTGGGCAAAAAATCTTTAGTTAGATTTTAATGTGTGTGTGCTGTAGTTATCGTACAGAGCAGTGTTTCAAAGTATGGAGGTATTTAGTGGGTGCGGTCATTTTTTTAACATCTTCAGTAATGATATTACCGCATATTACCACACCCATTAATGGTGTTAGCGGTGGGAATTGAATAAAAAATGCCTGTTCATTTCCCACTATGGGTTTTTTTTGGTTACCGGGGGCAGCTGAATCTGGGCCATTGAGAGATAGACAAATAAGCAAATAATTAGTAACCATTGGCTTTTTTTTGTATGTAATATAGCAATTACATTTAATGTATTATGAAAATCACTTATTGCACAAATGTGTATTGTTATTTGGACTTGCTTGATTATATATATTAAACTATGAGCTCAAGAATGATTAACGATCAGTATTTACCTGTTATAGAGGAACAACAGAATAATATTCCACAAAGAGATAATCTCCCTACAGAAAAAAACACTCTAAACAGCTCCATGTCTTCTGGGGATTATTATCCAACTCACAGGTGTACTGCCCCTAGTAACTGAAATGTCAGAAGAGCTGGGACATAAACATATCTTACAACAGTGATAGAAGACTTAACAAGCAGGGTTCTTACTTCACTGCTTTGTTAATACCACCTGGCAAGTGTCTCAGTGACTTCATGATGATACATAACTCCCATGAAAATACAAAACTCTAAAGTTTTTGTTAGCTTGGTTTTTATTGTTAGGGCTCAAATTATTAAAGGTGCTGTTCCATGTTTAAGTACGGTGTGTAGTTCCTGTATTTTGTCTGTAGTTTGCAGTACTATTCCCCTCTTTCATTTTCACCCAGCATAGCATATTTTGTCATTCACCCTTAGCCACTGTTTGGTTGACCACACTTTATTTCTGCCACTCATTGACATGGAGATGATGAGATTACACACAGAGACGTAATATATATAGCCAATCAACCCAACTTTATGATAGCAGGACTAGAAGACAGCGATAATGATAGATGTAGGGGTAGGGTTGCCACATGCCTGGTATTTTATCGGCAGGCCGGTAAAAAAATCGGCTTGATCCCAATGTTAAAGGTAGTAGCATGGTCAGTATTTTTTTGAAGAAAAGCTGGCAACCCTATGTAGTGGCCCCATGTGAACATCAGGAAGAAGAAGTATAAAATGCTGGAAAAGTATCAGGGCATGAAAGATGAACTTGAGAGGATGTGCAGCGCCCAAGTGGTTCGAGAAGTGATAGGAGCTTACTCCTAAGCTGGGAGAGCAGAAGAGTGCAGTGCAAGGAATAGCTAAGATGCTGTCCAGAACCCTCAAACTCACAGGTAGAGGACCCGAGATTGAGGAAGACACATATCACCCATAGGGGTGAGCATTTTATTTTTAATATAGATCACATATCACATACACACTGATTCATATATACATAAAATACATGTAATAGTATATAAAGTATTAGGAAGCCTTGGAAACCATGTACAGAGAATTAACACCCTATTAGAACACATAAGCAGTATCAGAAAATGCACCCCTCTATTAGCAGACACAAACAGATTCAGAGAATTAACCCTAAAGGGCTCTCCAAAGACATGTTCGTTAACAGAACATTACAGAGGACCAGAGGTCACCCACCAAGACATGAAGAAAGGAGATTTTGTCTGCAACAGTGGACGGGATTCTTCTTTACGATAAGGACAATAAATGTATGGAATTCACTGCCTGAAGACTTAATATTATTAAAAACATTAGATGCCTGGATACTTAAAAAAATCAGATTCATGGTAATATAGGCATTCATATTTATACACACACACTGAGTTTCTTACCTGATGCAGGTTGTTGGCGCTTATACTAAGTTCCATGAAGAAGGGACTCAACCAGTCAGGAGAGACTTCTGAACTCTCAGCCAATCTGGAGAGTTGAGAAATCTCTCCTGATTGGCTGAGTCCTTCTTTACTTAGTGTCGTTAATGCACGTTAATTAAGAATGATATTTGTTCCATTCAGGCTCATATATATGTAAATGTTTATATTTTGGCTACTTGCTAAATATTTAAAAATCTTTCTCTGGTACTAAATAGCATATATTGAAAAAAAGTGTTAGCAATGTTTTTTTAATCTAATGAAATCATGTGACATCTAACAGACTTCAGTCCTTCCTTTACCCCATCCAATTTTACCTGTCCATTCTCTATGCCTGTGGTGACATGCAAACTTTTTTTAATAATCTGTGTGAAGAGGCTGCAGCCTTATGAACGTGTTGAAACATGCAAGGCTGTATCAGCAGTCATATCAAAAATAGACACACTCTTCAGTACTAGGAGTAAGAAAAAAATAATCCCTCATCTCACAGGTACTTCATCTCCTGTGAAAAATAATTATTTTTAACTTGTGTCCTACAGTTGTGAGCTGTAGGCAAAAAAAACAGACAGGGACACAAACAGCTAAAAAACCCATTCAATGGACAAATATGGTTTGTAATGCAAGGTTCAGAATTAAATACAGTATAACTTTTCCCGAGGAAGCAGAAAGAATAGGTTGCCCCTTGGTGGAGATCCAGGAACCCGTGGCAGGATTTAGGGCAGAAAGTAGACAAGAGATGAAACGGAGGCAAATAACGATTTGGGATTGGTCATTATTCTACTCTTGCAAAACACCTCTCAATGGTCATGGCAATGGGCTTTAGCTTATGAAGCAAATGTTCAAGGTATTATTAGTTTACACATCTACTTTATATTATGTGATAAGTACACCGTTTGCTGAATGATATAAAGTACTATTTATAGAATATCCATTAAATGTGCTGATTATTAAATGCACCATAATACTCTGGGAACACTCCTGGTTGGCCTCATAGGTTTTGGTTTTTATAAGGGAATTTGTATAGGTTGCTGAATTTGAATCTTTCCAAGTATTTGTTTATAACTGGCACAGAAATCAGCAAATAGTTGGTAATTGAGTGGTAAGTTAGATCCTACCAAGTTGAATGTAGAATGCACTGACTGTAAATACATTGAGATATACCTAGTTTTTCACCGTGAGCCAAAGTCAGAAGTGAATCATTTATGGAAAGTTAAAATGTGTATTTTTTAATTGATAAAATATGATTCCCCCACCCTCACAATTTCCCTCCCCAGCAGTGTTTTCGGCATGGAAATGGAGCAACTATTTTATTCCACCTAAGGTCAGATCAAGCCTGATCTTACCAATGTGAGATGCTGCACAGCTCTCTGATGCTGTTAGATTCAGCGGAGGTTTTCAACATGAGGGACTTGGATGCAATACCATGCAGTAAGCATTGAGCTTACCTATGGACATGAAAACAGCATCACAGAAAGCCCCGGACTAAGACATGTCATAAATAGATGCTGGAGCTACATGACAGGATGCTAGGTGTGCAATGTGGGTATGGGGCATGTCCTGGGTCTGCAATGTGGGTGATGGGCCACAGGGAAAGTCGAGGGTGTCCAATGTGGGTGAGAAGTCATGTCCTGTGTGTCCAATCTGGGTGAGATGTCATGTCCTGTCCAATGTGGGTGATGTGGTTTGTGTTGGTGTACATTTTGGGTGATGGTGCATGTCCTGGGTGTGCAATGTTGGTGATGGGGCATGTTCTGAGTGAGCAGTTTGGATCATTTGGGCACATCCTGGGCCCAAATGACAGTGTGAAGCTTTGGGCAATATTCTGCTTGGAAACCTTGGTTCCTTTCATGGAAAACAGTACTTTCAGCAGGATAAGTTGTTGACATGGCCTCCAAATTCCTCCAGATCTAAATCAGATCAAGCATCTGCGGTATGTGCTGGACAAACAAGTACAATCTATGGAGGCTCCACCTTGCTACTTACAGAACTTAAAGGATCTGCTGCTAATGTCCATGCTTCAACAGGTCACGGCTATTTTGGTGGCAAAAGGGGACTTGCAGAATTTTAGGCAGGTGGTCATAATGTTTTGGCTAAATGGTGTATACCTATGTTATTTTAGTGCTAAGTGCAGAAGAGACTTCATTATATCCGTATTGGGTTTTTATAAGAGTTATGTTTACATTATATCTGTATTTTAATTTTGAACAAAAATCAATACAAACCTATTAAATAAAAAGCTTGAATGCGAACAAAACTACCCGTTAACTTCAACATCTTTTGAAGTACTAAATACCAGAGATTCATCATCTTATAGTATGTTTCTTACAGATTTAAACTGTGTGTACATTTCCCAATAATATCCAAGATTTAGCCACAAATAATTTTCTATCCCAATCACAGGGGTAATATTTAAATGGACTTTGTCAACCTAAAGAGAGCAAGTAGAGCAAAGATGGGCACTCCACGGTTCTTGGATATAGGTGTGTATATTCCAAAGTTGGATACATTGTGTAGAAGAAAACTGATAGGCAATAACAGGTGCAAGTAGCTTTACGCGTTTAATCATAAGCTTTTTATTAAGCGCCCTCGGGCGTGAAATGCGTAAAGCTACCCTAGTATCTTTTGAGGAAGACAACGTATTTTCTTTTATTACATTCAATATATTATCTAACTGGGGAGCTACAACATCTGTCAAGACTACAAAAACTATCTGAAAATCCATCAGGACCTGAAGCTTTATTATTTTTTAAAGTAAATACATTGTTCCTAATCTCTTCTTCAGTAATTGGGACTTGTGAAATCTTTGTTTTGTTCATCAGATAATCACTGTAAATCAATGGATTTTAGATCATCTTTAATTTGTCCTTAAACATTTTCTCTATTTGCTATATTGTAGAAAGAGGAATATAATGTTTTAAATTTTGCTCCAATTTGATCAAAACTTAGAACAACACCTTTTATCATTAGCTTCTATTTTATAAATTCTAGATCTTACATTCTGTCTTTGAAGTCAGCAGTAATGAGCATAATGATACCATTTTTGTTTGGCTTTAGTTAGAATCCTATTAGCTTTTGTCGCCAAATTTATACATACAAAGTCACACTGTTACACAGACACACTTACATACAGAGTCATACTGACACATATACACACACACACACACACATACCATACTTACATAGAGTCACACTAACACACACCCTTACACACAGTCACACTTGTACAATCACACTTACATACAGTCACACTTGCACAAACACACTTGCATTCACACATTACCTGTCCAACCAAGGCTGAGAACTTTAGACCCTTCTTCTGCTTACAATGAATGAAGTACACGCTGCTGGTGTGCTTCTCCCCTCTCTCTGACCCTTGCACTGACCTCACACGGGGTAGAGGAGGGGTTGTGTGCACAGGACTGTGGAGCTATGTGCAGGTAACTTTGTTCCCTGAAGCTCCTTCCTGTGTGGCCAGCAGTTGGAGGTGTGGCTACCACTGATGAGCTCACGTTGGCAGACCTCGATGCCCGGCGGGCCGCATGTTGTACGCCCCTGCCCTAGAGATTGCTTTATAAAGATTTACATCCTCTATGCAAGTAACAAATATTTTTCAATACATTCTTAAATTATTCATCATATTTATTTATTTTTTCTCCAGTAAATGATATCATATGAAATGATGGTATCTAAAGAAAGCCATTCTTACACACACACACACCCCACACCCCCACCAATTTTTTTTTTTATATATATATATATATATACAGTAGGAAGCAGCCGCCAGGCTACAAAAACTGGGAAATGTTTGGTCCAGAAAAACATTTTTGGGACGAAGGGACATCATGTCCAAAACCATGACTGTTCCAGTACAACTGGGACATCTAATCAACCTGTACAATGCAAATCTTATCTTATTATTATTATTCCTATTATTATTGGAATTCTAATATATTTCCAGTGGGTGCTGTCCTGCATATCATCAATTTTAAACTCCAATGGATTGATTTATATCTTCATTTTTCCATTTAATAATTTTTATCATTTATGGAAAATGTCATACTCTCCTCATTTTTAAAAACTCTCCCCCTTTCTGCATTTCCTCTTTAATTTCTTTGAAATGGCTTCTCAATTATTTTTTTATTTGTTACAGTTGAAGGTCAAGGCACACCTGCAGATGTTCCCCTTGAATGTCCATTTCTGCCAAACTATAGTGTGTTTTTGTTGAGCCCTTTATACAGCCAGAATACTGGAACTTTGATCATAAGAGGAATCACCAGTGTTTGTTCGATTGCAATATATTATAATAAAATAAAACTAATTGTATCATAGAATGTGCTTTATTCTTCTCTTATCCTGTCATTTGCAGTAGACACCACAGGCACATTTGAAACATATATTTTTCTTACTTTAGACCTTTGCAATTCTGCTAACACAATGTATAGATCATTTTCATCTTTTTTTTATTCCAGGACCTGCCAATGTTTAGGTCAATAGTGTGGCTCAAAGACTGTACTGGATTGTGGATTGTCTATGATTAATACAGGTTTTCTTTTTGTATTGCAAGTTCAAATTCAACCACCAGAGGGAAGCAGAGTATTTGGAAATGTTAGTACATAGGTACAAAAGAATAGTATCTTCATATGGTGTACATTTATTAAAACATAAATCACTTAAACACTAAAACAGGAAAACTCATCTCGAATGGCCTGAATTACCGTATTTACTTGCAAATAAGGCGACCCTGATTATAACGCAATTCCCCAAACTGTGTATCTTAATTTATGAAAAAAAGAAAATATTGGTTCACATGTTACATTTTTTCATACTTTATACAAATGTAATTGAAAAAATTAATTTCCGATTTTATTTCTTTCTTTGGTGCAGTGGATCTCTCCACTCTCCCTTTAACTCACTTGTCGGTTCCTTCCAGGGCCGGACTGGGAACAAAAACCAGCCCTGGAAAAAAATTGTATACCAGCCCCATAGCATAACATTTTTAAACCAGCCCCATAGCATAATATCATTTTTTTGTTCATAAAAGGGGAAACCATGCATGTTTTAAAAACACATCTGAACAGAGTATTATTTATAGATAAGACTGATATACAAGCCTGCCTAGGGCAATATCTCTCTCTCTCTCTCTCGTAGCCTCTCTCTCTCTCTCGTAGCGTCTCTCTCTCGTAGCGTCTCTCTCTCGTAGCCTCTCTCTTTCGTAGCGTCTCTCTCTCTCTCTCTCGTAGCGTCTCTCTCTCTCTCGTAGCGTCTCTCTCTCTCTCGTAGCTTCTCTCTCTCTCTCTCGTAGCGTCTCTCTCTCTCTCTCGTAGCGTCTCTCTCTCTCTCTCTCTCTCAAAGCATCTCTCTCTCGTAGCGTCTCTCTCTCTCGTAGCGTCTCTCTCGTAGCGTCTCTCTCTCTCATAGCGTCTCTCTGTCTCTGTCTCTCTCGTAGCATCTCTCTTTCTCTCTCTCTCTCTGTCTCTCTCGTAGCGTCTCTCTCTCCTGTAGTGTCTCTCTCTCAGTTCTGTAGTGTCTCTCTCACCTCTCCCCTTCCCCTGTAGTGTCTCTTTCTCTCCCCTTCCCCCTGTAGTGTCACTCTTACCCCCTTTCCCCCTGTGGTGTCACTCTTACCCCCCTTCCCACAGTGGTGTCACTCTTACCCCCTCTTCCCACAGTGGTGTCACACTCCCCCCCCTTTCCCCTGTAGAGTCACACTGCCCCCCCCCCTTCCCCTTGTAGTGTCACTCTTTCCCTCTCCCCCCTGTAGTGTCACTCTTTCCCCCTCCCCCCTGTAGTGTCACTCTTTCCCCCTCCCTCTTCCCCCTGTAGTGTCACTCTTCCCCCGTAGTGTCTCTTCCCCTTTCCCCCTTCCCCGTGCTCTCACTCACCCTGCTGTCTCTTCCACCTCACCGCACCGCGCAGGAACTACTGCTGCAACATCCGGCGGCAGCAGGAGAATTTCTTAAAGAGACGGCAGCCTCCGAACCTCTTAAAGTGTCCTTCCGCCACTTTAAGCAGTTCGGTGGCCGTCGCCACTTTAAGCAGTTCGGATGTTGCAGCAGCCGAACTTCTTATAGTGGTGGCTGCCGCCTATTGGCTTTAAGTGGCCAAGGCGGCCCCGCAGCAGGCGGCCCACCGGGATTTTTCCCGGTATCCCGGTGGACCAGTCCTGCCCTGGTTCCTTCCCTATGTGAGGGCAATGGAATAATCCTCCAAATTAATTATATAGACAGACGGTATCGGCCTTTGCACCCACTGGACCTTCCATTATGGTATGCCCTGCATCTTCACTACTCGCGGGGAGTCCGAGCAGCGCTTACTGAGCTCTGTGTGTGTTTAACACAAAGAGCTTATGGGGTGGACCTCCACCTTGTACCTGGTGCGGTACACCCTATCCCCGGATCCTCCACTGCAGCTGAGCAGAGGGCTGGTGAGAGGAAATCTTCTTATCTCCCCAGCCAGTAGCTCTGCCGGCAAACATCTTTTTTTTTTTTTAAAGTGGCACCCCCTGTGGTGTTGCGCCCTGTGCGATTGGACAGGTCACACACCCCAAAGGCCGGTCCTGCTTCCATTTCACCCTCTGGACTTGCTTGTGCACCCTCTGAACTTGCTATTGCACCCACTGGACATATCATTGCACCCACTGGACCTGCCATGCTCCCATTGGGCTTTTCATTGCACCCTCCTCACATACCATTGCAGCCACTGAACTTGCCTGCACCCACTGAACCTGCCATTGCACCCCCACTGGATCAACCATTGCACTCCCTAGAACTTGCCTTTAACCAGCTTTCCCCCAGTTCTCCCTGGTGTTTAGAAAAGCCAGCCAGAGATCTGTATGTTGTCTGTAATCTCAGTGAGCACAGACATCCTCCTATGCTGCCCAACACTTCATGCACATCTAAGTCAGAAAACTGGGAGGTCACATGTTTTATGTTTTATCTATTGGTCCATTGAGTGGAGACTGCTTTTCTGTCTTTTAATTTGGATCTATGGATTAATCTCAGTGGAGCTCATATGTTCATTGGATGGTGAGATTTAAATATGTATGCACCTGTGTTTGATATGGCTTTTCTTTAATTTCTTATCAAATTATATTTGTTGCACAAATAAATCTTCACAATAAATGGACAGCTAACTAAAGGTAGATTTGTTTCCCCTATTAATTATTTTATTTTTATACTTTTATTGTTTATGACAAGCATACTTTGAAAAACAATTACATTTGCTCTTGTTTTCTAGGCTCTCCAGATTATACTACCTTGTAAACATTATAAAAATAATAGTTTGATATTACTGCAGCTCTGAGTGAAGGAGGTCTTAGCCAATCAGGAGAAGCTTTTCATCTCTCGGGCTTTGCTTTGCTCTCTTGACAATGTAACTAATTTAACGCCATGGAGATTTCAGATTTCACAATATGTTCATAATATGGAAGCAAGTAGCTGTAAGATTTCAGTATTTATAAACCAGATGAACGAATATAAGGTGACTGTAATTATACGGCCACACCTCAAACTTTGAATCTTAATCTTAGAAAATAATCCAAGAAAAAAGATTTTGCTAGTGAATATGGCTTTACATGTAAACGTTTTTAATATATTTAATAAAAATGTTATTGAAAAAAATTAATTTCTTGTTTTTATTTACTTTTTCTACATCTACAGGACTACTGCACCTATATTGCACCCAAAGGACTTTCAACAGCTCATGTATTACCACTTCACTCATATTGCACCCAGAGAACTTGCCATTGCACCCATATTGTTTATACACTTCTCATTGCACCCAAAGGACTTGCCGTTTCACCCATAATTGACCCAAAGGGCTGGCTAATGAATCCATATTGCACATACTTGCCACTGCCCCCAAAGGACTTGACACTACACCTATATTGCACACACACTTGTCATTGCACCCCTATGACTTGCCATTGTACCCATGCTGAATCCCAGAACTTGCCAATGAACCCATATTACACACACACACTCATGCCATTGTATGCAAAGGACTAACCTCTGCACTTATATTGCAGGCATTTGCCATTACACTGATAGGACTTGCCATTGCACTCATATTTCACCCCAGGATTTTCCACTGCCCACAATTTACATTGAACTAATATTGCACCCAATGAACTTGCCAATGCAGCCATACTGCACACACTTGCCATTGTACTCACAGAACTTGTCATTGCACTAATATTTCATCCCAGGAATTGCCACTACACACAGTTTCCATTGCACTAATTGCTCCTCAGGACTTATCACTGCATCCATAATGCACCCAAATTAATTATATAGACAGACGGGGCGGCCTTTGCACCCACTGGACCTTCCATTATGGTATGCCCTGCATCTTCACTACTCGCGGGGAGTCCGAGCAGCGCTTACTGAGCTCTGTGTGTGTTTAACACAAAGAGCTTATGGGGTGGACCTCCACCTTGTACCTGGTGCGGTACACCCCAGGAATTTTCACTGCACCCATAATGCACCCATATTGCTCCAATGACTTGCCAATGTATCAATAACACACACTTGCCATTGCACTCATATTTCACCCCAGGACTTGCTACTGCACACAGTTTCCATTACACTAATATCCACCCAAAGAACTTGTCAGTGTAGCCATACTGCACACATAATTGTCATTGCACCCATATTGCACCCCAGGACTTATCACTGCACTCATGTTGTATTCATTACTAAAAATTACCACATCTCTGGTGTCTATTGGTGGATGAAGGTGTGCTGCTCACGTACACAAACATATTCTCCAACAGTCTTGTGCTGCGAGCACAGAGGGAACAATGGTCTCAGCATTGTCTCTTCTTTGAGGTCCGATTATAAGGGAACATAGAATATAAGGTGAGGTCATTTAGCATTACCTATATAAGATATGTGACCATTACATCAACAGGGACTTTTATGACATTTTAATCTAAATACACAGACATTAATATGTAGTTTGGCAGTTATAACAGCTTCCACTCTTCTGGGAAGGCTTTCCACAAGCTTTTGGGGTGTTTCTGTCGGAATATTTCCTATTCATCCAGTAGAGCATTTGTGAGGTCATGCACTGGTGGTGGATGAAAAGGCCTGGCTCACATCTCCATTCCAGTTCATCCCAAAGGTGTTTGATGGGGTTTAGGTCAGGGCTCTGAGCAGGCCAGTCAAGCTCTTCTACACCAAAAGACCATGTCTTTATGGGACTTGCACTAGGGCACAGTCATTCTAAAATAGAAAAGGATCTTCCCCAAACTGTTCCAGCACCCAGGCAAGACAACATTACAGTGGCCCCTCCTCATCCGAATCTGTTAAAGCGGCTACCGAGGCCAAATCTGTTAAAGCAGCCGCAGCAGACAAATCTATTAAAGAGGCCACATCTTTCACAGTGCCTGCATCCCACATTGGCCCCAGGGCAGGCAACCTACAGGGAGTTTTCCCGGTATCTCGGTAGACCAATATGCTCCAGCACCATGGAATATCTAGAAAGGATGAAATTTCCCAAACTGACTTATTGGAAAGGTGGCATCCTATCACACTTGAATTTAGTGAGCTCTTCCGAATAACCCCCCCCCCCTTTTTTTTTTTTTTTAACAAATGTTTGTAAATGCAGACTGCATGGCCAGGTGCTTGATTTTATACACCTATGTCAATGGGTCTCAATGAAACACCTGAATTCAGTAATTAGTGGTGTGTCCCAATATTTTTGTCCATTTAGTTTATAGATATATATCATACCCCTGTGGGTGTAATCTCATGTGCAAAAATATTTGCAAACTAAGTGTCCCTGAATGGCAGAAATGAAATGTGATCAGCCTGTTGTATTATCTTCTATTTATGACATCACCTTGTGATACCACATGCAAATAAATTATTCTCAATTATTGTATTGCCAGAGGATGACACCATAACAAGTTAATTTTAAGACACAGTTTTCTCCTAATTTTATGCATTTGTTTAAAATTCTGCTTACATATTGCATAAATGTTGTTATTTTTTTCTTGTATATTTATAAACAAATGTGTTTAGTTAAAGGGTTAGTTTAAAAAAAAAGACAAAGTAAGATGGTTAAATTAGGGGGACACTTGAAAACAATGTGGTAAGAAACAAATATTTAGGATTGAGATTAGTGGTAGACAATGTTTATGTAATATGGGGTCATGTATAAATTTGCATTATGACTTCAAATGACTAACTCTACACTTGTCAGCTCATCGTTATACAAGTACAACAAGAGCACCTTTTGTATAGATAATTCATATTCACATGAGCTTCCTGATTCACTTCATGCTGTTCGCTCTCAACAGCATTTTTTGCAGGATGGGCAATATCCTACACTAGAAAGGGTGTGATAAGTTTACTGCAAACAGGCAAGCACATTGACGCAAATAGGCCTCTATAATAGATACATACACGATTTGGTGCCTGTCAGGTTACTAGACCCTAATAGTGCAATTTTCTATTTTTTTAAAGGGCCAGGGCTTACCGGACCCTTGACTGGTGTATCACCTGTCACCCCCTGATGGCGGCCCTGCAGAAGAATAGATTTGCACAGAAAACAGTGATATCTCCCTCCACGTGTAGAATCAATATACAAAAGGACAAATAATACTCCCCAGTAATGATGCAGCTTCCCAAAAATGACTCCTCAACAGAAAAGACAGAAAACAAAGGTGTGCAAATCACTTGGAAGAAAAAAAACTATATATCATAGCGCAGTACAGTGTGGTATATAGGGAGATATTAGAGGGGTATGATAAACTCACAAATGATCTTCATATAGAAAGTTATCAACTGATAAAAACAATCCTCATGTTCATGATAGAATAAATCTTCTCTAATACATCTATAATAAAAGTTTTAAAAAAATGGTTCAGCATCCGTATAAAGTGCAAATAGAAGTAACTGTAAACACAAATTTACAGGCACATAAACATATGCAAATAAGCAGGAATCAATGTAGGTGAGTCAATGAAGGAATCTCACTCCCACAACTCCGAGGTGGATTCTGTGGTAGGTGATGTGTGGACTCTATCAACGCGTTTCGCTGGTGGTATCCAGCTTCCTCAGGAGACAAAGTAATAAAGTGTCTAAGTGCTTCAAAATTCAAATAGCAGCAGATGGGGGATCAATACTTCCATTTACATCCATTCAACAAAATGTTGATCTTCCTTCAAATGATGTATATCCTTTCTTAAGAATTAAACATTTTTTCTCAAGTAAAGGAATGTTGTACCCAGATCATTATATGGTTACATTTCTATCAAACCTATCTAAAACAAAACAAATTACAAGGATAAATAGACTATTCAAACAACTTGAAGTTACCAGGAAACCATTGCCACTAATAAAATGGGAAGAGGAAGTTAAGACTTCCATCTCACTGGAAGATTGGAATCAGAGTCTTAGAATTGTACAAAAAAGTATACACTGTGTCTCCCTGGTTGAGACCCATTGTAAAATCTTGTATCGATGGTAACTGGTGCCAGTTTGATTACATAAGATAGGGCCCATAAATTCATATCTCTGTTGGCGATGCTTGAGGTCGCCTGGCACCATGTACCCACATTTGGTGGGAATGCAAACCTTAAACCGGGAACGGGGGACTAATAAAAGTACTCAAAAAAAATAAATTGGGCAGACTAGATGGACCGAATGGTTCTTATCTGCCGACACATTCTATGTTTCTATGTTTCTAAAGACCAAACTTACAACAACATTAGCCCGGATGTTTCCCCTAAGCACTGAAATCTTTCCAAATAACTTCTTGTTCAACTTGGAACTGGACAAATACAATATAACTCAATAGAAACTTATAATACATACCTTGATGGCAATTAAGATATGCGTGGCCAGAAATTGGAAAAACCCTATAACACCAAACTTGTCAACCGTAATAGCTCAAGATGAGTAGCAAAACAAAATGGAACTGGTTATTATACCCGTTCCGGACAACAAAACATACACACAAAAATCTGGGCACCATGGATAAATTTAGATTAGAAGTGTTGGGGAGCAAGGAGGGAAGGAAGGAAGAATAAGAAGAGAAATAGGGGGGAAGAGATGGGAACCCTCTAGTCTGGCGACCATTCCAAAACAAGATATATTGGAATCATACCCCTTAGCGGTAACAACGACTACCTGCCTCTGTGACTTCCCCCGCCCCCGATCCAGCTCCTTGGAAGAATGACAGTATGAGTGATGAATGTATGAGAGAAGGCATGAATCTGTGGAACAATTACTTCACTTTTTAAATGGATTCACCTATTGAGACTCTTAGATAAAGCAACACACTATTTATTATCTATTAACGTATGTCGGTCGCACAATCCTCATATTCATAGCCGACTCAGTTATGTTTTTGAACAATTGATAACATAGCAGATAATATAGACTAAGGTTACGGTATGTATGACAAAGATTGACATATAATAAAACCACAGTAATCACTTAAGAAATGTTCTAACGACTTTTGTATAAATTGTATTTCACATACCTTAAAACCTCACCAAAGCACTATTGTATTTTAATCTTTCACTCTATTGGAAAACAAAAAAATATATAATAAAGATGATAAATAAAAAAATAAAACAGAGAGATGAAAGGTTAACCTTGTAACCTGGCTTTCCATTTTTCCAATGTGTGTCTGTTATCTCTTTATTATTTACATAACACCCGGATACCCTTTCACTATCCAGAAATAGGAGTAACATAAAAAGAGACCATTGTGCTATATGCCAAGAATTGTTATATAAATACATAAAAAATTAGGAGTAATTACTCTAATTAATCATTAGAGCCATTGTGTTATGTGACATCTTCCTGAGGCTGCATATTTGCAGGTGACAAATCTGTGTTCTGGCTCTTGAATTAAAAAAATGGAGACATGAAAAATATTGAGAGTTCTGTTATATGCAGCAATAAGATACTGCAGGCACAGTAAGAATTCACAGTAAGCATATTTCCTCAACTACCCCCGGCAGGAAACCTCTGCACCATCACTCTATTGTATTGGTCTGTGATTTAGTGAGTTTAATCTTAGGGAAATTGCTTATTTAGTTAACTGTTTTTTTTCCTGTGGAAAAAGAGCCCAACATAGTACTATACAAGCACTATTCACCCTTCCAGGGCTGAATATGTTAAATTTCAACTACAAACTACAAACACAGTGTCTGATGATAATAAATGAACTGCTTTGTTAAACTTGCTGCTGTTACCTGAATTATAATTGAACCTTGACTTTATTTAATGACAGGACATGTCTTACATCTGCCTTATGGAACAGGGCAACATAGATAAGAGAGCAGAAAAAGCCAATTAGGCAATTTAGCCTACCTATGTCCTACATGGCCCCAACCTCTTATACTTTCCTCTTTTATATTTACCGCAAAACCCCTATCCAATACTTTAGTTTTCTGACGCAAAGATGTGGAAACCAGAAGAAAACGTGAACCCAAGGTATTATAACCCCGTGTAAGCCCTAAATAGTTGTGGTACTAGTTTCAAACTACTATGCTATGAAGTTGTTCTGTGCACTAACTACTTACTTTACACTACTATAATCAATTCCTAAAGGGACTGTATCACCTAAACATTTGTTTTACTGGAATGTAGAGAATAAAAAACCTGTGCCTAATATGCCAATGAAGTGTTTTTCAATGGTAAATTTTTAATTTGCATATCATTATTGCATATTATTTGCATATTAGGACACAGGTGAAAAAAACACATTTAACAAGTTTAACACATTTTACACAACAATATTTTCTCCTAATTTAGGCATTTGCTTGCAATTTTGCTAAAAACAAAACAATCATTTTTTATTCTCTACATTCCCAATAAAAACAATTTTTAGGTGATACAGTCCCTTTAAATTGGGGTATACAGGCTTTGATATTCAGTTAACATTTAAAAAAAAAATCATCCTCGTATGTGTAATTGATGTGACTACACAGTACCAAAAAAATGTGTTTTCAAGGAGGTCCCCTTTTATACAAAAAATGGTAGTTATGATATTGATGAGAGTTGGCTTGTCGAAAAGCACAAAAACTGCAGTTCCAGTCATGGATGGCCAATCCAAGTCTACGTAACCTCCACTACAACATGGTGCTCTGGATCCATAGACTGATAATTGTGATCCAAGTCCCAAGATTTTACTAAACTTCTGCTTTGACGTGGACGTGGAAATCAATGCCCCCGAAAGCTCAGTGCATAACAGGGACCACATTATAACTCATAATGTTATAACGGAATGTACCTATATTTGTAAAAAAGGATAAGGGTATGAAAAGTAATCAGGAACCTCAACTAAACTGCACAGAACACATGAAGAGGTCCTGTGTTTTTATATTGATGTGCGTGGAATCCCAAATAATCTAATAAGGAACGTCACAGTCTCTCAAATGAGGAAACAGGAATCAGGGATCAGTAAATTCCCAGTATTTTAATAGAAATCAAAACTTACATTTAGGGCAGAGGATTCCTGGCAGGTACATCATACAGGAAAAGTAGAGTGATATTCACAGCTTTAAAACCCCACAATAGGCTTATGGTGGAGAAAATGGTACAAAGCACAGCTCCACATCCACCTAACAGAGGCTTTGACAGTTGTAGCGGATCTGGACCTGTGCTTTGTACCTTTTTCCTCACAATATACCAGGGGTAATCCTACCTTTTATCGATTGTGGATTTTGCACTTCAGTCACTTTATTTTTTGCAACAAAAAATTAGTTTGTAATGCATAAATATAACAATGGCCAAGCAAAGCATTATCAAGAGACTGAATAAACACTTTGCAACAAATCATTTAAGTAATTACTAGTGTTGAGCGAACCCGAACTGCACTATTCGGGTTCGTACCGGACATTACGGTGTCCGTGCCACGAACCCGAACCCGGAAATTTCACTGTATGTCCGTGTTGGAGTTCGAGGTTCGACGATTTAATGGCGCATGTTGAAAGGCTGCAGGGCAGCCAATCAACAAGCGTTTGACTCGCTTGCCCTTAGAAGCCATCACAGCCATGCCTACTAATGGCATGGCTGTGATTGACCAGTGCAGCATGTGACCCAGCCTCTATATATAAGCTGGAGTCACATACAAGCACATCACATGAGCTCTTCTTATTGTAGGGAGAGGATGCTGCAGCTGTGAGGGACAGATTAAAAAAAATTCTGGTGTTGAATCTGCAAACTACAGCAATTATTCAAACTACAGCGATTATTCAAATTACAGTGATTATTTTAGTGGGTGCTATACTACATATTTGTACCCTGCCCTGAGCCCAGTACCACAGAGAGTGCAGTGCACATGACTTTAATCCTGTTCTGTTAGCTCAGTGGGCAACATCTAGGCATTTTTAAATACTGCAATTTGTTGGTGTTAAATATTACATTTGCGTCCTGCACTTCATTTCTGAGAGTCAAATAGAACCGTCAAATACTGTGCTTACAGCGCACTTTGAAAAATTCTAATTGTTTTGGGTGGTAACTAGTACATTTGCGTCTTGCGGTGCACTTCATATCTGAGAGTCAAATAGGACAGTCCAATACTGTGCTTACAGCGCACTTTGAAAAATTCTAATTGTTTTGAGTGATAAATAGTACATTTGCTTACTGCACTTCATATCTGAGAGTCAAATAGAACAGTCCAATACTGTGCTTACAGCACACTTTGAAAAATTCTAATTGTTTTGGGTGCTAAATAGTACATTTGCTTCCTGCACTTCATATCTGAGAGTCAAATAGAACAGTCCAATACTGTGCTTACAGCGCACTTTGAAAAATTTGAATTGTTTTGGGTGCTAAATAGTAAATTTGCGTCTTGCGGTGCATTTATTTCTTGCAGTCCAATAAACAAAAATGCAAATAAAAATTCTTGACTATTGGTGGTTACATTGTCGCCTGACGTAAACCATCTGTTACTTTGGTGGGTGAACGCAAAAAATGAGGAGAGCGTCAAATAAGGGACGGGGCCCTGGTCGTGGTGCTGCTGGTGTTGGTGGAGCTCCTGTTGCAAGTAGGGGATGTGGTCGATCTGTGCCAGCTACACGCACAAGTGAAACACCTTCCTCAGGTGCTTGTACGCGACAGAACCTTCAGCGTTATTTGGTAGGCCCGAATGCCGCTCTTAGAATAGTGAGGCCAGAACAAGTACATGCGATAGTAGATTGTGTGGCTGACAGTGCCTCCAGTTCATTTATTTATTTAGAAAGTGTTTTACCAGGAAGAATACATTGATATTTCTCTCGTTTTCAAGTATGTCCTGGGGACCCAGTCCAGAATGGAGTTACAGCGTTACACATTTAACAGTAGATTAAAATAAATACATACATACATATATATAAACAAGTTGGAAGGTGAACATACAGGATAAACCATTATTGATACAAAGAAGGAACAACATGTAGAGTATATGAAGGAGTTTGTAAACTAATAACAGGTACAATCTGTTTTGAGGATTTTGGAGACATTTACTTTCAGTGATTTTAGACTATCTGCTGATTTGGCAGAAGCAGGAAAGCTATTCCACATATGAGGAGCTCTGAAAGAGAACGCACCTCGACCCGCTTCCATTTTGAAGCGAGGGATTGCTAGCGAAGGGTTGGTGCAAGATCTGAGATTGTAGGATGTGCAGGGAGTAAGGGCGAGCATGCCGCTCAGGTAGGGGGGAAGCGTTCCAGAGAAGTGGTTATGCACTAAGCACGCTAGGTGGAGAGCGCGCCTGGAGGCAAGCGTCAGCCAATTTAACTCTTTTAACATTTTACAGTGATGAGTGTTATAATCGCACTGTAGTGCAAAACGACACAATGTATTGTACAGAGTGTCGAGTTTACCGAGATGTGTCTGGGGGGCAGAATCATACACAACATCTCCATAGTTAGGCCTTCCCGATCACCGCCTCATATGCAACGTGCCCACAAGGTGGAACTCCACCTTGCACATGCTGGAGAGATTGTGCGAGCAGCAGCAGGCGATAGTGGAGTATCAGCACGAACGGGTCAGTTGCTCTGCGGAACAGCACCACTTCACCACCAATGAGTGGGCCTCCATGCGAGACCTGTGTGCAATTTTGCACTGTTTCGTGTACTCCACCCTCATGGCCAGTGCCAATGACGCCGTTCTGAGCCTTAGTATCCCGCTTGTATGTCTCCTTGAAAAAACGCTTATGGCGATGATGGAAGAGGATGTGGTACAGGAGGAAGAGAAGGAGGAAGAAGAGGGGTCATTTCCACGGTTATCAGGCCAGTCATTCACAAGTGGCTTGGAGGGTGGGTTCCTGCACCAGCATAGGCCAGGTACACAACTGTCAAGCCAGGGCACAGTTTTGGAGGAGGAGGAGGATGAGGAGGAGGAGGAGGAACCGTGTTCACAGCAGAGTGGCACCCAACGCAGCTCGTGGGCATCACTGGAGCATGGCTGTGGGGGTACGGAGGACACAGATGATCCACCTCCCACAGAGAACAGCTTGTCCTTGCCTCTGGGCAGCTTGGCACACATGAGCAACTACATGCTGCAGTGCCTGCGCAACGACTGCCGAGTTGCCCACCTACTAGCTTGTGCTGATTTCTGGGTGGCCACCCTGCTGGATCCCTGTTACAAGGACAACGTGCCATCCTTAATTCCATCACTGGAGCGTGATTGTAAGATGCGCGACTACAAGCGCACCTTGGTAGACGCGCTGCTGAGGGCATTCCAAAATGACACCGGGGGCTCAATGGAAGCACAAGGCGAAGGCAGAGGAAGAGGTCGCCAACGCAGCTGGGGCACCACCAGCACCTCAGAAGGCAGGGTTAGCATGGCTGAAATGTGGAAAAGCTTTGTCAGCACGCCACAACAAGCAGCAACACCATCTGATATGCAACATCTTAGCAGGAGGCAGCATTTCAGCAACATGGTGGAACAGTACGTATGCCCAGGCCTACACGTACTGACTGATGGGTCTGCCCCATTCAACTTCTGGGTCTCCAAATTGGGCACATGGCCTGAGCTTGCCCTTTATGCCTTGGAGGTGCAGGCCTGCCCTGCAGCCAGTGTATTGTCTGAATGTGTGTTTAGCACGGCAGGGGGCGTTATCACAGACAAGCGCAGCCTCCTGTCCACAGCCAACGTGGACAAGCTCATGTTTATTAAGATGAACCAGGCATGGATCCCACCAGACTTCTCTGTACCTTGTGCAGAATAGACATTTATACCGGCCACAACCAGTCATTGTTATACTCAAGTGCACTTATTCTTTTTTTTCTGTTGTTATATGTCCCAATATTTTGGGGGCTACCCCAATTTAAAAAATAAAAAATAAATAAAAAACAGTGTTGGCTACCTCCTCCTTCTCCTCCTCCAGCGCCGCTTCCACCTACACCGCCATGGTCACCGCCTCCTCAACCTATGGGTCACTTAGTATAAACTGAAAGAGAATACCCTGCACCCCAACCCTCTCTCAAATGGATAATTCTGTTGATCCTCCTGGCAGCCATGCTTTAGATTTAGATTTATGTTCTTCCAAAGCTAAAATCAAAGATTCTATCTAGTGCTATTTTATGGCTCAGCTGTATTTGTAATTTGCATGTATTTTATGTTATTTTAAGTTATTTCCCTATCCACATTTGCTTGCAGGGCACTTGTCCTACTCTTATCTACATTTTAATTCCTTTTGCAGCCCTCTAGCCCTTTCCATTACTTTTTTAGAGGCATTTTAGTGGCCAAAAGTCTGTGTCCCCATTGACTTTAATGGGGTTCGTGTTCGGGGTCAAGTTCGGGGTCAAGTTCTAGCACGGACCCGGACATTTTTTCGAAGTTCGGTCGAACCTCTCGAACCCGAACATCCAGGTGTCCACTCAACTCTAGTAATTACCAAAAATAAAAAACATTTTGTTCTATGACCACTAGGTGGTGGTATTTGAACATACAGGTGGACCTTGATACAGATGGATTACTTGTTAACATAACAAACACAGCATTATAATTGATTCACAGGTAGCTTAATACAGGTAATAGTACATATGATTATAGAATTTACAAACAGACACTAATCTGATGTACAAATAAGTAGCATTAATGAGAACATCGTACCAGCATGCTAACATTTTTTAACTGGACTTGACACACAAATATCAGGGAAGAGGCTTTTCTCAATGCAGAATATGCCTTATGTTGTTATGTTAATATTATTTGCTTTTTTGCCATGCCAAGACATTTTTATATAAAATAGGAGTCAAACAAAATGATGGATATGATGTTCTCCAGTGCAGTACTTACATAGGTCGCATGAGCTGCAGCTGTCACAAGGTGTCAAAGTCCAAAGACTCTGCACTTACATGCATTCTTTCCCAGGAGATACAGTGAGGAGGAAGACCTCTTCATCTATTGTCCTGCATTGGACAGGCTAATGTAATGGTATGATGCAATGATGTCATCCAGCATCATAATCAATTATTCTGTTGTGCAGTGGGCAGGAGTCTAGTAACGGTCTAGTGGTGGACAACAGAGGCCATAACAGTGTCACAGCCATTTCACACTTACCATATCTTAATAGCTGTGCACAAAAAAATGAGGTTACGAAAACTCTTGTTTAAATATTAACAAAGAAAACATTTTGCAAATAAAATCCAAAAGTCTTAATAAAAGTCCTGTTGAGGGTCTGAAATGTGATATATTTTTTCTACAAAAAAGTTAGTTGTTGATAGTTAAATAATTGAATTCCTTTCTCACTGTGTACCCCATTTTAAATACTAAACTATAGATGATAATACTATATTTCTATACTATATATTACATGTATTAATATTCATACTAATGTATGTATATGTCTTTATAAATACTACCTATTTAACTAACCCCATTTGAACTCACCTGGTGTCATTTAGCACTGGTCACATCATGGGTTTTGCAGTGCCTGACCCTACATTGCTTGCTTCTCAGCGCAAATAAAGAACTGATTACTACATTTTAATTGAAGTATTTATTTATGATAATTTATGATAACATTGTTGATAATGTTATTTTCAACTGTAATGTGTCACTGACATCACATGCCAAGTTTATGCATTGATTCCAGTCTCAAGTGTGACAAACTGCCCCACTAACATATGATGGGTTTTATATTTTTGTGTAGTGAGACTTTGTTTCTGTTAGATGCAAAACAAGTGTTTTTATTTTACTCATGGTAAAAAAAAAATGTTTAACCCCTTTGTGACACATGTTTTTGCTTCCCAGATCCGATCACAGCTTATCGCCAGGAGCTGCGATGAGCTGTTAAATGCAGGACGTTCTATGCCGTCCTATTGTCTTTTGGGACTAAAAAAATAGGACGGCATAGAATGTCCAAGGATCGCAAAGAGGTTAAAGCAATGCTCCTTGCATTAAGGTAAGGGTCTACCATAAAATACCAGATCTGGCCCAAATTGGGGCCAGCTTGGGACTTGTAACCGAACTGTGGAAAAACTGCAATTAACTATAGCTGGCAAATCAAACTTAAAAGTTAACAAGAATACATAAAAAAAAAATATGGTAAATTTAAAAAAAAATAACAATGAACAAAATAATTTTTTTAATGTATATTTACTTTATTTTAATATATTACCTCGGCATATTGCTCGATTATAAGACGAGGTTTTTTTCAGAAAAAAAAATCTGAAAACTACCCCTCGTCTTATAATCGAGGTCTTCTTATAATCTGACCTCAAATTGAGGTCAGATTATAAGACATGGATCCAGGTCCCCAGCAGAGCTGCAGACCTGGATCCCCCTCTCTAGCAGCAGGGGATGTCTGCGCAACAAGCGCAGACTCCCCTGCTTCCGCCCGGCACGACCGCCGGGGCTTCTGTGAAGAAGCCGGGTACTTCCGCTTTCGTCACAGAAGTCCCGGCGAGCGTGCCGGGCGGCAGCAGGGGAGGTCTGCGCTCATCGCGAAATAAAAACTAGAAATACATTTTTTGATATCATAATTTTTAATTAAAAAAGCAATTTGCATATGAATATATACAAGTTGAACTTTTTTCCTATAGGGTAGTCTTATATTCAGGCTTTTAGTTTTTTTCCTAATGGAATATCCAAAGTTTGGGGGGTCGTCTTATAATCAGGGTCGTCTTATAATCGAGCAAATACGGTAATTTATTTTTACTTCATAATAATTGTTACAGATTTTGTTTTTCCCTTATATTTTGGGGCTATTTTGCATTGGGAGTAATTCGGCTACTTCTGCGATACCCAAAATTGCTCCAAAATCCTCCCTGTACAAGTCTATTTGGGTCCCATTCCCTTGGAAAATCAGCGGGTCAGAGTAGACACTTAAGTTTGATTGTTTAATCTGTAAATTATATAACTTTTTAGTATACACATACATTCAGGGGATCATTGCTAATGTATTTCAGTGTTTCCTGCTGTATTCCTCCTTTTGCAGACAAAAGCAAATGTAAACATGGCAAGAGGATCAGTGCAGATGTACAGGGTCTTCGTGTATGGGACATGTCCAACAAGGATTCATTTTTTGAACAGCAGTGATTGGAGGGACAGATATGTAATGTTCTCTATGGAAGATCTCTAATGCTAGGGGAGAACTTTTTACAGAGATTTTAGGGTATGTGGTCAAATTCCCAGAAGAAAAGTTAGGTTTCAAGTATTGAAAAAACTAAAAAAAAAGATACATTTATTTTTAAAGTGCCCGCTTTAACATGCATTTATTTGTTCAATGTTTTCACACTAAAATTACTCTTTAATTTATGCAGCTATAACTGTTGGTTAACTAGTGATTCAAAGGCAAGATTTCCATATAAACACTCATTGAAGAATGGATTTGAATCAATGACTCCCTATACATAGATAGGGTTGCCACCTGGCCGGTAATTTACCGGCACAGCCGGTATTTTGGGTCTTCGGGCCGGGGCTGGTATATGTCGGCCCCGCTTCCCTCACAGCCACGAACCTGCACCGGGAGACAGCAGTAAGGAGGTAAGTACTGGGGAAGGGGGAGGAGGGTGGCATAACGAGCATACTGAGGGGCAAAATCCTGGCATATTAAATGGCGATATCCTGGCATTTTAATTGGAAATATCCTGGCATATTAAATGGAAAATTCCTGGCATATTAATTGGCAATATCGTGGCATATTAAATGGGAAATTCCTGGCATATTAAATGGCAATATCCTGGCATATTAATTGGCAATATCCTGGCATATTAAATGGCAAATTCCTGGCATATTAATTGGCAATATCCTGGCATATTAATTGGCTATATTCTGGCATATTAAGTGTCAATATCCTGGCATTTTAAGTGGCAATATCCTGGCATATTAATTGGCTATATCTTGGCATATTAAATGGCAATATCATGGCATATTAATTGGCATTATCCTGGCATATAAAGTGGCAATATCCTGGCATATTAAGTGGCTATATCCTGGCATATTAATTGGCTATATCATTGCATATTAATTGGCAATATCCTGGCATATTAATTGGCAATATCCTGGCATATTAAGTGGCAATATCCTGGCATATTAATTGGCAATATCCTGGCATATTAAATAGCAATATCCTGGCATATTAAGTGGCTATATCCTGGCATATTAAATAGCAATATCCTGGCATATTAAGCGGCTATATCCTGGCATATTAATTGGCTATATCCTGGCATATTAAGTGGCTATATCCTGGCATATTAAATAGCAATATCCTGGCATATCAAGTGGCTATATCCTGGCATATTAATTGGCAATATCCTGGTATATTAAGAGGCAATATCCTGGCATACTAATTGGCAATATCCTGGTATATTAAGAGGCAATATCCTGGCATACTAATTGGCAATATCCTGGCATATTAAGTGGCAATATCCTGGCATAATAATTGGCAATATCCTGGCATATTAAATAGCAATATCCTGGCATATTAAGTGGCTATATCCTGGCATATTAATTGGCTATCCTGGCATGTTAAGTGGCTATAGGCTGGCATATTAATTGGCAATATCCTGGCATATTAAATGGAAATATCCTGGCATATTAAGTGCCAATAGAGTGGCAAAATCCTGGAATATTAAAATGGGAAAAGAATGGCATATTGAGGGGCAAAATACTGTAATATTAAATGGCAAAGGAATGGCATATTAAATGGCAAAAGAATGGCATATTGAATGGCTAAATCCTGGCATATTGAGGGAAAAAGAATAGCATATTGAATGGCTAAATCCTGGCATATTGAGGGCAAAATACTGACTTATTGAGTGGCAAAATATTACTGGCATATTGAGTGGCAAAATATTACTGGCATATTGACCCACTGCTCCCAAACACCCTCCATATTACACTAGACTGTCTAGTGTAATATGGAGGGTGGTTGGGAGCAGTGGGTCAATATGCAAGTAATATTTTGCCACTCAATATACAAATATATATATATATATTATATATATACACACACGCTTCTCACTGGCATGATACAAATAATATATATAATTTCAGTGATAATCCGCCCCCTTTGTGGCTCCACCCCTCATGGCTCCTCTCTCTTGTAGCTCCACCCACACATGGTCGGTATTTTTTTGAGGAAAAGGTGGCAACCCTATACATAGAGCCTGTCTCTTTATACACCATGCTCAAAGTAAGCTTTTTGTTTAGCTCTGTAATTCTGAGGTATAGATTAGAGATGGTTGCAGATAAAAGTTACGGTACATTGCAGCATTTTCATACTGTCCAGAATCAGTGAAACAAGAGCCCTTTTTCGGCCCAGGCTTCCAGACAGGAAGTCCACTCTTGATAAGAAGGAAAATCCCCATATGCTAAGAAAATGACCAGGCTGACTCGTGCCCCTACACACCAGCATATGTGCACAATTGAAGTCCTCTCTAAATTCAGTGCTTTCAGTTAATATCTAGGTACCTTAGTATGGTGCAACTTAGTATATTCATACTCGTACTATTAGTATACTTCATACTAGTGGCCTTAGTATGAAGCTGTAAAATGCATAGTGGGTCATCGAGCCATAGCCCCAGTCTCAAGAAAAACATGGATACATTGATATAAAGTATGTTTTCATTTTCTCTCAATTTCTCAATGTTCTTAGGAACACAGAAATTAAATAAAATAATCAGTTAAGTCCATAAAAATCTGCAAATCTGGCAAAAGTCGAATTAAATAATATACCCTAATAATTTGCTGGGTGATTCTTGTTTTTCCTTCATGGAGTGTGGCTTATGAATATATACCTAAGAATAATGGCACTGCCTGATAGTGAGCAGATTGCATTGATTGGCACTTACTGTCAAATTAAATGGAGTGCATTGGAATTTGTGGGAAGTCAGTGTTATTCTGTTTCTATGTAATAAGTAAACTGCAGTCAAAAGCCAATTAGCTGATGTGAAAACATTACAATCAGATATTAGCCATGAGTGGAAATGAGACCTGCTGCACATAAAAAAAAACTATTGTATTTCTGATTTTTTTTTGAAAGCCGTTGGTATCCGTTGGCAAACACTGTGTGTTTAGAGATTCAAGAGGTTAAATCTATTGGCAAGAAAAACGGCACTTAAAGGTTGTTTGAGGCAGTGCTGCAAAGAGCATAATAAACACAACATTTATGGGGTCTATTGACTGTTTCATGAATATATTCCATTAATCTAGGTACATAGATGTTTGTTTGTTTTTTCAAGAAAAACACTAGACTGTCCTTTAGATTGTCAGCTTGTGAACAAGGCTCTCTACCTCCATGTATTGGTTTGTTTCTGTTTGTCTACCAATCCCTCTATAACAAGTGCTGCATACACTGTTGGAGTTATAGAAATAAACACATGTTAATGTACTGTAATGAACAGAAGACTTTTCATAATCAGTGATCTTACTATTTTAACATATTTGTTTTTACAAAACTAAAGTAGTGGTTGATTTTTTGAAAAAATCATTTTATTAATTTTGAAATAAAAAAAATCACAGTGACTTTTGAGATTCAGTCTCCTTGCAATTTTTTTTTATATTTTTTATATTTAATAATATACTTGGAGTCCTTGATTTCACTTTTCAGTACATTTTTAGATTTCAAATTTAATTAAATGCATTATTAAAAAAATCATCCACTATCTATTTTGTAAAACAGAATAATATCACTAATCTTGTGAAATTAGAGCAATGTGTGACATAATACAAATCAGTTTTTTAACAACTACTTTTCTGTCTTTTTTAATATGCTGCATATACATGATGTGTTTATTTTTGATGTATCATTATAGTCTTGAAAATAATGAATTAAAGGATATAAAAAAGCAATCAATAAATAAACTAAAACATGGTGAGAAGCATATGCACAAATCATATGGATTAACCATCTAAGAGCTGGCATGGTTTTCAATCAACATTCAGCATTCAAAGACAGAACCATTGCTCTCAGAGCTGACACAGTACTCAGCATATGCAGTACAGATTGCCTGGCAAAAATACAACTGTTCTTATGCTGATCTGTCTGGCACTCACTATGGTAGATAAATCTCAGCAAGAAATTAGTGCAGTATAATAGCTAGCTATTTTGGGATTGTCCCAGGTCAGAATTTGCCTACACTGATGTTTGGCTGCAAATTCCTTTTTGTTACTAAGTATTGTAGGTTATTAAAAGTAGCATATTTTGCAAATTCAGAACTTATTTGACACTGCACTGACCTTGTTCCTCCATGGGATCTGCCATCTTTTCTGCTCAAGTGACGTAGAGAACTTATTGTGTATCAGAGCCATTCCTTCAGGCGTAGTCTATGCCATGAATGTATATCATGCAAAACATGAGGATCAGCTTACTATGATTACATAAAAACCTTCACGCACTCTCCAGAATTAAGCAAACACTTATTTGCTTCTATTTGTGTAGCCTCTAAGAATTGTCTTCTATCTACTTATATTTGCTACATTTGTATTAAGATTGAAATTACTTTGAGGACAAATAAATTAGGAAATATAAAATAAATACATGTATAAAATGGAGATATCTGGGGTGCATTCAGAGGCAGTTGTCTCTCTCTATTTCAGTGTCTATATGCAGAAGGGTCGGTGGTTTATTAAATCCAGGGGCTAGACGTAGGGTTGTCATGAGCCAGTACTTTACTGACAGGCTGACAGGGCTGTCTTTAACACGGGGCAAATAGGGCAGCTGCCCCAGGCCCAGACATTCCTGAGTACTCCAAAGCAGTTGTCCAATTGGCCCAGAACAACGCCACACTCCTTCAATACAGCGTGCCCAGAGGAAAGTGACGGAAGAGAGAAGAAAAAAAATATCTTCCGTCACTCTGAGACTGTTGCTTGACTGCCCCTAGAGGCAGTGAGCAATATTACAGTTAGAAGGGGGGAAAAAATGGTAAACGTTAACCCTTGATCTACTAAACCTAGATCTAGGGTCAGTGTCATAATTAGGGTTATAATTAAGGTTACAGGGGAGTTTGGGTGAGTACAAGGGTTAGATTAAGGGGTGGGGGTAGATTTAGGGTTAGGGTAAATTTAGGGTTGGGGTAAATTTAGGGTTGGGGTTAAAATGCAACTGTAGAAGAACATGGTTAGAAAACAAATAAACCACTAATATTGTTTATTAAATAAAACATAGACAAACATGAAAACATTGGTATTTCTAAACTCTGGACAAATATTAGAAATATATAGAAGGGGTCTTTTTTTACCATTTGTAATTGTTTAAAAAAAATCAGGTCAAAGTTAGAAAAAGTGTTTTTTATGGCATAGTTCATCATCATATTTTATATTTTTTAATAGTAAATTATATCATATGATGAAAATAATAGTATCAAATGAAAGCCCTATCCGTCCTTTAAAAAACTATATATAATTTGTGTGGGTGGACTGAACACAAAGAAAGAAATTCACAGTTCAGTAAACATATGACAAAAATAATGGAATTCTGGTCTTCAAATTACATCAAATGCAGCAGAGAACTCGGTCACTAAGGGGTTAATGGACAGACTAACAATGGCATATTAATGGAAGACTGGCTGTGGCATATTAATGGACAAACTGACAGTGGCATGTTGATAAGCAAATTGGCTGTGGCATATTAATGGGCAAACAAACAGTGGGATATTAATGGACAAACCAACAGTGGCATGTTAATTGGAAAATCAGTGGGATATTAATGGGCAAACTGGCTGTGGCATATTAATGGGCAAATGACTGTGGCATATTAATGGGAACACTGGCTGTTGCATAATAATGGACAAACTAATAGTGGCATATTAATGTGTAAATTGGCTATGGCATATAAATGGGCACACTGGCACATATTTTAATGGACAAGCTGACTGTTGCATTTGATAATGGCAAAATGACTGTGGCATGTAAATTGGTACCTGACAGTGGCTTATTTTAATTGGCAAAGTGATGCTATGGCATGTTCTTTGTGGAAAAATAACATGTACTATGGGGCAAATTAACACTGTGGCATGATCTGTAAGGGCAGTTCCATGTGGCACATTGACACTGTGGCATGCTAAATTGTGTGGGTGCAATATAGGCAGGGCCGTCTTTAATAGTGATTGGACCCTGGGCAAGCATTTGCTTGGGCCCCCTGGACCCTGCCCCCTCCCCTGCATGCAATCCCGCCATCCATCGCAATGTTACCCCCCCCCCCCCCACACACACACACACACATGCCATAATTGTTCTGCCATTCAGATGCCAGTAATATTGTGCCTTTCAAATGCCAGTAATATTGTGCCATTCAGAGCGCAGTATTATTGTGCCAGTCAGAGCCCAGTAATATTGTGCCAGTCAGAGCCCAGTAATATTGTGCCATTCAGAGCCCAGTAATATTGTGCCAGTCAGAGCCCAGGAATATTGTGCCAGTCAGAGCCCAGGAATATTGTGCCAGTCAGAGCCCAGGAATATTGTGAAATTCAGACCCCAGTAATATTGTGCCAGTCAGATGCCTGTAATATTGTGCCAGTCAGATGCCTGTAATATTGTGCCAGTCAGATACCAGGAATATTGTGCCAGTCAGATACCAGGAATATTGTGTAAGTCAGAGCCCAGGAATATTGTGCCATTCAGATACCTGTAATATTGTGCCAGTCAGATACCTGTAATATTGTGCCAGTCAGATACCTGTAATATTGTGCCTGTCAGATACCAGGAATATTGTGCCTGTCAGATGCCAGGAATATTGTGCCTGTCAGATGCCTGTAATATTATGCCAGTCAGATGCCTGTAATATTATGCCAGTCAGATGCCTGTAATAGTGTGCCAGTCAGAGGCCTGTAATATTGTGCCAGTCAGATGCCTGTAATATTGTGCCAGTCAGATGCCTGTAATATTATGCCAGTCAGATGCCAGTAATATTATGCCAGTCAGATGCCTGTAATAGTGTGCCAGTCAGAGGCCAGGAATATTGTGCCAGTCAGATGCCTGCAATATTGTGCCAGTCAGAGCCCAGTAATATTGTGCCAGCCAGATGCCCAGTAATATTTTGCCAGCCAGATGCCCAGTAATATTGTGCCAGTAAGATGCCCAGTATTATTGTGCCAGTCAGAGCCCAGTAATATTGTGCCAGCCAGATGCCCAGTAATATTGTGCCAGCCAGATGCCCAGTAATATAGTGCCAGCCAGATGCCTGTAATATTATGCCAGACAGATGCCCAGTATTATTGTGCCAGTCAGATGCCCAGTAATATTGTGCCAGCCAGATGCCCAGGAATATAGTGCCACTCAGAGCCCAGTAATATTGTGCCAGCCAGATGCCCAGTAATATTGTGCCACTCAGCCCCCCGCCCCCCCGTTCCCAACTACTTACATAACCCTGCTCCGTGTCCCAGTGGCGTCCCAAGGGGGGGGCGGGGGGGGGCGGACCGCTCCGGGTGACACCTCCAGCGGGGGTGACACCCGTGCTGCCGGCACCCCCCCCCGCATCACGCTGCTTAACTTTTTTAACTGGACGCGGCCGCCGGAAAAAAGTAAAAAAAAAAAATCACAGCAACCGGATGTGACCTTTACGTCACATCGGGTGACTGTGTTTCCCTCCTCCGTGCAAGAGGGAAGACTGCACGGAGGAGGCGTCGGTCCGGGAGCAGAGAGCAGCATCGGTAAGTAATGGGGAAGGAGGGGAGGAGGGTGGTTTAACACGAGCAGGGCTCTGACTGGCACTATTTTACTGGGCTCTGTCTGGCACAATATTACAGGCATCTGGCTGGCACTATATTACTGGGCTCTGGCTGGCACAATTACAGGCATCTGGCTGGCACTATATTACTGGGCTCTGGCTGGCACGATATTACAGGCATCTGGCTGGCACTATATTACTGGGCTCTGGCTGGCACAATATTACAGGCATCTGGCTGGCACTATATTACTGGGCTCTGGTTGGCACTATATTAACTGGGCTCTGGCTGGCACTATATTAACTGGGCTCTGGCTGGCACAATATTACAGGCATCTGGCTGGCACAATATTACTGGGCTCTGGCTGGCACTATATTACTGGGCTCTGGATGGCACTATTTTACTGGGCTCTGGCTGGCACAATATTACAGGCATCTGGCTGGCACTATATTACTGGGCTCTGGCTGGCACAATATTACAGGCATATGGCTGGCACTATATTAACTGGGCTCTGGCTGGCACAATATTACAGGCATCTGGCTGGCACAATATTACTGGGCTCTGGCTGGCACTATATTACTGGGCTCTGGCTGGCACTATATTACTGGTATCTGGCTGGCACTATATTACTGGGCTCTGGCTGGCACTATATTACTGGTATCTGACTGGCACTATTTTACTGGGCTTTGGCTGGCACAATATTACTGGGCTCTGAATGGCACACTATTCCTGGTATCTATAATTGTACAATTTTCAAACATTGAAAAAATTGTGGGCGTTTTCTTACATTTTTATTATGGGGGGGGGGGGTGCCACACTCAGGGTCCGCCCCTGCCGTGTCCCCCGCCGGAAGTCTCCTCCGTGCAGTCTTCTCTCTTGCATGGAGGAGGGAAACAGTCACCGGATGTGACGCGACGTCACATCCAGCGTCAGTTTTTTTTGTTTTGTTTTTTCGTCCGTCGCATCCATCGGATGCGGCTTGCCGGAAAAAAGCGTTCACAAGTGCAATGCGCTGTGAACGCGGCAAGCAGGGCTGGGGGCCCACGGGACAGCTGCCTTGGGGCCCCCCCAGGAGTAAATGGGCCCAGGGCAGCTGCACCGCTTGCCCCGCGTTAAAGATGGCCCTGAATATAAGTGTATGGCAAGGGCTGTGGCTACTGTATGGTGTCCTATAGGTGCAATGTGAGTGCAGAGAAAGGGAATAAAAACAAGAAATGCAATTTTTCAATCAAATGTATATTACATATGAAAATAGTTGAATATGATATTAAAAAGTTCATATAAGTATAAATGCAATGTGGGTGCAGGTTACTGACCTCTTCCCTACTGTATAATATTTGTCCGTGCCATATATAATTACTGTAGCATAGCTATATTTTTAGAGGGAAGCAGAGGCTACAGAGGGCAGCAGAGAGTGTCTGGCACTTAAAGGTTCAAATCCATAATGGATTTTTTTCTCCCTATTTTTATATTGTTCCCTCCTCCATTCAAGAGCTGCTATCAGAAATAGTGGGCCCTATCTCCACCACTCCATTTCTTGTTTTGCTATTGTCCAAATCCCTTGCCATATTACCACCTTGCACATGCATTACTAGTCCTAGCACCCACATTGCACACCCAAGATTTACCTCAGCCAGCACCTACTTTGCTTGTACAGTAAATGCCCCAGCACCCACAGGACATGCCCTCGATGACCATGCCCTATCACCTCACCCACATTGCACACCCAGGACAAGCCCCTGCACCCACATTGCAAACCCAGGTGGTCTGAAGACTGAATGCTGGCAGGTCAAGTGACCCCTGGTGCTATGACTTCAGACATGTGTGGGGTGAACGATAGGCAGCATGGGAGAATGTCTCTGTGATTGCTCAGTGCACAGATGCCACGCTGACTGCTCACCAGCAGGGAGAGCTATCCCCAGCCAGGGCTTTTCTGCAGATAATTTTTTTTTTTTTTTAAAGGTGGCATTTTTAGCCCCCCCCCCCAAGGCAAATGAGGCAAGTGCTGCCATAGACACATTCATTGTCTACTTCTTTCTAAATACAGCTCTGATTACAATAACTGTATTTGAAGTACATAACTAGTACCACTTATCTCTAACACTGTATCATGTATTCCAGCACTGCATATTTAGGGAGCTGTAATTTTAAGGAAAATGGCTATTACAAGGATAGGAATAAAAAGTAATTTAAACAATTTTCTCTAGTGGTGGGAATAGATTTCAGTTGGCATATACTCAATGAAAATTGCAAAAGAAAAGAGAATGGCAAATGTATTATTGCAATGTTGGCATTTCACCTTCACCTCTATTGTTCACCATAATAATGGCTGGTTTTCCTGGCACCCTGCCTGGTGATGGCATGAGTTCAACTTCCAGCTGATAACTGTAATGCTTGCAACAATCTATTAAAACTGCAATTATTTATTTACTAGGCCTTTACACTGAATTCTTTATGCATATATTAAAGAATCAGGAATTCATCCGGGATACTAGGAGAATTTCCGGTAGATCGTCTGCCCTGAAATCGCTGTGCCATGAAGAAACTTTAAGAAATCATCCATGTCCGCTTTTTTAAATTTGACCGTGGCCACTTTAAGAATTCGCCCGGGGCCACTTGTTAGTTTGAAATACAGCCTACTCGCCACCCCATATGACATGAGGTCAAATCCGGCACCTTTTCCCTCCTGCATGCACCGGTGGTTGTTAGAAGTCCTGGATGTCCATCTGCATGCTGGGGTAAGTTCTTAGTGATAGGGCAAATTCTGGCTGCCATCTAGGTGCTGTTTTAAATCCTGTAGGACAGACGGACTCATACATTGTGTGTGTAATTCCTGCTCCACACACAGAGTACGGGTCCGTTGGTCCTCGTGGGGTATTAGTTTTCTCGAGCGAAATGCGCATGCCAAAAGGTCAGAGAAATCGCTTCCCTTACCTCTTACCACAGCTGATCAGAAGGGGGCTGGAAGGGGGAGGGATGTGGTGCGTGTCCCTCGCGCATGTGCCTTCATGAAAAAGTTACAGCTGAATGATCAGCTGTAACTTTGTGCGTATGCGCGGTGAGTGAATTCTACTGCGTCTGTGCAGTAGAATTAACTCGAGAAATTTGTCAGAACACTGGTCCAGTTACCATGATTAGCATTCTAACTGTAGTTTACAATGTTTTAGGGCACACAGAGGCCAATCTGAATGCAGCTTTGATTTGAAATAAATCAGTTTTTTTCAGCAGTGTCTGTCTACCAAAATCATTACCTGCATGTGAGTATGATAACTGATGGGGAAAAATTTTCTCATATAAATTACCACAATCAGATTAATAAAATTGTTTTTTAATTGTTTCTATCATTTAATTTGTATAAGATATTAACTTTATATTTCAGTATTTACTTCTAATGAAGGGATCAATTAAATAAAATGTAATTACTTATATTTCAATATTTACACCGTCAACACACTAGCACATTTGCATGTCAAAGGTATAAACAAGGCTATACTCAATACAGACCAAACTTTGGGGATGAAATGATTGGCCCGAAGTCAGGAATGATTCAGGGAACATCGGGAACAAACTGGGTGCCGAATTTTTGAGCATCAAATATGCCCCAATGTGACCCCGAATAGCCCCACAATTCAGCCACCATGGCCGATTCCAAAACTGAAGGCAGCTCCTGCCCCCCTAATTTTTTGGGGAAAGGTTTTGTTTTTATTTATGGGGCCAGTGGAAGTCTGCTGTCCCCAGGAGGAGGGAGCGTTTTTTTGTTATTTTTATTTATTTAAAAAAAAAAATTTCCATTCATCTTCTCAATTCCCAAAATGAAAATTGAAAAGACCAAAATGTGGCAATCCGAATTGTATTGAGGCGAGATTGCCTCTTACTGGGTAGGCGAAAACCTATGGTTTTTTATGGCGAAGTTCTCCCAAACTGAAGGCCTCCAAAGTTTTGGTTTCCAAATGGCCATAACTACTGACCTGGATCTGAATTGTGGCATACTGAGTAGCTGCATTTTGGAGATCAATTCGATCCGGCTAAAATGGGCAATCCAAATCCAATTCATAACGGATCGGGCTATATTGAATAGACCATACAATGTATCAAGCAGAAATACTATAGAACATATGGTGCAGAAGCACATTTTTCTTTCATTTTCCTCACTATGCCATCTCTTTACACATTATTTAAGGGGCATGTAACGAAATGTTGCCATGACTGTGTGTTCTAACTTCGGGACTTTGTACATGAATTGTGACATCAATACGTTAGACTACATTGCCATGACACTGGTGTGGAAGAGTCTTTCCTCACTGTGATGCAATATGTTTTTAATTCTTAATTAACAGATTGCACATGTGGACCCTACCTCTTAGTTTCTCCATGTATAACCAAGAACAATAGAACAGTACATGCACAATTACACAGAAAGGGAAGGGTCAGTATGGACCTTAAATGCTATGTTTATTTTTTTGTCTATGCATATACTTTTTGAGGAATTGGTCAAACCACTATTTGTCCATTGCTGACCATTTAAAAAAAATTCTAATTAGTGACCCAGGCAAGTAAAAGCATAGCAGATTAAAAGAATATAACATTCCTGTCAGCTGCTACAGCTATTCATATAGAGCTTGAGTGATGCATATATGACTGGGGCAACTGCACTGGGCCTCACTCTAGCTGTGCAGAGTCATTTTACAATTACTCAGTACTTATGAGAGATGTTATTAATCAGCCATTCCAGCACAAGATTTAGTTTCTCTTTAACAACACTGCTGTCTTGTGAAAAATCTACCCATTTCATAACAGAGATAGATAAATAGACAGGTGATAAATACAGTTGCTGTACAATTCTATTTATGCTATAAATTGAATGCAACAGTTTTACTTGTCAATCTATAAATCCATCTAGTATTACTGTGCTTGCAAAGCAGAACTGCAATGAATATCAAGAGGTTGTAATTTCCATAAAGCTGGTCATGGATACCAATTGAATTCAGAGTATGTCACTCCCTTACTAACATAAGTTAACCAGGGTTTTTCAGTGAAATGCTGCAGTGGATGTGTTGGCTCTGAGGATAAATAGCACTGCTTTTATATTTATTGTTTCACCAAAAATTGGCAGTATAGACCTAGCTATATTTGATCATAGTACCCAGTCTGGAAAGTTTTTCTAGCGTAAGACAAGCAGTAAAAATATTATTCGGAGCAGAGATGGTGACCCAAAATTCACATCACAGTCTACTGGTGTGCTCTCCCCACATAACTATATGACACAAGGGGACAGTATTATAAAGGATATTCTATTTAATACACAAAAAAAGGTTCCAAACTGTAAAACGTTCTCTGAAAAATTGTTGATAAATTTCAAAATGCATTGTCTGCTAAGGCATGTGATATCTATAGGCCTAAGCAGAATGTTTAAATTGATATCCGAAGTGATAGGTACTCTGTAGAGAAATAACTATCTTTATTAACCCCCTCAGAATAATGTTTTTCTTTGTTTTGATATAGCTATTTTACAACTTTAGCTTTGTGTGTGTTTAAATAAAAGTGCCTGTTTGCTTCTTAAATTAATCCCCCCATAGTATAAACTTTTTTTAAGGACAGATAGGGCTATCACCTGAGACCATTTTTTTGAAACTTAACCCATTGTGTACTGTATACATTTTTAAAAAGAGTGTAAAAATGTAAAAAAAAACAGTGTTGTACTTGGGACACAGTATATATCTTTCCTCCCTCTCTCTGACACAAGATCAAAGTGTGTCAATGAGAAAGAGGGATGATTTTGACAATCAGTGTTCACACAACACTGAATGTCCTTTACTGTATTTTTTTGAATTTACTGATGTGATCAGTGATATTGATTTTCACATCAATAACTGCAAAAAATAATGGCTGATCCTGGTCTCCCAACCAGGATCAACTTACCCCATCTCTCCCCCCACATTTGGGTGAGGATGGCAATGATGGATTGTGAATTGTCCCATGGCATATCACAAAATACCCTGCAATGACTGAGACAGCCTGTCTCAACCAGGGCTGGCGTTAAGTGTTCAGGTGCCCTGTGGGGAGTCCCCCGTGGCGCCCCCATCCTCTCTACCTTCATGTCTGTCTGTCTCCTCTCTATCCTCCTGCTGTTCTCTCCCCCCCCCCAAAAAAAATAATGATTATCTCTCTTTCACCCTCCCCATATCTCTTATCTCTCCTTCCCCTCCCCATATCGCTTTCCCTCTCCCCATATCTGTTCTCTCTCCCCATCCCCATATCGCTTCTTCCCCTCCCCATATCTGTTCTCTCTCCCCATCCCCATATCGCTTCTTCCCCTCCCCATATCTCTTTCCCTCTCCCCATATCTGTTCTCTCTCCCATCCCCATATCGCTTCTTCCCCTCCCCATATCTCTTTCCCTCTCTTCCCCCCATTTCTCTTTCCCCCTACTCTCCCATATCTCTTTGTTTCTAAAGTTCAGAATCTTGTCCTTATTTAAATAAACAGCTTACAGGAGAACTGGAAATTGTCTTAAAATAATAATAAGCCCATTTCACATGTATGGCCTGGAATAAAGTTCCTATAAAACGTTGTCACCATTGCCATGTCTCCTGGGTTTGAAATAATAACTTTTACAAATAGTGTTGCATACCTCTAACAGTGTTACTATTTTGTGCTCCTTTTATTGAAGAAAATTCTGTTGGGAGAAGAAACAAACCAGCAATATTTCTAAATTGTTATACTAGATATAAAAAATGATAAAAATGCATTTTAAAACAATGTTATCACAAAGTAGCTATGTACAACAATAATGGAGAAATAAGGCTACAAAATGTCATATTATAATATTATCATAGACCAATACAAAGGACATTTTGAAAAAGAATATATGACAGTGAGAAAGCAGCAGGTTATGGCACAAATCTAATGATCTGTGTGCTCCATCAGCAGTAAGTGGGTTTACCAGTTGCACTACATCAATGGGGCATAAAAAAAAGCAATATTTTTAATGTGGGCCTATAATTAGAAAACCAAACTGATTGAAGAACGTAATTACAATTCACAAAAATTCAGTGCAATGACTTGTCTTGTGTGTTTTCATTTCTGGCCACTAGAGAATGTAATGTTTCTGAACCTTTGAATACTAACTTTCAGCTGTAACCCGAAGGCTTTTCTTTCTGTTAGATTCACAGGGGGGATATTTAGTCGCAATGCAAGCCTTGCAGAATTCTCCTGATGGCACGCAATTTGGCTTCATCTTGCTGCATCTTAAAAAGTACAAGAATAAAGCACACAGCCATAGGACTGAGGGGCAGTGGAAACGTGTTCTGTCAAGTATTCACTGTTTGGCAATCTGATAGGGTGTGGGTTTGGTGGATGCCAGGAGAAGGTTCCCTCTTTGACTGTATTGTGCAGTTTTTAAGGGCTTGGGTTAGGCCATTATGACATCATTTTATTCACAGGCACTAATCGAAATACCTTCTCTCTCTTTTTTCTTTTAGTTACAAGAGCTACCCATCTTTATGTTTCATAGATACAGACCTGTATTGTTTATCCATTAGTCTCCTAGTCCAGAGATTAAAGAGAAAAAATCAGTAGCATAAAAAGATCTTGAATAACACCTACAAACTTGCTGGCAATCCAGATGAAACCTTAAACCAAAAAGTGGAGGGTAGTGCTTATTGACTGAGCTTATAGTGACTATGCTTTCAAACACTGTACCCCTTTGAACAATTGCTGATCAATTTCATGGTCATTACTAGGGCAGTGATGACCTTTTGGGGTCCGTGCCCTGTGTGACTGGCTGAGAAGATCAAAATATCTCCTCTCATCAGTCCTCTTTCGTGCTGGGTCAAGTCCTATGTGTGCAATCTGGGCTAAGGGGAATGTCCTAGGTGTGCAATCTGGGTGCTGGGACAAGTGCTGTGCTTGCAATTTTGGTACTGGGACAAGTCCTATGTGTGGAATCTGGGTGCTTTGACATGTCCTGTATGTGGAATCTGGGTCCTGGGCAAGTCCTCTGTGTGCAATCTGGGCACCGGGCAAGTCCTCTGTGTGCAATCTGGGCAGGTCTTGTGGATGCAATCTGAGTACTGGGAAAGACCTATGGATATGGTCTGGGTCCCGAGACTAGTCCTGTGGTTGCAAATTGGGTTAGCCTATGCAGGGTGCCTGAACACCTAAGTCCAGCTCTGTACTGGTGTCTCCAAACCACCATTCATGTTATCATTTATGAAAATAGGGATCCAGCCATATGTGTTGTTCTTTAATGTCAGGACTGGCTTGGGAATGAGCTTGCAAAGCAGGAAATAGAGAGGCACAGTGTAATTACATACTCTGTTGGATTTTTTTTTTTATAAGGGTCAGCATCTTTTGTGTGTTGGATGTATCACAGTGCACCACAGTACTAAAGCTCACAAATATATGATTGAACTACAATAAATGTGTTTATAAATTAGTTTGTATAAATAAAATACTATGTAACAATGTTCAATCTTTTTCACACACATGCTGCTGTTACAGAAAGCCCTGGAGTTAGCATGCAATAATAAGCGCAGGGTGTACATGACAAGAGTCTGGAAGGAAAGAGAAGTCAGGGTAAGGTGGTTTACCCAAAGACGTCATGCGTTGTGTCTTTATTTCTGGAATACGTGAAGAAGGTACAATTAAAGGGGTGTTCAAGTGGGTTTAAACATTTAACGGGAAGGCACTTTGCAGTACACTAGTCATGCTGTTGATCCAGAAGAAGCCAGTGAACCTATACTGAAGTGGTTTCAGCAGCTATTAATTCTGAGAATGTTTCATTATTATAGTTTAGTACATCCTACTTACAGAAGCTAATGAGGCAGTGATTTTCTGTAAAAATCCATATCCAGAAATATATTAGCCAGTGCATGTGCTTTTATGGGCAAAGCCAACACATATCACATCCCTTTAGAATATGATAGCAGGTCAGTAGGCGCTCAGGGGGGCACATTATGACTGTGTTACAAATCTATCGGGCTCTGTTCCCCTTTATCTTCTGAGAATTTGTTTCCTGATTTTAGCAACATCTTCATGAAGCTGGAAGTTCACTATAGAATTGTGTGAATAATAATAATACAGTATTTTATCCCAATGCATAGTGATGGAGATGCATTAGTCCTTTGATGCATTTTATTTAGTTTTAACAGTTATAATGTGGGCTAATCTGACAATATGTTATCTTATTAATTAAATCGGTAAGGTGCTACAAATTAGTTCTGAACAGTGATTGAGAAATTATTCATTTACGTCACTAACAATACTTTCTGCAGCTGATAATTCTGCCTAATCCTGCTGATTACTTTCACTAAAATTGTTCAATGATGGTAAGCTACTTGCAAAATTATAATAGACAGCATTCCACTTTTCAATAAAATCTGATGTAATAATGTAGTTGTAGTTCCCCAATTTATACATACATCTCAAATGTTTGGAGGTTAAAGCCTTTATTTTGCCATTGCCCACTGTGGGTTTTTATTTTTTAGGAATTGCGTGTTTTAATTCACACACCTGCATTTTCCTATAATCTGCCAGATTAAGCACAGGATTAGGCATTGCCATTTCTCTAGACAAAAAGGGGGTGGGTGCACCAATTCCCGAGAACAGACAGAGCTACAATAGTCTGTACTGTAGGATACTACCTACTCGGGAGGGCAACTCCTTTTTTTGCCTGCTTACACCATTGCAGAGGAACCACTCCATTAGCATATCAGACTGATCCCACCCATAAGGGCAGTCCAGACCCGAAATGCACGGCTAGAACCCTCTGCACGAGGAACACAGCAAACCACAGATGTACATTTCGGCCTACAATGGCCTCATCAGTGTGGTATGGCTGATGATTCTCTAGGTGCAAGCAAGCCAGGGATCCACGGCTGTGTGCATACCCTGTTAGTCATGGCGACAAAAAGGGGGTTCTAGGGAATTGGTGCACCCACCACATTTTTTGTTGCCATTACTCTAGACAGGCTACTGACTCATTTACACAAGAGAATTTGCGCTCAGTAAATATGAAATTAATCTGTATGTCTTCAAATTCATGGTAAATTACACACTTCAATGAACTATTCAACAAACATCAAGGGACATGAACAAGTGAGATGTCTGATTATGACCACATATAAATTGCTAGAAAGATCTTCAAATAATCCATGATTTAGGTGAATGGTTACTGATGATGGGATTTCACACACTGGAGAATACCAAGACAGGATGTTAAGGATTATCCTTTAATATGCTTAAATTCCACATAAACTGATTATGGTGCTAATAATATATCAAATGGAAACGTGGATCTTTAGCGAAGAGAAATTACATGAATATAACTCCTGTTATTCAGTTATACTAAATGCACTATAATCCTCTTTCTAGCATTCTTGCAGGGGAAACTTAAGGGTCTATTTAGTAAAGATGGAATTCTGGGAAACATTCTCCCATTAAGCTGCATTTTAGACTTTTTCCAAGTTGACTACTTTGGCCTAAAGTTTGAAATTCACAGGTCACAGCAGAGCAGTTTAATCTAGGAATAAGTTCATACGGTGCTTCCAAAGTGGAATGAATGATAATTACACTGTGATGTATATATTATCAGCTTGCTGTTTTATTGTGTAAATATTAGAGAGACTAAACCCTCCATGTGATCTTTTAATCACACGCACACGCACCAATGACAGAGAGTGACAGTCATTTGACCACCTTTTTATTTTTCAAAATCTAAGGGAGAGTATCTCTTTTGAATGATGCACAATGAGTGCGCCACTTCTAATTATATTGGGGGCTATTCACTGAAGAGTGAGTTGCAGGTTAATTGGGATGAGAAGAACATTTCATGTCACTTTGTGCATGAGGGTGCTCAGTAGGAGGAACTCACCAGGTTTGTATCTGCAAAATGTACAGCTAAATTGGAGAGACGTGATCTCAACTGACCTCGTCTCACCTTTGAGTGAACAGACCCCAATGAATTGACTCCCTCTTTGATATATTTGAGGACTGTATTTGAGGGTGTATCATGGCTATCTTGCCACAGGAACTCATCTAAGAATAATCTTTTGCTGAAAATTATCAGTGCAACATAAAATACTAATGAAATAATAGCTTTGTATTAATTTATGGATTTAGAATCACAGTTGTGGTGTGGTGTTCACATGTACATTCAAAGAAAAACTGCTGACAAGCCCATAATTGTTTTGTCTGTATATAAATGTATGTGTGTTTCTGTGAATTATTGTATTTCGGTACCTGTATAATAATGCACTCTAGCTGCTGTGTTCTATATTGTCCATAGTCTACATCTGGTACAGTGCCAAAGATTGGCAAAAATGTTTTGCATTGTACTATATGTGTGTATTCACTACAAGTTTGGGGTCACAGGAATTTCCTTGTTTTCTATGAAAACATACATCAAATGAGTTACAACATAAATAGGAAATACAGTCAAGTCATTGACTTTCAAAATGATAAACTTGGATTAGCTAACACAAAATGCCATTGGAAGACATGAGTGATGGTTGCTGATAATGGGCCTCTCTACACCTATTTAGTATGTGTTTAAAAATGAGTCATTTCCAACCTATGATAGACATTTACAATATTAACATTGTCTACACTGTATTTATGATCCATCTGATGTTATTTTATTGGACCAAATGTGCTTTTCCTTAAAAAACAAGGACATTTCTAACTAACCCCAACGGTGTGTTTATCCATGTGTCTATTTATGCAGAAGAGGGGGTTAAACGGTAGGTAATAGATGGGAGGTCTTTCCAGGGGTGCAAACTGGGTCTCTGTGCTGCAGCAAGGGGCGTGAAACAGAAGACTTGTGTAGGGGGTTTCCCAAGGCACCATTAACATTCAAGAGGGATGTGCCATTTGCCAGCTGTTGAACAATCACCAGAGAACAGGCATTCAAGGTGCTTTCACCATTATGTGGGCAGCAAATTATTTTGACACTGACAGAGGATGTAATGGCATGTGATTTCAAACATTTTCCCATGCCTTAAAAATGATCCATGACTTCGCCGTGGGAAGAAAAAAAAGTGTCTTGTATGCTGGTTTGGAACACTGAACCCAGCATCATTTCATTAAAGCCTCAGTGTAGCTAAAACTTTGGCACTTGTCTTATATTAATAACTATAAGAGAAGCTCGCTTCATTATGAGAAGGAACAATGTGAAGAAAGAACATTGATGGGACCAGGTGCAGGGAAATGTGAACACTCGGCAAAAACAGTTAAAGTAAATAGGATAGCTAGGTAGGCAAGGTTGTGGTGTTGTCAGACTGCAACATAAAAAAGCAGAAGTGACAAGGAGGCATTAGTTGTAGTGCAAGGCTTATTAGAATATATTGACCAGGTTTGTGTTTTACAGATAAATCATTTTATATTTTATTTTTTTGCTTTGTGGATTTACACAGAATATAAACAGGACAACAGAAACATTGTTCACATCTATTTGTACCAGACATACACATATGTTTTAAACAGGATGAGAGAAAGATAGATATCTATATAAATACATAAATATACATATATATTATACATAAACAAAATGTATACAGCTAAGAGAGATACAACAAAAAAGCTGCAAGGTACAGCATGTGTCGGCAGATAAGACCCTGGATCTCTTCAGGGGATTGTTTCTATGATACCTGTTTTGCTTGGTGGATAATTTAAATCCCAGGCAGCAATAACTGGAAACTGCATTGGGAAGTACAATTCTCTACCTTGAAATGACTTCATGCTGTTAGACCTGTCCTGTGACGTCGATCGTTGTTACGGTCACATGAATTATGAGTTTGTTATTTTAGCTCTAGATCAGCTGCTTAGTCGATGTTCTATTCCCTTGTGCCCGACTCAAATACTCCAGTCAGCAGTTTCATGGTAGACGGCATTTGAAAGTCTTTGCAAGGCTGAACATGCAGACTTAACTCCTTGGATATTGGATTGTTATACAAACATCAAAATGTAACGTCTTGTCTTTTCAAGCAGATAATAGGGTAACATAACAGCTTGTACTATAAGGTAGGAAAAGGCAAATACTGCCCTCTAGCTTTGGTTGGGTTCCACGTTTTACCACTCTCATCCAGCATCCAATAGACTACAATTCAAGCCTCACCTAACCATGCTTGTACTAAAGTCTTTCCCTGAGTTTGTTATTCTGTGAAGGGATTTTATGTTATGGTAAATAGATATGCTACCTCCTAATACAATGTTCTAATACAGTATAATGTTAAGATATTCCCGTTACTAGCTCAAGGTGATTCACTCTGATGGTGTAGAGAGCAGTAGACCTGCTTAGTTCACATATTGTAGCATCATTACATGTGTTTATCAAAAGAAATACTCAACAATAAATGGGGCAAAAGCTGCATACGTAATCAATTCCTTTCTTCACATTACCCCTTCTAAGCCCTGCAAAACCAGTCAGCTTCTACGACGGCGGGACTTCAATGATGAAGCAGGGTACTTCTGGCTTCGTCATAAAAGTCCCGGCGGTCGTGCCGGGCGGCAGCAGGGGAGGTCTGCGATCATCGCGAAGACATCCTCTGCTGCCCCGCTAGCCACCAGGGAGAATCGAGCAGCTGGGGGATGTCTGCACGATACGTGCAGACATCCTCCATGCTGCCCGACACGGCAGTCTATTATGACGGACCAGCTGTCTGTCATAATAGACGGAGGTGTCGGGCAGCATGGAGGATGTCTGCACGTATCGTGCAGACATCCCCCGGCTGCCCCCACTAGCCACCAGGGATCATGAAACAGGTGAGGGGAAGGGAGGGGGCAGAGAGACAGGGGGAGGGAGGGGGCAGATAGACAGGGGGAGGGGGGGGCAGAGCAACAAGGGGAGGGAGGGGGGAAGAGGCAGAGACAAGGAGAGGGAGGGGGAAGAAGCAGAGCAACAAGGGGAGGGAGGGGGAAGAAGCAGAGCAACAAGGGGAGGGAGGGGGAGAGAGACAGGGGGAGGGGGGACAGAGCAACAAGAGGAGGGAGGGGGTTAAGAGACAGAGACATGGGGAGGAAGGGGGGAAGAGACAGAGCAACAAGAGGAGGGAGGGGGAAGAGACAGAGACAAGGGGAGGGAGGGGGGAGAGACAGACAAGGGGATGGAGGGAGTTTGAAGAGACAGAGACAAGGGGAGGGAGGGGGTTCAGAAACAGAGACAAGGGGAGCGAGGGGGGAGACAAAGGGAGGGGGGAGAGAGAGACAACACTAAGGGGGGGGAGAGAGAGAGAAAGCATTGGCACATAAAAATAAATAAAAACAAGAAATATATGTTTTGATATCATAATTTTTTATTAAAAAAGCAATTTACATGTGAATATATACAAGTTGAACTTTTTTCCTATAGGGTAGTCTTATATTCAGGCTTTTAGTTTTTTTCCTAATGGAATATCCAAAGTTTGGGGGGTCATCTTATAATCAGGGTCGTCTTATAATCGAGCAAATACGGTAGTTGGAATAATCATTCAGATTCTGTGATAAGAAATTACAATATTAACTTGGCTATTCCTACAAATACATCCTATTGTTAAACACAACTACATGATTTTATTAAAGGGGACTTATCATGTTTTAGATAACAGAATTTTTAAACCCAACAAAAAAAACTATTCTTATCCTTTCTTTACCAAGGTTTTATATAAATATTGTTGTTATTTTTATAGTATAGAATATGGTATTTTAAAAGTATATTTAGACATCAGCAGTTCTCTGAAAACACACAGTAGGGTATTTAATGCAAATTATCTTACTTTCCTCCTATGAGACAGTGGTAAACTCCATGAACCAAGTCAATTAAGCAGGTACTCTCCCTACATTATTTATTGGTTTGTCTATATTCATATACTAGACCTTGCAACCCCACTTTAAGTTTCTTACCAAGTTCTCCATAATAGTAAGTAAGCTATAAGTTTAACATAAGATTAGCTAATTCTTAAAATGGCAGCATCCACTCTTCAGTTCACTCAGCAGTTTTAATGTGATCATATGCATACATATACAAATCAGAAATGTGATTTCTCCTTTGGGAAAGTAGCAAGAAAGTGCAAGAATCCAAAAGCAGTTCTTTTAGGTCTGTTATTTGCACTACTATGACAAGGCTGATTGTACAGGATTGACAGATGGTATTTATGATGCAAAACCTGTTCTTAAAAAAAATGGCATCAGGCCACTGTTAAGAGTGTGCAGGCAATAGCATGGCTGATATTCCTTTGAAGTAAAAGTGCCAATTGCCTTATGAACACAGGTTGACATACATATGTTCAGTGATTTGTATTAACCCCTTAGTGACAAGACATTTTAACCTTGACTTTCCCTTGGTGACAATGGCTGTTTTGACATTTCTGGGGTGTTTGTGTTTAACTGCAACTTAACTGCAATTTCATTCTCTCACATACAGTACCTACACAAATTATATGTTGTTTTTATCGTCATAAGAAGGGCTTTCATTAGATACCATTATGTTCATCATATCTTATAATTTACTACAAAAAAAATCATAAAATATGATGAAAAATTAAAAAAAAACACTTTTTCTAACTTTGACCTAAAATATAATTTACACAAATAAAATCATTAAAAAAGACCCCATCTAAATAGTTTCTAAATGTTGTACCGAGTTCAAAAATAGGCAGTCAAGTAGCATATTCAGAGCGACGGAAGTGAAGTTACTTTCACTTCCGAAGCTCAGACCGGCAGAGGTCATAGCCATATTGCAGCATGCTCCGTCAATATGGAGCCCGCGATCGCTCCGTGGGGCAATCGTGGGTGGCCCAGAGCAGAAATTTCGGTGCTGGATATTGCCTCGACATCGTTGATCGCAAAGACCGCTTGATTCACCGCAGGACGTGCCAGGCACGTCCTTTGTCATTAAGGGAGTTTCTCCCAGGACGTGCCTGGCACGTCCTTTGTCATCAAGGGGTTAAAGGCAGAATTGATGCATATACTCTGTGGGGGCACACCACGAAAAAGTTAACTGCGGTGGACATATCAGGATAAATGAAACAATTTTCCAACTATTTTGGTTTAATTTTTGGAAATCAGTTTTCAGTTAACCAGAGTTAATTGTTTGTGAATAGATACCATTAAAGTACTATTAAAGTAGGGATCCTCTAACAATCTTACTCATATTCTTCACTCTGGACAAACTGTGAACCATAAAGCCAACAGAGTGAGAAACAGAGATTATTTGCTGGTACTATATTTTAAAAAGCTGTATACTGTTTTAAGTATTTTGGAACATATTTGTATCACGTTTTCTTACACCGTTTACTATACAATGGTACTATAAAATTGTCTTTGCTCCTATATGGTTAAATACTGAAAGGCACACGCTCAAGTCACTGGAGAGGCTTTCCAAATGGCAGAACTTGTTCAAACGAACTGTGCTGATTTCTAGGTTGTGCTTACTAAGTATACAGTGTCTTCTGGGAAATATTAACCCAAAGCAACTATACAGAATGTGGACTTTCTAAGCAGCAGTTTTGTTTGGAATAAATTCTGCCTACTCAGCCTGGCAACATCTGAAAACCATTTAATATGTTAATACAAGTAAATAGAAAATAAATATGTATTATGTATTAGCAAAACTACTTTTATTCAGCTGGCTACTAGAGGCATATTCACATTAATTTATTTGGAAATAAATTGTCATGTCTCAATGTTTTTGTGTTTTTAGTGCATTGGCAAACTATTGGATGTTTGTTTTCTGTTCTACTTTAGCTGAAGTATTGTGCTGTGATGTCACCGTGAGTAATGCACTGCCCAATTGGACAAGGAGAATATTTTCACAAGTCACTCCCAGGGGAACAGTTTTCAAGAACTCATTTGTACAGTAAGTTCTAAAGCAATCACCCTAGAAACCAATAGAGTATTGCGGCAGACTGTGCCACTTTCAAAATTTTGCCCAGGATTATGTTTTATGTATAATCCCTTATTTGTGTGCACTGTGTCAGCCTATGGCACTAGACATGCGCTACACTATACATGTGCTACTGCTATTAGACCAAAGCACCTAAAATGTGATTGTGATTCTGGACCTGATCAGGAGCCAGGGGCACAGATTTTGAGACTCAATTAGTGTCTTAATTGAGTGTGCGCCATACACCTAGCACGATCCCGTGCTTTATTTCCGGGGTTTGTGTGCTACGAACAGACAGCATCGGAAATACACTAAATATATCCGAGAGGCCGATGGCTGCAGGGAATTCGGCATCAGAGTCACTCACTCACAAAGCTATTTTCGTTTACTTTTCGTGTTGGTCGAACTGGGAACCAAGTGAGTGACTCTGATGCTGAATTCGCTGCTGCCGTCGGATCTGCAGATATATTTCGTGCAGGTGTGCCTCCAGTCTGGCACACACCTGTCACTCAAAGGGAGTATACACCCCTGCTTGTCTCAGAGGCATGCCCAAACTCAGAAGTTCGGGGATGGCGCAATTTTGAAAAATGTCTGAATGAGGCCACTAAAAGTGCAGGGATCTGCACCGAGTTCTGTGTAGAGGACGTTCTGTGCTGTCCTACGATAATTTCGGCTGTGTAATTTCGGGCGGCATGGGTGTGGGAAGGGGTTAATTTACACTGTAACTACAGGCTTCTGTGAGCTACCGATTGATTGACTGCAGAAGTCAATAAAAATTGTTATTTGCTTTCAAAATATTTTGATTATATCACATCTTACTGTTCTTTCTTTTCTCAGATTGTTCCTGTACAATACATGCCCATCAGATAAATATATAAAGGTTAACAGTTAATTTGGTAATTACAATGAATCATGGAACAAGACCATAAACTGGAGATGAGCTCTCAAACATAAGATTGATTACTGCAAATGACAGAAGATATGATCAGTGCCCATAATCCACAGAAGCATCAGCCCTTTTCATATAATGCATTCAGCAATCTGTGGTTAAGTTTGGCTCTGCATTGAATCAAACATCACCCCACCTGACTGTAGTTTAATTTAGGAATCACTGATTAGAAATGTATAAAACAAAACAAACAATATTGGAGAACTGTAATAAGTAGATCACCCAACAAACAAGATGCAAAATCTCAACAGCTGATCCCCACTACAATTTTTATATGACCTTTATATTACCCCCTTAGTGACAAGACCTTTTGACCATGTCTTTCCCTTGGTGTGCCAGTAGTGTCCGGTGGTCAGGAATGTGGAGAGAAATCTCTTGAGGTGCCAGTGGCCATCTTAGACAGGCCTGCAGTTTCCTCTGGGATTCTGGATCTGGCAAAATCAGTGTCACACCGGCATTTGTTGTATGGCCGGTTTATTCTTTGGCTGCTTGGGTGTATCAGCCAGTTTATTTTGCCTCCCTATAATAGCTAGGAGTGTGGTTATCACATGTGCAAGGTCCACCATTAAAGCCAGTCAGCTCCACCCCCCACCCCCCCATAAGATACCTATATGATGAAAAAAAAAAAAACCTTTTCCTAACTTTTACTTGAAAAACCTTTTATACATCTACAAATGGTAAAAAGACCCTTGCTAAATAGTTTCTAATATATGTCTAGTTTGGAAATATATAAAGTTTACATGTTTTTCTGTTGTTTGTTGCAAGTTATAAGGCAATAACAGTCCATAACAGTGGCAGGCAAATTGCACGTGTGCCAGCAGTCACCAGTATGCAAAATGGCTGCCATTGCCACCCTCAGTATCCAAAATGTGCAAAACGCTGGTTGCGCATGTGTGAAACAACAGCAACAAGTGATGCACATCTGAGTCACTCAAGCTATATGGGGAGAGTGGGAGCTAAAAAAATAAATTGTTGTAATTAGTGCCTAAACTATTTAAAAAAAAACACTGTCTAACAAATTATCAGGGTATCACTGGTTTACAGTTAGTGCTCATTATTTTATATTTGAAGACATAACATTCTAACATTTTTTAGTTCCATGATAGATATAGGCAAGGGATATTCCAAAGGCTTCTCAGTTAATCTAAGCACTTAACTTGTAGTATAGCCACAAGAAATATGCAAACAAAATTATGCAGCAGTACAAACTTGTTCCAATAATATCTATACATACAACAATACTGGCTAAACCACGGACAATTATCAACATTGTTTATATATAATATAAATAAGGGTGCCAGCTGCAATTCATCAAATGATCAGTAACATGGCAAAGTAAAATGCAAAGAAGCATTACATCACAATGACAATATAAAAGTTGAGTACTTTTATTTTATAAATAATGACTAAAATATAACATCTACACATCAGACAAAATACACTACATAATTACTATGTAAGACAGACTGCCACAGACATAGCAGCGTGCCAAATATAGCAACACCTTAACAAAGACTGATTTAAGGGTATAATGAAGTGAAGCTCCTTTTATTGCATTATACTCTTGTTTCAGTGGTGTAAAGATTTTCTATATTTATAATCATTTATGTGAGCATTCATATTTTATGTTATCTTTGTAGTGTCCAGCTTCTTTGTATTTATAGAATGTTTCCCAAAATATATATATATTGCATATTAGGTCAAAAATAGAAAAAAGGTCTTTAATACTTTAAAATTTTCAAAAGATCATTCAGTATGTCACAATGGGATCCTGGATGGCATGAGACCCTGAGCACCTGGATGCAGGAGTCAGTTTGCAAGATTTAGGGACACAGCGCCGGGTGAAAGGTAACCACACTCCCCCGGAAGCTTGGGGCTCCAGGTTGGGAAACCGAGAATCCCTGTAGACATCAAGGAGCAGGCATAGAAAACAACCATGACAGTATAGTGGGATGTCAGCAGGGTGAAGCCAAGGCCGTCTTTAACGCGGGGCAAACGGGGCATCTGCCCTGGGCCCAGTTACTCCTGGGGGGCCCAAGGCAGCTGTCCCGTGGGCCCCCAGCCCCTGCTTGCCCTCTTCACAGGGCATTGCGCTGGTGAACGTTTTTTTTCCGTCAAGCCGCATCCACTGTATGCGAAAACCGGAAAAAAAAAAAATAACTGACACCGGATGTGACTGTTTCCCTCCTCCGTGCAGAATATTCCTGGTATTTGAATGCCACAATATTCCTGGTATCTGAATGGCACAATATTACAGACATCTGAATGGCACAATATTACAGGCATCTGAATGGCACAATATTACAGGCATCTGAATGGCACAATATTACTGGCATCTGACTGGCACAATATTACAGGCATCTGACTGGCACAATATTACTGGTATCTGACTGGCACAATATTACTGGCATCTGACTGGCACAAGATTACAGGCATCTGACTGGCACAAGATTACAGGCATCTGACTGGCACAATATTACAGGCATCTTAATGGCACAACAATTATGGCATCTTAATGGTACAATAATACTGGTATCTTAATGGGCAAATTGGCTGAGGCATCTTAATTGTACAATATTACTGGTATCTGGATGGTACAATAATACTGGAATATTAATGGGAAAAATGTCTGTGGCATATTAATGGCAAAATAATACTGGCATATTAATGGCAAAATAATACTGGCATATTGATGGGCACATTGACTGGCATATTTAATGTACAAACAATGGAATTTTTTAACAATCAAACTGTCTGTTGCATATGACAAAGTGACTGTGGCATGTTCTGTGGGGGAAAATAACATGTAGTATGGGGGAAATTGACAATGTGGCTTTTTTCTGCATGGGCAGTTCAGTGGAACAAAGTAAAACTGTGGTATGTTCTGTGGGGCAAATTTACACTGTAGCATGCCAAATTGTGTGGGTGCAATATGAGTGCAAGCCATGTGCTGTTGGTGCCAAAAAGGGGCATGACAAGTTCTGTGGGTGCAATATAGGTGCATTACAAGTGCTGTGGGTACAATATAGGTGCATGACAAGTGCTGTGGCTACTCTATGGGGCTGTGTTAAGTCCTTGAGGTGCAATGTGGGTGTAGAAAAAGGGAATAAAAACAAGAAATGCAACTCTTCAATAACATTTTTATTACATATGAAAATAGTTGAATATAATATTAAGAAGTTCATATAAGTATAAATGCAACTAGTGAGAGAGAGCGAGATGTGTACAGATTTTTATAAATATATATGAACATACGTAAGTTCTCTCTAATATCTGTGTATGTTTTTGTCATTTAGGTAATGAGTAGTTGTAGTGCAGTGTTGCATAGTAAGATGGTATACATATTGCAGCCATATTTTTATCCAAATATACAGTTTATACACTGCAATTATACACGTAATATACACATTTTATACAATGCAATAAAATACTCACTGCAAGAAAAGTCCATTTGTGTGTGTGTGCTTATTTTTATGGGTTTTTGTGTGTGTGTGTTGGGGGGGGGGATAACATTGCGATGGATGGCGTGATTGCATGCAGTGGAGGGGGCAGGGTCCAGGGGGCCCAAGCAAATGCTTGCCCAGCTTCCAATCACTATTAAAGACGGCCCTGGGTGAAGCAAATAAACCAAGCAGAGCAAATCAAACACAAACAGAGCAGAAACAAAATTAATGAAATGCAGAGTGAAGGGCTACAGGACAAAGTTAGGAGTAAATAGAGAACAAGAGCATACACGAGAAGGGCAAAGCATAATTTAAAAAAAAGTACATATGTACATTTATAACATTGGGCAACAAACAGAGGACAGGGCAAAGGCTAAGGAACACGAGGGACACAGTGTTGAGCCATGATCCTCAGACAAGCTGGGACATGGGGATAGGAAAGAGGAGCCGGGATCCTCATGTGCTTCTGGGAAAGAGGGCAAGGGAACATATACATACAAACATATAAATACAGGAACTAACCTAATACTCTGAGATGATAAGGATTTAGTTCTCTTATAGCAATAAATGTAAGCTTGCCAATCAGCGTCAATGTACCTCAATAATCAAACAAGTCCTTAACTCTAGAACTAATAATAAACTAGCAAACAAATAACAGAAACTAAAGACTTACACTACACAGACACCCAGGACATATAAAAAACTTGAAGACTGCAGGATTGTACAGACAGACATCTTAAAATAAACTAAACAGGTGTGTTGTAATTTAAATAGCCTAACTGAACAGATCAAAAGTTGAGTATGAAAAGATGGAATGGAACTAAGAACAACAAAAAGCAGGAAAACCAGAAATAAATGACAGCAAGAGAATAAAGTAACATAGGCATGGGTTCTATGGTTTTATGACAGGGCAGAACTAAACAGGACTCTAACACAAGGGCTGAGCTATGACAGGGTCTCAGTATACTGGTTCAGGGATACAAGGAACAGGGCGGGCTCTGGAGTGTAGCCGGACTGATCAGGTGCCCCTCTGGGGCCAACTGAGCAGGTGCCTCTCTGGGACCAACTTGGCAGGTGCAGCTCTTGGGTCAACTGGCCAGGTACCTATCTGGGGTCAACTGGCAAGGTGCCACTCTGAGGCCAAGCATGGGAAGGGTGCCACACTGTGGTAAAACAATGAAAGTGTGCCACTCTGTGGGAGTATCTCTCTGTGGCTGAGTGCCAGCCAAATATTGTATTTTCTTTTTTTACTTGGTCTTGGGGCTAGGGTTAGGACTATGACTAATGTCACTATCGGTAATTCTGAAAAAATTAAATGTACTTCTTGTAATTAATGTCTTATGACTTGTAAATAAGGTATTCAAAACTTAAAAATATTGGGTATTCCTAATTGATTATAGGGTCGACTCAGTTAGCTCCAATTTGCTTTGAGAAAGTCAGAGCTCCGAGTCTCAGAACCTTTTGGATAATTTTTGTCATCCGAATAGCCCATGTTTGGGCTACTGAAGTGCTTCCAAACTGGCATGAAAATCAGCCAATTAAATGAATTAAAATAAAATAAGGGAATGGGCAGTTAGCCAATTTCGGGGACTTTTCAGGGAATTTTGGCCCATATAGAGTAAGGTGAATCCATAAGATTCACACGGCAGAAATCCCTTTAGTGAAAAATAAAACACAAAGAGGCAGCACAACCTGTCAGTCTGAGACCACAGGAACAAAACTGTGGGTATAGGAGCAATGTGGGCCTAGTTGTATCCAAGGTAATAATGACAAAGTTACATAGTAGTTTAGGTTGATAAGACTTGCGTTCATCAAGTTCAACCATCAGTTGTTTACTGCTGTTGATCCAAAAGAAGGCAAAAAAACACATTATTTCAGTAATTTTGAATTCAAGTTTTTCCGGCCCTATGCCTTGAGAGGAGAAGGTGTTACCCATATGGAATTTAGCTGGCTCCCAGTCCCATTTATTATTAGGGGGCATCACTGGCCATACTTGACCCTCTCCCAGTGATTATAATTTGGGACAGGGTTTTTTTATGGGGCATCAGTCTGCTGATCCTAGGAAAACCTTTTTTTTTTAATTAATATTATTTTATTTCATTTTTATTTCAATCCTCCATTTAAATGTTTATTTTTATTTCAATCCTCCAGTTAAATACTGTAGAATTGAAACATCAGAAATTTGAAGTGTTTGGGTTACTTTTGGGTGATTTCGGCCCATAATGAGTTGTGTGAACCCATAGGTTATAGACATATGTCATTTAACGTACACACACACATACACACACATAAATATATATATATATATATTTTTTTTTTTTTTTTTGATCTGTGGTAAATTAATCTGTAAAAATCAGGCCAAAATGGCAGAGTTGGAAATAATCAACTCCTTTCACTGGACTCCATATGAGTGCATGTATATGGATTCTTATATGATAATGTAATGTACTGAAAGGTACTGATAATGCATCAACTCAACTTGCTTAATTGAAATATTCCCCAATCCTTGTAAAGTTCTTAGTGTTTTATTTGGACTTCTTCCACCAACAAACATGCACGTGCCAACTAGTAATTATCTCTTCATCAGAATTAGATATTTGATTCAGATATCCCTGACATTCTGTGCATGAACAAGCTCATGTCACTGTGCTTACCAAAAACTACAGAGATTCACTTGATACTGACATTCCTAATTGGAAATGTGTAACTGTTCCACCAATTCAGGATAAAATAACAAATGTTTGCAGCAAAAATATTAAATGCAGCCCCAAATGCACATTCAGTGTATGTATCTACAATCTATAGGCAGATTTCGAGATTTGATAAACTTGCATTGAAACATGGTTTAGCAATGTTATCAGAAGTGTTTTATACTACATTGACTATGCTCTTTCAACACTCAACACTAAGGTTATGTTCTTAGGTCAACCAAAATACATTGGGGGTCAGTATTGCCACACTGTATAAGGTTGGGAGGGGTAAAAAAGGCGCCTTTTAATACATCATGACACTTTTCAGTGTGGGAGAAGAACGTCAAACAGTGTTTGGCAGAGATTCCCCATCACTAATCAGGTTCTTTAGATCACCTGATTTTTTTATATATATTGGCTGTGCTGGCACAATCAGAATTTACATAACCGTCAGAGGCAGTGCAGATTCATATAATTTGTCGAGTCTGCTTTATACATAATCATACATGCTTATTGTGCCAATATTTCTATAGTCTGCTGTGGGTGCCATATTTATAGGGCAGTGGTGGCGAACGTTTTTGGTCCCGAGTGCCCATTTTTGACCGACACAAATTTGCAGACCACAAAGTGCCAACACCGCATACTCACACACGCTTATACTCATACACACACACGTTCATACACACTTATACTTATACTCTCACACACACTTATACTTATACTCATGCGCACACATTTATACTCACATACACTGATACTTATACTCACACACACACACATATACCCAAACACACACACACTTATACTCATACAGACACTCATACTTATACAGACACTCATACTCATACACACACACTCATACTCATACACACACACACACATACATACTCATACACACACACAAACTCATACTCATACACACACTTATACTCACACACACACATACAGGTTCAGCTCTCACCGGTAATCTGCTCCGTTGTCCTGGAGGTGCAGGCATCAGTGTAATAGGCGGGCGCTGCCGGTCACCTGCTTCTTCTCCAGATGATTGGCGCATGTGTGTTATGTGAAGAAGCGTTCAAGTCGAAAAGCAAACAGTTAATTGCTTTCCGACTTGAACGCTTCTTCACAGAACTCGCATGCACCAATCATCTTGAGAAGAAGCAGATGACCGGCGGCGCCAATCTATTACGCTGATGCCTGCACCTCCAGGGCAACGGAGCAGATAAGCGGTGAGAGCTGAACCTGACTGCGTGCCACAGCTGAGGGCTCGGCGTGCCAGTAGTGGCACGCGTGCCATAGGTTCGCCACCGCTGTTATAGGGAGTCATCAGCAAAAGAGTTCACACAAATTCATCATAGTATTCCTTGGCTTCCAATGAGGGTTGGATGTATAGGAAACCTCAGCAAGCAATTAGATATCTGAAAGCTGGGACTATGTTTGAGAAGTGGTAATCTTGTTGGACGCCTGGGCACACCCTAATCAAGCCTCAAAATTGAGGCTCTCTCACCTCCGTGCTGCACTGCCGTCTGCCGCCCGAGTTTGTCTCCTAATCCGATCCTTCACTATGCGAGCGGAAGCGCCGCATAGTGAAGGACGGACTTTCTCCTCCCTCAGACCTCCCCTGTAATGTACGCGTTCGCGTACACGCGTTCCGTGACGTCACGCAGAGGCGGAGTCACGGCAACGCAAGGGTGAGGCCCAGCCGCAGTGCCAGAGGAGAGGGTGCAGAGCGGAGCACAGGCACATCGTTTTTTCCCAGGAGGGGTTCTGGTGCGGCCGGCTGGCTGGTAAACTTTAAGTAAGTTTAAATTTGATTGATTGATTTCTGAGGCTGCAGGTTTGATTTCGTGTTTGAGGTCCGGCTATATTATTTATAGTTCTGAGATTGAGAATTAAATAGACACACACCTGAATTTGAGAACATACTTGAGAATTGAAGGAATCCAAATTTATTTCTTAATAAATATTATGCCATTTATCATTATTCTGGAATGTTACAGCTCCATACTCTGACATATAAAATACTTGCAATATACATGGCAGTTCTGAATTATTGCACTTCAAAACACTAAGCGCATTTGATTGATTTTGCTCAATTTAATGGTGGATGTGTTATTGTATATTGTAGTTTTACTTGTATAATGTCCTTCACAATGCAAGTGCACAATGCCTATATATAATAGACAACACATATGCTAAAACAGTTTCCTTCAAAGCACTGGCATTAACTACTATACAGCCAGGATTCTCCATTCTCATGTATGCTTCTTCAATCCAAGAAGAAAAAATGGCAAATAGTTAAAATAGAAAAATAGTAAATAGAAAAATAATTTTAAAAAAATTAGTGTGTTCAATTGTCCTAACTTGTATCCACATTCAAAAAATGTCTAAATACATAACAGCCATGTGTAAAAGCATGGCATGTGTAAAAGCATGGCTGTGAGTGACTGACTAAATATTACATAATTTACACACACTACACTATACTACAACATTTACACACACTCTGCCGTCACTACACACACTCTGCCGTCACTACACACACTACATCTTTACACACACTCTGCAGTCACTACACACACACTACCTTTTTTTTTTTTACTTAAAAACACAATCTGCAGTCACATCACATGTCAATTAAAAGACTGAATCAGTGAGCTTGCATGTTCCTTCCTTGACATCGCATAAATGCAAAGTCCACCCACTTAGCAATTAAACATGGCTGCTTAGACATTACTGAGCAAGCCTATGCTCCTCAAAATCAGTATAGGTAGTATTATACCCTTCAAATATAAAGGGGCAACAGATAGCAAAAGCTATGTTTAAGAGATAAGAATAAAACTTAAGAAAATGCAGATAATAATGATAATTATTTTAGCTTAATGATGATTATACACCCATTGTTTAATTGTGAAGCAGAGAAGAATGCTCATAAAAATAAGAAAATAATATTAATAATCGAGTATCAAAGAATAACGTCACAGAACAAATTTCAACAAATTGGGAAGCATGAAGAACGTTTTACCTTTAGATACACTGCTCGTAACAAGAGAAGACTTTATATCTGGCCATTGTTTCATTGTTCAACAGACGAGTACAGGACAAAGAAGTGGAGGAAGAGAACAGCAAGAGAGAAATAGAATGAATCATACAAAGTGGAATGGAACTTATCAGTAAGTGTACCTAGGGCCGGTGCAAGGTTTTGAGCTATCTATCTATATATCTATACACACACACGTGTGCGGCGTGTGTGTTTGTGCTTTAGGGTGCACACCCTAATGCAATAGGCTGCGCACGCCTATGGTTGGACGTATACACTAAAGCAAATAATATGAGAAGAGGCCATCTGTGTCCCCTCTACAAGATTTAAAGCAGTAGGTATAGCTCTTTTAAATCAAACAGACACACCTTCAAATACATTAGTACACAATGTAATGTTAATATTAACTTCCAAGACTATAATGCTTGAGATTATTTTCATTTATGCATGATGAGAGATCCAAATGCAAGAGAAAGCAATGTTAAAACTTTATTTAACATAAAGTTCACAGAATATTTAAGTTAGGCACTAGATGTGCAATTATCTGGCGTGGTCTTATGATTTATCAGAATAAGAATGTTTGACTAACATTATAACTACTATGCTACAATACATATAAATATACTTATATTTATTCATGAAAGAGATATTAACAAAGGAATTTCAAATTTAAAACCAAAGTAGCTGAAATTTAGCTGAATTTGAGAATTATTCCAATGTAACATTCCCTTATCAATTCTCTCTTTCATGAATAAAGCCCTTTGTACTTATACTGTATGTACTATGTACTGTATATACTTTTTAACACTTAGACGCAAATTGTTGCCCACTGCATCACTTGAGGTATGTTTTAATAGCCACAACAGTATTATGAATCTTTTCTGTTTACGAGTCTTTTTTTTAACCCCTTAGTGACAAGACATTTTGACCTTGACTTTCCCTTGGTGACAATGACTGTTTTTACATTTCTGATTTGATTGTGTTTAGATGTTATTTTCTTCTCTCTCACATACTGTACCCACACAAATTATTTGTTGTTTTTATCATCATAAGAAGGGCTTTCATTATATACCATTATTTTCATCATATCTTATAATTTATAATTTACTACAAAACAAATCATAACATATGGTGAAAATTTAAAAAAAAATCATTTTTTCTAACTTTGACCTAAAATATAATTTACACAAATATAATCATTAAAAAAGACCCCATCTAAATAGTTTCTAAATGTTGTCCTGAGTTCAGAAATATGCATGTTTCCATATTTTTATGCAATCTTTTGCATGTTATGGGGCAAAAACCAAAAATAGTGTTTTTTTGCTATATTGACCTTTTGACCCCAACCCGAACCCTAAATTTAACCCAAACACTAAATTTAACCCCAACTCTGACCCTTATGCTATACCTTAATATATTTTCATTTGAATTTAATTTTAACCCTATCCCTTATGCCAACATTTAATTTGAACCCAAACAGCTAATCTAGCCCTAATCCTAGTTTTAAGATAATTAAATCCTTTTCTTTTTTACATTGCAATGTTGCTGACTGCCTCTAGGGGCAGTCAAGCAACATATTCAGAGCAACGGAAGTGATTTTGTTTTCACTTCCGAAGCTCTTGACCACAAGAGGGCATAGCCATATTGCCGGAGTATGCTGCTCCGGCAATATGGCGCCCACGATCGCTTCGTGTGGCGATCGTGGGTGCCCCAGACACCAAATTTCGGTTGCTGGCTATTGCCTTGATATCAAGACAATAGACCAGCACTGTTAGAGTGGTTTTCACAATCGTTGATCGCGAATACCACTCGTTTCACCGCAGGACGTGTCAGGCACGTCCATTGTTGGGAACACAGTTCCCTGCAGGACATGCCTGACACGTCCATTGTCGCAAAGGGGTTAAATCAATATAGAGTAACACTGTCTATCAATAATCTTATTAACACGTATGTTTTTGGTACTACCATAACTATTATAGGGTCAACTCAGGTAACTCCGATTTTCTTTGAGAAAGTCAAAGCTCGGAGTCTCAGACCACTTCGGATCATTTTGGTGAATCAAACAGCCCATGTATTTGGACTACTCCGGAAGCACCGAAGTGCTTTAGAATTGCAAGAAAATCAGCCAATAAAATAAATTTAAATAAAATAATTACTTCCTCTAGTTGAAAGAAAAAAACAAATAGCTTTTTTGACATGCGTTTTTCTGGATTTTTTTGTTGTTTTTCTGTCTCTCACTGTTAAAATACACCTACCATAAAATTATAGACTGGTCATTTCTGTGTCAGTGGGCAAACATTCAAAAATGTTTTTCCCTCACTGTATATTGAGCCGACCCATCTATTTTCAGGATGTTTTAGTAGTGGCTCAGTATTTTGCAGAACCTAACCTCATTTTTTCTTGCCAAAAAACCCCATAAATCAATACTACATTCCACCTGTTCTTTTTAATTGCTTACATGAATGCTGCTGGTAGTTGTCAATGGAGTTTGTGGGTTACGTACATCAATCATTAAGCATTGATGAAAGACGGAAGTTGCATTGCACAAATACGATGTGGCTTCTATTTTATTGAGAGAATAAAGTTCTATTTTTACTTTTGTAACTGAACCTGCATTCTCGCACTTAATAGAAGAATTACCATTTGATCTGTTTCTGCATTCATTTGATTTGTTATTTTTGATATCTGCCTTATACTCATGAAGCACAGGGAGTGGGGTCACGAGGGTGGTGCGGACCGCACCGGGTGACACCACCAGCGGAGGTGACACCCGTGCTGCCGGCACCCCCTGCATTAAAAAAAAATTCAAAAACTGACCTCTTTCCTGCACTTTTTTTTTCAACAAACTTTATTGATCCGCGCGGCCTGAGGGGAGCGCACAACGCTTCCCTCACAGCCACGGACCTGGACCAGGAGACAGAGCAGGAAGCAGGTAAGTACTGGCTGGGGAAGAGGGGAGGAGGGTGGCATAACGAGCATACTAAGGGGCAATATCGTGGCATATTAAATGGCATATTGGGAGGCAAAATCCTGGCATATTGAGGGGCAAAATCCTGGCATATTGGGGGGTCAAAATCCTGGCATATTGATAGCAAAATCCTGGAATATTAAATGGCATTTGGGGGGGGGCAAATCCTGGCATATTAAATGGCATATTGAAGCAAAATCCTGGCATATTGATAGCAAAATACTGGCATATTAAATGGCATATTGGGGGGAAAAATACTGGCATAGTGAGGGGCAAAATCCTGGCATATTGGGGGTCAAAATCCTGGCATATCGAGAGCAAAATCCTGGCATATTAAATGAAATATTAGGGGGCACAATCCTGGCATATTGAGAGCAAAATCCTGGCATATTAAATGGCATATTGGGGGGCAAACTCCTGGCATATTGAGGGGCAAAATCCTGGCATATTGAGGGGCAAAATATTGGCATATTAAATGGCATTTTGGGGGGCAAAATCCTGGCATATTGAATGGCTAAATCTTGGCATATTGAGTGGCTAAATAATCCTGGCATATTGAGTGGCAAAATAATCCTGGCATATTGAATGGCTAAATCCTGGCAAATTTTAATTGGCAAAGTGATGCTGTGGCATGGTCTGTGGGGCAAAATAACATGTACTATGTGGAAAGTGATACTGGCTAGTTCTGTGGGGCAAAGTGACACTGTGGCATGCCAAACCGTGTAGGTGCAATATGAGTGCAAGCCAAGTGCTGTGGGTGCAATATAGATGCATGGCAAGTTCTGTGGGTACTGTATGGGGCCGTGTTAAGTCCTTTAGGTGCAATGTGGGTGCAGAGGAAGGGAATAAAAAATAGGAATGCAATTTTTCAATAACATTTTTATTAAATAGAATATTAAATAATTCAAATAAGTATAAATAAAACTAGTTATAGAGAGATGTCTGTGTTTAGAGATATGTATTGTTTTCTAATTGTACAATTGTCACCTTGTGGGGCTCCTATGTGTCGCATAATTAATGGCTGTCCCATGTGTGGCATATTTATTGGGACCCATGTGTGGCATTATTAAGGTGCTCTTTTGTGTGGCATAATTATGGGGCACTTGTGTGTGTGGCATAATTAATTGGGCTCCAAGGTGAGGCATAATTTATAGGGCTTTGGTGTGGCATAATTTATGAGGCTCTTGTGTGTCATAGTTATGGGGCTCCTGTATGTGGCATAGTTATGGGCTCCTGTGTGTGGCATAGTTAAAGGGCTCCTGAGTGTGACATAATTTGTGGGGCTCCTGTGCGTGGCATATTTAATTGGCCATCTGACTGGCATTACTAAGGAATCTGTTTGGCATGGTATTAGAGGAAATCCAGGGGGGTGACACCCAGTGCTGTATTTACCGCGAGGCATCCTAGGCGGATGCCTAGGGCGGGCAATTTTTGGGGGCGGCAGCGCCCCCCAGCACTGAAATTTTTTTTTTTTTTTTAAAAATTAAAAATTAAAAAAAACCTAATACTGCCCCTTTAAAAAAAAAAAAGACCGCGCTTGCAGGCAGAGACGGAGGTGAGAGGGGATCGGAAGATCCCCCCTCACCATCGCTCTGCCTGCCAGGCTGCACGGGGAGCCGAACAGGCAGCACAGAGAAACCTCCGTGCTGCCTGTTCGGCTCCCCGTGCAGTCTGACACGGAAGTGCCAACAGGTCACGTGACCGGCGCGCTGACGTCATACGCGCGCCTGGTCACGTGACCTGTCGGCACAATCGCCAGGAAGCCGAACAGGCAGCATGGAGGGACCATGCTGCCTACCACCAGGGAAAGGTAAGTGCTGATGGGAGACAGTGTGTGTGTGTGTGTGTGTGTGTGTGTGTGTCTGAGTGTGATGGGACTCAGAGTGTGTGTGATGGGAGACAGTGTGTGTGACTGAGTGTGATGGGAGTCAGAGTGTGTGTGATGGGAGACAGTGTGTGTGACTGAGTGTGATGGGAGTCAGAGTGTGTGTGATGGGAGACAGTGTGTGTTACTGAGTGTGATGGGAGTAGGAGTGTGTGTGATGGGAGACAGTGTGTGTGACTGAGTGTGATGGGAGTAGGAGTGTGTGACTGAGTGTGATGGGAGTAGGAATGTGTGTAATGGGAGACAGTGTGTGTGACTGAGTGTGATGGGAGTAGGAGTGTGTGACTCAGTGTGATGGGAGTGTGTGTGTGATGGGAGTATGAGCTTGATGTGAGTCTGAATGATGGGGCATGTCTTAGGTGTGTAACGTGGGTGTGCAGCTTGGGTAGGGGGGTGCCCGGATTTTGTCTGCCTAGGGCAGCACAAAATCAAGATACACCACTGGTGACACCATGAGTTACTGAACCGGGTGACACCAACCCTAGTGACGCCTCTGAGCACAGGTAATATTGTAAGTGTCTATTTTCTACTTAATATGTAATGTACTGATTTTGGATAAAGTACATTTTACAACACGCATTTTGTTTACATTTCTTTTCTTATTATTTTCCTTTCGGTAATACTGATACAAACAAAAATAACTGTAATAAACACGTTATCAAATTCAAGTTGCAGACATGATGAAATTCAGCGCTAGCTACTTTAGATATCACTATGTAGAACTGGTACCAAATCTGCAGAAAAGTACCGTATAACAGATATGGATCCATGTGTTGCTTACTGTGGGGCTAAAATGAAAAGTTGTCTCGCAGTCTTGTAGCCAATCAATGCGGACTCATCATGGGGCACATATCTAGAAGTAACTTGTCATGTAACTAACAAGCAATACAAAATAGAGTTCTGACAGCACAGAAATGCAAAATAGCAAATCAATTTGCATTACTTTGCATTTCAGTCATAATAGTAAGAGCATACGCTACCTTTCCCAAATTATAAGCATAGATATTATTTCAAGCAGTGAAGTGTATTTCATAAGATATCAAATTAAAAATAATATCTGCATTAATCCTATCAAACATATTTTTGGGCAGGTCGTATAATATATGGAAATTAACTGCGTTGTGTATTCAAACAGAAATACTGCTATGTGGAAGTGCCAAAAGTAGATGAAGTTTCTGTAATTATCTTACTCAGGCCTTTTTCGTTTCATCAGCGGCAGTGATTTGATCCATGTGATCCTGATTGCTTGCAATTCTCCAGGGATCTCTATTTCATGCCCCAAACGTTTTTAGTGTGTGGAACAGATTTAAGTGAAGGGGAAAAGCAAGATTATGAGAGGAGCAGAAATATCTGGCTATCTTTTAGATTTCAAATAGAAAACCTGATAGAAATATGTTTGTATGATTATGTAAAATAATACTGTCAGTATGAAAGAGCTCGTCAGGCAGCGAGACTTCTGACAGTAAAAGTCATATTAATTACTAGTGCCATAAATCAGTCTATGTCGCAGCTAGAGAAACTGTGGTCTCAATTCCAGAGTTAGCGTGGGAGAGAACATGACAATGAGATTTGGTGAGAAGGTGTCATAGAATTTCAGTGAATCAGTGGCAATAAATAGTATTTTTCCAACAAGTCCTCTGTCTGTAATACCAACTAAAGTAAGTTTTTTTTGTTTTTGTTTATACTTGTTGTGGGGCTTTGTTCCAAACTAATTTCTTAGTTTAAGAAATAATGGGTAGATGCAATCTTCCCCATTATATAAAAAAGTGCTCTTAGCAGGATATTAACAGGCATTTTTTATTTAATATCCGCTGCAACTGTGGATAACGAGTGATATTAGTTATGCACCTGTTAATGCAGCCGCTAAAAACCTCAATGCTTTCTATTAAAGTTTACCGGAGCTGTTAACTGCACAAAAAAAGATTTTGGGAGATCTCACCTATGCACATATAGCAGGTTATCCTGAGATCTCCTGGAGCTCTGAGTCCAGTGATCACTAGGGTTGCCGCCTTTTATTAAAAAAAATGCTAGTCATGTTTTTGCCTCCATAGTTATAACATCGGTGTCAAGCCAATTTTTAACCGCACTGCCTGACAAATAATAGCCATGTGGCAACACTAGGTGCAGCCATATATTCCAATATTATAATAAATACACCTATACCATATTTCTTATTTTTTTAATGGTGACAGTAATACTTACCAATGTTCTTTGCAGAAGGAAATCAATTAGCTAATCAACGTAATTCTGTGGGACCCACTTCTTGATTAGTTCATTTATTTCCTTCTGATCATATGTGACTTATACATAGTGCAAAGCAGCAGTGGCTAATGTCTAGGTTGGACAGAAGCTTTTGTAATAAAATAAGTTTTTTTTTTAAATTTGTACTATACAGTTAATAGGTGCAATGAGAGAGCATCTAACATAGACAATGGGAAATATTCACTAAAAGGTGAGGAATACAGAGAGGGAGACAGACAGAGGGAGAGACAGACAGACAGACAGATGGAGATAGAGACAGAGATGGGGAGACAGAGACAGGGAGACAGAGAGACAGATAGAGAGGAAGACAGACAGAGAAGGGAGAGAGATACAGAGATGGGGAGACAGATAGAGAGACAGAGATGGAGATACAGATAGGAAGAGAGGAAGAGAGACAGAGTGGGAGAGAGATAGAGAGAGGGAGAGAGACAGCGAGAGGGAGACAGAGGGATTGAGAGAGACTACAGAGAGAGGGAGTGAGAGAGAACTGGGAGAGTCCACCAGTTTAATATTTAGCAAGTGATTTTAACTGTGCAGGATAAGCTGTCAGCTGTTCTGATCTTACAGAAAGCTGTTTAGTTCAGATTGATACATGAACTGATACAGTGTAACTTCCTCTGTGTTAGTTAGAAGATAATAGTTACCATAAATGATTATATATTCAATGTGATTCATCAACAAGCCAAGCAGGATAGATACTTCCACTGCAGATATTACACATCACGGTAACCGGCTGCTGCTGTTCGCTCTGTAGGTGATGCAAAGTAATAGCGCATGCTTCTTGCATTAAAGCTGACCACAATAAAAAATGCCACCACTACTAGTGGATCATTCACAATTCTCATAGCTAGGTCTGGGATACATATCCCTGCACCAAAAAATACCGGGCTGTGCATTGCTGGTATATAAGTTATACTTATATAAGTATAACTTACAATTACCGGCTGTGCCATTAAAATACCGGCCAGGTGGAAACCCTAGTGATCCCCCTTATGTCACCTCGCAAAATCCCCAATAACTAAACCTATACTCTGCATTATAGCGCAATTTACAACTTCTTTCAGAAGCTTTTAGAATCTGCCATGTATTTGTCGATTCTTTTCACTGTGCTGTGGAGGGAGCAGACCTGGCAGTGTCTCATGCGTCATTGAAGCTGTTTCACCAGTTTGTGGGCTAGTCCATTGGTCAATCAGGTGGTTGGGTAAAACATGAGCATATTATGCTACACATTGTCATTGGTGGCTGCAGGTATGCAAATTTAATTTGTTAATATTTGTGGATAAAATAGCTTTATTACATTACATGTACAATTGTGAAAACCATACATACTTTCAATTTTATGATTTTGGAGCCGATACATACACATTTTAACGTTTTCAGTGCTGCGGGGACAGTGCTCCTTAAAGCACTAAAAGTGTTCACCTACCCACTTCCCACAAAATAAATAAAAATAATTGCCCCCCTGGGGCCAGCAGCCTCCTGTGGCCCCTGAAAAAAAGTGGTCACCTCTAGTGACCACAGGCTGGTGTCATGCCCACAGTGATTAAAAATGATGAATCCCTCCAGGGACTTGGAGCTGGTGCTATGCCCCCATCCCCAAATAAATTCTTCTGGCTCAAAGGCCTTCAACTGAACAACATAATTGTTCACATGGAAAAGCAGGAGGCTATATATGACCGACCACTAGAGCTAAATGCACTGACTAACAACCTTGCTGAATAACCTTTCTATAACTCCACAATTGGTATATAGTTGTATACAGCTATTTACTGCACACAATGCGATATACAAGACATGGGAGAAAGAGTGATGTGTTTCCCCTTTTAGAAAGGGTGGAGGCACTAGTCACAGCCAGTGGCTGCTAATGACACAAGCACTCCTACTGAACTGGCAGTAAACACAAATTGGATTGGCAAAGTTTTGCCTGCCACCTCTGGTTAATAAAAATCTCCAAGATACCCCTAGAAACACATCGCTCTTGGCCCACCAGAATGGAAAATGTGAAACAAATGATAATATCTGGTGTGGCACCGAATTTCCAAATCTGCTTCTCAACCTCCGAAGATGTGGCTTTATTGATTGAATATATCTAGACTGTCATGAAATGTGTAAAAGCATTATATAGCAGACAGCCGACTCAATCATTATGACAAACGTGTACAATAAGGCCTATTTCATATCTTAGAAGCTGTGAATGCTGACTAAAACAACATTACTATTCATTATTCATGAGAGAGAATTGCAGGTAATTGACAAAGGTATTTAAGCTTAAGAAAGTCCAATGTTTACAGCTACCATGGACAACAGAATATCTCCGGCCAGATAATCTTTATTTAAGTTGAATAAAAAGATATATCCAGATACAAATGAAAAATATTACATTTTATAGGAGCTACATTGATGACCTGCTCTTGGTCTAGGATGGCCCAGTAGAGAATTTGGATGGTTTGTTAAAGTTTTTTAATCAGAATAATTTAAATCTAAAATTCACTATGATGTTTGATGGAAATAAAATTCCCTTTTTGTATCTCCAACTCTCTTACAAATCATGTAAAATTACTACATCTCTCTATAGAAAAGAATGTGAGGGAAATACTATTTTGCATGCAAGTTCATGCCATCATACAATTAAGGGTATTCCCATGGGACAATTGTTGTGCCTGCGACGCAATTGCACAGATTCCGATACATTTGTAAGTGAGGCTTATTCTTCACGTGCTAGACTTTTGTCTAGGGGCTAACCCTTTCCCATTCTAAGAAAAAGCCTTTGAACGCGTGGTCTATTCAGACAGACATGCTCTTTTGTCCCCAAAATTGACAGACAAGGATAAAAGAAAAGCAGTGGAGGATGCCCCATTGTTTATTACAACCTACAGCCAACAATTTCCAACAATCCGACATATTATTCTGAAACATTTTCCATTTTATATGCAGACAGTAGTCTACAGTCTGTTCTTGCAGGAGGGGGGTCAATTTATGGCAAAGAAGGCTGCTCCTTTGGGTAATCTGGTCTCTCCCAGTCTTTTTCAAACTAACCAACAATCCTCCACTTAGGTAAACAGAGTGGGGTGTTATAGATGTGGAGGACGTCCTTGCTAATTCTGTCATGCCATGCAGGTGGAGGATGTATTCACATCTTCAGTAACTAACAAGACATAGAAGTTAAGACACTACATTAATTGTAGAAATGTAGTCTACCTCCTCACCTGCATGTCTTGCATGAAGCAATATGTGGGTAAGACAAAGTGAGAGTTAGAGAACACCTCTCAGCAATAGCAGGGAGGAGAGAACCCCATTAGTACACACTTTTTGATCTGTAATTCAGATTCATATCTTTATTATGATTGATAGACAGAAAATGCAATATTATTATACATTGCAATACAGCATTAATACATTTTCTCCTCGTAACAGCTACATGGGATGGTACCATTATTTCTGCAAGCAGGGTGACAAGTAAAAAAGAATTGCAGACAAAGGTGCTATACCTATGTGGAAAGCACCATAACAAAATAAGAAACAAAAGCACCTGAAGATAGTAAAAGGAAAAATAACATGGCAGAAAGTGATGGGAATTAACTGGTGAAAAAAAAATAGATTTGTAGACGTAAAGCATGTAGATCACATATGCAAAATGACAAATATAGTTGTAATAGCCTTTCCGAGGACTATGAGGGGAAAGCCTTATTTGTGTTCTATGTAGCATATGTAAGGAACTTTGCACGGTAACCAAAAATTATATTACAGAGAAATTAATTTACTTTGCAATAAATTCTGCACAAATTCTTGCTGCCTCAAATTAAACTGTTGCCAAGACACTCTGAAAAAGTGGCAAACCAATAAAAAATATATTATTTGTTATTTGAATGTACCATTTTTGTTTTTTTGGTGGCAAATGACAGTTTTAGTCATGGGGCTATTCACTAAAAGGTGAGTTGAGGTCAGTTGCAGAGGAGTTGAGGTGAGATGGTAATATCATATCACCATTTTAATTATACATTATCTTGGGTGAGTTTTCCCAGTGGAAGATGTTCCAGGCGGCAGACAGACACAGGGAGTCACTTCAGTTGCCGATAGAGTGAGTGGACTGGGCTTTGGCAAAGATCCGTTGGAACCAGAAGTCTAAATAGGTAAATTCAATAGCTCCTCCCTAACATTTTCGTCCATTGAGGAAAATTGCAATGGATTTTCGTCATAGTTTTAGTCCTATTTACTTACTTTTTATTTACTTATTGTTTAGTTTTTGTCACTGAAAACCTGCAGTTGATGAAAACTATGGCGAAAATGTTAATTAAATTTCCAATGGAATGTAGAGAATAAACTATAATATATGCGTTATCATGTTCCCAAGTGCCCCATCTTATATGGAGCTGTTACAGTTTGGGGGCCTTGTTCCTTGGGTTATATAGATTGTTGGCACCCCTATACCATATAGCTATATAGCTAACTCCTCCCATTTACACATAGAATACTTTCTGGCCTTGCGCACTTTACCACTCCAACTAAAGTTTGCATCCTTTTTTTTCCAGTTATACTGCTTTCATAGTAATCAATTTCCACAGTGTCATATTGCCCCACAGGCAATCACTGCGTCACATTGTACCCACAGTACTTGCCACCTATGATTAAGCGCGGTTGTCAAGCGAAAAGAGTAAGGTCCTTTCCCTTACCTGAGTTCTGATCCGTGGAGTGTCACTTTTTATCTGTTTGTTACCACCATTTGGTACTATTAAAAGCACTTTCTTTCATGAATCGTTGATGCAGTGGTGTGCCCATTTGATTCCTTTTAACTAGCCCTAGTGTCACTTTTCCCCACAACATTGACCACAGTGTCACATTGCTCCACAGCACTTGCCACAGCCCTTGTCTACACAGTACTTGACAGTATCACATTGCTCCACAGTACTTCCCCCCATGCCACTTTGCCCAATAGTACTCGGCCCAGTGTCACATTATCTAACATTGGTCTCCAGGCTAAGCATCTGCCAAGGATCTGCTGAATGTCTGCTGCCTCCAGTAAGTGCTTAGAAGAGGGTGGAGGAGCTGAACAGGGTGGAAGAGCGGAACAGAATCTCCTCCATTCCTACAGAGCACTCCCAGAATGCAGATGGGGCATGGTCACATTAGGTATACAGTGTGGCACTAACAAGCTGTTTTGGGTCAAAGATGTCCCTGGCGAGATGTTTAACGGCAAAGTTGATTCTGTGGGAAGTGGCTAACATGTTGCTTAGTGAAGTCGTGGGGTCCAGGGATAATTTTCACTCCAAAGCCGTGAGCGATTTCTAGTTACGCCTCTGTGGAATGTGCCAACAATTGATTAATCAGGATTACAGGTTTATTAGGATGTTTTGTGGCTTTTAGTACTTTATAAGGCTTGATCCATGTGTTGAATTGCTTGTTTTCTGACTAAGAAAATGGCTAATCATGTTATTAAGTTGTAATTAATAAAATCATTTGTGTGACCTCATTTACCACAATTTCTTTCCTCACTCTCTCCTCTGTTAAATAATGGCTGGAAACGAAAGGAGTAACTTTAATGCAGATGACGGCATCCATTCATTAAAACTGAACTGACAAATGAACTGCAAAAATCAGGCATGAATAGCAGAGAAGGAAAGATGGGAAAATGTTGCATACTGCTTTTATATCCAATGGTCCTTAACCATCTTCCAAAAATCCTTAGGCTTTTATAATACATAACTGCATAGCTTCTAAGTGATTATTTCAATTTTTATTCAAATCCCTCCACCCTTCTTTGCTACTCTTGTGTTCTTTTCTTGGAGGTCATTAGATTTAGTGTATTTGAACGTGTCATGGATCATCACAGAAATAACACTGACAGTAAAATATAGGCAATACCACAGTATTTAAAGAGGTCCATACAGTACTATACAATTATTGACAATTCCCCACCCATAACCACACCTTCAGCCACTTTCCTTGAAAAAAATAAATGTTCTCCCTCCTTGGCTGTTTAAAATGTTGAGGAATATGTCATTTTGACAATGTGAATCTTTGCCATAAAAACATCTGCACAATGCTACTCGTTTTTAAAGTTTTTCATCAACTTACAATTGATAATGAAACACAGACATCTGAAGTGAATTAACTCAATGTTATCAAACTGAAAAGCTCCTTAATGTTTAATACAGCAACATAATCCAGTACTGTCAAATTAATGTTTGTACAAGAATGTGAATTAAACTGAGGTTTGTAGAAATTTTAACAAATATTTGCTTACACTTGTGTTCTCAAACTAATTTGAAAGTACTTCTAGACCTACTACCTGTAACATCCTGCTTTACATCCTACATCTTAGAGATATATTTTAAAAAGTGGAGCCTTCTATTTGTATTTATTATATTTATTGAATCTATCCACACTAATATTTAATTTACCCCTAACTAGTTGTTCCTCTATGGATGGTTTGTAATTCTCGATGATGGGAAATGTGGAAAAATATTGTTTTACAGACAGGGTAGTAGTATCTGCAAACACTATGCTATGACTATAACAAAGTCTAATAGTATGAGATGATAGAGTTTGGACATATGTAAAGATATCATAAAAATGAAGCATGGAATTTTCGAGATGGGCAAACCATTAGGACCAATTCGCTTTATGACAGTCTATGTTTATATGCACTGAATTAATAAATAAATTAAAACAAGAAAATAAATTAAATAGACTCATGAGTCAGGTTTGAAACTTGAATCACTATTTGTAAACCATATATACTGCAAACGTTTTCATCCACTGCAGTGGTATATAGAAATTAATTTATCCTATGTGTAGAGGAGAACCAGTTTGTCTTTACACTTCAGCCTTTACTGACATTGACTCTTACTATGCTGGATATTCATCCAGCGCAGCATTGTGAGAGTACAGTTTGCAAAATACAATGTTTTAATATATAACTTGAACTAAAAAATTATAAATGTATTGATGTAGCCCAAAAGGCTGGGCCCGGAAAGAGAGCGAGCAATATATCCAACATGAGCTGCCTGACTCAGGTTCACTTGTTATGTTGCCCACATGTGCAATGCAGTAAACATGGGAGGAGCATTGGTCCATAACTATAACTAGGGAAAGCAGACAGACATTACTGGAAAGGAAGACACTAAGAGAGGATAATGTCAATCCCACCTGCTACCCTCTCCAGGCAGTGCAAATGGATTGCTCACAGCTGCTGCATATTAGGAGCCTCTGCACAGTGCCTGAGACACTTAGAGCCCATTTAATGAATGTGCCCAAGATGATATAAACCTTGTCCTGTGGACAGAGCTAGATTTCAAAAGTCAATTGTGTTTCCAAATTGAACACACACACAGTATTGATAATTTCATTTAGAGACACTAAAAAACACAGCTCACCTCCATGTAACATATTCAGTTACTCTGGATACTGTTGTTTTTAGCTATGTTTTGTAATCTGAGTGGAATAGTGTATAGCCATTTTAACAGGTACAATTGCAAACAGGTAGCAGCTGGGCAGCTCTGGATGTGCAGCTGTAATGTAGAATAACTTAACCCATTGGATGCCGGTGTCTCTTATGCTATGTGCTTGGTCGACCAGCACAGCAAATCACTCCAAAAAACGCAGATCTGGTGCTCACGCTGTTCCAATCAACTATGCTATTATGTCCAAAAAATCAGTTCAATGGGAAACACAACAAACCACATTGATGGGAAGTCAATGAATTGCTAGAGAAAAACTCTACACATTTAACCATAAGTAGACTGGTACTCAAAGGGTCAACAGGATGCAATTCTAGAACTTGTAAACAGAATAACTTTTCATTTATACATAAAATAATTAAAGTGGTGGCAACCATGTACATGATTATTTCAGAATAACCTACCAGCACCAGGGCCGGCGCTACCCTAAGGCAGCACAGGTAGCCGCCTTAGGGCGCCACAAGGGGGGGGGGTGGTAAAATTCAAATTGCCCGCGCCCCCCATGCCCGCCATAAGGGGGTTTAGCCGGTCCGCGGCTGTGAGGGAAGCGGTGTGCACTCCCCTCCAGCTGCGCGGCTTCAATAAAGTTTGATTTAAAAAAAATACGACCGGAGTTACTCTCTGGTCACATTTTTTTTTTTAACAAACTTTATTGAAGCCGCACGGCTGGAGGGGAGCGTACAACGCTTCCCTCACAGCTGCAGACCTGCAGAGCACTGGGAGACAGCAGCAAGGAGGTAATTGGGGAGTATTGGGGAGGGTGGCAAAATCCTGGCATATTAAATGGCAATATCCTGGCATATTAAATGGAAATATCCTGGCATATTAAATGGCTAAATCGTGGAATATTCAATGGCATATTGGAGGGGCAAAATCCTGGCATATTAAATGGCATATTGAGGGGCAAAATCCTGGCATATTGAGTGTAAAAATTCAGGCATATTGAGGGACAAATCCTGGCATATTGAGTGGCAAAATCCTGGCATATTAAATGGTATATTGGAGGGGCAAAATCCTGGCATATTGAGTGGCAAAATCCTGGCATATTAAATGGCATATTGAGGGGCAAAATCATGGCATATTGAGGGGCAAAATATTTGCATATTAAATGGCAAAAAAATGGCATATTGAGTGGCTAGTGTGTAGCCAAGTTATGTGTGTATTGGCGTCACTGTGTATGTAAGTGGTAAGGGTGTGTGTAAGTGTGTCACTGTGTCTGTGTAAGGGTGTGTGTGTCACTGTGTCTGTGTAAGGGTGTGTGTGCATGTAAGTGTGTCACTGTGTCTGTGTAAGGGTGTGTGTGTCACTGTGTCTGTGTAAAGGTGTAAGTGGTAGGTAAGTGTGTCTCTGTATGTGACTGCAAGGGTGTCTTTGTGTTTAAGGGTTTCAATGTGTGTTAGGGTGTCAATGCGTGACAAATTTAGAGCATGCAAGTTGAATATTTAGATGTATTTCTTTTCCACACTATACATTATACTTTTATATATGTAAAATGTATGGAGGGTTGGTGGTGTGGGAGGCGTGGCAGGTCAGAGGAGGGGGGCACCAAAATGCACCTTCGCCTGTGTAGACGAAAATCCTTGCTCCGGCCCTGTCCAGCACCAATGTGTAACATGGTGGCATAAGTTTAAGCTATTCTCCATAAGCCAAACTAGATAATAGCCGGTCTTTTCAGAGCCGAAAATTAAAAACAACCAAATCTCTCTGAATGACAAATGGATGGTATTCAAGTGTATCAGGCCCCAAATCAGATGATCCAATGAATGACAATAAATTAAGGCACTCCTTAATATCATTAGCAGTGTGAATACACAGTATACGTGTTTATATATTTGTAAATATATTTATTAAACATTGAAACATTCTTACACAATATTATTAAAACCAATAAGCTGATAGGGTGATAATGCAAAACTCTACAGAGCAGATGGATGCCTTTTGCCCAACAGGTCTAACAGTTGCAGTCCAGGGTGAATGTCAATAATTCTACAAAGAACCTTCAGATCTGGGCCAAACTAAAGACTGTGCAGATATTTCTGGTTTGATATGCCCGGTATATGAAAAAAAAAAACCATTTAAATCATCCCACATAAACTGGATTGTGATAAACCTATCTATGATGTATTTAGATATTAAAAAGCCTTTGTGGTCACTACTAACACAAACAGGGATACCATATTTAAGCTACCAATGACATCATATTAATTCACCCTAATTGTACATTGTTGTAAAACAAATTCTATTGGGTTTCAAGGTTCCAAATGTTCATTCTATGAAGACAGGGAATAATGTATAAAAAACTTCCACATCTCAACGTGTCGGGAGAGGAATAAAAAGGTGCAATCGCTGTTTGCTATGTACAACGTTGTTTGCACCTTTTTTATAACTCCTGACACTTTGCAGTGCAGGACAACAGGACCTCCTCCAAACTTAGTTTCTCCGACACTAATCAGGCTTTCAAGTGCCTGATTTTTAATACGTTGGCTGTGCCAGCGGCAATTTTTTTCGGGAGTCTGCTTTATTCATAAACCTACTCACCGATAGCATCACTATTGGGTGCTATCTACGTGTGCTTTTACATAACCTCCACACTCTGTTTACTTTTACTGTGGCAGTAGAAGATGTAACCTGTAACTAGGGCCTTTCGTGCCCAAACAATCAAACATCAAGGAAGCTTATCACAGTATAATATGTACTGCATGCAATGAAGGAAGCTTCATCAATCCTGAGCAATTTAAGTCTTGCATCTTTGGACTAGATGCCCCATTTTTATCCACTACAGATTCCTAGAGGTTTGCCTGAGAACATGAACTGTAAGGAACTGACAATTAATTTGCAAAAGTCACGCCAACCAGCTAAGTTGGTTATACAGGCTTAATGCTTGCAATACAATTGTAAATTTATCACACTTTGGTATAAAAAAATTAGTTCACAAATTCTTAATACAGGACCAGCTTGTTTTCCACTGACATTACACTGCTGCTCATTTGTAATAGCAGTTAGCACAATATGAAACCTAAGCACACAGTGGCAGTGTCATATAATAATTTACGAATAGGCAGGCATATTGTGGCAAAACCTGGCTTTCTTAAAGGACAGTTCCATAATGACATAATGGTAATATTAACCTAATTTACAGTATTAGTCTATTGAGCAGTAATCATAAGAGTTAAAAGAAGGGTAATGCTATTTCTTTATTATTCTATACACCTCCAATTTGCCCCAGTACTGTTACATTAATACACTTCCGCCATATTTTTTCCTATTTTTTATGTATTCCTCAAAAACTCAATAAAAAAGATTTGAACAAAAAACAAATTAACCTTAAGAAGTTATTTTACTTTTCAAAGAAATAGGCATAATATATAATAATACTTATGGAAAGGTTCAGAGAATATATAACGCTTTGTTCTGACAGCAAATATTAGGAATATGAGAACACCACAGTGCGGAGTTTCTAAATGGCACAACATGTAATGTTCAAACAATTATTATTTCCATTTACATCCAACGCTAGTTTTAGGTTTTCACTGCTACACAGTATTTGAGTATTGTACCTTTCAGTGTGCACATTCAGGGCTAATTGTATTCTGAATGGAATCTGAACTACTCATACAATGCAGTTCAGTATGTTCTTAAGTACTAACAATAGCACATGCCAAGGGTGGTATATTCACAGTGCATTATTAGAATATAATTTGAAAAATAAAAAAAATAAATGTTCTAGATTGGTGAATCAAATACTGGGTTAGTTCAAATTTGTCAAAATTGAGTAGGAGAGGTGTTGCAAATGTCAGTTGCTTAAAGCTATCTTTAAAAAAAAAAAAAAAGCTATATGATTAAATTCACATATATGTAGGAAATCATATAACCTTAAATGTATTAAACAATGTTTTTGTTTAAAAAAAATTTATGCATGTATGTACTAAATACTTATTGATCAGAACTATATAAAACATATATATACCATATTTGTGATGAATATAGCAAACAGATAAGATTACATTATCATATATGATAACAGAGCTACCTAGCTAGTAGTTTTCAAACTCATCTTGAATTTATATTCCACGGAAATGAACCAACTTAAATGCTGGATGCTGAGGGTTGTGCCTTGGAAGAGTTAGTCATCAAAACTGTGCATGCACAGTATAGTTCTCACCACGGCAACGGAACTGTGCATGCACATGACTGTGCACGTGAGAATTGGGATTGCAAAACATGAATTCAGGACAGCAGGACAATAGAGCATTACAGAATGCAACATACATGACCTTTCACAAAGCAACTCACATGGTCATCTGTTGGATTCCACTGCACAGATATGTGGTCCAATTCAGTACTCGGGTATCAAAGGTCTATGATTAAGCTCTGGTTTAGCATGAAATGCATGTGGCGGATGTTAATACGACTACTGCCAATGTGACCTCATTATCTCTGCTTTTCTTTCTCTTCCATAAACATCAGATAAGGCAATGCATTGGTTGAACCTCTTCTCCTGCATTCTCATTCAAACTCACCTTTTACATTACAATCACACTTGTAGATATGATCATTGACAGCACTGCTCAAGGAGCCCTCCTGAGATCTACATTTACAAGTATGGGAGTGGAATCATGCTACTAACTGATAATGCACAAAACATCAGAAGTATTTTATACAATATGATATCATATTCGCAATGTATTTCAAGAATTGAAAGCTGTGTAACATAAAATGTACAAAAAAATGTAAAAATAAAAAAGAAGTCAAGGCCACTGGTGCCATTAACTGTTCCTTGTGAATAAACGTTTAGTGGTGGTTACTTGGGTATTTTAGTGACATGTTGATAGGCGGTTAGCAAACATAAGGTACAAGAGAAGTAACCATAAGCAAATATATATATATATATATATATATATATATATATATATATATGTATTTTATTGTGAGAAACAAAAATATCTTTGAAGCATGGAAAAAATAATCCTAGGTGGTCAGAAATTCTGTTCTAGGAAGTTGCAATAGTCATTGAGCATTGCAATTATAAAGTGATAATCTAAGTAATTTCTATGTGCGCATTATGGATTTGTAAGTTAACCTCTGGAAAGATGAAGGATCACATACATATTTCTAAAACAGAAATAAAAGCATCCCCTCTTTGAAGTATGACCCGTATTTACTCTTAGCATTGAGAACACCACTATATGTCCAACTAACCATGCTTGTTGTTTTGGGGCCATCTTTAACTCTGCTCTCTCCTGTATCAATCCCTTAAAAAAGTCTTGCCTACATCTGAAGAAAATACGAAAAATAAATAATATACTGCGCCTATATGTGACAGAGTGAGCAGCACCTAGACACAGCTAGTGTTCCACTTCGAGCAAAAAAAGTGCAACAAAAACAAAGGGACTGCTAATGAAAGCACTTTATTCATGAACATTTTTTCAAGGAATTCATTTAGCTGCTTTGATGAATCTACTGATTTTAAGTGTAAGATTTTATTGTGTTTTTAGTTGTTGTGTATTAAACATTTATACTTACATCCCTACCTTCTCTTCCCATGTGTGAGCTGTTTTAAGGAAAATACCAGGTGTTTCTTCCATTTACCTGTGGTGGCCTATTATCCCTGAGCAGATCACTACTCAGGTACATGTGAGTGGACTACTACAAGTGCAGCAGCACAGATTATATAGACACTGAGTATATAAAGTTTTGTTTCATTTAGTCACTTCCTGTGCTGCTGGAATACAATGCATTGTTTGGAATTTGAGTAACCTTGCTCTTGTACAAGTAGGAACTCTTAACAGTGCTACACATCATTTGATGACTTCACTTGAGAGACAGTAAATTCCATTCATTTGAATGAAATTATTTGCATTTGTTCCTGCAGCAAAAATAAAAGGAAATTGACTTTTACTTAGCTAGTGCGGACAGTCCTGCTTTCTTGTAAACTGCTGTAATTTAACAGTTTCATCTAGCTGTAAGTATTTTACATTTTAGGTAGTGCAAAATGTAAAACATGCATAGTAAAGATTTTTGGAAGACGCATTTTGGGCACCATGCTGTCCCTTTAAGCTGCATTATAGGCTTTCCATGCATGCTCAGATTCTTCCACTCCCACAAACAGTAAAACAATGGCACATGTGCAGGCCTGATGTGCCGATGGCAGATTGCCAACGATGTCCCACATCACAGCTACATAACAATAAAAGTGATTTATTTACTCCTTACAGTATCTTCTGAATTGCATTGTGACACAGTTGATATAACATTCATAGAGTCCCTAGCAGGGGCTGGAAACACTATGAATGTAAGAAAGTAAAAACTGAGTCCCCCACAAAAAATATGGTCACTTAAGTTAATTATTGACTCCAAAAAAAAAGTTTAGTTGTCGTTTAACACTGAACTGAACTGGGATCCCTTGCTTTGTAGTTTAAAGGAATTCATTTCATGGGCACTTTAATTAATTAAATAGAATAGTCCCCAGTGTTAAATGGCAAGCAATATATTTATAGTCATATAATTTAGCATCCTAGCCTTTCATACTGGCATTGTCAATAAATACAGAATCTCTACTCCATTATGGGGACTGGGCACAATGTGTTACACATGCAGGGCATAATGTTTCTTATTCATAAGCATTGTAATTTGTTGGAAGGGCCTAGGCACACATGCTTTTACTATACTTTGAGAAGGAAGGGATTAATGAGGAAGGTAGAACCTTTGCAAATAAATGACTAAGAGCTAGTGAGGTTTATAATGCAATGTAAGGCATTTTAGGATCTATTTTTGGTATTAATGAGAAGCAGGAACAAGTTTTATACAAATGTATATCAATTCCTTAAGAGACTGGTTATCTTTATATTTTTTTCCCCATTAAGATAAGAGAGGAATTAATTGAGCATAATTATCCATTACACCAATATTATGTAGCAAAATGGTGTTCTTGCACAGATTCTGCATAATTGGCTGTATAATTAGACCCATTAATAAGTTACGGTTGAACAGTTATTTGGTTTTGTCATTTATACAGTGTTGGACAAATACTATAAGTAGGACTTTAAGGCCTTGATGACATTTTACCCCATAGCAAAAAATTAAGTAAAAGTAAATAATAAAAAGAAACCTAACCATTACCGCTACACGATTAAAAACATTAGGTGAGTTTACTATTACATTGGCCGAGCAGTGGGATAATCGTTATTACATAAATAAATATATGGGCCAGATGGTAGAGTAATGTAAAAATAGCCTGGTCAAATGATCTTCTGGATCGACCAGTGTTCATTTTCCCATTACCTCACATTTTACAGAGAATAATGTAATCGAGACATATGTCTTTAGAACACAATTAATTTGATCATGTGTTTGAACACACTTAATGTTACATGTAAAAAAAATCTTAATAATAAAAGCAAAAGTCTGCTTCTTTTAAAATCTTCATATTTTCGCTCAGCTAGTCATTGTACTCGTTTGATTTGTTTACAATCACTTTGTATGTCTGATCGGTGTCTGTCTGGGCTCACAGTCTCTCACTGCTAGAGCAGAATAAGGCCGTAGTTCTGGAATGTCACTAACAGAGGGAAGAAAGTTAAGGTTCCTCAGTTAGTGAAATTCTAAAACTAAGGTCTTTTTCTGCTGGTGGAATTCAAAAACAAAGGTCTCCACTGTCTGTGACAGTTGCAGCTATGATGCCATGGCTGCCGGTCAGACGATAAACTGGCATGTACATTAAAAGGTACATGCCAATTTATCCTCACACTAGTGCATCTCATATTTTCACTTCTCCGTCTATCTTAAAAACACAAGTGAAAAAAGTTTAGTGGTACATTAATTTGACAAAACTTAGGCGTATTCTTAAATCCTAAATTAAAGGATTGTTTTCTTTTGGAAATCCCCATTTCATTTAGTTTTGCTTACGGACATCATAATGTTTCTTTAAAAATTATAATGATAACCAATCCGTCCAAGTGTGTTACTGCATCAATATCTTAGTCCACAGAAGTACTGATGACTGTTACAATACTGAAGGTTAAATACAATTGTTTATTTCTGCATTTTTTCCTTATGCCACAGCACTTATTTGTTATAGGTATCATGTGAGCCTTTTACTAAATATAGAGCACTTCCTATGGACAAGATGTAATACTATATGCATTTAGGTTTCCTCCTGTCCCCTCCATTTGCTGTAACCAGAGAACGCAGCTGCATAGGTTAATACATTGACTTCTCTTTTCATGCAAGGCCAGGGTGTTGTAAAAGGAACAAAGAAAAGCTGTATATGAGATTCACCTGGTTCATTTGTTGTCTGGCTTTATTAGAGATCTATAACAAGTAGTTGTAAAGGTTATGGATTATTAAATGGTCAGCATATTCAGAACTCATTCGTTTAACTTTGTTCAGTGGTTGCTGACAGATGGATGGCCTGTCTAGAGTGACATTATGGACTACTTAGAGATATATATTTTTTGTTATGTCTTTCAGTCTTCAAACAGTATATTTTGCATTAGGTAGGATGACCTAATGAAGATATGGAAAATGTATCCTACAGGGTTGCATTAAAATCAGTGCAATCCTACAGACTGGATTTATTTTTAAATGGTCACCAGTGACAGGGGAAATGTGATGGACTCGCCCAACTTAAGGTCCGTTAAAGCAGCGATGACAAATAATTCATTAATAAGTCACAATTGTAACAGGACTCAGATACAAGTCTGGCAGATAAGACACATTAAGCATTAAGGGTTAAACCAAATTACTATACTTCAATAGGCTAACCATAGTAATACACTATTGGTAAAACACAAACACCAGAAAAACATGATATACAGAGTGTTACGCTCTATCACTCAACACAGTTACGTCAAAACATTATGAAGGTAATAATACTGCGCTGCTTTATTTTTATATGAATACTCACCTTCTCGCCTCCACTGAAGATAAGATGTGTCCTTAAATTAAGTTCTTTATTCACATATAATGAATCTTTATTGTGTTGCCTGGACCTAGACACAGACCCAACAGACAAGACACAATCTGTTCTGAACTACCATACCATACTATGATAGGATGGTCACCCTACCACATCAGAGAGAACACATCTGTAATTGATAACATAGTATACTGTACTTCACGACCCTACAACAGGTCTTTAAATGGTAATGCCTCCAAGTACTACTATAAAAGCCACGCTGCTATGTTTATTATTCATGTCTATATGTAACTACCTACCTCTGCTATATCTATGTACCTATTTTACTTAAAAACCCAATAAAGAAATATTAAATAAAAATAAGTCACAATGTTGGGGGTGAGGGGCCAGTTCTCAGTGACCTGGCTAAGCTGGTGTGCTATCTGGATGGTGATTGGGTCAAACTTTAAAAAAAGTCACAGTAAGCAAAAATTAGCATTAGACACCATCTCCAACGTGGTACAGTAAGGGTTCTACTCAAAATGCACCAACCCATCACAAATTGGATTCAGATCAGGCATAATAGCCGAATTTCACAAGCAGCTAAAATCTGGCTATTCAATACCACTCAATTCATGTCTGAAATGGCAGTTCAGGCCACTTGGAAACCAAAGCATCAAAGGAGTTCGGATCGGGACATTTTCACCGTGGAAATTATAGATTTTTTTGTGCTCAAAATGCCCTGAACATGCTTCAAATAGATAGATAATCAGAAATTACCCAATTTTAATTCTCCTTTTCTGAGAAAGTAAATTAAGTTGAAATTAAAACATTAAACATGTGATGCATTTTTTTTCTAATGCCAGCACATTAAAATTAGGGGTAAAACTGGGGACCAGACTCTGGGAAAATGCCCCTGAACCTCTAATTATAAATATAATTCCTCCCTAAAAAGCCCACATTAAAAATTATCTAACCCTCTGCCCAGTCCAAGCCCAACCAAAAATGTTTAAATTCCCTACATACCCCTACCTCTACCTTGCCCAGGTAGGAGATGAGTCTCCTTTGGGTGTCGGGGGGAGGGCAGTGAAAATTGTAGGCTTCGTAGACATTGTCAGCCAATCAGAAGCCTTCCAATTTACCATTGGTTGTTTTTTAAAAAAAAAACAAAAAAACAGGCAATGGTACGACTGGGATTGGAAGGCTTCTGATTGACTGATACACAAGTTTAATTTACAGGTGACTTGTCTATCTGGGCAAGATATATGAAGGTGTGATAGGGTAGGGAATTACTTTATTTTGGGCCTTTTGGGGGATCTATGGTATGGCGCTGACCCCAGGTCTATGCTAGGGGTGCAGGGAGCGATTTGGACATCTCCTAAACCCTGTTATTGTTAGGGAGGCCTTGGCTAGCATAGGGGCTGGAGCCATGGGGGCTGGGTTTTTTTAGGTTATTATTTATTTATTTTTCTTTTTGGAAGGACTTTAGCAATTTAACAGGGACCATTGAATCTAGGCCATCAATGTATTTCACACAAATTCCATCCCCATATTCAGACAAGGTTATGGGAAAAACATTTTTCTGAATAGAAAACATAAAATTACCCTTTCACTGGTCAAATCTTATCAAGAAGTCCACAAATTATCTACATAGATAGATTTACTTTGCCTCTTGCTGTGCAAACTATTTATTTGAGAAAGTGTTTCCTACTTGCATAAACTTGCTTGAACATTACTCCCTGCAAAGCAATTTCTACCTTGATCATGAATTAAAAATAAGGAGCTTGAATGTCTGCCTCTGCAGCCCGTCACTTCTATAAATTGATGTAGAGAATGATCAATCTGATTAATGATTAATGGAAAGAGCACACAGAGGGACTAATAATTGACCCCCTCATTCATGGCACTTATATGATTCCAGGCTTATCGAAAGGAGATATTAAAATGAATCACAATCAGTCCATGGTTAATGGGGTATATTTCCATTAGCATAAGCTGATTGCAAAAAATGTCTGGACCAAACTCCCTTTATGTGAATGCAACAGTATCAAAACCACTGACCTACTGAACAATGGAGATAACAGTGCTAGAGATTCCATTAGGCCTATTTGCACAGCAGTGATATTAAAATAAAGGCCACATGGCTATATGCAGATAAATATAAAGTTTAACATAAATTATGTCAGAGTTAAATTAGCATTATCCCCTTCACTATTGACCCAATATTGTGTTGCAGCTCACACAAGCACATAACAGTCACAATTAAGGAAAAAATTGAAATCCACAACACTGAAAAAAAAAATGTTAAAGAGGAAGTAATGCCAAAATATTAAAACAATTCATAAGCTGTATCTGTTTTTCTGAGTTACATTTTAAATTATATTTTATTTTAATATCACTGATATAACAGGGGAGCAACCAAGCCCTAGAAAATTAGTTTTTATATAACTAATATAACAGGGGAGAAACCAAGCACTAGAAGATTAGTGCTGGTGCTGCAATATTGCTCTGTTATAAGGCTTTCTATCAAATTGACCAATAAACACTGTGTCTGCCACTGACAGGCTACAAACAAATCTCTCCTACATAACCTGTGATATCTTCACAATTATACAAAGGTAAGCAATTTAAAAAGTGGAAAAATTAGTCATAGAACATGGCCAGTTAAAGTAAACCATGCAATGCTTTACAAAAGCAATGCAATACTTACAAGCAAAATACAAATAATGCCCACTAACTTATGAAACAAGTACAATTTGAGAACCAATACAATGTATAGTTGTCATGCTACAACCCGTGTGCAGGCACATTCATGTTGTATCCAGTTTCTTTTCTCTCCTTGTATTCCTGCTTATTCTTATACCTGTTTTTGCCCTTTCTTGTATCCCTGTCCTGAACCTTGATAGAGGGCTTCTCACTCCTGTGCCCTATTAGAGGGATTCCCTTGCCCATTCCCTATTGGAGCGTTTATATCTTCGGTGCTTCCATGTTCCTTTGCTCTCTTGTGCTGATCCATTCCTGGTTTTTCTTGCTGATTATTTTGTTCCGATCCATTACGGGTTTTCCATGTTTTCTCCTGCCTTGTTTCACTGCTCCTATACTAATGTGCTTTGCCCATTTGTCATTGTTTGTTTCATTCCCCAGCCAGTCCTGCTACAGGTATGTCAGGTCTTGGTGTCTGTTTTTTTGTTTAGTTTAGTTATTATTTTAGGCAGGTACTTGATTATGTGAGGTACCTTGATGATGGTGGCAAGCCTATAATCTCATGGCAATTTGGTGTAACTAAACCCTCACTATTTATCATCTCAGATTCCTAGGCTAGTCTTGTATTTATGTCTGTATGTTTGTTATGTTTCCTTACCCTCTTTCCTTGAAGCACCTAAGGATTCTAGCTCCTATGTCCTCTCCCCATATCTCGGTTTCCCTTTAGAAGCGTCTGAGGACTTCAACCCTTCCTGCATGTGAACTCCTGTACAACATTCACTGCAATCTGGGTCCTGTGTCCCAGTATTCACAATAACCTAATATATTCTACCTGAAAAAAACAAAACATTGGCAAATAAAAACTTTTTAGTTACAGCATCACATAAATGCACATGTAGTATCACAAAATGGATTTCCAAAATGATTTTACTTTTATATTTTGCAGCACTTTTCAATTTACCATAGCTCATTATTTAATGAATAAATCTCACATATTTTAATTAGTGAAATGTGTCAATGATTCCTACAACCTACAAAGAAATACCTTAAATACTGCAAGCTCTATGCAAACATTTCCCTGTTGACTGCATAGCCCAAAACATGATTTTTACCAGTTTTGCAATTCAACTGAAATAAAAGGATTTTAATTACATATCCACTGATTGCATTAGGCAGTGAAGAGGGGTTTCACATAAAGATCTAGCAAACTTAACTGTTATTTTTCTGAGTTAAGTTATCATGATCTTGCAACTTTGACTTGGATGGGGATCTTTGTTAATTTAGCAGAGAATGTTACATGGAATACCACAGTGACTAAGTAGGACTTCATCTGTAATTACAATTTTCTTCTATCACACCATACACTATCCAACATAACAAAACAAGCGTAGTTGCCAAGAGTCCAAGTTTGGTAGGCACAGTACAGAAAGCAGAACGTCTGTACCAGGTTACTGCTCATCACAGTAACTGATACATACAATATATGTACACACATATATATATATATATACCGGCCAACAGTTCCGCTTTGCATGAGACAGTCCCGATTTGGGAGCTATGTCATGCTGTCCTGCCGTGATCTACCTCTGTCTCGCTTTTTGGGACAGAGGTAAAGCTCAGTGGGACAGCAGATCCTGGCTTCAGATGCCAGGATCTAAAGTGGCTGTCAGTGTTACTTCACATGTGTCTTTCCCCCTCCCCAGACTCCGGTGTCCCGATTCGCTCAGGAGGTATGATATTTATACTTTTTTGTAACAAATGGGCCTGGTTAGAATTCCTAATTTTTTGTATAATGTTCATACTGTTTGAAATTAAACAATTCTGTTTCTACCATTTTCCTCTCATTTCTAATATTTTCAAAAAAAACTCACTTATTCATTTATTTTAAAATTGTTGTAACAAGTGCTCCTTCATTTGTGGTTCTAAACCATATACTTGTGTGCACTAAATGTAAAGCATCAGTACACAGCAGAGCTACACTGACCAGGCAAAATTCCATGTCTGGCACAGGAAAAGCATGCAGCACTCTCACTGTGTTTAATAAATCAGCAGCATCTTTGAAACAAGCATGATACATCAGGGAATCACAGGAGAGGGCCTTGTCTGAGTCACACATGCGATAAACCAAATAGATGTTTGAATTACTCTTCTGCACTACACTCCCTTCAGTATCTGAAAATAACAGGTAACAAAGAAATGACAAGACTCTAAATAGAGCAAGCACCCACTCACATCCTTGTATTACAGCTGTATTGCAGTCTCAGCTACAAAATAAACAGTGAAGGCTTTCCCTCCGTCTGAAATGCAGAGGGTGGTAGCTATCTCTCCCAGGCTTCATCCTCTGAATGAAAATTAAGCTCAGTAACATTCAGCTAATAGACAAAAATGTTTCATTTTTGTGACATGGCAGCTTGTGCCTTTTTTGGAAATAAAGGTGTTGTTCTTTTGTAGAAAACAATGCGCATTAAAAAAAACATCACGTTTAGTCAATACACTGTGGAGAAGCCATTATGAAGACATTTCCGATATGACAATAATAGATAATAGTATATAAAGCTATATTGTAATACTATAATACTATTTTTCTATTGAGGCCTATGCTTTTTCCTGTTTCTCCTTTGTGTGATAATTCGTAATGACAACAGTGACATCATTCAGGAGAGACGACTTATATATGGTTTACTGTTAATATGGTTAGTCCAGCAAAATATTTTTGAAACTTTCCCTTTAAAACCCTTGGTATGAGAAATATAGAATTTGCAGGTGCTCCATTAGTTGTGGGAGAATTCATCTTTGCAGAATGTATCTCACTTAACAAGCTCCCAGGAGGAAGTATATTTAGGACACAGTATACTAAGCTAAAATGCTGCTTTAAGAGTATTGGATCTGTTCTGTTAAGTCATGAGTTTCTTGCTGTAGCCCTTATAAATCCCTCACAGTGCAGGTTTGTACAATATATTTTCATCACTACATCAGTGGATAGGTCATTCAGACAAATTCACACAAAACAGGTCAAGCAGGTCACAATAAAGGGCACCATGCTATTCTGTACAGTTAGTGGTAAACTAGTTCAATTCTACCTAACTAAGACATGATGTTTACACATGGTTGACTTTACTGATGTCAGCTTGCTTCTCTTTCTTTTATAGATGTGTATGTAACATTAGTTAGTTATAATGTACGGAATGATGTGATGTACAGTGAGGGTTAGATATCTGTAGGAGAGAAACAAAACACTTGGTGTTTGAAACCGGCTCTACTTACATTTGCTATGGGAGCGGGTGCTCCACCGCGTTGATAAGACATGATCAGTAGGGAGACATGAAAAAGATGTGGTAAGTAAAAAGTGCTTTGTTAAGTGAAAAGGAAGCCAAAAAGGTAACACAGATTTAAAAAAAAGGCAAGGAGAGGACCACACCTTACGCGTTTCACGTGTTGTAACGCTTAATCATAGGTTAAAATTAAGCATTAAACGTGCGAAACGCGTAAAGTGTGGTCCTATCCTTGCATTTTTTTTTAAATCTGTGTTACCTTTTTGACTTCCTTTTCACTTAATAAAGTACTTTTTACTTACCTGCATTGGAGAGTGGAGTGCACATCTTTTTCATGTCTCCCTTAGATATCTGTAGGCCCTTACAGGCCATAAGGCATGGATGGTAAAGGCCTCATGGAACGTATAGGTGCATTTATTCAATTACAGGTGGGGAAATAAGGTGTGCAATCTGGAAGAGATTGTGTGACAATATCACGAGTGGAACAACAATCAATCTTCTTATAGGAAGATCATGAGGGGTAAATGGCTGCAGAAAGGGCGACACTGAAGGAGAAAGATGGATAAAAGCCATTAGAAGCTCAGATTGGACAAAGGAGGTAAGTGAAGGGGCACAGAGGTGGTAAAAGGTTTAATGTGGAGTTGGCAAGCAGGAATCTGCTAACTCTGACACTTTGTACCAAGCGCTACATAAATTGTTGGTGCTGCTAGTAGATTTTAATATAACGTTTAAAGGCCAATGGCGAAAGAGTAAAAATAATGAGTAACAGGGTTAAAAATGGTGGAAAGACTTTTTGTACGGTAAAGCCACCCGAGAAAAATTACCAAAAGCACGTTATACAAACCAAAAATAGCCGGTAGCTTAGCTTACCACAATTATACTCCTACTATCTCTAAGCACAACTAGCAACTACCCTTTCCCTAATACCCAAACCCACAGACTTCAGATGGGTGCAGCCTTAGATTGATCTTTGCCCTCAAGCCAACCTTAATGACCAAAACAAAACTTAGCAAATAGTCCCACCATATCTCTCTATAATGACATGGGACTACCCACAACAGAAAATAAAGTTTTTTTGCAACCCATTTTGTATGCTGCTTATTTTCCCACGATATTTCCAGTTCTACCCAACCAAAAGGAGCCATATCCCATCTATATTTCCACATTATGGACAGAAACTGTCCCAATCGCTCTACAAATATTTAAAAAAAAAATTAGACAAGGCCAGCAACTCTCAAGGATGGACAGAAATCTACTCTAATAGATGGAAAGCTTCCTACACCCTCATATAAGAGAATTGCCTCATTGTTTTGTCAAAATGGCATCTTACATATGACTTCACCATAAAGTACCTATAAGACACAGTTGACAAAACCGCTTAATCTTCAGCATTAGATTAACAATATATAGCACAGAACTGAAAGACCGTAGCACCCAATATCAAACAAGAAGATGATAAAATCTGGCACATAAAAGAAAACAAAATACAGCATATCTGGACCCCTGGATCTATGAATTTACTCCACCCAGCAAAAATGCACTTCTCAACTCAGATATATGACCACTTAATCTGTACTTGGACCGATTCTCTTTAATATTTTTATTAGCGATATTGCAGAAGGTCTTGTTGGCAAAGTATGTATTTTTGCTGATGATACAAAGATTTGCAGCAGGGTTGATATTCATGGAGGGATAAGCCAAATGGCAAATGATTTAGCTAAACTAGAAAAATGTGGCAGTAAAAAACTAGAGCAGTGGCAACTGACATTTAATGTGGACAAGTGCAAGATTATGCACCTTGGGCGTAAAAACCCACAAGCAGAATACAGTCCTAACCTCAACATCTGAGGAAAGGGATTTAGGAGTAATAATTTCAGAGGACTTGAAGGTAGGTAGGCAATGCGATAGAGCAGCAGGAAATGCTAGCAGAATGCTTGGTTGCAAAGGGAGAGGTATTAGCAGTAGGAAGAGGGAAGTGCTCATGCCATTGTACAGAGCACTGGTGAGACCTTACTTGGAGTATTGTACGCAGTACTGGAGACCGTATCTCCAGAAGGATATTGATACTTTGGAGAGAGTTCAGAGAAGGGCTACTAAACTGGTTCATGGGTTGAAGGATAAAACTTACCAGGAAAGGTTAAAGCATCTTAACATGTATAGCTTGGAGGAAAGACGTAACAGGGGGGATATGATAGAAACATTTAAATACATAAAGGGAATCAACACAGTAAAGGAAGAGAGTATATTTAAAAGAAGAAAAACTACCACAACTAGAGGAAATAGTCTTAAATTAGAGGGGCAACAATATAAAAGTAATATCAGGAAGTATTACTTTACTGAGAGGGTAGTGGATGTATGGAATAGCCTGCCAGCAGAAGTGGTAGAGGTAAACACAGTCAAGGATTTTAAGCATGCGTGGGATAGACACAAGGCTATCCTAGCTATAAGACTGGGAACGGGGGACTAATAAAAGTACTCAAAAAAATTGGGCAGACTAGATGGACCGAATGGTTCTTATCTGCCGACACATTCTATGTTTCTATGTTAAGACTGTCACAAGAGCATCTTTCATCTTTGACCGTCACTTAGGAACATTAGCTCTAAAACAAATTTGGAACACCCACATCACACCAACACCTTACCCCTTCATCTACTTATGCCCACCCTTCATTATACCCTCTCTTGTCCCCCATCCCCTTGAACCTTCTAATTAAAATGAACTCTAAAACCTCCTTATATTCTTCTCTTACTATTTTATTTATTTTCCAGTTTAATATTTGCAATTTATGATGTTAAGATGCCATACATCATATATGGTCATGTGTCCCTAAACCCATTGTATGCCAGTGCCCTGTTTTCTTTATAAATGTAAAAAAAATCACAATAAAAATTTACATAAAAAAAAAAGGTGTAAACAGGCTTAGATTAATTAGAGTGGTAGAGAGTGGATATAGAGTTTCAAAAGCAAAAGAGGGTAGGGACATATAAACTGAATGCCAGCTGCAGAGGGAAGACCTGAAAACAAATACAAGTTGTTGTTTTTTTTTTTTTTGTTTTTTTTTAAATAATGGGAGATAAAAAGAGGCTATGGATAAAATAAATAGAAACACAAGCTGTCAGTGAATGAGGTGGAATATTTTTCCCCTTACCCAACTCTTTTCCATCTCTTTCTTTTCTGTTATTTTTCTATAATTATTCACCTTTTCTCTACTGAGCCACTTATGTTTTTGTATGTCGCTATAGCAAATGTTTTTTTCTTTCTACTGCCTTCAATTTCTCTTTCCTGCTAGGTTCACAAACATGTTGTCCTGCCAATGAGCTGGTGCATCTGATCTGAGCATAATGTTATCATAACTTGTAAATATGCTACTGGTTTAACCTGAGAAGATACCAAAGATAAACTACCCAGGGTAGTTTAAGAGTAATCTTAAATAGACAAATCAAAGAACAGTTAGCTGCTGTGTATCCAAAAATAAAAAAGTCAAACTCTGAGTGATCTTTTTGTACAATAAGGAGGTAACAATACATTTTAACTAAAGTAATAGAAAATAAAAGTTAAAATGTGAAAACATCCTCAGACCTTATAACCTATACATTAATCTCAAACATACAGGTTCATGAAGTCGCCAATAGTCACTCACTGTTAAACACAGCACCAAGTGAAAATCAGCCACCATAAGCTTGCACATTGACCGTCCTTGCTGATTTCCTGGACATGTTATACTGACAGCACCAGTAAATAACTATTGCTGGCTAGGTCAAAGGAGTGAGGAGGAAAATGGCACATTACTCCTAAAGTGCATGCTGTTCAGACTGGGAACATTGTAGAAACATATTTTGCAAAAGTTATTCTTGAAGTCTAGTGATCATAGAAACAAAGAATCTGTTGGCAGATAAGAACCTTTCCGGCCCTTCTAGTCTGACCTATTTCTCCCTAATAATAAATCGGAATACTTTCATTAGCTCCTTATATCTATGATAGCCCAATGCCTATCCCATGCATGCGTAAACACCTTTACTGTATAAACCTCAACCACATCTGCTGGAAAGCTAACCTCTACTACAGTACATAACATACATGGAGTTATGTACATCTTATTATGTCCTTAGCATCAAAATTCCATTGGTGCCTATAGTGTTTGCACCACATTTAGAGCATTGCTGCTAAATCACTATTTATACTTAATATCTAATGTGTGCCTTATCCTAGAGTTCGTCAAAAAAAACTTATCAAGGAAAGGTGCACTGTGTCATTGCTACATGTTTCTACTGCTCTCATATTTCTGAGGTTTTGGAACCTTAGTATTTTGGTTGCTGCTGTCTTAATCTCCCAAATGTAGTGCTTTGGATTTATAGGTCTTTATCATTGCAGATATTTCTTCTGATGTGTTGTTTCAACTCGAAAAACTTATTCTCAGAAAGACTCCTACAGCATGTATACAGAGCTAATGTTTTGAAGGTTAACTGAAAGCATGATGTAAACTCTGGATTTCAACAGCTTCTTTGTGGTTGCAATTAGCTATGATAATAGATGGTTTTAAAGAGCTTTCTTTTAAGTGGGAGAGAAATGATAGCCCTTTCTCTGCAGACAATAGACACTGTGAGGAAAAAATAACTTTCTCCCAAACTCCACTTGTTTCGAGAATTATATTTTAATAAAAATCTTTTTTTTTTTTTGTAACTTTCTCCACCCAGCATGCCAACGATTTAAATGTATTCATAATTCAATATTTTGTTCTGTTTGATCATCGTGGTAATTGCAGCTCCTGTCAGTGACGTAGCTAGGGGGTTTGAGAGGGCAGTTCGCCCTGGACGGGACTTTTATTTGAGCGGTAGTTTTCCCCATTGAAGAGTCTAGATTTAACCCCTTTGTGAGGCTAGGACTTTCTATGCCATCCTAATTTGCAGGTCCCAAGAGTCCAGTTTGATATGGAAAATGTAGCTGACACTCAAAGAGAGTTCCGGTTCCATTTTTGTAAAACGCACCAAGCCCAAACGTCTGGGTTCAGACATGCCTCCGAGACATCACAAGTGACATCACAAGGTCTTGCAAGTTTTTGGCAGGGACCCATAGGGTTTATTAAGACCTTGATTGGTTCTCTGCCATAGTGTCCCTGGCAACAGATCACACAGCTAACACAGCTAATATATAAGAAGAAGCGGGTGCAGAAAAGCACCTGAAAAGTTGCAAACCACATTCAACAAACTTTTCTTTGAGCAATTTCTACACATACAAGCATTGGGGTGTATACATAAGACAATGGTGATTACCCCTTAACCTAACTTCCCAATAATGTTAAGTATGGGATAGTTATACAGAACCCATAATGATTGTGTAGTTTTTTTTTTTTAAATGCATGTGCTCAGATATTTAGCATACTGGCATTTCGGTAAACAACTGGCAAAGCAATGCAGTAACCAGTAATGTCAAAAATATGCTGCTACGAACAGAGGAAACCCAAAAGTACAGGATTTCAGCTTCACAGGGCTTTCAAATAGCCTTTCCAAATCCTAAGCCACAGCTATGCTTAAATGGGCTAAAAGATATTCAGAAAATATACTTATTTTGTAGGATCTTACCTAGCTTGAACAAACAACAAGGCTTATATAAATCATAAAAATGGAAAATCTCATGAAACAAGCCGTGCTTATTTATGTTCTATATTTGTTTCTTTACAACTGTCATTGTCACAAGTATAATGCTACAAATCTTAATGTATCCTTCTGCAAATTAATCATGGTGCCTGGGGAATGAGATATACTTACTTACTTACTGACCATACTGTTTCGGACCAGGTAACTACTATAAACACACTGACATTGCAACTGATCTTTATTTACAGCTCTCAGAGTAAAGCAGTAATACAAAAACTTGACTTACACAACGTGACAATACTAAGGAAAGTACACTAACTAACCATTTCCTAATTTCAGGGAGAAGGTAAATTATTTATTCTAGGAGTGTTACCACTAATATTTTATATAATAATAATAAACATAGAATGTGTCAGCAGATTAGAAGCATTAGGTCCATCAAGTCTGCCCAATTTTCTAAATATTTTGATTAATCTCCAGTTCTCTATCTTATATCTAGGATAGCCTTGTGCCTATCCCACACATGCTTAAAATCCATGACTGTGTTTACCTCTACCACTTCCGCTGGAAGGCAATTCCATACATCCACTACCCTCTTAGTGAAGTAATACTTCCTGATATCACTTTTAAATCTTTGCTCCTCTAATTTAAGACTATGTCCTCTAAACATTGTTCAAAAGTACGTGTTCATAAAAAAACAATGACACAGGGCAGGTTTTTTTTTTTTTAAATTAGTCATATAATGAAATGTGAGCTTTTCAAACATGCTGAGAGATGTTGATGCCCTCATCCTACATATTGACCATAACCTGGATAATCCTGATTTATAAATGAAGATGTTGCATTCATTGTCATTACTAATCTGGTGACACTAAACTTGATGAACTAAATTAGTCTTATGTTTGATTTTTTTTTTTTATGTACGTTTTGCATATTCTATGCAAGCTATCTTACTGTTAACAAACTACAAACCGTGTGATGAGAATTTTAGTTTATCAACAGTTATGTAGCAGTAATATAGTCCACCTAGTGCCATCACAACGATTTAATAACTGTAAAATAAAAATAACTGCTATTCCTTCTTGAAAGCACTATCCCAGCCCCACACACCCCTCAAAACATCAAGAACAATAACAAACATTATACATGTTGCTCAATAACAGATTTTATTTTTTTCTTATTACTTTTTGGAAACAAGAAACGTTGTTAAGTGAGAAATGTATCTTTGGAGACTAGGTTTCATCAATCTTTGCTGATTCATGAGCAGGCTACTGCTTTCTAACCCTGCTCTTTGACACTGTTCGAGGGAGCATTTTTCCTTAATAGTAGTTATAATTGTTGTTCAGCAATATTCACAGTAAACCTGGTTCTGTTTTCATGTACTATGCAATCTAAGTGGGTGGTAATTGCCCTTAAGTTTTCTATGCATTAGATTGTCCATCCTGTTGATAAGGAGCATAACACTTCATGTGCATTATTTTATTCCAACATTAAATTTACAGGCATGATGTAGCCTGCTGTAGAGAGGTCTGTATTCTTATATTTGGAAATGCAGACAAAGCTAGATAAATTTGACACTTTTTTCAAGTCTGTTGAGGAGGAGAAAAATCTGAAGGCCAAGAGCAAACTTCTTACCATAGCAAATTGATAATCAACACAGCTTAATTATTTCCTTATTAAAAAAAAATAGGTTTGGTAATCCTTTAATGCTAAGAGTCTATATGTTACCATTCCAAATTTTCATTATCATATCATTTCACTTTTTTGGTTTCCCTTTTTTGCAGCTGCCCATCATAATGTATCGCACAATATTTTTCCGAAACTAATTGTGCCCAAACAACAGTCTTAAGCCTACTTTAGCCATATGTTTGAAATTCCTTTCTCAATTGCCTGCAATTCTCACATGAAAAAATGCTGTGAATCTTCCAAAAAATATCAATCTTATGCAAAAAATGTTTAAAAGCATGCATCACTCACTGGTCCACGGGTATAGCCAAAGTTTACACGAAGACAATTTATTGTAAGTAGAAAGAATGATTCTTGAAGAATCATCCCAAACTGAACTTAAAAATATTAATAACCGTAATATTGCATAGACGGTTCGGCTCAATATGATAGCTAGTGGTTAATGATAATGCATTATTATAGGAGGCATATGTATAAATCTATATCCTGAGACCACAGTATTAATTAATTATACATTATATATATATATATATATATATATATATATATATATATATATATATATATATATATTTCTATTGCAGTTTTATGTGACATGTCAGAAGAAGGGGCATCTCCTTCCTGGTTGATTACACTCTCTTTCTCATCGATAAACATATCACCTTACATCAGATTTATGACTTTACTAAGAGAAGGACTTTAAATCCTATTGTTCTGTATCAAATTTACCCAGGAAGACTACAACAGAACTTACTGAGACAAAAAAGTGATGCATTTTGGCAAGCAATGAAATGCAACCCAACATTATTACATTAACTTTAAAGGACAAGTAAACCTTTTTTAACCCATGCCTACTAATATGTTTAAAAAAAACATGTCATTTAATAAGAAATCTGGCAATCTGAATTTCCATTGGAAAAAAAAGTTTAATCAAAAAAAAATTACAATTACAGCAGACAGTGAGGAAGTGCACTAATGCGTTTCACATGTTACCACACTTAATACGTGAAACGCGTCAATTGCGCTTCCTCACTGTCTGCTGTAAACGGGATATCGCCATCCTCTGTCTCCTAAGGAAACCCGATGTGTATCTTAATTGATACATGTGGGTTTACTCTCTGCTGTGTCTCACAGCTGAAACACAGCAGGTCTGGGTTCTGGTGTGTGCCGACATTGTCAGCTTGCGCCTAGCCATTCAGTACAGGGGCTCATCCCGCTCGTCTTATCAGGGTCTGAATGTAGCAGGGGATTTTCAATTTCACAGTGAAGCATGGCAGCTGCCAGTCAGCGAATAGACTGGCATGTACTGTCAACAGTGCATGCCAGTTTATCCTTAGACTAGGGACAACTAACTTTTCACTTGTACTTCTATATTAAAATCACAACTGAAAAATAAAGATGAGTTGTTGGTCCTCTAAACCAACACGCTGATGGAATAATGATATATTGCTGGTGGGGAAAATATGTTTTATTTCCTAATATTTATTTAGAAGTAACATAATGCCAATTACAAGTAAGTCATATTAGGTTGTTGTATCATACATTTGTCAGCTATAATATTTATGACTAGCACACCAATATGCTAGCTTTGAAATCAAAACAAAAACTTGCAGGAGCTTTGGTGACTAAAAATACAGAATCATTAATAAGTCAAGCAAAACGTCAAGTCCCAAAAATCATGACAGTTGTGAAACTTAGAAAAGCGAGAATTTACATCACCGATGTCACTGGAACCAATTATTTAAAAAAAAACTTGGCCTAAGAAGCAATACTCTGGACCCTGACCAATGGGGAAAAGAATATGGTTTAATGTGGTATGATGTCATTTCACAGGACCAGGTGAACACTATGATGCAAATACAGTTAACTCATGATATCTCTATATTCCTGGATGACACTGTCCCACACAAGCTGCTAAACAAATTCACTAGTGGATTCATGAACCCAGCATGAAGTCAAATGTATTTCATTGTCTTCTCTAAACATCATTGAATCCTATTGGATGTTCCGGAGTGCAGAGTGAAAAGTAGATATCTACCTCCTTCATCCCTTACAGAACTGTCAGCTTATATTCTTGAGAAATAGAGCAGTAACCCACTACACACAGTACAATATGACATCTATGACAGTATGACAATATTCCATAGAGAATTAAAGCTGTTCTGAAGTCAAAGGGTTTCACTACTTTAACTTTGGTTCTTGATATTTTTACACCAATAGTTTTCTTCCAGAGAGAAGAGCTCTGTCATCCTTTCCACTGTGACAGAGAAAATGTTTTATACCATTGCAAGTCACATAAAGAATAACAATTACTGTACATTTTATTTACAATGGCGCACAATATAAAAATTCACTTTGTGCAGCAAACATACAATTGGTGTTTTTTTATCAAAAGATTATTCTGCGGTAAAGTTCTAATGGTGGAGCAGTGGAAACTAATTGTTCAGGTTAATTGCTGTGCAGAACATCCCATTATCCAGCAATTAAATTATATATTATGTCTGTATTAAAATGAACACTTTTTTACATAAAACTTACACTGAAAAGAGACCCTCAGACACCTATAGTAAATGTAAAAACATATCCACCTGCTAGCGGAGACACTTATAACCAATTCTTCTTCAAAGACAGCCTATATAGTATACTATCAGTGAGTAATGAGTGACCTTCAGAAAAACATGGTGTGCCAATAGTGGAAGTGATCTCTGGCTCCAGAATAAATCAGATAAATGACCAAAGTTCCACCAAATTATAGAGAATGTCTAAACCTTTCTACAACAATAATTAAGTATTGTGCAGCTTGCACTTACTGTAAAGGAGTTCTCCATTAAAAATAAGAGCATCTAGAATATCCTTTAATATCATCTAGAATATCCTTTAAATCACTTAAAATCCAGTCCAGTGAATGGCTTATCTTAGCTTCTAGTGGAGGTGCAAACAGGAGTCATAAACTCGCCTGATGATTTACCGGTATTATACCTAATAAAACAGTAACAAACTCTTCAATCACTGGTTATCTTCATACATTTTCGATTTTTCCATTATTATATTATTATTATTATTATTATTATTATTATTATACATTTTTCTATTATTGTCAACCTATGGAACATCAGCAGGGCCTGGCTGAGTATAATGAGACCATTGTAGTCCAGAGCAGCTGGAGTTTCATATAGATCATATCAATGGTGGTGCTGTACTTTTAAATTAGGTTTCTTCTTATGACCAAGTCTTGTTTGAGAAGCTCATATAGACATATAATCTAGTTAGTTACCTACTGAAGCAATCAATTAAATACACAAAATAGATCAAATTACAGTGCACAGTAACATACACAAGCTGAACTTTTATCTCAATATTATGATTGCTGAAGCTATGAAGTCACAGTCTGAATGCACCCTTCTCAGACATACTGCATATATTAATGATGCACAATCCAGCATCCCTGCGTGCTGTGCCTCGCCTCCATACACCACATCGCAATGACACAGGCAGATGTTTGACGCTAACGGGATATATAGGTTTCCTAGAATATATTCCCATACAATACTGCAATGTGCAGTGTTAAATTCCCCTATCGACCCAGCACCACGCTTAGTCAAAGCACTGCAGTCTCCCTGTAATTTCCTATCCACATCACACACGGCGTTATAAGTAATCACACACAACACATCCCCTACCTTTGGTTTCCATTGCTATCTCTTCTTAAGTGCTTGGAAGTTCACAGAAGTCACAATATGTGGCAATCCCCCTGCAGATAGCCTCTTCCCAGCTTTTATCTTGACAAGGCTGTTTTCCTCCTTCTGGATGGAGATCCCTGCAGCCCTTGATCTGCAATGAACTATCAGAGGACACCAGTAAGGATGATAAGAGATGTAGCTAACAGGCCACAGCTGTCAATGCAATGAATATGTTAGTAAAAGGGTGGATGCCTGGCATATGTTACCTGAGTGTTTGTGCTGCAGAGTGGAGCTGTCCTCTGACTGTGGTGCTGCAGGTGTAGTGCCAGATCAGCCCACTACAGTCTCTGTATGTACAAGAGGGAAGGTTCTGCGCATGACCAGATTCTCCCCTATTTGGAGCTTTACACAAGCCTTCCTGAGAATCTGTGCTGTAGCGTTTAGTTACTGAAGTCTTAAGGTAAAAAGTGGCATGGATTTCACATTAACAAAACGGGGACAGTCGGTCAATTATGCCGTGTATGCAGGGAAGTGATGGATAGCCTTTGGCCTCTCTGATCCTCATGATGCACAGACAGAAATAAATATATAGGGCTGTATCTATAATCATGATGGCTGAGCATCATGGGCAATGCATTCCACAACAGCTGGAGCAGCAGGGGTTAACAATGACAGATCAATGGGCTAGCCTTTGATGTTTATAGATTTTCAAAGCACAGTCTTATCTTCAGTGAGTTGCTTGCTTTCCACAGGGTATCATATGGGTAAAAAAGTTTTAATATTCTTAGACTGTCCTATTTAATTTACACTGAGGCGCTGTGCAGATGTTAAATGTAATATAATATACAACAAGAACACTATTATGTCAAGGAAATATTCAAAATATGCAAACATATACACTAAATGGACATAAGTATTTGGACACAAGGCGCATGGTGTGTAAAAGTCACCAATGCTCTATGGATTCCATAGTTGAAGAATACCAAACTTTCAGTGGCATTCATATCAGCACTAGTGTTGAGCGAATCCGAACCGCACTGTGCGGGTTCGTACCGAACATTACGGTATTTGGACCCCTGACCCGAACACGGACATTCCACTGAATGTTCGTGTTGGAGTTTGGGGTTCGGCAGGGCCGGCGCCACATGTAAGGAGACCTAGGCAGCCCCCTAGGGAGCAACTTAGCAGGGGGCACCAGAACCGTGAAAAAAAAAAATCCTCCCCCTTCCCTCCTCGCTGCTGCTCTGTCTCCTGGTGCAGGTCCGTGGCTGTTAGGGAAGCGTTGTGCGCTCCCCTCCAGCCGATGCACATTCAATAAAGTTTTTTTAAACTTTTTTTTTAAACAAACTTTATTGAATGCGCATTCGCTGGACGGGAACGCACAACGCTTCCCTCACAGCCACGGACCTGCAGCACTGTGAGACAGAGCAGCAGCGAGGAGGTAAGTAAGGGGGAAGGGGGAGGAAGAGGGTGGCTAAATCCTGGCACATTGAAAGGCATAATCCTGGCATATTGTGTGGAAAAATCCTGGCATATTGAGTGGCATAATAATCCTGGCATATTGGGTGGCATAATAATCCTGGCATATTGGGTGGCTAAATCCTGGCACATTGAGAGGCATAATCCTGGCATATTGAGTGGCATAATAATCCTGGCATATTGAGGGGCATAATAATCCTGGCATATTGGAAAATCACTGAAAATATTATAATTAACCAAGTTTATAAATCGATTGAGCCAATCAAAAAAAATGTTTATTCTAATCATTCCATCTCAAATGAAACTCCATTATCAGTCCTGACACTCTTAACTAACAACCTAAATTTGGAACGATGGACAAACTCAAATCTCCTTAAGATAGCAGATCTTCTTGACGGGACAATATTGTCTTCCTTTCCACAATTACAATTAAAATTCAACCTCACAAATAACGAATTCCTCACATATCTGAGAATTAAAAATATAATGACTTACAGAGAAATAACACAAGAAGAGACCTAGGAAAAACTATCAAAAGGATCTTTTAAAAAATTAACCTTTAAAATCAGAAAGCACATTTACAACAAGGGAGAAAAACAGAAATCGACTAGCATTATAAAATGGGAAGAGGATCTTCTTAAGATCTTTCCTCTGCAAATGTGGCTACAATCTTTAGAACAAGTGAAAAAATATATTCATTGTATAAACATCCATGAAATCTTTATTAAAATCCTACATAGGTGGTATTTGGTCCCCACTAAACTATGTAAATTTCAATTAGGGACCCCCAATACATGTTGGCGTTGCAATAACGATCTTGGTTCTCTTTTCCACATTTGGTGGAACTGTCCCTCTTTAACAAATCTTAAACACATAGTCCTAAAGCTGCTAAATAGTTTCGACATTAAGCTGAACAATCTTCTTCCTGAAAACTTCCTTTTCCACCTAGAGTTACCCAATTATCTCAAACCACAGTATATTCTGGCAATACACATATTAATGGCTACAAAGATCTGTATGTCTCGCCTTTGGAGGAGATCCACAACTCCAACCAAAGACGATATTATACTCCAAATAAATTATCAAGCCTCCATGGAAAAAGCTCCGATGCATAACAACCTCAAAGGTAACCTCTATAGAGATATCTGGGGAAAATGGGTGGATAATTACGTGTCAATTAACGACTCTGCCCCTGGACATTGTCGCAATAGATTCATCAATCTACGATGCTCAGATCTCGCTCCTCCCCATCCCCCCCCCCTCGGCATTACCGACCCTGTCAGTCAGCCTTCACCTCGGTCCTCGGCAACCCCCTGTATAACTTTTTTTAATGTACGTTTGCAATTTATATGTATATGTACTGTCTATTATGTGGAAACTATTTGGTATATTTATTTTCAATGCTAACGCTCTCTGAACTTAAATATCTGTTTATTTTTACTACCTGATGAAATTTTTATACATGTATACTGCAAATCTGTATTTATATGTTTATAAAATAAAATTAAAAATAAATAAATAATAATAATCCTGGCATATTGGGTGGCTAAGTCCTGGCACATTGAGAGGCATAATCCTGGCATATTGAGGGGCATAATCCTGGCATATTGAGGGGCATAATCCTGGCATATTGGGTGGCTAAATACTGGCATATTGAGGGGCATAATTCTGGCATATTGTGTGGAAAAATCCTGGCACATTGAGTGGCATAATAATACTGGCATATTGGGTGTCTAAGTCCTGGCACATTGAGAGGCATAATCCTGGCATATTGAGGGGCATAATCCTACAGCGATTATTCAAATTACAGTAATTATTTTAGTGGGTTCTATACTATATATTTGTACCCTGCCCTGAGCCCAGTGCCACAGAGAGTGCAGTGCACTTGCAACTGCATGTGTGCCAGGCACATGACTTTAATCCTGTTCTGTTAGCTCAGTGGGAAACATCTAGGCATTTTTAAATATTGCAATTTGTTGTCGTTAAATATTACATTTGCGTTCTGCACTTCATATCTCAGAGTCAAATAGAACAGTCCAATACTGTGCTTACAGCGCACTTTGAAAAATTCTAATTGTTTTGGGTGCTAAATAGTACATTTGCGTCTTGCGGTGCACTGCATATCTGAGAGTCAAATAGAACAGTCCAATACTGTGCTTACAGCGCACTTTGAAAAATTCTAATTATTTTGGGTGCTAAATAGTACATTTGCGTCTTGCGGTACACTTCATATCTGAGAGTCAAATAGAACAGTCCAATACTGTGCTTACAGCGCACTTTGAAAAATTCTGGCTACCTCCTCCTCCTCCTCCAGAGCCGCTGCCACCTACCAAAATTCTGGCTACCTCCTCCTCCAGGTCACCGCCTCCTCAATGTCAGAGGTATTGAAAAGTAATCTTGGGACTGGTACATATGAATAAAGCAGAAGAAAAGGATAACAAGATGGATACCAGCAGCCTCCATTTTGTGTCAGTTTTTGGAAATCCTTCTGTGTGTTCAAATCTTATTCTGTGTCCCTGAAGCTAAAAGAAAGTCCTCCACATTCCTAACTCTGTTATCTAGTATCACTGGAACAGATAAGGTGGGCATTGTTAGTCGTTTATGACTCTCATTGTATTTCTAAAGACACAGCTGTGTCTATATACATATTAGAGGAGAAGGGGGGCTTCTCTGCAACTTGCTAGCCCACCCAAACTGGCAGAAACTTACAAACACAGACACACTGAGATTATTGGGATTTTTGATTTGTAGAATCTAATAAGGGTTATTATAAATAAACCTAGTTGATTCAAATCACCCATTAAAATATATAATGATATCACACCTTCACTAATAAATATGTAAAGTATAATTAATCCTACATATTAATTAGAATATTGTTTTTATTAGTGTGGTATACATTTTATTATACATTTTTATGTAATGTGCAATGATATGAATATGATAAATATTTACTATAATTTGAAATTGTATTAACACTTCTATATATTGCAACATATATATTGTATTACATTATACTCACAATCCAGGTATAGCTATAAATCATGACATCATCTCATTTACATTAACACACCCATCCATTCAATTGGCTAGAAGTCACAGAAACAGGGTGTGAATCTGAGATAAGGTTTGGTTGATAAGTTGATACTGGGGGTGTAGAAAAGAAGGGAGACACCTGTAAAAGACCTGAAGAGAGCTGCGACTAGTGGGGTGAGAGATGGGAATGTTTTAGAAACGGGCTGAGTCTCTCTCCTTTTGGGGAGAACTCAGGAATATGAGGCTTTTAATAGCACATGTTCACTATAACAATAGAAATCTCCATACCCATAGTATTGAGCTAAGTCCCAGGAGTAACTCCCATCACTCAATTCTTCAATGGAAGGAGTCTCAACTGCAAACCAACCTCTGCCGGTAATGTATAAATGTGGTAATTTGTTTCTAGCATAATCTCATTTTTTATGGATGTCATTAATATATATATTTGGGTAAATTAAACTTAAATCCCACACTTTCTGGGATCTATATGTTTTAGCCTGGTGTTTATCTGTCATCCTTTCTGCAGAAGGAAGCCAGAGGAATATCCTATAGATATTAACAAAAGAACCATACGTTCTTATAGTCTAGCTATTTACCCAAATATGTCATATCTAATCTCCAGAGATTATCTAAGATTCTCATTCTTAAAGTCTGAGCTAGGATACATACATTATCATTTACCGAGCAGATTAAGAAATAGCCACCTTGAGTAGTGATTGATTTAGTAATATTACCTTACCTAAGCAGAGTATATGTTGGTAATTTGTAGGTAATTATGGTGTACTATCATTAACTATTTTAACTACTAATCATAATCATTGTAAATTGTATCTAAATAAAATGCATGGCCATCATACGGTTAGAAATGTACTGCATAATAAAGTATTCTACATGTATGTTGATATAGGGACAGAGCTGCATATTTAATGTTTTGTCCTACTTACTTATGTTATAAGTCATATATGTAATTATGATTAACAGCTATTGATACTGTATTTTGTTGTTATGCTATTTTGCTTACCGTTTGATCTTTATTCTATATCCAATAAATTAATTATTATTTTATTAATAATTGTTGCATTGTATTTACTTTTGTAAAAACGTCATCCAAACTCTCACATACATAACGAATTCTTGATATGGGTATTTTTAGTCGGACCCATATATATGAATCATCAATTTTCATATTTTTTATGATTCATAATTAATAACTCATATTCATATTTTTATGGTTATTAATAATCCGACATCAACCTATGGGTCACTTAGTATAAACTGAAAGAGAATACCCTGCACTCCAACCCTCTCTCAAATGGATAATTCTGTTGATCCTCCTGGCAGCCATGCTTTAGATTTATGTTCTTCCAAAGCTAAAATCAAAGATTCCATCTAGTGCTATTTTATGGCTCAGCTGTATTTGTAATTTGTATGTATTTTATGTTATTTTAAGTTATTTCCCTATCTACATTTGCTTGCAGGGCACTTGTCCTACTCTTACCCACATTTTACTTCATTTTGCAGCCCTCTAGCCCTTTCCAGGCCGTTTTTAGAGGCATTTTAGTGGGCAAAAGTTCGTGTCCCCATTGACTTCAATGGGGTTCGGGGTCAAGTCCGAGCACGGACCCGGACATTTTTTCGAAGTTCAGCCGAACCTTTCGAACCCGAACATCCAGGTGTCCGCTCAACTCTAATCAGCACAAAAAACTGTGTGGAGGGAGCTTCATGGAATGGATTTCCAGGACCGAGCAGCGGCATGCAAGCCTCACCTCTTCAAGTACAATGGCAAGCATTGGATCGAGTGCCAACTGTAAAGTTTGATGGAGGAGAGATAATGATATGGGGCTGTTTTTCAGTTGTTAAGCTAGGCCCCTTATTTCCAGTAAAGGGAAATCTTAATGCTTCAGCATACCAAGCCATTTTGAACAATGCTGTGCTTCCAACTGTGGGGGAACAGTTTGGGGTAGGCCCTTTTCTATTCCAGCATGATTGTGTCCCCATGCACAAAGCAATGTCCGTAAAGACATGGTTGGGTGATACTGACTGGCCCGCACAGAGTTCTGACCTCAAGCTCATCAAACACTGTTACACCCGGATGTATTGGAATGGAAATTGAGAGACGAGCCTTCTCATCCAATGCATCACGATGTAACGGTGTTTGATGAGCTTAATGTCAGAACTCTCTTCAATCAGGTTGAAGACTGGACTTTGACTGGGCCACTTCAATACCTTTATTCTTTTTCAGCTATTTTGATGTAGGTTTGCTGGTGTGCTTGTGATCATTGATCTGTTGCATGACCCAATGTCTGGATTCAGTTGTGTTTAGGCTGTATTCAGTTTCTCTAGTTTCTTCTCTGACTTTGTTATTCCATTCTGCTTATTTCTTATTCTTGTTCCTGGGTTCTTTGTTATTCTGTTATCTTTGTGTGTTCTGTACTTTCCAGTCCCTGCCACATGATGGCGTTTCATAGTCCCAGCCACATGATGGCATTTCCTCAGTCCCTTTCCTCAGCCCCAGAACAGCACCTGCCTAACCTGGCCCTAGAGAGGCTATAGCCAAAGTGGCATTTGCCTAGATTGGCCCCAGAGTGGCACCTGCCCAGTTGGCCCCAGAATGGCTTCTGCCCATGACTTGAGTCCCTTAAATGAGATTCCCTGAGACCTTTAAATGGGATGCCCTGAGTTCCTTAAATGGGATCCCTTGCCATAGTGTTCCGCCCTGTTCTGTCTCAAAGATCCAGCCCTGTTCCCTCCCTTAGTTATACCATGCTATTGAACCCAGTTTCCTTTGTTCTCTGCTCTGATCCATTTCTGGTTTCCCTTTCTGCCTGTGATTAAGTTCTTTTGTTTTGTTCCAGATTTTCATGGATTCCTTCTGCTTCTTATTCTGTTTCCCTATAAATGCAACCACACTCTTTTCCTCTGTTTGCTTTCTTCAGTTCTGCTGCAGGTTTGCTTTCAAGTGTTATATCTGTATCTGTGTGTCTGTGTAATTGTTATTAGTTGTTCCATTTTAGCGTAGGGACTTGCCTAATTGTGAGGTACCCTGACTAGTGTTGAGCAAACCCGAATCGCACTGTTCGGGTTCGTACCGAACATTACGGTGTTCGGACCACGGACCCGAACACGGACATTTCACTGTATGTCCGTGTTGGAGTTCGGGGTTCGGCTATAAACCGAAAGTCTATAAACCGAAAGATATTCAGTTTATAGACTTTCGGTTTATAGAATAGCAATAGCATTACATGTATTCTATAAACCGAAAGTCTATAAACCGAAAGACATTTCGTTTGATAGAATTACATGTAATGCTATTGCTATTCTAAACCGAACGACGTTCGGTTTATAGACTTTCGGCTCATGGAATACATGTAATTCTATTGGCTTTTTAAGAAATTCTTATGAATGGGGACTCTATTTCGGTTTCTAGAAAGCCAATAGTATTACATGTATTCCATAAGCCGAAAGTCGGGTCCCCATTGACTTCAATGGGGTTCGGGGTCAAGTTTGACCCCAAACCCGGACTTTTTTTCAGAAGTTTGGCCAAACCCGCCGAACCCGAAACATCCAGGTGTCCGCTCCACACTAACCCTGACGTGGTTGGTAAACTTCATCTTATGGCCATAAATTACCCAAATCCTCACTGATACCATCTCTAATGTTAGGCTAGTTCCTGTATTTATGTTTATGCTCCCTGATCCTCTTTCCCTGATGCACCTGACGATTCCAGCACCTCAGTCCTCACCTCTTATCCCAGATCTGGTTCCCTTATGAAGTGTCTGAGAATTCTGGCTCCTCACTCTAACCCTTGTGCACTTATTCCTTAGCACTGTCCTCTGTATGTAGTCTTAGTTATATCTGTTCTTGTCTGTTTAAGTTCTGGATATGTCCTTTGTCTGTGCCCTGTAGAGTTGAGCGGACAGCTGGACGTTCGGGTTCGGCGGGTTCCCGAACCTGAACATACCAGTGTCATGAGGGGGGGACCTAGTGTCCGGTGGGTGGGGACCCTAATAATAATGATGAGGGGGGGACCTAGTGTCCACCCCAAAAAAAAAAAAAAATTCCAACCTACCCCCCCCCCCTCACCCTAATAATAGTGAGGGGGGTGGGCAATAAACTAACCTGTAAAAAAAAAAATTATACTTACCATTTGATGTATTCATTTTTCTTTCTTCAGCCCCAAAAAAGGCCAAATAAAAAACCATAATACGCGCCGCAACTGTTAAAATAAACAAACACACTTGTGTCATTTTAAACACAGTGGGAAAATTCAAAAGAACTTTCCCACGCTGTGTAAAAATGACACAGAGCACCCTGATTGGTTAGATTGAAATCCAACCAATCAGAGTGCTCTGAGCTTAATTGCAGGGCGGGGCAAGGCTTTATAAGCCTTTCCCCGCCCTGCAGAGCTATTGCGGTGCGTTGTCACAGGAGGGCTACTGGATGGGTAGCTCCTACCGGAATCAGTTCCACAAAATCACTCCTCAGACAAACTGGGCTATGATCACTGCTTCCCTGCAAGCAATTCCCCCAACATAGCAGACGAGACTGGTCATGTTGGGTAAAGCAAGAAGAACTGTTTATTGATGCAGATACAGAGAATATATACAGTTGAACATCTTGACAAAACAGATTAGACAAAAGAACTATAACAGGATTAAAGTTTAACATAAGGACAGACAAAGAGGAAATCCTGCCTCACACCTTTCAGGATACAAAGGTGTCAAGTTCAGATACATACAGAGTACACTCAATTAAAGGAACTTGTTAATTGAGGGACATCACTGCACAACAGGAAACTAAATTACTTACATGAAGACAATGGGTAAGGTGACATAATTACAGGGATTTACAGGATAGGATACAATCTTATCCTGGGGGAAACACAGTGAATGGGACAAAGGTTTTGGACTCAAGGGTACACATCTTGGTTGACATCCTGAGTGCCTGTGTTTGAAGACTCCAAACACTGGTGCCCTCATAGTGTGTACCCCCAAACTAATAGATGAACAGACAGGGTCCATAGTCCACAGGGAGTCTTCTTGCGCTCAGGGCCCTCCAAGAACCACCGCCACAGTGGATCTCCAAATCCGTCTCGTGACACGCGTATTATGGTTTTTTATTTGGCCTTTTTTGGGGCTGAAGAAAGAAAAAAGAAGAAAAAAAAAAACATCAAATGGTAAGCATGAAATTGTTTTTTTTACATGTTAGTTTATTGCCCACCCCCCTCACTATTATTAGGGTGAGGGGGGGTAGGAAGCATTTTTTTTATTGGGGGGGGACACTAGGTCCCCCCCTCATTATTATTATTAGGGTCCCCACCCGCCGGCAATGGGTGGGGACCAGGGAGGGACATTAGGTCCCCCCTAACATTATGAGGGTCCCCACCCGCTGGCAATGGGTGGGGACCAGGGGGGGGGAGGCTTATTTTACTAGTGAATGGGCAAAAATAGCTGTCCAGTCACTAGTAATTTAAAATTTAAGGCGATATTAATCGCCGAACTCCAACCCAGACATACAGTGAAATGTCCGTGTTCGGGTCTGGGGTCGAAAAAACGTAATGTTCGGTACGAACCCGAACTTTGTGGTTCGGGTTCGCTCAACTCTAGTGCCCTGCATTATTCCTATGATATTATCTGCAACCCTGTGCCTTGTAATATTTTAGTATGGCTTCTGCTTTATCTTGCTTATGTTTACTTCTGTGCTCTTTGGTCAGTTGTAACCCTGTACTCTGCATTTCAGTTCTGTTCTCCCTTAGTTGCTTTTCTGCTTTCTCTCTGCTTGGTTGTCACTTGGCTTATTCTGGTTTAGCCATGTAATTGGAATACAACAGCTGCTCCTACAGGGCTTAAAATGTGGTTGCAAGAACCTGGGGTCCCACACAACAGGCGGAATGCAGTTACCCAGCTTCAAGCTCTGTCTCTCTGCTTCTGATATCGGGCGCTCAGGGTCCCCTACCATCCCAGACCACATACATGACCCCCAATTTTGGCCAAGCTTCTGTTGTCAGACAGATGGCCTCACATTTGACTTTAGAATACTTTGGTATTCAGCGGAGTTCATGGTCAACTCATTGACTACAAGGTTCCCAGGTCCTGTGGCTGCATAATAAGCTCAAATCATCATAATTTCACCACCATGTTTGACAGATGGTATGAAGTGTTTGTACTGATATGCAGTGTTTGGTTTTCACCAAACGTGGTGCTTTGCATTATGGGCAAACATCTCCACTGTGGACTTGTCTGTCCAAAGGACCTTGGGGGTCATTTATAACGCACATACAGATAGCAGCAAATAGTAGACATGTGCATTCGTTTTCGGACTAATGCATTTTCGTCCGAAAATAGCAATTTCGTCCATTTGTCCGAAAAATGAATAACGAAAATGCTAAACTAATGAAAGCCGAATGAACGAATGGTTAATAAACGAAAATCATTCGTCCATTCGTGCTATTGGCATTCTATAAACCGAAATAAAGTCGGTTTATAGAATGCCAATAGCATTACATACATTCCATAAACCGACATAATGAACGACTTTCGGATTATAGAATACATGTAATGCTATTGCTATTCTATAAACCGAAAGTCTATAAACCTAATGTCGTTCGGTTTATAGACTTTCGGCTTATGGAATACATGTAATGCTATTGGCTTCCCATAAACCGAAATAGAGTCCCCATTCATAAGAATTTCTTATGAATGGGGACTATATTTTGGTTTATAGAAAGCCAATAGCATTACATGTATTCCATAAGCCGAAAGTCTATAAACCGAACGACATTAGGTTTATAGACTTTCGGTTTATAGAATAGCAATAGCATTACATGTATTCTATAAACCGAAAGTCTATAAACTGAATGTCGTTCAGTTTATAGACTTTCGGCTTATGGAATACATGTAATGCTATTGGCTTTCTATAAACTGAAATAGAGTCCCCATTCATAAGAAATTCAGTGCTGGCCCCCAAAATTTGGCGCCCTAGTGGTAAATACAGCATATTAATGATCAAACTGGTTGTTGCATATTAATGGGAAAACTGGGTGTGGCATAATAATGGACAAAATGTTGTGGCATATTAATGGTCAACCTGGCTGAGCCATAGTAATGGTCAAACTAACAGCGGCATATTAATGGGTACGCTAACAATGGTATATTAAGGGTCAAACTATCAGTGGCATATTCATGGACAAACTGGCTGTGGCATGTTAATGGTCAAACTAACAGTTACATATTAATGGGCAAACTAGTTGTGTTATGTTAATGGGCAAACTGGCTGTGGAATATTAATGGGAAAACTAACAGTGGCATATTATTGGGAAAACTGACTGTGGACTATTAATGGTCAAACTGGATGTGAACTATTAATGGGAAAAAGTGGCTTTGGTGTATTGATGGACAAAGGTACAGTGGTATATTAATGGCCAAGCTGGCAGTGGCATATTAATGGACAAACTAACTGTGGTATGTTAATGGGAATATTAGCAGTGGCATATTCATGGGCAAAGTGGCTGTGGCATACTAATAAGCAAACTGACTGTAGTATATTGAGAGAGGGGGAGGGGGAGGGGGATTACCCCCCTAATAAATCAACACCCCCTAAAAATGACCCTGAATCCCCACACTAACCCCCCCAACCCAAACCCTAATACTAACACTACCCCGAACCCTAATACTAACATTAACCCCCCCACCTTAATACTAATACCTAACCCCCCCAAACCCTAAACTAACACTAAAATCAATTCTACCCTCCCCAAAACCTAACATTAATACCTAACCCCCACAGACACACACTCACATTTACACAACACACACAGTCACGCTTACAGAGTTATACTTACACAGATAAAATTACATACAGTCACATTTACACACACTCACATACACAGTTATACAGTCATACTTACCCACACACACACAGAACCTGCCCAACCACTGAAACTGCCTGGCTGGTAACTGGACGGGGGGAATGATCTTAAAGTGTCTGTCAGGTAACTAGAGGGGGCTATGTGCTCGCATCCCTGGTATTCACTGCCTGTCTGGTAGCTGGAGGGGATTAAGCCCTTCGTGACGCATGGTGCTTGCGTCCCAAACGACGCCAGCACCAAAACGTCACGATTTGTTCCTGGCCACTGATCACAAGGTGATTGGTAGCCAGGAACACTCTGGCAGAGACCCGATCAGGGTCTTAATAGACCCTGTGGGTCCCTACCAAAAAATCGCGAGACCTCCGGACGTCACGTGTGTGACGACACGGAGGCATGCCCGAACCCGGAAGTTCGGGCACAGCGCGATTTAGCAAAATGTAGCCGGTGCTCGCTTTGAGCACCGGCTACATTTCCCCTGTCAGACTCAAAGTGGCCTCATCTGACAGGTGGGATCCCGCTGTAAGTGCCTGCAGCAGGATCCGAAAACAGCTCATCGTGGGGAGCCACGATGAGCTGTTTAGTACAGGACGTACTATGCCGTCCTAATGACTTTAAGGCACTTAAAGTCAGGACGGCATAGAACGTCCCAACGTCACGAAGGGGTTAAATGCTCTTAAACTGTCGGCCTGGTAACTAGCAGGGGTTAAATGCTCTCAAACTGCCTATCTGGTAACTAGAGGGGGGTTAATGCTCTCAAAGTGTCTGCCTGGTAACTAAAGGGGGCTAAATGTCCTGAAACTGCCAGAACAGGTAACGTCAGGGGGTTAAATGCACACAAACTGTCATGGCTAAATAGAGGGGGTAAATTCTCTCCTATCTGGTAATAACTAAGTATATTATAAATATATTATTCAATCTGAAATCTAAATGGTACTAAATGGTCTAAAATGTGATCACCCTACCCCTTGCCAAATTTGGACCAAACAAAATACCTTCATATACAGAGATTATACCTATGGTGCTGCTCCATAATGCCTTCATACACACCTGGGGTGTCCATGTTTTTTTGGCAGTGTGCCACTTCATCAGAAATGTAGGTGTGAGTAGGCCACATTCACTTTCCATTCAGAAAAATGGACAAATCCACACACTTACACACAGTCACATATACACAAAGACACTTACATACAAAACAAACAGTCACATATACACAAGACACACAGAGTCACACTTACACACCGTCATACTTACACACACAGAACCTTCCCAACCACACATTTTTTTTGTTTGTTTTGTTTTTAAATGGGGCTGATAACCTCAGATGGAACTCCCTATCCACTCTTCTTTGCCTGATGTTCACCTTCCCTCGCTCTGACATCACGCGCAGTGTAGAGGAAAGGTTATGCACACTAGACTTTGCGGTGTTCTGTGTAGGGAACTATTTTCCCCCGATAATCCTTCTAATGTGGCCAGCAGTCGATACTTGGTAGGCCACATTTTCGACGCCCCTGATAAACACAGATTATACCTATGCTGCTGCTCCAGGATGCCTTCATATACACATATTATACAGCAGCATATGTAAAATGTTTTTTTTTTTTATATATATATATAAATCTGGAGCTTGCCTTCATATACAAAGGTTATACATATGCTGCTGCTCAACTAACTGGTATGATTTAGTTGTGGAAATTATTAATGCCCCTGCCAGTTTTGACAGTGGTAACATATGTGCCCCCTATACATAGTTGCCAACATCTGCCATATTTCCAGAGACACATATTTGTTCCACATGCTGCAAACAGAGCATGCAAAGTGCAGCCCGGCAGTATGTAGGATGGATATACACACAGACACACACACAATCCAATTCATGTAATGTGCAGCCTGGCAGTATGTAGGATGGATATACACACAGACACAATCCAATTAATTAATCAGGGTGGAGATCTCATAGGACCTGGCATGATTAATTAAATGGATCTGTATGTGCGTATATCCATCCTACATACTGCTTGGCTGCCCTTTGCATGCTCTTTCTGCAGCATGTGGAACACATATGTGTTCCTGGAAACATGGCCGATGTTGGCAACTATGCCTATATATTGTTCCTATAGACACCTCTGGCATGCGTACAGTGATGCACATGGGCAGTAAACATTCTCCTATGTCTAAGACAATGGAGAATGTGATCAGGACCGTGGAATTGTTTGGAGGTATGTGTACACATAGATAATTGGCAAATGCTTGATGCAAATAAATTAATTTCTTGTGCACAAACCAGTGTTTAAAGCCTACACGTTTCCCTATAACTAAAATTAGGAGTAGGTATATGTAAATACCTGTGTGCAATGGTTGGGTTAGCAATAAAATGTAAAAAAATCACAAAGTGCACACATAAGATTATGAAATTTGTACCAAATTGACTCAATGCAGTTTAAGCATGGACATATTTTGTACTATGAATATCAGTTTATGGGTGACATGCAATGAGAAGAGAAGATATTGCAATGTAGTCGTATAGTGGTAATATTAATATTAGTTAATAGTTAAATGATCTGTTGCCCTGATATATGCAAGGATACTCTAACTTGCTGAAAATATGTATGCAAATTATAGTCCATATGTCATGTGAATATTGCGTGGGAACTCTTTATTGATAAGATTTGTCAATACATTAGGATTGCAAATGTGTAAAATAATATTAGCAACTTTCATTTTGCAGGTTTACATACATAAATATGGCATAAAAGTAAAATCTACCTCTAAGCATAAATGTAAACACTTCAAAGATGGCCGAGGAAACAGATGGTTATGCATCCACCATCACTAGATAGTTACATCACCCTCCCTTAATGATGAACATGCTGCAAGCACACAAAGCAATGTAGGATGCAAAATCGCCATTTTGAAGGGCGGACACATATATAGTACAGCTGCTCTGGTGGCCATTTTTGTGGAAGCGAAACTATATAATATAACCCCTTAGTGACAAGACATTTTGACCTTGACTTTCCTTTGGTGACAAGGGCTGTTTTTACATTTCTGGGGTGTTTGCATTTAGCTGTAATTTTCTTCTCTTTCACATACTGTACCCAGACAAATGATATGTTGTTTTTATCAACATAAGAAGGGCTTTCATTAGATACCATTATGTCCATCATATATTATAATTTACTACAAAAATATATTTACCTTTTGACCCCAACCCTAAATTTAACCTTAACCCTAAATTTAACCACAACTATAACCCTTATGCTACCCCTTAATATATTTTTATTTATTTTAACCCTATCCCTTATGCTAAAAATTATTTAGTTTTAACCCTAACAGCTAATCTAGCCCTAATCCTAGTTTTAAGATAATTAAATATTTTTTTTTTTACATTACAGTGTTGCTGACTGCCTCCAGGGGAAGTCAAGCAACATATTCAGAGCGACGGAAGTGAATTTTTGTTCACTTCCGAAGCTCTGTCCACAAGAGGGCACAGCCATATTGCCGGCAGGACGTGCCTGACATTTCCATTGTTGCGAAGGGATTAATCTATAGGCTTGCTAGCAAAACATAGATCAAGTGAATATATTTTTCTAAATTGGCATCTGCACAATTTGTTCATGATAGAGTCACTTAAAGGGACAGTCCAGTCACCTGTTTGACTTTGGTGCAACTTGTAAGTCTTCCCAGGTGCATCTGCACCAATCTCCATTTGGAGACACCTGTAAGTGCATCTTCATTACAATAAGCACACTGAGCTGAAGCCAGGTGGTATCCTGCAGCTACACACTTGCTGCCTCCTGTGAGCTGACAGCACTACTACTTTGTGCTATTAGAACATGACCAACTTTTCTACCCACCCTCCACACTGGACGCATCATGAGACTTCACTACTTGTGATCACCTGGTGAGGTTTGAGGACCCACTGCTGGGACTGACCAATGTAAGAGAGGGGCTGAAGAGATTATAAAGGGGCTACAAATGGGCATGTGATGTCAATGGGGGCTGAAACTCTCCCTCCTAGGGGAAGAGCTTCAAGTGCAGCTGGAGTCACTCACACCCGAGACACCCAGAACTGCTCACACTCGGGAATCACACCCCTCGCTCATACTTTGTATGATGTGAAAGAGTGTGGTGGATGAAAAAACTATTGTGTGATGAGACTGTATAAAGTGAGTGTGGCACCATAAAGACAGACAATACTCAGCCAGCTAGTATTTATATGAGCTAGAGATGGAATGCCTATCATCCTCAGCTGGTGTTATTTATATGAGATGCATTACATCTCTCTTGCATAAATACAAGCTGGCTGAGAATGATAGGCATCCATCTCTCCCATATAAATACTAGCTGAGAGAGATGGGATTTGCAGTGAAGTGCAAATGTGCAATTTCATCCAACTGAAAGATTTTCATATTTTAAGAAAAACAAAATATGCATTTAAAGTACTTTAATATGCATTAACATTTGGAGGAGACATTTTGGGCACCAGACAGTCCCTTTAAAGGACTGCAGGACTTACGGGAAAGTTCACATGGGATCCAGTTCACCTGCGATCTTGTTGGCTATTGATGTCTGGGATGTAAATCTATTTCCATGAAAATTAAAAAGTGGAATGAACGTGAGCAGAGCAATTCAATAATGAAATAGACTGTTGGGTTCTTTCTGCTACTTGTTAGCATTTCATAGTGTAGCGTGACCACATGAGTTACATATTATATTTTAAACTCTGTAGATAACAGACACATGGTTTACATATTGATGTAATGCATTTAACCATCAATATCAAAAAGATGGTGAAAAATCACCATACAGAGAATTTCCCCATGCCAGTTAATTAGACTTTAGGAGCTAATTTCATCATCTCAAATTACCTACAAACTGTATTCTCCACCCACATTTAATCTTACTTTTCCATTTCTGATCATATCCTGCACAAAACTACATTTTAATTATCTTTTTTAAACAACTGTCTTCATTTATATGGATAATGAGAATATGGGCAGTTAAGTCAGGTTGATCGCACCTTGTTGTGAAACAGGTTGAACGCCCCTGCCTTAGGGTGAAATTCATAGGACAGGAAGTTTAAAAACTCACCAAAAACTTACCTGTAGATCCCATATATAGTATCTGCCCATGATGCGCTTTTATGGTTCTTTTATCGTGAAGGAGTTTGCCCGATTTGTGAGATGTCAGTTTACAGTTTAAAAGGACACTAAACATTGTTTAACCCTTGCTTCCTTGATGGAAGCAAGGGTTAAACAAAACATGTCCCAGCACAATTAAGTAAACCCGACGTGTATGTAAGACACAGCAGTTCCTGGTTGTCGCGTGCTGACAGACATCAGCACGTGCACAGCCAATCAGAGCGGGGGTTCGCCCCCCCTCTGACAGACGAAAGCGAGGGTCTCTCGCTGCTAGCACAGAGAGAGACCTTGTTTTTGCATGCGATTAGAAGAGGGACCTAGTTAAAGGTCCCCCTGCAAAAATGAGGGTCTCCCTCTGCATTAGCAGAAAGAGACAGTCGCTGACCAGACGGCTGCCTACTTCCTATGGAAACATGGCAGCTGTCTGTCAGAGGATAAATCAAATGTACACACCAAGGACAACTAAAATTTCACTTTTGCTTCTATACTAGAAGCCCAAGTGAAAAATAATGTTTAGTGTCTCTTTAATCTACTGTGGGCAACTTGTATGTTAAAATTAAAGCAGCATTTAGATTTTTACTTATTTTGTGATGTTATGACACATTTCATTGTTGAACTACCATACAGAGATTTAGTGTATAAGAATGTATCTACACTGGAAAGTGCCAACAACATGGGATAACCATTCCCAGGGACACGCATCACATAAATGTAATAACATAGCAGAATATACAAGCACCCAGGGCAATCTACCTCTGGGTTTGCCTGTGTTACATGGTAGAGTATGGGCCCTTGAAGTTTTTTTTGCCATTGATTCACAAAATGATTTAAAGCAGTGTGGTTCAACAGGAATACTATGTGCCACATGGGTTTAAAAGTCTGTAGCTAGCGTCTGTCGATCAAGGACTCAACCAAAAATTCAGATGTAAAAAAAAAAAAAAAATCCAATAAGCCTAGATTAGATTATATTATTTCTCTTTTTAATTTGCACAAGGGAAAATGCATATCAATTTATACATCTTAAGTTTGATAGCAGCACATACATACAATGAAAATCCATTTTTTTTTTTTTTTTGTCCGACTGATGATTCAGTATTATGATACACATTTGATTTTGGCTTTACACAAACAAGAAAAACCTGGAATCTGAGCAGGATGAATGTAATACACCACATCTGATGGAGAAGGAAGAACAGTTAAAGAAAGACTAAAAACACATTGGATTGATTTTGAAAAAGAGCTTCCCATATTTGTTTTTCTAGGAGTGAAGGGAAAAAAAAAAACCTTTTGAAATGACATATTTAACATTAGTGCAAATTATTATACATGGTAATGTTTATGGTTAGTTCTTAAATACTCTCCCACACTAGATTTTACACAGGTGACTCTTTTGAGACCTTATTGTACACTGCAGCCAATTAGGAGATTAGAGACATTAGAATTCATGTAAACTGGGCCATGAGACAAGCACAGTAGTGATCGAGATATAAATAGACCGTAAGCATTTTTTGATTTGGCGTCATACTACCTGCTTGGATGAATTTTGTGTAAACTTTTGCCTCCACCAGCAACAAAAAAAAAAGTCACAAAGGCATGGCCTCAGTATAGACTTGATTGGTTCTATCAGGTCTTAAAATTCCACATTTGCAAAACCAGTTAAGAGTAAAACCATAGCTGGAAATGGCATATTATAATATTTATACCATTCACAAATTGTATCAAGTTTACAAAACTTTGACAAAGATTTTTTTATTTTTTTTTAGCCATTTACAAAAAAAAGTGGGAAATTATTTTCCACTGCACTTCATGCTTCAGCTCTTCTTGTGCAACAAGCAAAGTGAACAACTTTCTTATGTATTCTTTAAGGCTGCAAGTTCCTTTCTACATACATTGCAGGTATATACACAACATGGGTCCCCTCTTTAGCTTTATTTTAAAGGACATTTACATTATTTATACCTCATTAATTGTGCAGCTCTGAAAATGATATCCAAACGTAATAATAGTGTCATGTAAAGATCGTATACCCTAGTGAATATAGATGTAAGTGTTCACAATAATGGTTATTATGTATGCCTTTTTTGTGCATATCTCCCCATCAGTATCCTTAGAAAAATAGTTTCTAGCTACATGGATGTAAACAATATGAATCAGAGGTCTAATCAGAAGTAACTGAGATGCATTGCAGTTCACAAACAAAGAAAATCCATTAAATTATGTCAAGGTGTCAATTATTTAACTGGGAGGAAGCAGACAACATGATAACAGGGTAAGAGTAAACAAAACAAAGGAGCAGCATGTATAACAACAAAAAGTAAAGATTCACTTTGCAAAACTACTTAATGCTATACGAGTCTGCAGGCAAAATGTTTTGATGATCGTTAAGCTGACATTTGGATATTTTCCATGCAGGTTTGTGAATGTTACAAAATATTACTCTATGAAGGGAGTAATGCCAAAATATTAAAACTTTCAATACATTGGCCTTGTTTTGAAGATTTATTTTTAAAAATTACCAATCATGTTCATGTAGAATTAATAACCAGTTTGGTAGGGGGTAGATAAACCAAGCACTAGCAGATTTGTTACTGGAATTTGTTCTATTGGATGTGGCCGTGTCAACATTGGAAGGGAATAGTTCCACAGACATAAATACTAGACGTGATCTAGTGTTTGGTTTCTTCTCCATTTAATCAATGAGATTTAATAAAAAATAAAAAGTTATAAAAGATCATTGAAAAAGTAAACAAAACATGTTTAACTTTAGCTTAAATTCTTTGGTATTACTCCCTCATTAACGTTAGCTTAATATTAAAAGACCTTTATATTCAAAATAAGTAGTGTTTTTTCCCCCCTTTAACAGCACCCTATTTGATACTCAGAGTACCAATGTACTAGTATTTATTTGCAAAATTACAGACATAAGCCATTTTGCTTTCCAACATAAAGAACTTCACAAATACCAGGACACAGGAACCACTGCACCTAAAAAGATTACGGATGGCACCTATCTTTTCTGTGTATTTTGTATAAAACTACATAGATATTCCTATGGTTTTGGCACTGATCTTTCTACACAAATAAACCACTTAAACCACAAAACCATTAGGTGTCAGTCTTCTACCACTTTTCTTTTTTGATACTGCTATACCTAGTGCTATGCATCTGCTGTATTTAAAGGTATGAATTATCCAGACTTCCATATATATGTTAAGCTAACTCAACCATTTATCAGACATTACAAACGGATGATGGGGAACAGTGCCACATATTTCCTGCTTTATATCCATAACTGGAAACATTAGTGTGACTTATCTTCCTGTTCGTTTTTCCCTTGGAGGCAGAAGGTAGATAATCCTGTAAAAATGCAAATAGGAAGAAAGGGCTTGAAAAAAAATGGTAACAGCTTTGGAAGGGGAGTGTCTAAATGTTCTGAATAGCCTATACAATAAGCAGAGCAGTGTAAAAACTAGGTAAAGAGTAATGGTGGAGTAGGTGACCAGGAGACTGGTTTGACAGGGAATTTCTGCAAAAGAGGGGCAATTGCAGAACTTCTGGGTCAAACCTGGCAAGGTGTGTATAACTGGTTCCTAAATGCTACAGGCTGTTTTGTAGAAGTCCTATTGCAAGGTAACTGTTGGAATTGCATTTTTTGATGATCATTCTATGAAGTAAAAAATTCCATCTACATTGATCCTTGGATTAGGGAGGAATATCTATGAAAACTAGATGCTCAAGTTCCTGGGAATGTTAAAATATATTATAAAAACAAATGATTACACTTATGGAATGAAGCATACAGTATCTACCTGAATCTACTCTAATTTCTAGAACAATTTACATTTAAATACAAAAGTCTTCTGGCAAGAGACTGGGCATGTTATAAAAATACCATACCTTTTCTTTCATAACAGTCGCAATAAGCAGCTGTTAAAGATATTGATGATGAATTTGTTGCACTGAAAGTGTTGAATACCATGGTGTCTGGATGCAAGTATATGTTCTGTATATCCAACTAGATTAAAACACTCCAAAATTTACTAGCAAGCAACATGCAGACAATCTTGGAATTAGTATTTGAGATTTTGTTGCATGCTAGTAAAGGTAGCTGCTAATGCTTTCTCCATTCTTGCCTTCCACAATTGTGAGAATTCAAAATTGTGACTGCTCAGCTCTTCCACCATTAAGTATAATTGGGAGTCACAGATAGATAAATATAGATATGAATGGGTGCATTGTTACCCCATTCATCTATATGGCAGCCTTGGGAATGACTGATAGGGTGCTGGAGATGTTCATACAGTGAACAACTGGCAGAAGGACAGTAAACGGATCAACATTTTATTTGTATGCATGTTTAGTGTTGTGTCCCTTTAATGCAGTGGTTACCAACCCACTCATTACCACCATCCCAAGAGTAATTAAAACAAAACAAAAACAAGTTTAGTTTGATTTGAACACGTGTGTAACCACTAAATACTGTACTGTTGGCGAGGAAGGACGTGTCAACTGGTTTGGGAACCTCTGCTTTAAAAAGGAATCGCCCCTGTTTTACATAAGTAGGTTGTGTGTGCATTTTAGCAATGTTTTTGGTTTAAATGTATCATTTTATAGTGCTGTGATGTTACTTTATATTCTATCAATTGTTTAATGTTGGAGGCAAACTTAACCACAGAATGTTCGTTTCCAAAACAGTATGGGACTCTCAGGAATGGTTTCATGTTTAATACCACACACAAAGCTCCTCTTGTCTCCTCTGAGGTGACTGCATAGCCTCCTTGTAATTAAAGGAATAGGCTAAATTTTCTCACTTGTATTTTAATACTAGACTGTTATTTGTGTGTATTGTTGTAAATAAAAGCCTAGCATTATAATACAAGTGAGAATAGGTAGCCTATTCCTTTAATTACAAGGTGGTTATGGAGTCACTATATTGATGTAGGATACAAAAGCATCTCGAAATTGCCAGTATTTGAAACTAGCCGCTTACAACTTTTGAAAGACAGACAGTACCCCATGAAGAACAAAGAATTGAGTCATGTAGCCAGCATACAATACCCTCAGATATTACAATTCCATATGTTTTGGGCAGCTGCAAGGTTATCATCTTCTTCTAAACTGAATGATGACACTTATTTCAGTAGGTAGAGAATAAACAATTCAAAGGGAATTGCAAATCTATTGAATCTGAATAAGCAGGTATGTAAACAGACTAATGGAAGATGTATTTAAAGAAAAATAACGTGGATTCAGCTGGTTTCCTCTACTACTTTGGACTTGAGTGAGTATATAATAAAATAGTTTATACACACACATATCAATATATATATATCCCAAGATCTCGAAATGCAGGAAAGAAATGCCTACTTCTAATGTCCAGAGTATAACCTTCCTATAATGCAATGTCAAATGATGGAAGCCCAATGTAATAAATTTCCACAACATAATCTTGAATGATTGGCATGTACACAAATTAAATAGACATGACTGCAAACATAAAATTGTCATTAAGGCTCATGTTCTCCCTTAAAACTAAAAACTTTCAAAAGCAGCATATGAAATAGTAATATACTGTTTCAAAATTTGCAAGTCCTGCACAAACAGGATTAAGAGGTTCATATTGTTCTCAACAGATCCAATCGAGGCTGGATATGTAAAAACAGGATGTTGCAGACTACACATGGAGTCTCAATGAAAGCATAGGCAAGTCTCAGAAAAATTTGTCATCAATCCTGAAGTGGGGCCTGGTTACATCATCAGGGTTAATGAAGACAGAGATGGACTTTCCTGGGTTTTCAGTCACTAGCTGTTGTAATTTTTTGGCTAATCGATCATCAGGTTGATTATTATCTCCTCCATCAGACTGAGGCGATGGTATGCTAGTGGTGCTTCCTCTCCTTTGGAGATCAAGGGTAAGCCGATTTGCTGCCTTGACATGCTCTATAGCCGTCCGCAGGTGTTCTGCAGGATCCGACCTCACTGAAGACAGCTTTCTAGCGTGCAGGATGACGGTCTCCTCTGAAAGGTGCTCTAGCATATTACATTGAGGGATGAAATAATTGGGGCACATTTTGTTGACTAAACAATGCTGCAGATCATCAATAAGTCCCAAAAGAAAATGGGCTGCATAATCTTCCTGAGCTAAGTAATTAGCTGGAAGCCTATCACAAGCCCAGAGCATCATACTACGCAGATGGTATGGACTGATAGCTTTTGGTCTTGATAAAAGCTTGATGATTATGGCTTTACAAGCCTGATATGCTTGCATTAAACTACTGGAGATGCATTTTTTTAGCTGAACTTCACTTCTAGCAAATGATAACCTCCATTCATTATCTTTTTTACCTTTGAATGAACAAGCTGGGACTAAATAAAAGCCACTAATGACCTCCTCTTCTGTAATCTTGCCATCCCAAAAATGGTTTTCCATAAGCCAACTTTGAGCAACAGCTGGCCATCCTTTAAATGAGACCACGGGGACAATATCATACATCATACGACTGCTACCAACTCCTAAGATGATTGAAATGATTGTTCCGTTCTTTTCCACCTTCTCAACCTTGGGCATTCCGCGTTGAGGTTTCTTCTGAATCTCGGACAGAACTATGCTTATTGACTCATGGAACCAGTCAGCAACTTTTGTAGGTGAAAAAAAATAGTTAGTAGCCCCATTGATATGGTCCACAATTGTGCAACAGTCCTTCCATTTTGTGATAGTACCCTCATCAAACAACCGAAGGCTTAGCCATGAGTGGCACAGAGCGGAGTGACGCATGTCCAGAGTAACTGGCTGATTTCGGTCATGAAGCTTTAGTGCTGGCACAAGTAGTGTAAAATCCATATCATAGTCTGTTCCACGAGCATAAACATTCAATTCATCAAGATCCAAATCCACAACTCCTTCCCGGACACCTCCAGAAAGCAATAGATATTCATTGGCTACCGGCAACTTCTGATCTAGTTTTTGTACCATTCCTGTAAAAAAACAAAAACATGACTGTTAATACCCAAATAAAAGCAATTTTCCAAAAGTTTATGTTAGAAGCAAGAAAATGGCTATTGACCTCAGAAGGATCAAATCTAAGTGGACCATGCTGAATATCAAACAGTCTCTATGGTTGGTGCTTTAAGCTCACAGACTCACCTCAGCTTTAACATTTGACATCCACAAATGTAACCAAAAATTATTTTGTACTTCAAATGAGAATAGGTATAACTTTTTGCCCTTTGCCAGCAAGGCGCAAGTTGGAATTTTAGGAATACAAATCGCATCTGTGGAAGGCTTTGTACAATATTTGTATTTTCGGGTGAAGTGTTTCTACTAAATATGTGATAGTTCTTAAAGGCACAGTAAAAAAAATTTTTTAGAACATGAAGATTATTGATTTTTAAATAATCTTACTGACAAACTCAAGTAGAGGCTCCCATGCAAAATGAGAGGTGTTACCCAGTAAAGTCTACTTTAGTTGACAAGAATAACTTGAGGTTACCAACAGTTTCTGCAGAACACAGTTTCATCCATAGAAGTGGTAGAAGAGTTGTGTTCAAATATATTGCATAATAAATTAGATTCCTTAAACAGTCACTATATAGAACAGATTAACTCACAAGCATTGTGTGTGTATTTACATGTTTATATGTCACTGAACAGGCAAAGGTTTCCCCCACAAGAGATTATGGTTGTTGCTCATTATGACTCAAATATTCTGCTTCATCATCATAATTTAGACATGGGGCATTCAAGTTTTTTTTTAAGTGGGCCGCAACAGTAATAATGAAGAATAGATTGTTAGCCATAGCAAAAGGTATGCTTATTTAGCGGTAATACAAAAATCATCTTAAATTTACTGTAGTAAAACAAAAGTGTACATTTAAGGGGTAATGATAATATGGGCAGTTAAATAAGGTGGGCCGCACATTGCTGTCAAAAGGGCCACATTAGGCCCAAGGGCTGCATGTTGGACGCCCCTGATCTAGAGACAAAATTAAGGAAATCTCAAGTAAGAACGTTTCCTGAAAGGTTAAAGACAAGTACTCTGAAAGGGTTAAGACAAGCACTCTGTATTTGTACCAATCAGCTTAAAGAAGCAGACTGGATGGCACTGCTGATTCAGCATGTGTGCTCTTTGAAGCAGTGATATGCAACTTGAGACTCACTTGATCAATGTACATTATTTTTTTCCTGTTACAGTTTATGCTTTTAAACATCAATTTAAAAAAAGAATCTTAAGGCGGGTAGGCAAATCGATATAAAAGAATCTAGGTGCCTTCAAGAATAACTGATGCTAATGGCTGTGCTTCAACTCAGATTTCAATATAGTGTCTATTTGTGTTTTGAATCCTTCCATGAGCTATAAACCACGATATGTAGAACCATTAAACGGATGTTTGGGCATGGCGTGATTTGTTTGAATGTAACAGACGCAAATTTTCCTGGTCAAACTCGGGTCACTCAACGTGGTCTCATTTCACAGATGGGATCCACAGTATAGCTCATCAGAGGGGAACATAGGATGTTCTATGCCTTCCTAAGGGCATTTGAGCCCTTTATTCTAGGATGACATAGAATATCCTTGTGCGGACAGAAGTTAAAAAAGTAGGTATTAAAAAAAAAAGGAAAAATAGTACTATATGTATGTTTCTAAAGTGACAGCTTTTATATAAATGAACACATTATTTCAGCCTGGAACAATCCTTTATCATTAAATGTATTAGTGATTTAACATTTATTTCATTTTAGAAAGCATCTGGCACATCTCTTTTCTGATCTACATTCTAGAACATTCTTTGTAAACCCTTTTCACTGGTGATTAAGTTAAATAATCATGAAAAAATAATTAAGCAAAAGGAATTTTCACTATTACTTTTTTTTTCAGATAATCTGATTTTTATCATATCATAATTATAAAAAAGTGGAAAAATTGAAAACAGACATTTTCTATCTTTTACATGATTTTTTTTATACATCTACAAACACATATAAAAAAAAAAAACCCTGCTACAAAGATTCTTATATTTGTCCAGAGTTTAGAAATAGAACATGTTTACATGTTTTCTTAATGTTATAGGGCAATAACTGAAAATATTCTATTGCATTTCCCTAACCATTTTTTTCAGTGACCGTTTAACCACAACCCTAACTAACCCTAGATCTTTGCAACAAATATATATATATTATTTTACGGACTTCCCTAGGGGCATATACTAAAAATCCCAGAGCGACGGAAGTGTTCCTGATCCCTACTGAAGCTCTCTTCCACTACAGGGCAGTACCATATTGAAATTGCATGCTGCCGCCTCTCAACATGGCGCTTGTGATTGATCTGTGGAGTGATTGCATTGCATCCTGGGGGCAAATTTGGTTGTTGCTGGATGCCTCGATCCAAATGCTGAGCATAGAAAGCGACTTTTGATCGTATCCTACGCTCATTTCATTGCATGACGTGCCTGGCATGTCAACTGTCACAAACCGCAAAAGTTCCCTGCACTGGCTCTCCTTATGTTCTCCGCATGCTCAATAATAACTTAATTCAGTAGCTGGTAACTACCTCCCTGTTTTTTTACACCACTGATCAGGTCAGGGTGGTTATGTGATGCGACTAGTAACATCACTGTTATTTTGAACAAGTGCTGGTAAATAAAATTGGCTTGAACCCAATATTAAGTATATGGACAGCAGCATTTCCACTATTTATTTTTATTTGAAGAAATGTTAGTAATCCGTTTGTTACAGAGCGTTTATTACATTACTTTCCAACCCTGCTTACAGTAGTGATCAGGCACTGGGTTTTAACTAGACTGTTTGGGCAAATTAGCTGGTGCTGATCCAGGGACGCATTTGGTCTGGGAACACTAGTCTGAATCCAGGGATTGTCCCCTGAAACTGGGGACACCAGGTCACTGTACCCTATGCATATCTATGTGAGGCCAATGTTTGGCTCCAGAAGATGCTTAATATTTCATGATGGGAAGTCCAAAGCACAGAAGAAACCCTGCAATAGGTTAAAGGAACGCTTACAGAATGAACTATGTTTAACCCCTTAGTCACATGACCTTTTGACCATGTCTTTCCCTTGGTGATATGGGCTGTTTTGACATTTCTGGGGTGTTTGTGTTTAGCTGTATTTTCTTCTCGGATATGCTATATCCACACAATTATATATTATCTTTATCGTCATAAGAAGGGCTTTTGTTAGATACCATTATGTTCATCATATCTTATAATTGACTACAGAATAAAATCATAAAATATGATGAAAAAATAAAAATTAAAAATTCTTTCTAACTTTGATCTAGAAATAATTTCCACAAATACAAAATCGGTAAAAAAAATACCCTGTCTAAATAGTTTCTAAATCTTGTCCCAGGTTTGGAAATATGCTTGTTTCCATTTTATGGAATAAAATGGGCAATAAATAACCAAAAATATTTTTATTTTATTTTATAACCAATTACACCCACAGTAATCTTTTGACCCCCAACCTTAACCCTAAATTTAACCCTAACCCTTATGCTAACCCTTCATTTATTATAATTTTATTTTAATTGTAACCCCAACCATTATTCTAACCTTAAGCCTAGATGTTTAGCGAATTAAGTTTTTTTTTCATTGCAGTGTTGCTCACTGCCTCTAGGGGCAGTCTAGCAACATCATCAGAGAGACGGAAGTGAAATGTTTTTCACTTCCGACGCTGTTCCCACAAGAGGGCAGTGGCCATATTGGAGGAGCATGTTGCTTTCCAATATGGCACACGTGATTCGCTCTGTGGTCCCTAGTCAACTAATTTTTGAGGCATTAAAGCATCATCGTTTAACAGCATAGGTCCATCCAATGTCAGCAACACTTTTGCACACAGGATGGACCTAGTCCGTCCTATGTCGGCAAGGGGCTATGGGCAATGTAGAGAATATCTAAAAACATTAAACATTAAAAAAATGTGTGTGGGTGGACTGAACACAAAAAGAAATTCACAGTTCAGTAAACATATGACAAAAATAATGGAATTCTGGTCTTCAAATGAAGCAGAGCACTCGGTCACTAAGGGGTTAAAAGTATGTTCTCCTGTCGTAGTATTTTGCCTTCTTTTAAATATAGTCACATTTAAAAAAAAAAAAAATTGCTTAGAAACAAAGCAAACAGAAGTGAACTACACAAATCAGTCATGAATAGCCAGGTTGTAACAGGCAAGTGGGAGATATTTTCCAACTCTGCTAGTAATGTCTGCCTCTTGCAGAAAATGATAGACACATGAAAACTGACCCTATTAGTGTTTAGCATTTGTTGATGGTCAGGGTAGTTAGTGCAAACCCTGATATTTCCAGGTATGAGCACAAGTATATTTTAAATAAGCAACCACAATGATTTGGACAACAGACATAAATAAGATGGGTGGGGTCAAACTGCTTAAGAGAATTGCTTTGTTCTGTCCAAATGACTTTCCTTGTCAATCCACTAGATGGCACTTGAAGCTTGCTTTCCATGGAGAAGTACAACTTTACAAAGGCTGGAAAACCTTTATTATTAAACTGAAGATGTCCTGATAATCTTTGTTGCCAGGCCTATTAGAGGATAAATTAAAAGTCATCGTCTATGTAAGTCCATAGGTGGCATTAAGACAATGTTGGATTTAATAGTACATTATTATGAACATTAGGTTAATATGAATTTAAAAGGGAGAGGTTTGTTTAATAAGTACAGTATACAAAAAGTAAGAGAATAATGCACTTGTTTAAATAACGAAACTTACAAAACATTCACGAGCAATCAGGGCCGATCTGGGCGGGTGCACGGGAGGAGAGGCGCCTGAATCACAGAGCGCGACGGGAGCGGAGCTTGCACCCGTCGCGCTGTGATTAGTGTGACAAGAAGGTGCGAGCCGCAGGTGAGCGCCTGCGGTTACCGCACCTCCCTATCACACCAAGCACAGCGCGACGGGTGCAAGCTCCGCCCCCGTCACACTCTGATTGGTTGCAGGAAGGTGTCTGCAGAGGCAGACACCGGCATCTAGTTTCTTCTGCCGGATGTCAGCTGACATCCGACAGAAGAAACTAGATGCCGGTTTCAGCCTCTGCAGACACCATCAAGCAGGCGTCCCGGGACCGGCGAGAGACAGAGCAGCAAGGAGGTAAGTACTGGGGCAGGGGATAGGAGGGTGGCAAACGAGCATACTGAGGGACAAATTCCTGGCATATTAATTAGCATAACCCTGACATATTAATTGGCAAATTCATGGCATATTAATTGGCATAATCCTGGTATATTGAGTGACAAAATCCTGACATATTAATTGGCATAATCCTGGCATATTAATTGGGATAATCCTGACATATTAATTGGCAAAATGCTGATTAATTGGCCATCACTTCCTCCCAGCTAACAGGGTGCTGTGCGGGAGGAGACCGCCGGGGAGGCAACCACTAGACCCCAGGGAAGTCACCCTCCTGCACCTAATAGGTAGGAGGGGGACAAATGTCTGTATGTGTATCTGTATGTTTGTCATTAACATGTGTATCTCTTGGTCTGCATGGGTATCTGAATGTTTGTCATGTGTATCTTAATGATACACATACAAACCTACCCATGCAGACCAAAGATACACATGTTAATGACAAACATTCAGATACATACAGATACCAATGTACCTGCATACGTGTCTGTATGTGTATCTGTTTGTCTGCATGTGTGTCAGTGTGTGCCCTATGTACCTGTATGTGTGTCACTGTTTATATCTGTATGAGTGTCATTCTGTGTATGTCATCCACAGTAGGAACTAAAGAAAACTCCCCCCCCCCCCCCCCCCTTAAAAATAAAAAGACTGCTGGTATGTGTGTGTGTATGTATGTGACTGACTGCATGTGTGACGGTATATGTGTGTTTCTGGCTGGATGTATGTGTATGTGACTGACTGCATGTGTGACTGTATATTTATGTGTATGTGATTGTATTTGTGTGTATGTGACAGACTACATGTGGGACTATATGTGTGTGTGTCTATGTAACTGCATACTTGCATTTGACTGTGTGATTATGTGACTGTATTTAATTATGTATGTGCATGCATACATAATCACATACACGTGTATAAACAGGGCGCACGCTGGTGCAATCGGCGTGTGCGCCAATGTATAAAACAGACTCATGGGAGTTATCGCTGAATGTGTAGATTTAAGTTGGTTTGCGCTCGTTGTGCCGGCTCAGCCTATGTTTAAAAAATAAAGCACTGAAAAGTGCCTGATATGGGGCAGGAGTGGAGAGAGAGACAGACACACACATTGGGTATGAGTGCAGAGAGAGAGAGACAGACATTGGGTATGAGTGTAGAGAGAGAGACAGACATTGGGTATGAGTGCAAAGAGAGAGAAACAGACATTGGGTATGAGTGGAGAGAGAGACAGAGACAGACATTGGGTATGAGTGGAGAGAGAGACAGAGACAGACATTGGGTATGAGTGGAGAGAGAGACAGACATTGGGTATGAGTGGAGAGAGAGAGAGACATTGGGTATGAGTGGAGAGAGAGAGAGACATTGGGTATGAGTGGAGAGAGAGAGACATTGGGTATGAGTGGAGAGAGAGACAGACATTGGGTATGAGTGGAGAGAGAGACAGACATTAGGTATGAGTGGAGAGAGAGAGAGATAGAGAGAGAGACAGACATTGGGTATGAGTGGAGAGAGAGACATTGGGTATGAGTGGAGAGAGAGACAGAGACAGACATTGGGTATGAGTGGAGAGAGAGACAGACATTGGGTATGAGTGGAGAGAGAGAGAGACATTGGGTATGAGTGGAGAGAGAGAGAGACATTGGGTATGAGTGGAGAGAGAGAGACATTGGGTATGAGTGGAGAGAGAGACAGACATTGGGTATGAGTGGAGAGAGAGACAGACATTAGGTATGAGTGGAGAGAGAGAGAGATAGAGAGAGAGACAGACATTGGGTATGAGTGGAGAGAGAGAGACATTGGGTATGAGTGGAGAGAGAGACAGAGACAGACATTAGGTATGAGTGGAGAGAGAGACAGAGACAGACATTGGGTATGAGTGGAGAGAGAGAGACATTGGGTATGAGTGGAGAGAGAGACAGAGACAGACATTGGGTATGAGTGGAGAGAGAGACAGAGACAGACATTGGGTATGAGTGGAGAGAGAGACAGACATTGGGTATGAGTGGAGAGAGAGACAGACATTGGGTATGAGTGGAGAGAGAGAGAGAGACATGTGGGTATGGGGGGAGAGAGAGAGAGACAGACATGAGGGCATGAGGAGAGAGAGACACGTGAGTGACTGGCATGGTGGAATATTATTTATCGCTCCTTGTGTACTTCTTTTCCAGTGATGCTCAGCCAGACTTTGGCTGGTTGGGCATCATGGGAACGGTAGTAAAAACTCATTCTGATAGCCAGCAAAAACTCTCCCATGTTGCTGACTGAGCATCATAGAAATAAATAAAACCACTTCACAGTATTATGGCAAAATATATATCTTTATTTAAAATAAGTTTGTGTTGGTCCTTTACATCAAAATAAAGTTTGTGCTCTCCTCCCGTCTCCCCAATTATGAAATGGGCGACTGGAACAGACATGTCTAAAGGGGAGAATTTCATAATATAACCATGCCCACCTTTGGGTGCCAAAAGAAAACCTGCACCCAGGCGCCCGTGACCCTAGGATCGGCCCTGTGAGCAATAAAAGGTCAGCTTCACTAACTAAACTATTTTCAAGAAATCTCTGACAAGATGTTAATCATTTATAATGTTACGGGATTAGTGCACCAGGTAATTGCTTAACTTGAATTATGCCATCCACATGTCTGGGAATATTCTAGACCCTAAGAATCCAATGGTGCCCTCCAGGTGTTTCTAAACTACAACTACCACAAATCTCTGTAGTCTGTTTGGAGATTAAGATCTGACGTTCAGCAGCAGCTGGAGGGACCCAATACATTTATCTTATAGTCCCGATTATAGGCTGAAACCCTATAGTTGGATGTAATTTTTAGGAAAAAACATATAATAAAAAACAAATGGCGGTGACCACCACCTTTCAAAATACAATAAATAATTGCCTATTTTATAATTGCAGATTGAAAGCTGTATTGGCTTAGTTATCTCATCACATGCAGAAAAGAACAGAGTGTACACATTGTACAAAGGTAATACAAATATGTATTATAAAAAGCATAGTATTTTTATCACGGGGCGATAAAAGTTTCTTGCTGGAAGTGGTCCAGCCATCCAGTCTGGTTAAAGACACCATACAAAACCAGCATAAAACAGAGTAAAAACAAAGTCCATTTAGTCAAAAAAATCAGAGCATATAGTCTCAGTAAGTGCCATATGGGGTGAGCACGCTAGGCGTTTCGCCCATTCCAGGGTTTCTTTGTGTGGGTTTCCTGTGACTATAAAGAGTAACCATTCAGCCATGTGTAGGCTCATCCAAGCTGTATCCAGGCATTTCTGTATGTTTTATTGTTTATTAGTTATGCTCATTCCTGTCCTGTTTCCATGTTTCCTTTGCTCTCTGTTCTTATCCATTTCTGGTTTTCCTTTTTGCCCATCATTATGTTCCATTCCACGTTTTCTCGGCTTCCTTCTATCTTGTATACTTCTATATAAACCACATCTGTTTCTGTTCAGTCCTTCAGCTTAGGCTACAGATATTATTTGTGTGTGAATGTGCAATGTTAATATTATGATTCAGTCTTAGGGACTTGCCTAAATGTGGAATATATTGATGTGGGTGGCAAGCTAACATCTATTTGGCCAATAGGTGAACCAAATCCCTGCCATTTATTTATTATAATTTTTTTTTTTTTGGGGGGGGTGTTAGACTCTCCTCAGTTCAGGATTGATTATATTAAACTACACATGTTGATTATATTAAACTAAACAGTGCTGTATTTAGCACAAGGCAAGTGCCTAAAAGGGTCAGCACACAAAAAAAGCCGCCCTTTAAGAAAAAAAAAAAAACCCTCTTGCCGGCAGAGATGGTGGCTGGAGAGATCGGAAGACCACCGCTCTGTCTGTAAGCAGGCAGCATGGGGAGCCACCATGCAGCCTGCCACTAGCCACCAGGGATCAATTTAAGTCCTGGAGTGAGAGGGGATGGGGGTGATGGAGGTATGTAATGGGGTGATGGAGGCATGTTGTGGGTGAGCATTGTGGGTAGGCGGGTGCCTGAATTTTGTCTGCCTAGGGCAGCACAAAACCAAGATACACCACTGCACGTAAACTTCCAATGAGCCAAATGACTGCTGGTGCATGGGTTTTGTGTTCTGCTACTTAGTGACACAGACATTTTACATAATGTCTGTGCTTTTCTCGTAACCTTTCAACTACATTCTCACACCAAACATCAGGCAAGATACTGGAGCCATAAAAGGATTATTTATTACAAAGTAAAATGACCAATAATAATTAACAGAACTATTTGATCACTTAAATAAGGTTCATGCATTTCATAGTTATCCGTCTACATGGCATGTGTACACTCTTAATATTATGCAATTAGCTCTATAGAAGACTGAATGATTCCTTCCGTTTGCATGCATCTAACAATTTAATGTTCCTTATATTCACTTACGAGTGAACTCTGGTGAACTGGCAAAGGAGTTGCAAAAAGCAGAACAAAATGATGAGCTGAAAAAAATATTGCTTTGCTTTCCAAAAACCCAATATTGCATGTCAAAAGCCAACAATGCTGTAATATTAACTACGTGTATAATAATATGTGAAACAGGCTTTTGTGTAAGTTGGTGTAGTACTGAAATGTAAACCAGCATATGTTTGTTATATCATAAGCACTCTTTGCAAACAAAAAAAAAAGTCTCTTCTCTTAAGGAAGAAACTATAAAATCACAAAATAATTTTTTTTAAATCCCTTCTGTATCATATGATGCTGGAAAATGTAAATATGGCTAGACATACCCTTAGGTGGCAATACAAAGTAGGTATTACTGCCATAATTGTTATTCTATTGTCCTCTTCAACTTTAAGGCCAGTGTATAATTGTGGAACAGATTTTAAGGCAAAATAGATGCACAATTAAAATAAATTTGATTTACTGTTTAACTCTCCTACTTTGCCAAGAAAAGCCATTTGAGAAGAGCCATAGGCGCATAGAATTGAGGGAAGATGTAATTGCTGGGCGTTACAATCCTAAATGAGCAGTATTCTTCTTATGATAGAAGTACTATGTTTAAAATTACAGTATGCTCATAAAATTACTGTTTTATGGATTTCTAGTGAATTTACACCTATACTGACCTCTTGGTTAGCTCCAGCATATGGTTTATGCTTTCCTTTGCAGTGGAATGTAAAAGAAATATTCAACTGACCTTCTACCAACTATAAATAGCTGTATCCATTGTTCAAAAGGGGCAGTCAGAATTGATTTGGAACATTACAGAGAAAACATTTCACTCAGGTATCCTGGCTGGCGATATGTCGGATTTAAAAAGGGACTAAAATTGTTAAAAATGGTTTCACACAGGTCACTTTTACATGTGTGAAACTGCTTTTTGAATAGTTTTACTATTTTGCACGATTCAAAATATATTTATCCTTGTAATCGCAGAGACTGCGGAAATAGGAATCCCGAAAAAAAAGGGAACCTTGTTCTTGCAAACTTATTGTCAACTGCTCTGCATACATTACTTTTAACTAAAAGTAAATCAATTTTTCAACTGGGCCAAGAAACATTGATAGTGGCACAAAAATGTAATACGTAATCTTTCAAGACAAGAATAGCATTCTCTGCAAGACGTAGAAAAGACGACAGTTCAGTAAGCTGCAAGGGGGTGCTGGAGACGAGAACTACAGCCATTGTTATCTTTTCCTTTATCAAATTGATTTTTTTCCCTATAACTAAAAGTCACACAGATACGAATACGCAAGGCTTTCTTGGTTTCCAATCCCCTGCCACTTTCCCAGCAAGACACCAGAGGGCCCAGTACAAAGAAAAAACGAAAATTAGCATATCAAGGCACTAGTGATTTATTAGAAGAGGAGGTTTTGTGGATGGTAGAAGAACTCACAGAGCATTCCATACAACAATAAGGGAAGGATAAGGCAAAAGAATGAGAACTGGATATTTCTCCCAGATTATTTCCGAACTTGTGCATGAGTGATAAAAGCAAGATGTGCCATCACCTTTTCACAGATAAACAATGTTCAACAATTAAATTTAATATCCTCAAACATGACAACATAGACTTAGATTTCATAATTATCAAATCCATTACCTCTGAAATGTACAATAAAATAGGCGTTAACTCTCAAAATACATATCTACCCTTAAGCTCAGCGAAAATTTAAATAAAAAAAATAAAAAACTTCTGTTAAATATCATATACTTATTTCAGCTTTTTTTCCATCTATAATTTTATTGCATCAAACATGTAAATACAGCAATAATTATAACACACAACATTGTTTATCCGTGAAATCACATCTCTAGGGGTGTCCGCTGGAACTTGCTCTGCCTTTCGCACACTAAATAAAATCAGTTGGTGCTTCTTCTGATATGTTATCTGCAGGCGTGCAGAGGCTAGTGAGAAGTAGGGTCGTAGGGCCAGACCGCCTCCCTGATGCCCTGTATTCCGATATTTATGGCAGATCTTTGCCTTCAATGGCATCACCGGTTTTGTGAGGCTGCCCGTTTGCATGGTTAGCTCCATTGTGGTTTTCTGTAAGTTAGCCTGTTGTCCTGGCGCTGCAGAGGTTGATTCGAGCTTGAATACTTTAGTTTGCATGGTTAATAAGTCTGCCCAGAACTCTATCAAATCAGCTCTTTCTTTCTTGAGTGGTGAGTTACTGAGGGTAGGGTATCTAAGTCTTCAGACAATGAATCCAAACTGAGGCAGGAAGGTGTGTACGAAGTGGCCGTTGCGCCGACTGGCAGCCTACCAGGCCTCAAGAGGTAAGCAGAGATATCCAGTCATTGGCGTGTGTGCGGCCTGTCTGCCTTTTTGGTCTTCTTTGTCCCTTCCACTCCCTTTTAAAACTAATAGTTCTGAAGAGATTATTGGAGCCCACCACAACAACTAAAATGGCTAGTGGGAAAATCCCCAAACATTGCCACTCTATTTATATTATATATTTTTTTTTTTTATATTAATATTTTTTATATATTTTTTCTATTTTGTATGCAGCAATAAACAAATCAATTATATTTTTTACCGAGATTATTTTCTACTGCTTGCAGATTTGAAGGTTTCAGGCTGGCGGTGCTCCCCAGAACAGCTAAGGTGTGTACTTTCACGTGAAGTTGGTGCAGTTATCCCATAATTTTTTTTTGATCCTAGTGGGAAAATGATAACACTGGTCTATCAAATCAGCTCAAGGCTACACAGCACTTGGCAATACTGGACATTCATGCCAGTTCTGAACCATCAGGACTTGTGACCTCACCTTCTCCTGAATACCCCTTTTTTTCTCTATCCCTCCCTCTTCTATATGCCCTTCTTAACACTTTTAAATATATCTTTACATATTCCACAGGTATTGTGGATATCATTCTGTAACACCCTAACTGACTTTGAATGCAATTCGTCTTAGCATGATTGGTAAGGTGCAATGAGATCCTGAGATGCAGTACTATTAAAGGGACACTGGCACCAAAAAATGAAACTTTTTTTTTTTATTATTTTGTATTGTTGATTTCAGATATGTCTTTTGTTTTTGTTATGCGACTGTATTCAATAAAATATGTAACTAAACAAGTGTGACTGGGCACCGCCATTTTGTTAAAGCACAAATGTCTCACTTTGGGGACATACAATGCAGTCTATAAAGCCAGAATTCTGATCATAGACTTGCATTGAATGGCAGGGTAATTTAACTATTACATCACCGGGGGCGGAGCTATGATCCTGTTTGATCAGGTTAATCTTTCTGTGTTGGAAGGCAGGTTAAAAAAAAAAAAGTGGGCCACCTAGTCCTGCCCACTATGATACACATTAACCCCAAGAGACTAGGTAAGTATCTTATGACATCATCGTGCAGGCTTTGGCCACAGTTGTAAAGAGACTTACTGGAAGATGTTGCATCATGGAAAATATTCAAAAAATGGAGCCAGGAGATAAACACCTAATTTTCTTTTTCTTTTTATATGTAATTAATTCAATAATTTAAAAACAAACAGTGTCATATGATTTATATAGGTTTTTGTTTTAAAAGACCAGGTTATCTAGTTACATCTTATGGTAGTGTCCCATTAAGTGTGCCTTTAGGGGAGGATGCATACAGGTCTAATATTTCAAAACAGAATTTACTAACATCACTTTACAAGTGATTAAGGTTAGCAATATTGGATTAGTTGAGCATGTCTTTTATTCTGCAATTTAACCTTAAAGTGAGTTTATTTAAACATGTGCAGAGTTTCCTGCAAAGACATCACAAATGTCAGAATTTAAACACCCAATGGTCAGAATATTAAAGTTGTTAATTTAATTAACATCATTAATGTTTTATTGGCCCTCAAGGCCCGAGATGTGGATCAGTGCCCTCTTAACTAAATGCTCCTAGGTTCCTATAGAAAATATTTTGTGCCACTTTAAAGAACTTTTCTTCTCACTTATTGAGTGACTATATGACAAGTTCCAGCTGATGCTGCTGATTGTGAACATATACTGCAATGAGCTGTGGCTCAGCCAAGTGTGTGTAATTCCGCTGTAAGTTATTTCACGCTGGTGTTCCAGATGCTCCCTCCCCTGGGCTTTCATTTACTTTGCTACCACCGTCATAATGCATCCCTAGGACATTCTGTAAGCAAATCACATAGAGGGGCAACTACAGCAAACCAGCTCAATCCCATGGAAAGCCGCAAGTGCCAACAACAATTAATGTAACTGTATCTCGCTTTCCAATCAGCAGGTTAAAGCCCTACTGATGTGAGAAATTAACACCCTCATTGTAATCTGACATATTTAAAAAAATAGCACTAAAAATATTTTAACCATCCCAAACTCTTCTTTACAGATGATGCATGTGTGTTTTTACATTTAGTGCACAACAGTTAAATCAACATATTTCAGATTTATGCCCACCCCCAACTGCATACCTCCCAAATATCCCACTTTGTGCAGGACAGTCCCATATTGGGAGGTATGTCCTGCTGAGCTCTACCTCTGTCCTGAGACAGTGGGACTCAGGACCTCAGTCTTGTAGTCGCATTATTGGGCGTCCCAGACACTGGAGAATGCTGACTGTGCATGTGCAGCACTGTGTGCATGCGTAGTAGTGATCCTGGCTTCAGAAGCCACAATCTAAAAATTGGGCCCAGAGTAGGGCCAAGAATATAATATAATAGACAACATTAAGTTGGCGATGCTGAAAGTAAACATATCATATGAAAATTCATAATTTCAACAGTCCTGAGTTTGCCAGGACTTGTCTTTTGGGGTCTGATCTTCCCTGCTGCCGGGGAGACTGGAGTTCAATTTCACATGACTCCTTTTTTTTTTTTTGACTCCACTCACGTCATCTCCTGGGATCCAACCAGCATGAAAATATATCTGGTCCACAAGGTTCTATTCGGTCTGACCAGGCTTACATTTGTTGGGTTGATATATAATTTTATTTATATACACACACACACACACACACACACACACGTTACCTATTTCCTGCCGCCTAAATTTATAAATGTTTTCTCTAACTTTTTTCTACATCTGTGGGGTTCAAGTAATAACAGAAATAGAGGGAAATATATAGAATGAGGAACCCGGGATGTAAATCGTTTTTGTGTTAATGTTTGTACCGAATTTCTATAGATTTATACCAATGTTGTAATATGTAATATAAAATAAATATGATAATTAGGAATATGTATGTGTATAATATATATATATATATATATATATATATATATATATATATATATAAATATTATACACACACGAAAAGTTCACTATACTCCACAAGCGATTCCCTTTACTGCGACAAAAGATGCATGTAACCAGCAAGATGTCTAAAGCTTTTGTACAAAATAATAAAAGAGACAATATATTATATATTATTTATAAAAATGTGTTCCAAAGCAGATTGTTTAAAATGCCCTTTGAGTGCTGCCAGACTTTCGCATCTCTCAGGAATTCTGCTTGCACCAGACACCAAATCAAGTCACACATTTATTGCTACTTCAGAAATTCATTGTTCCTTACAAATTTGATTTTTTTTTTTGTCTGCATCAGAAGCTGTGATGTGTGGAAAGACACAGCACATTTTACAATAAAACAATAAGCAAGCCTCTGTCCTAAAATAAAAAAAACTAATAATTAAAAATAAAAAAGACGTGGGGTATAGCACACAACATTGACTACTTTAATTATAAATGCCTTTGGTTTAGTCCTACTTAGTCTGTTTTGAAGCCAGGCAGAAATCCTAAGACAAATGCTTGATGCACATGGTAACATCTCTGGATGTTGGGCAATAGTAAACAAGAATATATCTTAATGTACCTTTCCTGGTCAAATATTTTGTTATTGTAATTATCAGTGCAGCACTGCCACTGCTTGGTTGAATCATGGTACCTAATCAAGAACAATTTGCACCTAAACACGATAAATAATAAAATATAAGTGACTGCACCACTAACTACATGACTTTTAGTGCCAACTGCAAAACTGGCAAAATCCTGGGACTGGAGCCAAAAGAGGCAGTGTATTGTGAGTTTGCAAGATCCTGTTAGATTGAGCTCCTGCCTACCCAATACGAGTACCAGGTGTCTGGAACTCATTCGTCGGTGTTCACGTGCATTGTGAGAACGAGTGGTGAGTATTGTAAGACTGTGGATATATACTTCAGTACTGGGGAAATAAATGGAAACCATGTTCAACAATAGGATTATGGAACATCTAAAATCATAGAGACTGCAAGGGTTTACTTCAGGGAGATCATGCCAAACTAATCTTATTTATTTCATTGGGTGACTAAAATAATAGATTGTGGTGGTGCAGTAGACATTGCTTATATAGATTTCAGTAAGTCTTGACACTGTTGCCCAAAGAAGGCTTATCAATAAACTGCAGTCTTTGTGTTTGGATTCCAATATGGCTGAATGGAGTAGGCAGTGGCTGAGTGACAGACAACAAAGGGTTGTCGTGAGAGTATATTCGGAAGAAGGTCTAGTTACTAGTGGGGTACACCTTGGGGATATGTACTTGGACCCATTCTCTTTAACATTTTTATTAGTGATATTGCAGAAGGTCTTGTTGGTAAGATATGTATTCTTGCTGATGATACACAGATTTGCAACAGATTGATGTTCATGGAGAGATAAGTAAAATGGCAAATTATTTATTAAACTAGAAAAATGGGCAGAGCTGTGGAGACTGACATTCAATGTGGATAAGTAAAAGTACACATTGGGAGTACAAATCCAAGGGCAGCGAGAGGGAGCTATGTGGCAGCAGAAAGACTAATCTAAGCGCGTACCATACGTACTTTACACATGGTGCCTATACAATCTTTGCAACCTGTTCAAAATAAGCTTCATTGAAACACCCAGTGTGCCAGAGACATATGTACAATGCCATCTTGCTTCCTCAAATATAAAATCCCTCCTATGGTCCGTCTGCCTGTCTCCCCCAAGACCCCCATGTTTTTTTTTCCCTTCTCTCCCTTTTGTCTACGCCTATCCCTCCATTATATATCTCTTCCCCATATTTTGTCTGTCTCTCTTCCACATCCCCCCCTTGTGGAAGGGAGACGCACAGAGGTAAGACATACATGACCCCCTGTTTGCCTCTATTCCTCACCCCTCCCACCACCTGGTTTGCCTCTATTCCTCACCCCTACCTCCACCTGATTTGCCCCCTCCTTATCAGTTGTAACAGAATTGCTCTTTATGCATAATCTCTATTGGTCTCACTTAATCAATATATTAGCATCAACACGTGTTTGGACCCCCCTGTAGCTGGTTAATTGTGCTTGGAGTTGAAGTCCAACAAGAGCTAGAGGAAATCAACAAAATGATCAGCAAATGATCACAGCGATTTGCTGCGTTAGAGTGTGAAAACAATGGAATAAAAACAGGTATTAAAACAATAGAAACAAGCGTGACAAATCCAGCACGAAAAAGCTCTTCTTTTTATCAAGCAAACCCGACAAAACACTTTTTGCCATTATAAAAAGGATATAAATATTACACAACAGGAGGTACCTGGAGTATTTTACCGACATCATACAAATGTTGTAAAGCACCGTCTTGCTCTGCCATCTGGCACTCAGAGCTAAAGCTCTGTTTCTGCTGACTGAAGGACATAAAATAATGTAAAGAAAATGAACTTATTCTATTTCACCTCTTTCCTAGGAATTCGATCTCAGTGTGAGTCTTCCATCTGGTGCAGATATTGAGGTGACTGATAGCATGTAGAATGGGGTCAATAAAAGTAATTAGCACCATGTCAGGCAATGGCAATGATGAAAGGAGATTTCACAGCCTCATGGTAAGCACAGTTACGTAGGTCACTTTCATTATCACAAGCGGAAGTGTGAGCAACCAGCCACTTCCATGGAGGGAGATAATGGATATTTGATAAAAATCTGTTACTTTATTTAGGGGCATAAAAGGTTTCTGTACACTCCAACGTCAAGGGAGAAAGTGGCATTCTATGGTCTATTAAGCTATAATGACAGGTGCTTTATTACCACAATACAAGCATTGTAGAATAAATAGTTATTATACACACACACACACACACAAACACATACACACACACACAAGCTGTGCAATAACATTATTGGAACAAGTCGGTGGTTGTGTGCAGATACCGACGTAAGGTTATGCCTGTCATAAAAGAGGGCCCCTCAGGTAGAATTAGTTAAAAGGAGAAGGGTGAGGTGGGTGGGGTGAACTGGCAGGGCAAAGGTAAGCAGGGGGAGTGTGTTTTTATAGGAACACTAAACTCCTCCCACAAATACAGGCCTTTGGCCTTCAAACTAGTGGTCGGTAACATATAAGCTGTGCATTATTAATGCATTAATTATTAATGGAACAAGTCGGTAATGGTATGCCAATAACAACGTAAGGGTAGCACTGTAATAAGAGGCAAAAAAGTAATGCAGAAACCACACTTTATTGCTTATGTTACAATACTTCTTAAACGCTTTCCTTAATGCTTTCTCGGGTTGAGGAATATACCTATTATATACAGCGGATTTCCAACAACCTACCCTTTTAATGATATGAACGGGAGTGTTGGTACTAGACGCAGCCCAGATTCTAAATGCAGCTGAAGCAGCCCTGATTCTAAATGAGTGGCCAGAGTATGAGCCTGGATTAAGACCTAACCTGATGCATAGAGCTCTGACATTGTACATGAATTTGGAAGTGGTAAGGGGACCACCTGGTAGTGTGAGTAGCGGTGCCTCAGGGGGTTTGTCTCTGATGCTGTATAGATATGCAATCAGAAGTTTAACAGGGAACCAATTATTCGGGGTAGGGTAGAAGGGGATTTCTAAAAGATGGCCAGCAAAAAATAAAAACCGAGCTCAAAAAAAAAAAAAATAAGAGAAGAAAGGAAAAAGAATACATCAAATGGTAAGTATAAAATTATTTTTTTACAGGTTAGTTCCGCTCAACTCTAATAGTGAGACATAAACGGCTATCTTTTTGAGCTACTACCGTGAACACTCTAGGTCTTAAAAACCCATAGAAGGCAATGTAAATAGCTGTTTTATGACAATATTTGTGGAAGGATCGAATGGTTGGGTGTGTAGAATATTTTATAGAGTTCAGAATTTTCCCCCATGTATAGGTAACCATTCCTGAATAGTGGGATGATCTATTTCTTTATGTTTTTTTATTGGATATGAGGATAAGAAATGGATGTGATTTGGCATGGGGGTCATTATGAAATGCTGTACTTCTGTTAAATAAAGTTTTATGGTATTGGATGATAGTTTGTGCTGGAGGTGGCAAAATGCGGCAAAAGCAACCATGGTTTGAACCGAAAAATCATGAGCATGAAACTCTGCTGAGAACCAGTTGAAAATGGACATGGCTCTGCTATAGGTTATTTGAGTATTGGTGGATAAGGCCACTTGTGATAAAGCTCTGCCGTGGGCCAATAACCTTGTCAATCCAGGATTAAATTGTGGAATTCGGGAGTACAGGTTGGATATCTGTTGGCAGTAGGAAGAATTCCTGAAATTTACAACGAAACATTTGACCGCCATACCTGACCAAAGTTTCCCCCATGAAAAGGCTCTGCCACTATGGGGTAAATTTCGAGTAATGCCGAAGTTTCCCGAAAGGAGGGTAACTCCATTGTTTCTTTAGGTCAGTTGTCCCTTAACCAATAGTGGTTATTAATTGCAGCAAACCCGGTGTTAGCAGCTGCATAAGTCCAGAAGACCAGGGATTGGTCAGATGCTGGGAGACTTAACATTGAGATTCCGTTCCAGTGTGCGAGGAAATCTTGCCACATGGTCAGGTTTGCCCTAGCAGGTGGGTCTAGATAAATAATACTGTCGTCCGAGAGGCCTGGTAGGAGGCATAGCAGTCTGGATATAAATGATCTTCCCTGTGGAATAACGTGCATCGCGAAGTTCAAGGATACCAGTAAGCATTGGAGCTCCTTGCGTGTACAAACTCCTAAATTCAGGAATACAAGACTACATTAAATTTGAATCCAATATGCAGAATGTCTGCATCAAATCACACAGGTATAAAAGCCTGCGTACTATACAAGCAGTAATCTTCATGTGTGTTTGGGGACTAGACTGTCCCTTTAAGCTAAGAGGTGTGTTACTACTATCTTCCACCAACAGAAAATTGTGCAAATAATGTATCATCGTGGGGCACCTGGCTATGTTGAGAAGAAGCCAGCATAAAGTATCAGCAAATGTGTTAACAATTCTCAGGCTACTGTTAGCACAAAACTGAGTCAAGTAGCAAAATAATATATTTTTCTCTCTACGTAATAACATGAATATGCCATAAAGAGGGATGAATAGGTAGCAACCTAAAAGCGTATGTGATATCGGTTTTGCTTAACCATATGACTTGACCAGCTTTGAAGATTGCCTGTATGGCATTGTCCACAGTGGCGAAGTGTAGAGAAAATTTAGAGGATGGAATGAGTGAATTTAGACTTGGGGTGATTGATGAATGAGGAGCCGATAGGTCTATGATCATACTTTTTTTTTTTTTATTACAGTATCTGTTAATTGTGATATCAATGGGATTAGTACACCATGTTGAAAAAGGAGGGGAGGAAATTGGGCCAGCACGAAACCTTGCTGAACTTCTTTGTCTATGAGGGTGTCTACCGTGAGAGGGTCATTAGTAGCTGAAAGCAGGTTGGGGCATTATAGTGTGCCTGTGGGGAGTGCCACAATCCCGGTGAAAACCCGTGAAATATGAATTCCACCAAGTGAGGAGAAGGGTGCGTTTGCAAGTAGTGTGCCAGGTTGTTAATATTGACTTCAGTTAGTTATTGTCTTGGGCTTAGTTTTGAAGGGCACATGGATCTGGCATGTGCACTACAGCAGATCCAACAAATGTGCAACAACCTGCAGGCATTGAAACTACATGCACCTGCATTAAAATTGTTGCAGACTTGTGCCTTGCCTAGAAATACAAGAAAACCTAGAAAGGTTTGTCTTTCAAACCTCACTGGTTGGGCTTGCCAGAGAAACCTGGGTTGGCTGTACACGTGGATGGGTTGTGGCATGGGATGTGAACGAGCAAACAGCACAAGACGGGGGTTTCAAGCCTGCAAAATGCCTGCAAAATAGTTCCGTATCTAACTGGCACCAGTCTATGCAGATATTAAATTGAGCCAAGGCTGCTGCTGCTTTGGCTTAAACAGACTTCTGGTAATCATAAAACCCCCGTATTTGTGTCCCAAGTCCACCAACTTGTGAATGTACAGGTCTAGCTCTTCTCAGCGCTGTGGAAAAACAGAACAGATGACATCTCTATATAGGCCGAAGGCTAGGACAAATTCGGGAATGGTACATTTTTTATTAAAACGTGGATCTCTAGCCTTCATCACCACCGCTAAGTAACCATAATTATATGTTCTGTTTTCCACTACATCTTGGGAGCGATTAACAGAGATACCAAATTTACGTCTTTCCCATTTAGAATATCTTTACGCAGAGCAGGACAAGGTGTGCCGGGGTAATGACATGAGTGGAGGAGGTAGTGGGGGGAAAAAGAGGGGCACTACCCTGCATGCTGGGAGGTGCGGGTGCCTGGGTTAAAGTTAAGGAAGGAGTCGCTAATTGACAGATTGTATAGAGGTTAGGGTAGTATCTAAAGTTCTTTGAACGTTCGTAGAACTGTCCGAGCAGTACCCCTGTGAGCTGTCACCCTGCCTAGGATCTACGGTATGTGCTAAGAGCAACCTGAAAAGTTCAGCCTTCCTTGCTGTGACAGGGAAGGGGATATCCCTACGGCACAACTCAGCTGAGATCCTGGGGATAGTCAGAGACTAAGGTTTCTGAAAAATTGTACTCTTGCCGCTATGAATTTAAACAGTTTAGCAATTAAGTCGCCTTTCGTACTCTTATTTCATGCAAAAACAAAAACGAATGCTTTAGAGTACTACCAAACTCACGAATACAAGCTAAACTGGGGAATTGCGTAATACATTACATGAAGGATTTTATATTAAACAACTTGAAACTAATGTATTTTTAAACAAATTTACACAAAAGGTTTGTTTAAACGAATTTACACGAATGTAAGACATGAAAGGCATTTATGCGCAAATTTAAACTAAATGTGTACTGTATTTAGAACACAAAACATATGCACGAATACAGGGAGCCTACCCCTGTGAAAAAAGGCTTGAACGGCGGGAATAGCGTGAGCCATTCCCGCCTGTTACCTGAAAGTGTTTGTGAGAATGAGCCACATAGTGATCTTTATGTTGCTCATTTTTGTGTGAAAACCTCACTGACAAGGGGACCTGAAGGAGTTTTGGCGGGAGATTTCAAACAAATGCCGGAACCAGAAGTGCAGATATGCCAGATGAACTGAACGGCATGGCAAAGGTAAGCAGGGGGAGTGGGTTTTTATTGGAACGTTAAACTTCTCCCACAAATAAAGGCCTTTAAACATACATACATACATTTTATATATTGTTTTATATATTGACCAGTAACATAGAATCAATATCTGTATCTATTTTAATTTAAAGGCTCACATCAGTCTGGAAAACCCCAAATAAAATGATCTATTTCAATAATAAATAAAAAAAACACCCAATTGCTGTGTGATTCTATAATGTTGAATTGCCCAGTCTGTTGGAAATGCAGCCAGTTCCCTCATCCCACTGCTCATAAGTTGCTAATAGCAGAAGACTCTCTCTCACTGAGTTGTTTAGGAGGATTTTGCATAGCCAGCAGTCATGCAATGTAGCTCAAGGGAGCAAGGTCTGTGCCTCCAGAACAGGCAAAGACTTCTAGCTCTTCACCCTCATGCTCTTGCACTTCCTGTTCAGTGAGAGCCCTGTGATACCATGACATAACGCTATAATAAAGCTATAAGGAGCCTGTAACAATGCTGTATGCAGAGGCCACTTGCACCATATTGGACCAGCATGGACCTCTACCCTCCGATGACATAAAATGCAGGAATTTAGAGAGTGGAAGAAGGGACAAGATAAGGGTATGTTTTTGTGCAGGAGTGTAGTGATGCAGTTCTGCATAATATGTATCTAATAGTACCAGGAAAAATGAAGAGAAACTAATTTCTCTTAACAAAAAGAAGTCTGAACAACATTAATTAGAACAATGTAGCTTTCTCTAAGAGTCGTTGAAGCATAACAGGCTTCATTGACAGCACAGAATTTTATTTTGCTCTTTAAATTAATTGTGTAGCTGTGTGAAATCGCTAATTGTAGGATAGTGGAAATAAAATATTGAAGTTTTTTGTGGAAGGAAAAAAGGCAGAATAAGGTTTGCTGTGTGAATTGTCCTTCTTCAGACAATCAACTTTACATAAATCTGAATTTAGAAGAGGACAAAGAAATGGGTGTGGAAAACCAGATAGAAAAAGTGTACAATTTTGAATCCAACTGTGATGCCTGCCAGAGTAGAATCATGAATAGCTTAAATATAGATAAAAAATATGAAGCCTTAAAAAAAATATATAATAAATATATAAAATATATAAATATATATGAAGCCTTAAAAATATATCCTCCATGCTGCCTGACACTTCTGTCTATTATGACGGACCAGCTGTTGAACTTTTTTCCTATAGGGTAGTCTTATATTCAGGCTTTTAGTTTTTTTCCTAATGGAATATCCAAAGTTTGGGGGTTCGTCTTATAATCGAGCAAATACGGTACTAGTTCTTAATACCTTGTACCCCAGACAGACAGAATGGTACACTTAGCCTTATTATTAACCAACAATTGCCTAATTTTATGAACACACTGATGAGATGATGCACACATGTTTTAAAATCAAGATATCTGGATTACCATGTGGATAGGTGGTTCTAAAAACAGTCAATACATGAATAATTGGTGTGTAACTAGTTTTAGACTTGGTTCTTAGCAATCCCATTGGACAGTCTTCTACGTTTCTCTTGAAGCTAGTTGTTGCCAAATATTATAACACAAAAATGGCATGTTATAAAGGCAATAACTTGCCCTCTAACCTATGTGATGGTGAATCATGTTGCAGATCACACAGGTTAACAGTTATCTAATACGTTGTTCCCTTTAGGGGGTAGATTTAGTGGAGTGCATTAAGGGGGAAAATGTGATTTGCGGTAAATTAATGGGTCCTCCGTTTAAGCCATTATTGGGTGTGGTAAAAAGAAAAAAAGTCCTACCTTAAGCACACACACATACAGTAATTACTGCACAAGAACGATTCAATGACATCTGTTAAAACTTAACGGGCAAAAGAATATACATTTTTTTCCTGTTAAGCACCCAAAAGAAATATGAGTAAACCGTACAAATGGTGCTTACTGCAAGATATATTGGTAAATGAACCCTTTTAGTGCTGTAGGGAACACAAACTGTGCTCCCTGAGCACTGAAAGGGAGCCGACCCTACAATGGGTCCAGGTGGGTGCTTTGTACCCAGACGGCACACTTTAAAGGGAGGGCAAATTGCCATTCTCACCACCATCCTGTCCATTTTGTAAAAAAGGTTTTTCCCTTGTGTGCAGTCCCACGTCACTAGGGGATTGAATGCAATCTAAACCATGCAGTACGAAGTGGTGAACTGCTTGCTCCACCACTTCGTGATCGGCGTCTGGGTGCTGGTTGTCCCTTGGAGTGAAACAGGTGCAAGACTGTATCACAAAACACATGCTAGACAACAATGAAAAGTAAAACAGAACTTAGGGGGGCACATAGTTAGTTATAAAGATTTATTCTTTAAACAACTCTTGGACTGTGTGTTTCTTTGTGAGTGCATGTACGCATGACACCGTGTGCATGCGTGACTATGTATGTGGGCTTTTATGACTGTGTGTGACACTGTGTGCAACAGGGGTGGTGGAGGGTGGCATTTCAGGCTTGGACCCAGGCAGCACAATGTTTTAGACTGGTACTGCAAACACTGTACATATTATTGTGGCTATATAAATAAAGGTTATTGTGCTGTTATTGCACTTGATTTATTTACACATTTGCTTGCTTTTAAATAATGACACTCTTTCATGGAGGACATTTAAGAAAATAAAATTCTAGAAATGTACAATGTGCTGAGAAATAAAGAGGCAAAGCAAATGAAAGGTTAAAGCACAATACAAAATTACAGCTTCATTGTCAGTCACTGGCAATAACGCAAGGATATTTTCATGATATGTTACTAGAGCTTCAGGAATACTGTGTGGGATAATGTTTATAGGAAAATGATCCTTCAATCATTCATGACAGAGAAGCTCCTGACATATACAGTTATTCTTGTACTGCAGGGAGGAAAGCTCCAATAACAATTTGTACTAATTGACAGAGCTAGTGCTAACAAGCGCTTTAGTTATGGCCTCCAGGCTGTTCTGTTGACATGCAGTCAAGCATGGGTGGTGGCGCTGTCCTGTGGACTTTGAAATCAATTAACAGCAATGGCTGGAGGTTAAAGTTCTGGGACTTTAAAGTGTTGTGAAACATAGCAATAAATTCAGCTAGAAATCTGCAATGGCAACGCCAAGTGTGCTATTTCTTTGATTCATCTCCCATATAACTAATCCAACCCTGGAAACAACACTTATTTCCTTATGGGTCAAAGAGACCTCTTGTGCACATATTTGTAAAATGTACAATTTTCCTATTAAAGTATCACTACAGTAGTCAGAATTGTGCAGTCTGTATGGATGGCAAGAAAATAACAATATAGAATTTCACCCTGCATTTATCAGCTGTGCTCATTCAGCCAATAAGAAAAACATGGAAACTTATGCTCAGTAATGAAACATTCAATAGATTGGTAATATTTGTTCCAGAACAACAAATATGTCAAGATGCAAGCCGCTATTACTATTCAAAGCAGTGACTGCTGGCATTCATCTTGTACATGGAACAGTTATCTTCATACATCTTGACTTCATTCAGTAGTGTTCACAAAACATTCATCCGCATTAACCATTTTCAAAAATCAATGGTTTGTGAGACATTTTACAATAATAGCGAACCTTATATAGCCAATTCAAAAAGAATAAGCATTTACATATAAAGAATTTTTTTTATTGTCACAATATGCAAGTTTAGACAAAAAACTAGCACGATTGTTACAATAAAATTATGTTTTCAAGGTAGTAGTATTCTTAAAATACCAGTTTTATTGAATTTTATTAGTGATTACAAAAATGTATGTTAAACATTACGTTGAATATATAATGAGTATTAAACATATTTAGAAAAATGGTTAAAGTAGACCGGTCATACAAAATATTTTTATGTATCACTTTATTTTATAGGTATCATAAAGTGACTATTTTTATTGAACATGTTTTAGCATAAAGTGACTGTTTATTTTTGAAAGAATGGACAAGTTTCAGGAACAGATGTCAATTTGTTATTTTCTTAATGCAAAACTGAATCGCATACCCCTTCATCAGGAAGTGAAACTCTGGTTTAAAAATAGTGATGCAATTCCAAGATGGTCACCAATGCACTGAAAAACATCCATCATTTTAAATGCAAATTGAAGTTACATTTATTGAAGATTAAATAAAATCATAACTAATCTGATGGGTGTATTTGATTAAACTGATTAAGTAAAGACATTTTTGGATGACAGTGCCACTTGAAATGGGGTTCTCAGCGTACAATTGCTGGTAGCTAATTCCCATTCTCCCCCCTCCACCCCCCTTTACTGAATGTATTAGAAAGATAGAATTAGTGTCAGCTGATGCTTGCCAATAGTAGGAACAACTAATTAACTAAAGGGTTTGTAGAAAACCTGGGTTTGCTTATCCATTAAAGAGACTGCCCTATAACCTATTGATTAAGAGTTTGTGCTGCGCATGTACAATTTGACAATATCAGACCAGCAGTATAGTTTGTGGACTTTAAATGATCCCTGTATATGGTGAAAACCACACCCTTGTGAAATCTTCCATGTGGCAGGAGCATGACTAAATGCTTATATAGTCCACTTAGCTGATAAACTATATATGCTGCCATAATATAGCACAGCTACATTGTTACACAAGTAAAACTAGTCAGCAAGGTCCAATGAACTCATTTTCCATATTCAGAGAGACGAGCCTGAAATACATATATACGAGAGCTACTATGTAGTAAGCGGACAGATTATAAGTTGTTGAAGCTCTACTTGATGCAACTGAAACATATTGTATTTGCTCGACTAGAAGACCACCCTGATTAGAAGACGGCCTTCAAACTTTGGATGTTCATCTAGGAAAGATTTACTTCTAAAATATTCACATGTAAACTGTTGCTTTCATATTTAATAAAATTATGATTGAAAAAAATTTATTTTGCAAATCTGCCCCAGACTTAGCCAATGCATCCCCCCCCCCCCACAGCCAGTACTGCCTCCAGACTTTGCCAATGCATAACCCCACAGCCATCTGCCCCAAACCTCTACCCCAGTCTTAGCCAATGCTGCCCCACCCACCCCCACATTTAACCAATGCTGCTCCCTGCCACCACCACCCTCACCAATGCTGCTCCCTCCCACCACCACCCTCACCAATGCTGCTCCCTCCCACCACCACCCTCACCAATGCTGCTCCCTCCCACCACCACCCTCACCAATGCTGCAAATACAGTATTTTCTTTAATCTAAAAATATTAACAGGAAACTGTAAGATGAGGAGGTAAACCAGGATTTAAAGGAACTCAATGGCCTGACCATTGGTTCTATTCTCTATATACCTAATATAATGATACAGAATTATCAAACATTATTGTGTTAGTAGAGTTGCAAGCAAATGCATAACATAAAATAGTACTTTAATTCTGTATGCGAGTATAAATATATATATATATATATATATATATATATACACATACATACATACATATATATATATATATATATATATATATATATATATATATATATACACACACACACACACGAATATAAACACTGTTCGTTCACATTCAAAGTTGTTTAATTTCCATGTAAAGTCCCAAAGTGATGTCAAAAACAGGAGACATTACAGATACATTTAAAAAGACCGGTTTCTATTTTTTTGATAATATGCTTTTAATTCTGTTAACAAAATGTATAGCAAAATATATGATGGAGTCATTTTAATGCAGGGCTCGACAAACCCCGGGCGCCAGGTCGCCATGGCGACCAGGAAATCAGACCTGGCGCCCAGGTATCGTGAGCCCCGCAAGGTGTCCTCAGCAATGGGATCGTGTTTTTTTTTTTTTCCTATTTCAGCAGCGGTGCGCGAGGGAGCAGAGTGAGTGCACCGGCTGCACAGACTTCCTGCTCCGCCCCCTCGCGCACCGCGTTCTAGCGCTGATCCAGTACTGGGGAGCATAGCAGGGAAGCTGCTCTGAGCCACCGGGCTGCAATGGAAACCGCCCCCCCCCCCCCCCTCTCTGCATTGAGGGAGGGGGGACACTGATAGGTGAACTTTTTTTTTTCTTTTAAAAAAAACGACAACCAAAAAAAAAAACAACCTGCTGTCTTGTGTATGTCTGCGTGGATGTGTTTGTGTGTATATATGTGTGTGCCTGGATGTGTTTGTGTGTGCCTGGATCTGTGTGTGCCTGGATGTGTTTGTGTGTGCCTGGATGTGTTTGTGTATATGTGTGTGTGTGCCTGGATGTGTTTGTGTATATGTGTGTGTGTGACTGGATGTGTTTGTGTATATGTGTGTGTGTGACTGGATGTGTTTGTGTATATGTGTGTGTGTGACTGGATGTGTTTGTGTATATGTGTGTGTGTGACTGGATGTGTTTGTGTATATGTGTGTGTGTGACTGGATGTGTTTGTGTATATGTGTGTGTGTGACTGGATGTGTTTGTGTGTGTATGTATGTGTGTGACTGGATGTGTTTGTGTGTGTATGTATGTGTGTGACTGGATGTGTTTGTGTGTGTATGTATGTGTCTGACTGGATGTGTTTGTGTGTGTATGTATGTGTCTGACTGGATGTGTTTGTGTGTGTGTATGTATGTGTCTGACTGGATGTGTTTGTGTGTGTATGTATGTGTCTGACTGGATGTGTTTGTGTGTGTATGTATGTGTCTGACTGGATGTGTTTGTGTGTGTATGTATGTGTCTGACTGGATGTGTTTGTGTGTGTATGTATGTGTCTGACTGGATGTGTTTGTGTGTGTATGTATGTGTCTGACTGGATGTGTTTGTGTGTATGTATGTGTGACTGGATGTTTGGGTGGGGGGGTGTTTTGCGTTCAGAAGTGGAGGGTGCACGGAGAGGACTTTCACCCTAGTCCTCCAAATCAGAATAAAGGATCCTTTATTCTGTATGTATATGTGACAGACTATGTGACTGCGTGTGTTTGTGTTTATGTGCCGTTGTCTGGCTCCTAGATTTTTTAGCTGGCTCCTAAAACTCAGATAAATTTGTCAAGCCCTGTTTTAATGGTAATTAATATAACAAATATATTATTATTCATGATGAATACAACATCCATGCTTGCATGGACATGGGCTTTTAATAGCAAGTTAAACACTTCTTTAAGAACTACCGTATTTGCTTGAATATAAGACAAGGTTTTTTTCAGAGAAAATGTCTTATATTCGAGGTCGTCTTATAATCTGACCTCAAATTGAGGTCAGATTATAAGACTGGGATCCAGGTCCCCCGCAGTGCTGCAGGGGACCTGGATCCCCCTGTCTAACAGCCGGGGGATGTCTGTGCGATGAGCGCAGACTGCCCCTGCTGTCGTGCCGGGACTTCTATGATGAAGCCGGGTCCTTCCTGGTTCATCATAAAAGTCCCGGCCGAAGTGCCGGGCAGCAGCGGAGGATGTCTGCGATTATCGTGCAGACATCCTCCGCTGCCCCGCTCGCCACCAGGAGAATCGGGCAGCCGGGGAATGTCTGCACGAGGTGAGGGGGAGGGAGGGGGGTAGAAAGACAAGGGGAGGGGGGAGAGAAAGACGAGGGGGGGGGCAGAGAGACAAGGGGACGGGGGGCAGAGAAAGACAAGGGGAGGGGTGCAGAGAAAGACAAGGGGGAGAGAGAGAGAAAAGTTTGGGGGGAGAGAGACAACGCGGGGGGGGGGGGGGTGGGGAGAGCGACAGCATTGGCACAATAAATACAAGAAATGCATTTGTTTAATATCATTTTTATTGAATATTAAAAAAGCTATTTACATGTGAATATATATATGAACTTTTTTCCTATAGGGTAGTCTTATATTCAGGCTTTTAGTTTTTTTTCCTAAAGAAATATACAAAGTTTGGGGGGTCGTCATATATTCGAGCAAATACGGTATATAGCACAGTTGTAAACAGGTTTAAATCTTGCATCACTGGCCGATCAGATTGTCCTAGGGAATATGCTTATCACCATAAACAGTATTAACTTACTTGCTACTTCTGGCAGATATTAAAAGGTGGCCTAAGGTATCAGGTATGCAAAGAATATACAACTTTCTTTTTAACCCCAGATCAGCATGTCTCATCAATAGATTCTTTATCTCTGTGTACAGGGCCGTCTTTAATAGTGATTGGACCCTGGGCAAGCATTTGCTTGGGCCCCCTGGACCCTGCCCCCTCCCCTGCATGCAATCCTGACATCCATCACAATGTTACCCCCCACACACACACACACATATGCCATAATTGTTGTGCCTTTCAGATGCCAGTATTATTGTGCCATTCAGAGCCCAGTATTATTGTGCCATTCAGAGCCCAGTAATATTGTGCCATTCAGAGCCCAGTAATATTGTGCCAGTCAGATGCCTGTTATATTGTGCCAGTCAGATGCCTGTTATATTGTGCCAGTCAGATGCCTGCAATATTGTGCCAGTCAGATGCCTGTAATATTGTGCCAGTCAGATGCCTGTAATATTGTGCCAGTCAGATGCCTGTAATATTGTGCCAGTCAGAGCCCAGTAATATTGTGCCAGTCAGAGCCCAGTAATATTGTGCCAGTCAGAGCCCAGGAATATTGTGAAATTCAGACCCCAGTAATATTGTGCCAGTCAGATGCCTGTAATATTGTGCCAGTCAGATGCCTGCAATATTGTGCCATTCAGAGCCCAGTAATAATGTGCCAGTCAGATGCCTGCAATATTGGGCCAGTCAGATGCCTGCAAATTGGGCCAGTCAGATGCCTGCAATATTGGGCAAGTCAGATGCCTGCAATATTGGGCCAGTCAGATGCCTGCAATATTGGGCCAGTCAGATGCCTGCAATATTGGGCCAGTCAGATGCCTGCAATATTGGGCCAGTCAGATGCCTGCAATATTGGGCCAGTCAGAGCCCAGTAATAATGTGCCAGTCAGATGCCTGCAATATTGTGCCAGTCAGATGCCTGTAATAGTGTGACAGTCAGAGCCCAGGAATATTGTGCCAGTCAGATGCCTGTAATACTGTGCCAGTCAGATGCCTGTAATACTGTGCCAGTCAGATGCCTGTAATATTGTGCCAGTCAGATGCCTGTAATATTGTGCCAGTCAGATGCCAGTAATATTGTGCCAGCCAGAGCCCAGTAATATTGTGCCAGCCAGAGCCCAGTAATATTGTGCCAGCCAGAGCCCAGTAATATAGTGCCAGCCAGATGCCCAGTAATATAGTGCCAGTCAGAGCCCAGTAATATAGTGCCAGCCAGATGCCCAGTAATATAGTGCCAGCCAGAGCCCAGTAATATAGTGCCAGCCAGATCCCAGTAATATTGTGCCAGCCAGAGCCCAGTAATATTGTGCCAGCCAGAGCCCAGTAATATAGTGCCAGTCAGATGCCTGTAATATTATGCCAGTCAGATGCCTGTAATATTATGCCAGTCAGATGCCTGTAATATTATGCCAGTCAGATGCCTGTAATACTGTGCCAGTCAGCCCCCCCCCCCTTCCCTAGTACTTACACTTCACTGCTCCGTGTCCCCCGCCGGATGTCTCCTCCGTGCAGTCTTCCCTCTTGCACGGAGGAGGGAAACAGTCACAGGATGTGACGCGATGTCACATCCGGCGTCATTTTTTTTTTTTTTTCCGGCCGTCGCATCCATCGGATGCGGCTTGCCGGAAAAAAGCGTTCACAAGCGCAATGCGCTGTGAACGCGGAAAGAAGGGGCTGGGGGCCCATGGGACAGCTGCCTTGGGGCCCCCCAGGAGTAACTGGGCCCAGGGCAGCTGCCCCGTGTTAAAGACGGCCCTGTACGTGTACATAAATTCTAGTTGGCAGATAGTGAAACATGACAAGGAAGAAAAAAACATATTGGTGATAGATAATTGGTTAACTAAACTATACCAGACATGTATCAAATGGTCACAACTTGAAAACTCTGGTGTTGCAGGTGCATTTTATGTAGAGGATATATTCTGTCACGGGGCCAAATAGACATTAAACACTAGCTTTTCTAGATTTATATACAGGTTTGTTATAAACTAGCATGACTGCTTACAATTATGCACATAAATCTAGAAAAGAGTGTGTTGCAGTTATCTAACACAAGTCTCTACACTGATGGTTAGGGCCCAATCTAAATGATTAGGTTTTCTTCAGAAACACAACTACGGAAAATGTATAAAAGTTAAAGAGTTTGCACTATGGTTTTGCCTATGTGGCAGTTCCTCACTAAAAATCCCTGTAAATTATCGGTCCAAAAATACTATATGAAGCATGGAACAGGTCACAGAAAGGACATGGCTCCTCCTTTATGCCATACACAAGATATTAGTCAGCAGCATCAATCTATTTTATAGTCTCATTTTGAAACCATTAAACCTTTCACTCACAGATTATTATTAATATACTTTGTAAAGTGCCAATATATCCCTCAGTGCTATGAAATGGGAATAAATAAAACACTACAATACATTAAGGCTTACTCTTTACATCATATGAGCTCACATCCTGCCCTCAGACAGTGGCTGATAGGAAGAGTTCCAAAAACTACATATTGTGCGTGATTTAAAGTGTACCTATCAACTACAAAAGTGAGGATGTCAGAGTCACCGTATCCCATTGTAGGTGCTATAATGTAATTACATGGTATTTTTGAGTTGAGAACACACTCAGAGTCTAGCACGGATGTATCCCAGGATGTCTAGAACACATTCTAGCACAGACAGGGGTTATGTATAAAAGTAACAAGGGAAATTGATTGGGAAGGAATAAAAAGTTGAAATTGCTCGCATATTTGGTATAAAAAGCAAATGCACAGAAACAAATTCTGACCATTTGCTGGAGCTGTGACTGCACCTTCAACAGAATGAACTTAAAGGATAACTGTGGCAAAACATTAAGTTGTGTTCAATTAAAGGATTTCATCAAGTGTAGGCATTTCATAAAAGGATACAAATAACGTACCTGATTGAGCCATCTTTACCCTATATAGCTCCAACAGGAGGCACACATTCATTGGGTTTAGAATCTTTAGTAAGATAGGTTAGCACTTTCTTCAGCTGAACCAAGGTGAGTGAAGATCTGGCCCAAGATTCTAAACAAGATGTCTGCTCCCTGAGAGAACGATATGGAGTAAAGAAGGCTCAATAAGGAACTTTATTTGTATTTTTTCATTAAAAGATTTATTTATAAATCATTTACACCGGATACAATCTTCCAATTAAACATAAGTACATTTTTTTCTACAGTTGTCCTTTAAAGGGAGTCTAGTCCCCAAACTCACTTTGGTTCAAGATGACAATTACTGCTTGTTTAGTGCACAGCCTTTTTTACCAGTGTGATTTGATCCAGGCATTCTGTATAAAATCACTTTTAAAATATTTTACTCCCCTCAAGTACTTTGAAAGGAGATTAATATGCATTAATATTTGGAAGATGCATTTTGGGCACCAAACAGTTCCTATAATGAGAGTTGCCCACAAATATTCTTTTATATATTTATATTTGTTTAAATGTATATATCTGCTGCACTGATGCAACACAGAACTGCAGTTGCATAGCTTTTTGTTAGGCATTAGAGCTATGTATTGCTACACCCAGTGATAGTGTCAGCACCACGACTTAAAGCTTCTAAGTGGCATTGTTAGCAAGCAATGAGGAGTTTTGTAAAGGTTAGTCACAAATTGGCAAGAAAAAAGTTAAATCTCATTGTACGGATGCCTGCCTATTTAGTAAGTACAGAGTGGAGCTTGTGATAATCATGCAATCTAGAGAATCCATTCAAGTGGTGAATATGTTGATTATACCCTCAGCCTTCAGAATTCACAATTGTCGAATACATTGAAAAGCAGCATAAAATATATTCACTTGGGCAAATTACTGATGTTTCTAGTTATTTTTGTGCATTAAACTATGAGATGTGATGGCTATAAGTCATTGATGCACATTGTGTGGGATTAGCTTTGACAGATTGATACCCACATTTGAATGCTGGGCATCACACAGACGCCAGGCTTTCACTGCCATAGAACTTATCATATTTTGCTCCTGTGATGCATGGCACTGCACTTTGATGAAATTATGCTTCTGAAAAAGGCTATAAACCACGAAGAGCAATGGTTCTCTTATCAATCGTTGTGTAGACAGGCAAGGCCACAGTTTGGGTATTTATATTTCCATGCATGAAGCACAATGAATGAAAAGGACATAGCCATTATTAGAGATACACACTCATCTCCCTTTTTAATATTGGATAGGTTATTAGCTGACAGATCCTTTCATTCAGCAAGTCAATGTCATGACAAATGTTCTTTTTTGGCTTTGTGCCCTCTGAGAAGATATTTTGGATTGATGAGTTCAAGTGAAGGGCAACACTTAGCCACCTGTTCCATAATGACCACTAATAATAGTTAACAAATAAATGTTTTTTAGGCCAACATGTCATAGAAACCCTTATTTGTAGCAGTGGGTGGCAAAAGCACGTAATTGTATTCAATTAAAGTACCGTATTTGCTCGAATATAAGACAAGGTTTTTTTCAGAGCAAATGCTCTGAAAAATCCACCTCGTCTTACATTCAACGTCGTCTTATAATCTGACCTCAAATTGAGGTCAGACTATAAGACATGGATCCAGGTCCCCAGCAGAGCTGCAGGGAACCTGGATCCCCCTCTCTAGCAGCAGGGGATGTCTGCGCGATCGGGCAGACATCCTCTGCTGCCCCACTAGGCACCAGGGTGAATCAGGCAGCTGGGGGATGTCTGCACGATACGTGTAGACATCCTCCATGCTGCCTGACACGGCAGTCTATTATGACGGACCAGCTGCCCCCACTAGCCACCAGGGAACGAAACTAGGTAAGGGGGAGGACGACAGAGGACACAGACAGACAAGGGGAGGGGGGGGGGATAGAGAGAGACAAGAGGAGGGGGGAGGACACAGAAAGACAAGGGGAGGGGGGGGGAGAAAAGGGGAGAGGGGGGTAGAGAGAGACAAAGGGAGGGGGGAGGACACAGACAGAAAAGGGGAGGGAGGGGGGAGACACAGACAAGGGGAGGGGGGATAGATAGAGACCAGGGGAAGGGGAAAGAGAGAGAAGTTTTGGGGGGAGAGAGAGACAACTCTGGGGGGGAAAGAGACAGCTGGGGGAGGGGGAGAGAGGCCGCATTGGCACATAAAAGGAGATAAAAAAAAGAAATGCATTTGTATTATATAAAGTTTTTATTAAATATTAAAAATAAATGTACATATATACAAGTTAAACTTTTTTCCTATAGGGTAGTCTTATAATCAGGCTTTTAGTTTTTTTCCTAAAGGAATGTACAAATTTGGGGGGGTCGTCTTATAATCAGGGTCGTCTTATAATCGAGCAAATATGGTATACCATCAGGGGAGGGTCAGAACTACTGGTGCTGCTATGCAACAGGGCGAGTCAGTTCTAAGGTCCCTGCAGTGTCAGCACTGCCAAAAAGTGAATTAAGCATCATTGCCCTGTTTCAGAGTGTTGTTTGCAGGGCTGTGTGAGTGAGAACCTTAGATCTCCTTCTGGCCTATAACATTCAACAGTCCATGTACCAGAGTCACATGTTAATTCCTAGTTCATCTTGTGATAGTGCAAGCCCTAAACACCATCACACTACAATTCTGTGTCTAGTGTAATCAGACAGAGGGAAGTAGTAAATAAATAAAAATAGCAATAAGCCAGGTCAAGGCCGGTATTTAAGGCAATAAAAATGGTGTACTTTTGTAGGTTTTTCCACAAAGATTTAGGTCCTTCTCCATCACTGCTGATGCAATGTGCTAAAGAAAGTTAATCACAGGACTCCCATTGTGAATAAAAACCCCAATGCGCAAATGTGCAATTTCACAAAAATGGCGGTCACCCCTGGAGACCCTGCCACTTTACTATACATATGTAGTGTGCACACTGTGTTGGAACAGTTTAGTATGCATACTAAAATGTAAAATATACAGTATATATATATATATATTTGTAGAAATATACAGCGCGGTTCTGTGCTGCGCACAACTAACACACATGGAGCATACGCGCCTTCTGGACTGCTGGTCCAATGTGCTAGAACAAAAAGACATATGAAACTTGATATGTTCTGTGCTTCCTTGAGGCCCTGACTCCCACTTGATTTGCCTCTCATAATTAAAAAGAAAAAAGTAATACATTTTTAGGTTTTACCTCTCTTTTAAAAAAGGTCTTTAATTCTAGTTAAATCTCAGTGTTATACAAGATGACCATTAGTTGAACATGTCTAAGCTGCCTGTGGTTTTAGCTGTGGCTAATAGAGTATTGTGGGAAATGTACACAAAAACGCATCTCCATATCAAGATGATACAAGGTAAAACTCACCTCTCATTCACAAAAGCAATTGGTTATCACCAAGGTCTGGCAGTTTATAGCAGCTTATACTTCAAAATCATCCATGGTAACTGGTGAAATCCTTTAGCATAAATGATATATTATAAAATGTAAAAAATAAAAAATTATAATCAAATTTCCAGCTTGCTTCACAATAATTAGAGATTAGTGAGTTAAAACCACTCTCCAGTATGGTGACCATGTTGCCCTTTTTGCTGAAGCACTTGTAAAATATGCATACTTAAGGATGTAATGTAATGCGTAAAATAAATACTGCAGGTTAACCCACGTACTACAGATCGTAGCCCCATAGTGTGCATTTTGTATCACTGTGCCTTATGTGGTTATCCGTTCCTCTTAACATTGTTTTGTACTTATCCGTTGTGCACATAATATTTCTGTTTGTAGCAGATTTAAAATGATCGTCTTCATATAATATGCCACGAGCATTAAAATTAGGAGCAGGCAGGTGAAATGAGGACAGTGTAGTCTATTAGCAAGCTGTAAAGTTTAACACCGCTTCCTTCTGTGGGATTTGAACAGCTGTTAGATTTCAGACAAAAATGTACTTGCTAAATCCTAATGCCTTGGAACAACACACATTGTCTGAGTGTTCCTATTCAAACAGAAAAGCATGCCAAGATCAACACACCCAAAAATACACATACATACATACATACATACATACATACATACATATATATATCTATTTCAGGGCTTGGGATTTTGGCTGCATAGGGGTCTAACAGACTATTGTATATGCAGGACGCTGTGATAGATGGGTTCAGTTTTGACTGCTCAATGGAGTTTGCATTAGGTTTTAAGTAACTGTATAAAGTCCTGTGTAAATTGTTGTGGCTAAATAAGTAAAATATAACAAAAAATACACACCACAGAAACAGCAGGTAACCTGCATGGACACATGTGAGGAATCCCTGCACACAATAACTCATTATAATGCTTTACAATTGCTATGGAAACACACATCTAACATCAGACCATTGACCAGGATCAAGCAGTCTGTGCAGGGTTTAACCCTTCAGCTGCAAACAGGCTCTTTCAATAGCTCTGCTTCTCTTTACGAAGCCCCCACAGAGAAGGTTTAAATAATATTTTTCTTTCACACAATGTTATTACTAATCTGTCTAAATCCCACAGAGGATGCCCCCCCCCCCCCCCCCCCCCAAGCCATTTCCAATTCCACAGTCAATTCAGTGGAAAATAGCTTTGTGCCAAAGCTCTCAGGGCAGGAAGTCATCTGAGAATGTTTAGGAGCGGTGCTGGATTTACATATTGCAAAGGTTTCAGCTGTTGCTTGAAGCTGAATGTAGGATGTAAAAGGATTGCATGTGTATATATATATATATATATATATATATTTATTTATTAGAGAGACACCTTTTGGCAACATCTAATGTGAAGCATAACAATGGCAAACGGTTAGTTTGCATAAGGTGTCACAAGGTGATGTCACCAGGAGATTAAACAAAATAATCTACATAGTCTGCAATTCTTCTAACACGTAGTATAAATCACATTCTTTGCCCTTGATTACAATGCTTTATGGGTGAGGGTTATGGTTTTATTGTAAGAGATTTAGCAGGACATCTCTTAATAGTTACACGTTGCAGGTAACATGTCGAGAAAAATAAAGAAATATCTCACAAAATGAATAGGTGAAGTTTTGACATATTCATCCATGCATACTCTCACACACTCACTTCTACGTGTGTGTACATACACAAACAAAATACGGGGAATTAAACACACTGGAAGTGATAAAAGATCAATGATTTTGACAGACACTGCTCTATCCCTTAGATTTTTTTTAAACTAATAAAACAGAAAAGTACAGTATAAAATATAAATCCTACATTATATCCTCTACAGACCTATGGAAAAATCCCCCACAAAACTGCAACACATCCACCTTCATCTTATCACAGGAGCAATATACAAATACGTGTGTATACAAACAACCCATGTAAAGATTCATTCCATATTCAAAAATGTTCAAGTTCTGTAATTCAGTAAAATGATAACGACATACAGAGCATGTTCAAGTGGTTTTTTGTTGTTTTTAATAAAAGCTTTATAGTTGTAGAGCTAAATGGTATGGTCACTTTAATAATGATAATGCAGTCTGCTGGAATGATATTTGTACTCTTATTCAGAAATTGACCTCTTTGGGTTAAGCCAAAGATCTACTTAAATCAATCATGGCTAACCTTAGGTCATCTCATCTCTGTAAGTGATTTGTGTGTTAATATCTGAAGCATCAGGCAGAGAACATGAATTACAATACAAACCAATATGACAGAGGATGCAATTTCTGGAGGCAGAACAATAGCCATTTATTTTGACCCTATTGACATTAAAGCTTTCATTAGCACAGATGTATCTCTTACACATTAAGTGTACCCATAGATTTTTTTCTGTCAACCCCTGTGATGATGCACAGGCAACTGGTTTTACTAAATATCATAATTAGAAACATTGTAAAGAATGGTGTACATTCCAAGTGCCACTTTAGCATTACATTTAACTCAGCATTCCATTTAGCTCAGTGCATCAAACACTCACACAGCTCCTATGATTAGCACTTCATTTACTGCTATGTGTTGGGCATATGGGATCTAGGTTTTTATTTATTTGATAACTTGAGATGTGCAGGCTCTGTTTCCTAGAAACATGGCCTGCATGGGCCTGGGGGAAATAACAAATACAGAGGTTGTTTGGATGGCACATGGTTAAAGTGGAATCTTGTATCATGGAAGGTATTCTTGCTCTCCAACACAATGCTCATGTTTTAGGGAATAAAAGTAATTATATATATATATAATATATACACACCTACACACACACACAGAGGGGAAAAAAATACAAAATGCCCGCTACAGTTAGTAGTAAGGTCACATAGGGAATGCAAAGGTCATCAGTCATATAAAATATGGAATAATTAATACATGCAACAGGGTGGAGTTTATTTATCAATAGCTGATGAACTGAAAGTGTATAATATACACTTAAATATTAAATGTTGAGCGCTGACTCTAAAATGGGTTAGCAGCAGGGTAGAAACAATAAGGATTACAGAGAAGAAAATGGGTTTGAAAACAAAAGGAGGGGGAGAGGGCACTGAAACAAAACAGAAATAAAAATAAGGCTTAAAATGATAGTGTACTTTATATAGAGAAAAGATATAGTGCTTAAATGAAGCGAGTAGCAAAACTATGTGGTGGAGCTTTTTTTTTTTTTAAATTATGTATATAATCTAATGCAGGAGATGTATTATTTATTGCATTTTTCTAGTTTGCTAATGAATTTAACAAGTATATGAAAAGCTGTGTCAACCCACATCCTGCATTTTAGATCACTAGCAAAGGGGGCATGAGTCTCCCCTTTGGGTTGTAATACAGACATTTAATTAATGCAACCTTTTAATTACCATAAATATCCCCTTAGTCAAGCGTACCCTTCAGAAGGTGGGAAGTAATATTAATGCATTCACTCATTCAGAATCTGCAGTATGAAAAACAAAACAAAGCCACCAGGAGCTCAAAACACACACACAATAAAACTTCTAAAGAATTATTTGTTGCTGCACTATGCGTGTTGGAAACCATTTGCTGCAGCAATATTTAGTAATGTATTTATTTGTGTGTCTATGTATGTATATATATATATATATATATATATATATATATATAATATCTATTAGATATATATTTAGAGAGAGAGATTTTATTTCTTTTTAATGAGGCAGAGGACAAGTTCTACATCATTAAAAGCGTAATTTGAATGATTCCCTAGTTGTGTCCCTTTTTGTCATTGGTATGTGAGCACGCATCCTTTCCTCCATTGGAGAAGTGTTCAGTGTCAAACCAATCAGCGCCACCAGGCAAGGGAGGCCTGCCAACTGCTGTCTATTTACTTGACCTTGGTGCCACTTTATGAGCCCACCTCATAGCATTAGAGATAGACACAGACAAATTCTTGTTATTAAATGAAATACCTTAATGACTTTTCAAGTCAAAGTGAGCCTTTAAAGATACTGTAGAACCTCTTACAAACTCATGTACTGCCAATACATATTTATGAGATTAGTAGAGATATTTGACTATTAACACATTTCTACTTAAAATGCCCACCCATGTTGCAATCTTTCAATTAAACATAACCTTTTTTTTCCCCGACAGTTGACTGTTAAAAGGTGTTCATGTCAGTACAGATCAAATGTATCAAGGCACAACAGATATTTTGGAGCAAACCAATGGTTTCACATTTATTACTAACATTTAAAGAAATTGCCTGGCGAAAAAAAACACCTGCCACTTAATGTGAGTTGGATTCTTGGGGGCCAATGCTGTGCTCACACACTGTCCACTGATTGGATAATTTTGAGGCTGGACCCTCCCACTCATTCATAGTCACTACTTCCAGTTTCACGCTCTCCCATTGGCTGTTGGGCATACCTGTCTGTGATTGGCCAACGAATCCCACACAGCTCTGGAATGTGACATGCCTGTGGGAGAGTGCACACCGTTGGATCTGCAGGAGTGCATGCTAATGTATACATAATAAGAACAGTTATTCCTCTATACAAGTGATTCCTAATTGTGTGACTACCACTTAATGCATGTCACGGTGAAACAATGTCCTGCGAGCTAAAAAAAAATTGAGAACCACTGGTCTAGACTAGGATAGGTTTGGATCATTTACCATTTTATATTCATCTTGGTAGTCTCCTCATTTGTTTCCCAATTATTTTCTATCATTGTTGAACAGATGGCTTTTCCTGAGCAAGGTGCCAGTCAGAATCTTGGGCCAAAGGGAGATACTCACAGTTTTTGAAAGTTGCATGTCATTTTGACAGCTGCTTTCTGTGTGGTGGACAGGCAGTTTGGGAGGGGAAAGGGATTTAAACAAGGTCACAATAAGTGCACACTATTATAATCAATAAAGAAGCAAAGCTTTAAGGATCTCACCCTACCCCTCCTTCTTTTAAAATGTCTAAAGAATTCATTGATTAAACCCCTAACCAGAAAAATATATAAAACTGCACTAGAAAAATGACATGGAGTTGGCAGATTCCATGCTTGGTGTGTGAGAGCCTGAAATAATCTGACATTGAAACTGGTGAGAGAATATGTCACAGAACAAGCAGTGAGATTATTAAGACAGCTTCCGAACAAGTGATGCATGCTTTGTAGACCTGGCAGGCAAAATGGTTACTGTATTTAATAAAAGCCAGCTGGTGAGGGACTTAAACCTGTTCAGAGGTGCTGCCTGCAGAACAGCTGACTTATCTTCCTGATGGCATACAAATTATTGAAGTCTGTATGCTTGCTCCAGGTGGAACCGCATATATTTTTTCCATAAGTGTTCATGCAGTGTCTGAATTTCTCAAGAATCCATATGTTTAATGCAAGGTCACAAGACATTCATTTGCATCCAAATTAAATTTCAAAGAACTCTTGGCAATAGTAAATGGCTCCACTAAAAATATATATTTGGATAACTGCAAATACAGTGTCTTTATGCAACATACCATGGTCTATTTTATGCCTTAATAATGAAAAGAGCAGGAAAAACTTAACCTTCATAGCCAGGAGTACTGTGGATTGGGGTAGGTATAGACTAGCCTAAGGCAAATTCCTTGCATACCACAGTTCAAAACAGAGCAAGCTCGGGTCAGCCATTTCTCACTTCATTCATTTTTGGAATGTTCACTGCACAAATTACACAAGGGGTTTATAGGTTCAGAAATAACAGCTGAATGTAAGTACTGCTTAGGGAGTCTTTCCAGGTAGGGTTAGAAAGTAAATCTATATACACACTGTTTTGTTTTAAATGTATAGAGCACACCTATGTATTAAAACAGTATAATGGACATAAACTTGGTTCTATGCTTATAAAAGCTTACAAATCAGTATGACATGGTAGTAATATAAAATGTAATGTTATAACATTCATTTAGGCCCATATTGGATAATTGATTTGATATTAACAATTATGTTACACACCCATATTTCTTATCCGTACGTGTCATGTGGTGTACTTTGCTACTGGCGATAAAAATGCTAAAAAACTGTGAACCCCTAATAGACTTGCCTCATCTAATGTTCAACAATAAATCCATGTACAGCACTGTAAAATATGATATTTCATGAATAAAACATGATTTATCATACAGTCATTCCTTTCACACACAAAGCTCATACCAATACATGTGAAAAGAAACAGAAGTAGAATAGGATAGAAGCATCTCCCTCATTTCTGCACATGTACATAAAGGGTTAGGCTCAAATAGATTTAACAGATTACACAGGAGGTGGGAGGGTTACATTTAAAAGCTCTATACCTCATCTGCAGTTCTTTTATCATGAGCTAAAGGTTGCACACAGGCAAAGCCACATAATATTAATTCCATATACAATGTATGCAAAGATGAAAAAGCAGTCAGCTTAGCTTAATTCAGGCATTCATACAGAAGGAATAAAAGTGGAAACTGCTGATGCTTTTATAAGAACCAGTCAGTTTTATACACTTAAGAAAATGCAATCCTTCTTGCTGCAATATTCAGTATAATCTGCTCAGAGCCTTCACTCTATTGAAGAGTTTGTAGAGTTAACTGAAGTATGACCCATTTTCCATGGTCCTATGGCAGGGCTTGACAAATTTAATTTGATTTTAGACAATCATGCAAACATAAACGTAATTCATAAACACACACACCTACTTTACATATACACATATATGCAAACACCTCACACACACCTACTTTACATATACACATATATGCAAACACCTCACACACACCTACTTTACATATACACATATATGCAAACACCTCACACACACCTACTTTACATATACACATATATGCAAACACCTCACACACACCTACTTTACATATACACATATATGCAAACACCTCACACACACCTACTTTACATATACACATATATGCAAACACCCCACACACACCTACTTTACATATACCCATATATCCAAACACCCCACACACACCTACTTTACATATACACATATATCCAAACACCCCACACACACCTACTTTACATATACACATATATCCAAAAACATCACACACACACACACACACACACACCTACTTTACATATACACATATATCCAAACACCTCACACACACACCTACTTTATGTATACACATATATCCAAACACTTCACACACACCTACTTTACATATACACATATATACAAACACCTACTTTACATATACACATATATGCAAACACCTCACACACACCTACTTTACATATACACATATATGCAAACACCTCACACACACCTACTTTACATATACACATATATGCAAACACCTCACACACACCTACTTTACATATACACATATATGCAAACACCTCACACACACCTACTTTACATATACACATATATGCAAACACCTCACACACACCTACTTTACATATACACATATATGCAAACACCTCACACACACCTACTTTACATATACACATATATGCAAACACCTCACACACACCTACTTTACATATACACATATATCCAAACACCCCACACACACCTACTTTACATATACCCATATATCCAAACACCCCACACACACCTACTTTACATATACACATATATCCAAACACCCCACACACACCTACTTTACATATACACATATATCCAAAAACATCACACACACACACACACACACACACACACCTACTTTACATATACACATATATCCAAACACTTCACACACACCTACTTTACATATACACATATATCCAAACACTTCACACACACCTACTTTACATATACACATATATACAAACACCTACTTTACATATACCCATTTATACAAACACCCCACACACACCTACTTTACATATACACATATATCCAAAAACCTCACACACACACACACCTACTTTACATATACACATATATCCAAACACCTCACACACACCTACTTTACAATATATACAAACACACACCCACCTCACACAGTCTTTTCTTGGGTGTTTTTTCTTAACGTGTCCCCCCTCACTGCTGCTTTACCTCACTGCAGGGGAGGGGGACATTCATACTGCAGCTGATCTTCGTTGGTCGGCCTGCTGAGTGCCAGGATGTCACGTGACGACACCCGGCACTCAGGCACGCGTTGCGCGAGGGGGCGGAGATTGCATTCTGTGCCATCCGCACAGACTTTACCCCCTCGCGCTGTGGAAAAATTAAAAAGCAGATGGCAGCGGCAAGGGGACCATGAGGCTGACTGCACCAAGGCGCCAGGTCTAATTTCCTGGTCGACATGGCGAACTGGCGCCTGGGGTTTGTCGAGCCCTGTCCTATGGCACCCCAATTTAGTGAAGCCAATAACAATAAATTTAGAACTTAAAAAAAACATTTCAACATTTCCAACTAAACATTCATGGAATGTGATTAAAAGTAAAATTGCACAGAAGAAATGTGTGCACACGTGCGAAAATTTAAACTGCATGTATGTCCTATGGGTAAACTTGTTTTCAAATAATGAATATGGTTAGTATGCTTACTCTAATGGGGCAATTTATAAAATACAGAGTTCACTGTGATGGGCACTGGAACAAAAATAAAAATCACCCTAGCCCTGTTGCTGCCAGGTCAGTGTAGGAATATGAGGATCGAGCCACTTCCTTTTTGTATTGTGGTATAGCAGTGTTTCTCAAACCTGTCCTCAGGCCCCCAACGGTCCAAGATTTAGGGATTACCCAGTCGAATTTAAATAAGAATATGTAGAACACCTGGTATGGATGCTTCATGGTTAGGGAACCACACCAGGTGTACATATTTTTAATTAAATACAACTGGGTAATCGCTAAATCCTGGACCGTTGGGGGATCCTGAGGACAGGTTTGAGAAACACTGTGGTATAGTAAATAAAGTGCTGGTACTGAGTAATCGCTAAATCCTGGACCGTTGGGGGGTCCTGAGGACAGGTTTGAGAAACACTGTGGTATAGTAAATAAAGTGCTGGTACTGAATCTGAGGTTATAGGAGGTAAGAACAGTTGGGGAGAGCACTCTACTCAGATAGGGGTGAGAGATTCACAGAAAAGCTCTTAACCCCTGCCCGATGCACGGAACTTGTGACCTAGAAGAAGCAGGCACCAAAATGCGGTTTGTGTGTTCCTGGCCCCAATTACAAGGTGATCAGTAGCCAGAGACACAGTGGGTCGTTGCCGGTAAATTGTGAGACCATGCAACATCACTTGTGATTAAGTAAAATGTAGCCACTGTTTGTTTTGAGCGTCGGCTAAATTTTTCTTAAAGTGGCCTGATCTGACAGGTGGCATCCCACTGCAGGTCCCTGAAGAAGGATTCAAAGCTCAGCTCATTTTTTTCTCCACACAGGAAGAAAATGGGGGAATGTTCTCGCTCTGTATTTTCAGATTACAACCAGACTGATTCTACTTATAACCATTACTGTGCTAACATTATTCCAGAGATATGTCATAGTTCTAAATATATCAAATATTTTATTTCATCAATGGGTTGGTTATTTTTTTCCCACACTGTGAGCTGTTTAGTGCAGGACATTCTATGCTGTCCGAGCGTCTTTTGGGACCTGTAAATTAGGACGGCATAGAAAGTCCTAGCATTATGAAGGGGTTAAACACATGGCTGGAAAAGTGAAGGCTTTGTCAATATGGTGGGTCACGAATTACATTGTAGCACAAAGAGTCAGAATGAATAATACAATGTAGTAGGTTTATGAAGGTGGATTTTCTTTTGTAATTATATATATATATATATATACATACATACATACACATATATATATATATATATATATATATATATATATACATATATACATACATACACACTTTTTTTTAGGATAGCAATTCCCAAGTCCATATTATGATAATTCTATCTCCTGATTCTTCCCTCTCAGCCAGCTATTTTTCTCCACACAGTAAGATGGGGGAATGTTCTCGCTCTGTATTTTCAGATTACAACCAGACTGATTCTACTTATAACCATTACTGTGCTAACATTATTCCAAAGATATGTCATAGTTCTAAATATCTCAAATATTTATCCAATTTAGCCCTCGTGCAGGCTTCGGAGAAAACTTCTTTTACAGTGGGTCTAACATCCCACTTGCATAGCTTTTGCAGTATTCTAGTGAACGTAATCATTTAACACGGAACAAATGATATTGCACTGTGTGTAAATCAATTCTTGAGTTCTAACACAGAGACAGCATAACTTTTCACTTTTACTCTACCCATCTTAGATCCAGGTGTGTTGCATATGTGGACACTGTGGTAGTTGTGTCCTGGCACAAATGGCAAGTTTAGTCAAGTTGGACACACTTGCTCTGGTAGTAATGTGACTATATTATATACCGTATTTGCTCGATTATAAGACAAGGTTTTTTTCAGAAAAAAAAAAAAAATCGAGATCGTCTTATAATCTGACCTCAAATTGAGGTCAGACTATAAGACTGGGATCCAGGTCCCCCGCAGAGATGCTGGACCTCTCTAACAGCAGTGATGAGCACAGACTCCCCCTGTTGCCGCCTGGCACGACCGCCGGTACTTCTATGAAGAAGCCGGGTACTTCCGGCTTAGTCATAAAAGTCCCGGCAGTCGTGCCAGGCGGCAGCAGGGGAGGTCTGCGCAATGAGCCCCGCTAGCCACCAGGGAGAATCGGGCAGCTGGGGGATGTCTGCACGATACGTGCAGACATCCCCCGGCTGGCACCACTAGCCACCAGGGATCAGAGAGACAGGGGGAGGGGGGGGGGGGGGACAGAGCAACAAGGGGAGCGAGGGGGGAGACAAAGGGAGGGGGGGAGAGAGAGGGAGAGAAAGCTGGGGGCAAGGGAAAGAGAGGCAGCATTGGCACATAAAAAGAAAAAAACAAGAAATACATGTTTTGATATAATTTTTTTTTTTTTATTAAAAAAGCAATTTACATGTGAATATATATGTGAACTTTTTTCCTATAGGGTAGACTTATATTCAGGCTTTTAGTTTTTTTCCTAATGGAATATCCAAAGTTTGGGGGGTCATCTTATAATCGAGCAAATACGGTATGTATAAATATCAGTATAGATTTTGAGAGCTCAGTTATATTCTATACTTAGGAACAAGACTTGGAAAAGAAACCTATGTATGCATTGAAGATAAAGATGCTTTTAATGAGCCAATATAATATTTTTTTTAAATAACCCAATATACTGAACTTCTCGCTATTATTATTTTTAAATCCAACAAATAAAGTGCAATTGGACTTTGTCTAGTTTAGCCTTTGGGGCATTGATAATGTCAAGCAAGAACTGTCCAAATGATATTGTCAAGTCATGGAGGTTTTTAAGTTATACACTCATAAAGAAAATATTTACATTTCACTTTCCTTTTCTCTATTGTGTGTTTCCATGGATATTGTCTTCCAGATTCTGTAACATAATCCTTACTAGTGGAGTATAAAATGACTTGTATTTCATAGCTGTTTAACAGACATGATGCAAGAGAGAGAGATCATAGAATGATCCAGTGAAATGGAGATAATATAAGGGTTAGCAGGACTAACATACTGATAACATGTTTCTATTTTATGTATTCCAGCGGTTCCTAGGACACAGACATAATTTGTTATAGGGAAGTTGTAAGGATTCCAGGGAGATGTTTTAGTGGAAGCTGTAGACATTATGCGGCAATGGCTAGAATTTTCTTACACGGAGTATCCGGACTGTATTATTTGCTAAAGTGCAGAAATCTTTTTTCAAAACCTCAGTCCAAGACCTATCGTTATGTCGTTAAATAGTCCTGAGTGTTCAAGCAGGAAATTACCAGTGTTTTGAAAACCCGTGAGTTTCCACAACACAATACATTTTGGATGTGTCTGTGGTTTGCCTTGGTGACAAGAAGACTCTGAAAGAATTTCAGTAATTTCAAGGGAGCAGACACCAAGTTATAAATGCATTTACAACAGTGAATTGTAAAGAAGAATTAAAAAAATTTAAAAAAAAAACTATTCACATGTAGTGTTTCTGCATTAAAACTGCACATTACAACATACAAAATGAACCTCTTGTTTAATGAGATCCACAATACATTTCCTTTTAGCACTAAAAGGAAAATGTTTGGAAGATGAAACAATATAGAAAAATGTTCCCTTTCTCCAGGTTAATACCCCTTTAATTACAGAGGCCTGAATAAGAAACTGCTGTCTAGCAATGCATTCAAAGTGTGAGAACAGTGCAAATGGATGTTATATATCCCACTTACAGCAAAGAGATTCCCTTATTACATAATTTACCAAGACTAAGCCTGGGTATAAAACCGATAACTATCAATTCACAGTGACTTGAAGTCATGGAAAGGGGCTCATATCTTGTCTGGCAAAAACACTCGTAGTAATGGGAACATTTTAATAAAGAATGAAAGATGCAGCAGACACACATATATCATGGGGATAATGTGACTGTTTCACAGCCACAGATACTGCCCCCAGCAGACTGCAAATGACAATGAAAGCTTTCCATAAAGAATATATCTTTCAGCGGAGCAGGATTGGACATTTAATTCAATTGAGACAGAAATACAAAAATTGGAAAGGAATATAATAATGCTAATGAATTGTACATGTCTAGTAATATCATACAGCAAGAGTGATATCAACAGTGATACGTTTGTTTTTGCTTCACATGCTAGATATGTGTAGTTTACTCTGAATTACTGGGATAAAAGCACATCTAAATTTGAGAGGAAACAGCATTTTAGTGAACAGGAAGTATAAATACTATACTGGTATAAACAAAAACATCTAGAGAACAGGGAATTTGCACAGAAGATTTTTTTTCTTCAAAATGTATATGTTGTAGGTCTCCTAGTGTTTGGTCGAAGCCAATACCCCCGAGCACCTCTTTGTAGCCATCAGAAGGCTTTTACTAGGCTTGTAAACAGATCTCTCTTGCGAGTTGTTCTAGGTTTGACTAACAATTGGTTATTCGTTTTTATGCTCTGTACCAAGTGCTGTGTAACTTGTTGGTGTTTTCTAAATAAATATTAATGTAATGTAATTCATGGGAATGGGCAATGAGCATGTGGGCAATGTTATGTGTGACATTGTACATTACCATTTTTGTTGGATGATCATGTTTGCTGAGCAAACCATCTCTATAGTCAGAATTTTTTTCAGTTCAAGTATGAAAATATTCATATTAAAACATACAAAAAGTATGCACAGTTGAGCGCATTCTCCACAAAATAATGTAAGATAAATGTATAAGCTGCAGTAGATCTTTAAATGGAATGTAATCGTCTGTTACAAAGATTACAATTACATGTACACATTAACAGCTCTCTTTATTGGTCCTCAGTCTTTCCATTGATTTTATTGTACTGTATAAATTTGTCTAGACAGAACACAATGCACAATGAAAGTTGACACGTCACATCATATAGCCATCATTGTCAATACTTCTAGAAAGACTAGAAACATTTGCCATTACAGAGATAAGTGCACTAGTATCTCTTAAATACAGAAGACATTTATTATCATGATCTTGATATTCTAGGTTTGGCTTATGACTATCCAGTAAAACAACATTGACAAATTGAACAAAACGTACATATCAATGTGTTTCAAAGACTCCTAGGAAGAAATAAAGGTTAAAGGGACACTAAACGGTTTTGTTTTTTTTCACTTGTGCTTCTATTATAGAAGCACAAGTGAAATGTCCATTGTCCCTAGTATGAGGATAAAATGGCGTGTACTTTTGATAGTACACGCCAGTTTATCCTCTGACAGACAGATGCCATGCTTCCATAGGAAGCATATCCCATGCAAAAACAAGGGTCACTCTCCGGGCTAGCAGCGAGAGACCCTTGCATTCGGCTGTCAGAGCAGGGTGAGCCCCCGTTCGGATTGGCTGTGCACGTGTTGATGTTTGTCAGCACACAACAACCAGGAACTGCGGTGTCTCGCATGTGAGACACAGCAGATAGTAAACCCGTGTGTATCTATTAAGATACACGTCGCGTTTACTTTCAAAGTGCGGGATATGTTTTGTTTAACCCTTGCTTCCTTGAAAAATCAATGGTTAAACAAGTTGGAACGTCCCTTTAAAACCAAAATCTACCTAGTGTAATGTATAACCATTTATTTTTTAAGTAACTGAAGAGCTTCCATGTGATTAACTTTCTGCAATACAAAAATATGGAGCAGTAACGATCCTAAATTTTAAATCATGGTTCATACCAGTATCAAACAGGGATGGCTGAATGGTTGAACTTGATTGATTCAAGCCTTTATAATCTAAATTACTATGGCATATATTTTTTAAAATCATAGCCACTAATCCAACATGTAATTGCATGCCTTATACATTTTATTGTGTGAAACTATCAACAGCAGCTTAGACCAAGCACATCTATTTTATTAATACAAAATACCTTATTGAAATACCTTTCATGGCTTTTTACAGACAGACTTAGCTTATACAATGTCAGTGCAACAGTGTTCATCCTATGAAGTTTTCCTTCTTGGATAGTTGTGGGAGGCTATTCACAGATGACACAATGATTAGAGTGAGCACAGTTACTGTTTGGTTTTCTTCTAATGAAGGAGAACCATTGGTAAAAACTACAGATGATGTAACTCATAAAATCATCATGTTAAGGACTGCTAGTATCTTGTTATTGCTGTTCGAAATCACACACCGTTTTACTGCAAGTAATTTTTGCTGTAGTGGGTGTGAAATCAAAGTATCCCTTCTGTTAAAATGGGAGATCATTTTAGCATCCGTACACAATGTTGGCACCCATGCATATGGAAAGCAGTTGCTGGATAGAGAGAGTCTAGCACACAGATTTTACAGTGCTTTGCATGTCTGAACAGGCAGACTGGAAGTGATCTAATATGGATACACACAGCTAGTCATAAAAACATGATCTGAGACCCAGACCGACCATGAATACACTTGTTGGTATCTGTGCAAATCCTGGTGTCTATTAGGATACATGTGTTTGTTTCAGGCTGAGATTGCAGACGGAATCAAACAGAAATTCAAAGTCCTCAAAACATCATGCATGTAGATTCAATAATCATAGGCAACCTATAATCCAAAAAAGGTATTTGCATGCTTGTAACTAGTTTTGTAAAAATTATACGCATAGACAGACACCATGATTTGCTAGAGAGAGACCTTGGGATACATTTCACACATCGCGTGTATAATCATCTAGTATACACAGTATATTTACCATGTTTTACTAGGCATATACAATTCTAGGTGTACAGCCAGAGGTGTAACTAGAAACCCCTGGCAACATTGTGACAAATTACCACAGGTGCCAAGATCCCAACATGATCACACAACACACTACTACAGGACACCACCAGTGCAATACTCCCTTAATTCCCATAGTGCCAGATGTGCCCCACATCACTTACCACACTACCAGATTTGCCCCCCGATCATTGCTTGGCAGTCCCAACTTTGGCCCCCCTCTCTTCGGTCAGTGACACCTTTGCCCCACACCACTTAAATTGAGTCTGGCTTTATGGAGTCTATACACTAAAAAAGTGAGTTGCAGGTGAGGTGAGATGAACATTTTATCTTACCATTTTAACTATACATTGTGCAGGGACAAACCTGGTGAGTTTCCCTGAGCTAGTCTGTTCAGAGCTGAACCACAGAATGCATGCATAGATTCTCCTAGTGGTGATTGGGCAGTAAAAGGTGAGCTTATATTAATACCAATTTACAATATATGAAATGTGAGGACAATATTTTTGTTGTTGATGTATTTTCATGTCCATTAGACTCTTGAGATACAGTGCAAAGGGGAGAGTGTGACCATTCAATTGGATAATCTCTGCACCGTCTGTGCAGCTAGTGGCATAAATGAGGTAGCTAGGCAATTGGTAGCTTGGGACCCCTAGGCTGGCTTGCAGTGGTGACTTCTGCCAGCATGATTGTTACTCCTCCTGTGCACAACTATTTGACAATAATTTTCTAATTAAAACTAATGGATGGAGCATACCCATTTTATTTAAAGCTCATGTATGCAGAAACTAGGCATATTGAAGAGTGGGGGGGAATCAAAGCATTATGCTTCACTAAATGCAACATATGCATTGGGTCTTCTCCTTTTGTGACATCACAACGGAGAATCCTACATATGATAAGGTTGACACCGTAGTGTTACCAAATGTAACCCTCATCTTAATTAAAAAGAGACTCCATTACTTAAACGTTGTTTATACTGTGAATGTGGATAAAATGTAAAAAAAAAAAATACAAAAAACAATGAGAATTGCATAAATTAAGATAAAATGCATTTTACAGTTTATGACATTAGCTGTGGTTTGTTATGCAAAGGAAACATTTCTCAATGAAAAGTAGTTCATTTGGAGATCACGTCACAGACATTTAAAAAAAAAAAATCTTTTAATTTATACATTTCCTTGCAATTCTGCTAAACACAATATAGAGATCATTTCACATTTTTTTGTATTCTACATTTACAATGTAAAAAATGTTTAGGTGACAGAGTGCCTTTAATGCATACTTTTAACACAGCACAAGCCTTGTTAAACATTATACCATTTTTTTTAAACATATCACACACTGCTTAAGTGCTAAATAAATTGCCCTAGCTGAATTTAGAAAAGTGGTTTAAGACACAAATAGAAGTAAATGTTTCTGCATCAGACAGCATCAAAATGTAGACCTGTCACCTGAAAACATCATCTCATAAAATCAGTTTAAAACAATGAGGTATATTAATATTATCTTCACATAACAAGTAAATTTAAACTGTATGTAATTACCATCTAAACACATGAAAACTTTCAGGTGGGCACCTTGCAGTTCCAGTACACGCTCCGCAGAAACGGTTACTGATTAAAAATAGAAATCTAGTGCCAGCTGTCACTCGGAGTGTTATTTCCTCAGCTCTGCTAACTGGTCCCAGAATTTCATTATGCAAAAGGATGAAAATGATGCAATATGCCCCCTAATCTCAGAGGAAAAGTACAGTTTTTATTCTATTAAAAGGTTAAATGATGATGCATATACAATTTTAAATGACAGGTCCATTTTAAATATAATCACCAAGGTCTTACCAAGCAATTATGGTGTACAAGGCCAGGGCAGTGAATAATTGCTTTGTATGGGTTTACTTCGGTACAGAGGGACAGGGAATGTCATAGGTGAGAATAAAAAGTTGTGTTTTGTTTGCTTTTATGGTCAGTAATGGTGAACAAATAAATAAGATGATAGAATTTTATTTGTTAAAACACTTTTCTAGTTCCAAACATATATTCTAAAAAGTCACTTTCAGTTATGTAACGTTACAGAAAGCCCGTAATCAATTTAGGATGATTACACCGAAATAATGAAATGCATCTGGAAAATTCACTGAATACTTAAAAGATGAACTTTGTGCCAACTGCAGCTTCAAATTTGAACTACAATCATCGCTATAAGTTGACTTATTGCTAACCCGAATATATGATTTGTGATTTATAAATAACATTATGCACACGAGGAAGATGCAAGAGATTTTTGGTACGGACACCACTGTTAAGCTCGGTTCAGGAGTTAAGATATAGAGAACAAGCTTTGCTTAAACTCCTGGGAGTTCAAGGGTTACAGCTACAATCCACTGTAGCAGAAATAAATTTGTTATTAGGACAGCATCACTGTCATAGAACCGAGCTCACAGCAGAGACTATAAATGATAAATTAAATAGCAGACCAACAAACATTATTACAACTCAGTCGGACGGTATAGAATTACGGGATATGAAATGAAGCAGTAGGAGTTAACAGCATTGACTAGGATATTGATTTAACTTATTGTGGAAGGCAATTTCTGTTCAGAAGTTTTCTTTTAATACATGTAAAATCCTATGAGTAATTTAAGAAGGCATTGGGAATGACTGAGATATATATATATATACCACCCAATACTGCAAACAGCCTATGCTACTCATAAAATTTCAAACTCATAAAATGATTCATTACCAGCCAAAATAGGGATTGTAAACCAAGAAGCCATGGCCTGCAGCCATGTAGAAAGAAAAAAAAATAAAAAAACTCTGCTACATCTCTTATATGCTCTCCAATTAAATATTTACCACTACCGAAAACAAAAACAGGTCACTACTTGTTATTATATTAGATAATAGTTAAATACAGACACTCAACATTATTTTGATAGCACTTACTGCCACTTTGGCTCTTGCCCAGAGTGACTGTGCAACAACACTGAAATGCAAGGGAATTTATTTGCTGTAAATCTAACAGACAATGAGCCTAATCATGATATATGAGATGAATTTTAGGTCTATAAACAACATTTTACAAATCACGGTTGCTTGACACTGCAAAATAAAGCTGCATTTAAAAATACAGACAAAGTTAATGCAGATTAAAAAGTAAAAATCCATACATGAACTGTAGCATAATAATGCCAGCACACTCACACATTAAAAATCACAGGTCTCATGTAGGGTACCACAGAACAAAATATTTAAATACAAGATTTTAGAGCGCTTCTGCCGGAATTGTTGACTATTCATCCAGTAGAGCAGGGGTGTCCAAGTTTATTCTGCAAAGGGCCACTCTGCGTGTGCCGCATTCATTTTTCATTCAGAGAATATATATAATTATATACATGTGTGTGTGTGTGTGTATGTATATGTGTATGTGTGTGTGTGTGTGTGTATATATGTTATATATAACATCAGGGCTCGAAAAAAACCCAGGCGCCAGGTCGCCATGGCGACCAGGAAATGAGAACAAATAGTCAGAGAAGCACACCTAAATGAGTTGTCAACAACAAGAGAAAATAGACAGCAAGGTGCATCACCCCAAGGGGCGTCCACTATACGCCCCCAATAGGTAGAGTAACAGAACAAAAATTGGGGGAGCACACCATATAAAATAGATAAACAAATACAGGGTATAGGGTATAGTGCCAAAAATATTTTAATAAATATTAGATATGTAATAAATAACAAACAAATTAATGTTTAGACAAGATAAATAGAGAAATAACACACTATAAAACACAGAAAAATAAATAGCAACCAAGTACACAAAAGTAAGTACATAAAATGAATAGAAAAAAAGGAAAATAATAAATAAATACCCACACAATATGAAAAAAAGGAAAAAAATGCAGACAGGAATGGAACAAGGGAGGACACACAGCGCAAAAAAATGGAGGACACCAACGTTTCGGCTAGAGGCCTTTATCAAGGCGTGTGTGTGTTTGTATATATGTGTATATGTAAAGTAGGTGTGCGTGTGTGTGTTTGTATATATGTGTATATGTCAAGTAGGTGTGCGTGTGTGTGTTTGTATATATGTGTATATGTCAAGTAGGTGTGAGTGTGTGTGTTTGTATATATGTGTATATGTCAAGTAGGTGTGCGTGTGTGTGTTTGTATATATGTGTATATGTCAAGTAGGTGTGCGTGTGTGTGTTTGTATATATGTGTATATGTCAAGTAGGTGTGTGTGAGGTGTTTGTATATATGTGTATATGTAAAGTAGGTGTGTGTGAGGCGTTTGTATATATGTGTATATGTAAAGTAGGTGTGTGTGAGGCGTTTGTATATATGTGTATATGTAAAGTAGGTGTGTGTGAGGCGTTTGTATATATGTGTATATGTAAAGTAGGTGTGTGTGAGGCGTTTGTATATATGTGTATATGTAAAGTAGGTGTGTGTGAGGCGTTTGTATATATGTGTATATGTAAAGTAGGTGTGTGTGAGGCGTTTGTATATATGTGTATATGTAAAGTAGGTGTGTGAGGTGTTTGTATATATGTGTATATGTAAAGTAGGTGTGTGTGTATATATGTGTATATGTAAAGTAGGTGTGTGTGTATATATGTGTATATGTAAAGTAGGTGTGTGTGTGTATATGTGAAGTAGGCGTGTGTGTGTATATGTGAAGTAGGCGTGTGTGTTTATGAATTGCATGTATGCTTGCGTGATTGTCTGGCTCCTACATTTTTTTGCTGGCTCCTAAAATCGAATTAGATTTGTCAAGCCCTGAGAGAGATATATATATATATATCACACTAATGTGCAGTGGTCACATTAACTACAAACACACACATGCATACATAGTCACACTTACCCCCCTCTTCCCACACACACAGTCACACTTACCCCCCCCCCCCACACACACACACACATACACATTTATTAACACATACTTACACTTACCCCACACACATACACACACTTACACACTCACATACATACATACACTTACTCCACACCAACTTAACATGCACTCACATAGATACACATTTATACACACACTCGCATACATACACTTACCCCACACACACACACATTGATACAGACCAGTGGCGTAGCGTGGGGGGTGCAGGGGGGGCCGGCCGCACCGGGCGCAATATCTGGGGGGGCGCACTAGCCCTATGCGGCCGCGTGGCCGCCAGGGCCGTCTTTAACGCGGGGCAAACGGGGCAGCTGCCCTGGGCCCATTTACTCCTGGGGGGCCCCAAGGCAGCTGTCCCGTGGGCCCCCAGCCCCTGCTGCCGCGTTCACAGCGCATTGCGCTTGTGAACGCTTTTTTCCGGCAAGCCGCATCCGATGGATGCGACGGCCGGAAAAAAAAAAAAAAAAAACTGACGCCGGATGTGACGTCGCGTCACATCCGGTGTCTGCTTCCCTCCTCCGTGCAAGAGGGAAGACTGCACGGAGGAGACATCCGGCGGGGGACACGGAGGCGCTTCATGTAAGTACGGGGGGGGGGGGGCTGGCTGGCACAATATTCCTGGTATCTGACTGGCACTATATTACTGGGCATCTGATTGGCACAATATTACTGGGTATCTGATTGGCACTATATTACTGGGTATCTGATTGGCACTATATTACTGGGTATCTGATTGGCACTATATTACTGGGCATCTGATTGGCACAATATTACTGGGTATCTGACTGGCACTATATTACTGGGTATCTGACTGGCACTATATTACTGGGTATCTGATTGGCACAATATTACTGGGTATCTGATTGGCACTATATTACTGGGCATCTGATTGGCACTATATTACTGGGCATCTGATTGGCACAATATTACTGGGTATCTGACTGGCACTATATTACTGGGTATCTGATTGGCACAATATTACTGGGTATCTGAATGGCACTATATTACTGGGCATCTGATTGGCACAATATTACTGGGTATCTGACTGGCACTATATTACTGGGTATCTGATTGGCACAATATTACTGGGTATCTGATTGGCACTATATTACTGGGTATCTGATTGGCACAATATTACTGGGTATCTGATTGGCACTATATTACTGGGTATCTGAATGGCACTATATTACTGGGTATCTGATTGGCACAATATTACTGGGCATCTGATTGGCACTATATTACTTGGCATCTGATTGGCACTATATTACTGGGCATCTGATTGGCACTATATTACTGGGTATCTGATTGGCACTATATTACTGGGCATCTGATTGGCACTATATTACTGGGTATCTGATTGGCACTATATTACTTGGCATCTGATTGGCACTATATTACTGGGCATCTGACTGGCACTATATTACTGGGCATCTGGCTGGCACAATAATACTAGGCATCTGACTGGCACAATAATACTGGGCATCTGACTGGCACTATATTACTGGGCATCTGATTGGCACAATATTACTGGGTATCTGAATGGCACTATATTACTGGGTATCTGAATGGCACTATATTACTGGGTATCTGATTGGCACAATATTACTGGGCATCTGATTGGCACTATATTACTTGGCATCTGATTGGCACTATATTACTGGGCATCTGATTGGCACTATATTACTGGGTATCTGATTGGCACTATATTACTTGGCATCTGATTGGCACTATATTACTGGGCATCTGATTGGCACTATATTACTGGGTATCTGATTGGCACTATATTACTTGGCATCTGATTGGCACTATATTACTGGGCATCTGACTGGCACTATATTACTGGGCATCTGGCTGGCACAATAATACTGGGCATCTGACTGGCACAATAATACTGGGCATCTGACTGGCACTATATTACTGGGCATCTGGCTGGCACAATAATACTGGGCATCTGACTGGCACAATAATACTGGGCATCTGACTGGCACTATATTACTGGGCATCTGGCTGGCACAATAATACTGGGCATCTGGCTGGCATAATATTACAGGCATCTGGCTGGCACTATATTACTGGGCTCTGACTGGCACAATATTACAGGCATCTGACTGGCATAATATTACAGGCATCTGACTGGCACAATATTACAGGCCTCTGACTGGCACAATATTCCTGGCCTCTGACTGGCACACTATTACAAGCATCTGACTGGCATAATATTACAGGCATCTGACTGGCATAATATTACAGGCATCTGACTGGCACAATATTACAGGCATCTGACTGGCACAATATTCCTGGCCTCTGACTGCACACTATTACAGGCATCTGACTGGCATAATATTACAGGCATCTGACAGGCACCATATTCCTGGGCTCTGACAGGCACAATATTCCTGGGCTCTGACAGGCACAATATTCCTGGTATCTGACTGGCACAATATTATTGGTATCTGACTGGCACAATATTACTGGTATCTGACTGGCACATTATTACTGGGCTCTGACTGGCACAATATTGCAGGCATCTGACTGGCACAATATTGCAGGCATCTGACTGGCACAATATTACTAGGCTCTGACTGGCACAATATTACTGGCATCCGAAAGTTACAATATTACTGGCATCTGAATGGCACAACAATTATGGCATATGTGTGTGTGTGTGTGAGGGGGGGGGGGGGGGTAACATTAGAGGTACAGGATTGAGGAAGTTGGCTCCATCTAGCCCAGTCTTGGATCATCTCCAGTGTATGGTTCCATTTTGATGTTTAGTTTTTGTTCTTGATATTGTTTGTCGTTTACGATGGTTGTGAGACGACATATAATAGCATGGCCCATGCTAGGTTACTACATGTGTATATTTGTATTCATAGACCTGCTGAAAATGTGGAGAATGTGTGTAATGCATGTTCGCACTCAATAAAGTGTTGGAAAATAAACTTGTATTTAGATGCATTTTACTTTAATTACATAAGTATTTTCATAACAAACAATACATGTGCTTGGGGGGTAAGGGTTTCTTTAACTAATCTAGTAGAAGAGACTCGAGTGCTAAAATCCACGGGTTAGGGGGCGCAAATTACTTGCCTTGCCCCGGGTGCTGACAACCCACGCTACGCCACTGATACAGACACTCACAAACATACACACATCCACATCTACACACACACACACACTTATACACAGACACACATATACACACTCACATACATACACTGACCCCACACACACACACACACACATACATACACTGACCCCACACACACACACACATACATACACTGACCCCACACACACACACACACACACTCACATACATACATACACTGACCCCACACACACACACTCACATACATACACTGACCCCACACACACACACACTCACATACATACACTGACCCCACACACACACACACTCACATACATACACTGACCCCACACACACACACACACACACACACACATACACTGACCCCACACACACACACTCACATACATACACTGACCCCACACACACACACACACATACATACACTGACCCCACACACACACACACACATACATACACTGACCCCACACACACACACACACACACATACATACACTGACCCCACACACACACACACACACTCACATACATACATACACTGACCCCACACACACACACACTCACATACATACACTGACCCCACACACACACACACACACACACACACACTCACATACATACACTGACCCCACACACACACACACACTCACATACACTGACCCCACACACACACACACACACTCACATACATACACTGACCCCACACACACACACACACTCACATACATACACTGACCCCACACACACTCACATACATACACTGACCCCACACACACACACACACACACTCACATACATACACTGACCCCACACACACACACACACACTCACATACATACACTGACCCCACACACACACACACACTCACATACATACACTGACCACACACACACACACACACACACTCACATACATACACTGACCCCACACACACACTCACATACATACACTGACCCCACACACACACACACATACATACACTGACCCCACACACACACACACATACATACACTGACCCCACACACACACACACATACATACACTGACCCCACACACACACTCACATACATACACTGACCCCACACACACACTCACATACATACACTGACCCCACACACACACACACACTCACATACATACACTGACCCCACACACACACTCACATACATACACTGACCCCACACACACACACACTCACATACATACATACACTGACCCCACACACACACACACTCACATACATACATACACTGACCCCACACACACACACACTCACATACATACATACACTGACCCCACACACACACACACACACTCACATACATACATACACTGACCCCACACACACACACACTCACATACATACATACACTGACCCCACACACACACACACTCACATACATACACTGACCCCACACACACACACTCACATACATACACTGACCCCACACACACACACTCACATACATACACTGACCCCACACACACACACTCACATACATACACTGACCCCCCCCCCCCCACTCACATACATACACTGACCCCACACACACACACACACTCACATACATACACTGACCCCCCCCCCACACACATACATTTATACACACACACACACACACACACACACACACACACACACTTACCCCCCACACACACTTACCCCCCACACACACTTACCCCCCCCCCACACACTTACCCCCCCCCCACACACTTACCCCCCCCCCCCACACACTTACCCCCCCCCCCCCACACACTTACCCCCCCCCCCCCACACACTTACCCCCCCCCCCCCACACTTACCCCCCCCCCCCCACACTTACCCCCCCCCCCCCACACTTACCCCCCCCCCCCACACACACACACACACATACACTTACCCCACACACATACACTTACCCCACACACCAAGCAGTTTTTTTTTTTGTTTTTTTTTTTAAACAGGGCTGTGGAGGTTGTGGGCTCCCCGTTTTCTTCATGCTGCCGGTGCGCTTCTTCCCTCCCTCTGACCCTTGCGCATGACCTCACGCGCAGGGTAGAGGAGGGGATATGCGCACGAGAGCAGCACCGCTGCTGCACACCGCATAGGAAGCTGTATCAGGGAACAAAGTTCCCTACACAGAGAGTGTAGGGAACTTCGTTCCCCCGACACAGATTCTCGTGCGGTGTGCAGTTCGAGGTGCGGCTAACGCAGCAGAGCTCAGACGGGCCGCACCTCTATACCCGGTGGGCCGCATTTGGCCCGTACGTTGGACGCCTCGGCAGTAGAGCATTTATACTGTCAGATATTGATGTTGGACGAGAAGGCCTGGCTAGCAATCTGCATTCCAGTTTATCCCAATGGTGAGTCAAGTTCTTCGACACCAAACGCATCCAACCATGTCTTTATGAACCCTACTTTGTGCACTGTGGCACAGTCCTGCTGGAATAGAAAAGGGCATTTCGCAAACTGTTCCTACAAAGTTTAAAGCATAGCACTGGCCAAAATGTTCTGATATGCTGAAGCATTAAGATTTTCCATCACACTAAGTAAGAGATCTGGCCCAACCCGTGAAAAAACAGCTCCATACCATTATCCCTGGCACCACCAAATTTTACAGTTGGCACAATCCAGTCAGGCAGGTAGCGTTCTCCTGGCATCCGCCAAACCCCGATTCGCCCATCAGACTACCAAACCGTGCAGCGTGATTGGTCACTCCACATAACACATTTCCACTGCTCCAGAGTCCAGTGGCGGTGTGCTTTACACCACTCGATTCAACGCTTAGCATTGTACTTGGCGATGAGAGTCTTGCATGCAGCTGCTCACCAATGTGCTGGTATTAATGCCAGTGGAGGCTTAAAACATTTCAACTATGGAATCAGCAGAGCATTGGCAACTTTTACGCACCATACGCCTCAGCACTTGGTGACCCCGCTCTCTAACCTTATGTGGTTTTTCACTTTGTAGATGACTTGCTGCTGTTTCTAAACGCTTCCGCTTTCCAATAATACCACTTACAGTTTACATTGGAATATCTAGAAGGTATGAAATTTCACAAACTGACTTATTGCAAAGATGACATCCTATCACAGTACTACACTTGAATTCACCGAGCTCTTCAGAACAACCGAATGTTTTTGCATGGTTCTGTGCTTGATTTTATATCCCTATGGCAATGGGTCTGATTGAAACACCTGAATTCAATAATTTAATGATGTGTCCCAATACATTTGTCCATATAGTGTATATATTGTAAATGTAAAGCTTTTGTCTACCTTGCCTCCAGATTTATATGTGTTTCAACCCCTTTATATGACCAAGGACATTCCTTAAGGACCATGCTACAAATAATCAAATTTTGCTCTATTTAAATCAATTCTAAATCTATATATGATTATTTGTTAAACCTCTCTATTATTTGTGTTTTGTTAACTCACATTATAGACTGCAGTATAAAAGTTCATTTATTAAAAATAGTCATCAAATTCTAATAAATGGCATAGATTAAAAGAATAATGTGTGTTTTAAGGTGTCAGTGGTGTGTCCTATTTATGACATTACCCTGTGGCTTGACATGCAAATAAAAATGGAAAGGGAAAAACTGAATATCACCACAAGTTGGTCATACTAAGGAGACACCACAATCCATTTTTTTTAAAACACATTCATATTTTAATCATTTCTGCTAAAAATAGTTTTTATGTTCCACAGTCACAATATAAACATTTTTCAGGTGATGGATTCACCCTTAATGTCCTGTGTAATCAGGGGATATCTTGGTTATAGGACAGACATCAGCAGTTCTATCAACATCTGCTACTCCTTAACTAGTAGTATACCCCTTGTATCTTATGCTCACAGAAACAGTAATAAAATAACTGCAATTCAGTTTTATTCTATTATGATCAGCTTTTAAACATCCCTTGTTATGATAGCATATATCCTATGTTTTTAAAACAAAGAATAATATAGGGATCTGCTTACAAAATTCTAAACTAAAATGTTTATGTCTAAAATCAAAATTACTGATTCCTCCCATGGACTTAAAAATTGTTCCAAAACACATTTTACAAATCTGTATGTCTTTCTGCTGCCCGACTGCATGTCATCATGGGAGACACCTTTTCATTCTTGTTGAAGGGCAAGTGCAGGCGTTGATTATTTGTAACAGAAGGTTAAGAAATCATCCGAATCACATCCACACAAACCCTGCCACATCCTATCAGAAACTTGATAGACATTCTAATTGTGTTGACAGTGAATTACAAACTACTGTACCCAGCTGCGTGGCACAATGACCCATTTAAATAGGAACCCACAGAGGTAACTAGAATTACAAAAGGCAGACATGTAGTTAGCTTTGTTTTCGCATTTTTAATCTATTGCAAGGAGCACTATTAGCCTACGCATTTAATATCTTACAGACTAAATATTATGCCAATTGTAGTGCAATGAACACATAAGCATGAGATCCATGATTTACAGCTTGCGAACAGGGTTTGAAACATCGAAGAATGTAAAACAGCAAGTGTGAAGTTCCTGATTCATTCTATAAGGATTTGTAACAAGCGAGAAGTAAATACCGAAGAAGTAAAAAAAACAAAAATATATATATATAAAATTTACATATGGAAATTGGTGGCTGAGAAAGTACTGTATCACTTCCTGTTTTAGTATAATGTATGTCATTTGTTAATAAAAACCTGAATTCATGGAGTTAAGCAATGTCTTTCTTATAAATGTCATTGAATACAGCATTACATGAAGCCTCATGTTAACATTTGCACTAAGTGTCAGGCTATATTTCACCGTTTGCGTAAAGGCCTGCCATGATCAATGGTAATACAAATACATCAGAGATCCTCACATGTAATACGCTAGCTTGCTAATGTGTGAGCAGAGGAAAAGCTACTTATAAATATATGGGGAGTGGTGACATTGCACATTTGGTGATTAACTGTAGAGGAGGATTTGATGTAACAAGTTGTGAAGCTTGGCTGGGATGGGTATAACTGCTGTTGTCAATACTTCATTGAGAAATGAGCAGAAGAGTTATAATGAAAGACCACAATAAGAGCAGATAGGTACAATACAAAGAAAGCTTCACCTAACCTCAAATTCATGAGCCCAATGGGGAGGAGGAGCTTAATTGTTCTTAGGATTACCTCATGCTAGGTAAATATGCCACACCTTTACCTCAGGTGCATACGGTAATTGCGTAATGAGGTAAATATATAGGCCAAGTTCACACACTTCAAAGGAAGCAAGTTGAAATATGTTTTAAGAGCATTAGTATGGACAGAAGGCCACCACATTTTGAAAGGATATTTACAGAGAATATTGATCAGAGCAGCTACCTTCTGGAATTATTTCTTTAAAAAAAAAAAAATTATACTATAAAAAAAAAGGTCCACAATGCACAGTTGCATATAAAGAGACAACCCCTCTATATATGTATGTGTAATAATGTATATTTCCTGCTGATTTAGATATAGTTACAACTGTATAAAGGACAATAGTTGCTTCAATACTTTAGGGTGGTACATATATCCAATCATATGTTACTGAATGGAGTAACCAACTGAATTTAGGATACAAACATACACTAATACAATTGACATGGCGGTAACCAGCTTTCCATTAATAATAACATAGAATGGGGTATTTTTGAACTATCTTGTGGCAGCTGGTCGGCCATATATTAAATTCACATTTATCACATGGAGGTCCAGATGTTAGATGTACAGGGTTGAATAGAACAAGGGATATCACATATAAATATGGTACTATGTATGTGATATAGGCACCCTAGGTCTTCCACATACAAGCATGCAATGATTCACCTGTCATAGTTTGATCATTGCTCATGTATGAATGACCAGATACTTCAAGCAACTGTGTAAGGGGAATTGATAGTAACATATGCACAGAGTGATAGATAGATAGATAGATAGATAGATAGATAGATAGATAGATAGATAAGATAGATAGATAGATAAGATAGATAGATAAGATAGATAAAGATAGATAGAATATATAAATATAATCCTGCAACTGTATTTGTTGTTAGAGGTGATGGACACAGACACATACAAGCAATGAATATTACATGGAGATATCAGTTCATCCAAATAGGATTATGCACTTATCCAATTATGTCACAACATATATTTTAAATAATATAGGTTACCCCATGTGGAACACCATATAGAGGAGATGTTGTGTTATGATTAACTCCTATACAAATAGCATATATGATATGATGATTTCTGACCGATAAAAATCAATAAGTAAACCCGAAAATATAAACATACAGTAAGGTATAACCAGCTAATTGTATACACCGCATATGCACAGAAAATGTATAGAAAAGCTGTTCAAGCAGTCATGATACAAAGCTATATACTCTACATGTACTATATCCGTGTAATCATGTTCAGGACAGTGGTATCAATATTCGAGGCAGCCTTCTGTGCGAGACACACAGGGAGCATTGTACACACATTACCTAGCATGGAGAAAATGAAGTCTTTAGCTGTGTGGATCTCCAAAGCTCTCTGATCATCGTACTCCCTCTGGTCATGTTTGCTGAATTCCACGATGAGTTTGTTTAATTCCTCTATCCGGGCTCCAGACCTGAAATCCAGCTCAGGGGAAGCAGGTTTGCTGCCTCCCCCCACACTGCCAGGCTTGGTGGGAGTGGGAGCCGCCATCTTCACGGATCCACAGGCAGTGGGATTATATGAGAGCGGCCCTAACGCCTTCCTTCCCCTCCCAGGGCTAGCAGGAGATGGCTGTGTGTGTGTGTCTGTGTGTGTGCTAGTGCAGCAGGTCTCCGGCTCAGCGGCTTCTCACTCTCCTTCTGCACAAAGTGGAAACAATGTGACACTGAGCGGCTGTGAGATCATTCAACAAGCTGCACAGACACGGCAGCACTTAACTCCTCCTGTGCCGTGGGGGGCTTGCAAACTATTGCAGTAATGGCTAACCTTTGGCACTCCGGCTGCTGTAGACTTTATTTCCCATGATGCAGAGCATCACGGGAAATGTTCACGTAGCTCCCTGAGCATCATAGGAAATGTAGTATACAAGATTTGGAGTGTCAAAGGGTAAGTAGCAATGGATTATTACTCATGTGCACTGATTGGATATTAAAAAAAAACCTGGAGTACATTTTTAATTTATGCTGATAAATTATGATTCGAACTAACATTTAAAATGATCTAATTTAGTATTTTAGCAAATGAACCATTATTTATTTTCCCATTACATTACCAGATAATAATATTGTGCCAAAATATTATATGATCTAAAGTTTCTAAATAAAGGAGGAAATCTATGTATATGTAAAATTATATTGGAAAAAGGTGAATATAAGGCAATACTAATTACCCCCAAAGCATATTTATTAAAGATGGAATAAAAAGATGTACTTTACTAAAAAGTCAGATTTGAAAATCTGCATTTTCATGAATAGACAACCACATTCTTTGTCTGCAACACTCACTAAGGATAGTTTTCATATTATGATAAAATAGACTTAACAAATTAAATAAATAATACAATATTTATTTAATAGCTTTTTTTTTTTTTAAATTAGCTGATACACCTTTTGCAACTCGCATGCACTTATATACCGTTTGTGATGTAAGGTGCAAATTTTTGTGTGCAGGTTGAAAGAGATGTAGAAAAATGCTGTTGTAAGCCAAGATAAATACGAACTGCTTAGTTTGTAAAAAGAATACTGTGTGGATTATAGAAATGTTTTTGTAGAAAAGAAGTTGCACATAAAATGCTGAAACTGCAACACTTTGTGCCTGCTAGTGATGAAGAAATCATAGTATAGTAGCGTAAAATGTTCCACTTGCCTAAAATCTGAAAAAGTAACCTTAGGAATGTTTTGTACTTACTCTTGACTTTATATTCTTATAAACAAATAGCAGCATAAGGTTTGGTGGTATGTTATTTATTGGTATTTTTATTATCGCATGGAGCATTAAGCATGGTCATTTTTTTTTTGCATGTTCAATTATGCACACTTTTTGTGTAATTGCAATCAGCAAGACATTCTCAACACTCTGGTCCAATTTTGACCGTTATGAGTACTAATGCTTAGAGAAAATAATGGGAAATGCATTGGACATGCTCAATGGTGAGGCATAGAAAAACATGGAGACATCCAAAGTGTGAGTCATTGGGCTTCGTAATAGAAGGGGAATCCTTAGGTTGGCGTTTAACCCCTTAAAGACAGACCCTTTGAAACATTTTTGGCCATTCTGGACAATGGCTATTTTAACATTTATGTGCTGTTTGTGTTTAGCTGTAATTTTCTTCTTTGTCCCCACACAAATTATATATTGGTTTTATTGGGTCAAGAAGCGCTTTCTCTTGATGCCATCATTTTGAACATATCCTTTAATATAATATAAAAATAATAAAATATTGTGGGTAAAAAACTTTTCCAAATCTATCCGTCTTACCATAAGTTTATTTCTTTCTCCCTTCCTATTCTTCCTCTATCATTTATTCCTGTATTCATTCTCACTTATCCTACTCTCCTGATCTTTTATTTTCTGTATCCTTATCTCTCTCTAGCTTTGGGATAGTATTTCAATCCAAGAGTTCCAAGTTTCTATTTTAGGATGTGTGTAATTTTCTTGCCTTAGAATTCACCTTTCCATTTTACATTGCTCCAAGACTTGTTTTTTTTATTTCTGTCCACCTAGGCATGGCTGCCGATTTCCAATTCCTTGCAATTGCTATCTTTGTGGGCAACTGGATGTGGATCACCAGTGCTATTTTATCTTTTTACATTACTGGCCAATTTAGATGCAACAGCACTGAGGAATGAGATGGGGCAAACCCTCTGCCTGTCATAGCTTCAATTTGTATCAGAACCTCTTCCCAGATATCTTGAATCTTTTGGCAGGACCACCATATATGTACTGGGTCCGCATTAAGACTATCACATCTTTTTCAAATATTGATATGACCAGGTGAATGGTGATGCTCATCTGAGCAATCATCAAACCACATTCGCCACTGACTGGCTGTACCTGCGTTCAGACAGTAAAAGAAAAATGTTTACGTTTAATGTAATCCCCTAGCGGGTATAATTAACCCCTAAGGGGGTTAAGAAAATGCTTCTGCAGCAAGATTGCTGCATTCACGCCAGATCACTACTTAGGCAGTGATCTACAGCAAGCAAGGGGTTAATAGCTCTTAAACGAGCCTTTGCTATACTGTAATATATTACAGTAAAAAAAATAATCCCTAAAAAAATGTACAGACCACAAAAAATGTACGTGCACAGCAAAAGCCCTTGGTTATTAAAATTGTATTGAATATTATTTAATTTATTACATTTTAAAAATTACACTGACATCTGATATGTCTCTCTCCCTCAGTAAAACTATAGTGAGGAGAGGGAGGCAGATCAACACTTGTCAAAGGCAATATTAGTCAATATTGCCTTTGACTGTATGATAACTTTCGTTCGCTTCCTAAGCACACATGTGCAACTGGCGGCACCATTTTTAAATGGCAGTTACGGTCACTCTGGGAAGTGATCGTAGCACATCCCTGCACTTTTTTCAGTGTTGCACACTGCCTCTACATAGAGGCATTGTAGCAACACCGACAGAGTCGATTTCTTTGCTCTTTTTAGTGCATGTGTCACAATGGACACATTTTTGCGTGCCTGGCACGTCACATGTCGGGAAGGGGTTAAAATGTGCTTGGAACATACCATGTAAATAACTCACAGTAGAAGGATTGATCCCTGGAAGAAATCCAGCGAAAGGTAAATTTTAAAGGGATTGCAAAAAGCAGGGGAAAAAAGCCCATGGAAACTTTACAGTACTATTGATCTGTCAGCCAGGATAATAATAATTTCATGGTTTATAGTCTTAAACTAAGTAAATATTAACCATCATCTGGGCTGTCTTACAGAAGAAACCCTTTCATTGTCACATGTGTCTGGTGTGCACTCAGATATTCGTAATGAGCGGAGTCATACAATGGAAGGTTTTTGTTGCAACCTGTTTATAAGCGAGTGCTCTTGGCAACCTGAGTTGACATTTTACTTCAGCTGGGAGGATGTTATTTATTTATTTTTTGAAGTGCACCCCTGAAGCATCAGTGACATTCCATGTCATTATTACACTTTGAAACACTATAATCCAGCATGTTATGTCCTATTTATTGAGGATAGCTGTATAGACATTCAATGAACACAAATTTTAGGGCAAGGGGAGGAACCTGTGGTCCTCCAGATGTTGCCTTGTGTATACTTCACTGCCAGCCTCTTAGCTGAAAGAGAAATATGGGAGATGAAGTTCATCAGCAGCTGGAGGGCCCTGGTGTAGTGGTATCCATGTTTTTCCTTAAGTGTACCGCATAATCATAAATCCTTGTCCGTGTTGGGCCGCATTCATTTGTTTATTTATAGTAATGGTGAAAAAATAGTTTGTTAGCCATAGAAAAATATTTGGTCATTTACCAGTAATACACAAGCAGTTCAAAAGAAATTTAAATTGACTTAATGCTAACAAAAGTTTACATTTATAGGGATAATGAGAGCTGGGTCAGATGGGTGTAACATTTCTGTAAATTCAGTCGCATATTGACATTGGGCTGCACGTTGGCAATGTAGAAATCCAAGTGAAAAATTAGTTGTCCACAAATGAGCATATACCGGCATGTACTTCTAGTAGTACATGTCAGGTTATGGCAGCTGCCATGCTTCCCTGGGAAACAAGAAGCTGCAACCAGGGGTAGGGAACCAGTAACAGAGATGACCCACAGTGATATATTCAGCAAGTAAAAGGTTATAAGGGTTAAATTGAGAAGCTATAAATCTGCCTCATTCATTTCATCTTTTTACTGAAAGCTACACACACTTTTCCTCTGAATCTTTGTTGTCAGAGACAAACTGACTCACAGGGTTTTAAGGGCTCTTCCCTCAAGCTTTCAGTATATGACGGGGTGTCAAACTGTTGCCCTCCAGCTACTAATGGCCAATCCCTCCTATTATAACCTGTAAGCTAAGAGGCTGTCAGGGGAGTATGCAGGGGAAGGCTGGCAACTGTTGTCCTGGAATGGGGACAAGAACAATTTAGTTTGTTTTGGTGCCACTTCATCAGCACACCTGATATCATCAGAGATAACCACACATAGATATGTAAGACAGATTAGCTGACAGATAAGGTGCAGAGATTGTTAGTCAGGCAAGACGATTGGATAGAAAGATGGTAAGTGTCACTGACTGTGGGACAATTGCCTTGCCAGGCCTCCCTTGGGAGTATGGGAGATGTAGTCCACAGGTGGCGGGTGACAGCTTGACACCCCTGGTTTAAAAGATAAGAAAAGAATGGCTACTTACTGGAGCTGAAAATGCATAGTATATTTAGTGGAACATTACAAAGTTACACATATCAACATGTATACCCTTGGGAAGACATAAAATGAAAATAGTGAGGCATCGTTACATGGTTTGCAACCTGACCAAAATGGACACTTGAGTTTCTACCTCTGCACTATTACCTGACAAACCGACAAACTATCATTTCCCCATGGAAAATGGGCAGGCATGGGAGAAGCATAGATTCACCAAAAACATCAGGCGTCAAGCAGAAAGCCAAAGCAGCCTCACTAAGAGTGGATTTCAGGCTATCTCAGCACTTGGCCTCATCAGAAGGCGGTGCTGCCGCAAAGTTCCACCATCTCCAACAGCCCATGCAGCATGGCCCCAGATGATAGCCAGGACACTGACCATATTCCATGTGGATCTCTGATTGCTTGGCAGGAAGCCATGAAGACACTACCATGAAAGAGGACAATGTCAACATAAAAGGCTACCCACTCTAAGAGTTCTGACCTTCAGGAAATAACATTTGTAAGAAGACTGACCGTCAAGTATTTACATTTTTGGAAGTCTCTTATAATACAGGATAGTATAGTACCACTTTAAAACAAGTAAGAGGCCCCCGCCTCTTATTTGTTTTAAAGTGATACTACACTATCCTGTATTATATCCTCATTTGTTTCAGTATTAAAATAACCTTTGCTCCAATGGTGGTGATCATCTATTTGATTCAATGCTATCTTATCTACAATGTTCATGAATGTGCTTTACTCAGAGTTGCATGTTTATCAGTTTTGTACTGGATCACACTAATTCTGATATTTTATTCACTGTATTCTAGTGTTCCTGCACCATCCCCTGTTTTTCATGTATGGTATATATTGGTACTTGCGATAAGTACCCAGTTTTTGGAGGCACCATTGCGCTTGGGAAGTATTATATTTAATATTTTGTCATGTGTGTATTTTAACACCTTAATCACAGAGTACACATTTTGTCCTTTTTTTCGTTCTTCAGAAAATAAATCAGGGCATCCGCCATATAGTAAACAGTGGGCCCAGTGGTCTCGAGACTCAGCAGATGCACCGCCACAAGATGTAGTATTCTGCCGCCATTATTTTATTGAGAAGGATGAAAGTACAGAGGATCAAACAACTGGAGGTTACTGATCTATAATAGAGTTGAGCGTACACCTGGATGTTCGGGTTTGGCAGCTTCGGCCGAACTTCGAAAAAATGTCCGGGTCTGTGCTCGAACTTGACCCCGAACACCATTGAAGTCAATGGGGACACGAACTTTTGGCCACTAAAATGCCACTAAAAAAGTCCTGGAAAGGGCTAGAGGGCTGCAAAATTAAGTAAAATGTGGGTAAGAGTTGGACAAGTGCCCTGCAAGCAAATGTGGATAGGGAAATAACTTAAAATAACATAAAATACATACAAATTACAAATACAGCAGAGCCATAAAATAGCACTAGTATTGGACTGTTCTGTTTGACTCTCAGATATGAAGTGCACTGCAAGACGCAAATGTACTATTTAGCACCCAAAACAATTAGAATTTTTCAAAGTACGCTGTGAGCACAGTATTGGACTGTTCTATTTGACTCTCAGATATGAAGTGCACCTGTGACAATGAGTCTGATTGGAACACCTGAATTCAGTAATTAAGTGGTGTGTCCCAATACTTTTGTCTATATAGTGATAACATGCCTCAATGTAGATACACATATTACTACAGGTTACCACTAGTATGCACTATGATAAATGCAGTTGATTTAATTGTACAATGCATTGAATCAGAACTGGCTTTTACAAAATGTGTGATATTTTCATTTAACTGTGTTAGCTTTTAAAATCCTAGTAGAAAAAGGGGATAATTTGTTTGCCAGTTCCACCGCAACATGAAGCATATTACTTGATGTTATTTTTTTTTTTTTACCGATTACCAGATCAGAAGTTCAATCTCTATGGCCCCTAAATTACATACATTCCTCTCTGGGAAAAACTAACATTCAGCTTTGCCTGCATTGAATGTGCCCAGCAGGTGTGTGCAGTATAGTACACAGACTCCTCCTTCAAGAAGATAAAGAAACAAAAGGCCCACTGTAAATCTCTCTGCCTACTTATAGCCAAATAGAGCAGCCATTGTTTCACTCTGGTTATTAAATCTGGGATTCCAAATCTATGTTGCCAATCAGTACACTTTCCCTTTGAGTACAATGTATACTTTTTTGTTTACATGTGCAGTTTTAGAATGATTCCCTGTTAGTATCATTTGATTATGTTATGTTTAATTTCTATTTTTTTGTGTGTGTACATATTTTATTATTTTACAGTTCATTACACCATATTAAACTCGCAGTAGTTTCACGTTTCTTGAAACTAGTTACTTGCTAGTAACAAGTTTCTAGCACTTTTTATAACTAGTTTTTATGTACATAGGGTAAGGCAAATTCGCTAAAGTTTAATTTAGCTTTTTTAACTTTTTAAGGTCTTTGGAATTCTCTTGTTTAAAAAGAATATTAAATGGATACTCTCATCTCAATGGTATATAAAGTGAGAATTTAGAGCAATATGGATTATGTAAAAAAGTGCACAAAGAATTGTTGGTGCTATCACCAGGGGTGACAATATGTAGCACCAACCCCTGATAAAAGTTGGGAGTTGGTGCTATATGCACCAATCACATAAATAGGGCCAGAGCTCGGTGCATTAAAAGTATTAACACTACTTTTGTATAAAGATATAAAAGTAACGAACACAGATATATTGGCTTGGATGGCTAGGACATGCTAACTGCCTAATGTGTTTTGTGCTTAATGTGACGCTTAGTCATAGTTATGTGTTTGTGTGCACTAATTTTGTATTTCTATGCCTGAAGAAAAAGTTACGTTTTTTGCACCAATAGAGATCCTCTGTTATTTTGTGCTTATTATGATACTCCTGGAATCTTCCCCCTGTAGATTCGAGGAACATCACCACATGTGTGCAGCTTGTGGGCAGGAACGTCTTCCTTTTAATCCCTTCAGGACAATATTGTTTTTTGTTTTGATGTTCATTTGGGACAAGAGCCATTTTACACCTTTAGTGTTGGTACATTTAAATAAAAGTGCAAGCTTGCTTTTTAAATGAATGCCCACCTATTACATTTTGTTTTTTAAGGAAAGACATGGCTTTCTTTTGAGACAATTTTTTTGAAGCGTAATCATTTGTGTACTGTATAAAATTGAATAAAAACTTTCAGTTGCATTGGAGAATTTTTCAAACTCAGCTACACTGTCCTAAAATTTGAAATTCCCATCTCAATTCCCTGTTACTTTCTCTTTATTGATTAGATCCTTAATTCTCTCTCTTCTCTCTCACTCTCTGACACAAGATACAAGTGTTTGAAAGAGAGAGAGTGAGGATTTTGTCAGTCAGTGGTCACATAACACTGATTGTTATGTATTGCATTTATTGCGTGCAATTAATGCAGGACCTAACTGGCCTACCAGGATACCTGGGAATTCATGGTAAGCACCCTGCCCTGGGGCCTGTCACTGTTATGGATGCCAGTTCCAGCTGGAGTCCAGGTGCAAGGGCAGGAGCAGGTGTGATACAACTCTCCCCCAAGGGTGGAGCACCAGGCTTTGAGTGGCCACAGTCGGGGAATTTAGGCCTCCTTTTTGGTCATCTTGAGTAAACAGGCACAAAAAGGCAAATCCAGTAAACGCAGTCGGGGTCACAGGCCAAAAGGTCAGGAACGGAGAAGGACGGAGAAATCAGGGTACAAGCCAAGTCAGGAGTGGAGAAGGACGGAGCAGTCAGTATACAAGACAAGTTGATACAAGAAGTCAGATTATCCCAAAGATGGAGCAAACAAATGTAAGGCAGGCAAAATGTTCCCACAAAAGAGTGCTGGGAGGAGGGGTTTATGTGACAAGGCAGTAATGAAAGACAAAAGAACACCTGAGCAGACACCTAGGTACAAGCACGAGGCAACAGAGTAAATCTGAAAGCCAAGTTCTCTGGTGATGAGCACTGCAAACAAGGTAATCACAAACACAGACGCCCAGGGTTCGATCTCAGCAGAGGTTACAGGGTCTCTGTGGGGTGCAACATGCTTTAACATATTTGCCTACAGCTACGGCATGCCTTAACATATTCGGCTGAAGCTGCTTTATGATATAGATGGCATAATAAGTAGGTAGCCCATTCTCCATTAAAGTAGTTTGCCATTTGATTCCACATGGTAAAGTCATAAACCAACTAAAAGCAGCCCTGGTACTTGTGTATCACTTTTCTTATTTATTTATGCTTTTCCTTGAAATTGATTATTTTCCTACTTTCATTTAAGAATTTCATTTATGGTGACTCCACAGCCATTTCATTCAGGGGTGTTTATACAAATGTTATATAATCTAGAAGAGTCAGAAATTTCCATGCTAGACAATGTAGCCCTGAAATAAGTTCATAACTGTCCTTGAATACAGTGGGAATTTGATTACACAACTTTTGCTTTCTTAAAATTGCACCTTGATTCAAAAATTAAATAGACTCAATTCAAAATCCTCCACTAAAAATCACTGGGTCTGATTCAATCACATAAAGTACCACTTATCTCTGGTTTTTAAATCAACATTTTCTATTGCAGTCTATGTTATTCAGTGACCGTGAGATAAATTATTTAAGGTCATTATCTGTATATATATTCTTTAGTACACAAGTCTAAATCTGAGGACACAAATAGATTACATTTACACTTGATTACTTGATGTCCCCTTTATCCTATGATGCATGTAACATACATTACGCAGGATAACAATGATTTAAATACAACCTTTTAGTATTTTTTATTTTTTATAGTGTCTTAAGTGTCTTTGCACTGTGCACTTGTGTTTTGTTTTGAATTGAACCTTGTAGTATATATGCTTTTTAAGCAATTTTGGCTATTTTCATGATATCTGATTTTAGTTTAGTTCCTGAAATAGCATGCTAACAATAAATTGCATAATAGGTTCTTGTCTCCAGCTTGGTGCAATAAATATTGGACACCACATTGGCATCATTATTCCTAATCTCAGGGGATTATCAAGAGTTGGATTTATACTTGGGAATGTCAGCCTTTGAAGTGCCTGATGGCCCCTCCAATTCTGTGAACAATAAATGCGCTGCACTTTCTTATGGCATGCTAAGGGTTAAAATAGCTGAAACAGTTATAGTGTTTATTGGAACAGCACACAAATTATGCAATACAAATGCATCAATGAAAATTTTGTCTGGTCTGAACATGTCATTCCCAACACAGGTTACCTCACCGGAGTCAGGCTACTGTATCACATAATCAAAATGGAGTGGGTAGAGTCTGACATTACACAAATCATCTTATTGCTGAGCTGCCACTTCCCCTCCCTTAATATCTCTAGAGGAGAAAGTGTACCTGATTCATTATTCTGAGATTCAGGCATCTGTTTGATAGTGCAGCCAATCACAGCTTAAGCCAAGGGTGCATAATTGGGAGAGAGCTAGAGATACAGAATTTACATACTGAATATATTACCATTTATGATAGCATATTTTATTCCCTTCTTGTAAATGGGGGTACACATAGCTTTTTCACCTAAATATCAAAATAAATCACATGCAAGGGAGTAGTTAATATATCCTTATGTCTTTTAATAAAGAAAGTTTCAGAGACAGAGATGTGTTCATTACTTTGAAAGAGATTCACTAATTTGCAATTAGTTGGTGAAATGCTGGTTAAGTTTAGCTCGGAGATAAACCAGTAGTGAATATATTCATGCATGCTACATATTAATGTGAATTCTGTTTCTGTGGAGCTTTGTGATATATTCATACACATCACATTTTATTTCAGCCCATCTCTGTTATACACATATATACTACGCATTATTGTGAGTTTAATTGTTGTGAAGCTCTATGATATAATCATAAACATGGCATTTTATTGTGGTGGAGCTCTGTGACATGTTTATAAACAATACACAACACTGTGAGTTTTAATGCTTTGGAGCTCTGTGATTCATCCATAAATTCATACACAGTGTATTTTATTTCTGTGAAACATACCATGCATTAGTATAAGTTTTATTGATATTGCAATCTTGATTTCCTTGCATATACTCTCTTGCAGTAAGGAATTTGTTTAATCTTTTTTTTCAAATCCTCCATCATAAAATAGCAAAGTACAAAAATATGTAGAAATTCAGAGGCAGAGGCAGCCCCCCCCCCCCCCCCCCGTGTGTCCCCCTCTTTCCCTGGTGTGTGACTTCCACTTACTGGCGTAGCATTTCACTGATAGAAGTTTTACCAATTGCTTGCTACGCTAGTAAGTGAGAATAATAAGTAAGAAGCATATACTTTATCTGTCACTGCTGCTGATCCGCAGGGGGCGTGAGGTGGTGTGTGTCCCTCGTGCAGACGCACTTATGCCAAAGTTATGGCTGATTGGCATCTGTAACTTTGTGTGCATGCGCTGTGGTGCACAATGAGTGAATTCTACTGCGCTTGTGCAGTAGAATTTTCTCCACTTTTTTGTCAGTTTTTGTCAGAACACCGGTAATGCAGTTCTTACCATCAAGTGAACTGCGCATGCATATATACCTGGGTCAAAAAAAGAAGAGTAACCCCTAATGATTAATCCTTACCCTCACTGTAACCCTAATTTCCTGGAACATGTGTTGTTAAAAACCCTGTACAAATGTCTATTGCTACAGACATCCTGCTTACAACTAACCTTTGGTTGTACTATTTTGTTGTATAGCTACTTTATATATTGCTGTAGACATATTACATTCCCAGAAAACATTTTAACATAACAAAATATTGTGTACACATGTATGTTTGGATAGTGTGTCTAATATTGTAGGTATCCTTCTTTCCCAACAGACATTTATTCCTGCACAGTGTTGACTTTTACTACTTTCACTTTACGTTTATTCCAGACATCTCCTTCTCTTTGATGAGGAAGTATTTGATCACATTTCCCCAACATTTCTCACCCTCAAACTTTAAATGGTGCTGTTTTGATCTGGTACTTCTTTTAATAAAAATAACACTTTCATTTATTTCATCTATGAGATGCAATTACAAAAAATATTAAGGCATAAACAGCTATTTATGTAATTAGTAAATTAAATTAGACTATGAAGAAAATATTTTATTTACACAAACTCATTTATAAAAACAATACTTATACAAGGTTTATATAGGTCTTTTTTTCATGCATTTTCATGTATTTCCAAATTAGATCATTTGCTACTCCACAAGTCAGCACAGACAAACAAATTGTCCGCTCAGTCCCTGCACCCTTCTTAATAATGTGGAGGGCTATAATGTAGAGCTTCTTTTGTTATTCAAATGGAAACATAAGTGATTAGAAAGGAAAAATAAATAATATAAAATGATTAAATTAGTACAATAACTGTCTGGATATAGTTATGGAGATACACTGAGCATGAAATTTCCATTTTTGAAAGAGTTTAAACAATTGTTGACAAAAAATAACTTATGTTTATTTGAAAGATTGTATCAGGTGTATGCATTTTAAATAGAATTGCTTTCATGAAAGAATACAAATACAACATCTTACTGTGCCCTCTTTGCTCTGTATTTGCCAGTGTTAGTCTTTCTCTATTCACTAATCACAGTATGGGCAGCTTGCCCCCAAGCCTCCCGCAGACCCTCGATTTTTCTTAAATTTAAAAAATCTGGTTCATACATTGTTTCACATTGTCTTAATTACTGTACCAAAAGTATAAAACAGGCATGTGATGTATGTTTTTTTAACTGTATTTTTATACTATATATACTTTTTAAAGTTAGGTTGGGCCACGGTTACGGTTAAGTCTAGGGTTAGTATTGGAGTTAAAAGGTCATTATAGGTAATCCTGAAATAAAAATGATTAGGAAAAAAAGCAACAACCTACTTGTCTATGTCACAAAGGGTAATACACGGTCAAAACGTCCAATGACACAGAATTTCTATTTAAAATGCCTACACATCCTGTTTTCTCCATTCAGCCTTCAAAAGGCCCCTCAGGCCAAAAGGCACCCTATTTAAGGATGCTTACTTCTCATCCAGAAAAAAATATCTGTTAATTAAACTATAGCCAATCCCACCTAGCATATACAAAATACTAAAGGGTCTACTCAATAAAGAGAGAATTTCAGAAAACTGAAACAGGAATTTCAAACTTAAGACCAAAGTAACAGAGTTGGAAAAAATTCTCCCATTCAGCTACTTTGAAGAATTTTTCCAACTCTGCTACTTTGGTCTAAAGTTAGAAATTCCCAACAATTCTCTCTTTATTGAGGAGACACTTAACTATACATGTTCACAACTATATATATTTTTTGGAATGAGTTTATTGTATGTTGAAAAACAAATAGTAGTGAGACAGTTCAAGTTCATAACTTCGGCATTGTCAGTATTTGTTAATACCTCTGTATTTCAATTTCATACAATAAAGGGATGAGAAGGGACATAGTCTAAGAGCCCATACTGGAACTGTAGGAAATTAATATTTGTTGACGTGCTCCTATCTGATGATTTTGGGCTTCTGGGCTAAGAAGATGTCCTGGGAGACAACACTGCCTTCTCTCTCATGTTCAGATTTCTGGTAATAAGATGCCAATCACTAATATTATAATGCACTTCACCATATTATTTAATATTATTTGTACCTGCTTTTTAATGTTTACTAATATTTGCTTATATTCTGTGTATATTTCTTATTTTGTAATTACACTGTTTAACCCAAATTGTTTTAAGTCTTTCTGTCTTTTTTTCCATCTCTGTTTTGTGTTTATATGGTTTATCTTGATGTTTTCCTGCCTTCTTTGATCCTTCTGTACATATATACTAGTTGTTACAGTCAATATCTATTGTACTTCTGTTTATTTGTATTGGTCTTCGACCTTTGATTCCTTATTCACTTTGAGGATCTAGATTAATTCTCTAATCTTCTAGCATTCGTATCTGTTCTTTTGTATCCCTGCTTTAAACCAATGCAAACCCCCCCCCCCCCCCCCCCCCCAATTTTGTGGCTCAACCTTAGGGAACATGTTGTTCTGGCAGAAACTGTAGAACAATTTAGCTGGACTCATTCCCACATGACCCGTTACCCATCACCAAAAAGATGCTGAAGAAGCCCAATGGTTGAGATTTTTGACTGAAAAACTCTGTAACAGTCATTTTCACATATCATATCACAGTTCACAATTACTTTGTTTTTCTTTTTTTCTTCAGTTAGTTTTGTCACTTCCTAATTATTATTGCAATCCTACATGGCTATTTAGAAGTAAGAAAGACAACATGACATAAAAATACTTGCAGCAAATGAATGTGAGTGCCATAAATACCAGAATATAGTGTATTAAAATAAGCCATTGTGAAACTAATAGAAATGATAGAAATATTGTGTAAAGTCTTTTTCATAATACCGGGTCACATTAAGTTGTAGTACTCGGTAAGTAAAGAAGACAATTACAACTATATTGTTATCTCTATTCTTAAAGTCCCAGTTGCACTAAGCACATTCTATCAATATAGGGGTCAATCAATTTGCAGTCTGTCAATACTCAGACCAGTGCAATGTTCCTTGTTCACCATTAATCAATTCAGTGTGAATGTATGGTTAAATGCATAAAATACAAGGGTCTTTATGCACCAGTAGGTGACAGACCAATATCTATGTGAAGTTTTATTGCAGATAATGACTATACATATTGTTTACCAAGACCTTTGCTCCTGGAAATGGCTCCATCTTGAATCACATGAGCTATACAAATACAGTCACCTTATTTGCCTTTTGCTACTCCATCTTGGCTCCCATTAGACAACCAGGAAGAAAAGTGAAAGGGGTGCAGATCATACTGGGTTTCTAGGAAGGATTTCTACCTTTTCTTCAGAAAAATACCGGCCCTGCTACTCCCTCCATAGGCTTAACATTGGCCTCAAGCCAATTTTTTACTGGCCTGCCGGTAAAATACCGGCCAGGTGGCAAACCTATTTCTGGGGCCTTTAATCAACTCCTTTCAATCCCAGAACTATTTTTACAGTACTCGAGTCTGCCCATCCCCACTGTAAGATAAACCCCTGGCTTTGACATGAACTTATCTATTGTGTCATGTCATTTTACTGATATGATTTCTTTTATTGTGCCATTTAAATGATATGCTGTGCATGTATTTTTAAAGTAGATTAGATTTTTTAATAACATGCCTGTAACATACTTGTTATACCATGATGCTGCTGAAACAGGGAAACCAAGAGTATATGAACTCATGGATCTCAGGTTTTTTCCTCTCTACAAACTGGTGCTGTATATACCCAGATTGCTATATAAAGCAAAAATTATTATTTTCGTTGTTGCTGAGTCAAGTTTTTTTTGTTATTTTTGACTGCTGACAAAACCTAGGGATTTGTTTCCCCAAACTCAGTGCTGTTTTTACCGCGAGGCATCTTAGGCGGATGCCTAGGGCGGCAAATTTTGGGGGGCGGCAGCGCCCCCCAGCACTGAAAAAAAAAAAATGTAAAAAAAAAACCGCGGCCCTTTAAAAAAAAAAAAAAACGCGCTTGCAGGCAGAGACGGAGGTGAGAGGGGATCGGAAGATCCCCCCCTCACCAACGCTCTGCCTGCCAGGCTGCACGGGGAGCCGAACAGGCAGCACAGAGAAACCTCCGTGCTGCCTGTTCGGCTCCCCGTAAAGTGTGCCGACACGGAAGTGCCGACAGTCACATGACGGGCGCGCTGACGTCATACGCGCGCCCGGTCACGTGACCTGTCGGCACAATCGCCGGGAAGCCGAACAGGCAGCATGGAGGGACCATGCTGCCTGCCACTAGCCACCAATGAAAGGTAAGTGCTGATGGGAGACTGTGTGTGTGTGTGTGTGTGACTGAGTGTGATGGGAGTCAGAGTGTGTGTGATGGGAGACAGTGTGTGTGACTGAGTGTGATGGGAGTCAGAGTGTGTGTGTGATGGGAGTCAGTGTGTGTGACTGAGTGTGATGGGAGTCAGAGTGTGTGTGATGGGAGACAGTGTGTGTGACTGAGTGTGATGGGAGACAGTGTGTGTGACTGAGTGTGATGGGAGTAGGAGTGTGTGACTGAGTGTGATGGGAGTGTGAGCTTGATGTGAGTCTGAATGATGGGGCATGTCTTAGGTGTATAACGTGGGTGTGCAGCTTGGGTAGGGGGGTGCCCGGATTTTGTCTGCCTAGGGCAGCACAAAATCAAGATACACCACTGCCCAAACTACTGTCACATCTCTTCACCTCTGCTTCATTCTCTGCAATGCTTAAAAGCCCAAGTAGTCTTGAAATCTTGCACTCAAATTCTCAAAAAAAAAAATTCAATTAACCAATTAAAATATAATCATTATCCATGAGTTTTTGTACAGCTGTTTACCTATATCTTAAAATTTTCAACTGTATCCTTCTCTTTTGTTTGTAACTCATAGATCCACCTGGATACCTAAAATAGGATTTTTCTTTTTGCTTCCGCTAAATTGTCCAAGCTGTACCTAGGATTGCCCCATCAGCTATTTGTACCAGCCTCATATATCTTTTACATGTGGCTCTGAATTATTTAATATTCATATGCAACTAAAAAGAAACCACTTAACTAATCAAGTAAGGGATCTCACAGAACCATGTTGATTCATTAATTGATTTCCTTCTGGTCACAAATGAGTGCTACTTACTGCAAGGAGATAACCCTAGCAATACTTATTGTCTTTGGGCCTTTTTTGATATGTTTCCATCAGGCTTAAGTGGCACCATTTTATATTTAGAAATTAAAAACAGAAAATCCCTACAACATTGAATGGTCCTGACTGAGTTGAGCAAACCCGAACCGCAAAGTTCGGGTTCGTACCGAACATTAAGATTTTTGGACACCGGACCCAAACACGGACATTCCACTGTATGTCTGGGTTGGAGTTCGGGGTTTGCCGATCACATATCACTGGACAGCTTTTACCCAAGGGTGGGGACCCTAATAATATTAGGGGGGGCCTAATGCCCCCCCTTTCCCCACCCATTGCCGGCGGGTTGGGACCCCAGGGCCGGCCTTAGCGGTGTGTGACCTGTGCGAGCGCACAGGGTGCAACACCCCAGGGGGAGCCCTACAGCCCAAAGATAAAAAAAAAAAAAGCTGGTAGAGGCACTGGATTGGGGAGATCAAAAGATCCCCCCTCACCAGCCCTCTTTTCCCACTCCGTTTAAAATGGCTAGCACTCTGATTGGTTGGTTTAAACACTAGGTCCCCCCCTCATTATTATTATTATAGGGTCCCCACCCGCCGGCAATGGGTGGGGACCGGGGGGGACATTAGGTCCCCCTTCATTATTATTATAGGGTCACCACCCGCCGGCAATGGGTGGGGACCGGGGGGGGGACATTAGATCCCCCCCCTCATTACTATTATAGGGTCCCACCCGCCGGCAATGGGTGGGGACCGGGGGGGGACGGGGACATTAGGTCCCCCCTCATTATTATTATAGGGTCCCCACCTGCCGGCAATGGGTGGGGACCGGGGGACATTAGGTCACCCCTAACATTATTAGGTCCGGGTTCAGGGTCAAGTTCGACCCCGAACCCGGACTTTTTTTTCGGAGTTCTGCCGAACCCGCCGAACCCGAACATCTAGGTGTCCACTCAACTCTAGTCCTGACTCAATATACAGAACCATAATTCTTCCAATGTAAGATGTTCATGCAAACTACAATACTCTTTCCATCTAGTCCAGTCTCAAACAATAACTGTTCATACTCATGTGCAATAATGCAACATTTATTCCCCTATACCTTTTTTAAATATTATGTGCACCCATCCGTGACAATTTACCATGGAATCTGCATCTACAAGTGACTTCTTTCCTGATGTCCATGCATTGAAAAAAAATCTTAGACAATATTAAAACATGAAAGTAGTTCCCCAAATAACCCAGAAAAACAGCACAAAGATGAAAATGTGTCTTAGTTCAAGAGAGGGGGAAGGGAGAGAAAGGTGTGTGTGGGGGGGGGGGGGGGCTGCGCTTGAATGGTGAAGGATAGGAAAAAAACATACAAATAAAAATAAGGTATAAAAACATACACAAATATAATGAAAATCATATAATTTAAGGAGGGAAATTTATATATATATATATATATATATATATATATATATATATATATATATATATATATATTGCCTCAATGGTCATTAAATAGATTAAAACACAGACATGAACAAAAATAAATATACTTTTAATGACAAATCACATTATAATACAAACAAAATACCTTACCTATGTATCCTTCTGAAGTTGTACTTTTGATTTTCTATTTAAGCTGTTTGTTTTCTTTTTAGTGTAGCTATCAACACAACTTGCCTCCAGAACCTATTAAAGCTACAGGACTTGCCCCCAGAACCTATTACAACGACAGGACTTGCTCCTAGCACCCATTACTGCCACAGGACTTTCCTCCAGTATTTATTGCACTTACAGGACTTGGCCCCAGCACCAATTGCACTACTCACAGGGCTTACTCTAGCACATTTTGCTATCACAGGTCTTACCCACAGCATTAATTGCATCACAGGATTTGCCTCCAGCATTAATTGCACCCGCAGGACTCGTCGCCAGCACCAATTGCATTCAATGAACTTGCCTCCAGCACTTAATTAACTCACAGGACTTGCCCTTGCACCTATTCCACACACAGGACTTGCCCCTGCACGTATTGGACTTGATGGAGTTGCGCCAGCACCCATTACACTAACAGGATGCGCCTCAGCAGCCATTGTAGTCACAGGACTTACCCCCAGCATGAACCTTGCATTCACAGAAGCTGCTTCCAGCTCCTGGCGCCTGCTCAGCACTCCCCACGCCTTTGAGCAAGTCTGAGCGTCGGGAGGTCATGCAGTGTTAATCTTTATAAAAGTGCTACCCACAAACCCGGATATTATGTCCAATTTAACCCCCTGGACAGACATTTGTCTGGGGGAAAGAGGACGGATGCTAACCTTAACTAGGTGGTAGAAATGAATGTTTAACAACATCGCCCCCCAAAAATAATTTCTTATTACAAGAGCTGTTTATAAAAAAAATACTTGAATCTGTATTGATTGCTTAATCTCATTAATATTTATTCATAATGGGCTGACAGTTTTTCCCTGTCAGTGTTGGAATGAAGTTGGCGATCAGAGTGGTAGAGTCACAGGCAATAATTGTGCAATTATTTCTATCAGCGGTGCTAATAGTGACTTATTGATCATCATTATTGCATTTTGAAACTGATTAATGCTGTACTTGTTTTCAGTTGCTTAATTGTGATTTGGTATGTGTAGGAACATATTTACTATTATTGTAAATTCGTGTACCAGTCTGTTTACTGTGACATTCGATGAGTCTTCAAAAGTGTCAGTCATGTTTTATTGTTTTATTCCTTAAGAAAATAAGTAGCCTAATTTTTTGAAAAACATATACTAACCCCTGATACAAATTTATATATTTATTTATATTAAAGGAAATTTATGGCTTTCTTTTGACTTTATATTTAGCATTATAAATCACAATTTATTATGTTTTCTTTATAAATTGGCTACTCCCCTTGATTATGTTCATGATGTATCTCATGTGTTCTTAAGGGATTCAGCAACATTTGATTATTATACATTTATTATTTACTTGGTATACATAAGTGGACCTTTTACCTTTATTTTTATTTTTTTAATAAGTCTGTTCTAGTTTGTCTAACTCAATATGTAGTGCCCTTCTAAGCTCTGTATCTAACGCTATGTAAATAGTTGGTGCTATATAAAAAAAATGTTAATGTAAAGTAATATAATGTTATAATGCACCATAATATTCCACAGCACTAGGCAAACAAAACATACAAATAGTAGATAAAAAAAAAAACAGCATATCAGAATGGGAGGAGATGAGCCGGCACCTGCTCAATGGATTTTGCCTTATAAATAATTCAAATATTGCATTTATAGTGTTTTATGGTCTAACTTGTTTTAGTTGTTTTCCCTTAATAAGGGCATCATGTTCTAAAGACATTTCTTTAATACAGCACTGGTGCAAAAACAGCACAAGATATTTCAAAGGAAAATGATTATGAAACATAATCGTGTGGAAGTGCATGGAGTGAATTAAACCTTATTGCATTACAGTGTTATTGCATTTGAAACAGTGGGAAAACACAGGAAGTATATACTCAGTCCAGAAGACGGCTGAGTTACTTATTATGCCTTTGCTTGACCCTGATTACATCATAACTGTGCTGGCACACATCACCTAGTGTGTAACTGGCAGCTCTATGAATGTCTTCTTCGATCAATTCAGAGGGGAATTGTGTACTCCTGCAGTGGCACAGATGTTCTGCCACAGTCATGTTAACCAAACACCACCTCCAAGTAATTGCAAAGCTTCTGTCTGTTCTAAAAGTGTTCATTTTGCTTGCTCATCTCTAGCACCATTTTGGTTGCTAATTTATAGCATCATGCTTCTAGTTTAATGATGAGATCTTATGTTATTAGGTCTTTGAAGAAGCTCTGGAAATGAGCTATCTGCTTGCCATTTCTTCTGTTCAGCATGCATAATTGGAGATTGGTCATTGATAATTCAGGAGCTTTAAATCTCTGGGGCCTGATAAAGGTGCTCCATCTCATACACAGGTTTATCTAGTTGATAAAAGAGCGAGCACCAATCTTCATGACTTTGTATTTCCTATGCCTGCTAAGCATTTTGGTTATAATTGTGAATGATCTTTTATAATGCCATCCATTTATAAGCATTGTACAGGTCTCACAGGTCTCTGCGTCTTAAGGATTACTACTACAGTGACCTTGGAATTATGGCATTTTAAAGTAAATATATATTGTACAGTTTTTAACTTTTGAAGCTGATGTGATGCTAAATTGATGCAAAGCTGTCCATTTTGATTTTGGTGAATGAAGATGATTAAGCACCAACACAAGGGATGTACTGGGTGGGACACATTAAAGAAAGATAAATATGAGCAAAACTTTATTTAAAGGTCTAAAGCCTTTGAGTACCAGTCAACTGGCAACACCCCATGATTCACGATGTAGAGTAGAACTTATTCATTGTTATTGTTTATTTTAACTAGTAATAGAGGCTTGAGTGTTGTGTCCCACAACCCACAAGCAAAGGGGGAATTTATTTTTATTGGATTGTGAATACCACCTCCACATCATACTTATGGGAAGTTTTGGTATTGTTGGTGAGAGGTGGTTAATGATATTAGGAAAGCCGTTCACATCATTTTAGTTGAAGGCATGTCTCCTGCAATACACCAGTGGAGTTATTGGGACCCTAAACTCCAACATTTTGTTTATTACTTCCATTTCCACCGACCCGGTGCTGAGGAAAATCTTATGACCCCATCTCCAAGTCCGCCATCAGAAATTTGGGGCCACTTACAGAGCAAATGGTCTACATCCCACACTTATTTTGTCCTGCCCTCCTTTTGTTATTGCCTGCACATCCCTTGCCATTTCATCAACAGCACCTAATTGCACCCACAGTCCTTGCCAGAGCACCAATATTGCATTTACTAGTCTTGCAAGAGCACCTAGATTGCACCCACAGGAGTTGACAGAGCACCCATCTTGCAACCACTGGTCTTCCCAGAGCACCAAGATTAATACACACAGGACTTGCCAGACACCAACATTGCATACACAGGTCATGCCAGAGCACCTAGATTGCACCCACAGGTCTTGCCAGAGCACCTAGATTGCACAACCAGGACATGCACCAGCACCCAGATTGCACATCGAGAAAATGTCCAAAAACCCAGATTTCACACCCAAAACATGTCACAGCATCCAAATTGCACACACAGGACATGCCCCAGCCAGTACACAGATTACACACCCCGTACATCCCCAAGCACCCAGCTTGCACACCCTGAAAATATACCAGCACCCAGACTGCACACCCAAGACACATCACAGCACCCAGATTGCAATTGTATTGCATTCCCCAGCCAGCACCCATATTGCACATCCAGGACATGTACCAACCAGCATCCAGATTGCACAACTACTACAGGCCACAGCACCCAGATTGCAAACCCAGAACAAGTGTCAACCAGTGCATGCCTTAGAACACAGATTGCACACCCAAAACAAGTGCCAACAGCCAGGTAGCACACCCACTATATGCCCCAGTACCCAGATCGCACACCCAGAACTTGCACAGCACCTAGATTAGGGTGTGCAATCTGGATGATGCTCCATCATCCAGATTGCACACACAAGACAAGCCCCAGCACCAAGATTCCGCACCCAGAATATTCACCATACCCAGATTGCTCACCCAGGACATATCACAGCACCCAGACTGCACACACCCATTGCATTCCCCATCCAGCACTCAGATTGCACACCAAGGGCATACCCCTGCACCCAGACTGCACACCCATAACATGTCCCAGCACCCAGATTGCTCACCCAGAACAAGTCCCAGCTCCCAAATTTCATACAAGTAACATGCCACAGAACAAATTGCACACCCAGGACATGCTCCATCCATCACCCAGATTGCACACCCAGTACATGCCCCAGCACCCAGATTGCACACCCAGGACTTATCCCAACTAGCACCCAGACTGCACACCTAGAATATGCCCCAGCCAGCACCCAAATTGAACACCAAGGAGATACCTCAGCACCTATATTGCACACCCAGGACATTCCGCAGCCAGCACCCAGATTGCACACCAAGTAGATGCCCCAGCACCCAGATTGCAAACACAGGATTTGCACAGCACCTAGATTATGCACCCAGTACATATCCCTGCACTGAGATTACACACCCAAGACATTCTACAAAACCCAGATTGCACAGCCAGGTCATGCCCCAGCACCCAGATTGCACACCCAGGACATACTTCAGCAGCCAGATTGCACACCCAGAAAATGCCCCAGCACACCGATTGCTCACCCAGGACTAACCACAGCCAGCACCCAGGTTGCATGCACAGGACTTCTTCCAGTACATAGATTACATACAGAGGACCTCTCCAGCATCCAGAATGCATCCACAGGACTTCTTCAGTAACTAGATTACATACATAGGATGTAATCACTCCCAGATTGTATCCTCCCTGGTGATGGGCAAGTGGATGTCTGTGCACTGCCCAGATGCACAGTCATCCTCCCAGGCTGCCTCTCGCACATCCCGCTCATGTCTGGGCCCTCGATACTCTGACTTCAGAAGATGTGCAGGGAGCATGAGAGCCCACCTGGGAGCATTTCTGTGCACCTGGGCAGCACACAGACATCCAGCTACCTGCGCACCCACAAAGAGGGCAGGTGAGGGAACATCTTCTGATCTCCCCTGCCAGCACCTCTGCCAGCAATCTTTTTATTTTTTTATAGGAGCCCTGGGTGGGCCTCACAGGGCCTCTGTGCCCCTTACAACCATTAGGGTTTTACTCCCCTGATGGTGGCCCTGCCCATTTCAGTCAATATTACCCTCCAACTGGCATCAATATTCTGTGAATAGGAGGAAAACCTATGTTGATGTAACCTGATATTTGTTGCTGAAAGGTTTGGTGGGGTGGGAAAAATAGCAAATGAGAAGACAATGCAAAGAAACTGGAATGTGAAATAGGTCCATATGTATAAAGACAAAAATGGGGTATTTCAAGAAAAAGTGCTAAAATAGTAGTATTAACCATGGATGCCACAGGTGATGTCATAAACAGGAGACACCATCGACACTTTTGGAACATACGGCTAAAACATTGTATATATCATTTTCAATCATTTATTATTCTCTACATTCACAGTAAAAAACAATGTTTAGGTGATAGAGTCCCTTTAACATGGCCCAAATCAAGCAATGATGTAATACAGCAAACTCACTCTAAACCTGTCCATGCTGATGTCTCTCTATTTCACAGCAGCTGTTGAAATAAGAAATTATATTCCAATAATTTCAGTCATATAAGTATGTTATAAAGAAAACTTGTTGATTAAATCAGTGAATACATGTGTAAATTGGATAGCCGCTATAAAAAGCATTCTTAGCTCTCTGTTCAACCTATTTTTAATTTCCATTTGCATTATTCAGTAGCAGTCTTTATCCACTATATTCCTGTGAGTTTGCATGGTCACTAATTTGGTTTCTGTGGGGGTATAGTCACTAAAAGGTGAGTTGCAGGTTAGTTGAGGTGAGATGAACATTTCACCTCAACAGTTTAGCTATACATTGTGCAGGGACAATCCTGGTGAGTTTGCTTAGTGGGGGAAACAAACCAGGTTTATACCTGCATAATGTATAGTTAAAATGGTGAGATGACATGTTCAACACACCTCATCTCTCCTCAAGTCACCTGCAACTCAGCTTTTATGAAATATCCCAAAATGACTCATAATCAGTGGGAATACATTACTAAGTTAAGGCTAGTACAAGAAACGCTATTAATAAAATCCATTATCTGAGCATTTATAGAAAACAAATACCTTCCATGATGCAACAGAGGAGGTAAATATACCATCTTTAATAATTCATTGTTTAATGGAAATATCTTGGCATAAAAGGAAGTTATGTTTAATTGAAAGATTGCATCAAGTGTAGGACTTTTAAATATAAATGTCTTAATGAAAGCATACCAATAAATTATCTTACTGAGCCCTCTTTGCTCCATATAACTCTATCAGGGAGTAGGCGTCTCGTGTCAGATAGGTCAGAACTTCTTTCATCTGACCCAAGATTCTAAACAACATATTTGCTGCTTCATAGAGCTATACAAGCAAAAAGGCCTCAATAAGGTGCTTTATTTATATTCTTACATTAAAGCATTTCTATTTAAAATGCCTACACTTGGTGCAATCTTGCCAAGCAAACTACAAAATTGCAGAGATAGAAACAGTGTCTGACTCAACTTGGCTAAAACAATTTACAATGCCTTACAGACATATAATAAATATCTAGTTATAGTTTGCAAATACTAAAAATGGTTATTTTTGGCCTACATTTTGCAAATTTAAATAGATAAAGTTTGGGGAGCTATAAATAGATCCAGTAGCTTAAAAATAGAGTTTTTAACCTTGTGCACTTAACCTAGGGGCACATTTCCCCCTAGGCAATTTATCAAAAGGTAATCCTAAAATGTTAAATAATGTTCTATGGCAGGGATTAAATAAATCTATTCTATATACATAATAAAATCCATATATCAGTTTATTACTTATAAAGTCATTAAAAAAAATTATATTTTATTCATAAGTATTTCATGTGTTTCCAAAGACCTGACCTTTCATAGAGAAGGGGAAAAAAGAAGAAAATACGTACTAAAAAAGTATAAGAAAGGCCGGCTTAAAAAATGTCCCAAATTGGGGGGTGGAGCTTGAAGACTTCCTTCACTCCGTGAGCTCGAGAAGGAAGAAGCGAGGAGAGACCCTGGTATTGGTAATGCGAAGCCTGCTCTGAATAACTCCCGGACGGGAACGAGAGGTGAAGCAGGGGGGAAAAAACTCGAGGTGAATACATGAGCAAAAACCTTGGATGATGGCGACTCTGACGGGAGACGTGGTCAGTAAAGAGGAGCAAGCGTGGAAACCAAGCAGAGACCGCAGAAATCTTTTGAGCAAAACACTCAAAAACCGAAAAGCTTTAAACAAATATGTATGGCAGGGGGGAAAAGTAAGAAGTATGATGCTACACATTGGGTGGCCAAAAATAAAGCTAGATACCAAGTATTTAATAATACACATACTGATGGCAGCAAAATACTGCATAGTTAGAGCTTGGGAAAAAAAGATATACCAACATGGCAGGAGATTAGAAATTAGATAGAATTTCAGCTCAGGATGGAAAAACCAAATAATAAATTTTCAACAGCAAGATGGGACCTCTGGCAAAAACAAAGAGAGGGATAGGAAGGGAGAAAAGATAATAAAGATCACCAAGGTAAAAGAAAAAATATGAAACATGAATCACCGTGGGAGTAGGAAATTATTTGTTTGATGTATATGTAATGGAGATTCTTTTTAACTATAATAAGAAAAACAAGTAATGCCCATAAGAGAAAAATGAAAGTGAAAAGAATAAATTAATGTATTTTTGTAATTTTGATAATAAAAAAACAACAACCTTTTTACTTTATGAGCTTTTAGGATGTTAATCAGGGATAGGCAAAGTGTCTGTACAGATGTGTCCATGGCAACGTCTGCGAAGGTCCATAGAACATCATTAAATTGTATCTCACAAAGTCTAGCAAATGTCCACAATGAACAAGTTTGGCAATCTTAAAAAATGCACTGGAGAGGGACTGAGATATCAAGTGTTACAGTTATTTATATTCACCACAGTTTCTTCTGGTTTCGTTTATGGTGGAGGATGGGTTAATTCCATGGGGTCTATTCACTAAAAGTTGAACTGCAGTGAACTGACAAGAGTTGGAAAGACTGGCAAGCTGGAAAATATTTCTGCAATTCAATTGTCAGTTCAGTTAAAGCATTGTAATAAGTTAACAGTAATGTTTTTTAACTAACCCGTTAGTGACGCATGGTGCTTGCGTCCCAAGCGATGCAAGCACCAAAGCGACATGATTTGTTCCTGGCCACCGATCACAAGGTGATTGGTAGCCAGGAACACTATGGCAGAGACCCGGGTCTTAATAAACCCTGTGGGTCCCTGCCAAATAATCGCGAGACCTCCAGACATCACGTGTTATATCACGGAGGCGTGCCCGAACCCAGAAGTTCAGGCAAGGTGTGATTTAGAGAAATGTAGCTGGTGCTCGCTTTGAGCACCGGCTACATTTTCCTGTAAGATTGAGGCCACTCAAAGTGGCCACATCTGACAAGTGGCATCCGAGCACAGCTCATTGAGGGGAGTTGCCATGAGCTGTTCAGCGCAGGACGTACTATGCTGTCGTAGGGTCTTTTAGGCATTAAAAATCAGGACCGCATAGTACGTCCTAACGTCACGAAGGGGTTAAGGTGGAGAATTTATCCATTCATTATTTCTACTGCTTAATTTTTGCAGGTACCCCATCCCTCTTAACTATTCCTGATTTGGAGGAACAGTCCTTCTTTTGTATCAGGATTCCCTCTACGCATCATGTTTTAATTTACTTCACTAATTATATAAATAGATATCTATAAAACCACATACACTTCTTTTCATTTTTTTTAAAAATTTTTTTACAACTGGCTATGCTTCTTGAAACAAGTGTCCTTTCTTAGGAGGTATTGTTCACCACATTTCATGTTTTAGGGAACAGACCCCACAAAATTATATATATAAGTGTTAGTATGCAGGAAAATAGAGGTTCTAGTTAAGAAAAGAAGCTCAAAGACAGAACTTAGCACACAAATGATAGGCTTTTCTCAAAGAACCCACGTGTTAATGTACACAAAATTAGCAATTTGGTAATAATTGCTAAAATTTGCAATTTTTTTTATAAGATAAAAATATAAAACAATGCCACTCAATATCTTTTAAAATCAACATGACCTTGCATGATTAAGCATGACCTTTACCTTTCAAGTCCATTGATTGCAGGTCATCAGCATTTTCACAGCATCACATATACTGCTGTGCATAGCACTTCAGAGGGCAGTGGTACAGCAGGATTCATGACTGCAATCCTGCAGTCCCAATATCATTCTCCAGTGAATGAACATCTTCAGTCAGACCCTGGTGGGGCCTGGGCAAAGTCTTTAGCACTGGTCCCCCCTCGACCCAATTTTTCTGAAGTCGCAATGTAAAAAACTGTAAGTAAATGTAAACTTTTTAATATTATGTGCAACTTTTTTCATATCACATTCAACTATTTGTATATGTAATAAAAATGTTATTGAAAAATTGCATTTCTTAACACAACACCGTACAGTATCCACAGCGCTTGCCATGCTCTCATAGTGCACCCACATGTTTTGGCATGCCACAGTGTCAATAAATCGACTTTCACCGTGAGTGCCGGATTCTGTGTATATTCTCTGCATAAACAAAAAGCATCAAACAGACAGAATGCAAGAAATGTAAAAATTTCAACTGAATTTTATTTTACTTTTACCTTATCCTATGCAGTATCCGCATTGCTCTCAAGAAAATTTGCTCTTAGTCTGCTGACAAAACTATTTTAAATGTCATACATGTATTCTATTGTATGTACTCTCTAGGATAAAAGGGCTATATTAAAATGTATTATTGTTATGGTAGATTGTTGGTTAATTGTATTTAAATGAATACCGATTAATTTAAATAACCAATGTTTTGCCAATGACCGCAAAATTCTGTTTAAATTATGGTGTCTACAATGCCTCTTTGCTGCATGTCAATTTTAGCTAGACATCTGTCTATCCTTAATAATTAGTATCCTATGTGATCAATGGAAAATGAATGGTTTAGCAGAAGTTAGTATTGAAGCTAATGGAGAATAAGCAACAGGAGAAAATCCTATGATTTCAACACTTGGTGAATAAAAAAGTGAGCAATTGTGACCTTATTGCAATGGGTCCATTACCCTTACATACATGCAACCTCCTAGTTATTATCAAAAGCAATTTATTTTTGCTGATAAGAACACAGTACAAGTCAATGTGATTGTAACCTTGGAAAGTGAGTAACCAGAAGCCATACATTGCACTGCATTTCCTAGAACTTACCGTATTTGCTAGAATATAAAACGACCCTCATTATAAGACGACCGCCCAAACTTTGGCTATTCATTTAGGAAAAAAAAACCTGAAAATAAGGCTACCCTATGGGGAAAAATTTTTACTTGTAAATATTAATTCCCATGTAAACTGTTTATTTATATTTAATAAACTGAGAATAGACCAAGATATTCCAATCAAAGGAAAAAAAGGAACATTATGAAGCCACATAAGATAAACTTACAAAAAAACGATAAAGAGAGAATCCAATGTTTTAGCAAATATTTCTCCTTCCGGAGAGCGATATTCTTAATAGGGTCTTTTAGATCCTCATCCATCTAGGAAATTATAAACGCTGCCGGCCACCATAATCTGTGATCACGTTGCTGTGATGCCCCGTAATTTGTACACCAACGAGAGTTCAATCTATGCAGTGGATCTACAGAAATGCTGCATGAATGGGCGACACTGCAATGAGATCCTGGCAACACTGTATCATTAAGAAGTGTGACAAAAAATTGCAAAAATGATCAATAAATAAAGTGAGGCTATGAGCATATATAAAAAAATGTATCAAGTAACAACCAGCAAATAAATCTGTATCACAAAATATATAAATAAATTGGCATCTAGAAAAATAACTATCTAAAAAACAAAAATTATTTAAAAAACAAAAGACAACCAAAAAGGTGAAATCCTCCAATACAAGTCAATAGTAGGACTTTGTTTATTGTGGAAAAAGCCGAAGTACTCCCAAATCCCTCTGAAATGCCCCAGTTGTCAAAAACAACCTAGCACACTCACATATGTAGAGGTATCCTTCCATATCCACAGTGGGCAATGGCGCATAGTTTAGCAATGTTGCTATCCACACTGTGGACATGAAATCGTACTATGATACACGTTGTCAGACTTACCTCGCCAATCCTCGGTGGGTCCCCCTTATCAGGTCTCCAGCTACCACTTCTTCATCTCTCATTGGCTGGCCACGCGACCGCAGTACAGGCCGCATTCCCGGCCTCAAGTTGGGCACTCCTTTGCGTCTTGCGAGTGCCAGTGTCCGATGGAGGGGGGCGTTGCTTCAGACCCGGTCGTGCACTTCTACTATTGGAGAGCACTGAGGGGAGGGAAGTGAGGAGGCAGAACCCTCCTCCCACTCCTGGGCTGGCTAGAGCGGGGCAGGGCTATTCCCTAAGGGGAGAGGGGAGGAGTCAGAGCACTGACATACTATAAAATGAGCAAGCACTGATCAGTCAGTGTTGCTTGTTTTTAAGCTAGGTGTTGCTTTCAGCTCCCCCTATTTGTTCAAGTGCCATTCTAGTCCCTACCCTACTACTACTGTTGAATCTCCCGGCTTCTGACCCCTGCTTGTGTTCTGGACTGTGTTACCCTCTCGAATCCCGACCTTGGCTTACCTCTCTCCGCTTAAGATTCTAGTCTACCTGCTCCGACCATTTGGACCGTCCCCAACTCTGCTTCTGCCTAAGCCCTTTGGTACCTCATTTTGGTCTTTCTACACCCACGCTCCTTTCTCCAAATGGTGCCCACCTGCTCCTGCCCGCATCCTCAGCTGTGCCTTCGGTTATCCATCCCTGTGCTACGCTCCCAGGTTCTTGTAACGACACACGTGCCATGAAGAAAGGAGGGTACATATAACCTAACAGTGGTTGACTGTGAGCAATAATTGGTAATGTGAACCTATAGCTAGTATGATATCACCGGTATTCTCAGGACCAGAATTGGGTGTTAAAGTGCCCCAGCACCCAGACCTACTAACACGGACATATTTTTGGGCAAATTAGCTGTGGCTTATTAATGGGCAAAATAATACTGGCATATTATTATGCAAATTAGCTGTAGCTTATTAATGGTCAAAAAAATACTGGTATAATATTGGTCAAATTGGATGTTGATTATTAATGGACAAAATAATACTGGCATAATATTGGTCAAATCAGAGGTGGCTTATTAATGGGCAAAATAATACTAGCATAATATTGGTCAAATTGGATGTGGCTTATTAATGGCAAAATAATACCGGCCAATTTTTGGGCAAATTGGCTGTGGCTTATTAATGGCAAACTAAAACTGGCATATTAATGGCACAATAATACTGGTATATTAATGGCACAATAATACTGGCATATTAATGGCAAATTGGCTCCTGGCATATTATTTGGCAAATTGGCTGTGGCATATTAATGGCAAAATAACACTGGCATATTAATGGGCAAGCTGTGGCATATTTAATAGGCAACCTGACTGTTGAATATGGTAATGAAAAAGTGACTGTGGCATGTTAATTGGTACCTGACAGTGGCTAATTTTAATTGGCAAAGTAAGGCCGTGGCATGTTCTGTGGGGCAAAATAATATGTACTATGGGGGAAAGTGACACTGTGGTATGTTCTGTGGGGCAAATTGACACTGTGGCATGCCAAATTTGATGGGTATAATTTGAGTGCAAGCCAAGTGCTGTGGGTGCAATATAGGTGTATGGCAAGTGCTGTGGGTACTGTATGGTGTTGTGCTAAGTATGTTAGGTACAATGTGGGTGCAGAAAAAAGGAATAAAAATAATAAATGGAATTTTTCAAAAATATTTTTATTACAACTACAAATAGTTGAATGTGATATGAAAATAGTTGCATATAATATTAAAAAGTTTACATTTACATACAGTTTTTTACAATGCAACTTTAGAAAAATTGGGTCGAGGGGGGTCCACTGCTTAAGGCGTTTGGGTTACACCGGGTAGGAGGATAGTGGCGGTGAGGCTGTCCTTCTATTCATGGATTAAAGCACTTATTTCAGCGATATTACCGTTGTCTACGTTGTTCTTTCCTTCGGATCTTCACCGATTTTTACTTCACTTCAAAATTTCTTAAAGCGGCCCTGCCCTGCCAAATTGCACTTGCAAGGCTTGCCCTTTCAGCCAGATTGTACTCACGGAACTTCCCACTGCTCCCATATTGCACTCACAAGACTTACCCCAGCACCCACAAATTACCTCAGCACCCAATAGTATATTTTGGTTTTGTACTGCCCTAGGTACAAATAATTTCGGACACCCCCTCCACCCACATTTCACACCCAGGACATGCCCCAGCAACTACATTGCAGAACATGGGCGTAAGCCAGCACCCCATGACATGCCTTATCATCCACATTGCACAACCAGGACATGCCCCATCACCCATATTGCACACCCAGATTGCACTCACGGGACTTGCCCTTGTACCCATATTGAACTCATGGGACTTGCCCCTGAAGCCAAATTGTACTCACAGGACTTACCACAGCACGCTGATTGCACTCAAGACTTAACACAGTACCTGGCTCTCACCTGGGAAATATGTTGGGAGTCACGTGACAATAAATGCTCTGACTTCAGCAGACATGTGGGGAGCATAAGACAGCCTAGTAAGATGTTTTTGTGTTTGGGCAGCTGCCTGTGCATTCATTGTGACACCCCTAAGGCTGGCCTTGAGCATTGTTATAGTGGAAGAGATGTTATTACAATGTAAAAAAAAAAAAATGTAACTGTACGTACATATGTATAAATCTTAACTTTTTTTGTGGTTAGTAAGTGGCATATGAGATAAGTATATATTTTATTACATGGCAGTAACTGGTAACTGCACAATTTATGCCGTAATAGCATATTTAAAAACAAAATTTAAATCATGATTATCTTTAATTTAACAATGATATTATGGCATATAATAAACAATTACGTCAATTATGTCATTTTTAAACATTTCTAAAATTATTTTGTTTCCATATTTTTTACCCATGTTCCCTAAACCGAATTTGGCTGCAATCAGCAGAAATGGTTGATTTTTTGTAAAAATCAACCATATTGAATAACTGAATTGCGGAATTCTTGGAATTCGTCTTATACCCCTGATCTGGCCATTTTTGGTCCAGATCAGGGTATGTAGGATGAAACCCTAGGTGATAGACCGAGTCAACACAGTCAAATTGTAAAAGGACTTGTCGTGGTGGATTATTTTCTTCCTGTATATGCAGTAAAGTATGGGGAACAAGTGGAGTTAAAATGATCTTAGCTAACTGAGAAGAATCTTAAGGGACAGTGACACCAAAAAACGAAAAGGTTTCATTTTTTTTTTATTTTGCATTGTTGATTTCAGATCAGTTTTTTTTTGTTATGTGAGTTTATTTTAAGAAATATTTTACTAAACAAATGTAACTGGGCGAAACCATTTTGTGAAATACAGTGTTTTTGGGTGCCACCCCCCAGTGTCTTTAGAGCACTAGTATCTCACTTTGGGGCTGGGGACACAGATTGCAGTCTATAAGTCAGAATTCTGATCATAGACTTGCATAGAACGGGAGTGTAATGTAACTATTACATCATAAGGGGGTGGAGTTATGATCCTGTTTGATTAGGTCAATCTCCTTTCTTTGTGTTGGAAGGCAGGTAAAAAAAAAGTTCTATATAGCCAACTAGAGTTGCCCACTATTGATACACAGGAGTCATTAAGAGAGCCTGTAGGCTTTGGCCACAGTTGTAAAGTGAGACTTGCTGGAAGATTTTGGAGAATATTGCATCATGGGTAAAATTCTTCAAATGGTTGCTGGAGAAAAAAAAACTAATTTTATTTTTACTTTTTTATGCACTTGATTCAAACATAGAGAAAAAAAGCAGTGGCATATGTCTGGTTTTAAATGCGCAGGTAATCTAGTTACATCTTATGTAAGTAGTAGTGTCCCTTTAATACCAATTTTCAAGACCACTTAAATCTCAGGTGAATATGTAAGTTGAGAGACTAAAGTGATCTTAAAAATGTCATCCACATTCTTCTCAGTGATTAAATGTATCAAGGTATCATTTTGACTCCACTGGTCAATTAGAAAATTAAGTAGGGTAATATAGTCTGAACTAGATGTATCTTCACTGCAAGAGGATTTGGGCAAATTGTGTAATTGGGCAGATAAATGGCAAATGCGATTCAGTATACACAAGTGTAAAATTTAGCATTTTGGGTACAATAATAAAAATGCTAAATTTATTTTAAATGGTGTTTCCTTGGAGAAATCTACTAATGAAAAATATTTGGGAGTAGTTATAGACAATAGACTTAGCACTAGTGCACAGTGTCCGTTGGCAACTGCAAAGGCCAATAAGATATTGGGGTGTATTAAAAGGGGTACTGACTTACGGGCGGAAGATATTATTCTGCCTCTTTATAGGCCACTGTAAGACCTCACCTTGAATATGCCGTTCAATTCAGGGTGCTTTTTAAAAAAAAAAAAAAAAACAGACATTATGGAACTAGAGAGCAGAGGAGGGAATCAACTAATCAGGGGAATGGAAAGTTTTAGTTATGAAGAAAGCTGGAAAAATTAAATCTTGAGAAACGGCGGCTTAGAGGGGATTTGATAATGTTATATAAATATGTACAGGGCCCATACAAAGGGCTTTCTAAAGACCTGTTCATTAGCAGAACAGTACAAAGGACAAGAGGTCACCTGCTAAGACTTGAAGAAAAGACATTTAGTCTACAACAACGGAAGGGATTTCTTACAGATTTGGAATTCAATGCCTGAAGAAGTGGTTCTAGCAAATACCTTAGATGCCTTTAAAAGCGGCCTAGATACTTTTTTTAATGAGCATAGAGGGCTATGCATGTAGTATAGACATTAATATTGATTTAGTGCTGGTTGATCCAAGGAGAAATCTGCCATTTGGAGTTAAGAATGAATTTTTTCCTTCGCCGAACGCAGAATATGAAATTGCTGAATGGGGTTTTTATTTGCCTTCTTTTAGATCAATGGCTGTAAACATGGGATAGGAAAAGGGTTGAACTTGATGGACGCAAGTTTTTCAACCTAAACTACTATGTAACTATGTAAAGTAAAGTAATAAATCAGCTCTGTTCCAACACATGTGGCAATATGGTCTAATCACAAGAATTGATTGTGATGAACCTGAGAGCAGGAGCTGGTGATTATTTACAAGGGAAGTCAACCTAATTTCATCAAATTGAAATGCAGGTGTAATAATGTTCACTTTCTATGTCATTTGTCATAGTGACCTATGTTATAATAAAACTTCTTATAATGAATCTGTGTATTCACTAAAGTTATATATAATATAAGCCTCAAACCAAGTTAGAAATGTCAAACCTATGCACCAAAAGTCATATGTATAAATAATATTCTCTAAAGTGGTATATATTATAAGCCTCAAAATATAAATAATGTATAATATAAACTATTAAAAAAATTATTTACAAAACAAAAAAGCAAGTGCAACATATACAACTGCTGTGAATATAATGTACCAATATTATCATTAACAATGTATTTTTTTTTATTTATCTAATGATATTACATATATGAATGTTTGTCACACACAAATAATTGCTCCACTGAATTTTTAGCAGTTCTTAATATTAATATGTAGATGCTATTAAATGTTATTCAATCATAAATTCACCGTTTTTAAGCATCCGTTGAATTACAGACCTATTTGAACACATATTGCGTCATCTACAATGTTGGTGTTAAAATCAAAGTAAGAAAATGGAGCCAAAGTCACTATCTCTGTGTATTTACAAACTATGTTCAGATTTCAGAAGTGTTTATTTAAGTTGAAGAGCAATGTATGTAACATTGTCAGGAAGATGCTGCCCTCTGCTGGTTTATGATTGAATTCCATGTTCCTGTGCAACCTCCACTTTTTTTTTTTAAATAGTATTTTATTAAGGAAAGAAAGAATTGGCAAGGTAATTACAAACTTAAGGCCAAAGTAGAATGCTGAAAATGTTGAAATATACATCAAACTCTGCTATTTGTGGCCTTGATTTTTCAATTTCCTGTAGTTCACTCTTTCATAAATAAAGCCCATAGTGTTGTTGTTTTTTTGCTTGGACTGCTGGTGGACTGCTCACCATATAGGAGACTTTCTATTTCTACTCTTGGTTTCTGCTAGATTGCATATATAGTCCATAGTGAACTGATGACTGCAGTTATACTCAGCCTGATGCTGCTGAGTGAAAAACCCCTTAAGATAGGAGATAAGGAAGAGTGCGTATAACTAAAATGTGCTCTACACGATGGATATATATATAAGTGGAAGTGTGTTTCATAATATGTTTTTGGACAATTTGAAGTGAAATTAACAGACAGAGGGACCTTTTTACTAAAAGTTGAGTTGTAGGTTAATTGAGGTAAGATGAGGGGAGTTGAGGTGAGATTTAATTTCTCCAATTCAGCTATTAATTGTACAAGGACAAACATGGTGAGTTTGCTTAGCAGGGGAAACTCACCAGGTTTGTCCCTGTACATTGTATTGTTCAAAAGGTGAGATGCTCATATCACTTCAGTGGTGAATTTAGAAGGGCAGTGCAAAAATCGTGCACTAATAGTTGGGTTGGATATATATTCCATGTTGTATCAAACTCTTAGCTATATCAGTAGCATTTTTTTATTCAAAAAATATTGCACCTCAACTTTTATACTCAAGAGCAGCTCACATACAAATGAACAACGTTATGGTAAGGATCCATAATACAGAGAAAAACTGCTATTTTAATTCATTTAATTTGTTGACATTTTGACCTAAGAATAAGCACCATGTACAAACCCTTTAGGTTTTCAAACCTTCATATGCAGTTTTTTTTAATTATTTTTTAAGTTTTTGAATGTTGTAACAGGCTAGCTACTTTCATATGTTTAAAACAGGGAAAGTAAAAGGTATTTATTTTATTTTATTCTACACTGGGAGAGAAGCAGCATGTGCTCCATGAGGTACATCTTGCTTCTCCCCTGTACCTGTCACGCCTATACAAGCTTAATTGCTGCAATGTCAGTCCATTATTGTGTAATGAATATGTTTAAAGTGGTATTGTTGCACTTTAAGCAGAAAACAAGAAGTGGGGACGCCAACAGACATACTACTATGACCTTTGTAGTGTTTTAGAATTTTTTAGTGGTGGGTTTTATTATTATCATAAGGCGTTTATTAGAAGGATCATTCCCAGTTCTTAATAAGGAACTGAACTGAGCTGTTCTTGATGATAACTGTTAAGTTGAGTGAACCTAGATTACATGAGCATTTGGCTCCTAGATGGCGAGGAGGAAGTTTATTGAAATATCCAATAACCAGGGATTTCCCATAATTGATAACAAACTAGCTGGCATCATGTAGCAGTCTCTAGAATGTTAACAATCACAAATCAAAACCATACTATCTGAAATAGAAGAAGCATTTACACTTGCACTGTTTTGAAGATCAGCTTCTAACCTTCTTACTTTTCCTTCTTACTTTAGCCCTCATTTTGTTTTATTTAATTATTTTTTTTTTTTTTGCATTTTTAAAGTTAAAGCGGGGTTGGGAACCTATATATATATATATATATATATATATATATATATATATATATATATATATATTTTTTATTAGTTAGTTCATTGGTTGGGATCAGTGTGTTAGTGTTGTACTAGTTGTGTAGATTATTATTAGGAAAATAATTTGGAAATTTTTTTTCCCTAAAATGTTCCCTTTTATATGAATTTTTTAATAGTAAATTATAGATTATTTTTATGTATAGGGTATCAAAAAGAAGCTCTAACTGTACTTTAAAAAAACAACATATAACTTGTATGGGTGCGTTAAATGACAGAGAGGAAAATTAAGTTTCAACAAGCACAAATTAAAAATTGAAAAATCTCTCTGTTCACTGACCGAGAAAATCCCTGATCCTGAAGGGGGTAAGGGGGTCAGGTTCTAAACAAGGGCAGGGGGGGGGGGGGGAAAGTAGGTAACATGAGTAAGGAGCAATTTGCGAATATGTGTTATATTTTTATGTAGGGGGCATGTACAAAAAAAAAACGCAAATATATATTATGTTCAAAGCTATTTTTGCACTTTTGCAGTGTACTAAACATTTAGCCCACAGATAGTAAATATGAGCAAATTGTGAATAAAAACAGGCAAGTTTGCGAATATGTTTTCTACCTATTTATTAGCACTTGCTAAAAGCTGGTGTAATTTTCACATGCAAAATAAGAATTATTTTTCACAAAATATTCGGAAATGTCTTTAGCATGCGCAAATATAGTCGCAATATATTAGCACAACTGGAAAAATGCACACTAACTAAAAATAAATGGAAGAGATACAAATCAGGAAAAAAAAGCACAAAATGTAAGAACAATTTGCAAATTGCTTTTTACTCATGTTTTACCTACTTTTTTCCCCGCTGCACTTGGGTACATGAGCCCCAATGTTCGCAAAAGTCTTTAGCATGCGCAAATATAATCGCAATATATTAGTGCAACCGGAAAAATGCACACTACATAAAAAGAAACAGAAGAGGCACAAATCAGGGTAAAAAAAAAAATCACAAAATGTTACAAATATTCGCAAATTGCTCCTAACTCATGTTTTACGTACTTTTTTTTCTCACTGCACTTGTACATGGTGTGCCTTTTTCCTGTTGATCTAATATTTGCTAATGCTAAAGACTTTTGCAAATATTTTGTGAAACAGTCCTGTCTTGGGAAAAATAAGAGACTTGCCATGAACTTAGCTTCTGATGACCCTATTCACTGTACTACTTGTCATTCCGTTTAGAAAACTACTTACTTATTTGTCAACCTTCAAAAGCAACCTTTGCTTCTACAGCAATGAATCAAATGTACATATTTTACCAAGCAATACCTGGATTTGACTGATCAGCTTCCACCTCCCAGGCCTTATGATTGCCTCATAGAACTGCTACCTGGAACTGCTATCCCATTTGGTCATAAATACTCTCATTCTGAGTCTTAACTGAAAGTACTCCTTGAATATTTACCTGAAAATCTACTTCCCCAGCAGGATCGCCTATATTCTTTGTAGAAAAGAAAGATGACAGTATATGCCTGTGAATTGATGTCTTTGAAAATGAGAATTGAGTTATTTATTATTATACTGAATAAGGAATACAATAATCCTATTGACTATGACACTTGAATTGGAATGACTAAATTACATTAATACCAGATATGGGATCAATTGGTATCTCTAAACACTTTACAGATTGGCTCCCAAAGTTACTCATGAAAAATAAAATAGAGGGAATCCAAAATGGAGTCACCATTCACCATGTGATGAAAACCAAAATGGAATTACTCACATGTGGCATGTATCCCAATGGGAAACAAATAACATGTTTCTCAAATAAAGGTATTCTCAATGGTATATATTCAACAATTAACATCCAAACTAATGTACACCCTTGTGTAGTTGTGTAAAATATATCAAATGATTACTAGAGATGCATAAAAATAAATAATATATACATAAATAAAACAGATGACAAAACGTATATACTTTAACTAACAATGGTATACAGCAGAATATATATGATTATACCTAAGTGTGATTTTCTTTACTATATGTAGAATATCCAGTCAATTAACAGAGAAGGTATGATTGTTTCAATTTTATATGAGCTTTGTTCAAGCAAATAATTTATAAACGACCTCCTCTACGTTCATTACAATGTAAGCTAGCATAAATAAAGCATTGGATTTGTACACCAAATAACTCTGCATGTTGTATCTATTTAAAGCAGTTCATTGCACAGTTTGTCACACCTAAGCGCAGTTTTTTTTTTTCACACATTGTTTTTAATCGATATTAAAAAAGAAAGAACTGTCGGGAAAAAAAGTTCAGTTTAATTAGAGGTTTACATGTCTAATAAAAATGCATTGATAAACTATTGTGAATAAACTACCTTAGTGAGGAGTCTATTGTTATGTAGGGACTTCTACTGCTAGGGGAGTGGGTGTATCCCTGCCCACTGCACTGTTGATTGATTACTATTTGATTTCATCAGAGGAGCACGACAATTTGAACTTGGCTTCTGGATCAGTTATCATCACATTGCTGATGAACTAGAGTTAGTTCAATTAAATGTTTCAGATTTGATACAGGTTTTCATATTGGATTAAAAAATGAATTATATGGAGATTCATCTCCAGAGTATTTAAACCTTTGTGTTTCTTTTATACTCTGTTAATGGAGGGCTCCATTTTCCCCTGGCTGCGGATCATGAGTTCTTTATTAGAGTGTGCCTTGTTTGCTTGAATGGCCTTGCTTGCTTGCATGATCAACACTGTATATATGTTTATTTCAGGTTCTGAGTGTCCATAGGTTAAGCTTTTTACCTCCATTAATGGTTTACTGTTGCATATCTTTACACCTACTCACATACCATATTAATTGAAGGATGACTCATTTTCACCCTAGAGTTTTATGATGTTTCTAACTGTATCCAAGCACTCCTCCCTTGGTTTACTTTCTTCTGATCAACATTTTTCAGCTGGACTATTTTCAGTCACCACTGATTCCTGGTATATTTCACTAACTTTCAGAATCTAAATGAGAGACATATACTTCTAGGTGCAATGTTAATGGATATTTAGAAGAAGCATAAACCTTTTTATATTTTTAATATGTTTTTTAAAATTATTATTATATCAAATTTTATTAACATAGCATTTAAATACATTATTCCATACTTTATATGTATCCATATTTTGATATTTAAGACAAATAAGACTACCTAAAACACTACAAAAGGATACACACACATGATTTACAAAAATATCCCTTAACTTAATTCACAATGCCAATATAATCTGGGTAGGGGAATTCTGGAGAACCTGCTATCAAAACTAATGTATCTTCCTGTTTACGTAGTTTTAACATTTTGTCCAAATATTATCCTATCTGATATTTATTTATTAGTATGGGGCCATCTAAAAGTTCATATAAGTTGTCAATCTCTATTTACATATTTTTCCCACTCTTCTGAACCATTTTGAGTAACAGGGGATTTCTCTTTTTGCATCTTCAACTGATGGGTTATCTGCCTCCTTAGTCTTGTCCAAGTTGGAATTTCCTTTTGTGTCCAAAACTGAATTTTGCCGCTAGCATGGTCTGAATTATTATATATCTGTCTTTTTACCCCAGATTTGGCAAACCCAAGTGCAGCAGGGCCACTGTTGGTGAGAATTTTAATATCTTGCCCAATACTCCCTCTTTTATAGCATATACTAATTTCTAAAAGGGTCTAAGTTCTTGACATGCCCACCAGATATGTACATATGTGCCTTCATTTTTATTGCATCTCCAAAATTCTACAGGAGATTGAGGGAACATCCTATTCATTCTTTTTGTTACAAGATACCATTGCATCATAATCTTGTATTGGAGCTCAATCAAACTTAGGCATCACATATTATTTTTACCTTGGGTATAACCTTCAACCATTCCAAGGGCCTTATTTCTACATCTAAATATTTTCCATTTATCTATTATTGATGAGATATGCTCCTCCACTAATTGATCTTGTTCATCAAAAATATTGTTACAAAGTATCCCTCTTAGTTTATCCCCATGTTTCAGCAATCTTTCCAGCCCCCCTATTGCGTTGTCCTTTCCATGTATAAATCTAGACATATAGCTTTTGCCTCTTAGATATCTGAAGATCGCTCTAGGGGAGAGACAAATTTCTCTAGTGGAATCATAGAAGGGTTACATTTCCTGGCCTTTTAACATGTCTGAAAATGCCAATATTCCTTTTTTTCCAAGTTCTTAAATCAATATCATCAATATTATATTCTAAGAGGCTAATATTGCTATTAATTCTGATAGATCCATTCTAAATCATCATAAAGTCAACTTTAAATGTATTCCAGAATATAAGTATATATTTACCCAATAGGTTCTTTCCAATTCATCTGTTCCATCTACATCTGTATGTTCCAAGATCTTTTTAGTCTATCCATAACAGAAGGGAAAGCTTTGTAACTTCTAACATTTTCCTTTCAACAATTCTCCAAGATTCACTGGTTTCTGGTACTAGCAATTTAGAAAGATGATTAAATAACTAGGTTTTTTAAATTTGCTGGTGTACGTATAGCCAAATATTCTATATTACTCTTGTCCATTTACAGGTATATTCTTCTCTAAGTCTGTCAATTTCCTGTTCATTAATATTAAGAGTCAATATAGTATCAATGGGCTAACCAAATAACATATCTTGGAATTAACATCTCAAATAATCCCTTGAAGTGGCATGATATAAATATTCTTCCCTTAATTAAAGAAATTAACATTTCATTCTCCAAATGGAAAAAAGCTTATGCATCCTGGTGGGGAAGAGTGAATGCTATTAAAGCATATGTTCTGCCCAAATGTATGTATATATTCCGCATAATCCCTCTGAAGGTTCGGTCCCCATGGCTACAATGAATCCAATCATCCTTTTCTAGATTCACATAGGCTGAGAAAAAAATATAAATATACAGTAAATATTACATCATGGACCCAAAAGGGTATCCTTAAGATAAAGGATCTTATTGAAGACAAACAAATAAAGCCGTACACTACCCTGCAGGAACCATATAATCTGGCCACTTGACTATATTTAAATATCTAAGAATTAAAGGCCTACTCGGCCAGAACTTATGCCAAATGTCTCCCTCAAAACCGATGGAGTTGTTGAAAAGACTGCTGGAACAAAATGACTACAAAAAACTTGTTTCTAACTCTCTACTCCTGATTAGGCAATTACATAAAAAAAACATATAAAAGCTATGAAGAAATAGGAGAAGGACTTGCAAATTAAAATACAGAAGATGAGTGGTGCAAAGCTTTAAATAACTCATATAAGGCAATTCATTGCCTAAACCTTAATGAGGTCCAATTCAAACTTGCCAACATATGGTATCTGGTCCCCACACGTATCACCAGGATGTACCCCAATACTTCATATACTTGCTGGAGATGCAATAGACACAGGGGGGATTTCCTCCATATATGGTGGAAGTGGCCTGAAATAAATAAAATATGGTCAGACATCTCAAACCGCATCTCTAATAAATTTGGCCGGGAATGGAGTCTAACACCTTCTAACGCTCTCCTCCACCTAACTTTCCCAGAAATGGGGCACATTCATAAAATTATTTACCATAAATTAAAGGCTATTAAACTAAAGATCGCCAGAAACTGGAGATCCTCTGTACTGACAACATGGATAAAAATATGATCCCAAATATCATACCAATGTAAAATGGAGAAGGGCATCTGTACACAAACTAAATGGAATAATAAGAGGGCTGAAAATTGGGCCAAATGGGGGGAGATTTTTGAGCATTATCAACTCTAAAAGTAAATACAAAATGAAAAGATTAAGAAAATATTAATAAAAAAAAGACCAACCGCAAATCCAAAAAATCCTAATGATAATAACTAAAATGTAAATTATAAATAGAACACCCAACTAACTTTCGCCCCCTCCATCGCCCTGCCAAACTCTATGTGGGTAAACCATAACCATTTGGGACATAGTAGAGCGAAACACACAAGAAAATAGGTTTTTATAACTCACAAAATGTCCTGCTTCTATTCCCATTTGACAGGAAATGTTTATTCATCACTGTATTGTCATTGTACTGCTGTCTCTGTTAATGCACTTTATTAATGTAATGTTCTTTTGATATCTTTATAATAAAATAAAAAAAAATCCCAACTGACCTGATCAAATGATAGAATATTTGTCGAGTTGTTCCGTCTGTTAGCAAGGTCAATCAGATACACTAGTCTATGAATATTATTTGTAGTGGAATGGCCAGTAACAAATCCTACTTGTTCACTATTTACCAGACAATGAACCACAGATCTGTAACTTCTTCTGGGATTGAACCCTGGGCCTCTGTGTTTATGGTTCCTGTACCTGTTCTGCTTGCAACCAGAGTGCTTGGTTTTTCAACATTGCTTTGTTTCTGTCTATCTTCTGTCCATACCTGAAGCTCAGGTGTTCCTTGTCCTTCATTAACTGCCCTGTTATTTAAATCCCCTCCTCCCATTACTCTTTGCTGGAACATTTTGCCTGCCTGTCTTTTGTTTTCTTTACAGTTGTGATTCCCTTACTTATTGGTATTGACTTGGCTTGAATCCTGACTGCTTCATCCTTCTCCACTCCGACTTGACTTGGATCTTCATTTCTCCATCTTTCTCCAGCCCAAACCTTTTGGCTTGTGACCCGACAACGTTCTCTGGATTTGTCCATTGTGCTTGTTTTACTACGTTCTCAGGATTTGCCTGTTTTATCAAGATGACCAAAAAGAGTCCTAAAACCCCTGATTGTGGCCACTCAAAAACTTGGGCTCCACCCTTGGGGAATAGTGGTCACCCTGCACAGGGTATTACATCTGCTCCTGCCCTTCCACCTGGACTTCACCCGGAACTGGCATCCATACCAGTGACAAGATCTCAGTCTCTCAGCTACAATGGCAGAATAGATCTTAATATTTCCATAAATCAGAGAGATTGGATAATAATTACCATTTTTTAGTTGGGTCCTTGTTTGGTTTAGGTATAGAAATGATATTCACCTGGCACAATTCTAAATTGATGTTCTGTTTTGCTGAAAAGTCATTGAATAATTGCATTAAATGTTCACTTTTAACGCAGCTTTTAATATCTTCTTTCAAGCAAAACGGAAAACTCATCTGGGCATGGGGCTTTATTTTTTCATTTTAATTTCTATCAAAGGGTGATTTAGGTCTTGAATGTGATCCTTTGATAATGTAGGAAGGCCACATTTACTCAAATATTCCTGTCTCTGCTGGGCTGTTGCCTGTGATTTAAGATTGTACATTGACTGGCAAAATTTACCAAATGCCTCACTGATTTCTGCTGGTGCGTACACTGGCTTATCATTGTATAATATTTTGCAGATTCTCTTATTAGCCATTTTTTATTTAATTTGGCAGTTAACATTCTATCCGTTCTATTGCCCTTAGAATAGTAGATCTGCTTGAGCCTCTTTAAATTACTTTTTATTTTTTATAATGTTGGTATTTCTAGACACTCTTTATATATTTTGTTTTCCTCATTTTCTTTGGCAAGTAAAATATATAGATCAGTAAGTGATGAGCCCATCTACCTTTTAGCTTGTGTTCCCAACTTAATAAAATGACCTCTAATTACGCAATAATATGCGTGCCAAATTTCCCCCCAGGAAATTTCTGGGGATACATTTTCTTAAAAAAAATAGTTAATCATATTCCTGATATATTTCCAATTATCATCTGACTCCAGTAGCTCGTTATTTAGCCTCCAAGACGTGCGTGAAATCTCCCCCATTCCATCCTCTATATTCCAAAAGATAGTGTAATGACCTGACAAGGTTATTTCAATAACTCCTGCATTACTAACCTTTTTTAATGAGATTTAAATAAAAAAAAGGGCCAAATATATACAAGAATAAGAATTATATACTCTGGACTAATATTTATAGTCTCTACTGACAGGGTGAACGGTGCGCCACACATCGTAGAGGCCATTTATTTTAACAAACTTCTTAAAATGTTGTGCTTGTCTACATATTCCATAGGGCAGTGCCGTCTTTAACAATGATTGGACCCTGGGCAAACCTTTGTTTGGGCCCCCTTGACCCCACCCCTCATCCCTGGCATGCAATCACACCATCCACCATAATACCTCCCTAAAAAAAAAAAAAAAAAAACACACACTCGCACTGAGTGTATAAAATGTGAGAGAGACAGTTAATATAATATTTATATTATATATGTGTATATATATATATATATAAATGATGGATTTATATGAAATATTATATAAACCTGCCATATGATATATATTATATAAATATTATATAAAACTGCCATATGATATATATTATATAAATATTATATAAAACCAGCCATATGATTAATCCAACATATGGTTCAGGTTTATATAATATATATATATATATATATATATATATATATATATATATATATATATATACGCACATCAGGTTCATTTAATATTTATATAATATAGCTTGGGGGGTGGGCTGTACAAATGCACACAGAGAGACAACCTTACACACAGTTAGATAGACAAACTTACACAGTCACACAGACACACAGTCAGACTTACGCAGACAACCTTACACAGTCAGATAGACACACACAGGCAACCTTACACAGTCAGATAGACACACAGACAATCTTACACAGTCATATAGACACAAACACACAGACTTACACAGACAGCCTTACATAGTCAGATAGACACACTTACACAAACAGACTTACAGCGACAATCTTACACAGTTAGATAGACACACTTACACACACAGACTTACACAGACAACCTTACACAGTCAGACACACTTACAAACACACATAACTTTTCTTTATAAGGTTTGTACCCCTCCCTGCTCGTTTACCTTACATTTACAGGGAGGGGGCGGTTCTTCTGTGCGTGGCTCCATTTCTTCTGAGCACCGGGATGTCACGGACATCCGGTGCTCTAACATGCTCTAACATGCTCCAACACAGGCTGATGCGCACAACGTCAGGACACATAAGAGGTGCAGCTACCTGTGGCAATGGCACACAGAGTGCACCTCTGTGTCCGGACGACCACATTTTGGGCGCACCTGTACTATGTGATCAGTGCTGATCGCATAGTGCAGGTAGCAGTTAAGGATGTGCATGGGCAGCGGGCCCACCGGGCAGCTGTCTTGGGCCCCCCAGGAGTAAGTGGGCCCGGGACAGCTGCCCCGTTTGCCCTGCGTTAAAGACGGCCCTGCTCAGCCATGAGATTATCCTTCTGCAGTAGCCATTATAACGCCCATTGACCAACAATGCCCATATAAGCAGTGGTGTATCTTGATTTTGTGCTGCCCTAGCCAGACAAAATCCGGGCACCCCCCTACCCAAGCTGCACACCCACGTTACACACCTAAGACATGCCTCATCATTCAGACTCACATCAAGCTCACACTCCCATCACACTCAGTCACACACTCCTACTCCCATCACACACACTCCGACTCCCATCACACTCAGTCACACACACTGTCTCCCATCACACACACTCTGACTCCCATCACACTCAGTCACACACACTGTCTCCCATCACACACACTCTGACTCCCATCACACTCAGTCACACACACTGTCTCCCATCACACACACTCTGACTCCCATCACACTCAGTCACACACACTGTCTCCCATCACACACACTCTGACTCCCATCACACTCAGTCACACACACTGTCTCCCATCACACACACTCTGACTCCCATCACACTCAGTCACACACACTGTCTCCCATCACACACACTCTGACTTCCATCCCACTCAGTCACACACACTGTCTCCCATCACACACACTCTGACTCCCATCACACTCAGTCACACACACACACACACACACACACACACACACAGTCTCCCATCAGCACTTACCTTTCCCTGGTGGCTAGTGGCAGGCAGCATGGTCCCTCCATGCTGCCTGTTCGGCTTCCCGGCGATTGGGCCGACAGGTCACGTGACCGGGCGCGCGTATGACGTCAGCGCGCCCGTCACGTGACTGTCGGCACTTCCGTGTCGGCACACTGCACGGGGAGCCGAACAGGCAGCACGGAGGTTTCTCTGTGCTGCCTGTTCGGCTCCCTGTGCAGCCTAGCAGGCAGAGCGATGGTGAGGGCGGATCTTCCGATCCCCTCTCACCTCCGTCTCTGCCTGCAAGCGCGGCCTTTTTTTTTTTTTTTAAAGGGCCGCGTTTTATTTTTGTTTTAATTTTTTTTTTTCAGTGCTGGGGGGCGCTGCCGCCCCTCAAAATTTGCCGCCCTAGGCATCCTCGCGGTAAATACAGCACTGCATATAAGGAAATTGGCAGGGCACGGTGTGGCAGGGCATAGTTAACATTAAACATTTTCATTCACAGCTTTATGTTGCAAAACCGTTCTAAATTGATGGGTTTCACCTAGATTGGAGTGCAAAAACTATTTAAATACATTAATATCACATTAATATTAGTAATTACATTGAATTAATTTTACTTTAGGTACATGTTTGAACCAATGCTTACTTAAATCAGGCAGTAATTATGCCACATCTTATGTGTTTAAAACAAATTTAATGGACAATCTACAGAATTTTCTATCTTGCTCCTAGTTCAAATATCATAAAACAACTTACATGTTACATATTTAAATAGAAATGTTTTAATAAAATAATACAATTAAAGATTCGTATTGAGCCCTCTTTGCTCAAAATAGTTCTCTCAGGGGGCAGAAATGTTGTTTAGAATCTTGGGTCAGATATTCACTCACCTTGGTTCAGATGAAGGATGATCTGACCCAAGATTCTAAACAACATGTCTGCCTCTTGGTAGAGCTATTTGGAGCAAAGAGGGCTCAATAAGGTTCTTTAGTTGGATTCTTTCATTAAAGCATATCTATTTGAAATGCCTACAATGCAAGTGATCTTTCAATTAAACAAAACTTCATTTTTCACGACAGTTGTCATTTATTGTAATTATTTCTGTATAGAATGATACAAGACATCTGCTTAGTTTCTCTAAGCATTGCTAACTGTCGGAGGCGGCTCTCTAATCAGGCAAGTTAGGAAGCCGCCTAAGGCCTCGGACTTGAGGGGCCTTGCGGTTGTCTAACTCACCTGATAGATTTGTAAAGCAGGTCGCTGGCACTTTAAATGCAGCTAGTTGCGGATGTTTCGCGGAGGTAACAGCTCAGTGATCACATGATCTCTCATACTCTCCTTGCACACTATCAGATCCAGCGCACAGGAAGTGACATCACAGCCTTTCCTGCATGCGGACTCTGTGCATGGAAGGAGAGAGAAACTGCAAGCTCATGTAAGCTGGGGAAAATGGCAAGTCTGAGGGGCATATTGGCAAATCTGGGCATCATATTGGAAAGTCTGGTGATCAGGATGGCAGGTCTAGGGATCAGAATGGCAGGTCTAGTGATCAGAATGGCAGGTCTGGGGATTAGAACGGCAGGTCTAGAGATCAGAATGCCAAGTATGAGGGGGCATATGTATGTTCCCTTATGATCTCATCCTATTTATTGGATATTATTTACCACATTCTTTAACAGTCTTGTATTTTTCCAAACACCCTTCCTATGTAGTATGTCACCTTCTTGACCTTGTTTTCATCCCTCATCTATTACATGATAAACCCCAAGAAAACCTACCCAGAGCCCCTTATGCTTTAAACGCAGGGCATTCCATGATGGCATGGACCCTTTAAGGACAACTGTTGGGGAAATATATACCTATGTTTGAATGAAGAATTGCTTCAAAATTATGTTTTAAATAGGAATGCTGTAATTTAAGGAAACAGATAAAGTACTTTATTGAGCCCTCTTTGCTCCCTCAGGAAGCGTACATGTTGATCTGAATCTTCGGTCATGTCTTTCCTCATCTTTGGTTTGAACAAAGGAAGAGAGAGTTTTATATTTTTTCCCTTAAGTCAAATAAGTGATAATTAAAATAAAATCCTTCCTGACCAAGAAAAAACAGCATTTGGTAATACAACCGGGAATTTCAGCTATCAGCCATGGTCCCAATGATGCAAGAGTAAAATGTATACACCACGCAAGAATTATTTTATTGTATTTTTATTGTGTACCTAAGCCAAATGATCCAGAGGAAGGCGAAAAACTTGAGCGACAAGTAAAAAATTCCTTCCTGACCCTGAAAAACAACGATCGGTGTACAACCCTGGATCAGGGCTAATGACTATGTGTGATAATGCAAGTGTAAATAAACACCCCACACAAGAAAAGGTTTTAAAGTTTTCTTTAATTTCATTTTTAAAGTCAAAGCCAAATGATCCAGGGGAATGAAAAAAAACTTGTATAACAAGTAAAAAAAAAACCTTCCTGACGCTGAAAAAACAGTGATCGGCTGTACAGCCCTGGATCAGGGCTATTGACTTTAAAAATAATTCTGGGACATGCCTCCTATAGGCTTTTGAAGTATATCCAATCAGAAGTCTCCTAGATGCTTTTGAAATACCTGGAAAGAATACTCACTAGAGATAAAGGTGCGCTATTCTGGTTTTTTTTTTCTACCAGGTAGATTGTTTTATAAAAATTTTCTTTTTCGGTAGCCCATAGGTTAGGTGGGGTGGCTATTATTTTATTTCAACGTGGATTTGGATACATAGCGACCCAAAAGCCCAATGGGGACAAATAATTATATTATTAAAGGGATGCAGGCATTTGCTGGCCTGCAGCCTCATGGGGGCCAAAGCTCCTGTTATGATATATAGGTCACGTTAAGTTACTAGAGTGGTTTGCACTGATAGATCATGGCAAATGCAACTTCACTGCTGCTAGAATAACATGTACTTGATCTATAGGTTGGTCTGCGCAGGTCTTTTTAGATAATAGAGGTACCTAGCACTGATAATGTGTGTCATACGCAGCTTCATTGTTTTGGAGAAACTGGAGTCCCAGGCTTCATGGAAAGGTCCGAGTGTTGGGCAAGAAAAGTGTGGCTTCTATGCAGCTGCCACAGGTGGGCATCTGACAGGCAGGGCCGGCCTTAGGGGTGTGCGACCTGTGCGATCGCACAGGGCGCAACACCCCAGGGGGCGCCCGCCTGCCTAAAAAAAAAAAAAAAAAGTAAAAAAAAAAAGGTTTGTGGGTGGAGGGGGCGGAGCTCACCAGTGAGAGGTGTAGCTCCGCCCCAACCCTGCTTCACGGGGAGCCGCGGGCAGCATGAGAATGTGCTGCTCGCGCTCCCCACACACAGTGATTGTACAGGGTATTGGATTTCCGAAACCCTGCATAATCACTGTGAGGGGGAGAGAGAGAACAGATATGGGGAGGAGGAGAGAGAGAACAGATATGGGGAGGAGGGGGAGAGAGAGAACAGATAGGGGGAGAGAGAGAACAGATATGAGGAGGAGGGGGAGAGAGAGAACAGATATGAGGAGGAGGGGGAGAGAGAGAACAGATATGAGGAGGAGGGGGAGAGAGAGAACATATATTGGGAGGAGTGGGAGAGAGAACAGATATGGGGGGAGGGGGAGAGAGAACAGATATGGGGAAAGAGGGGGAGAGACAGACATAGCAAGGAAGTCCAAAGGAACAAACATGGGAAGGGAGAGACACATACATGGAGGGAGAGGAAAGAGACGAGGGGGGGGGGGGGCGCAACGGGGAAGGTCCGCACAGGGCGCCGGAACACTTAAGGCCGCCCTGCTGACAGGTATCAATTGTATGTTCACCCTCATTTTGTGTGGTTTTATTTCAGTTTTCTATCCCAAGTTACGTTGGAGCTTAAACCTCTCATGTATACATTAGGCAGCCAAGAGAGCAGAAGAGAGACTACATTTGAGAAAATTGTACTTTACAGTGAGCGCAGAAGATCCATGTTTGATAGAGAGTCTTTCGGAGAATGAGGTGGCATCAGGTTTACCATGAATGTTGTTTGTTAAGACAGATGTGTTTATGCTCCACTATCCTAGTTTACATGTTGGGGGAATGATATATAATAAATGCGCCTCATGCCATATGGTTGCAATCCCAAAATCCCAGTGGTCTCGAAAAAATTTAAAGCTAGTTATTTCTCGATTCCTATGCAAACCAGGAGGTGTGGTGGTAGAGCATTGGGAAATAGAGGGTGATAATGCTTGCCTTATGTGGAAGGATGGGATACACCTACATTTTATAGGCCTGGACATTTTTAATATGGGGCTCCAAGCAGGCATTGAACTTGTCTGAAGGGGGGAGGGGGCTTTGGGAGACACAGACTATGAGTGGCTTAAGACACAGCTGTCCACTAGGGTTTGTGGAAATTGTGGTAAACACTGCGCCTGATGGTCATAGGCCATGTATATTCAAAGGTATGTACAAAGTTTAACAGTATCCTGGTTCATGATTTTATTTAATAAAGTTGTGGCCAACGCCCTACACCGTATAGTTGTGTATGTGTCTTTATTAGAGTGGGTGTTGGCCTGTTAAGATCTGGATTATTCAAGTAGCTTTAAGAGAGATTAGGAATTTTTGGTTGTGCACTGATATTTCTATGCATTGTGTATAACTTTTGGTCACTTTAGCAGCACACTGAATAAAATACGTTGTTTTAAGGTTGTCCTCCCCATTCTCTTGTTTATGTAAGAATATTTGAATCCTAATTAGCTTTTGGCTGTATTGCCCATCCACCACAGGAGCTCTATACATTGTGTTCTAGTGTAGGACCCCCAATATTTCAGTTAACTCTGAATGAAATATGCTGTTTTAAGGTTATGTGGATAAGTGCAAGATTATACACCTTGGGGGTAAAAACCAAAACGCAGAATATAGAATATTTGTCCTAACCTCAACATCTGAGGAAAGGGATTTAGGGATAATAATTTCAGAGGATTTAAATGTAGGTAGACAATGTGATATAGATCAGCAGGGAATGCCAGCATAATCCTTGGTTGCATAGAGAGAGGTATTAGCAGTAGAAAGAGGGATGTGCTCATGCCATTGTACAGAGAACTGATGAGACCTCACTTGGAGTATTGTACGCAAAACTGGAGAACATATCTCCAGAAGGATATTGATACTTTGTAGAATGTTCAGAAAAGGGCTACTGAACTGGTTCATGGGTTGAAAGATAAAACTTACCAGGAAAGGTTCAAGCATCTTAACATGTATAGCTTGGAGGAAATATGTAACAGGGGGGATATTAAATAAACATTTAAATACATAAAGGGAATCAACACAGTAAAGGAGGAGAGTATATTTAAAAGAAGAAAAACTACCACAACTAGAGGACATAGTCTAAAATTAGAAGGGAAAACGATTTAAAAGTAATGTCAGGAAGTATTACTTTACTGAGAGGGTAGTGGATGTATGAAATAGCTTTCCAGTGGAAGAAGTGCTAGAGGTAAACACAATGATGGAGTTAAAGCAGAGTCTAGGACAGTTCATTGCGGCTGCTTCAGCGCTGACTGTTTAGTGGAGCAGTTTGAACGCTGAGCTGTTTGCAGTGAAGATGAACGCGGCCTCTTCACCACGGCAATGTAAGTGCTGACAGTAAAACCATACACCTCCTCAACCCCCCTAAAAGTGACTCTGAACCCCCATACTAAGCCCCCAACCAAAACACTAATACTAACACTACATTTTACATTGAAAACATTTTATGACTAAACATAGAAACATGGAATTTGTTGGCAGATAAGAACCATTTGTCCCTTCTAGCCTTTATATTGTGGAAAATACCATTTCAATGTGCTACATCTTAGTCATCATAAATATTTCAATACCTTAGATAATAAAGCTATATTTATTTTCATCAAATTGTAAGGTTCATGCTGCCACCCTTCACCACGCACCTCTGAAACCTGGTGCCAGACAGGTCCCGTGATTGGGACCTACTATCTCCCACATCCCCAGCAGTCGGGTCCCTCGCTCAGTGCGTTGGCTACCCAATTAAAGTCTTCCAGTATTGTGGTACCTGGCAAGGGCTGTCGCTTCTGCAACTGGGGCTCCACTACTGAATCACGGTATGTTCATATTGTGGTATTACAAAATACTCAAGCCACTACCATTGACCTCGCAGAAGTGATGGAAACCATCTCTGCTCTATCTCGGAAACTATCTACTCTGGCACAATCCATGCAGGATCTGTAAGCAGGACAATTGTATTTTAAACACCAGTTCCACGACTTGCAGACGTCACGCCACTTCTTCCCTACTGATGGGATGCCTCCACCTTCTAGTGTACCCACTTCTGAACCGGCTTCTGTGTCTGCACCTGAACCTAAGATTCCTTTGCCAGAACGATTCTCTGGTGACAGGAAGAGGTATCGTGCCTTTATGACTTTGTGCCAACTTTTGTTTTCATTGCAGCCCAGGACATATGCCTCAGATTATGTCAAGATACGGACAGTCATCTCCTTACTTCAGGGGGAACCACCAACCTGGGCACATCATCTCCTACATTCTCACCACCCCGCTTTGGACTCATGGGCTGCTTTCTGTCAGGAGATGGATGCCCTGTTTGATGACCCGCTCAGAACGGCTACTACTCAGTCCTCACTACATTCTTTAAGGCAAGGCCGGAGACCGGTGGAGGAGTATGTAACGGAATTTCGTAGTCTGCCGATCGATAGTACTTGGAATGAACCAGCGCTCTTGGATCAATTTCGTCAAGGATTAGCTGAGACACTTAAGGATGAACTCGCTTGTGGCGAAACCGGCCTCCCCACGTGTCCTTGGAGGGGGCTGCTTGCCTGCCTCTTGCCTTTGGACTATGGACCAGACTTTATGAGAATGTGTTAACCCAGATAGCTATGCCATGGAGCCCATTTGTGTAGTTAAAGACTTCGGCTCCATAGCAATTGAACTGTGTGAATAGGATCTGAGCGCTCTTCAGTAGTTTTGTGCGCTCAGATCCCAGCTATCTGGGGATATGTGAAATGTCTGTGTGTTATGTGAAAAGGTTACTTTATGTATTTTAAAGTGTTTTGTGTCTTTTTGCAACCATGTGCTTAATGGAGTCTTGGGTCTGTCCTGGGAGATAATTGAATTATTCTCCAGGATAGAAGACTCTGAAACTGGTTTGGGCCAGAAAGCCATGCTTCATTTAGTCACAAAGGACTTTCCCTTAACTTTTGAACCCCTGGTCTGATTCGTGCCATTTTTTAATATGTTGTTGTCCTGAATGGATTGATTGTGAAAATGTATGCTTTATGTTTGTGACATGTATATTTTAGAAGTTATAAATATTGTGTAAAAACTGTATTCCTCTGCCGGTGATAATGAGATTACCCATTGTGTTCAGTAATCATATCACATGCAGAGAGGAGGATTCTGTGTGGGAGTGTCTGTGTGTATTGTATGGATTGATTGGTTGTTTTGTAATGCCCTGTGGGCTGTACTATGTTTGTGGATTGGGAATAAAAGAGACTGTATGTGACAGTACAGCGAGTTCCTGTTTTAACCCTCAAAGTGAAGTGTCGTCTCATTATTGGGGGAAGGATTTATTGTATGCTGTTCCAGTTTGACTGCTAGGAGAGTAAACCTATTCGTATGGTTCCTATTCAACTGTCTACAGCATTCATATGCTTGGGAGAATTTATTTGTTTCTCCGGTTCAGTGATTGTGGTGTCTGCCAGAGTGCTTGGAGTCCTCAGGAAGCGCTAGGAGCATCCTTCAACGGAGGTACCCAGTCGGGGTGCCAGGCGATCCGTTACATTGGTGGCAGCGGTGGGATGGCGTCCTAGTGCGAGGTAAAGCAGCTCAGAGACACAGTTCGTTTGGAGTTACAAATTGAGGGCAACGCTAGCACACGTGCAGCGCCCCTGGGAGCAGAGGTATCCAGCGACTTGGAGCAGACAAGTATGGAATGCTCTGGCGATGATTGGATGGCCGAGGTGAGGCAGCGAGTGGCCCAGTATGGGGATGATTTACCCATGGAGGTACGCCGGGTGATCTGGAACCAGGTCACGGCCGAGCGAAACACAAGGCTGGCCCGAGAATTCCGTCTGGCGAAAGAGAGAGAGTATGCTCAGCGGAAGGAGTGTTACAGCAGCCGAGTAGAGGCTGCATCCGAGGAGGCTAGCCGTCTCCCCCTGAGGCGGCCGCAGGAACCCGAAGTAGGGGTCCTCATAGACTGGTCCTGTGAGGAACCACAACAGGCAGGTGGAGATGGGACCGGCCCAGATCCCCAGCAGCAGCCGGAGTTGCCAGGTGCGGAAGCAGTTGGTCCTTACTCGCAAATGTTGAGGGACCTCACAGACTGGTCCTGGGAAGACCCACAGATGGCAGGTGGAGATGGGATGGCGGTCTCTCTACCGGCCCTACAGGGATGCTGGGCGGTCGGCCCAGATCTCCAGCGGCAGTGTGAGTCCCAGGGAGCCGAAGGGGTCGTCCTTCCTACCCAGCGGCAGTGTGTACCCCAGGGAGCTGAAGGTGCCGTCCTTCCTCCCCAGCAGCAGTGTGTACCCCAGGAAGCAGAGACCGTCTGTCTCGCACCCCAGCCGCAGGACAAAATATTGAAAGGGGAGACAGTTGGTCCCCCTCTCCACCAGCAAAGAGAGGGTCAGGGAGAGGAGCAGGTTACCTCCTCTCCCCAGCGGCAGTCTACAGTTCAGAGAGAGGAGCTTGTTACACCCTCTCTCCAGCGGCAGCCTAACCCACCAAGGGGAGATGTTAAGCCCCACAACTATGCAGATGGGACTGTAGTCTCTGCACTTGCAGCACCAGGGGTAGGGACGGTCGGTCCTGTCCCCCAGCCACAGAGCAGTGTATCCAGAGGGGAGACAGTCGGTCTCCCCCTCCCACAACCAGGCTCCAACCAGGCTACTTCAGTGGTAGCGCTGGCACCCGGGCAGAGTACCTCTGGTCTCTGCCCACTCAGCAACCCACCAAGGCAGTCTACCAGCCCCCCGCACAGCCGTGGTGAGGCACCTGGACATGGACAAGTTGCTATTTTATCCAGGTGTAGTAACCAGTTATTGTGGGTGGGCTGTATTGCTGTTTGTGCTTCGTGGGTGGGTTGCTGGACTAACCAGGGCACTGACCGGCAGGAGGTCAGATACCCTGTTAGTCTGGATGGTAAAGGGGAGAAATGTGGCGAAACCGGCCTCCCCACGTGTCCTTGGAGGGGGCTGCTTGCCCGCCTCTTGCCTTTGGACTATGGACCAGACTTTATGAGAATGTGTTAACCCAGATAGCTATGCCATGGAGCCCATTTGTGTAGTTAAAGACTTCGGCTCCATAGCAATTGAACTGTGTGAATAGGATCTGAGCGCTCTTCAGTAGTTTTGTGCGCTCAGATCCCAGCTATCTGGGGATATGTGAAATGTCTGTGTGTTATGTGAAAAGGTTACTTTATGTATTTTAAAGTGTTTTGTGTCTTTTTGCAACCATGTGCTTAATGGAGTCTTGGGTCTGTCCTGGGAGATAATTGAATTATTCTCCAGGATAGAAGACTCTGAAACTGGTTTGGGCCAGAAAGCCATGCTTCATTTAGTCACAAAGGACTTTCCCTTAACTTTTGAACCCCTGGTCTGATTCGTGCCATTTTTTAATATGTTGTTGCCCTGAATGGATTGATTGTGAAAATGTATGCTTTATGTTTGTGACATGTATATTTTAGAAGTTATAAATATTGTGTAAAAACTGTATTCCTCTGCCGGTGATAATGAGATTACCCATTGTGTTCAGTAATCATATCACATGCAGAGAGGAGGATTCTGTGTGGGAGTGTCTGTGTGTATTGTATGGATTGATTGGTTGTTTTGTAATGCCCTGTGGGCTGTACTATGTTTGTGGATTGGGAATAAAAGAGACTGTATGTGACAGTACAGGGAGTTCCTGTTTTAACCCTCAAAGTGAAGTGTCGTCTCATTATTGGGGGAAGGATTTATTGTATGCTGTTCCAGTTTGACTGCTAGGAGAGTAAACCTATTCGTATGGTTCCTATTCAACTGTCTACAGCATTCATATGCTTGGGAGAATTTATTTGTTTCTCCGGTTCAGTGATTGTGGTGTCTGCCAGAGTGCTTGGAGTCCTCAGGAAGCGCTAGGAGCATCCTTCAACGGAGGTACCCAGTCGGGGTGCCAGGCGATCCGTTACATCGCTCGTATAGGCATACCATCTTCTCTCGACGCCCTCATCCATCTGGTCATACAATTGGATCAACGAAAAAGAAGAATGGAACGTGCCTCTGCTTTCACATCCCCACCTAGATGCTCTGTTGCTTTTTTTGAGCCTTCCAGTATTACTTCCACCACAGCCAACACTCCAGAAGAACCTATGCAATTAAGCCTTGCCAGAGGCCTTACTGAGGCTGAAAGGACCCATCACTGAGTCAATAATTTATGCCTCTACTGTGGTAAACCAGGCCATCTCATCCGTTCTCCTGCCGTCGACTACCTAGACCATGGGGAGGTAAGAATCTCAAATTCAACACTTGTCTCAGTTGTGCTATCATTTGGTTCCCCTCATCTGTCCCTTTCCTTATTTCTACAGTGTGCCACTGACTCTGCTACAGTCCAAGCGATCATCAATTCAGGAGCGAGCTGCTGCTTCCTCGATCACTCTATAGCAAAGCTCCTCCTCATCCCTATTCACAAAAAAACCCACTGCATATACAGGTGGGGAATGGTACTCCCCTCAACTATGGACCAGTTACTCTCGAGACTCTCCCCGCTTCAAGTTGTTATAGGCTTGTCTCATATGGAATCCCTTTGTTTTAATTTCGTGACCTCTCCTCTCTTTCCAGTTTTGGGATCCCAGTCAACACAACCCTTTCATTGACTGGGTAAAGGGTTCTCTCTCTTTTGTCTCTGACTATTGCCAGCACCATTAGCTGCTCCATCCCATCTGTTGACCTCCATGGACTCCTGCTCCACAGACACAGCTTCTGGTATTCCGGTCCCTTATGCTGATTATGCAGATGTGTTCAACAAAAAAGGCGCTGACCTCTTACCTCCGAGATGCCCATATGATTGTTCCATCGATCTACTACCTGGTTCCTCCATTCCTTTTGTAAGGATTTATCCATTGTCAGAACCTGAGTTACTCCACTTAAATACCTACAAAGACCGTGCATCGATTACAGAGAACTTAACGACATTACAGTAAAGAACGGTTACCCACTCCCACTTATTCCGGAACTCCTCAACCGGGTTAGATAGTACTTGGAATGAACCAGCGCTCTTGGATCAATTTCGTCAAGGATTAGCTGAGACACTTAAGGATGAACTCGCTCGAATAGGCATACCATCTTTTCTCGACGCCCTCATCCATCTGATCATACAATTGGATAGACGAAAATACTAAAATAGACTTGCGTGGAGAGTACAACCTAGTCTGGATCCGCAAGGGGGATGAGTGGAAAACAGCTTTTAGTACCAGATATGGACATTTTGAATACCTGGTAATGCCGTTCGGGTTGTGCAACACCCCAGCCACCTTTCAGCACTTTTTTTCAGCATGTTTTTAGGGACTTTTTGGATGTCTTTCTGGTGGTGTATTTAGATGATCTCCTTATCTTCTCCAAAAACCTCCAAGAGCATCGCACCCATGTACGTAAAGTACACTCACGTCTTCGCACTCACAAACTGTACGCCAAACTAGAGAAATGTTAATTTGAGAACACCCAGATTGAATTTCTCGGGTAATTGACTCTAGCACGTGCCCGCCGTAACTCTGTTGCTGTTCGCTATAGCGATGGGCAGTGGGGCGCACGTCTCACACGTCACAGGGGCGGGGCTATGGCCCTTTAAAACAGCAGCCCGCCCTATTCAAAATTGCTTGAGTATTCTCTCTAGCTTGTTACAGCGTTTGTTTGCTATTTACCTAATTTTTTGACTTGGCTTGTATTTTGGACCTTTCCTTCTTCTGGGCTCCCTGACCTGGCTTGCTTACTAACCTCCCTACTCTCTGTGCTCCCGACCAGGCTTGTTGTTTTGGATATCGTTCCTTCTCTGGCTCCCCTACCTGGACTCCTCCTGACTATCCTAGTACAGGCACCTGTGTTCCCTCTGCTCATCATCCAGGCACTCGTGCCTGTTGTCACTGTTGAGGCCTGTTAAAGTCTTCCAGTATTGTGGTACCTGGCAAGGGCTGTCGCTTCTGCAACTGGGGCTCCACTACATGAACCACGGTACGTTCATATTGTGGTATTATACAAATATTTGACAGTGTCTTACATACCACCAGATATATCAGACATTTATCAGAATCATTAGTTTGGAGTTAAAATATTTTAGTGGTGAGTTATTTATTAATCGCCAGTCCATCATGGTATTAGGCATTCAAATAAAATGTGTGAATGTCTGTGTATTAATGCTAGATGCTAGGAGTCACTTTGTTTTGCCATTATTACATGGAGTATAACTCCAACTTATTTTTGGTTGAATTATAGATAACTTATAAAATACTAGACAGAACAATTAAAAAACCTTTTAAATTAGTATACAATTAATGTGAATTAACGCACAGCATTATTGAGTAGATCCTAGTGGGTCCTAGCACGGGAATAAATTGGCATATGTTTTTTAAAGCAGTCATTCAGTCTCACTGCTTGCATCTGCTGATTTTTTTCGGGCCCGGTAGCCCCTCATTTTCACTAACCTATTCGTATGAATGGGGACTCTATTTCGGTTTATAGAATAGCAATAGCGTTACATTGTATTCTATAAACCGAAAGTCTATAAACCAAATGACTTTCGGTTTAAAGACTTTCGGTTTATAGGCAAACCTCGAACTTCATCACGGACATACAGTGAAATGTCTGGGTTCGGGTTCGTGGCACAGACACCGTAATGTCTGGTACGAACCCGAATAGTCCGGGTTCGCTCAACACTACTCATTTGGTATTTACCTTGAACATTTTGTGTGATGATAATTCCGCTTAATATTTGAAGATGGATAATAAACAGGTGTACTGGTTGTACTTGAAGGCTACATTTCCATAAACCCAGCTAAAATAACTGTTTATTACACCACCATAGTCCATTCAAATAAACTAAGTATCTATGGAAACAAATGCAAACAACAAAACTCCTACAATATAAATTGATAAATAATATTTTATTATCTCCAAATTCTGGTTTCAAATCAATACCAATATGTTTTATAGTTCTTGACTAACTGCTTCTTGTAACTACAAAAGATAAAAAAAACTAATTTACAACTTAGTGTAAATAATATATAATAATTTAAAGCAATGCTCCCCGTACTGCACTGCTGCACCCAAATTTGTACTCCTCAGGCACTCCAGAAAAACAAAACCAACATATGAAGGGAAGTGGTGAACAGGACAAATGTGTCTCCTGGGAGCTCTATCGGAAAAAGGCAAATAATGATAAAACTGAAATCTGAGACTACCCACATACTAAAAGGCATGGGTATTGGCTCACTAATATTGAGGTCTCCCAGACCTCAGATTTGGCGGTACAAAGCACAGATCCACATGCCACAAGCTGTGGCTGATCCCTTGAATGGATCTGACATGGATAAACTCACAAAACAAACCTGTTGACCTTACCCCAGCTGCCAAAGTGCATATATGACAATTATAAGCTGACTTGCAGGCTGTGTTGGATAATGAAACGGCAGCCTTATGTAATAAAAAAGTGAGGGGGCAGTGGAACACATGCAAAAATGAAATGAGACAGGAGAGAGACTAAAGAAATGAGATGGGAGAGAAACTACAGAAATGGGAGGGGAGAGGGGGAGAGAGATTACACACATGAAGGGAAGAGGAGAGAGACAGACATGAAGGGAGAGGAAAAGACAGATGGGCCCCCTGCCCTCGCGCCTCCTCTTGCCATCGAATATGACAGTATGTTTGTTAGCTGTATTTCCCTCCTCTGTGCAGGAGGGAAGACTGCATGGAGGAGACCTCCGGAGCAGCCAGGAGGTGAGTACCTGGGAACTGGGGGAGGAGGGGGATATATAAAGAACACATTAACATTGGCATATTATTAAAGAAAAGCTTAACTGTCGAATCTTAATGGGCATGTTGGCTGTGGCATTCGAATGGCACAATAATACTGGCATCTGAATGGCACAATAATACTGGCATCTTAATGGCACAATAATACTGGCATCTGAATGGCACTATAATACTGGCATCTTAAAGGGCAAATTGGCTGTGGCATCTAAAAGGCATAATACTGGCATCTGAATGGATCAATAGTACTGACATCTTAATGGGCAAATTGGCTGTGGCATCTGAATGGCACAATAATACTGGCATCTGAATGGCAAAATAATACCGGCATCTAAATGAGTAGTACCCCCCCCCCCCATGTATTATAGTGGGGGCATCGCTACTTACCCTGTCCCTCCCTGTATATTTTAGGGACTTTTTTATTCTTCATTTCAGCAGGACTATTTTCTGATTTTTTTTTTGTCTTTTTTTTCTCCGTCATTAAAGCAGTGGAGGGCCAGATCCTGGGAAGCCATCCATGATTGTCATACTGCCTCTGCATGGACATTGTGATCGGTAACCCCTACAAAGCTAAGCCATTAGCAAGTGAGCAGGTCTCTCTTGCATTTTTAATGTGTAAGTCATTGTTTATCAGATGCAATAAATGTGCTATGTTTCTATAATTTCTCTACACTGTATAGATCTCCTTCTACCCTCTAATGGGGGCATACATCCTTATGGGACTTATAGATTGGGGATATACTTTCAGATGGGACTCTTAAAATAGATTGCAGATTCTATATGTGAAGTTAGAAACATAGAAACATAAAGTTGGATGTTGTCTTTCTGTTTTTCATTTATTTATGAGGATGTGAAGAGTCTTTGGAAAGCACATAATAAACCAGATTCAATGATGCAAAATAACTCTCATTAATGTTTTTTAACTCAGTTTTTTCTATTGCAGTCTCTGGGTTTCAATGATATGAGATAAATTAACTCCGGTCATAGTTGCCAACATCAGCCATGTTTCCAGGGACACATATGTGTTCCATATGCTGCAGACAGAGCATGCAAAGTGCAGCCTGTCAGAATGTAGGATGGATATACACACAGACAGAATCCAATCAATTAATCATGGTAGGTCCTTTGAGATCTGCACCCTGATTAATTAATTGGATTGTGTCTGTGTGTAAATCGGTCCTACATACTGCCGGGCTGCACTTTGCATGGTCTGTCTGCAGCATGTGGAAAGAATATTTGTCCCTGAAAACATGGCCAATGTTGGCAACTATGTCCGGTTATTGAATAGACTCCATTTTGTTCTATTTCTGTTCTTTTCCATGTGACTAAAAAAAATCTTTTGTTTGAACTGTTTGCATTTTTTTTTTACGATCAGTGAGTAAACCTTTTTATTGTTTGATCTTGACAATATGATTTGCGGCATTGTAAAGCAACATATTTAAAGGGAATTGCATGACTGTGAGCAGTTATAAAATGTTACCTATTCAAAGAATATAATGTAGGCTTGTTCCTTTGCAGTATCCTTGTGACACTTAGGTCTTCCATGTTTTCTTAAACATCAAAAGCCCTCTATTTGATTCTATACTTCCATTTCCTGATTACATTTATGCCATGCAGGAGTCAGTTTTCCAAAAATCAGTGTAATGCAACTTAAGAGTGTATTAGTTATATTAAAATTTTTATTTAAAGCAGGGAAAATAAATCAACTTACATGGTGTCTAGATATTCATATGGAGAATAGTTCATATGTATTACATCAAAGGTCAAGGCAGAAAAAGTAGGAAATAGGGCATGCTCACTTCACCCTATAAAATGGTATATTCAAAGGCTTGTTGCAGTTATCTCTTTCACTCCTGCAAGATGAAAATTGACTCCTTCTCAATTGGTGGATTTTATGTTCCCATACATACATACGAGTTTCCATTTCCCCAAACTGCAGAACAAGAGAATATTGCAGAATCTTGTAATACTTTTTTTCTTGGTCTAACAGTATTTTGTAATGACTAGGTTAATCAAGTAAAAAGGATTTCTGTCCAACAAAACACACCGGTTACCAATAAAAAAAGTTAAATGATAAAATACTTGGAGACGTACTTGGGTCTAACATTCAACTTTGCCCAAAGAGCTTCTAGTTTCAACTGGACTTACTCTCCAGAAAGAAGTCAGACCATATTCTGCTAGTTCACATAATAGTGGGAGTTATGATTTATAATGCAAGGTACTAGGTGTAGTATGAGATTATGAGCTGAGGTAAAATAAAGACATGAATACAAAAAATATGCTGGATTGGGAAAAAAAGAGTATTCAAACAGAACTTGACATATAATAATATCTGGGCTCCATGTGTCTGAGTTAATTAATTCCATGCGACTTGATGGTTATAAAGTAAGGTCCGAGTGGTCACTCATGGTCTATGATTAATAGAGAAGCCACTATCTTAGTTACAGAGTATTAGGTGTGGATATCTAAATTGGATCTTTAGAACAATTCTTACTCATTCTCCTGAAGTGAATGGTAATGTTATGTGACAAATAGCGAACATTTTTTATTGATTGTAATAGATGAAGTCTTGCGTGTATATATATGTGTGGATTTTTGTGGATTTTTTTTTGTTAAAAAAACCCCTAAAGATTAAACCAGAAAAAAGCTTTTTTCTGGATACAGCGGTTAAAACAGGGACTAAAACAACAGGGAAGATAATTCACAGACAGAAATCTTAGGAGGGTGGTAAATAGTTAGGCTTGAGTAGCAGGGAGAGAGTGGGGAAAGGGGAGGGAGCCTGGGTGAGCATGTAAATTTAACAACCATGGTGAAACAAAAATAAATAAATCAAGAACTAGTTATAGGAAACTTTCCTAATGTGCTAAGTAATCCCTGTTAATCCAATCATAAAACTGTATAATTTTGGCTTCAAATAGCTTTCTTTCTTGGGTGTTTTTGAAACTTCTTCTCAGTATTTAGATTTTGAGGTAATACATGGAGTGACCTGTTTTGGTAAAGTGATGTCTTTACCATATTTTCTTTATGGTGGTTGATCTAATATATGTAAAGATTCATTCACTTGCTGGCAGGATTCGCAATGTAACACCCCATTGCACACTTGCTGCATTGTATCATATACAACATTTTGTGATGTGCAGAAGTATACTCCTTTACAATGAGGTTTGTTGCATGGTTTGGTTCCATTTGCTTCAGTAGCTAATTTTCGATTTACCAATTTTTGTTGTAACTTAGGTGGTTGTCTGAAGGCCAAGATGGGAGGTTCAGTGATTTCTTTTAACACCTCGTCCTCTGCTAGTATCAGCTGCAGATCGTTGATAATTTTGTGCATTTCTTCAAGGGCTGGATTGTGCAAGGCCAGTGGTATATTTCGATATTGTGCTGCCCTAGGCATGACTAAATCCGGGCACCTATCTCCCCCTTTGAAAAATTGTTCTATTTATCCACTTTTTTTATTTGAATTCCACTGTGTTGAAAAGAAGGATAAATAGAAAAATATTTTAAAAAAATACAGCATGGTATTAAACTTGGTACCCACTCCATTTCTCCTGCACTCCTTCATTATTACAAGAAAAAGTGGCACACTTCTAAATAGCTGAAGGAAAAATGTATACTTTCCAACTCTAAACTCTTTGAGAGGATCTTTCCTTCATATTCCCAATATATAAAAGAGAGAAAAAAAACATTAATGGTTCATTATATTTTCTCTCTTAGTGTGGATGAAGATAGTTAATGGAAGAGTCTTACCTACTCCTGGGCACTCCCTGATCAGGAATAAAGCTTGATGTTGATTAAACCTCTGCTCGACACATCCACAGCTCCCCTACTCCTTTGTGCTAGTGTGAACCACCGATATTGACTTGCAGTCCGATAAAAGAAGAAAACAGAAGATGGACAGAGAAGTTGAATAAACAGGTACTTTTAATATAATAATACTACAAATCCATTCTTACACTGAGGAAGGAAGGAGATCAGTATCGCAATAAACAGTCCTGTGAGAATGACAAGACCATTGCGTGCTAGTGTCCAGTCTCACTTCTGGTGCTGATACACAAATTTAAATCACGTTATCATTTGCAAATATACAAAAAAATATACAAATATACAAAAAAACACTCCTAATATTACTGTTATCACATTTATTTGAAGACTATACAAAAATCACTCCTATATAAAAACTACAAATGTAAAAAAATTATAGAATTTTTTTTATTTTAACGTAATACATAAAATACCTTTATTAAATATATCAAAAACACAGCTTATTAAAAATAAGACCAACCTAAAACAAAATGAAAACATGAGAGATAATATAATTTATAATCTATTAGCAGCCATCTAAGTAAAACTTATTTTTGCGCAGACCCGTACATAAGTCAAAGGAAATTGTATAACTCAGAGTCACCATTCAAACCATTTGACCTAGTTTGCAGTATGTGCTAAATTAGAGTCTATTTTCTGTACTAACATATTGTGCCTTTTTTATTTGGACCTTTTTTTTATACAGATAAATGAATAATTCAGAAGGATCACCCAGTGGTGTATCTTGATTTTGTGCTGCCCTAGGCAGACAAAATCCGGGCACCCCCCTACCCAAGCTGTACACCCACGTTACACACCTAAGACATGCCCCATCATTCAGACTCACATCAAGCTCATACTCCCATCACACACACACTCCCATCACACTCAGTCACACACTCCTACTCCCATCACACTCAGTCACACACTCCGACTCCCATCACACACTGTGACTCCCATCACACGCAGTCACACACACTGTCTCCCATCACACACACTCCTACTCCCATCACACTCAGTCACACACTCCTACTCCCATCACACTCAGTCACACACACTGTCTCCCTTCACACACACTCTGACTCCCATCATACTCAGTCACACACACTGTCTCCCATCACACACACTCTGACTTCCATCACACTCAGTCACACACACTGTCTCCCATCACACACACTCTGACTCCCATCACACTCAGTCACACACACACACACACACACACACTGTCTCCCATCAGCACTTACCTTTCCCTGGTGGCTAGTGGCAGGCAGCATGGTCCCTCCATGCTGCCTGTTCGGCTTCCCGGCAATTGTGCCGACAAGCCACGTGAACGGGCGCGCGTATGACGTCAGCGCGCCCGTCACGTGACTGTCGGCACTTCCGTGTCGGCACAATGCACGGGGAGCCGAACAGGCAGCACAGAGGTTTCTCTGTGCTGCCTGTTCGGCTCCCCGTGCAGCCTGGCAGGCAGAGCGTTGGTGAGGGGGGATCTTCCGATCCCTTCTCACCTCCGTCTCTGCCTGCAAGCGCGGTCTTTTTTTTTTAAAGGGCCGCGTTTTTTTTTTTACATTTTCTTTTCAGTGCTGGGGGGCGCTGCCGCCCCCCAAAATTTGCCGCCCTAGGCATCCGCCTAGGATGCCTCGCGGTGAATACAGCACTGGGATCACCACTGTTGACCTGGACCAGTACTCCCTGAAAATATTCTCAGTGATGTCCTCAAGAGGAGGTTCTGCAAAACTGGATATTCAGTGCATAAGGAACATCCTGCTAGAGGTATGAATAAGTATAAAGTAGTTCATTTCAAATAGGAAAAAACACTTTTTTCCCCTAATAGGTGATGTTGGGTTAGTTTATTATGATTCATACCTTATCTCAGGCTATGAGTAGTGCTGTGCTGGTTAGTGTCATCAGAGAGTGGATATTGGACTTACATTTGACAGGTGGCCAGAAATTGGTAAAGTTCAGACCTAAACCTATACACAGTCCAGGCCTCAAAAACCTCATCTTTCAGTCTTTTTTCCCAGTGATGTACTTAAAAAAGACATTCTCATGAGGAACACTTTATAAAGAAATGTCTTATTCAGTGGATCATATAAATATGAAAAATACACTAATAGTGTAACACAATTAAAACACTGACGTAACCACAGTGATGGGTAGGTAATGCACTCACAAACAGATGTAAAAACATGGCTCTCTGGATTATAGCTAAAATCCATATGATGCTTTAATCTTTAAAAGGAATCTGTAAAAAGAATGAAAAGAGCCATGGGCAGAACCAGAAAAAACGAATGCTGGACCCCCGCTAGAGAAACTCTTACAAGGTTCAGAGAAAATGGAATGGCCGCCGCCAGAGGACAAGAGCTGGTGAAGTCTAATGACAGCTGGATATAGCAGCAGCAAAGCCCAGTCAGAAAATTTTCCATACATGACCTTAACATCAAAATACCAATAGGAAATGTTAAAAACACCCAAGAAAGATAAACATTTGAAACCAAAATGATACATTTTTATGATGGCAAAAACAGAGGTTTTGAGGTGGATTGGAGTTTCTTAGCAAATTATCAAAGCTTTCTATAACTTGCTTATAATCTAGCTTTCTTGTGTCTCCCAAGGGTGGTTACATTTACATTCTCATCCTGGCTTTCTCTCTCCTTCCTTCCCACTATCTGCTATATCTGCATTCTATGCTTCTCAAGCCTGACTCTTTGCACCCTTTCTTTGCTTTCTGTGAATTCTCTTCCCTGCTGTTTAACCCTTGTACCAGGACATGTACTTGTTAGATTTACCCTGTGTGTTTTTGTATTGTTGGTCCGAAATTCTTTTGACTTGCTAAAGGGAGGATTACCAAAAGCTGGTCATTTTAAAATATTGTTAGTCCAATAAAAAGGTATAACAAGATTCAGCAAATACTGTTATTTTACATCTACATCACTGGACTAATATGGCTTCAAAGTGCAATAAAGATAAAAATGGAAACATCAATATGAGGCAGATCAACTATTTACAATCAGCAGGACCAAAAAGATGCCAATGTGTTGCTTGTTCACAGTGCTGAGGGACATGGGGGCTTTCATGTATGTATAATAAATGTATGTAAAAAATAAAATCATTTTGAACAAGAATGGAAGGGGACTGCTCCTTAGGGAAACCATGGAATAAAGGATAACTGATAATATTCATCCTACCAACCTCTTTTTAGCATATATACATACATTATGGCATGTTTACATATAAAAAACAAAGCCTATTTATTTAAAAGATACTATCCTACACTTTTGGGTTTATTTTCTCTTTTCATGGTTACATTTAGGAAATTAAACTAGTGCCTCACTCACCTCACCATCCTAACTGCTCTGATTTGCTCAAAGTAATAATGTTGCATTTTAAAAACAGAAGTTGTTTTGTTCTGCTCTTATACAAAACATATTTTTTTACCATTAAGCAGCGGTACAAAGGGTCAGTTCAATCTCTGGTTACGTGTTATTATATCACATACTGATGAGACTCTGTATCTATGTTCTGATAACACAAACATGGGCAGCACAATAAATGTATCATTCTTATCATGAACCTAAGAAAACCAAGAGTATTCACTGTATTCTTACGTATATGAGAATGTGAACATTCACCTCTCACTGATACAATGTTATTGGTACATAGATATCAAGTAACATTTTAAAATTGTTTTTGATTCTTCACTTTTCTTTTTATATGTGAAACATGTTTGTTCTAATCATTGGTAAAAAAAAAAGAAAAAAAAAAGGCTAAAATGACCTAAACAAACAATTCCATTTAGTAATACAAAAACACAAAGAAGCTGTGAAAAATAACACTGGCATATTAATGGGCAGGCTAATAGTGGCATAGAAATGGGCAAATTGGCTGTGGCATATTAATAGACATACTGGTTGTGGAATATTAATGGGCACACTGGCAGTGGCATGTTAATGGGTATACTGGTTGTAGCATATCAATGGGCATACTCAATGTGGCATATTAAATTGCATACTAACACTGGCATATTAATGGGCAGGCTAATAGTGGCTTATTAATGGGCAGGCTAATAGTGGCTTATTAATGGGAAAAATAATACTGGCATATTAATTAGCAGGCTAATAGCAGCTTACTAGTGGACAAAGTGACTATGGCATGTAATTTGGTAGCTGAATGTGGCTCGTTTTAATTGACAAATTGATGCTGTGGCATGTTCTGTGGGGCAAAATAACATGTGCTATGCCACAAAGTGAGTGACACTGTGGAATGTGATGTAGGGCAAATTGACACTGTGGCATCCCCAATCATGTGGGTGCACTATGAGTATAAGCCAAGTGCCGTGGGTGCAATATAGGTGCATGACAAGTTCTGTGGGTACTGTATGGTTCTGTGTTAAGTCCTTTATGATTAAAAACAAGACATGTAATTTTTCAATAATATTTTTATTACAAATAAAAATAGTTGAATACATTAAGAAAATAGTGGGGAAGGAAGAGACATACATGGTTAGAGGGACAAAGAAACAGTCATAGGAGGTAGAGGAGAGAGACTGACATGGAAAGGAAGAGGAGAGAGACAGACATGGAAAGGAAGAGGAGAGAGACTGACATGGAAAGGAAGAGAAGAGAGACTTACATGGGAAGGAAGAGGAGAGAGACGTACATGGGAAGGAAGAGGAGAGAGACAGACATGAGAAGGAAGAGGAGAGAGACAGACATGGGAAGGAAGAGGCAAGAGACAGACATGGGAAGGAAGAGGAGAGAGAATGATGGACATGGGAAGAGAGAGGAGTCAGAGACATGGGAAGGAATGGGGGAGAGACTGGCGTGGATATAGAGGAAAGACAGACAGACATGGGGAGAGGAAAAGACAGATGGACATGTGCAGTGCAACTCCCAAGATTAGACTCTGGATCCGCCCCTGCCCTGCACTCCAGCGTCAACCGAGGATTGCAAATACAGGGAGGATTTGCTGTGGTCTGTGAGACTGTGTCCTCACATGCGGAAAGCCCAGGTGATGTCTAACTCTTCATTGATGAGAAAGAGAAGTGGAGTGAGAATGGAGAGAGGAGTAGTCCGGAGCAGCACACCCTGCTGAGCCCTTGATTTTACTCCCATTTCAAAAGGTAGCCCTTGAGGGCCTTATTTACACCAGTGTGCTTGTTTGAATTTTTTTGATTTTTTTGTGTTATATTCTGTTTTATGTTTTTTTTTATGTATGAAAGTGACATCATTATCTGAAGAACAGCTTAAGTATATTATTTTAGCATTTGTGTCACGTGTGATTTCACATTTTGTACTATGTAGTTGTGAACACAGCGCACCCTCTGTTTATTCCATGCACTTTCTGTATTTGTTTTAGAGGGGTTAGGAGATGAACTCCAATTTCAAAGTGAAGCTGTTCACTTTCTCCACAAAAGTGTTTTCTTTTGCTTAGCACTGATTTTCTTTTCAAGTGCCTCATGTTTCCACTGTTGGTGACATGCACATAGCAGGTAAAGAAGAAGCTGTTTCGATGGCCAGTAGAAATGTTGACTTGGTGAAAGCCGATGATTTGCTAACAGATCTTGTGTTTCCTGTGCAGGCCATGGGGCTTTATCATCACATGATGCTAGGGGTTAAAGGGCCACAACTGCAGATGGTAGTAGGAAATTGAGAGGACAGTGTTAATACATATCAATTGACATACATAACAAATCAATGAATGCACAATACTAACAACCATGTACATCTGTGTCAATTTCACCCTCATCTTTATTGCTGGTCTCGGGCCCCATGACCTGCATTAGATTCTCCTCAAAATCAAGCAGGTCAGATGCTCTGGAGTGGATGACAGCCACTAGTGCCCCTGGCGGCAGTGGCTCCCTTGGATGGCTTCCTCTTCACCTGTCTCTATGTCCTAGTTTCTAGAATATAATAGAAGAACATTGCTATTGGTACATTATCAATGCTTATCGGTGCGTGTTATACAATTTACACATACATCTATCTATATCTAAATATATACATATCTATTTACATGTGTCAGTGTGTCAACACAGATGTTCAGTTATACCAATACCCAGACATTGATACATACTGCACTTTGTACTACAACTCCCATGGCCCTAAGCTATTTGCAACATTCATGTGTACATGTTATTCCTGCAATGTGCTGCTTGCCCATCCCCTCTCCAGCTAACATGCTCAGAATAGCTACAGGTGTCTACACATCCCCTTCCAGTTTCCATTTTGTGGCAGCCACTTTAATATGTGCAGCCACATGCAACATTCCCTATGTGTATAGTCCTAGTTATCGTTGACACAGCTAATACATGTATTACATGAACTGCAAGTGTGTGAGTTCAGTGTGTAGTGAAACATAACATGCTGCCTGTGGTGTATAAGTGTTTTAAATGTACTTATCTTTTCTTCACCTCCTCCTCATACCTGTTATTCACACCAACTGTGTTGACTGCATCCACCACCTCCTGTCAAAGCTCATTATTCCTCTTCTGGCGTGTCCTCTTTGCTGCTGTTCCTTTTACCCAGTTTTAATTCTGGCACAGCATCCAAACCAATGTCTGGTTCTTGTCTGCGGGCAAAGGTGACATGTGACCCTAAGTGTAACCATGCCTCCTTGTGCAGGCTCATCCTGGCTGTATCCAGGGATTTCTGTATCCTTCCTGCTTTACTTTCTTGTTTATTTATGCTTATTCCTGCCTTGCCCTGTAGTCCTGTCCGTGCCCTGTAGTCCTGTCCGTGCCCTGCATTCCTGTTATGTTTTCTTTCTGCCTGTCCTTATTTTTCTTTCCAGGTTTTCTTATTCCCTCTGCCTTGTCAGTTTACTATTTAAACCACACCCTTTTCTGTTCAGTCCTTAGTAGTGCAGTCTACAGGTATTTCCTCTATGTCTATTCCATGTATGTCTTTTAGATTTTATTATTTGTTTTTGCTTTGCGAATATTATGTCTTCGTTAGGGACTTGCCTAATGTGGGGTACCTTGACGTGGTTGGAAAGCTCACAACGAATTGGCCAATTGGTGAACCAAACCCCCACCTTTACCATCTTTAGTGTTAGCCTAGTTCCTGTATTTATGTTCCTTTGTATAATTTTCTTGTGTACCTTTACCCTGTGTCTTGTATTACCGTATTTGCTTGATTATAAGACGAGGTTTTTTTCAGAGCAAATGCGGTCAGATTATAAGACATGGATCCAGGTCCCCAGCAGAGCTGCAGGGGACCTGGATCCCCCTCTCTAGCAGCAGGGGATGTCTGCGCAACGAGCCCAGACTCCCCTGCTTCCGCCCGGCACGACCGCCGGGGCTTCTGTGAAGAAGCCGGGTACTTCCGCTTTCGTCACAGAAGTCCCGGCGAGCGTGCCGGGCGGCAGCAGGGGAGGTCTGCGCTCATCGCGCAGACTTCCTCTGCTGCCCCGCTTGCCACCAGGGTAAATCGGGCAGCTGGGGGATGTCTGCAAGTAAGTAAGTAGGAGGGAGGGGGCAGAGAGACAGGGGGAGGGAGGGTGGGGGGCAGAGAGACAGGGAGTGAGGGAGGGGGGCAGAGAGACAGGGGGGAGAGACAGAGGAAGGGGGGCAGAGAGAAACATGTGGGGGGGAAGAGACACATACAAAACCACAAACTTAAAAACAGTACTAGCCTAGAACTCTTAGAAGTTAATGGTTAGGGTTTGGTAATACCAAATGCCCATGATATAATAAGTTTGCCAACCACATCAAGGCAATAAGGCAAATTCCTAGCACTAACCCTGCCTACATAAAGATAAAAATATACTTAAACAAGAAACAGACACCAAAACATACCAATAGCATGACAGACTGAAGAATGAAATAAACAACAAATGGACAGGGCACATTTATTTAGTAGCAGTGAAACAAATCAGGAGAAAACTAGGAAAAATAGGAATGGAACAGAATAAGAGGACAGGGTAAGAAAGCAAGCAAAAACTACAATAAAGTGTAAACAGAGGAAGCCCTCTGGCAGGGCACGGGACAGGGAAGCCCTCTGGCAGGTCACAGTACAGGGAAGTCCTTAGGCAGGGCACCCAACTTCAAAAGAAACATAACAAATGAAGCAAGAAAGAAAACATGAACAACTGGATATAGCAGGCACACAACTGATAATGTTACAGTTCTCATGTGCTGCAAAACTCTGCTGGTACCTTTTAGACCTTGACCTCTGCCCTCTTCTTATACCAGTGTCATGGTCCCCCCTGCCCTAGCTTGCCATGGTTTTTAAATTTTCTTTCTAGTTTTGTAGTTGCTGGCTGCAAAAATTGATATACAATGGTTGTCTAGACATGTGTTTAGTATTGTTACACACATTCCTTGACAGTGATTGGCTTTCAGTTGACTGCATCAATAATTTGTATTTATTTAACCTTGGCCTATTTCCTATGGGAGATTTGGTTTATTTCAGTTAGATTTCTGGTGATTTTCTGTATTTCTCCACTATTTTTTGAATGTGGGAAACCTCCAATATTATATTATAGGGCATTTGAGGCTACCACTTTGTTTTGGTACCTTTCGGCTGATTTCGTTGTCGGAACATAATGGTGTGGGATCGCCTATGATTTTCAAATTGTAGATGTATTTGACGGCATAACAGGACTACCTGAGTAGCTTGAACTCCTCCCACCAATATGCTCCAAAGACTTCAGGGTAGACCCTTAAAAATTTAATTTTAGTAGACCCTAAAAAACTTAATTTTTGTTACTACACTAAGGAACAAAAACTAGCATCAGTTAAGAGTATTTTCTCAAAGGACAACAAAATAAAACCATTCAATTATTTTAAATGAACAAGTTGATTGCATTTAACAGCAGAAACACTGCAAGCTATAAAAAGGCAAACCAATCCAGAGTATTTAGTTTAATTTAAACTATTAAAAGCCCTGAAGGGCAGCATAAGGAAGGTGTAGGTGGGTGTGGCTTCAGGTCAATCTAAACTGACTGGTTCAATTTCTCATATTTGAATTGCATGCAATTTATGGTCTCCCCTTCTTAGAGGTGGAAACATCACTTTTGCAGTTGTTGCACTCCATCAGAATCTACAGGTAAACATAGGTGAGATACCCATATACATCTTTTTTAGTCATAGCCAGAAAGGTCACAAAAAGAATCCAGCAATACATCCTCCACTGTCATGTACCGCCACTATCCATTTTTATATTTCAACACCTTAAAGGTTATCCTTAGACTGACTGTTCAATGGCCTGTACTAACTGTATTCTCTCTCTATGGAGGTGGATTGTGCATTTAAATGGAGGTTACACATTCTAAGATTGCACTTTTGACAAAACAAAGAAATTGTTTTATACATATCGATATATAGCAACAATTTTATTATATATTCTTGAATTTTTCAGTAAAGACAGGGTTCTTAAGTGAAAAAAATGTGGGATCAGTAACTGTATGCTGAAAACATTAATATGTTAGAATCCCTTTTGCAAATAATAGTAGAAAAGAAACAGAACTGGTAAGGGTGTTTCTATTCCGTGAGACATAGCTTGACAAGAAATCACAGCTTGACAATTGAAGAACTGAAACATAGAGCAGCTTTTTATTGTTGTGTTTCTATGGTAAGAAATAATTATTGCTCAATATATGGTTTATTGCAATGATTGTCAAGGATAACAGATAAGGCTATGACGTACAAATATGTACAAATTTACCATAGGGAATACCTTTATTGCCTCTCCCATTATAACTTAGGCAAGGCTGTTAATATGTTACCTAAGTTCCTTTAACATTGCACACATCTCCTTAAGTAACTGTAGTCAAGTCTCCGTTATCTTTTAAGAAAAAGGTTGTAATCATTGTGGGTGAAGTCTAGTCTCTTCCTTGTAATTAAAACCAGTTCATACTTGTCTAAAAAATGGGTATATGTCAGAAAAGTGTAATTTAAACATTATTTTCCTCTCACAGACAAAATCATCTAAATATATTGTGACAATATTAATTTGTAGTATCAAACTTGTAAATTGGCATTTCTAAAATTGTATGTTGCAAAGAACTGAAAAAATATTAAAATGATAAAAATGAATCATGGATTTTCATCTCCACTGCTATCCCCATGATATTATATTAGCAAATCACAAATAATTAAAGTAATTGTAACATGGATAGATGTTAGTTTTGAAACACTTCTGAACACTTCATAATCAATATTCCAAAAGACCCTATTATGTCTTAGGTACTGATCCCCCAATGAAATGTCTGTATGTAATGTGTGTGCATGCATGATTAGAATGGTTGTAACAGAGAATAAGAAGAGAAAATGGTTGGCTACAAATTCTATTTATTTTTCCAAAATTAATTCCTATGTAATATATTCTGACAAATTTCATATTTTGATTTTATAATAAATCCAAAATATTTTCTGAATGAAATATTGGCATACAATTGCAGACAAGTTAGTTTTGGATACTGTTAATTGAGAGTTTAATCAAGCACAATGTCCCACTTTTGAATGTTGCTCTCTAGGAAGCATCTATCACACATCAACCCATGTGCAGACTCATCCAGATTGTGTCCAGTAAATTCCTGTTTTTTTCTTTCTTTGCTTACCTGCATATTTTTTTTTGGAAACATGGAGTACTTTTATTAGTCCCCCGTTCCCGGTCTTATAGCTAGGATAGCCTTGTGTCTATCCCACGCATGCTTAAAATCCTTGACTGTGATTACCTCTACCACTTCTGCTGGAAGGCTATTCCATACATCCACTACCCTCTCAGTAAAGTAATACTTCCTGATATTACTTTTAAATCGTTGCCCCTCTAATTTAAAACGTCACAACGTCCCTTAACCTGTCACCTAATGAATGGTTGACTGGCTCGCTGACAGTCAATGAAAACTGAGGTTCCTTCCCTGGTCCTTGTATTCCTGTATCTCTGTATTGGTGTGTTGCATTAAAGCCCTGTAATGGGCTTCCCTGAGTGCTGAAGTCCTGTGATGGGGCTGCCCGTAGTCCTGATATCCTGTAATGGGGATGTCTGGTCCTGAGCCCTGTTAGTGGGATATCTGGAGATCTTTCTTAGTACCCTGTTAGAATTTATCCTGAACCCTGTTAAAGGGTTTCCCTGTCCCATGCTTCCTTGTTCCTATGTTCTCCTGTTCTAATTCTGGGTTCCTTGCTTTTTGTTGTTTTGTTCTTATCCATTCTGGGGTTTTCATGTTTCCTTACTGCTTTTCTCTGCCCCACCCGTTTGTTCCGATTCTTCAAACTTCCAATTTGTGTAGTCCTGTTACAAGTATGTTATATGTTTTGGTGTCTGTGTTCATGTTAATAGATTCAGATTCTAGATTCAGTTATTAATTTAGTTATTTAGTTCCACTTCCTATTCCATTCTAACCACTAATGATTCTTTATTGACTATTCTTGGATCAAAATGGGAGGCAACTTCAAAAAAAGGCATCTAAAGAAATGGTGTGATAGACGAGGAATGTCAAAGGTAAAACTTACTTCTTGATACATTTGTTTTCTTATATATGTAATTTAAGAATTCCACCAGGGATTAGTTAAATTGAAAGTCACATTCAGTGGACGTGATGAATATATCCTTTTGATTGTAACATAATAGGGTCACAAGTGTTACCCTGCCTGCGTGTAATACATAATAATACATAATCTAAGCAATAACTGATGACCTTAGTGTCTTGCAGTCTTTTATAGTACATATTTCCTCTACACTGACAACAATTAAAAATTTTACCACATGTCCCTGAATGATCCTTCAGGACATATTGTGCAAAGTCTAACTTTGTCTAGAGCAACTCCCAAGATTCATGGCGGGGCGATAATGCTTCATTAGTAAATTTTCTGGTTTATCTAAATAATAACCCTTATAATTTGAAATTTACTCATAAAAGTTCTCCAACTTCTATAGATTTTTTAGATTTGGAGATATATATCAAGGACAATCTTATTCAAACTAAGACCTTTAGGAAACCAGTGGATTGCAATGGCTATATTCCATCTGACCACCATATTCCCTGGTTGAAGAATATTCCCTATGGCCAATTCAGGTGTGTCAAACGTAACTGCTCAGAAGGACCAATACTTGATACACAACTGGCCCTAATGGAACAACAATTTAGGGAGAAAGGTTACAAGTCACAGCTCCTAAAAACTGCTCGTGATAGACTACAAAAACTATCACGAGATGACATTTTGTCCACAAGGCCACAAAACAACCAAGAATTAACATCCAATAATGACATATTATTCATTACCGAATATAGTGATCAATCTCTTATCATTAAAAATATAATCAAAAAACATTGGAGTGTACTAAAGGGCGATCCTATACTTAGAGATATCATCACTCCCAGCCCTAAAGTAGCATTCTCCAGAGCACCCAATTTGCAACTTATGTTAGCACCAACTGATAATAAACAAACTCTTAGTACCTCCAACACGTTTAATTTGTCTCCAGGATTTTATAAGTGTGGCAAATGTATGGGTTGTAAGAACAACTTAAATATACCCAAACACCAGACCACCTTTTATAATACTTTGAATCAAAGATCTTTCAAGATAAAACAGGTTCTAACCTGTAGAACTAAGGGAGTTATCTACTGTGCTAGTTGTCCCTGTCAAAAATTATACATAGGTAGAACCTTAAGATCTTTAAGTGTTAGAATGTCATAACATCTTAGGAACATTACTGCAGGTCTAACTACTAATGGCCTGTCTAACCATTTTTTTTTTTTTATAATCTTTTTCTTTATTGAATTAGAGGGGTCGCAATAGTGATCACTAGTCGGATTAAATTTGAATTAATACTAGAAGAAAGAGACAAAACGGGGAGATATATAATATTGATCTGCAAGCTAAATGACCGTTTATACACCTTGGTCAATATATATGCCCCCAATATATTTACACAATCATTTTATGAGAAACTCTTTAAAAGAGTCGACCAACTTAAAAAGGGCACATTAATCATGGGAGGGGACATGAATTCTATACTAGATGAAAAATTGGATAGAAACACTATAAAGGGAAAAAATAATTCATGTTATATTAAGACCAAAGCAAAAATCTTACAAGAAATTCTTTTTAAGTACGACCTAAATGACATCTGGCGGGTTTATCATCCGAGAGAAAGAGACTATTCCTTTTATTCCAACGTCCACCGAACATATTCTCGAATCGACTTTTTTCTGACTAACTCCTCCTCTCTAAAGAAGGTAATAAACACTGGGATAGGCCAAATTACCTGGTCTGATCACGCCCCGGTTAGCCTCACTATTAAAAACAACCCAGAATACAATTTAAATTATCAATGGAGGTTAGATGAAACACTCCTATTGAAGGAAGAGGATAAAAAGCATATCAGAGACCTGATCGTTGATTATACCACTTATAACGACAATGGTCAGGTCTCCGACCAGATGCTGTGGGCTTCGTTTAAATGTGCTATACGGGGATACCTAATACAATTACATGCTAGGAAGAAAAGAGATAAGGGTGCCTCCCTATCAGATCTACATATTGAGTTAGCCCGATTGGAATGTTGTAACAAAATTTACCCTACGGAAGGAAACTGTATGAAAATAAGGAACATAAGAGAGAAGATTAAGAAAACCTTAGAAGAACAGGTTAATAGTATGTTATTGTCTTCAAAACAGAGATGGTACAATAGTAACGATAAAACCGGCAAATTGCTTACTAAAAAAATTAACCATAGTACCATAAATCAAAAGATAAAAAAGATTGTAGAAACAGATAAAATCCATCTATCTCCACAAGAAATCGGCGAAACGTTCGCAAGATACTATGAGTCATTGTATAATCTCAAAGAAGAAAACTTTACATCCTTAGAGCTGAACGCTTTTTTGAAAAAAATTAATCTACCCCAATTATCTAAAGATAATCTGGCGAGTCTAAATAGAAAGATCAGCGATGAAGAAATAAAGAAAGTAATTATTAACCTCGAAAATGGCAAAACGCCGGGCCCCGATGGGTATACAGCTTTATTTTTTAAGTCATTCGAGCCAGAAATAACCCCCCTTCTTGGCTCAATGTATGAAGAAGTAAGTAAAACCGGAAAAATTCTGCCAGAACTACTGAAAGCAACAGTCTCCCCTATACTGAAACCGGACAAAGATCCAAACTTTGTTAGTAATTACCGTCCAATCTCTTTAATAAATATCGACATTAAAATTCTTTCTAAAATATTGGCCGACCGATTAAAAAAGGTTATACCTGAGCTGATCCACTTAGATCAGTCAGGATTTATAACAGCCAGATCTGGTGGGGACAATGTAAGGAAACTATTAAATTTAATCTCATCTGTAAACAATATTAAAACTCCAAGTATCTTTATTGCCGTCGATGCCGAAAAGGCATTCGACAGAGTCAACTGGCGATATATGTCTGGAGTTCTGTCCGCTTTCGGTATAGAGGGGATGGTTAAAGTACTGATTATGTCCATGTACTCAGAACCTATGGCTAAGATCCACGGTAATGGACTTAACTCAAGGTGGTTTCCAATAAAAAACGGCACCAGGCAGGGTTGCCCAATGTCGCCCCTCCTCTACAATCTTATTATGGAACCCTTTGCCTCATATATCAGACAAACAAAAACAATTCATGGGATAGAATGTGGAAAACATCACCAAAAAATCCTGCTCTATGCAGATAATGTAATAATGACTCTTTCCCATCCTGAATACTCTGTACCAGAACTACTACGATGTGTTGAGGAATTTAGCTACTTCTCAAATTATAAGATTAATCTTTCAAAGACCCAGATTATTTGTAAAAATCTTTCTCAGAATCAAGATATATTTCTCAAAAACAAATATTACTTTAATTGGTCAAACGATATAATAAGATATCTGGGCATCGGTATTAAATTCGACTTAACAACTATAGTAGAATACAACTACCTTGGACTATATAAAGAGCTGGAGGCCAAGATTAAATCTTGGAAAAAAATCCAAATCTCATGGATGGGAAGAATCAACCTGATCAGGGCGTATTTGCTCCCTAGACTGGAATATTTTTTTCGTACCATCCCCCTTAGAGTCCCTAGGAAATATCTATCCATGTTTCATAAGTTGTTTGTTATATATGTTTGGGCAGGTAAAAAACCAAGAATTCAATTCCGCATAATGTCAAAACCAATGGCCCTAGGTGGTTTGTCCTTCCCTAACATATATCACATTCACGATTCAATAATGTTTTCCCACTATCTTTTATGGGGCGAGGTAGAATCAAAGAATAAAAGCTGGTATCAATATGAAAGAAAATTATGTGGAGACATGGACCCGTTCCTTCTCTTCTGGCTGGATAACCAAAAATTTGGCACCCTAAAAATCTCAAATCCGGTAATACAAAATGTGTTTCTTTCCATAGCCCCAATTAAATCAAAATTTTTTAAGGAATTACAGATAACCCCCCAGGCACCAATAAATACCCTGAAGTTCTTTTTAGTAGATCTAAATTTAGATAATTGGCATGGATCGAACCTAAAAAAGATTGGGGATCTATTTTGTAATTTAGATCTTTTCCCATTCTCGATACTGCAACAAAAATATAACCTACCAGGGAACGAATTGTACACTTATATGCGAATAAAAAACTTTCTCAAAAAAATCCAACTCAAATTAGAGTCACCGTTAGTCAAAATCCTGTACGGTTCCCACAAAAAAATATCTTCTCAAATTTTTAAAGCACTACAAGAATTAGAACATGAGGAAGATAAACTGGACACAATAATAAAATGGGAAAGGGATTTGAGTAAAACCTACCCAATACAATCTTGGAATAAAGCAGTCGATCTAGTTATAAAATCAATACATTGTATTTCTTTACAGGAGCTTTACATGAAACTATTACATAGATGGTATTGGGTACCGTTGAGATTGGCAAAATATCAAACTGATACATCCCCACTTTGTTGGAGATGCAATAATGAAATTGGTAATATAAAGCATATCTGGTGGTATTGTCCAAAACTAGATGGAGTTCGCTCTGCCTTATCTAAAGTTTTGTTAGATCTGCTTCTGGATTTGGGAAATTTAACCTCAGAAAAATTTCTCTTCCATCTGGACCTGCCCGAGCTAAACAATTTCTCCAAAAAATTAGTAGTACACGTCCTAATGGCAACCAAGATGTGTATCTCACGATACTGGAGGAAAACCGAGATTCCTTCTGAGTCAGAGATCCGATTCCAAATCCAGTATCAATGCAATATGGAAAAGTTTTTTTTATCTGGAGAATATGTCTCTTCCCTCTTATTTTAAAATCTGGAACCCTGTTATTTCACTCAGTATAGTATCCTAATTATTATAAACAAAATTGGGAGTCGCTCATCCTGGACATAGCTGGAGCCCATGAGGGTTTTCCCCGTCCTCCCCCTAGGGGCCCAATTAAATCTGTTGGCCCTTAGGCCCCTTGCCCCCCCCCCCCCCGCCCTGCACGCCTATGTGTCAGTATGTGTTAGTTTGTGAATGAGGATGTATGTGATTTCAGCTAGACTGTATTTGCCAATATTGATAATACAATGACTTTCCAATTTTTTGAATATATGCAATACAACGAAATCTTGTCTCTAAAATGTGGCGATAGCCAGTTGAGCCCAATATGACCCAGATGACTAATAGAGAAGAAAAGGAATCTGTATAGGCTTTTATTCAATTAAACTCTAATGCCAATTATACTACTCATAGTAAGCCGGGGAAAATATAGCAACCAATTTAGACACTTTATATTAAGAAGTCATATATATATCTATTATTGTTACCAGTTTTATTCTTTTTTTCTTTGTTATTAATACCATTTAATTTACACTGTGTTGACCTGAATATTACATTTTACCATTATCTAATCACTGGGCCATAAGTACCTCGCTGGACTCGACCAACAATAGAGCAAATTTATAGAACTCTTAAGTTATTGTATGCACAACCTTTCTTACATATTTGTTTGTCCATGAAAACAACGGCATTGTAATCTGCGTTATATCACATGTCTATGTTGTCTTTCGTATTAGTCTTTTTTGTATAATAAGGATAACAGAATAAAACAATATATATCATAAAAAAAAAAAAAAGAGAAAAGAAAAAAAAAAAAGGAATTATAAAAGACAATAACAAACACCAAAGACATAAACGAACATATCACGTCACATTATACGCGTCATAATTTTCCTTAAATACATTGACAAACATTAGCAAACATGCCGTATAACCCAGTATAAGTAGCGTACGCATAACGTACAGGCATAAAACAAAGAAAAAGACAAGAAAAGAAAAGAAGAAGAGAAAAGAGGAAGAAAGAAGAAGAGAGAAAAAAAAAAAAAGCATGTAAGCCTATTTCATGATACAGCCTATTAATATCGCATAGTATTTAAAGTAAAAGAAAGGGTGGAAAGTTAGTTTCCATACTTCCCTCGCTTTCTCATTCCCCTTCCTCCCCCTCTCCCTATATTATCCATTCCTTTATTGCACTAGGAACATATTTACAAACGGCCGCATACTGGACATACACCCCTAAGTACATAATTAAATACTGAGTTTTACATTCTTATTGTCAAGTATTGCTAATGGTATGATCAGTGTAAACTAAACTAAAACACCACTCATACAGAAACATACATTAAAGACATTTTACCTTGGGTCCAAAGTACAGGTTGGGGGGTCAGGTGCACAACTTCGTATCTATCTATGCAAATGCTAGGTGCTCAAACTGTCCCCAATTTGCTTCCAATTATTTATCCACTGCCTATACTTTGTTGCTGTATTCCCTGAAATATCCCTCGACCAGCTTAAATCCATTTCCATTCTCATCTGATATAGCAACTGTTCTTCCATCTGGGCTACTATCAAAGGTAAGCTTGATTTCCAATTCCTATGAAGTGTAATTTGTTTACATTGGAAAATATAGAGAGATATATGTGTATATATATATAAATGTATTGTTTCACACATATGCCCATATATATAGGTATGTGTACATATATGTTCCCCCTTTTTTGTATGTTTTTCATGAATAGTATTATACCATCATATTCTAATGACACATGCACAGTTTCTTTGAGTCTGTTCACATCTAAAATATACAGTCTCATCAATTAAGGATATATTCATCTTTGATCCAATTAGTTAATTATTCTTATGTTCATTTTATTTATTCCATTTTATTATGCCTTTTTGCAGCCCAATTACAATTGTTATTATTGTCAATATTGTTTTTTTTTTATTACTATTGTGATATATTTAGTCATGTAACATTGTATTTGCCACAACAGCTGCTAATTAATCAATTACCCAATCCACTTAGACGTGATTTATAGGTGTGTGTATATAAAGCACCCTTCTAAGCAACTCTCATCACCCCTGATGAAGTAACGTGTTGGTTACGAAACGCGTAGGGTGGGAGTTGCTTTTTTGTTTCTACGGATCCTTTCACTTCTGACTCAGCCTTTTCAATCAGTCTCCCGACATCTGCGGAGTTTACACAGCCGGCTCTTTATATCAGAAGCTCCGTCTCTGTCGGTGAGACAAGCCAAGTTGTGCAAGTCCATGTTTTAACTATATGTGGTTTTTAACCATTTTCCTGCCGATCTGCTCATTTTATCCTGTAAGACTATGAAGATGTGCTGATCGTTTAACACTTTCAAAGACTTCACTTCCGGATTTTTCTGTTATTGCAGCGTCCTATTTGCTACATGTGTGGTTTAATTTTGATACACGCATTTTTTCGCATTTTTCACGCATTAATTTTTCACACGCATCACAGATTCTACTTCAGTACTGTTTGCACTTTACGTGGTATCTGTTTGAATATTTGTAATTTTATGTGATTTATTGATATCTTGCCAGCTTCTATTATTATTATTCTGGCTGTTTATTTTTCACATTCACTTTTGTATAATTTTATACCATCTATATTTTTATATTATATATTTATTGATTTTTTCATATCACCATTTTTTATTTTTTATGCTCTTTATTGATTTTTGTTAGCCTGGGAGTGTATTATTGTGGTCATTGGGCTAGTCCCTGTTGCTCATTTCTTTTTCCCAAGATTCATGTTTGGCCTTGTCTTGGCTAAACAAAAATGTCAGATTCATATCTCATATAAGACCCAACCGACAACAACCGTGGCACACAAAGCAAACATGGTACCTCCAAAAATGTACTCACATGGCTGAGCTGGCGTTTTAGGAACTCGCTGCAAGGAGTATTTTCTTCACTATAAGTTCATGCTGTCCTCCTACAACTCTGCTCTCACTCAGTCCAAGCAACACTATTTCTCTACCTTAATATCCACCCTCTCATCAAATCCCAAATGTCTCTTCTCAACGTTTAATGCTCTCCTCTGCTCCCCTGCTCCTCCGCCCTGCTCCACTCTTACGGCCCAAGACCTTGCCTCTTATTTCAAAAATAAAGTTGAGGCTATCAGGTTTAACTGAACATTCCACGACCTGCCCTAACTACCTCGCTCCCATCCCCCAAACCCACTCTGAATATCTTCTCCCCTGTAGCTGAGAAAGAGGTAGATGATCTGCTCTCCTGCTCAAGATCTCCTACGTGCGCAAGATCTCCTACGTGTGCTAGATCCCATCCTGACTCACCTTCTATACCCTCTTCTTTGTCCATCTCTAACCCATCTCATCAACCTCTCTCTGTCCTCTGGAATAGTACCGTCACCCTTCAAGAAAGCCCAAGTAAAACCTGTCTTGAAAAAATCTTCCCTAGACCCCACACTTCCATCAAACTACTGTCCTATATCCCTTCTCCCCTTTGTGTCCAAGTTGCTGGAGAAAACTGTGCACTCACGACTAACAGACTTTCTGACTGCTTACGACCTACTTGACGCTTTTCAGCCTGGCTTTACACCCTTACACTCTACTGAAACAGCCCTCACTAGAGTATCAAATGACCTGCTCTCTGCCAAATCTAAAGGCCAGTTCTCAGTGATGATCCTCTTACATCTCTCTGCTGCCTTTGACACCATTGATCACCATGAAGGGACATTGAACACTTTTCTCAGTGCAGAGATCACCAAAATCCCAGTGCACTTGCTTGTGAGCTCTCACCTTGACTGGACAGCAATATATCAAAAACACAGCTGCCAGACTCATCTTTCTTGCTCATCGGTCTGATTCGGCGTCTCTTCTCTGCAACACATTCTGCTGGCTCCCCATCTGCTCAAGGATAAAATTTAAAATTCTATCTTTTAACCTACAAAGCCCTCCTCTCCTCAGCCCCTCCGTACATTGACTCACTTGTGAATCAATACCTCCCTGCATGACCTTTGTGCTCCTCAATGGGACTAAAGCTCTCCTCTAACCTCATCACTTCTTCCCACTCGTGCCTCCAAGACTTCGCCCAAGCTGCCCCCTCTCTCTAGAACTCCCTTCTGCAGAGCATCCAGCTCTCTCCCTCCTTTTCAAACTTTAAAAAGTCCCTCAAAACTCATCTCTTTAAAGAAGCTCTACCTCATGTTCCAGTCTGTTCTAGTTTGTCTAACTTAGTATGCTCTGCATCCAGCACTACGTAAATTGTTGGCGCTATATAAATAAATGTTAATGTAATGTAATAACTGATTAAGCAAGCTTCCTCACCCAGTAGATGCTATTTATGGTTCTCCTTTGGCATTTTAAATTTAAACCTTGACTGATTTGGAAGCCAGTGGAGGGGCTTACAAAGCAAAGCTGCAGATGTGCAGGGATTAGTGATGAAAATAATACGAGAAGAGATATTAAGGGAGTGTACTAAGGTTTTACATTTGTTTTAATTGTAGGTATCAGGATATGGTCAGTATTGAGAGATGTAAGAGGACAAATGCAAAAAGGACTTCAAAACAACAGGCCTAAATAGTTGAAGAAAAAAAGTTTTTTTATCAAGTGAATTCACTGATCCAAATTAGTTTTTACCGAACAGAAAACCTTATGGAACTGTGTGATGTGTAAATTGCTAGATATGATTTTAGACAGTGTTATATATAATTTGTACTAATAAACATATTGTTTTCTGGTCTTTTTGGGGTCTTGTTGCCAGGGAAATACTCAGCAATAAAAGTTATTAAAGTCACATTTTCTCTCTTTATTGTAAGATATGTCCAATTACAGGATCACAATTACAATTGTGATCCTGTTAAAGTATGCATTGGTATTTTGGCTTTTTATGGATGAATTATGGATGGCTGGAGATAAATTTCAGCATATTGGCTTGCTAACATAATTGAGCATGCAACCACCAAGACATAAACCCTTTATGTAGATTAAAAAAAACTGATAGTTAATAACACAATTTCAATCTATGGCTTTTTCATCTCCATAGTTGCACTTTGCCCTGTTATTTATAACAGTCATTATTTAGATTATCACATCGTTCTTGCTCAACTTAGTCACTCTCTCTTTGGCCATCCTGAAACTAGATTATGTATTGGTTGGGACAAATAGCTGCAATGTAAACAAATTATCACTGCATAAAAAGAAATGCAAAAACATAGCAGCTAACACACTAAATACATAGGCAATGCTAACAAAGGTTAAGGTTTCAGCTACATTTACATTATATTATAACAGTTATTCTAAATGAAAGTGTAATGTATATAAGGCTTTCAATACATTCAATATAAATATAATTGTTAAATAGTGAATAGTGTTTGCATTAATTTTGTGATATAAGATTATTTCACAATTTCATAGTGATTTTATTATAATGTTTTTTCAAAATTCTGCCAGTTTGACAGATATTGCTGCAAAGGCGAGGCTTTATAAATAAACTACCCACTGTCCACCTATTTTTAGACAGATTATATATACTTATATAATTAAAAAAAAGTTAATGTAATCATCTTAAGCATTAATAAAACCTTGTTTATTAACTCTCTCAAATATATATATACAGAGATATATAAAGCTTGAAGTAGACAAAACGTTAAATATTAGTCACTTATGTTTCAGAATATATTTATATATACATCATAATAACTAGATATGTTATTACCATCTACCAAATATCTGTTACACTTAAAGAATGTTTGATGAATTCAAGAAACTGATGGCATGCATAAGACTTGACTCATAACTGAATAAAACATATTTAATATTAAATTGATTACTTTTGCTTGAATAATCTATTAAAATCCTTTTATGTGAATGGGAAAAGTTAAAACAAACCATGATTTTAAATCTATAATAAAACAGATTAATGGCAACAGTAGTGTAGGAATGTATGTGTTATTTCATATATGCCCACTGTGCATTTTACCATGTCTAAATCAATAAACAAACATTTTATGGCAAGAGGGGAATTATTAGAACAAATAGATACAAAGCATGGGGATTTAAAGTTTATTAATTCATCTATATTTGTATGTTTGATTATACAACTATTATTCTTTATTACTTGAATATACTTGTAAAAATACAATATATTTGTTTAAACAGTACTCTTGTAAATTTATAATTGTTGTTTACCTAGCATGGTCTCATCTTCCAGAGAGAATTTGACAACATTAGAAAAAGGTCAACATGATAATATACATATAAATATATATATGTATATAAATAGGAGTTCCTCAAAAACATTATACAAATAACAATCAAAAATCACAGTTATAACAAGTTAATTGTGTGTTACAAAATAATTAAACAATCAAAGTCTCCTGGTTGAAAACAATCAGACAGAGTATATACGCTATCTCTGTATTTTGTTTCAGATCAATATATGTATTTTTGTTTCAGCTCAATCAGTTGTGAGTTATGAAGAAAATGGTATGTTTTTGTAAAATTCTAAGAAAACAAACATTGATAAGGTATCTTTTTAGTAATATTTTAACAGTAGATTTATAAAATATGTTTTTTTTTAAATTTGAATAAACCCATGCAACATATTATCTATATTTTGTTAAAATTGGAATAAAACATTATAACCTTTGACAATTAAAATGTGGCTGCAGATTTATACAAATAAAAAATGATATCCACTAACGTTTTAGTTAGCAAATTACCTCATGAGAGATACAATAAAATTAAGTTTGTTACATTATCCATTTAACAAAAAAGTGATCATAGAAAATGAGGAGAATAAAAAAAACACATCTTGATCTATAATTTACATTTTTGGATTTTTCATAAATAACACATGTAATTGCCTGTAACAATAAAGGATTTGCCAGCCTGAAAGTATATCTATACATGCCATTTTTCAGACTTAGAAGTTTTGGGGTACAGGCAATTCGATGATAATAAAACAGCAATAAGTGCAAAATGGCACACTGGGTCTTTACATTAGTATTTAGTGTTCTCTATTATTCTGATTGTAAAAAATAATAATTGAGAATTATCATTAATCTTATTTGTATGAGTAAGCATTAAGACTCCATTACGATGTATGCCATTTGTACAATGTAATTGTTATTATCAATTATTTTTGCATGTTCCTATATACACAAAACATTTAAATATATAACAAACATTACATTATACCCCCCAACATTACATTATAATAACTTTATAATTTATATTTAATGCAAATGGAATCTGATGGAATCCTCCTGCTGATCATTGCACTTATATATATCAAGATGTATTATTATATATAGCTACCATAGTGTAAATAAATACATGAAATGTATGTATCCTAAATAATCCCGATGATAGACCACCACAAATAAGAGCCTCACCCTCAAATATGAGCCACCATAACAAAAAAATATGTAATTTATAATGTATGATCAGTTGCATTATGAAAAATGTTCATGTCAATAAATTAATCTTGTCAATAAAGTTTTTATTGTTGAAATGCAGTTTTGATGTAGTAAATGTATAGAACACTTAGAGATCAAAACTTACACATGTTTTTTCTTTCAAAAATTCTATTCTTATTTAACATGAACAGCAGGGAAACCTAAAAAAGCCCCAGAAGCTGTGACACCAAAACCACGTTAATTGAATACCACACATGTAAACGACTACAGTGAGTTTGGATTGAAAAAAAGCAAAGAAAAGCAAATTAGATAACTCATAAAAGTACAAACTCTCTAAGTGCAATCTGTATCACCATGAGAACCAAAGCACCTCAAACATACAGTTTGCAAAGATAATCATTTACACCTTCCATAAACATATCTTTATGACCACCTCCTCCCAGTAATAATGAATTTAAGCTCTTGGAGTTTGCCATTTCATTTCTTAGCTGCAAGTAAAACCTTCGGATTCATCATGCTGTGTATATGACACTGGAGCAGCAGAAAATCCAACCATGGGGAACTGTTGGAAATTTGTGTGGTTTTTCTATTTGTTTAATTTATTTATTTTAAACAGTGAAGGGTGAGTACTGACCTTAATTGTTTGATTATGTTTTTTTTTTCTTTTTTTTTTAATACACACATTCATTTTAAAATATAATTGGTTATTGTTAAAGTGTGTAGTGTTATTTTTGAATTCATGTTTATTTAAGGATCTACTTAATAAATAATTTCATGGAATTGAAATAGGAATTTTAAATGATAGGCTAATGCAGTCGAAAAATTATCCAATGCAGCCGAATGGTTGATTTTTTTCCAACTCGGCTACTTTGGCACTAAGTTCCTGTCTCAATTCTCTGCAATTCTCTCGTTATTGAGTATACCTTTTAGTCTTAGTTTGGAGTTTGTTTTGTATACCATTTGAAATGAGATTCCCTAGAAGAAGGAACCTGATATTACATTTCAAAGCATATATATGTGGCTGAAAATTACAATGTCAATGCAGTAATGACTGCTATTAATGTTAGTATTAATGATGATATAAATGTTAGTTATCACAATTGTTCCAGTAACAGTTTGTTTTTTTCAGACATTTTCTCAAGCCGGTGAGGGATTGTACTACCATCTAGAGTAGTAGACTAGACTGTACAGTTACTAGATGCAATCCCTTAAATTAAAGTTTAACAGTTACAGTCGATATTTGACAGACCCTCATATAGGTCTTAAAAATAGGTATATTAAACCTTTCCATGACATGTCTTTTTTGCTTTGTATATGGTTACTTCATGCCAAAAAAATTATTAACACTGGTTACTTTACACCATTTGGTATCAGGAGAACTTTAAAATGAATAATGCTTAGTAACAAATATAGCTACTTTCTTAAATTTAATTATAGACATTTTTAAAAATGTGTGGGCAATGTTTCTCAACCTCATTCAGATAAATACTGTCTTAATAGCTCCCAACAAATGTAATGTAATTGTATTCTAGTACACTGCACAATGGCCAATCAATAAGGAGGGTCAGATTCAAATGAGCATACAATCCATTAAATTGATAACAAAAACAAAATAACTATCTATTTATTCTATACTATGTGCATTGCAGTTTTGTGTACTGCATTGCCCTATGATGCACAGACAGCCAATGGCTAAATGACCATCATGGGCAATGATGTTCACAACAGCTTCACTGCCAAAGGTCAAGAGGTATCCTCAAACAAAAAAAAAACAAAAAACACTTTCAGCGGCTTACATGTGTAATGTGTAATTCCCTGATTCTGCAGTATAATATAGTGAGCAGACCAGCAGTTTGGACCTGTGCACAGTTTAGAATCTGTGTTTTAAGAAGCTGTCTCTCTTTGATTCCCATAATAATGTGAAGTATCAGTGAACCTTATGAGATAGCTCAGAGTTGCAGGTTCAATTCCCAGTGACGTCAAGTCAGTCTGCACCCCTTCAGAGGTTAATAAAATGATTACCATTTGGTTGGGTAATAGGAACACCCCCATGATATTGGGCAATATTAACACTCCTAGGATGTCCTTGGAAATGTACTCTTCCTGGTTAAAGTCCAAGTGACTCACATCACATCATGTAAAATAAAATCAGCTTTATCTGTGAGCACTTAAAATCTTGATGCGCTTGCTGTGCATTTGTAATCTGCAACCATTGCAAATTTCTTAGTAGGTCAAAAATGAAAGATGGACTTAGGTGTGGTGCTGAAGTTTATACTTTCAACCTTCTGTAATACTGAGTGCGTTGGAATGTGTTTCACACCCATTGAGACTAACAGGGCTAATAGATAACTACTATGAGATCAGAAAACACCTTGGTGTCTTCTCTATGTATGTTTGCAATGGTTAAACTATGGAAAACACTGGTTCCCAAAATGCTAAATACCAACAGTTTATGTGTTTATGTGTTTATGTTTACATATACCAACATATGTGTTTCACTATTTAAGATCACTATTTAAGATCTGCATCATGTAATAAAGACCAGACACATCAGTTGACAAAGATGATAGTTTTTCAAATTAAAGTTCATTTTACAATATTATAAGAGCAGGACTGGGACAAAGAAAAGTGGATCACTTTTTGACTGTACCATAAATTAGCACCCAATGTGTATTTTAGTATAACATATATGTTGAAGAATTTTTACTTGTCCAATGTAGGTTAGCACTATAGTTATAGATCTGAACATTTTTCATTCATGCTAGAATGTAATTAAAAAATAAATGCAAGTATATACTGCGCCTCTATGGATCAGAAGCAGCATCTGGGAAGAGCTTCAGACATCTAGCGTTCACCAAGGAGCGTAACACTACATGAAACCTGAGGACGTATATATACGTCCATGCTTTTCAGGACGTATATATATATATATATATATATATATGTCCATATGCGTTAAGGGGTTAATTAAACTGACTTTTTTGTTTCTAAATCTTCGACAACCTTTACCATAATTCACCATTATTTGAAAATGAGAATATGTTTAACAGTTAAATATTTGCAAGAATAATACTTGTAATCAGGGTGGCCACCTGGACTGTAAAGCTGGTAAAAAATTGGTATTGTGGAGGCAATAGCATGGCCAGTGTTTTTTTAAAGAAAAGTTGGCAATCCTTCATGTAATAGGACTGGAATTATGCTGCAATCCCTGCTGATGACAAATGTGAACTTCATCTTGCTGTTTCATTACATGATTGATTGTTGTTATCAAATCTCTTTAAGGGGATATCACTAATTGTTTTTCATTACCCAATACTAGATTATCTAAACATTTGGCATAAACTAAAGTTCAGTCAAGTTGTCATTATGCCTTGACCTCAGCGAAGAAATGTATTACTGAACGAATACAAATAATGTAACTTATTGAGCACTCTTTTTTCAAAATAGCTCTAACAGGGGGCGGACATGTTGTTTGGAATCTTGGGTCAGATTGGTCACATCTTCCTTCATCTGGACCCATGTGTATGAAAAACTGCCCCAAGAATCTAAATTACATGTCTGCTGCCTGAATGAGCTATACACAATAGTACAAAGTACTTTATTTGTGTTCTTTCATTAAAGCATTTCTATTGAAAAATGCCTTCACTTAATGCCACCTTTCAATTAAACAGAACATATGTTTTGGCTACAGTTGCCCTTTAAGGAAAACAATAACTTAAACTTTTGCATTTAATTGATTCTGTACACTTTGTAATCAGATTATTTTACATTAAAAAAGGGCACATTTCAGGCTGAATATACCAGCAATGTCAATTTGTTATTTTTATTAGAATTAATACAAATGAGTAGCAATCCGAGTAAACAATGCAAATAACATGAAATTAAGATTTTTCTTATGAATTATTGCACCGACTAAAAAATGTATAACTGGCAATGTGAGGACTTATACTTTTAAAAATATTGTCTTGAAAAAAATTAAAGTAAAATATCTTTTCCCTTTTTTTTCACAGAGTAAATGAAAAGGATTTAAGAACAGTTCAAAACCAAGAGACAGGTATACAATTATTAGTTTTCATGCTAATTTGTCAACATGTTAAAATGGATATCTACATATATTTAACATCGAAATGGCAATATCTTTTTTTTATTTATAATTCTTTATTAATTTTCTCATAAATAATAAACAAAATATACGTTTTTTGAGACATTTATATATAGTACATTCATTCTTGCGATAAAACAAAAAAGTACTAATTACTATCCAACATTGCTGATTCTTGGAGATTCTTGGATATTTCATAACCTTATGACCTTAAAATCCTAGTATCACCTTCTATATGAGGAAAGGGTAGACACTCTGTTACCTTTACCTCCTCCCCACAGGCCAAAGTTGATCCCCCCCCCAAAAAAAAAAAAGAGGAGGAGGAGAGAGGGAAAGAAAAAGAAAAGAGAGAGTACACACGTCACTTCAAATCTTATGTGCTATCTATCTAGCACAGAGCAAATATGGGTTATGATGGCATATGGAATAGTGTCATCGGTTTAGTTGTTTCTACTACTTTCATTTATCGGTCTCCTTATGCATTATAATGTATTGTATAATGGCAATATCTTTTTGTCGTTATGATATGACTTATCTTTGTACCACCAAAAGAAAATGCTGAATATGGAGCATTGTTTACATGGATGGTGCAGTAGCTGATTGATATGGTTTCTGATGTTTATTTCTTTACATTGTGGAGATGTATTAATAAATTGTGAATTTCATCTTTTATAGAGGAGATTATTGTTATTCCTACTGGATTAAACTTTGTAATGAAATTCATAAAATTATTTACAACAAAAATTCATTAACAAAACTTAAATTACTGCAGGTTGAGTATCCTTTATCCAGAAATCCAATATCCAAAAAGATCCGTTATCCAAAAATTCCACTCACCTGTCAGAATGCAAGCAGACACCAGTGTATTCAGTGTCCACACTCCTTAAGTTTCTATTTAGCCTTTCCATGCATGCTCAGATTCCCCCACTCTCACAAAGGGTAATACAATAGCACATGCACAGGCCTAATGCGCCAATGGCAGGTTCCCAATGATACCTCACATCACAGGTTCATCACAGTAAAACTGATTAATTTGCTCTATACAGTATTTGTATTGATATTACTGTATTTCACGAGTGCTGAGAGGCTTTAACCACTTAGTGACAAGACATTTTCACCTTGAATTTCCCTTGGTGACAATGGCTGTTTTGACATTTCTGGGGTGTTTGTGTTTAGCTGTCATTTTATTATTTCTCACATACAGTACCCACACAAATTAAATGTCGTTTTTATCGTCATAAGAAGGGCTTTCATTAGATACCATTATTATCATAATTTCTTATAATTTACTACAAAAAAAATCATAAAATATGATGAAAAATTTAAAAACCCCACTTTTTCTAACTTTGACCTAAAATATAATTTACACAAATAAAATCATTAAAAAAAACCCCATCTAAATATTTTTTAAATGTTGTCCCGAGTTAAAAAATATGCATGTTTCCATATTTTTCGGTATTTTTTTGCGAGTTATGGGGCAAAAACCAAAAATAGTGTTTTTTTCCTATATTGACCTTTTGACCCCAACCCGAACCCAAAATTTAACCCTAACACTAAATTTAACCCCAACTCTAATCCTTATTATATCCCTTAATATGTTTTAATTTTAATTTAATTTTAACACTATCCCTTATGCTAAAAATTATTTTATTTTAACCCTATAGGCTAATCTATCTATATAACCAGTTTTTAATTAATTAAATATTTCTTTTAAATGTTTCCATTGCTATGCTACTTAACTACCACTAGGGGCAGTCAAGTAGCATATTCAGAGCGACGGAAGTGAAGTTACTTTCACTTCCGCAGCTCAGACCGGCAGAGGGCTTAGCCATATTGACGGAGCACATGCTCCGTGGGGCGATCGTGGGTGCTCCAGAATATAAATTTTGGTGCTGGCTATTGCCTCGACATCGAGGCAAAAGATCAGCACTGTTAAAGCGGTTTTCCTGATCGTTGATTTCATAAACCACTTGATTCACCGCAGGACGTGCCAGGCATGTCCTTTGTCGTTAAGTGAGTTTCTCCCAGGACTTGCCTGACACGTCCTTTGTCGCGAAGGGGTTAATATATCTTATTGGTGAAAATGATCTGTTATCAAAAATTATCCGTTATCAAAAATACTTCTGGTCCCAAGCATTTTGGGTAAGGGATACTCCTATATTTCAATCCTAAATCAAATATTAATTATTTAACTCAAGGTGATTACAAATATTTTCACTGGATTACTCACAAATTATTTTAGTGAGCAATAAAAAGAAAATCTGTCAAAACTACTGTATATCTCTCCCTATTTTTTTTTATTTATTGCAGACTATTTAACTGCTTCTATTCTCCCACATTTAGCAGAAAGCAGAGAATCACACTGATAATTCAGTCATAACTCAGCTATGACTAATAACATTTCAACATGACTCTGATTTTGGCACACAATTATCCACCGTGGAATTTTTCAATATAATAGGTTGGAATAATAAACCAATTTAATTGAATTGACTCTGGTAAACATTAAACTGTCTCTGTTATCTAAACCAGTATTATCAAGGAGATGTGTTGCAGATAATATGATGCCATTAAGGAATGTTTACTGAAAAACTCACAGGGCCTGTTTTACTACACAAATCCATATTTTGATTATTCTCCACACCCATACTTTCTGATTTCCAATAAGGCAAAACATAAACGGAGACACTCCTAATTTCATCTCGAAGCCAAAGCAAAATTTGAAAATGTTTAATAAAAAGGGAGAAAGATTATTCCTAATTTTTGAAAGTACATATCTTAGATGCTTAAGATTATTTTCCAAAGCAAGGACAAATATTTTTGTTTTTTTCATTAAAAGTTTGGGTGATTGTATAGCCAAAATAGGTCTGGTGCTCCAACTTAAATATAAAATAACTCCAGACAATAAAATTTTATTAAATTATATATATATATATATATATATATATATATATACATATATATATATATATATATATAGTTTAAATATCTTCACTATACTCATTCTTATGAGGTTAGAATCTTCTACTGATTCTCCCAACAGATCTACAGCTATGCTTGGCAGATCAGACAGTTTTTCCCTGGACACATTTAAATTGTATTTGCTCCACACCAGAACCATTATGGGAACTACCTTGATTGATTTATCTCTGAATGTATATATACTTTTAAGCTGGATAACTGAAATGTTCATCATCGACGTGCAGTTGTCTCAAACAGTACAATGTTTTCAGTATATGAAAAATGTACATGTATATTTGCAAGAAACATCACACTTGAACCACACACATTTCAAGCATCACATTCTTCACCCACATTAGTCAGTGTTTTCATACAATGTTATTTCAAAATACAAAACTAACCTAACAAGTTATGTTAAAATCTCTTTTAGCACATTACCAACATTTATTAAGGATCACATAAAATGTGAAGCAATAAAGTCCTATGTATGGAAAGACATGATGGAAAGTTTACTGGCACTGGTTGCTGTTATGAATGCACAAATCTTCTGAGCTGAATTCCAATAAAAATGCAAACTTTGTCCTTTGCTTCAGATAGTAAACACCTAATAGATTTTCCTCCCTAACTTTTAGTACATTCTGTATAGAAGAAGTTTCTGCATTATTAAAATCAGACATGCATTGCATTGCTGGTTCTAATCCTATGTGCACACACACGCATACATATATGTATATAAACATAAATACAGGTTTATATAAATGTATACACAAATGTATGCGCACCTATGTATGTATGTATATATTGCTTTAGTTGCCTATACATTACATAAATGTTAAAACATGTTTCTTTATAACTTATGTGCATGCTTTATGTACAGACATACATACATGTGAAATGAAAATAATTATGTGAAATCATTATGACATCCTTGTACCTCCATGAGTATATAATGAAATTTTGTGTGTCTACTAATGTTTGAAAATAAAACACTCCCCATAATCACAAAGTTCTAGCATGGGCACATATCAATACTGTACAAATACCGGTATACTGGGATATCCTTTGTATATTTCATTTATAAAGGCTCATGAATACTTGTAATAAACATTTGTATTGCCTAATTTTATAATTTATATACATAACATTTTCCCCACAATAAATCCTAAAGTATGGCTTCAAGTTTGCATATTTTCTATTATAACACATTCACTAATTAATTGTATAATAAAGACTTTATATATTTTGGGAGTTCATACATATTGGACACATTCAGATTTAATTGAGACAGTAATGCCTCCTATTAAAATGTAACTGTTATGTATTTGTACTGATTTAGGGTTTCCAACAATATTAAGCTCTGTAAAGTGTTCTACTTACATGTATTCTCTTTTCATTATGTTTAGACTACATCACATTTTGTGACTTTAATGACAATGCAAAGCCGTTTTGTGACTGGAAACAGAACTATTTAGGAATAGATCATGGAGACTGGATACGGGCTAATCGTAAAACTCCAACATATAAAACTGGCCCAGATGGGGATTATCCTGATGGAAGTAAGTGACTATTTATAATATTGTTTTGCGCTATATATGGTGCATGGTATGTTTAAACAGGTATAGAAAAATAGTGAGAGTGCGCAAATTAATAAGACAAAAGATTAACAGACATATTTTTTCACTGATGTTTAGCTGGTGTACATCATTGACATGAAAAATATAGAAAGGTACAAGACATAGTATATCAAAAAGGAAGTAGAGCAATTGGTGCACCTCTCCAGGTGTGATAAATTAGTAGCAAACGTAGGAAGACTTGGCTAAAATCTTCAATGTTTATTTAATCCACTGTTTAAAAGGCACAAATGAGGAACAAACACACAGTCTCACGCGTTTCGCACGTGAGGCTTAATCATGAGTCTATGAGTTACATCCCTGAAACAGACATATGCACAAACATTTCATATACTAGTTATTTCACATTTTTGAGTTATTGTCACTATGTTATATTTGTTTATTCCTCAGTAAGTTAGCCTTATAGAAAATATGGCTGGATGTCTCAAGGAATACCACACCCAATCTCTATTTTTTTGTTTTATCTGTTATGATATGTTTTCCTTTACATTTTTTTGATTCTCCTTTAAAAGTCTCAACATATATGTATGCTTTTTTTTTGCACACATCTGCCTGTATTTTTGTAGCAAAACATAACATTTTAAGAGAGTGTGAAAACCCATTCAAAACCTGTCCCCAATTAAAATGTCTTTTTTCAGTTTTAACACAGGCAGATTAAAGTTTTAACAAACTATCATAATCACAGTCAATACTGAATATTTATTTTCTATGTTCTCCTAATAAATATTTTTTGTTTATATGTTTGTATGATATATGTATCTATTTTTAACAGAGGGATATTATATCTATGAAGAAGCCAGCAACCATATTCCGAATGACTTGGTTAGACTTGATAGTCCACAACTGTCCATCACAGGAGATGTGTGTGTAGACTTCTGGTACCATATGTATGGTTCAGATCTCAACAATGAGCTCCGGATTGTAGTGGCTGATGAAACAGGTCAATCAATTTACTGGCAAAGGACAGGAAACCAAGGTGATATGTGGTTTTACGGTTCATTCACTTATCGATCTATAGCAGCAAAAAATATTCAGGTAAAATCCATTTTTCAATTTATTTTAACTAGCCATATATGTAAAGATATTAAAAAAATGAATGAAAAATTATATATATTTCGGCCATTGGTTTAATTGTATGAAACACTACTAATTCTAGTAAAGACTGTACTTTGTTGAAGATAACAATAATTTTATATGCCTCATTTCCTATTAAATACAAGCTTGCTGTGACAGGAAGGAGAACATTATTACTGAGTTAAAAGTTCACAAAAAGGCAAATGATTGACAAAGTAAATAGCGTTCCAAAATGTAAATGCAAATATTTCAGGTTTAGTATTGCCATCTATTGGTAGTTGGGTAAGATTACATCTTATATTGCATGTTACAAAGTAGAAAACAGGTTAAGAGTTGTATTCCCTAATTTTAGCTAAAGGATGATACTATTGCATTTGCCATGAAAACACAGGAAATAAGTAATTACAATTACTCTTGGATAATCTGAGTGCAAGCTTTTAAATGACATCTGGAATGTATGAGAGACTGGAATGATTTCATTATTATGCATAGATTATGAACTTTATTCAGGAAAGAGAGTTCTGCAGGACATTGTGAAGGGAATTTCCCTGGTCAATTCCAAGTAACTCTCTCTTTGATGACTAAAGCCCTAAATGTTTAAATATGTACACATTATTTCCTGTGCAGGATTATTAGAGCAACACAATTAAACCACTTTAATATGTGTGATTTTAACCAAATTATTTTTATTGATGCTAGGTCCATTTTGATGCTGTTCGTGGATTAACAGAGTTTGGTGACATAGCAATTGACAATGTAGGAGTGAGAAATGGACCATGTGGTAAGATCATTTATTTCAGCTATTATATTTACTTCCTGATTCACTCCCATTAATCATTTTAGCCTATTGAATGTACAGGAATAGAACTTTAATTATCATTGTGATGGATATATATTTTTTTCTTCTTATAAATAACTTGTGGCACTTTAGTTGTTGGGTGAACTAAGGGCTTTTCATGAATGAGAGAATTTATGGGACTTGACAAGTAATTAGGAGAATTATTCCCACTTGTCTTACTTTGGCCTCAAGTTTGCAATTCCCTCCAATTCTCTGTTTCATGAATAAAGCCTTATAACTTACTTCCTCCCAGAAGCTCACTGCCTGTGAGTGGTGGTTTTCAATTTCTACCATGTTCTGCCAGTCATGATGGGAGTTGTAGTTAACAGTATTTTGTTCTAATTCTTGTCAATCAAGTTTTATACTAAACATTAAATAGTGTTCCATTTATTTCAATTTCATTTTTCTTTAGTGATAAATTAGAACATTTATAAATATTATTTTGCAGATCTGAGTACAATGGAAAGCCTGACAACATTAACAACATCTTTAAAACCAACTACATCTATCACTATACCAGGTAATATTTCTATTTTGCATTTTTCTTTTTCATAGAGCCTCTTAGATATGTATCATGTCAAGATCAAAGTAAGACTAAAACATCTATTCAATAAAGAAAGAACTGCAGGCAATTGGTATGGGAATTTCAAACTTAAGTTCTCTCATTCAGCTGCTGTTAAGAATTTTTCCAACTCTGCTACATTGGTCTAATGTTTGAAATTTGCAGCTCAATTCCTTGTAATCATGCATTCAGCATAAATCACATTTTTAATATTCGACTCAAGCCCTTCCCCAATGATTACTCTGCATGTATACTACAGGTGCAGCAGCACTGATTATATTGACACTGAGCATACACGCATTTGTTTAATTTAGTCCCTTCCTGTGCATCTGGAATAGAATACATGGTGTGGAATGTAATAAGCTTGCTCTTGTACACAGTAGGATCTCTTAACACTGCAACGCATTGTTTGATGACATCACTAGATAAATTGGAAATTCCATTCATTTGAATGGAATTATTCTCATTGGTTCCTGCAGCAAAAAAAAAGCAAAGAAAAGAAGAAATTACTGTTACTCAGCCACTGTGGGCAGTCCTGGTTTCTGGCAAACTCCTGTGTTTTCACAAATTCATCTAGTTATAAGATTTTCATATTTAAAGCAATGCAAAATGTAAAATATGAATTGTAAAGTACTTTGAGTGTACATTAATATACATTTACATTTGGAAAATGCATTTTGGGAACCAGACAGTCCCTTTAAATTTTTTTTTATCTGAGATTAATTTATTTTCATTTGTTTCTCGTTATATTCAGGAGGGACATGCAGTGGCTATGGAGATCCTCATTACTTCACCTTTGATAACTATCCTCATACATTCATGGGAAATTGCACATACACCCTCACGAAACTGTGTGAAGAGAACAGTGCTTTGCCTTATTTTAATGTGGAAGTTGGACATGAGTACAGAGGGAAAAACACACATGTCTCATATGTCAATCAAGTAACAGTATACATTCACAGCTACACTATCAACCTGGAAAAGAAAAGGGTTGTAAAGGTAAGGGGAGGCTATAAATAAATTTGAAGATGGGTATAAGTCAAGCTATTGAATGTCATTGAACCATCTCAGAGCCATCTCAAAGGGTTAAACTGGATTTAACCCAAATAGTTACAGACAAAGAATGTCAGGGGTAGTCAGCAATACTTGTACTGTTTGTCTGAAGTAGGTCAGCGCACTTATTTTCATATCTTTACATTCTTTTCCAAATGTTATGAGTTAATTAAGTTTTAGGTAGGTAAAGCCAATGTTCCTTTCACGGAGACCTGGATGAACTCTGGAGAACTGTTTTATGTGTGGTTACTATCGAAACAGACAAAGACCACGCCCCCTTCATAAACCTGGTCAGCGAATACAAACACCTCCCCTCCTGGTGCTGTTCCTGCCCTCGATGGCATTCACTGCTAATTCCTGCCCCTTTTCAGTAAACTGTGTATAGCTCAGCCAGTGGTGAACTAGGAGAGGTCATGAGGGAATGAGCTCACGGAAAGGGACGTCTCAACAACGTCAGATCTACCATGCTCAATGAGTTCGCGACTGGCAAATCCTGGTCGAATCCATGTAGTAAAGCAAGTCTGATGTTAAGTAGCATTTGTATGTTATATACATATTTCTGCTTTGAAGTAGAACAACTGAATTCAGTTACTTAAGGTCATTGATAGCCAACTGTCAGTCTGAGACTCTCAATAATTTTGGGGCAGACCCTATCCTACCTGAAAAAGCCCATTAATCCTGTTGTTAATTAAAAATGTCCCCCACTACAATACAGCTGTCAGAAAGAATTAAGGCGACTGAAAGTCTAGACATTTTAAATAGACAAACTTAAAATAAAGAATAAAAATAAAGTACCTTGCTGAGCCCTTGAGCTTGTATAGCTCGATCAGGGGGCTGCTATGTTGTTTAGAATCTTGGGTCAGACCTTCCTTTATCTTGAACTAGAAAGGGCAATATGGAGCAATATTGTTTCATTAAAGCAATTAAACATTACTAGTTTGCTTACAGTTTTTCTTCAAAACATTGGATAACACTGCTGAAGATAATCTCTCGGTATCAGTGATAAAATAGATTTTCAAGGGTTTTCACTGAGTATTTGTTTTTCTTTTCTAACCATTGCAACATTACAATTTTTAGGTAAATGGAGAGATTCAGTCTCTTCCACTGAACTTGTCTCCTGGAGTGTCTATCAGTCTGAGCGGTCAATATGCTGCTGTTACAGCTGACTTTGGTTTGAGAGTAAAGTATGATGGAGATCACAGAGTTGAAGTGACACTATCCAAAGTGTACCAGAGCAAAGTATGTGGAATCTGTGCAAATTTCAATGGCAGGCGATCAGATGATAACCTCAACCCTGATGGGCAGAAGGAGGACAATTCTCTCAGCTATGGCAACAGCTGGCAAGTGCCCAGTGACTCTAGGTAGGTGGTTAGTAATTCCCACTGTATCATGTGAATGATACTATACCATAACATAGGTATATAGATATTTAATAAAACAAATATGTTTTAACTTTGTTAAAAAACAACAACACACAGTAATCAGTCCCACTTTTGGGACGACATGCCTCTATCCCTCTTTTATTGGAGCTCAGGATGTTTTGTGTAAATAAGTGTATGACAAGCTCCACAGCCATAACCACAGCACATGTGTTTCTCAATTATCCGGTGTAAATAATTGCCTTAGTTCTTTTTCCAATTAACCTCACTGATTACATAAATATTTACCTAATGATTATTCAGGTAGAACACCGCAATTTCTTTTTATTACATTATTGAGAAAACACGCCGAATATTTCTTGGAATATGTCTTGCCACAGCCAACTATCCAAAGTGTCACTTTTTGTGCGCACCTTAATAGAAGCAGAGTGTTATACATGATCAGTGTTAGAGGATGGCCTTCATAACATCTCTGATCTCTATTCTTCTTCATCTACAAAAATGCTTCACTAAAACAATGTATAATATTAACTTCCTTAGTGAAGAGTATTTTGGATAACAGATAATTTTGGATAAGGGATCATCTTCACCAATAAGATATATTAAAGCCTCCCAGCACTCATGGAATACAGTAGTATTAGTGCAAATACTGTATAGAGCAAATATCAAATTTTTACTATGATGTAATTGTGATGTGTGGCATCATTGGGGACCTGCCATTGGTGTGTCAGGCCTGCACACATGCCATTATGTTACCCTTTGTGGGTGTGGGAGAATCTGAGCATGCATGGAAAGGAAATGTTTGGAACAATCCGAAAATATTTTTGGAGAATAGATAATTTTGGATAATGTATTTCTAGATAAGGGATACTCAGCCTGTATTGTAATCACAATGCTACCATTTCATAATGTAGAGCATAGTGACAACTTGCTCCTTTTCTCCCCCTCTTTCAAGTTGCTCTCTAGACACTGGTGGTTCCTTTACTTGTACTGAGGAGGAAAAACGTGAAATTGAAAGCTATGAGTCCTGTGGGATAATGCTTCCCTTTGAGGGTGTATTCAAACACTGTCACCCCATAGTAGATCCAAGGGAATACTTTATAAATTGCTATTATGACATGTGCGCTCTTCATCTGGACCCACAAACACTCTGTAACCACATCCAAGCTTATGCAGATGCTTGCCAAGAGGCAGGTGCTATTGTACGACCCTGGAGGAATGAAACATTCTGTCGTAAGTATACAACTATGGCTTTCTGAGTAAATTTAGACTGAATTGTGAACTTCTGCTTAATACATAAACATTGTGCTTAAGTCATTTTTTACAAAACCTTTTTTTGCGTTGGTGGGGGAGACTGGGAGAGATTATGAATTTAATGACAATATTAGTATTCTCAATTTGAGAATTTGTCATCACTGTAAGTGGTTGAAAAATGTATGTTATTAATGAGATATTAAATATGGTAATGTTGGGAAGCAGGGCAGGGTTCCGAACATTAAGGGAAAGTTAATTTTTAAATTATTAATATGTTTATTTAAAGAAATTGAATGCTATATTTTCAATCTTTAAAAACTGTGGCATTACCACCAAAGGCCTTTATACACCTAGAGAACTGATGTACGCTGGTAGAAATTGATAGACGAAAACGTACTCTGCATGAAACATTATGTCAGGTATCAAGATGAAGAGTTTGTAAATATTTCAGCAATCATATAAATGTTTCTGAATGTCTATATTCATACTTTGCAGCCCTTCCATGTCCATCCAACAGTCACTATGAACAATGTGGACCAGCTTGCCCAGCTACTTGTGTGAACCCAGGATCTACATGTAGTCTTCCCTGTGTTGAAGGTTGTATTTGTGACCAAGGCTATGTTCTTCATGATAATAAGTGTGTTCCAATCAACCAGTGCGGATGTTGGGATGGAGATAAACACTATCCAGTGGGTTCTGAATTCTGGACAGATGACACTTGCTCTACACTGTGCAAATGTCCATCAGCAGGAAGTGGGTTAGTTTGTAATTCTGCTTCATGCCCATCTAACAAGTACTGTGGTGTGACAAATGGAGTGCCTGGCTGCTATGAGCAGACATTTGGTGAATGCACAATCTATGGAGACCCTCACTACAACACATTTGATAAAGAAGTTCACCACTTTATGGGAATTTGCACTTACACAATATCAAAACTTTGTAGCAATTCCAATTCTTCTTTACCATATTTTAATGTGGAAGCAAAGAATGAACATCGTGGCAACCCAACAGTGTCCTGGGTTCAAAAGGTTATGGTAGATGTCTACAATCATCGAGTAACGATTGTGAAAAACGAACCAAATCGTGTGCTGGTAAGATTTTCTTTGAAAAGACTGTGGTCTTGAAAGTGATGTTTTATACTGTACTTTAAAATCACAGGATAAAATAAAAGATTTTTTGAATGTATTTTCTTGTGGTAGTCTGCAAGACAAACTAACCAAAATGCTAAACAACTTGGAAGGTATAACAGAAGTAAAATAGATCTGAAACATGCTGTTTAAATACATATGTTGTGGGAGATATATTTTCTTTTTGCCCAAGGTATAGAGGTATTTATTAATGATTTGGTCTGTGTTTTTAATATCAAAGTATAAAACATCATTATTTTCCTTAGGTAAATGATATTTGGAACATCCTCCCAGTAAGTTTAGTTAATGGATCCTTAACAGTGAGCCGAAGCGGAAGGTATGTCCTCGTACAGACTGATTTCAAACTCACAGTGTCATATGATACCGATCATACAGTGGAGGTAAAGGTTCCGACTAACTATTTCAATCTGACCTGTGGAATATGCGGTAACCTAAACGGAGACCGAAAGGACGACTTCATGATGCCTAATGGACAACAAGCACACAACTCCAATGAACTTGGAAATAGTTGGCAGGTGGATGATGATGATCCATCATGCACTCCCGTTGATCCGCCTCCTATTTGTCCACCAGAAAAAGAGGAACTTTATGAGAGCAATGCATTTTGTGGCATTATAACAAGTAAAGATGGTCCATTCCAGGCTTGTCATTCTGTAATAAATCCCAGCAGATTCCTGGACAGCTGTATAATCGACCTGTGTGTTGTTGGTGACGATGCTCTGTGTACTGCATTAGAAGCATATGGTGATGCTTGCCAAAGGGCTGGAGTATCAATTACATGGAGAAACGCAACATTATGCCGTGAGTATTTCAAGTTAAAGTGAATGTGGAAAGTATCAGTAACGAGTTAGTATACAGAGAGTTTTTTCATTTTGCCAAAAGAAAATGATGAGTGTTGAGTTTTAATATAACATTTCACTAGCATGTTGTTTTCCAGTGCAGAGGCTGAGTAATGCATTCATATGAAATGCAAATGTTTCTATGTTTTTGCAGTTTTCTGACACTGTTTATGATCTTTTTTACTTAGCTATCAATTGCCCAGCTAATAATCACTATAATCCTTGTGCAAGTGCATGTCCTGCCACCTGTCTGGACCGTAATGCAACAAACAATTGCAACAAGCCATGTGTTGATGCATGTGAGTGTGATGAAGGCTTTGTTCTTAGTGGAAGTACCTGCGTATCTGTCAGTGATTGTGGATGCTTCTACAATGGAAAATACTATCAGGTTAGTATATAACATACATTATTTGTATACAGCATGGTTTTTCAAATGTCTTAGATTATTATGTTCAAATGTAATACTATTCTAAGTATAGGTGAATCAATCATTATAAATGTGCATAACGTGATTTCCAAAACTAAAATATGTGTATACCATGTATTTATTTATTGATCACATTATAAAAAGAATTTCTAATTTTTCAGAAAGGAGACAAGTTTTGGAGAGAAGGATGTAAGGGTCAATGCACATGCGTTGGAAACAACCATGTGACGTGTAATGATGATACATGTGGACCAGACCAAGTGTGCAAAGTCCAGAATGGAGTTGAAAAATGCTTGCCTGCAGAATCCACGATCTGCCATATTTATGGTGACCCTCACTATATCACATTTGATGGCAAACTCTACCATTTTCAAGGATCTTGTACATATACTGCAGTGGAGACCTGTAAAAATTCATCTGTAAACTTCTCAGTCACCACAAGGAATGAACACAGGGGCAGCTTGACGTGGACAGCGCTAAATTCGGTGACTGTTAAAATCGAAGGACTGGAAATCACCTTGGGCAAGAACAAAGTGGTTTATGTATGTGCCATTAATGAACTAATACTGAGAAACTATATGGACAGTGTATATTCATGTAACAGAATAAACAAACACATTTGAAATTCATCTTGAATATTTACCAATTGTCTTTTTGTTACAGGTCAATGGAACGCTTGTTTCTTTACCAGTGAATTCAATACCTGGCATCACAATAAGGATAAGTGGTTCCTATGTTGTTCTTGAGACAGTGTTTGGTCTTGAGGTTAAATTTGATGGAGACCATGAACTTTTTGTAAAAGTGAATGAAAATTTTAAAGGAGAGCTCTGTGGTCTTTGTGGCACTTACACTGAAAACATACTGGATGATTTCCTAAAGCCGGATGGTTTACTTGCACATACTTCAAATGAATTTGGAAATAGCTGGCGGATACGTGATGATGACTGGGTGTAAGTATAGACAAACAATCATTCCATTAGTGATTTATAAATCAAACCCAAACTAACTTATAATAGTGGTTACATGATTTTATATACTTGTAGAATAAATAAACGTCAAATGCACACATCATAAGTTATGGTGGTGTAAAGGTTATAGGAAAACCCTTCCATAAGCAGAATGTCAGTGACCAATCTCATGCTGACACGTTGCATTAACAACAAAACAACTGACCGTAAGTGAAAGAGTAATTCTCTTAATTGGAGAATTTTTCCTACTCTGCTACTTTGGCTTCAGGTTTCAAATGTCCTTCTCAGTTCCCTATAAGTCATTCTTGCCGGAGTTTAAGCATGCATGACATAGGTATAAGGCTATCTTAGAGATAAGATACGGCCATTGATTAATGAAAGTATTCAGAAAAATGGGCAAAATTGTTTCTCTCCTTGATGACTAAAGTCCAAAACCTATTGCCACCGATTATAAGCCATAATAACAACATTTAAAATGTAAAATGGTAAAGGGAGCATAGCTAATTGTTGTGTTATATATGCACACATTTAGAACAAGCTCTACTAATAACGATATGTGCAGAAAATGTGTACAAACACACAGAACATAAACTGTTACCAATGGCAAAGATACTAAAAATATTGGATTATGCTGCAGTTAATATCATCATGAATTAGTAAAGAATTTAGTGGTTACATGCCTTTGCATTTTTCTTTTAGGTGTGAAGAAGAGGTTGTGGATCCTCCTCCTTGTGATCCAATTGATGAGAAGCGTTATGAAGATCAATGCATGATCATCCTAGAAAACAATGGACCTTTCCAGCAATGTCACTTTTATGTTCTCCCTCAGTTATATTTTGAGACCTGTGTGTATGATCAGTGTGCCACGGGAGGGAATCTAGAACAGTTCTGCAATGCCTTAGAAGCCTATGCTGCAGCTTGTGAAAGTGCTGGTGTAGATCTTGGAGACTGGAAAAAGGACACAATCTGTGGTAAGTTAAACTATCTTGACGTTTACCATCTTGTGCTAGTTAAATGGTTAGAACTTCAGATATATGTGATAACATGATCTAAGTGATATTCTTGTGAAATCTCAACCTATTTTGAAATATACAGTTAAAGAATGTAGTATATATACATTTTCTAACAATGGAATTAATTTCCTATATGACATGTACTGTAAATATTTAAATGTCCATTATTTTGAAGTCATTTTTTTCCTGTACATGCAATGTAGAATTATCTGGCCATTATAGTTCATTTTCCCATAGAAATAAATGTGTGATACCTGTGTAACAATAGAGCAAATTTTAATGTAATAAAGGTAGTAAGTAAAGAGTTCAATCTTAAAGGCGTCATGCTAGGTCAAATGAACAATCAGCCTTTGTAGTAGATCCCTACATTCCTATGTGCTACAGTGGTCTTTGGTGTGGAGTATTCATATACCAGGTAAACAGACAACAAATTCCAACAAACATATTTTAATTATTTTATCTAATTTCTCCCCATTAAGTAATTCAATTAATTCCTACTTATTTCTTTATGTGGTGGCCCCATTTGTTTCAGCAAAAGCAAGACAATGTCCAAACCAATCCAACCTGCTATGAGGAAAAAATGTTATTTTTGGAAAAAAAAAAAAAAAACTAGTTTTGAAAATAATCTGCATGTTCTTGAAATGTCAGAACATCCTGCATGAGTGGACAGATTTTTTTTTCTCATTGCATTTTTTGAAGAAAGTTAGAGAGAGATAGATACTATCTTGTAAGGTCTGAATTGTCTCTGAATTCCAGGTAGATAATGCTCAATATTATGTAGATGACTATCTACAGGAATTCAGTAATTCTGTATTTGTGGGTGGCACATCAATAGTGGTGTGTCTGACTTATACAATTTAATTTCTGGTATCTGTATAACCTATGGAATCCATAACCTTACAAGAGGCACTTTGTCGAAAATGTGTAGACCACTGCTGTCCATCTTGTAATTTTGAAATGATGGATGTTCCTTTAACATCTTCGGCTGATGTTCTCCTGTCTGCCTTAGCAACTCCTAGACGTCCTGGTTTTATTTTCGTAAACATTTCTCTCACCATTAGTTACTGCATTGACTCATAATTCTTAATCCCACTGTGTTGAATTCAGGGGATTTTGAATTAAAAATGAAATATAGCATTTGGGAATAACACATTTTATAGTTACTAGCAGATCATATAATTTATTCACATTTTAAATATTCTATCATGTTTATACATTTTGCTTCTTTCTCAATTTCAAAAATACCCAGTGATATTTTTTTTTATAATCTATGTTTTTTTTACAGATTCCACATTACCTTCTACACCACAAACAACGACCCAGACCACTACTACAAAAGGTAAATATTAAAGGTTGAACTAAATTCTTTCATGGTATTTAATTCAATTAAATAATATGAATAAGGATATAATGTCTATTTAAACGTGCTGAGATATATTGATGTACAGTGCGTACTTATTTAAATATAACATTAATAGAAGAGTTGATAAGCACTAGGACTAGCACTAGGATGTTAGTCAGTTCTTCTCATATTATGGCACTGGAATTACAGTTTAATTCACATTCAGTTGTCAAATTTCGCATATTCACAAACAACCAAAATGACAATTTGAATTCTAGTTCAAATCAAGTTCTAGTTCCTCAACTTGACAAATAGAGGGCATTGTATACAAGCTCAAACTTTTAACTTCAAATTAAGTTTAGATGTTTAATCAATGGACATAAGTTTTAATCTGCAGTTTAAAGTTGTTAATTTTTTGGTTAATTGATTTTATAAATTGCTGCTGATCTCAGATAGCCATATGCTTCTGAGAACTAATTTTATTTCATTTATTTTACCATAAGTCAATGCATTTCAAACTGCTGACTTGGCAACATCTTTTTATTTCATGCAAAACTTTAATTGAATCACAACCAGTTTTTTTTAACATTTAATATTATATTCTAACATGTCATGTAAAAAAAAAACATTGATAAGAGCCTAAAATTTACTGTACATATAAGTGTGCCGTTGTATAATTTTCCATCTTTATTTTTTTTTAAATTAGGTAATTTATCTAAAACTATTCGTGTTTAGGAGTTTAGGATTTGGGGAAACCCTGCAGTCACCGGCACTGACTTGAGTGTTGGTTACATTTTCCCTGTTGAACTGAGGCCATTCAAAGTCCACTGCTCCATAAACAATGCCGTCCCAAGGGCGGTGGAGTCTTGTATTTCATTACAGTATAGAATGTCAGCAATAAACCATACAATTGGTGTAAAATAAATATCAATTTTAGTGATATTTGAATTTGACCCTTATGAATTCTAGACAGTTGACTGACTATGCCGAACTATGAAATTAAGTCCAGTGTCAAGCCCAATTTTAATGTAATTAGCAAGAGAAGAAGAGACAACATCATTTAAGAAAATAAATGACTTATTTTGAGCCTGTGTGTGTTTACCAGAAACTACATAAGTATAAATATGTAAAACTATACATCCTGTGTACTGAGTAAATAAAAAGAGACAAGTAAGGTACTAGAGAGATAGTCAATTATAGAATACATGACTAATGATGATGGTGACTGCAGAAACGTTAAGACTGGATTGATTAACGTTTAATTTTTTTTTTTTAATAACACTGAATAAAAAAATGCTAAGAAACATGATTATTTTCTTATCACAATGGGCTTATACGGCATCACTCACCTTTCCTGCAAATTCAAGTGCAGTTGCAGCTAATCACGTTCTGTTATTAAATTCCAAGTTCTTATTGGCTGTTGGTAGCACCACTTATTGATTTATCACCAATATTTGTTTATTTGTCTATAAACTGTAATGTAATTTCAAGATAACCACATCTTCAAAATATAGTTACACCTTGAATAGATGAAAATAATAGCAATCTATTTGTAACATTGTATTAATGGATTCTGTAAAGATATTATAATAAATAGCAGATTATTTTTATTTTGTCCTGATCCATGTATCGCAATAGCTATTTAACTTCCAGGATTTAATTTCATTCGTATCAATTTCACTAACAGTTTCTACCATTACAACATCTTCTACCACAACTTCTAAGTGGACCACTCCTAAGCCACTTCCTCCAGGTAAGTTACCTTTGGTTCTGTTATATATTCCTGTGCCATTATCGGTTAGTATATATTTGTGGATGTAACTTTTTTAAGAAACGTGGCTTGTACATTTTTTTGCATTTTTATCAATATTGGTACAAATGACTTGTCATATTACGGTAAAAATGATAATTCCCACAAATGTGGTTTTTGCCCATCAAATTTCCGCTGACTTTCAATTTCTTCTTATGTCCTAACATTTGTACATATTTACCTTTTCCCTTAGGTTCTTGTGTGGTCCATGGTGATCCTCACTACCACACCTTTGATAATCAAGTGCATCACTTCATGGGAACCTGTACTTACACTTTATCTAAAGTCTGTGATGACAGTGGACACCTGCCATATTTCAATGTGGAAGCTGCTAATGAGCACAGAGGAAGTAACACTAAAATATCCTATGTCAAATATGTGAATGTAGATATATATGAATACAGGATCACTCTAGAGAAAGACAGGAAAGTTAAGGTAAGATGAGAAGATATGTATATTACATGTATTAATGGAGCCATGATGCTAGCAATGCTTAAATACATATATAAACCCTACATATTGTTCTATATACCTTTATGGATTTTGAATCCCTTAAAACAGACAACAAAAGGTTTCATCTTAAAAACAATTCTAAAGTGTAATTTCTATGAACACAGGTTAATGGAAACTACGTGGTGTTACCAGTCACTCTGACACCAGGTGTTAACATCTTGCTCAGTGGAACTAATGTACTGGTCACCACAACATTTGGTCTGAATGTCAAGTTTGATGGAAATCATAGAGTGGAAGTGACAGTCCCAGGTCAATATGAAAGTAAAGTGTGTGGAATATGTGGAAATTTCAATGGTGATAAGAAGGATGACTTCCTGAACCCAGATGGAGAATTAGAATCAAACTCTGCCGACCTTGGTAACAGCTGGCAAGTTGTTAATGACACAAGGTAAGTAACATGTTTTTAATCTTGTGTAACCAATGTTTTCCTCTGAAAACCATGAAAAAGGTGTATATATAGACGTAAAAAAAGTGAAATAGTGATAGGCGCTATAAAAATGGAATAATAACTAAGTGCAGCAGACACTAGTGCCACTCCCTCTTTTAAGTTCATTAATAAAAGTGTTGAGCAAACAAAATATCCAAGAACACAATACTTATCTAAACAGTTGGTTCTCCGATAGGATATATAAGACTAAACTTTTCTTGAGTGGAAATATGCAAAACTGGGAAATGTTTTTTCTTGTTTTGCATATTTCCACTCAAGAAAAGTTTAGTCTCATATATCCTATCGGAGAACCAACTGTTTAGATAAGTATTGTGTTCTTGGATATGATGATGTATATATATAAATATATTACATGACATTTCCATTTATTTATATAGCGCCAGCAATTTACGTTGCACTATATACAGAGCATTGAAGGGAACTACATACTAAGTTAAACAAACTAGAACAGACTGGGACATAAGGTAGAGAACCCTGCTCGCAAGCTTACAATCTAGAGGGAATGGGGTACATGAAACACACACACACATATATATATATATATATATATATATATATATATATATATATATCTATCAATTTGCCATAACATTATGACCACTGACAGGTGGCAATCTGGCAGATGCAGTGTGATGATTTGGGCAATGTTCTGCTAGGAAACCTTGCGTCCTTCCATTCATGTGGATGTTACTTTGACACATACAGCCTACCTAAGCATTGTTGCAGGCCATGTATAATCTTTCATGGATACAGTACACCTTTATGGCACTGGCCTCTTTCAGCAGGATAATGCGCCCTGTCACAAAACTAAAATGGTTCAGGAAAGGTTTGAGGAACACAACAATGATATATATATTGTGACAAACTTACTTTCCTGTGTGTGTTTGTCCGGGATCTTTTTGGCAACCGCACAGCCCTCTAGGGTAAGAAAACCAGGTCCAGACAAAGTCCAGTTTCAAAAAGGCCTCTGGCCTGTTTATTTTCTGTTGTTTTAAGCAGTCACAGGATACAAAAAAACCCAGCAACCTTCTCTTTCCACAAAGCACTTCCTGTCTCCTCCCTCTGCTTTAACTGCAGTTATATAGCTGCTCACAGCCCCTACAGGTGAGCTAATTACCTCGTTAGGCAGTGAGCCAGAACTCTTTACAAAACCTGGGCTGGACTCATGCACAACCACTCTGACAGTGGGTGGAGAATCGGCCCACCCTGCTCTTCCGAATACTCCACCCCAGGGACCCAAAATAACAACAGAGAAAAAAGCCTACATTTAAACTTAACTTTCCCTGGGGCTGCATGTGTTTACCCACATGTCAGGATAGTGGCTGTGCAAAAGTCTGGGTGCCAGATATACACCCCTGACCACCATCCCCAACACTCTGTTACAATATATATATATATATATATATATTTATTTATATATATACATATTCGGAAAATGTCTACTGTAAAATAAAGTTATGTCAATTAGTAATTTATTCGACATTTTCATATGACCTTAAGAAAAACATCTGAATGTGTATTAATGATTAATTAACTAATGATATTATTTTTCTCATAGCTGCTCACCAGGAACAGATCACACCCCTGAATGTACAGAAGATGAGAAAAACACCATCGCAAGCAACAGCTTCTGTGGACTTATTACTGATATTAATGGGCCGTTCCGAGCATGCCATGCTGTCGTAGATCCATCAGACTATTTTGGCACCTGTGTATATGACCTGTGCGAACTGAACCTGGATCTTGGCATTCTGTGTAGCAGTCTCCAGTCCTATGCAGCCGCGTGCCAGTCTCAAGGAGTTACTATAGAGCCCTGGAGAAATGAGACTTTCTGTCGTAAGTAGGGTTTATTTATAAATATATATAAATAAACAATAATTAAATAAATATGAAAACAAATATAATATTATTAATACAAGCAATAAGTAAAGAGTTTCTTTGGAAAGTGAGTTTGACTACAGTAACACACCCCTTTTTTTTTGTAAATACCTCAAGTAATTAGTGATATGTGAATAATCTGAATTTGTCTTTGGATACTGCTTAATTTTCTCACCACTTCAGTAACATTGGTATTATGGTAAATATATACTTTCTGTTTCATTGTTTGGCTGAATTATGTTCAATTGTCTATATTTATAGCTCTGCAGTGTCCACCCAATAGTCACTATGAGCCATGTGGACCGGCTTGTCCAGCTACTTGTGTGAACCCAGGATCATCATGCAGCCTTCCTTGTGTTGAGGGATGTGTCTGTAATTCGGGACATATTCTTTATGATAACAAGTGTGTTCCAACCAGCCAGTGCGGATGTTGGGATGGAGATAAACACTATCCTGTGGGTTCTGAATTCTGGACAGATGACACTTGCTCTACACTGTGCAGATGTCCATCATCAGGAAGTGGATTAGTTTGTAATTCTGCTTCATGCCCATCTAACAAGTACTGTGGTGTGACAAATGGAGTGCCTGGCTGCTACGAGCAGACATTTGGTGAATGCACAATCTATGGAGACCCTCACTACAACACATTTGATAAAGAAGTCCATCACTTTATGGGAATTTGCACTTACACAATATCAAAACTTTGTAGCAATTCCAATTCTTCTTTACCATATTTTAATGTGGAAGCAAAGAATGAACATCGTGGCAACCCAACAGTATCCTGGGTTCAAAAGGTTATGGTAGATGTCTACAATCATCGAGTAACGATTGTGAAAAACGAACCAAATCGTGTGCTGGTAAGATACCCACCTATTTTCTTTTAAAAGACTGTGGTCTAGAAGGTGATGTTTGATACTGTACTTTAAAGTCACACGATGAAATAAAGGATTTTTTTTTAAAAATGTATTCTCTTTGGCAGTCTGCAAGACTAACTAACCAGAACTCTAAACAACTTGTAAAGTATAACAGAAGTAAAATAGATCAGGCCCATGCTGTTTAAATACATATGCTGTGGGAGATATATTTTCTGTTTGCCCAAGGTATAGAGGTATTTATTAATGATTTGGTCTGCGTTTTTAATATCAAAGTATCTTCAATAAAACATCATTATTTTCCTTAGGTAAATGATATTTGGAACACCCTCCCAGTAAGTTTAGTTAATGGATCCTTAACAGTGAGCCGAAGCGGAAGGTATGTCCTCGTACAAACTGATTTCAAACTCACAGTGTCATATGATACCGATCATACAGTGGAGGTGAAGGTTCCGACTAACTATTTCAATCTGACATGTGGAATATGCGGTAACCTAAACGGAGACCGAAAGGATGACTTCATGATGCCTAATGGACAACAAGCACACAACTCCAATGAACTTGGAAATAGTTGGCAGGTAGATGATGATGATCCATCATGCACTCCCGTTGATCCGCCTCCTATTTGTCCACCAGAAAAAGAGGAGCTTTATGAGAGCAATGCATTCTGTGGCATTATAACAAGTAAAGATGGTCCATTCCAGGCTTGTCATTCTGTAATAAATCCCAGCAGATTCCTGGACAGCTGTATAATCGACCTGTGTGTTGTTGGCGACAATGCTCTGTGTACTGCATTAGAAGCGTATGGTGATGCTTGCCAAAGGGCTGGAGTTTCAATCACATGGAGAAACGCAACATTATGCCGTGAGTAGTTCAAGTTAACGTGTACGTGGAAAGTATTAGTAACGAGTTAGTATACAGAGAGTTTTTTCATGGTGGCAAAGAAAATGATGTTGAGTTTTAAAATAACATTTCACTAGCATGTTGTTTTCCAATGAAAAGAATACATTGAGATTTATCTCGTTTTCAATTATGTCCTAGGAACCCAGTCCAGAATGGAACTACACAGAGTTACACATTTTACAGTAGAATAAAAAAAAAATACATACATATATTTATACAATTTGTGAAGAGATCATACAGGGTAAATCACTATTGATACAAACAACTAAAAAACAAAATTACAACATATTCAGTATATGTAGGAGTCATTTTTAGGTTAGAGGATATTTTGGCAGAATCAAGGAGGCTATTCCACATATGAGGTGCTCTGAAAGAGAATGCACCTCGGCCTGCTTCCTTTTTGAAGTGAGGGACAGCTAGTAAGGGGCTGGTGCAGAATCTGAGATTGCAGGATGTGCGGGGAGTAAAAGTGAGCATGTTGCTCAGGTGAGGGGAGCTTTCCTTAGAATGGTTATGCATTAAGCAAGCTAGGTGGAGAGAGCGCCTGGAGGCAAGTGTTTCTATGTTTTTACATTTTTCTGACACAGTTTATGATCTTTTTTTTACTTAGCTATCAATTGCCCAGCTAATAATCACTATAATCCTTGTGCAAGTGCATGTCCTGCTACTTGTCTGGACCGTAATGCAACAAACAATTGCAACAAGCCATGTGTTGATGCATGTGAGTGTGATGAAGGCTTTGTTCTTAGTGGAAGTACCTGCGTATCTGTCAGTGATTGTGGATGCTTCTACAATGGCAAATACTATCAGGTTAGTATATAACATGTTTACATTATTTGTATACAGCATGATTTGCTCAAACGTCTTCAATTAATATGTTCAAATGTAATACAGATGGTTTTTTTTAAAGAGATTGTCATTACTGCTCCATGTAATTTACTCTTCTAAGCTGTGAATCAATCAAATGTATGTAACGTGATTTCCAAAACCAAAAATTTGTGTATACCATTTATTTATTTATTGATCACATTATAACAAGAATTTCTAATTTTCCAGAAAGGAGACAAGTTTTGGAGAGAAGGATGTAAGGGTCAATGCACATGCGTTGGAAACAACCATGTGACGTGTAATGATGATACATGTGGACCAGACCAAGTGTGCAAAGTGCAGAATGGAGTTGAAAAATGCTTGCCTGCAGAATCCACGATCTGCCATATTTATGGTGACCCTCACTATATCACATTTGATGGCAAACTCTACCACTTCCAAGGATCTTGTACATATACTGCAGTGGAGACCTGTAAAAATTCATCTGTAAACTTCTCAGTCACCACAAGGAATGAACACAGGGGCAGCTTGACGTGGACAGCGCTAAATTCGGTGACTGTTAAAATCGAAGGACTGGAAATCACCTTGGGCAAGAACAAAGTGGTTTATGTATGTGCCATTAATAAACTAATACTGCGAAACTATATGGACAGTGTATATTCATGTAACAGAATAAACAAACACATTTGAAATTCATCTTGAATATTTACCAATTGTCTTTTTGTTACAGGTCAATAGAACGCTTCTTTCTTTACCAGTGAATTCAATACCTGGCATCACAATAAGGATAAGTGGTTCCTATGTTGTTCTTGAGACAGTGTTTGGTCTTGAGGTTAAATTTGATGGAGACCATGAACTTTTTGTAAAAGTGAATGAAAATTTTAAAGGAGAGCTCTGTGGTCTTTGTGGCACTTACACTGAAAACATACTGGATGATTTCCTAAAGCCGGATGGTTTACTTGCACATACTTCAAATGAATTTGGAAATAGCTGGCGGATACGTGATGATGACTGGGTGTAAGTATAGACAAAAAATCATTCCATTAGTCACTTATAAATCAAACTCAAACTAACTTATAATAGTGGTTACATGATTTTATATACTTGTAGAATAAATAAACGTCAAATGCACACATCATAAGTTATGGTGGTGTAAAGGTTATAGGAAAACCCTTCCATAAGCAGAATGTCAGTGACCAATCTCATGCTGACACGTTGCATTAACAACAAAACAACTGACCGTAAGTGAAAGAGTAATTCTCTTAATTGGAGAATTTTTCCTACTCAGTTCCCTATAAGTCATTCTTTCCGGAGTTTAAGCATGCATGACATAGGTATAAGGCTATCTTAGATATAAGATACGGCCATTGATTAATGAAGGTATTCAGAAAAATGGGCAAAATTGTTTCTGTGTTTCTCTCCTTGATGACTAAAGTCCAAAACCTATTGCCACCGATTATAAGCCATAATAACAACATTTAAAATGTAAAATGGTAAAGGGAGCATAGCTAATTGTTGTGTTATATATGTACACATTTAGAACAAGCTCTACTAATTATGATATGTGCAGAAAATGTGTACTAACACACAGAACATAAACTGTTACCAATGGCAAAGATACAAAAAATATTGGATTATGCTGCAGTTAATATCATCGTGACGCCTCACGGGATCAAGTTCATGAATTAGTAAAGTATTTAGTGGTTACATGCCTTTGCATTTTTCTGTAGGTGTGAAGAAGAGGTTGTGGATCCTCCTCCTTGTGATCCAATTGATGAGAAGCGTTATGAAGATCAATGCATGATCATCCTAGAAAACAATGGACCTTTCCAGCAATGTCACTTTTATGTTCTCCCTCAGTTATATTTTGAGACCTGTGTGTATGATCAGTGTGCCACGGGAGGGAATCTGGAACAGTTCTGCAATGCCTTAGAAGCCTATGCTGCAGCTTGTGAAAGTGCTGGTGTAGATCTTGGAGACTGGAAAAAGGACACAATCTGTGGTAAGTTAAACTATCTTGACGTTTACCATCTTGTGCTAGTTAAATGGTTAGAACTTCAGATATATGTGATAACAGGATCTAAGTGATATTCTTGTGAAATCTCAACCTATTTTGAAATATACAGTTAAAGAATGTAGTATATATACATTTTCTAACAATGCAATTAATTTCCTATATGACATGTACTGTAAATATTTAAATGTCCATTATTTTGAAGTCATTTTTTTTCCTGTACATGCAATGTAGAATTATCTGGCCATTATAATTCATTTTCCCATAGAAATAAATGTGTGATACCTGTGTAACAATAGAGCAAATTTTAATGTAATAAAGGTAGTAAGTAAAGAGTTCAATCTTAAAGGCAGTCATGCTAGGTCAAATGAACAATCAGCCTTTGTAGTAGATCACAACATTCCTATGTGCTACAGTGGTCTTTGGTGTGGAGTATTCATATACCAGGTAAACAGACAACAAATTCCAACAAACATATTTTAATTATTTTATCTAATTTCTCCCCATTAAGTAATTCAATTAATTCCTACTTATTTCTTTATGTGGTGGCCCCATTTGTTTCAGCAAAAGCAAGACAATGTCCAAACCAATCCAACCTGCTATGAGGAAAAAATGTTATTTTTGAAAAAAGAAAAAAAAAACTAGTTTTGAAAATAATCTGCATGTTCTTGAAATGTCAGAACATCCTGCATGAGTGGACAGATTTTTTTTTCTCATTGCATTTTTTGAAGAAAGTTAGAGAGAGATAGATACTATCTTGTAAGGTCTGAATTGTCTCTGAATTCCAGGTAGATAATGCTCAATATTATGTAGATGACTATCTACAGGAATTCAGTAATTCTGTATTTGTGGGTGGCACATCAATAGTGGTGTGTCTGACTTATACAATTTAATTACTGGTATCTGTATAACCTATGAAATCCATAACCTTACAAGAGGTAACACTTTGTCTAAAATGTGTAGACCACTGCTGTCCATCTTGTAATTTTGCAATGATGGATGTTCCTTTAACATCTTCGGCTGATGTTCTCCTGTCTGCCTTAGCAACTCCTAGACGTCCTGGTTTTATTTTAGTAAACTTTTCTCTCACTATTAGTTAATTCATTGACTCATAATTCTTAATCCCACTGTGTTGAATTCAGGGGATTTTGAATTAAAAATGAAATATAGCGTTTAGGAATAACACATTTTATAGTTACTAGCAGATCATATAATTTATTCACATTTTAAATATTCTATCATGTTTATACATTTTGCTTCTTTCTCAATTTCAAAAATACACAGTGATATTTTTTTTATAATCTATGTTTTTTTTACAGATTCCACATTACCTTCTACACCACAAACAACGACCCAGACCAGTACTACAAAAGGTAAATATTAAAGGTTGAACTAAATTCTTTCATGGTATTTAATTCAATTAAATAATATGAATAAGGATATAATGTCTATTTAAACGTGCTGAGATATATTGATGTACAGTGCGTACCTAGTTAAATATAACATTAATAGAAGAGTTGATAAGCACTAGGACTAGCACTAGGATGCTAGTCAGTTCTTCTCATATTATGGCACTGGAATTACAGTTTAATTCTCATTCAGTTGTCAAATTTCGCATATTCACAAACAACCAAAATTACAATTCGAATTCTAGTTCAAATCAAGTTCTAGTTCCTCAACTTGACAAATAGAGGGCATTGTATACAAGCTCAAACTTTTAACATCAAATTAAGTTTAGATGTTTAATCAATGGACATAAGTTTTAATCTGCAGTTATAAGTTGTTAATTTTTTTGGTTAATTGATTTTATAAATTGCTGCTGATCTCAGAGCCATATGCTTCTGAGAACTAATTTTATTTCATTTTTTTTTACCATAAGCCAATGCATTTCAAACTGCTGACTTGGCAACATCTTTTTATTTCATGCAAAACTTTAATTGAATCACAACCAGTTTTTTGTAACATTTAATATTATATTCTAACATGTCATGTCAAAAAAAACATTGATAAGAGCCTAAAATTTACTATACGTAGAAGTGTGCCGTTGTATAATTTTCCATCTTTCATTTTTTTTAAATTAAGTCATTTATCTAAAACTATTCAAGTTTAGGATTTGGGGAAACTCTGCAGTCACCGGCACTGACTTGAGTGTTAGTTACATTTTCCCTGTTGAACTGAATCCATTTAACCCCTTAACGACAGATGACGTGCCAGGCACGTCACGGCAAATCGAGGACTTGCCGACAGGTGACGTGCCTGGCACGTCATGCACTAAACTGAGTAAAGAAAGCGACCAGCGGTCGCTTTCTTTACTCTAACGGTGTTGCTACAATGCCTCTAGGTAGAGGCATTGTGCAACACCCCCCAAATGTGCAGGGGCGCGCTACGATCACTCCACGGAGTGATCGTAGCAGCCATTTAAAAATGGCTGCGCCCACTGCACACATGTGCTTAGAAAGCGAACGATCGTTCGCTTTCTAAGCATCTCCGGTGTTGTTAAAGTGCCTCGCCAGCGAGGCACTTAACAACACCTTCAGGCTGCCCAGAGCCGATGGTGGTCACTCTCCTGAGCGACCCCATCGGCTCAGTAGAAGGGAACGCTGCCTGTACAGGCAGCGCTTCCCTTCTAATGGCAAGAGCATCGGAAGTGAAAGTATTTCACTTCCGATCCTCTAGGGGGAGCCAATCGATGCCGGCACAACAGATCTATGTGATCTGTGTGCAGGCATGTATGGTAAGTGCTCTGATGAGCACTTACCATACAGTCAAAGGCAATATTAGCAAATATTGCCTTTGACAAGTATTGATCTGCCTCCCTCACCTTACTAGTTATAGTAAGGGAGAGAGACAGATCAGATAAAGTAAAAAAATAAAATAAAATAATAAAAAAAATATTTAATAAAATTTTAAACACCAAGGGCTTTTATAAAAGCCATTTAACCCCTTCCCTGCCATTGATCGCTGTGTACGCAGTGATCATACACAGCAGCACATTTTTTGCTGTCTGTGCATTTTTTAGGGGTTCATTTTTTTTTTACTGTAATTCATTACAGTATAAAAAAAATCTCTTTTAAGAGAGATTAACCCCTTTCTTGCTGTAGATCACTGCCTAAGCAGCGATCTGACGCAAATGCAGCAATCTTGCTGCAGAAGCATTTTTAAATTTGTTTTAACTTTTTTATTACACCCGTCACGTGTTAATTATACCCGCTAGGGGACTACGCTTAACGTAAAAAATTTTTTTTTAGCTGTCTGACCGCATGTATAGCGATCAGTAACAGCTGATAAGTGACAAAGGCGGGTTGGCGTTTGCTTAGATGAGCATCACCATTCGTCTGGTTAGATCAATATTTGTAAATATTTGATCTGACCCGTGTAGATCTGCCTCCCTCTCACTTGAGTTTTAGTGAGGGAGGGAGACAGAGCTGTATAATGTAAGTTTATAATTATAATATATTTAATAGAACTGAGACCCAAAGGCTTTTATAAAAGTCGTTTCCAGTATTTAACCCCTTCCCTGCAATTGATCGCTGTGTACGCAGTGATCTTACACAGCAGCACATTTTTTGCTGTCTGTGCATTTTTTTAGGGGTTATTTTTTTTTACTTTGATTTATTACAGTATATCAAAGGCTCTTTTAAGAGCTATTAACCCCTTCCTTGCCGTATATCACTTCCTAAGCAGCACATATGGTCACTGCCTAAGCAGTGCATATGGTCACTGCCTAAGCAGCGCATATGGAGCAATCTAGTCGCAGAAGGATTTTTTTTTGCTATCAGCATTTTTTTTGTCAGACTTGCTAGGGGTTAGTTATACTCACTAGGGGATTACGTGTATTCCTTTTGAAGCTGTCTGAACGCGTGCATAGTGATCAGTAACAGCCGATCAGTGGCAAAGGTGGTTTGGTGATTTCTCAGATGAGCATCACCATTCGTCTGGTTCGTAAATATTGTTCTGACCCATATGGATCTGCCTCCCTCTCCTCACTTGAGTTTTAGTGAGGGAAAGAGACAGATCTGTATAACATAATTTTTTAATTGTAATAAATTAAATAAAATGTTAAAAAATTGTGAGTCCCAAGGGCTTTTATAAAAGCCATACCCTTTGTATAGTGTAGTGTATTAACCCCTTCCCTGCCACTGATCACTGCACAGCAGAACATTTTTTCTTGTCTGTGCATTTTTAGGGGTTAATTTTTTTGTACAGTACTACAAAGGCTCTTATAAGAGCTATTAACCCCTTCCTTGCTCTACATGTTCAAATTCCAAGTTTGAAAATCAAAAAGCGCACCTCTCAAATGTAGCCTTTCAACACCCAACAAAGCTGACAAAGCTATGTATGGGTGGTATCCCTGTGCTCGGGAATGTTGCTGAACATTTATTGTGGTATTGTTTGTCAGTGACACATACCGAAATATGTGAATTTGTGTCTAAAGTACAATGTATGTGGGAAAAAATACACAATAAAATGACTACCACAAACTTTGACAAAGGCTGGTGGTAGAATTGGTGCATGGAAAGTGTTAAAATAACACCATTTAAAATAGCCTAGGGTGTCTACTTTTACAAAATATATACTTTTTGGGGTAAAATACACTGTCCTACTTTAAAAAAAAGTCCCAAATGAAAGATGGGCTCAGGCTGGCTACACGTCAATATTCCAAGTTGAAAATGCGCACCTTTACAATGTGGCCCTTTTAGCCCCCAAACAACCCAACAAACCTATGCATGGGTGGTATCCCTGTACTCAGGAGATGTTGTTGAACACATATTGGGTTATTGTTTGGCAGTGACACATACCAAAATCTGTGAATTTATGTCTAAAATACAATATTTGTGAAAAAACAACACACAAAAATTACTACCACAAACTTTGACAAAGGCTGGTGGTAGAATTAGTGCATGGAACGTGTTAAAATACCACCATTTGAAATAGCGTAGGGTGTCTACTTTTAAAAAATATATGGGTTGATGGGGTAAAATACACTGGCTGGTTTCAAATATGTCCCAAATGGGACATGGGTGCAGGCGGTCTGCATGTCAAAATTTCAATTTGGAAAACCACAAACTGCACCTACCAAATTTGGCCTTTTACCCCCCAAACAACCCAACAAACCTATGCATGGGTGGTATCCCTGTACTCAAGAGATGTTGCTGAACACTTATTGGGGTGTTATTTGGCAGTGACACATACCAAAATCTGTAAATTCATGTCTGAAGTACAAGGTTTGTGAAAAAAAAACACAAAAAAATTACTACCACAAACTTTGACAAAGGCTGGTGGTAGAATTAGTGCATGGAAAGTGTAAAAATACCACCATTTGAGATAGCCTAGGGTGTCTACTTTTAAAAAATATATGGGTTGATGGGGTAAAATACACTGGCTGGTTTCAAATATGTCCCAAATGGGACATGGGTGCAGGCTGTCTGCATGTCAAAATTTCAAATTGGAAAACAAAAAACTGCACCTCACAAATTTGGCATTTTAGCCCCCAAACAACCCAACAAACCTATGCATGGGTGGTATCCCTGTACTCAGGAGAAATAGTAGAATCTATTTAGCATGTTTTTTCGTTCGCTATTGTCGATGAGGAGAAGTTGTTTCAAATAAAAACAAAGACATTTGTGTATTTTTTTTTTTTTACCATATTTTTTTTTTTTTTTTTTAATAATATGATAAGATATGATCAAAAATATGGCATCCTTAGAAAGCCCTTTTTGTCCCGATAAAAGCAATATATAATATGTGTGGGTACAGCAAATGACGAAGAAGAAAATTACTGCTAAACTCAAACAGCACAGAAATGTTAAAATAGCCATTGTCCAGAAAGGACAAAAATGTTTCAAAGGCTCTGTCCTTAAGGGGTTAAAGTCCACTGCTCGATAAACGATGCTGTCCCAAGGGCATTGGAGCCTTGTATTTCATTACAGTACAGAATGTCAGCACTAAACCATACAATTGGTGTAAAATAAATATAAATTTTAGTGATGTTTGAATTTGACACTTATGAATTCTAGATAGTTGAGTGAATATGCCAAACTATGAAATTAAGTCCAGTGTCAAGCCCAATTTTAATGTAATTAGCAAGAGAAGAAGAGACAACATCATTTCAGAAAATAAATGAATTATTGTGAGCCTGTGTGTGTTTACCAGAAACTAGATAAGTATAAATATGTAAAAATTGTTTACTTCATATATTATCTGGGTGACTATACATCCTGTGTACTAAGTAAATAACAAGAGACAAGTAAGGTACTAGAGAGATAGTCAATTATAGAATACATGACTAATGATGATGGTGACCGCAGAAACTTTAAGACTGGATTGATTAACGTTTAATTTTTTTTTTTTATTAACACTGAATAAAACAATGCTAAGAAACATGATTATTTCCTTATCACAATGGGCCTATACGGCATCACTCCACTTTCCTGCATATTCAAATGCAGTTGCAGCTAATCACGTTCTGTTATTAAATTCCAAGTTCTTATTGGCTGTTGGTAGCACCACTTATTGATTTATAACCAATATTTGTTTATTTGTCTATAAACTGTAATGTAATTTCAAGATAACCACATCTTCAAACTATAGTTACAGCTTGAATAGATGAAAATAATAGCAATCTATTTGTAACATTGTATTAATGGATTCTGTAAAGATATTATAATAAATAGCAGATAGATTATTTTATGTTGTCCTGATCTGATCCATGTATCACAATAGCTATTTAACTTCCAGGAATTAATCTAATTCGTATCAATTTCACTAATAGTTTCTACATCTACTACCACAACTTCTAAAGGGACCACTGCTAAGCCACTTCCTCCAGGTAAGTTACCTTTGGTTCTATTCTATATTTATGTGCCATTGTTGGTCAGTATATATTTGTGGATGTCACTTTTTTTGAGAAATGTAGCTTGTTTCTGGTTTGGCATTTTTAGAAATATTGGTACAAATGACTTGTCATATTACGGTATAAATGATAATTCCCACAAATGCATTGGTTTTTGCCCATCAATATTCCACTGACTTTCAATTTCTTCTTATGTCCTAACATTTGTACATATTTACCTTTTCCCTTAGGTTCTTGTGTGGTCCATGGTGATCCTCACTACCACACCTTTGATAATCAAGTGCATCACTTCATGGGAACCTGTACTTACACTTTATCTAAAGTCTGTGATGACAGTGGACACCTGCCATATTTCAATGTGGAAGCTGCTAATGAGCACAGAGGAAGTAACACTAAAATATCCTATGTCAAATATGTGAATGTAGATATATATGAATACAGGATCACTCTAGAGAAAGACAGGAAAGTTAAGGTAAGATGAGAAGATATGTATATTACATGTATTAATGGAGCCATGATGCTAGCAATGCTTAAATACATATATAAACCCTACATATTGTTATATATACCTTTATGGATTTTGAATCCCTTAAAACAGACAACAAAACGTTTCCTCTTAAAAACAATTCTAAAGTGTAATTTCTATGAACACAGGTTAATGGAAACTACGTGGTGTTACCAGTCACTCTGACACCAGGTATTAACATCTTGCTCAGTGGAACTAATGTACTGGTCACCACAACGTTTGGTCTGAATGTCAAGTTTGATGGAAATCATAGAGTGGAAGTGACAGTCCCAGGTCAATATGAAAGTAAAGTGTGTGGAATATGTGGAAATTTCAATGGTGATAAGAAGGATGACTTCCTGAACCCAGATGGAGAATTAGAATCAAACTCTGCTGACCTTGGTAACAGCTGGCAAGTTGTTAATGACACAGGGTAAGAGATATGTTTTTAATCTTGTGTAACCAATGTTTTCCTCTGAAAGTCATGAAAAAGGTGATAGCTGTATATATATATATATATTACATTACCATTTATTTATATAGGGCCAACAATTTACGTAGCACTAGATACAGAGCATAGAAGGGAACTACATACTAAGTTAGACAAACTAGAAAATACTGGTACATAAGGTACAGAGCCCTGCTGGCAAGCTTACAATCTAGAGGCAATGGGGCACATGAAACACACATATATATATATATACACCAATCTGCCATAACATTATGACCACTTTCAGGTGGCAAGCTGGCAGATGCAGTGTGATGGTTTGGGCAATAAACTGCTAGGAAACCTTGGGTCGTTCCATTCATGTGGATGTTACTTTGACACATACAGCCTACCTAAGCATTGTTGCAGGCCATGTATAATCTTTCATGGATACAGTACACCTTTATGGCACTGGCCTCTTTAAGCAGGATAATGCGCCCTGCCACAAAACTGGTTCAGGAAAGGTTTGAGGAACACAACAATGACTAATATATATATATATTTATGTATATATTCATAAAATGTCTACTATAAAGCTATATAAATTAGTAATTTATTTTACATTTTCATATGACATTCCTTAAAAAAAAATCAATAATATACTGAACTTTGCATTTCGTGTAATACAGAGCATTGATTACACCGGTTTTGCAGAGCTATGAAAAGCAAAATAATTGTTTATGACCTAACAGTGTTGACTATGGAAAATTATGGAGAAGAAACGCCATACGGTTTATAAAGTCATATAGCTCTATTAGTATCCATTCTCTCTTTCACAATATAATAAAAAAATGTATGTTTTTTTAACTACATTCATATCAATGTCTGCATACTAAAACATCTGACTGTCCATTAATGATTAGTTAACAAATGATATTATTTTTCTCACAGCTGCTCTCCAGGAACAGAGAACACACCAGAATGTACAGAAGATGAGAAAAACACCATCGCAAGCAACAGCTTCTGTGGACTTATTACTGATATTAATGGACCATTCCGAGCATGCCATGCTGTCGTAGACCCATCAGACTATTTTGGCACCTGTGTCTATGACCTGTGTGAACTGAACTTGGATCTTGGCATTCTGTGTAGCAGTCTCCAGTCCTATGCAGCCGCGTGCCAGTCTCAAGGAGTTACCATAGAGCCCTGGAGAAATGAGACTTTCTGTCGTAAGTCGGGTTTATTTATAAATATATATAAATATACAATAATTAAATACATATGAAAACAAATATAAGATTATTAATACAAGCAAGAAGTAAAGAGTTGCTTTTTTAAAGTCAGTCTGACTACAGAAACACTCCCCTTTTTTTGTAATTAGTCATATGTAAAGAATCTGAATTTGTCTTTGGATAATTTTCTCACCACTTCAGTAACATTGGTATTAGGGTTAAATTTCCCATGACTAAATTGTTTAAATAGAAAATATATACTTTCTGTTTCATTGTTTGGCTGAATTATGTTCAATTGTCTATATTTATAGCTCTGCAGTGTCCACCCAATAGTCATTATGAGCCATGTGGACCGGCTTGTCCAGCTACTTGTGTGAACCCAGGATCATCATGCAGCCTTCCTTGTGTTGAGGGATGTGTCTGTAATTCGGGACATATTCTTTATGATAACAAGTGTGTTCCAACCAGCCAGTGCGGATGTTGGGATGGAGATAAACACTATCCTGTGGGTTCTGAATTCTGGACAGATGACACTTGCTCTACACTGTGCAAATGTCCATCAGCAGGAAGTGGGTTAGTTTGTAATTCTGCTTCATGCCCATCTAACAAGTACTGTGGTGTGACAAATGGAGTGCCTGGCTGCTATGAGCAGACATTTGGTGAATGCACAATCTATGGAGACCCTCACTACAACACATTTGATAAAGAAGTCCATCACTTTATGGGAATTTGCACTTACACAATATCAAAACTTTGTAGCAATTCCAATTCTTCTTTACCATATTTTAATGTGGAAGCAAAGAATGAACATCGTGGCAACCCAACAGTGTCCTGGGTTCAAAAGGTTATGGTAGATGTCTACAATCATCGAATAACAATTGTGAAAAATGAACCAAATCGTGTACTGGTAAGATACCCACCTATTTTATTTTAAAAGACTGTGGTGTAGAAGGTGATGTTTGATACTGTACTTTAAAGTCACAGGATGAAAAACCGGGCTTTTTTGAATGCATTTTCTTGTGGCAGCCTGCAAGACTAACTAACCAAAACAACTTGGAAAGTAAAACAGAAGTAAAATAGATCTGACCCATGCTCTTTAAATACATATGTTGTGGGAGATATATTTTCTTTTTGCCCAAGGTATAGAGGTATTTATTAATGATTTGGTCTGTGTTGTTAAAATCAAAGTATAAAGCATCATTATTTTCCTTAGGTAAATGATATTTGGAACATCCTCCCAGTAAGTTTAGTTAATGGATCCTTAACAGTGAGCCGAAGCGGAAGGTATGTCCTCGTACAAACTGATTTCAAACTCACAGTGTCATATGATACCGATCATACAGTGGAGGTAAAGGTTCCGACTAACTATTTCAATCTGACATGTGGAATATGCGGTAACCTAAACGGAGACCGAAAGGATGACTTCATGATGCCTAATGGACAACAAGCACACAACTCCAATGAACTTGGAAATAGTTGGCAGGTAGATGATGATGATCCATCATGCACTCCCGTTGATCCGCCTCCTATTTGTCCACCAGAAAAAGAGGAACTTTATGAGAGCAATGCATTCTGTGGCATTATAACAAGTAAAGATGGTCCATTCCAGGCTTGTCATTCTGTAATAAATCCCAGCAGATTCCTGGACAGCTGTATAATCGACCTGTGTGTTGTTGGTGACGATGCTCTGTGTACTGCATTAGAAGCGTATGGTGATGCTTGCCAAAGGGCTGGAGTATCAATCACATGGAGAAACGCAACATTATGCCGTGAGTATTTCAAGTTAACATGTACGTGGAAAGTATCAGTAACGAGTTAGTATACAGAGAGTTTTTTCATGGTGCCAAAGAAAATGATGTGTTGAGTTTTAATATAACATTTCACTAGCATGTTGTTTTCCAATGAAAAGGCTGATTAAGGCTGTCATGAGAAAACATTTTATTTTTTAGAAAGTGTTTTACCAGGAAGAATACATTGAGATTTCTCTCTTTTTCAATTATGTCCTAGGAACCCAGTCCAGAATGGAATTACACAGAGTTACACATTTAAATGTAGAATAAAAAAATATACAGACATATATTTATACAATTTGTGAAGAGATCATACAGGGTAAATCACTATTGATACAAACAACTAAAAAAACAAAACAGCAACATGTACAGTATATGTAGGAGTCATTTTTTGGTTAGAGGATGATTTGGCAAAATCAAGGAGGCTATTCCACTTATGAGGCGCTCTGAAAGAGAAAGAGAATGCACCTCGGCCTGCTTCCTTTTTGAAGTGAGGGACAGCTAGTAAGGGGTTGGTGCAGAATCTGAGATTGTAGGATGTGCGGGGAGTAAAAGTGAGCATGTTGCTCAGGTGAGGGGAGCTTTCCACAGAATGGTTATGCATTAAGCAAACTAGGTGGAGAGAGTGCCTGGAGGCAAGTGTTTCTATGTTTTTACATTTTTCTGACACTGTTTATGATCTTTTTTACTTAGCTGTCAATTGCCCAGCTAATAATCACTATAATCCTTGTGCAAGTGCATGTCCTGCCACTTGTCTGGACCGTAATGCAACAAACAATTGCAACAAGCCATGTGTTGATGCATGTGAGTGTGATGAAGGCTTTGTTCTTAGTGGAAGTACCTGCGTATCTGTCAGTGATTGTGGATGCTTCTACAATGGCAAATACTATCAGGTTAGTATATAACATGTTTACATTATTTGTATACAGCAGGATTTTTTCAAACTTCTTAGATTATAATTTTCAAATGTAATACTATTCTAAAAAGAGGTAAAACACTCACTATAAATGTGCATAACATGATTTAAAAAAAACGAAAAAGTGTGTATACCATGTATTTATTTATTGATCACATTATAACAGGAATTTCTAATTTTCCAGAAAGGAGACAAGTTTTGGAGAGAAGGATGTAAGGGTCAATGCACCTGCGTTGGAAACAACCATGTGACGTGTAATGATGATACATGTGGACCAGACCAAGTGTGCAAAGTGCAGAATGGAGTTGAAAAATGTTTGCCTGCAGAATCCACGATCTGCCATATATATGGTGACCCTCACTATATCACATTTGATGGCAAACTCTACCACTTCCAAGGATCTTGTACATATACTGCAGTGGAGACCTGTAAAAATTCATCTGTAAACTTCTCAGTCACCACAAGGAATGAACACAGGGGCAGCTTGACCTGGACAGCTTTAAATTCCGTGACAGTTAAAATCGAAGCGCTGGAAATCACCTTGGGCAAGAACAAAGTGGTTTATGTATGTGCCATTAATGAACTAATACTGAGAAACTATATGGACAGTGTATATTCATGTAACAGAATAAACAAACACATTTGAAATTCATCTTGAATATTTACCAATTGTCTTTTTGTTACAGGTCAATGGAACGCTTGTTTCTTTACCAGTGAATTCAATACCTGGCATCACAATAAGGATAAGTGGTTCCTATGTTGTTCTAGAGACAGTGTTTGGTCTTGAGGTTAAATTTGATGGAGACCATGAACTTTTTGTAAAAGTGAATGAAAATTTTAAAGGAGAGCTCTGTGGTCTTTGTGGCACTTACACTGAAAACATACTGGATGATTTCCTAAAGCCGGATGGTTTACTTGCACATACTTCAAATGAATTTGGAAATAGCTGGCGGATACGTGATGATGACTGGGTGTAAGTATAGACAAACAATCATTCCATTAGTGATATATAAATGTATCAATACATATACACATATATTATTCTCCATGTCATAGAAACAAACTCAGTGTAACAGAGATAAAATAGAATACATAGATCATATATCTATATAATAGGCAAATTATTGAAGGGTATATATTTTAGATGTAAGTATCTTTGCAATATTTAGCAAATAAGATAACCAGCCAAAGCCCTTACATTGGGTAGACTCAATTGTGTCAAAAGTGCTTTGTATACTAAAAGATAGTTAAACGTTTCCAATGTTAAATAAATTAACATTTAGTACTAACACTACTAAATTGTACATACAGCATATGTTGCATACACAAAGTATTTAATTGCCGATGTCCTTGTTATTGTATTGTTTTTTGAGAAAAATATGTTAATCACCTCATTACCTTTACATGATTATTTTCTTAAAGTTTATGAATTAGTAAATAATGTAGTGGTTAAATGTCTTTGCATTTTTCTGTAGGTGTGAAGAAGAGGTTGTGGATCCTCCTCCTTGTGATCCAATTGATGAGCAGCACTATGAAGATCAATGCATGATCATCCTAGAAAACAATGGACCTTTCCAGCAATGTCACTTTTATGTTCTCCCTCAGTTATATTTTGAGACCTGTGTGTATGATCAGTGTGCCACGGGAGGGAATCTAGAACAGTTCTGCAATGCCTTAGAAGCCTATGCTGCAGCTTGTGAAAGTGCTGGTGTAGATCTTGGAGACTGGAAAAAGGACACAATTTGTGGTAAGTGAAAAAGAAAATCTACCATCTTATTGTTGTTGAAATGATCTCTTTCCATGTACCCTGGATTACTGGACATTGTGGGAGCATGTGTAGAAAGGTGGCACTTTTGTTCTCTTTTGCACAATTTTCTCGTGTACAATATGCTACTGTTTTGTAATTTCTGTTTGTACAATTAGTTAAAACAGTATGGAAATAAAACACCAGCCAAAGGAAACGTTTTAATTTTTGTTTACCACTTGCACAAGACAGATTTATTTGTCCAGTTTACAGTGCAATTTTATTATGTACATGGAGTACTGCTGTGTTTATTAATGTGGTCTTTAAGATTTGTTTACCATAGAAATAGATCAGTGACCTTTGTTGTACTGTATAGCTGACCAATAACTGTACATAAGGTGGAAAATAAGAGTTCTTGGTATAAGAACTAGGCCGAAGTGAAGTAGTATCCTACGAATTATTCCCCGTGTAAAACCTGCTCTCATTTTAACACTGTTTTAAGTATCTGGAGTATGCCCCAACATGTTTACATGTCTTACTTATATTTGAACTGTCTACTCCTAAAAAACAAAGAGATTACCCTGTCACTATATTTTGACATGCTATCTGGTGTCCCTTTTCTAAGTAATTACATTTACACAAACTAATTTTTTATGGCTGTACCCATTTTTTCCTTCAATCCGTTGCCCTCCAGCTGCAAATGGCGGTCTGCAGTCTGGAGGATCCCTGAGTCTAGAACAGGCACAAGTACAAATTCCTTGCATCTATTATGAGGAAATCAATATCTATCTGAACAAAATATAAAGTATTTAGAAAATCAATTGTGTGTATGTTCATGTTTTTTTAATAATCAGGGCATTCTTTTTGACTGAACATAAAAGGAATCTTTGTCTCACAATTTGTTAAACATACTTGAACAAAACATAGCACCAAGCCTTCTTAATAAACAAAAGGCACCCAGTGGTAACTGTGGATGTATCAAAGCTAAATATTATTGGTGACAAAACCTATTATCATTGATTTGCAGATAAATTGTATGTTCTCTTTTGACAGATGCATCAACTCCTGTTGTAACAGCTTCCACACCAAAAACAACTGTTTTAACCACTACCACCCCAGGTAAACACAGAATATTATTTTCAATTTCATCAGGTGTTCGCTAGGTTGTTAGTTGTAAATCCCTTGTCAAGTGAAATCAATTACCCTTTGATTTATACCCCCTTGTCATTTCAGTCTCCTTTTTCTGGGGAACAATCTATCCACTGTATCACTAGATGGTGAATTTTTAATTGGCCTTGTAGTGGTACATGATATATTTTTGTGTACCATATCAGGACAATGCCTGTAAATTTACTGGCTCACAATTCAATGCATTGGTGATAATAACCATACATGTATGGTCTATCTTTAAAACAGCACAACCGCTGTGATTTCTACGAGGTTAGCACCATTGCTGCTTTCCTGGAAGCTTTATGAATAAAGCCATCCAGGAAAGCAAAAAACTATGAAAACTGGCAGCCTCTGATTTCAATTTTGTCCTGAGTTAATAAAATGTCATTTTTAGTTGTTTTTCTGTTGTTTTTTTGCAAGTTATCGGACAATAACAAAAGTAGCATATTTTTCTTACAACATCATACAGTGACCTTTTGACCCCAACCCGATGATCAACTTAACCCTAGTGCTAACCCTAACTTTACTCTAAACCCAACCCTTACTATAACCCTAACTCTTACTTTAATCTCAACCTTACCTATTGTTTTTACTTGTAATATTGCAGACTGAAGCTAGGGAAAGTGTAACAGCTATAGCAGAGCAATGGAAGCTGCAATTTACAGCTTCCAAAGATCTTGCCCACAACTGGGCAGCACAATTTCCGGTATAGTGCTGCTCTTCCAGTATGGTGCATATTTTTACTTTTGCTACCCATACTGTAGTCTGTGTATATTCACTAAAAAGTGAACTGACAAATGAATGGCAAAAGTCAGGCATTAGTAGCTGAAGTGAAAAGACAGATGGAGAGGAGTTTAATAATTTTTCCAACTCAGCTATTAATGCCAGATCTTTGCAGTTCCGTTCTCGGGTCATCAGAGTTCACTTTGTAATGTACACCTAAAATGTAGTATGGGTGACACAGTTGGGATTTAGCCCAGAATATCATATCATTGTAAAATAAAATGTATCAGCTACAAATGTATCTAAAGCACAAAGAGTAGACAATACATATGACATACCATACATGCAAGGTGAATAAAATATCAAGTTCAAAAAATGAGTGCACAAGCTAATACGTAATTTCCTTAGCTGCAAAAACAAACTATGATCTGTTAATCAAAAGCATTATATTCTGTGTTTTTATTAAACCTATTTTATTTTACTTTACATTTCATCACTCATCAGGCTCTTCAACCAGAAGCACCACGAAACCTCCATCAGGTAGATATTTTGAACTGGATTTGGAATGCATGACTTAGTTTTTCTTCTCACTAAACTTAACACCTTCAACACCAAAACCAGTTATTTCAACAACTCCAACAACATGTTTTTCCATTATGTTTCAGTTAGCTTCAACAATGTTCTTTGGTGAACCTATTAGGAGCCTTCCTCTTCCTTGTTTCCTTTTAGTCCATATAGCATGATCAGTTGGTCTTTCATCACTCTTGTGCAATGTTTTAGGCTTTACTAGTTGAACACAATATAGTGGGCACTGATAATCACAATAACTTTTAGAGGTACATAGTTTACTTCAATCATGGCAAGTTGAATGGCAAGTTCTTAATATGAAATGTACACTTTTTCCATCAAGATAATTAATTTGCACATGAATTCACAAGGTGATGTCATAAACAAGAGACACAACATTTTCATTTATATGCTATTTTATATTTATTTCTTCCCATGTGCTTTAAAATGTGAATATTAATCCATCTGCTATTTTCATAAATCCAGTAACATCAGCATCTTCAACGCCCAAACCGGTTATATCAACAACTTTAGGTGAGCTACATGTTTCAAAATTATGTTTCAGTTAATTTCCCACAAAGTTCTTTGGTGACTCTATTAAGAGTTAGACCTGCCCATCTGGTCTTTTAGAACACTTCACAATATTCAGACAATATAATCTTGTGCAGTATATTATGATTTGCTACTTGAAACTAATGTATTAGACACTAACAAGGACAAAAATGTAGGTACATAGTTTACTAGAGATTCAAATGACCCCGAAGTTAAATTTGATAGGCAAGCTTATAAGACACGTGTCACTGAATGTTACACGCTTTTTGGATTTTTCAATGAATGAAAAAATAGTTCTACTGACAAAAGATTCATCTCGGGATCACTTTGTTATGCTTGTGTTGAATTTGTTTGGCTCTTTTAATTAGTGGAGCATTAACACAGCTCATAAAAAGCAATCACTCATTTTGCATGTTTCATAAAAATATTATCTTTGTTACAATTTGCAATTTAACTAAAAAGTAAATACACCTCTATGCTTTTGTAGATCCTGATCATGAGTGCCCCATGGCTTGCTCATTTGATCACGATTTGTGTCGCTGGCAGCAGTCAACACAAGATAATATTGACTGGAAACGTAATAGAGGTCCTACTCCATCTGAAAACACCGGACCTTCTTCTGACCACACACCAGGAGGTAAGCCCTTCCTTTCAAACTATTTACTCTATTTTGATTAATTGACACAGTACTATGTTATGAAAATAAACATTTACTAATTGAAGTATCTTTCTTTTTAAAGATGGTTACTACCTCTACATTGATAGTCGAGATTCAGCAGAAGGGGATTTTGCTAGGCTAGAAAGTCCTGACTGTGAACTAACCAAGCCTCATTGCCTAAGTTTCTGGTACCACATGTATGGTGATACAGATTACATGGAGTTGAGGATCTATGTCGTAGGGGAAGATGGTTTGGAACTTGTTTTTCTAAAGGAGGGTAACCATGGTGATGTGTGGCATTTTGATCAAGTTTTTCTGCTCAACTATGGTCCAATCCGGGTAAGTGTTTGTTTTGATATACATGTATTTTGATTATGGGCTAGATTTGCTTTTATTTATTTTATTACTGACTGCCTGGACTAATGCATATTGACTTATTTACAATATGTCAACGTTGGACTACAATTCTACAAAAGGAAAACTGCAGATCCACTTTAAAAAGATAAAGTCATTCAGACAAAATCGAATGGACTCGTTTATGTTCTGTGGAATACATTTTATTGCTGCCTTTGATCTGTAACTTTTCTCATACTGTCTATGTAATGCTTGATATTCAGATGTGATACTTTTTTTTAGTTATAGAATCTTGTGCACAATGCTTGACTAGACTGGCTTGTTAGGGCTTGAGTGTGCATGTAGTGTCATATCTTATAATATCTTCCGAAAAACTGTTATTCTGGACTAATCCTATTAATTTATGAAGTAGGAGGTAAACTAGAAAGAAAAAAAGGTACGAAGCGCCTACAGATATATAAATCCAAAGTAATTGACAAAATATACAAACCCAGAAAGAATAATAGGTATAATAATGGAGATGGAACTCTCAAGTGTGATCAGGACATCAATATGGATGTCTATTTTTGTTTTTAGGAGGTAAACTAGATTACAATTTGAGTTTTTTTGTAAACTGCGATACTTTATAAAGGTTTCTGACATTGGCATGAAAAGACGTACCCTTAAATTAATAATGTTTCTTAAACCATCATAATATAATTTGTAAGTTGTCTTAATTAATTTAATGTGATCTTTGTTTTATTTATTTTTTAGTTGACAGATAAAAAAAAACCCTGAAGTGCAGATCAAATGATTCTATGCCTATGAATAAAGATACTATGGTTCTATGTCTCCACAGATATTTATAGATGGTGTTAAAGGTGAAGGTTATCGCAGTGACGTTGCTATTGATGATATCTCTCTGTTCCCAGGATACTGTCCTAGTAAGTTCTAAAATCTGAAACAATAACCAATATTTTCAAATTGAAAAGTAGACAATAAATAAAGATTTCAAACGTTTGGGAAATCAAATATCAATCTCAATACTTTTTAATAGTGAATAAATGTTACTAGTTGTAAGCATATTATTCTTATATATTCTTTGTTATAGGCCCAACAACCACACCGACCACAACAACTAGAAGTTCTACAAAACCCCCAATAGGTAAGTAATATCAATTATACTACACATTTCTTTTTAAGGGCAAGTATTTTTATTTACCACAATTTCTTTCCACATCATGTGGCTTTTTTATTTCATAAGTCAAGGTACTGACTGATACTTACTGATACTTTGATGATGATTAGTGAATGTTTTTACTAAACTTGCTGTGTATTTTAGTTAAAGTTTTGTGTGTTCTTTTGGATGTTGCTGATTGAGATATATATATATATATCTTAATATATTTATGACTTTATATATGTATGTAATGTATTCATATCTATTAATCTATTAACTTTGAATCCCTTATCACTTTTCCTACCTATGTCACTCAAACAGGAACACCTGCTACTACACCAATCAGTACCAGCACCACACTAAGTAGTACTGCTAAGACAACAGGCTCCACTGTGACCAGTACACTGACTCCATCTTCAGGTAACAGTACAATCTGTGAGTTTTTTCATTGAATAGAAAAGATTGCCAATACATTTGTTATTCTGCCTATTATTATGTACAACCAGCAACCAATATCAAGTCACTAGATGTTACAGGTTTTTTGATGCTGTAGTTACATTTTCTCTTTCAGTAGGACCAGGAACTTCAACAACTTCAAGTACATCAAGATATTCCACTACAACAACAGGTAAAACGGTTTGATTTTGTTTCATGTAACATGTTCTTCATCACAAGACAAACATAATGTTTTATTGACAATGTATATTTTGTAGAATATGTTCTGTGTTATCATCTGACCACACTATATTGTGTAATCTCTTTGCATATCTTCAGCAAACCACCATATAAAAACCATTATCACAATTTCTGTTTTATTGGTTAAATCAAGAATAACATTTGACTAATAAATTAAGAACAAATGGAATGTTGTCACATGGAAAATTGAGATTTCTTTAGAAAGCGATGTGTTTGCTTAAAATACAAAACTGGTAACAGGCTCAATTATTTTTCTTTCTGGCTTATGACCTTTGGATACCTTGAAATGTGAACTTGATGGGTATGACTTTTCCTATCAAAATGTATTAAAAGAATGCACAAACTTGTGAAATACAGAAGATGACAAGAAATGATGGTTCTTCTCTAAATTACTTTGGAGCAAGCCATTTATTATGGAAAGATATGAAATTATCTTGAGTCCATTGCAGAGGAAAAACTTTAATTTATCAACCTACCACAACTGGCTAGTTTCTAAGTCCAAGTTAACCTAAATGTCCTAATGTGTGAAGCTCAGTGACCAGACTGCATTTCAGTTATTTCAAACTACCTTGTTTAATTTGGTTTGCTCAGACAGCTGTTAAGTATATGCAAGGGAAGCAAAATGCCACAGTTCTGGTAATAATGGAAGAAAGAGGAACAGGAAACATAGTTAGTTTAACAAACATGTAGCAAGTGTAGCAGAAACGTATTGAGATATTTTAAACCAAATAATCGCTTTGCTTAACACATTTCAGACATTAGATCAGTTCTCTAAATTACTATGATTTCTCTAACTTGGGGAACACCATCAACAAAGCTGCAAACAAGCAGAATAGCATTTTATTTTTAACCAAAGTCCCTGAGTCGTTATTGACATAATTAACAACTTTAATTCTATCAATCAAACCCAAAAGAAATGCAGTAGCAAATTTTGGTAGTTAATGTTCATAAAAGTTTCATTTAAAAAAAATAATAATAAAGAAAACCACTTCACTTTTTCTTGATCAAGAGTTTTAAGAAAGTTTACTCAAAGTAAAATATTTAAGGATCTCAGCCACCTTGACCAGTCATTTTGGTTGGGAACCAGAAATATTACAATGGAGACAAGTCCATCATGACAACCAATACATGATTATCAAAACACTTGATCCCATTGGTGTACGCAATCATACTTCAAGATCAAATTATCAGATAAATTATTTCCGGATCTACTTTCCAAAAACAGTCTAGAGTCAAAAGAAAATCAAATTCCACATGACAGGTGTTGCCACACCAAATAATTAATTTCAAAATTATTGCAAACAATTTTGAGAACTGTGGAAAAAAAGGATTAGCAAAAATGAAACATCTTCATATCTACAAGCATAACGCACAATTTCAATATAGTGTGTGCTCGTCAAGTGAAACAGATTGAAAGATTGTAAGGAGGCAGATTATACAGAGGAGTAAATCTAAACTATTTGTGAAATGTACACAGTTGGGTGAGACAAGAGGAAAAAAGTGAGTGAAGTTTGAATGTGAATCAAAAATAAACTCATACTGTGGAAAACAAAACTACTGATACAGTTGAAGAAGTATTATTACAAGACGTTAAGATGGCAAGAAGTCATTTTGGAACTATACAACAGAGGTAATAAAAAAATAAATTACCTGCTTATGGGTTATAACACTTTAGAAGAAACATGTATCGTAAGAATGTGTTAGAAACGAGTCTGCTTTTATTCACCTTAGTGGAACATTTGTTCATGACATGTGCTGCTTCATTAAGAATAAGCACAAGAGTGTGGTAGTATGACAAAAACAAGTAGGAAGGAGAGGGGGCTATTAATGTGGAGAACTTAGAGATCAAGCACATGTGAGAGATGGTGAAATCCAAAGCTCACTCATAACAATAGATGAAAAAAACTGTTCTGCAATAAACTATAAATTGAAATGCAAGTTGACAATTAAATGATACTTAATGAGATGCAAAAAAAGTACCCTTGTCTAGTAACTGCAAACTGTACAACTTAATCATTTTCACAAATTACAAATGTCACACTTCAGGATCTGATTCTACTACTGTCACCACACCTGTTACTACACCTGAGCTTGCAACTACCCCTACCACGGCTTCAGAGACAACAGCTGTAGGCACTTCAACAACACCAACAGTGTCAGTACATCCACCTGGTTCTACTCCTGAAAAGACAACTTCAGGCAATACAACTGTGACCTCCAGTTCTATTTCACAGGTCACAAGTGCCACTCATATTCCTTCATCTGAAAGAACCACTGCTTCTACTACATCAGGGACAATAACTTCTCCATCTGCAAGGCCTACACTTGATTCAACTTCTGAATCAACTGCAGTTACCACAAGGATCCCCACCATCAGCAGCTCAGGGGCTGTAACTGTTCCTACATCTGAAATACCATCTACAACTTCAGCAAGGACAACTGACTCAATAATATCTGCTCCAAGCAGCACAATTGTCAGTACATCTGGAAAACCAGTTGTTACCTCTGGGACTACTTTAATTTCTACTCCAATCACTACAACTGATTTCACTTCCGAAATTTCAACAAGGACTAACTACCCCATCATTTCAGACCCAGCAACAACTATTAGTTCAGGAACAACAACAACTTTACAGCCCTCAACCAAATTAACATCGGGCACTGTTACTGATGTAACATCAGCTCCCAAAACAGACATTACTTCAATAACTACAACCACTACCACATCAACCCTAACATCAGACATTTCTTCCACAACTAAAACAGCCTCTTCAATGACACATACATCATCAGAAACATCAGGTAAATATTAGCTCTTTTTGTAAAATGTCTTCAAATGAAATATTAGAGGCATTCGTGAACGGTGGAACTACTCAAACCCAGTCAATTGCTTTCATATTTTATGTTGCATTTAACTGACGAATTTGACATTCTATGTGAGCAAGACAAAAATGACAGTATTTACATAATATAAACGCAAATGAAACAACCTAACAAAAGTTCGATTTCTTAATTTAATGGACTGCGAACTGAGTAAAGTAGCCACATAATGGAATTTAACATGCCTACATCCTACAAGAATTGCTACTACTACTTGTAAAACAGTGGTTTATTTAGTACAAACTTTTTCATTCATCAAAAACCTAAGCATCAAAATTGTACATTAGTGTATTTGAAGAATACATTAGTTACATTGTGCTGCTTCCAACCTATCTACATTTGAAGACAATCCTATGAAACAACAAACAATACTATGGAAATCTATTGTAGAGTTAATTTATGTTACCACAGGATACAATGTATTTTTTTAATATTATTATTTAATGTATAAAGTGCCCACATATTCTGCAGAATTCTCTAACATGGAGTAAACAAAACATCCAAATAATGAAGAGGCAACCAACTTGAATAAGATGTGTGGAAGGCCGTCCCAAATGGAGTATTACTTTACACATTTACCAAACTTTTAAATTTTATTTCTAAATATCCTTACACTGAATTTATATTATCTCTTTTAACAGAACCAGAAAGTCCAACAACTCAAAGTACTTCCAAATCGCCAACTGCAACAACAGGTAAAGAGGTTTGATTTTGTTTTATAGAACAGATTATCCTCAAGAATGTTAAATGAGTTAGCATGATGTTTATTAGGAAACATATAAAATTATCTTGATAATGAGGGGTTAATTGCAGAGGAAAATATCTAATTTTGTAATCTAGGGTAACCGGCTATTTTATAAGTCCATGTTGCCCTAAAGGTCCTAATGTGACAAGCTCAGAGACCAGACTGTATTCAGCTGAAATAATTTCTATCTTGCTTAATTAGACATGTTTTTGCTAAGACAGCAGTTATATATATATATATATATATATATATATATATATATATATATATATGCAAAATAAACAAAATGTCAGAGTCTTGTTGATAATGGAAGAGAGAGGTATATGAAAAATAATTACTATAACAAACATATATAAGGAGCAGCAAAAAAGTATCGAAAAATGTAAAACGTGTAATGACTCTTTTATTGTATTACTTGTAACCACATTATCGCTTTGCTGACCACGTTGCAGACGTCAGATCAGTTCTCTAAATCACTATGTTTTCTCTAAATGGGGAACACCATCAACTAAGCCGCAAACAAATGGAATGTAGAATTATAATGTTAGCCAAAGTCCGCAAGTCCTTACTGAAGTAATTAACAACTTTAGTTTCATCAGAAGAACCCAATAGAAACGCAGTAGCACTTTTGGTAGTTTGTGTTCATACAAGTTCCATTGCTTCTAAAAACATAGAGTTACTCTTACAACCTAAGGTGTTCATCAGAAAACCACTTCAGTTTTTCATGATCAAATTTTTAAGAAAGTGCACTCAAAGTAAAATATTTAAGGATCTCTTCCACCTTGACCAGTCATTTGATCGTAAACCAGAATTATTACAGTGGGGACAAGTCCATCACGAGAACCAATGCATGAGATTAACAAAATACTTCATCCCATTGGTGTACGCAATCATACTTCAAGATCAAATGGTCAGATCAATTATATCAGGAATCTACTTACCAAAAACAGTCTAGAGCCATATGAAAATAAAATACCACATGACAAGTGTTGCCACACCAAACAATTCATATCAGGATAATTGTAGATACGTTTAAGGACTGTGTATTTGTAGAACAAGAATGGAATACATATGTATGATAATATTACTATCTTGTGAAATATGAAATAAAGGATTAATAAAAATAAAACATCACAATATCAACAAGCATGAAGCACAATTTCAATTCCATAAATGTGCACTTAAAATATAATAGACAAAGTCATTCTGTGGAAAACTAATGCACGGATACATTTGAAGCAGTATTATGGCAAGAAGTTAATATGGTAAGGCATCATTTGTAACTATGAAACAGAGATATTAAATAAGTGTATGCCTGATTAAGGACAATATACCTATAAAAGCAACAGAGATTGTAGAGTTAAAAATATGTTAGAAAACATATTCCCCATAGTAGAACATGTTTAATGTCCTTAGGATGGATAAACAAGAGCTGCTTCATTAAGTGTAGTTTTTACTTTGTTTTCAAATAAGAAGTGGCAAAAGTGTTTGACAGCATGACAAATACTAGTAGGGAAGAGTTAGAAGAGAGAATTAAGGTGAAGAAATTAGAGATCAAGCACATGTGGGAGTAGGTAAAATCCAAAGCTCAGTCAACATGATTAAGAAAAAAAACTGTTAAAAAATACATAGTCAGATGGAAAACCATCTCCTTGTCTATTATCTGCAAATTGTACAACTTAATCATTTTCACAAATTACAAATGTCACACTTCAGGATCTGATTCTACAACTGTCACCACACCTGTTACTACACCTGAGGTTACAGCTACCCCTACCACGGCTTCAGAGACAACAGCTGTAAGCACTTCAACAACACCAACAGTGTCAGTACATCCGCCTGGTTCTACTCCTGAAAAGACAACTTCAGGCAATACAACTGTGACCTCCAGTTCTATTTCACAGGCCACAAGTGCCACTCATATTCCTTCATCTGAAAGAACCACTGCTTCTACTACATCAGGGACGATAACTTCTCCATCTGCAAGGCCTACACTTGATTCAACTTCTGAATCAACTACCGTTACCACAAGGATCCCCACCATCAGCAGCTCAGGGGCTGTAACTGTTTCTACATCTGAAATACCATCTACAACTTTAGAAAGAACAACTGACTCAATAATATCTGCTCCAAGCAGCACAATTGTCAGTACATCTGGAAAACCAGTTGTTACCACTGGGACTAATTTAATTTCTACTCCAATCACTACAACTGATTTCACTTCTGAAATTTCAACAAGGACTAACTCCCCCATCATTTCAGACCCAGCAACAACTATTAGTTCAGGAACAACAACAACTTTACAGCCCTCAACCGAATTAACATCGGGCACTGTTACTGATGTAACATCAGTTCCCAAAACAGACATTACTTCAATAACTACAACCAGTACCACATCAACCCTAACATCTGACATTTCTTCCACAACTAAAACAGCCTCTTCAATGACACATACATCATCAGCAACACCAGGTAAATATTAGCTCTTTTTGGAAAATGTCTTCAAATGAAAGATTAGAGGCATTCGTGAAGGGTGGAAATACTCAAACCCAGTCAATTGCTTTTATATTTTATGTTGCCTTCAACTGATGATTTCTACAATCCATGTTTGCAGGACAAAAATCACAGCATTTTTTAATTCCATTCCTTATAAACCCAAATGAAAAACCCTAAAAATGTTAGATTTTTTAATTTAGTGCACTGTAACCTAAATCAAGTAGCCACACAGTGGAATCGTTTCCATAATTAAACATGCCTAAATCCTAAAAATACCACTACTTCTACTATTTTGTAAAATGGTTTATTTAATACAAATTTTTCTTTCATCAAAACCCAAGCATCAAAGATGTACATTAGTGTATTTGCAGTGTACAATAGTTACTTTGTGCTGCTTCCAACCTACCTACATTTGAAGACAATGCTATGGAACAACAGACAATACTATGACAAGCTATTGTAGAGTTAATTTATGTTACCACAGGAAACAATACATTTTTGACATTATTATTTAATGTATAAAGTGCCCGCATATTCTATAGCACTCTAAAATGGAGTAAACAAAACATCCAAATAATGAAGAGGCAACAGACTTGAACAAGATGTGGAAGGACCTTCCAAATGGAGTATCAAAGTGCACATTTACCGAACTTTTACAATTTATGTACACTTACATTGTTTATGATTCTTATGTTTATTGTACATATGTAAAAGGTTCACTTACATTGAATATCTATTATCTCTTTTAACAGAACAAGAAACTCCAACAACTCAAAGTACTTCAGAATCTTTAACTACAACAACAGGTAAAGATGTTTGATTTTGTTTTATAGAAAAGATTGTCCATAAGAAGGTTAAATGAGTTAGCAGGATGTTTATTAGGAAACAAATAAAGTTATCATGATAATGAGGGGTTAATTGCAGAGGAAAGTCTCTCATTTAGTAAACTAGGGTAACCGGCTATTTTATAAGTCCATGTTCACCTAAAGTGCTTAATGTGACAAGCTCAGAGACCAGACTGCATTTCAGCTAAAGTAATTTCTATCTTGCTTAAGTAGACATGTTTTGCTAAGACAGCTGTTAGATATATATATATATATATATATATATATATATATATATATATATATATATGAGCAAGTGAAACAAAATGTCAGAGTCTTGTTAATAATGCAAGAGAGAGGCATATGAAACATAGTTAGCATAACAAACATGTATAAGAAACAGAAGAAAAGTATTGAAAAATGTAAAATGTGCAGTGACTATTTTATTATATTACTTGTAACCACATTATCGCTTTGCTGACCAATGTGGTCAGCAAAGCGATAATGTGGTTACAAGTAATATAATAAAATAGTCACTGCACATTTTACATTTTTCAATACTTTTCTTCTGTTTCTTATAGTCAGATCGTCAGATCAGTTCTCTAAATCACCATGTTTTATCTAAATGGGGAACACCATCAACTGAGCTGCAAAAAAACAGAATGTAGAATTATAATGTTAGCCAAAGTCTGCAAGTCCTTACTGACGTAATTAATAACTTTAGTTTCATCAGCTGAACCCAATAGAAACGCAGTAGCACTTTTGGTAGTTTGTGTTCATACAAGTTTCATTGCTTCTAAAAACATAGAGTTATACTTACAACTTAAGGTGTTCATCAGAAAACCTCTTCACTTTTTCATGATCAAATGTTTTAAGAAAGTGCACTCAAAGTAAAATATTTAAGGATCTTTTCCACCTTGACCAATAATTTGATCGGAAACCAGAATTATTACAGTGGGGACAAGTCCATCACGAGAACCAATGCATGAGATAAATAATATACTTTATCACATTGGTGTACGCAATCATACCTCAAAATCAAATTATCAGATCAATGAAATCAGGAATCAACTTACCAAAAACAGTCTAGAGCCATATGAAAATAAAATACCACATGACAAGTGTTGCCACACCAAACAGTTCATATCAGGATAATTGTAAATACTTTTAAGGACTGTGTGTTTGTAGAACAAGAATGGAATACATATGTATGATAATATTACTATCTTGTGATACATAGGATTATTAAAAATAAAACATCACAATATCAACAAGCATGAAGCACAATTTCAATTTCATAAATGTGCACTTAAAAGATGATAGACAAAGTCATTCTGTGGAAAACGAATGCAATGATACAGTTGAAGCAGTATTATGGCTAGAAGTTAATATGGTAAGGCATCATTTGGAACTATGAAACAGAGATATTAAAAAAGTGTTTGCCTGATTAAGGAGAATATAACTATAAAAGCAACAGAGATTGCAGAGTTAAAAATATATTAGAAAACATATTCCCCATAGTAATATGACATAGACATGTTTAATGTCCTTAGGATGGATTAACAAGAGCTGCTTCATTAAGTGTAGTTTTTACTTTGTTTTCAAATAAGAAGTGGCAAAGGTGTTTGACAACATGACAAATACTAGTAGGAAAGAGTTAGAAGTGGGAAGTAATGTGAAGAAATTAGAGATCAAGCACATGTGGCAAAGGGGAAATCCAAAGCTGAGTCAACATGATTGAGAAAAAAAACTGTTCTGCAAGAAACTATAAATTCAAATGCAAGTTGACTATTAAATAATACATAGTCAGATGGAAAACCATCTCCTTGTCTATTATCTGCAAATTGTACAACTTAATCATTTTCACAAATTGCAAATGTCACACTTCAGGATCTGATTCTACTACTGTCACCACGCCTGTTCCTACATCTGAGGTTACAACTGCCCTTACCACTGCTTCAGAGACAACAGCTGTAGGCACTTCAAGGACACCAACTGTGTCAGTACATCCACCTGGTTCTACTCCTGAAAAGACAACTTCAGGCAATACAACTGTGACTTCCAGTTCTATTTCACAGGCCACAAGTGCCACTCATATTCCTTCATCTGAAAGAACCACTGCTTCTACTACATCAGGGACTATAACTTCTCCATCTGCAAGGCCTACACTTGATTCAACTTCTGAATCAACAGCCGTTACCACAAGGATCCCCACCATCAGCAGCTCAGGGGCTGTAAGTGTTTCTACATCTGAAATGCCATCTACAACTTCAGAAAGAACAACTGACTCAATAATATCTGATCCAAGCAGCACAATTGTCAGTACATCTGGAAAACCAGTTGTTACCACTGGGACCACATTAATTTCTACTACAATCACTACAACTGGTTTCACTTCCGAAATTCCAACAAAGACTAACTCCCCCATCATTTCAGACCCAGCAACAACTATTAGCTCAGGAACAACAACAACTTTACAGCCCTCAACTGAAATAACATCAGGGACTGTTACTGATGTAACATCAGTTCCCAAAACAGACATTACTTCAATAGCTACAACCACTACCACATCAACCCTAACATCTGACATTTCTTCAACAACTAAAACAGCCTCTTCGATGACACATACATCATCAGAAACGTCAGGTAAATATTAGCTCTTTTTGTAAAATGTCTTCAAATGAAAGATTAGAGGCATTCGTGAACGGTGGAACTACTCAAACCCAGTCAATTGCTTTCATATTTTATGTTGCCTTCAACTGATGATTTCTCCAATCCATGTTTGCAGGACAAAAATCACAGCATTTTTTAATTCCATTCCTTATGAACCCAATGAAAAGCCCTAAAAATGTTAGATTTTTTAATTTAGTGCACTGTAACCTAAGTCAAGTAGCCACACAGTGGAATCGTTTCCATAATTAAACATGCCTAAATCCTAAAAATACCACTACTTCTACTACTTGTAAAACAATGGTTTATTTAATACAAATTTTTCTTTCATCAAAAACCCAAGCATCAAAGATGTACATTAGTCTATTTGCAGTGTACAATAGTTACTTTGTGCTGCTTCCAACCTACCTACATTTGAAGACAATGCTATGGAACAACAGACAATATTATGACAAGCTATTGTAGAGTTAATTTATGTTACCACAGGAAACAATACATTTTTGACATTATTATTTAATGTATAAAGTGCCCGCATATTCTGCAGCACTCTAAAATGGAGTAAACAAAACATCCAAATAATGAAGAGGCAACAGACTTGAACAAGATGTGGAAGGACATCCAAATGGAGTATCAAAGTGCACATTTACCAAACGTTTACAATTTATGTACACTTACATTGTTTATAATTCTTATGTTTATTGTACATATGTAAAATGTTCACTTACATTGAATATCTATTATCTCTTTTAACAGAACCAGAAACTCCAACAACTCAAAGTACTTCAGAATCTTTAACTACAACAACAGGTAAAGATGTTTGATTTTGTTTTATAGAAAAGATTGTCCATAAGAAGGTTAAATGAGTTAGCAGGATGTTTATTCGGAAACAAATAAAGTTATCATGATAACGACGGGTTAATTGCAGAGGAAAGTCTCTCATTTAGTAAACTAGGGTAACCTGCTATTTTATAAGTCCATGTTCACCTAAAGGTCTTAATGTGACAAGCTCAGAGACCAGACTGCATTTCAGCTAAAGTAATTTCTATCTTGCTTAATTAGACATGTTTTGCTAAGACAGCTGTTAGATATATATATATATATATATATATATATATATATATATATATATATATATAAGCAAGTGTAACAAAATGTCAGAGTCTTGTTAATAATGCAAGAGAGAGGCATATGAAACATAGTTAGCATAACAAACATGTATAAGAAACAGAAGAAAAGTATTGAAAAATGTAAAATGTGCATTGACTATTTTATTATATTACTTGTAACCACATTATCGCTTTGCTGACCACATTGCAGACGTCAGATCAGTTCTCTAAATCACTATGTTTTATCTAAATGGGGAACACCATCAACTAAGCCGCAAAAAAACAGAATGTAGAATTATAATGTTAGCCAAAGTCTGCAAGTCCTTACTGACGTAATTAATAACTTTAGTTTCATCAGCTGAACCCAATAGAAACGCAGTAGCACTTTTGGTAGTTTGTGTTCATACAAGTTTCATTGCTTCTAAAAACATAGAGTTACACTTACAACTTAAGGTGTTCATCAGAAAACCTCTTCACTTTTTCATGATCAAATGTTTTAAGAAAGTGCACTCAAAGTAAAATATTTAAGGATCTTTTCCACCTTGACCAATAATTTGATCGGAAACCAGAATTATTACAGTGGGGACAAGTCCATCACGAGAACCAATGCATGAGATAAATAAAATACTTTATCACATTGGTGTACGCAATCATACCTCAAAATCAAATTATCAGATCAATGAAATCAGGAATCAACTTACCAAAAACAGTCTAGAGCCATATGAAAATATGTTTTATTTGTTTTCAAATAAGAAGTGGCAAAGGTGTTTGACAACATGACAAATACTAGTAGGAAAGAGTTAGAAGTGGGAAGTAATGTGAAGAAATTAGAGATCAAGCACATGTGGCAAAAGGGGAAATCCAAAGCTGAGTCAACATGATCGAGAAAAAAAAAACTGTTCTGCAAGAAACTATAAATTCAAATGCAAGTTGACTATTAAATAATACATAGTCAGATGGAAAACCATCTTCTTGTCTATTATCTGCAAATTGTACAACTTAATCATTTTCACAAATTGCAAATGTCACACTTCAGGATCTGATTCTACTACTGTCACCACGCCTGTTCCTACATCTGAGGTTACAACTACCCCTACCACAGCTTCAGAGACAACAGATGTAAGCACTTCAAGGACACCAACTGTGTCAATACATCCACCTGGTTCTACTCCTGAAAAGACAACTTCAGGCAATACAACTGTGACCTCCAGTTCTATTTCACAGGCCACAAGTGCCACTCATATTCCTTCATCTGAAAGAACCACTGCTTCTACTACATCAGGGACAATAACTTCTGAATCTGCAAGGCCTACACTTGATTCAACTTCTGAATCAACAGCCGTTAGCACAAGGATCCCCACCATCAGCAGCTCAGGGGCTGTAAGTGTTTCTACATCTGAAATACCATCTACAACTTCAGAAAGAACAACTGACTCAATAATATCTGCTCCAAGCAGCACAATTGTCAGTACATCTGGAAAACCAGTTGTTACCACTGGGACCACATTAATTTCTACTCCAATCACTACAACTGGTTTCACTTCCGAAATTCCAACAAAGACTAACTACCCCATCATTTCAGACCCAGCAACAACTATTAGCTCAGGAACAACAACAACTTTACAGCCCTCAACTGAAATAACATCAGGGACTGTTACTGATGTAACATCAGGGACTGTTACTGATGTAACATCAGGGACTGTTACTGATGTAACATCAGGGACTGTTACTGATGTAACATCAGGTCCAAAAACAGACATTACTTCAATAACTACAACCAGTACCACATCAACCCTAACATCTGACATTTCTTCCACAACTAAAGCAGCCTCTTCAATGACACATACATCATCAGAAACATCAGGTAAATTTTTTGTCTTCAAATAAAAGATTAGAGGCATTTGTAAACCATGGAACCCAAATGAAACACCCTAACAAAAGTTTGATTTTCTTAATTAAGTGGACTGTCAACTAAGTAAAGTAGCCACATAATGGAATAGTTTCCTTAATTAAACATACCTACATCCTACAAGCATTACTACTACTACTTGTAAAACAATGGTTTATTTAATACACATGGTTTCATTCATCAAAAAACTGAGCATCAAAGATGTCCATTAGAGTACTTCCAGTGTTCATAAGTTACTTTGTGCTGCATCCTTTATATTGTATGTTCATTTACAATTTAAAGTATGTTTATTACACATATGTTCATGTACATTTAATTTCTATTTTCTCTTTTAATAGAACCAGAAACTCAAAGTACTTCCAAATCTTCGACAACAGGTAAAGAGGTTTGATTTTATTTCATAGAACATATTGCCCATAAGAAGGTTAAATGAGTTAGCATAATGTTTATTATGGAAAGATATGAGATTATTTTGAAAATGATTAATTAATTGCAGAGGAAAATCTCTCATTTAGAAACCTAGGGAAATTACTGATTTTCTAAATCCTTGTTATCCTAAAGATCCTAATGTGTGAAGCTCAGAGACCAGACTGCATTTTGACTGAAATAATCTCCATCCTTCTTAATTGAGAAAAACAATGTCAAATGGGTCTATTCACTAACATTTGACTTTCATTTTGAGAATAAGTAAAATTTGGCACCGGAGTTTGACTTAGTATAAAAAACCCAGATTTCAATGTTCCCGATTGAAAGTAATGGCAGGCAAAATGATGAAAGCTATTTTTGAGACTAAGCCACACTTAGGTGCCGAATTTGACTTAGTGTCTGTCAGATAAGTCAGAATCTTGTCTTGTATAACACAATTCGTAGAACTATCACTTGGAAAAAATATACATCTGGAACACAATTGCAGAAAAAAGGTATGCTTGGTGGATAAGTAATCAGGAGTAACTTCACAATTTAAGAGGATTGTGGGGTTGAGGCAACATAAAAAGGTGACCCAGGATTAGAGATAAAGATTTTGATTGTGGTTCGTAAATAACCTTAAGCAGGTAAATTCATATAACCAGATTCAGTAATATAAAGTCATATACTCATAGAAAGCAGGATACGCAGCTGACAAACAAGGTTAGCACTTCAATATGAATAAATTATAGGAAGTGATACTTGCAGGGTCAGATTCAGCAGCTCTAGGGTAATCAATCGAAAATCCGTTAGTACAATCCGTGGTTCAGAGTTTGGAGAAGGCAGAGCAATGAGTAAGGTAGTCCGAGGTCGTGGGATTGGAGAAGGCAGAATCGTTGGTGATACAGTCTGAGATCAGAGGAGAGGACAGGTAAGTTGTTAAGTTCTCAGTCCGGGGTTCGTCAACAGAGGATGCGTTCGGCGGTTTACTTTTGGTTTAACGATGAAGGCGTATAAACGAAAGCAGCTCAGCCGTCTCTTGAAAACGCGAAGTAACAAAATAACTCAGCAATTTCATCTGTGGCGCGGTTTCCCTATAAGGCGAGAGAAGACCGCGTCACAGCAAGGGGCGGGACCAGGAACGCAAACACAGAATCTGACAGTCTCAAAATGAAAGATGACCTCCAAAGTCTTGGTATAAATGGAAAAAATAAATAAATAGTAGACATGGCTAGTAGCAGAAAGTATTAAAACATTTTAAATGTGTAAAGACTATTTTATTTTGCTACTTGTAACCAAATAATCATTTTTATAACCACATTGCTGACATCAGATCAGTTCTCTAAATCACTATGTTTTCTCTAACTTGGGGAACACCATCAACAAAGATTCAAACAACCAGAATGTAGAAATATATTGTTATCCAAAGTCCGTGCGTCATTATTGACGTAATTAACAACTATAGTTCCATCAACAGAACCCAATAGAAATGCAGTAACTCATTTGTTAGTTAATGTTCATTCAAGTTTCATTGCTTCAAAAAACATAGAGTTACATTTATAATTTTAGCTGTTCATCGGAAAACCACTTCAATTTTTATTCAGTTAAAAGAATGTACACTCAATGTCCGATATTTAAGGATCTCTGCCACCTTGATCAGTTATGTGATCGCAAACCAAAAATATTACAGTGGGCAATAAGTCACTAGAGTCAATGCATGGGATTATCAAAAATACTTTATCCCATTGGTGCACGCAATCATACTTGAAAGATCAAATTATCAGATCAATTATTACAGGAATCTACTTACCAAAAACAGTCTAGAGCCATATGAAAATAAATTAGCACATGACAAGTGTTGCCACACCAAACACAATTCATATCAGGATAATTGCAAATAATTTTAAGAACTGTATGTTTGTAGAACAAGTATGGAATACATTTATATGATAATAGTGCTGTCTTGTGAAATATGAAATAAAGGATTATCAAAAATCAAACATCTTCATATCTACAAGCACAAAACACAATTTCAATTCCATAATTGTGCACTTAAAATACCATTAAAGTAGTGCAACAGATTGAACAGAGATTGTAAGGATCCAGATTATACAGAGGAGTAAATCTGAAATATTGAAGTGTGTTTGAATAGGATAAATATACTAAAATGTAATGAGAAATAAACTCATTCTTTTGAAAACAAAAGTACTGATGAAGTTGAAGCAGTATCTATGAATTAAAAGTGCAAGTAATTTGGAACTATGCAACAGAGATAATATCAAAAGAGGTTGCCTGATTAAAAAAAGAAAAGCTTTAGAAGCAACATGTATCATATAGTTAAGAATGTATCAGACACCAGTCTGTTTTCCTCCACCATATTAGAACATTTTTAATGTCATAAGGATGGATTAATATGAGTTGCTTCATTAATCAATTTTACAAATTACAAATGTCACACTTCAGGATCTGATTCTACTACTGTCACCAAGCCTGTTACTACATCTGAGGTTACAACTACCCCTACCACTGCTTCAGAGACAGCAGCTGTAAGCACTTCATTGACATCAACTGTGTCAGTACATCCACCTGATTCTACTTCTGAAAAGACAACTTCAGGCGAGACAACTGTGACCACAAGTGCCACTCACATGCCTTCATCTGAAAGAACCACTGCTTCAACTACATCAGGGACTATAACTTCTGCAAGGCCTACACTTGATTCAACTTTGGAATCAACTGCAGTTACCACAAGGACCCCCACCATCAGCAGCTCAGGGGCTGTTACATCTGAAATAGCATCTTCAACTTCAGCAAGAACAACAGATTCAATAATATCTGTTCCAAGCAGCCCAATTGTCAGTACATCTGGAAAACCAGTTGTTACCACTAGTAGTACATTACTTTCTACTCCAATTACTGCAACCGATTTCTCTTCTGAAACTCCAACAAAGACTAACTCCCCCATCAGTTCAGGCCCACCAACAACTATTAGTTCAGGAATAACAACAACTTTACAGTCCTCAACTGAATTAACATCGGGGACTGTTACTGATGTAACATCAGTTCCCAAAACAGACATTACTTCAATAGCTACAACCACTACCACATCAACGCTAACATCTGACATTTCTTCCACAACTAAAGCAGCCTCTTCAATGACACATACATCATCAGCAACACCAGGTAAATATTAGCTCTTTTTGTAAAATGTCTTCAAATGAAAGATTAGAGGCATTAGTGAAGGGTGGAAATACTCAAACCCAGTCAATTGCAGTTATATTTTATGTTGCCTTCAACTGGGGACTTCTACATTCTATGTGAGCAAGACAAAAATTACAGTAAATTATTTTGCATTCCTTATGAACCCAAAGGCCTTAACACTTTAACAAAAAGTTGGATTTTTTTGTTTCATGAACTGTCAGCTGAATAAAGTTGCCACATAGTGGAATAGTTTCCATAATTAACATGCCTACATTATACAAGCACCACTACTACTACTACTTAAAAACAATGGTTCACTAAATACAAACTTGATCAGTCATCAAAAAACATCATCAAATGTGTACATTAGTTATTTGTTCTGCTTACCTACATTTGAAAACCATCCTGTGAAACAACAGACAATACTATGAAAAGCTATAAGCTAAAGCTAAAGTAACAAACAAACTTGAACCAGCGGTGAGGAAGTCCCTCCCAAATAGACCATCACTCTAAACATTTACCTTAATTTTAGACTGTATGTTTGGTCACATTGTTTACAATTTAAAGTATGTTTATTATACATATGTAATAGGTTCTGTTGTGTTGAATCTCTATTTTCTCTTTTAACAGGACCAGAAACTCCAACAACTCAAAGTACTCCCAAACCTTCAGCTACAACAACAGGTAAAGAGATTTGACTTTGTTTCATAAAACATATTGCCAATAAGAAGGTTGCATGAGTTAGAAAAACAACATTTCTAATTTATTTACAAAATAATTTGGTCATTGTATTGCACCAAATTTTGTTTACTTTTTTAAATAAACCTAATATATGCACCCAACACATCTATAATTTCTATTATCAAGAGGTTTTATTTTGTTTCATAAAACATATTGCCAATAAGAAGGTTGAATGAGTTAGAAAAAAAAAAATTACATATGTTTTCTAATTTATTTTCAGTATCATCTGATCATTGTATTGCATATTCTTTTTTTTTTTTAATAAAAAAAAAACACTGCACACTTTTATAACTTATGTTATAATTGTTAGATAAATAACATGAGGTTTGAAAAATATATTTAGCATCCAGGATACACTCCCATAGGGCATACTTTTATGAGATTAGGGGTCTATCTAATTGGTTGAAACATATGACCAATTTGGATCACCAGGTAGCAGTCAAAGCAGGTTCTTACCTTAATAAGATAACCCCAGCAGCAACTTACACTTATATGATGACCAGAAGATCATACACTATGCCTATGGCCTTCCCTGAGGCAGTTTAGATTGGGACTTAATGAGGTAGATGCCTATCACAATTGTCCAGCCCCACCTGTGGACCTTCTGGAACAATGCTAAAGAATTGAGGAATCATAGGAGATCATAGACACCCATAGTCTAATTACTGCTGATTCTCACAAGAGCATGCCAGTGTATCCAACCCTTGAACCCTTCTCAGGGAAAAATTCTATCTTGCATAAAATATGGATGTGGCTGGAAATCACACTAAACAAATACTCCCTGTCTAATAAAGGTTTTTACTATCTAGTTCCCTTATATTAGCTTACCAGATCTCCACACAAAATCATTATTATTGAATGCTTTGCAATACACCAACTGGCATTGTTCACAAGTCCTTAGCAAAAATGAAACCCCATCAATTGAGTAACATTTAAATGCTTATCTGAAATAATCACAGTTTCTGATCACTAATTCAGGAGGTCATACACTGTGAGAAATAAAAACAAAAAAACTGTTTTTAGTGCCACTTTGTTAATTTTGTTAGAGGTTGGTTAAAAGTAAAATAATGAAAATGGTGTCACTGTTCACATTCATTGATGTCCAGTGAAATCTAAAATGTTTAATTAATCAATCTTTGTCTGGATTGTTGCTGATACTACTATTATTGGTCCATAGTAATGCTATCACATCCGTGATAAAGACATTGAAACATTGTAGCAACAACTATGTATATAACAACTGGATTTGTCTTTTCTCTGTATTATCTGTGAACAAATATAAAAGGATATTAAAAAAATATTAGATAACAGACAAGCTCTACAAGTTTTTTTCGTCAAGTGTTTTATGGCAGTGACCCAGAAACACTACTGCATTCTTTTTTAACCACCAAATCCATGATATTAAAATCGAATAAATGCTTAATCTCATACACATTTACAATAATATTAAGTACTCTTAATGTTAATTTGTAAGAGGTAGCAAGGCCATATTGGAGACCTTAGGGATAAAGCGCATGTGAGAGTAGATCAAAATCCCAAAGGAAATCATCACAACAGATAAAGAAAGGGTATCCTGGAAGAAACTAGTTAATCTTATTATGGAAGCACAGTTGTGTTTTCATAGTACAAGTTTAAATAAAATAGGGTTGTGGAAAGATCTATAGTATAATCCAAAACTATCTGTCTGTTTCTATATTGACTGCACATTCTATAAGTTAATTTTACAACCCATAAATGTCTCACTTCAGGAACTGGTACAGTCACCACGCTTGTTTCTACCTCTGAAGTTACTACTACAACCATTGTTTCTGGGGCACCAATTCTTAGCCCTTCAGTACTTCCAACTGATTCTTCTTCTGAAAAGACCACTGTTAGTTCTTCTACCACTACAACTGTGAGCGACAGTAGTGATTCACAACCTACAACTGGCACTCATGTTTCTTCTTCTGAAAGTGCCACTACTACAACATTGGGAACTACACCTGATTCTACTTCGGAAGCAACCTTACGCACCACAACTGCAACTTCAGCGACGACAATAGACTCAGTTATATCAGATTTGACTTCAAAAACTACAGTTCCAACTTCAGACAGCACAGAAGTCACTATATCTGGAAAACCAATAGTTACCACTACTGGTTCAGTGTCTACAACTATTTTTACTACATTACCAGGAACAGAAACCAAGACACCAATCACTGCAACCAATTTAACTCCTGAAACTCCAACAAAGACTAGCTCTCCCATCATTTCAGATCCAGCAACAACTATTAGTTCTGAAACCACAACATTACGTTCCACAGTTGACTTAACCTCAGGAACCGTTAGTGCTGATACTTCAGTTCCCAAAACTGACATTACTTCAGGAACCACACCCTCTACACCATCAGCCCTGCCATCTGTGACTTCAACAGCTACTGTAGGAACACACACATCATCAGAAACATCAGGTAAATGTTGAGTTCTTATTTTATAGATATACATTTACACATTATACAATTTGGGATCCTAGTGTTACTGATAAGAATACATCCTTTATTTTGCTTATTTACAATAGGCATTTGTGACAATATAAAGTAAGATCTCATCCAATGCACAAATGATTGCAAAAGCTTTCTGAAAACCTCTCTTTCACATCTTCATTATTTGTGTTATTTTGCTCTCCCATGAATTCCTCATTTCATATGCAAAAATTAAAAAATACCTTTTAATGTATGGTTTATGCATCTTCAGCAAGCAATTTTTTTACAATCTGAAAGCAAAAAAAAGAAAGGCATTAACAAAAGTTAAAATTTTTGAATATCCTGCCAAGTAGTAAAGCAAACACATTGCGCTGTCTAGAATTGCACAGATTTCACAAACAAATTTGGCTAAACATCTACAAGAAAATACATGTACAACAAGTAACTACTACACCTTGTAAAACAAATGTTCACTCAGCACAGGGACCTGTTTCTGTTATTCAAAAACTCACCCTTAGCGTAAACGAGTTGAAACCGTGTCCTTTGATTTGCACTGTAATCACTGTTATGCTTTATACTGCTACAGGTATTGCATAACAGTATTGCATGTTATAATATAAAAGGTTTGGTTACATCAATTTTTTTCTTGTGCTGTAACAAGGGACATTGATGGGTTCCCTAATTTACTTAATTTGTAATTAATTTGTGCAAATTGCAGATGTAATTTTTCACATTTCTACCAATAAATATTTTGAGTTGTCTTTGAAAACAATTTAATCAATCTCAATACCTATATTTGTGTATATGTCCATTGGATCTATTCACTAAAATTCAAGATTGGAGCTCTAATCTCGACCTCCAACCTCAAACAGACTCACCACCCTCAACCTCGCAAAATGGTATTCACTAAAGTTTTTATGAGGTCAAAATGTGGCAAGATGAAGTATGGCGAGGAGGTCAGGGTTTAATTTTGCCTTCCATAAGCTATAGTCAAATAAAAAAAAAAATTAAGTCAAATTCAGCATCTGAATTTGTGGGTTGACTCTGACCCTAGAAAAAAAACACGCATTTGGATTCTTCCCCACTTAAAGTAATGGGAGGCAAAATAATAGAATGGTTTTTATTTTATGTCAAACACGGCATCAAAGTTTGAATTAGAAGAAAAAAACATTTGATCATTTCGCCTCCCATTACTTTCAATAGGAAAAATTTGAAATGCGCTTTTTCTTCTAAATGAAACTTGACCTCCCAACTCGACCTCTCGAGATGCTAGTGAATATCAATTTTGAATGCTTTTTATGGATGTCGATGGCAAGATGGGAGATCGATTTTGACTTTGGAGAGTCGTGGCGAGAAGGGGTAAACCTGGATGCTAGTGAATCATTTGAGGAGGTTGAGTTTGGAGGTCGAATTTGAAAATTAAAGTTGACCTCCAAATTTTAGTGAATAGAGCCATCTGAGATTTATCAGTTTGTTTCTTACAAATCCTAAAACCAGACATGAAATATGTACCATTCGTTTATCAACTATATGTCTTGCCTGTGCTCTATCTACCTTTGGCTTCTAAGCTCTAATGAACAGGTCCCTCAATGCCTTCTATTTCTTATAATATTTGTTTGTTAGCCTATAATATTAGGCTTAGCTACAGAAATTGATGGCAGGACAGAAGCAATAAGTAATGATAACAATCTGCTATTTTAACAGGCTCCACTGCTACATCTACATCTCTTCCAGATTCCACATTGTCTTCAACAATACGTAAATATCATGTTTTACTATATGTGTAATGTAACTATAACATTTGTAACAAGTTGGGGTGGACAGTATCCAAAATAAAGGAGCAATTACTTTAAAAACATAACAACAGTTTGGACATATGTAGATGTACCACTCAGTTGACTTGTACAGTTAGAGTTGTTCAATACCTTTTTCAATATGTGTTTCCATTTTGGAAGGCGAAAGGAGAGAGTATGTAGTGTTCCTTATTTCTTTACTTTTCTTAGCTTTTATGTTTTTCAGTATGTATTGGTGTTTTATAATTTTTTTTCTCCCTAGATAAATTAATTGACCAATAAATAACAACTATAGTCAGCTCTTTCTTTTTTGAAAAGAGAATATTCTCCATTAATAGACCCTACTAGATAATTAAAATATAATCCTTCATGAGGTCTGTTCACTAAAGTTTGAGTTTAGCGTTCAAGATGAGAGCTCATCTTGAACTCCAGACTTGGACAAATTCGGCCACCCCCATATGCCCCCATCACAGCATCACAAAATGCTATTCACTAAGGATTTTTGCCAGTTGGTTAAAGCAAGTGAAATCGTGGATAAGAAAGTAAAACTTGCCATCCATTAATTTCAATGAAAATAAACTGGTTTCCAGGTATAAGTCCAATTGTTGATTCTCAAAATCCTTCCCCCATGGAAATGAATGACCTCCGTTATTAAATGAGGTGGCAAGATGCACTTGTAAGTGAATAGCTATTTTACTTGCATTAAATGAAGGTTAAGATGGGAGTCCCAGTTGGATTTTGTCAAGGGGTGGGGGAGCAGAGAGGGCAAATCTATTTTACTGAACCCAGTAATTGCTGGGTAAATGCCAGGTAGATGAGTTGGGAGGTTGAATTACATTTTTTAAATTAAGACTAATTTGAATTTTAGCAAATAGCCCCCAAATGAAAAACTTTTAATTCTTATCCACCGTTCCAAAGTGGAAAAGTAGCAATGCAAAAAGCAAGGATTTATTAAATGTTAAAAAAAAAAAAAGTACCCTATTAACCAAAGTATTATTATTAAATATAAAATGTCTAACTACATAAAACATACCCTAAAAAAAAGCCAAGTGTATAAACGAGAATATCTGTTATTCATCTAATCTTGATCTGCAATAATTATACTTGTATTCTTGGGTCATGTGATATATTTCTGCTATTGTAAATTGAACGAATTACATACAATCTATAGCAAGCAAGACTGAAAGGCTATGCATTGTGTAATTATTATCCCTCTTTTTTCATAGATCCCACAACCAGAGTACATTCCACAGTGATATCAACAGTAAAACCTCCCAGTTCAGGTACATAATTTGGTCAATTTTTACAGTGATGGAGATACATAAATAAAATCTGATTTAAACGTGCGATTTACAGCAAAAGTGTTTAACCAATATGTTATCTTCCAAGTCTTAATAAATGTAAATATTTATCAGTCTAAGGCAATACTGGTTTGCACAGATGGTTTCTTAGGCCCCAATAACAATTCTGGCTTTTAAGATCTTATCATATGAATATATTCAAACCAGTTTGTAGATGTAAGGGTTAGAATCCATCTCAGATACAAACGTTACTTTTCCTATCAGTGCTTTAACGCAAAGAAAAACTTGGGTCATCACATGAGACTAACTTGGAAAGTAGAAATGTAGACCAGACTCACTTATGAGGAACTTTTTAGAGAGAAAGACAAATAAATATATACATTGATATGTTATGGGAAAAGAAAATCATTCATGTTGTCATGGCGATGAAACAAAATCTTAATAATCATTAAGTACAGTTGTTGTTAAACTTTTACATGGATGTGCATGACCGAACTGAGGTATTTGAGGTATTCTTGTTGCACACGGATTAAAAATATGGTGGGCTATTGAAAGCACCATGGAAATATATTATACTTAATATGTGTTTTTTTTTTAGTATGTTTTCTTTAAACATGCTATTTCAGGAAATTTTATGACATAATATGCAATTTATTGGATGCAATTGTCTTTAAGAAATGTTTGCTGGAATGGAATCTACTCCCCAAACTGACATGCTTACTAATGAAAGGCATGCTTGTCATCTTAGGGGGAGGACAGTGTTAATTTGTTAGACCACCACATTTATGTATGTAGAGTAATGCATTAATAATGGATATGTGCCATAAAGATGGCTAGAATAAAAGTACGATACTGGGATTTCTTACATTAATTAGATCTAACTTTTGGTCTCAGGCTCTTGCGTGGTAGAAGGAGATCCTCACTACCACACCTTTGATAAACAACTGCATAACTTCATGGGAACCTGCACATATACTTTGTCTAAATTCTGCGGTGATGATGGAGAACTGCCATTTTTCAATGTGGAAGCAGCTAATGAGAACAGGGGAACCAACACTCGGGTATCCTACATCAAATATGTCAATGTGGATGTTTATGGATACAGGATCACTCTGGATAAGGGTAACCAGGTTAAGGTAAGATCTTAACAACTCTTGCTATCAGTGAAAACTGAGATGATTAGTTGAAAATGTTTAATCTAGTTAGAGAAACACTACATTTAGTTAAACAGTTTTTGAAATGAACGAGTAAACAAACACTTATGTAGGCAGATAAGTGCCGTTCGGCTCATCTAGTCCACCCAATTTCTTACAATAAAAATCTAAATACTTTCATTAGCCCCTGACATCATCTTATATCTTGTAAAGCCTTGTGCCTATCCCATGCATGAGTAAACTCCTTCCCTGTATTAACCTCTACCACTTCTGCTGGAAGTATTTTCCATGCATCCACTACCCTCTCAGTAAAGGAATACTTCCTGATATAACTTTTAAACTTGTGCCCCTCTACTTTAAGACTATACCATCTTGTTGTGGTAGTTTTTCTTCTTTTAAAAGTTTGCGAATATAATAATTTGTAATATTTTACTGAAGATAGTGTAATGCATTAATAATTAATTAGTAATAATAATATAATTATTCAGTATTAAAATAATTTTGGTTATACAGGTGGATGGAAAAATAGTGACGTTACCTACAACGCTGACACCAGAAGTTAAGATCTTCCTCAGTGGAGTAAATGTCATGGTGACAACAAGCTTTGGTCTACAAGTGAAATATGATGGTAAAAGTAAAGTGGTGGTGACTATTCCAGATGACTATGCAGATAAACTTTGTGGAATTTGTGGGAATTTCAATGGGAATAAGACAGATGACTTCTTAAACCCAGATGGAGAATTAGAGCCAGACTCCTCTAGTCTTGGTAACAGCTGGCAGGTGGAAAATGATACAAGGTGAGGTGTCTTCTTTACTTTTAAACTAACTAAATATTGATTTTATGTAAAATGCATTATTAATGTCTCCATACTAAAAGATCTGAATGTCCATTTCAGTTAATAAACAAATTATATTTTTCTCATAGCTGCACTCCGGGAACAGATCACACCCCTGAATGTACAGAAGATGAGAAAAACACAATCGCAAGCAACAGCTTCTGTGGACTTATTACTGATATTAACGGACCATTCCGAGCATGCCATGCTGTCATAAACCCATCAGACTTTTTTGATACTTGTGTGTTTGACCTCTGTGAACTGAATCTGGATCTTGGCATTTTATGTAGCAGTCTCCAGACATATGCAGATGCTTGCCAGTCTCAAGGAGTTACCATAGAGCCCTGGAGAAATGCAACATTCTGTCGTAAGTAGGAATTAAACATTTTCTAATTAATTACAATGTTTGCTTGATAAAAATTGTAGCATCCCTGCTTTCTATAGTAAGTAATACATACCATACTTACATAAAACTGCATGAACAAGATCCAATGAGGCCTATGAGAGGCCAAAACCTACCTCTGTGACTGCTGTGTTCCTTGTACAGAGGAGGTTTGCCACACATTTAAATTATTAAATTTGCTTATGGGTTGGATCAGTCTTAGATGCTCATGGAGAGGTCTCCTCTATAATGTTGACACTGAGTAAAAAGGTGGTGATGACGCTCCCGAGAAGGTACCATTATATTTCAGTCTAGGTCAGGGTCCTCTATAATGTTGACACTGAGTAAAAAGGTGGTGATGACGCTCCCAAGAAGGTACCATTATATTTCAATCTCGGTCAGGGATATGACGCTCACTTGTTTTCTCATACTTGCATAAAACCTTGAAATAAAATGTTTGCTGGGTAAATATTGTCTGCCTCTGGATTAGGAGTTTACAATAGGATTAGTAATAGCAGTACATGCATTATGTTGAGACAGGAATATCACACCTACTGGTTTCAAACTAATTATTTTAAAGGTGATATTAAAAAATGTTTCAAGCCATAAATGTTATGGGTTTTTTGTTTTACATAGAATTACTCTGGCAGTTGAGATGTTTATAATTAAAAGTAAAATCATGCAGAAATGTTTAAATAAAAATGTGAATAAATACAGAAAGCTCCACTTACATAACAAAAAAAAAAAAATAGGGAGAAGAATAATGTTGGTGTGCTGTGCTTGTCACAGGCTTAAATCCAATACACATATAATATGATGTTTACTTAACAGGTGTAATTGGATATGCACAGTGTAATGGGCTATTTAGCCTGTAATAAAAAAAAATGACAATCTTCTGACCCTAATAAAGTTGGAAGCAAGCTAAAAGATTTTGGTAGCAGTATAGACAGACTGCTTTGCATGTCAACTTAATTTTGCTTTGTCCAATTCATATAATTAAAACCTCTCATTTATGTATATTCCCTTGTTACCAACTTTATTTGACCAAGAAGCACAGTCAGATTGTATTTATTATAACAAAGCATACAACAAATCAGCACTCTAACCAACTGATGTATTTCCCACAACAAAACACAATACTGGAAAGTAGATGTGCGCAGACCAAATATCTAAAAGAAAGATATATAAAACTTCATGGTACATTATTTCATGTAATTTAAAGTTCTAAGATTAAAAAAATACATCACAATAGTACTACCTTCTTGGGTAAGGGAAAGCACTTAAAGTAAACTTTCCCTTAGAGAGAATTGAAGGAAACTGAGATGGGAATTACAATCTTTAGGTCAATGTAGCTAAGTGGAAAAATTATCCAAAGCAGCTGAATGGGAGAATTTTTCCAAATTTCAAGTTTGAAATTTCTGTCCCAATTCCCTGCAATTCTCTCTTTATTGAGTTGATCCAATAGTATTACATACATTATATAGAGTATATTATTTAAGAATTCTTCTACATTTCCTTTTATTATGTTAACTTTTGGAATGTTTTCCTTTACAGCACTGAAGTGTCCACCCAACAGTCACTATGAGCCTTGTGGCACATCCTGTCCAGCCACTTGTGTAAACCCAGATGCACCATCCAGTTGCAGCCTTCCATGTGCTGAAGGATGTGTCTGTGACCCAGGATATGTTCTCTATGATAAAAAATGTGTTCCAAGTCTGCAGTGCGGATGTTGGGATGGAGATAAATATTATCCAGTGGGCTCTGAATTCTGGACAGATAACACATGCTCTTCAAAATGTAAATGCCCCTCAGCAGGAAGTAATTTGGTCTGTAACAGTGAATCATGTCCAAGCAACCAGTACTGTAAAGTAACAAATGGTCAGGCTAGCTGTCAATACTATGTGTATGGTATCTGCAGAATCCATAATGACCCTCATTATGACACCTTTGATAGACAGAACCATGACTTTATGGGTCTATGTACTTACACACTGGCGAAGCTTTGTGACAATTCCAGTTCTCTACCATATTTTAACATTGAAGCCAAGAATGAACATCGAGGTGATCCATCTGTAACGTACGTGCAGCAAGTGCTTGTTGAAGTCTTTGGCTATAGAGTGCACATTCTGAAAAATGAGCCAGCTCGTGTTTTGGTAAGAATACATTTTAGTTATGTTGAGTATTACTTTATTGTTTAATGATGTAGTCAGAAAAAAAATGATATAGCTGTGTTATGAATAGTAAAAATGTCTGCTATATTCTGTTAGTTATGATTAACTGAATCCTTGTTCTTTAATTAACACTTTCCAAATAGGAATGGATTTTATTAGTCAAATACTTTTTTATGACTGATATGTATTTGTACAGGTCATTTACATGTATTTTAACATTAGTAAAACTATTTATCACATGTCTGTTACTTGCTGTTTATCGTAACAATGCATCTCCAGATGACCCTAGGACCTAATGCACAGACAATTATATATTTTAGTATTTTAAACTGAGGTATCACTGGAAAGATACACAGTGTATATAAATGCTTCAGGTTAACCAGGCAAAAATACCTATATTACCTGTAAAGCGAAATTTATGCTTATGTATTTTATTTCAGGTTAATAATGTGTGGACCACTCTTCCAGTAATGTTGGATGGAGGTGCAGTCAAAGTGAGTGCAAGTGGACGATTTGTTGTTCTGGAGACCAATTTCAAGCTAAAGGTGTCATATGATACTGATCATTCAGTGGAAGTGAAGTTGCCAGATACCTACTTCAATGCAACATGTGGAATGTGTGGAAACTTTAATAACCGAAAGCAAGACGACTACATCATGCCCAATGGTCAATTAGCCCAGAATTCAGAGGAGTTAGGGGATAGCTGGATAGTATATGATCAAACTGATCCACAATGTTCAGTTCAACCCACACCTCCTCCTCCTGGCATTTGCACATCTGAAGATGAAGAACTCTTTGGGAGTGTTGAATTCTGTGGCATCCTTACAAGTCTAAATGGTCTTTTTAGCATATGTCATGCTGTAGTTGATCCTGAAGGTTTCTTTGAAAGCTGTTTATTTGATCTGTGTGCCTTGGGAGAAAATAGTACCATTTTATGTGGTGCACTGGAAGCTTATGCTGATGCCTGTCAGAGAGAAGGTATAACTATTCCAAACTGGAGAGAAATGACTTCATGTGGTAAGCACAAATTTGGAAACTAGCAATGCATAATCTTTCTCCATGTAATTCTAAATGCAATATGTAACATAGATATAGGAATTGCTTGGAATGCAGCTGCAACCAACTAATAATTCCCTGTGGTTAACTAATAGGATAGAGATGTTTGCATTCTATGTGACTAGTGTAAGTAGGTACAGATCTCTCTTATCATGTTTCATTACATACATTATCTTGCAATTATACATTGAAAACCACTTTTTGCACTTGCCACCTTGGCTATCTTATAGTGGACATAAATCAGCTTTGCAGAATGTATTGGTCCCACGTGGCCAGAAGCAAATCAATACTTAATCTTTCTGGTTATTTATGACATCTACAGTGCAGCTTTAAGTTATATATAAGCACAAGTTATATGTTTCTAATAAAAACTTGTAAACTCAGTACTGATAAGCAAAGGAGCAAAGTTAGATAATTCTTTTTAATTCTAAGAGTTTCAAATTATTTTAAAAAGATTATATGGAAAATGAGTGAAGCCATGATCTAATAATTTACTCTAAACACGAAATGTTGAACAATTATACAACAATACCTAAAATCTATGTTTTTAAAATACATTCCAAGGAATAATGAGAAAGATGCATCTTGAATAAAAAGTGTCATAGAACAAAGATATTGTTATATAAAATAGGTTGAGCTCAACTTGCATAGCTTGAAGAAATGATGATAGAAACATGTATATACATAATGGGAATCAACACAGTAAAGGAGGAGAGTATATTTAAATGAAGAAAAACTACCACAATAGGAGGACTTCTTAAATTAAGGGAGCAAAGGTCGTCTTAAATTAAGAAAAGATTTAAAAGTAATATCAGGAAGTATTACTTTACTGAGATGGTAGTGGATAAATGAAGTCAGCTTCAAGAATCCACCATAATAAGTACAAATGGATAATGAATAATCCTTAAAATGTATTGGTATATGGACAAACAAACCATTTTATGAGTAAGTCTCTAAGTAAGCACCAACCATGTGTGCGAAACACGTGAGTCTTTTGCATCACTGGGGTTATTTTTGTTTGTCCTTATGCCAATAAATTTCAATGATTATTCATTATCTGTTTGTACCTACTATTGTTACTTTTTGTGGCTGACTCTTGCACATAAGTATTGTATTGCGGCTGGGACACAGAAAGCCGCAGTTCCTCTGGTAAGCACTGGCTATCTATAAGCCTGTTTGGAGCTATTCCTGTTTTTCTTCTGATTTATGGAATAGCTTTCCAGCAGAAGTGGTAGAGGTTAACACAACGAAGGAGTTTAAGCATGCTTGCGATAGCCATGGAGCTATCCTAGCTATAAAATAAGGCCAGGGACTTATAAAAGTATTTTGGAAATTAGGTAATCAATTTCTTAATCAGTATATTCATTTTGTTCCAATAAATGTGGTAAAAGGCAACATTTTAATATAAGTAGAACTTTCCTAAAAATAGGTCTTAATTATGTTGATGTAATGAAAGAAATGCATTATTTAAATGAAGTCTATCATTTTGATAATAATCATGATTTTATGTATTTTGAACATGCAGTTTTTGTGTGCTGTTGAGCTACATCTTTTGTTTTCAACCATATTGTGAAATGCCATTGCTTGACTTCCTTTTATTATTAGGTGATGACTGCTTGGGCAACAGCCACTATAACGCTTGTATGAGTGCTTGTCCAGCTACATGCATTGACCCACAAGCCCCAGACAGATGCCCTGAAGTATGTATGGAAGGCTGTGAGTGTGATGAGGGATACATCCTGAGTGGAGGGGTCTGTGTTTCTGAATCAGACTGTGGATGCTGGCTTAATGATCAGTATTATAACGTAAGTACTTTAAATAGTTTCATTTTACATTTTTTTTTTTTTACTTTATAATAAATAACATGTATTATTTTTCTTCCTAACAGAAAGGAGAAACATTCTTAGAAAAGAACTGTAAGAGTAGCTGTGAGTGCCTGGGAAACAACAATCTGGTCTGTAGTTCAGTATCCTGCACTGCAGATGAAATATGCGAAGTCCAGAATGGTCTCCTTGGATGCTACCCAGCAAGCACTGCAATTTGCCACATTTATGGAGACCCTCATTATTCAACCTTTGATGGCACTCTTCACCACTTCCAAGGATCCTGCAACTACACAGTTTCTGAGACATGTAAAGAAACGTCAAATTACTTTATTGTCACAACACGTAATGAGCACAGAGGAAGCCCACACTGGACAGCTATTAATTCTGTGGCCCTTACTGTGGATGGAACTCATATCTTATTACAAAAGAACAACATTGTATTAGTAAGTAATATATTGCAAAGTGACATTAACCATTTTCACATTAACACGTGAATTTAAATAGATAACAGTACTGTCTGAAATTGTGTGTTTATACTGATATTAAAGTTATATGTTTAACTCCTGATATTATGGTTCAACTACAGTTGAAAAAATGTATACGTTTTCAACTAATAAGTGATTCAGAACATGCAAATTAAGACATAATGGGGGGTATGTATAAACATAGCACATACACAAATTGCGCAATTGGTGTGTGCCAATGTATAAAGCAGACTCACGGGAGTGTGCGTTATCTACCTTGATTGCATAGATTTAGGTTGTGTTGGCGGTCGTTGCATCAGCATATCAAATGATGATTGCTCTTTTTTTTTATTTTTTTTTTATAAAACTGCTGACAATTTGCAGTGCAGGAGTTTTTATACATAACCACCATAATGTGATAGATATTGTAGTTTGAAAAGTTCATCATTATTTAGTTTTTTTTTTATTAAACTACATATTGCATACACAATCATATGTAATATTAGAGACTTATTTATGTGTTGGTAGATGAAGATAGTAGTAACACATATATTTTTATATTTTTTCAGGTAAATAATGTTTCAGTTGTTCTTCCTACTAAAGTTAATGAAATAGACATAAAACAGAGCGGTCACTATGTCATTGTTACAACAAACTTTGGTTTAGAACTTCAATTTAATGGTGACCATGAGCTATTTGTCAGAGTAAAAGAATATTACAAGGATACGTTATGTGGATTGTGTGGCACGTATAATGATAACAAGAATGATGACTTCATGACCCCCGATGGCAATGTTGTATCAGATGTTAACGACTTTGGTAACAGCTGGAGAGTAGAAGATGATGAGTGGATGTGAGTATACCTAGAAGTATCAGTTCTTAATCATGAATCATTTTAACACACTTGTTTTACACCTTTTTGCATTTTATTATATTTATAGCTGTGAGTCTACTCCTCCTCCACCTGTGACATGTCCACCATTGCTACAAGAAGAAGCTGAAGCACAGTGCACCATTATAAAACTGGAAAATGGTCCGTTTGCACCATGCCACTCATTCATTCCTCCTGAGCAGTACTTTGAGAGCTGTGTCTATGATCATTGTGCATCAGATGGGAACCATGACCTTTTCTGTGATTCACTGGAATCATATGCAGCCTCCTGTGAAGGAATAGGAGTGTCTCTTGGAGACTGGAGAAAGGACACCATCTGTGGTAAGATTTTGGTTATTTTACCTCAGAGGTTCTCCAGTAGAGAAGGGTATACATGGATAGACTACTTTTTAACTCTATTTACAAATCAATTGGACCTTAACAAGGGCTTTCAAAAAATATAACATTGTATTTGTTTCCCCAGTTTTGCAGATGTGTTACTAAACCTATTAATAAAGTAAACTTTTTTAATTTACTTTTTATTTTAATTATTTTTAATCCTGGTTTTCTTCATGTTTTGTATGCTCAGTGTTACTAAAACCTGTGTATAATTGTTATATACATATATATTTATATAAAGCTTATATGATAAATAGTGTATATAGCTTATAGGATAAATACCTTTCTCTGCTACTCATCCTGCTATGAAATGTTAATAATCAATGTGAATATGTGTGTACAAATATCAATATTTCAGTATTTCATTTGAAATTTGCTTCTTTCACAGAGATAATTACAACAAGTTCAATTCCACCCACAACAAGTCATACAATTACACAAGGTACATTTTCTGTGCTAATTCTATATCAAAAATAATTTTAAAATTACAATATTAGGAAGCAGTTTTCATTCCAGGAAACGTTTGTCACAATGACAGTAGATCTTTATAAAATTCATGGTTTAAAAAAAAAAAAGTGGATGGAGAATGAGAATAGCCAGATCTGTTATTAAGACATTCCCATTTACCACAAAGTAACAAACCCTAAAATGTGGCACCAGGGTATAATGCAAACTTGGCAATCTGGAAAACCTGACCAAATACTGAATAACAGTGACCTTGTAGGTGGAGTGAATAATAGTGTCTTAGCAGTGAGTTTTCTAAAGGGAGAGTTAATGTTGATTTAAGAACATTTTAGTGCAAAATGCATCAAGATGCTACATAGGAATATTCATAATTGACAGCTATGGAAATATAATAGAATTTATTTAGAATGATGTCAATACGTGGTCATACATTGCCTAGAATAGTGATGTGAATAGGGTTGCCATCCAGATACAAATTTACTAGCAGGACAATATTAAGTGATAGCAATAAATCAGAGTTTGACCAATCCCAGGAGCCAGGGTGCCATGACCCCTAAATTCCCTGCTGCTGGCTCCTAATTTTTCAAACTATTTACATAGAATTCTATGGAAACATATTTTAGTCATTGGATGATTTAAAAATGAATTAACAAAGACTATTCCCTCTTTTTAGATTTTACTTCTCCTTTCCCTGGTACTGATGAGAGCTCCACTACAAGCAAACATGTGTCTCTTCCTGGGTCAGGTAGGGGATTATATTTAAAGTGGTACTAAACTTTGTTTTTAACTTTTGCTTCATTAATAGAAGCAATTTTTCATGTTACTTCTCCCTGCAAAGGTAAGAGACTATGTTTACATGTATATTGCTTTTAATCACTGTGATCATATATTAGTATTGTGCTAAGTTATAATCTATAAAAAAAATTTTTAGATTGTGACATGGAGCTATGTAGTGCAAACATTTATTTAACAGAGACTATTCCATCTTCTCAGATTCTACTACTACTCTATTCCCTGGTACTGATGGTACTACAAGCAAACATGTATCTCCTCCCGGCCCAGGTAAAATATTACATTAAAATGCAAGCTGCTTTTAATTAGGGTCATCATCATATTAGTATTGTGCTAACCCATGAAACATTGTAGCAATGCTAATTATAAGGACACATATTTCAGTCGTTCGGCTCTTAAATTGCCCAATGCAGCTCTGTAGTACAAACATTAGTTAACAGTGACTATTCTGTCTACTTAGATTCTACTACTCCATTCCCTGGTACTGATGAGAGCCCAACTACAAGCAAACATTTATCTCCTCCTGGCCCAGGTAAGAGATTATATTTAAAGTGGCGGTAAAGAATTCAGCTGTTGGTGGCACTAACTTCTAAATTAGAAGCACAAGTGAAACATAAAGTATAGTGGCTCTTTAAATACAGGCTGCTTTGAGTTAATGTGATCATCATAATATTATTGTGCTAACACATACAAGATTGTGGCAATACTCATTATTAAGGAAACATTTCATTTGTGATGAAAGTCTATGCTTATCAAAAAAGAACTATGCTTATAAAAAAAAAAAATAAACATTTTAGTGGCAGAAACTGTGAGATTTTTTTTCCCATCTCTCGTTCTATCTTTTTCCTTTTTCTTTTCTCCCTTTATTTTTTATTTTTGTTGTATATTATGTATTCATATGAGATTGGTATATTATGTATTAAGATGAGGTTGGAGGGGGATGCAAGAATTATTAATATATTCAGTATGATTGACTGCTTAATATACTATCAGCCTTGAATCTTATAACTGTGTTTTTTGTATATGTATTTTGTTTTACTGCTGAGAGAACAATAAAAGAAAAAAAAAAAGAAACTGTGAGATTGACATCAATTTCAATTTTAAAGTGATAATGTATAACTAAAAACATTTTTTTTAGATTGATACATGCAGCTATGTAGTACAAACATTAATTTACAGAGACTCTTGCCTCTTCTCAGATTCTACTACTCCATTCCCTGGTACTGATGATACTACAAGCAAACATGTATCTCCTCCCGGCCCAGGTAAAAGATTACATTTAAATGCAAGCTGCTTTTAATCATAGTCATCATCATATTAGTAAGGAAACACATTTCCATCGTTACAACAGACCTAACTATGTTCAAAAAAAACATTTTAGTGTCAGAAACTGTAAAATTAAAATCATTTTCAAAGTGAAAATCTATAAATTTGGCCCTTCAATTGTCCAATGCTACTTTGGAGTAAATTAATTAACAAAAACTATTCCCTCTTCTTAGATTTTACTACTCCATTCCCTGGTACTGATGAGAGCCCCGCTACTAGCAAACATGTATCTGCTCCCAGCCCAGGTAAGGTATCACTTGTAAATGTGTGCTGCCTTTCACTGGTGTGGTTATCTAAACAGCATTTTAATCTAAAATGGCTATAATAAATACACATATATAGATTTATTTTGGAGACCAACCTACATACTTAATTTTACCCAATGCAAGTCTGAATTGTACATGTTTTGTACCTCTACATAACCCAACTATATGCTTTATATGTATCATGAACAGCTATGATGTGCGATCATTTATTAAGCGGTGCTATATTTACAGATTCCAGTACTCCATTCCCTGGTACTGATGAGAGCCCCAGTACAAGCATAGATGTATCTCCTCCTCACTCAGGTAAGGTATAACTTGTTAATGTGTGCTGCCTTTAACTAATGGGGTTATCTAAGCAACATTATATTGTAAAATGCCTGCAATAAAGAGACACATTTCTATTTGTTGGCTTAAGGTGGGGCTAGCATGCTAATAATTTGGTCCTATTGTTTAGTGTGCTATATTATTCTAATTACTTGTACACATTTCAGTAGTAAATGCATAATCATGCATATACATTTCATACTGAATTACCTATACATTTAGTTTGTTAGTTGTGTTACATAAACATTATTAAAGGATACCCTTCCCACAGATATCACTACTCCAATATCTGGTACTGATGTGAGCTCTACAACAAGCAAACCCATATCTCTTCCTGTCTCGGGTAAGGGGCTATGTTTATACATTAAAAGTGTGTGAGATCAAGCCAGCTGACTGTGGATAGTGCTAAAATAGCTAGTTTTTTAATGCAACAACATCTTACTAGTCCTGTTCTTATTGTATGTACACCTTTGTATATGCAGCCTCTCGCCAGATGTCGGAAGTCTGCATTGCCTAAAAATGTTTTTACTACACAGTTAAGAAAACTGTGTGTGTCAGGGCTGTAATCACTGAGCTATATAAATGCCAGTGCAGGTCTGAATTAGGCACGTTTTGTAATCTATATAATACAGCAATATGCTCACCTTATATTTCTTTTTAAGCCATATTGTACAATCATTAATCAAGAGGAACTCTTTTTACAGATTTTACTACTCCAAAACCTGGCACTGATGAGAGCCCTACTACAAGCAAACATGTATCTCTTCCTAGCTCAGGTAAGGTATCACTTGCAAATGTGTGCTGTCTTTAATTAGTGTTGTTATCTAAACAGTATTTTAATCTAAAATGACTTAATAAAATGACTTATTATTTTGGAGACCAGCCATTACATACTTAATTTTACCCAATGTAGCTCTGAATTATACATGTTTTGCACCTCTACATAACCCAACAATATGCTTTATATGTATCATATACAGCTATGATGTGCAATCATTTATTAAGCGGTGCTATATTTACAGATTCCAGTACTCCATTCCCTGGTACTGATGAGAGCCCCACTACAAGCATTGATGTATCTCCTCCTCACTCAGGTAAGGTATCACTTGTAAATGTGTGCTGCCTTTAACTTATGTGGTTATCTAAGCAGCATTATATTGTAAAATGCCTGCAATAAAGAGACACATTTCTATTTGTTGGCTTAAGGTGGTGCTAGCATGCTAATAATTTGGTTTTATTGTTTAGTGTGCTATAGTATTCTAATTACTTGTACACATTTCAGTAGTAAATGCATAATCATGCATATACATTTCATACTGAATTACCTATACATTTAGTTTGTTAGTTGTGTTACATAAACATTATTAAAGGATACCCTTCCCACAGATATCACTACTCCAATATCTGGTACTGATGTGAGCTCTACTACAAGCAAACACGTATCTCTTCCTGGCTCAGGTAAGGAGCTATTTGTATATATTAAAAGCGTGTGAGACCAGCCCAGCTGACTGTGGATAGTGCTAAAATAGCTAGGTTTTTTATAGAACAACATCTTACTAGTCCTGTTCTTATTACATGTACACCTTTGTATAAAGCAGCCTCTCTACAGATGTCGGAAGTCTGCATTGCCTAAAAATGCTTTTACTGCACAGTTAAGAAAACTGTGTGTGTCAGGGCTGTAATCACTGAGCTATATAAATGCCAGTGCAGGTCTGAATTCTGAACTTTTTGTAATCTATATAATACAGCAATATGCTCACCTTATATTTCTTTTTACAGCCATATTGTATAATCATTAATCAAGAGGCACTCTTTTTATAGATTTGACTACTCCAATACTTGGCACTGATGAGAGCCCTACTACAAGCAAACATGTATCTCTTCCTAGCTCAGGTAAGGTATTACTTGCAAATGTGTTCTGTCTTTAACTAGTGTTGTTATCTAAACAGTATTTTAATCTAAAATGACTTAATAAAAACACTTATTATTTTGGAGACCAACCTACATACTTAATTTTACCCAATGTAGGTCTGAATTGTACATGTTTTGAACCTCTACATAACCCAACAATATGCTTTATATGTATCATATACAGCTATGATGTGCAATCATTTATTAAGCGGTGCTATATTTACAGATTCCAGTACTCCATTCCCTGGTACTGATGAGAGCCCCACTACAAGCATTGATGTATCTCCTCCTCACTCAGGTAAGGTATCACTTGTTAATGTGTGCTGCCTTTAACTAATGGGGTTATCTAAGCAGCATTATATTGTAAAATGCCTGCAATAAAGAGACACATTTCTATTTGTTGGCTTAAGGTGGGGCTAGCATGGTAATAATTTGGTCCTATTGTTTAGTGTGCTATATTATTCTAATTACTTGTACACATTTCAGTAGTAAATGCATAATCATGCATATACATTTCATACTGAATTACCTATACATTTAGTTTGTTAGTTGTGTTACACAAACATTATTAAAGGATACCCTTCCCACAGATATCACTACTCCAATACCTGGTACTGGTGTGAGCTCTACAACAAGCAAACCCATATCTCTTCCTGTCTCGGGTAAGGGGCTATGTTTATCCATTAAAAGTGTGTGAGATCAAGCCAGCTGACTGTGGATAGTGCTAAAATAGCTAGTTTTTTAATGCAACAACATCTTACTAGTCCTGTTCTTATTGTATGTACACCTTTGTATATGCAGCCTCTCGCCAGATGTCGGAAGTCTGCATTGCCTAAAAATGTTTTTACTACACAGTTAAGAAAACTGTGTGTGTCAGGGCTGTAATCACTGAGCTATATAAATGCCAGTGCAGGTCTGAATTAGGCACGTTTTGTAATCGATATAATACAGCAATATGCTCACCTTATATTTCTTTTTAAGCCATATTGTACAATCATTAATCAAGAGGAACTCTTTTTACAGATTTTACTACTCCAAAACCTGGCACTGATGAGAGCCCTACTACAAGCAAACATGTATCTCTTCCTAGCTCAGGTAAGGTATCACTTGCAAATGTGTGCTGTCTTTAATTAGTGTTGTTATCTAAACAGTATTTTAATCTAAAATGACTTAATAAAATGACTTATTATTTTGAAGACCAGCCATTACATACTTAATTTTACCCAATGTAGCTCTGAATTATACATGTTTTGCACCTCTACATAACCCAACAATATGCTTTATATGTATCATATACAGCTATGATGTGCAATCATTTATTAAGCGGTGCTATATTTACAGATTCCAGTACTCCATTCCCTGGTACTAATGAGAGCCCCACTACAAGCATTGATGTATCTCCTCCTCACTCAGGTAAGGTATCACTTGTAAATGTGTGCTGCCTTTAACTAATGGGGTTATCTAAGCAACATTATATTGTAAAATGCCTGCAATAAAGAGACACATTTCTATTTGTTGGCTTAAGGTGGGGCTAGCATGCTAATAATTTGGTTCTATTGTTTAGTGTGCTATATTATTCTAATTACTTGTACACATTTCAGTAGTAAATGCATAATCATGCATATACATTTCATACTGAATTACCTATACATTTAGTTTGTTAGTTGTGTTACACAAACATTATTAAAGGATACCCTTCCCACAGATATCACTACTCCAATACCTGGTACTGGTGTGAGCTCTACAGCAAGCAAACCCATATCTCTTCCTGTCTCGGGTAAGGGGCTATGTTTATACATTAAAAGTGTGTGAGATCAAGCCAGCTGACTGTGGATAGTGCTAAAATAGCTAGTTTTTTAATGCAACAACATATTACTAGTCCTGTTCTTATTGCATGTACACCTTTGTATAAAGCAGCCTCTCGTCAGATGTCGGAAGTCTGCATTGCCTAAAAATGTTTTTACTACACAGTTAAGAAAACTGTGTGTGTCAGGGCTGTAATCACTGAGCTATATAAATGCCAGTGCAGGTCTGAATTAGGCACGTTTTGTAATCTATATAATACAGCAATATGCTCACCTTATATTTATTTTTAAGCCATATTGTACAATCATTAATCAAGAGGAACTCTTTTTACAGATTTTACTACTCCAAAACCTGGCACTGATGAGAGCCCCACTACAAGCAAACATGTATCTCTTCCTAGCTCAGGTAAGGTATCACTTGCAAATGTGTGCTGTCTTTAATTAGTGTTGTTATCTAAACAGTATTTTAATCTAAAATGACTTAATAAAAGCACTTATTATTTTGAAGACCAGCCATTACATACTTAATTTTACCCAATGTAGGTCTGAATTGTACATGTTTTGCACCTCTACATAACCCAACAATATGCTTTATATGTATCATATACAGCTATGATGTGCAATCATTTATTAAGCGGTGCTATATTTACAGATTCCAGTACTCCATTCCCTGGTACTGATGAGAGCCCCACTACAAGCATTGATGTATCTCCTCCTCACTCAGGTAAGGTATCACTTGTAAATGTGTGCTGCCTTTAACTAATGGGGTTATCTAAGCAGCATTATATTGTAAAATGCCTGCAATAAAGAGACACATTTCTATTTGTTGGCTTAAGGTGGGGCTAGCATGCTAATAATTTGGTTCTATTGTTTAGTGTGCTCTATTATTCTAATAATTTGTACACATTTTTTGGTAAATGTATAAACATGCATATAAATTTCATACTGAATTACCTATACATTTAGTTTGTTAGATGTGTTATACAAACTTTATTAAAGTATACCCTTCCCACAGAGATCACTACTCCAATACCTGGAGAAAGTCAAGCATGAGCCACATAGTCACTCAACTGGAAGGTGGTAAAACCAGACAGTTTCCAGCTATGATAATATTGTGGGTTATATAAAAAGCGTAATTTTTGAGCAAAGCTAAAAAACAAACAAACATTAGATCAATCACCATGGCAACCAATTAAATGATCATGACTAAATTGGTGTGATGAAGTATTCATCTCACCTCAACTTCTCTGGAACTCACCTCAACTCACATTTAAGTGCATAGCCCTCTGTGAAATTAAAGTAAATTATACTAATTTATAAATACAGTTTTTAGGTTGCTACATGTAGCACAAACATTAATTAAAATAGAATCTTTATTCCAGATTTTACTATTACTTCAATAACTGGTACTGCTGTAACTAGGGTGGTCTCATTGCCTCATTTCCCAGTAGCACAAATACATACTTCTGGGCTATAGGAACTGTATAATTATATTGTTTTTTCTAGTAGCTAACATCTACCATGAGCCACATGGTCATAAAGCTGCCTCAATCTATTATGTGATAGGAAGGTGATAAAACTCAGAGTGTACCCAGGCATGTCAGTATTGTATTGTACAATGCTAATCAAAAAAATATAGAGTGGTTTAGTGGCAATCTGTAAGATTTTAATTTTAAATTGATAATCTATAACTTTTGTTGTTAGGTTGATACCTACAACTATGTATTTCAAACATTAATTAAAAGAGACTCTACCTACAGATTTCACTACTCCTATACCTGGTACTGATGTGAGTGCCACTACAAGCAAACATGTTCCTCCTACTGACTCAGGTAATTGTCCCACTTTAAATGAGTGCTGCTTTGCACTTGTGTGATAATCAATCCCTCCACTAACTCTGTGTTATCTCCAGATTAAAATTCATGCTCCCAATGCTGACACAAACAATGGTCTATAACATTGCAGTCTGGCACTGCACTCCCTCCAGTGACACCATATCATTGTTCCAGGGTAAATCGGCCATTAGATCCCATCCAGATATGCCCCTGTCCCATACTGTAAACTTTTTCTCACATTTCACTTTCACTTGTTTTTAGTTATTCGTTTCATTTTTTATTAAAAATTCTGGTAAATGTGACTAAAATGCATCCTTGTGTAATAAATTATTATATTTTACTTAGTCATGTTGCCTTAAAAAGGCCCTCTGGTAACACTTACTATGTGATTAATATAAATTTCAAGTGAATAATTGACCTAACAATGTTTATTTTAGGTTGTTAAAGCTGTTTTGTAGAAATGTTAATGAAAATAAACTTTGTCCATAGATATTACTACTCCAATACCTGGTACCAATGTGAGCCCCACTACAATCAAAGACGTAACTCCTCCTGGCTCAGGTAATGTATAATCTGTAAATGGATAATCTGTGATCATCACAGTACTAGTCATAGCTGGGAGGAAGACCATTCCAATCTTCCCTGTCAATTTTATCTAGGGTAACTGTGTTGCTTTTCCCCTCCAACAAGCAGAAACACACATATATCAGGGCTTCATTGGGTAAAATACAGACTGCAGAGTATTATCCATTTTATTGGTTACCTCTCTAAGGTGTACATTTTTAGTCACATTTGTTTTAACGCTAGTTTTGTTGGCACTAATCATGAAGATGTTATAGGAGCCCCATAACTAAATTATGTGTTCCAGTAGCGAATTCCAAGCATGGGGCACATAGTCACAAAACTGTCTAGTCATATTTGTGTGGCTGGAAGATGGTAAAACCAGTGGTTGTATCAGTCATTATAATATTGAGTCTATCCATAAAGAGGAATTGTGGGGCAAAGAAAAAAAAGTGCCAGGGAAATCATGTCCCTGATGTTCCACCTGTATAAATTAATTCCCATTGTGTTGATGAAAGCGTATCAAAAAAGGCTCATTTGGTAGTAAAAATTGTGAGATTAAATTGTTATCAATTTCAATAGTGCTAATCTTTGTGTTTAGGTTTCTACATACAGCTATGTATGAATTAATTCATAGAGATTCTTTCCACAGATTTTACCACTCCGACACCTGATACCGATGTGAGCCCCACTACAAGCAAACATGTTCCTCCTACTGACTCAGGTAATGGATTCCTTTTAAATGTGTGCTGTCTTTAATTACTGGGACCAATACAATATAAATTATATTTTATGCATGACATAAAATGGTAAAACTCATCAACAGAGACACTTTTTTCTATGTAGATTTAACATTTTATGTGCAGCTTATTATACATGGTACACAGACATTAATTAAAAGGGATTTTTCACAGATTATACGACCCCAATACCTGGTACAGAAGTGAGCCCCACTACAAGTGATCATGCCACTCCTCCTGGCACAGGTAAGGAACTCATTTTATATTTGTGCAGCAATGGTACGGGTTTGTACTTCTCCATAACTTATTGTAGCAATGTTTATTATAAGGGAACCTCTCTCATTGGTGAATTGATTTTTCAATTGTCATTGGAGTGTCTAGATGGCACTTCTAAGATGTGTCTAAGATGGCACTGCATAATTTTCCATATCCTGGGTTAGATGAAGAGCTGGAGTTTAATGCATCAAGGGATTCATTTGATGCCTTTATTGTTAAAATGGATTTTGGGGTACAGGTTGGAGATGAGCCTATTGGTGATGTTCCTTAAAATATTAAATATAGATCTCTATACTGATTTTTAAGTTAAACCTCTATGTTTTTGTATATCTAGAACATAGCGCTTTGACATCTACAACCACAAAAACCACTACAGTAATATCCACGCCACGTCCTCCCATTCTAGGTATGTAAATCTTGATCTAAATCATATATTGATGCATTAATAGATTGAATGCACCTTACGCTGTGTGATTTAATTATCAGGTTCTTGCGTGGTACAAGGAGATCCTCATTACCACACCTATGATAATCAAGTACATAACTTCATGGGAAACTGTACATACACTTTATCTAAACTCTGTGGTGATGATGGAGAACTGCCATTTTTCAATGTGGAAGCAGCTAATGAGAACAGGGGAACCAACACTCGGGTATCCTACATCAAATATGTCAATGTGGATGTTTATGGATACAGGATCACTCTGGATAAAGGTAACCAGGTTAAGGTAAGAGAAACAATTTATTGCCTCATAGGAAGATTAAAGGGAAACCCTCACATAAATATTGTGATGATTATAGAATAGAATATACAATGTATGTGTATATATATATATATATATATATATATATATATATATATATATATATTGCATTGTGTTAGGAAGGAAACATATGCATTAAGAGAAATATGGCTGATGGCTCATGTTAATGTTAATAACATCATTATGTGGCATGGAGTCCCTTTCATAAAATAATTACATTATTTATCTCTTATAGGTGCTTTATTACTTAGTAATATGCCATATAAGTGCTGCATCATTTAAAGGGAAGCTAAAGAAACATATCTAGTACTTTGTTTTGTTTCCTAATGCTCCCTGTCCCATAACAATTCAAAAAAATGGATAGGTTCCTGTAATTTCTTAGCAAGAGAATCCTGCCTGTCATCCAAAACCCTCCTCTATCTGTGACATCACTACAAGGAGCCAGCATACATGATGGGGATCCAACATACCTGGAAGGGAGAGCCAACATGCATGGGAGAAGAGAAAGACAGACATAGGGAGTTAGAGAGACATGCAATGGGGGATAGGAGAGAGGAATACAATGTGGGGGATAGGAGAGAGACAAACATGGGAAAAGAGTGAGACATACATGATCTCTTCTGTTAATATTTACACGATCAAGAAGGGCTAGGGTTGTTATTGCTGAAATGATGGGTAGATGTTTGTGGTGAATGAGCTGGAATTAAAAAATGCTTAAATGCTATTGAAGGAATCCTTACTTAGCACATAAACAGGGTTTTTAAAGCAGTGTTCCTCCATGATGCAATAACATTAAATACCTACCACATTTTAGTAAACATGAAGCAATGCAGTGATTACAAATTATTTCATAAAATATTGGTTTTACAGGTGGATGGAGAAATAGTGACATTACCTACAACGCTGACACCAGAAGTTAAGATCTTCCTCAGTGGAGTAAATGTCATGGTGACAACAAGCTTTGGTCTGCAAGTGAAATATGATGGTAAAAGTAAAGTGGTGGTGACTATTCCAGACGACTATGCAGATAAACTTTGTGGAATTTGTGGGAATTTCAATGGGAATAAGACAGATGACTTCTTAAACCCAGATGGAGAATTAGAGCCAGACTCCTCTAGCCTTGGTAACAGCTGGCAGGTGGAAAATGATACAAAGTGAGTTTTATTTCTTTTACTACAAATCTGTTATATGTAACACATAATCAATGTTTTCATACTAAAACATATGCATAGATAGTATTATTAATGTACAAATGATATTATTTTTCTCACAGCTGCTCTCCAGGAACAGATCACACCCCTGAATGTACAGAAGATGAGAAAAACACCATCGCAAGCAACAGCTTCTGTGGACTTATTACTGATATTAATGGGCCGTTCCAAGCATGCCATGCTGTCGTAGATCCATCAGACTATTTTGGCACCTGTGTATATGACCTGTGCGAACTGAACCTGGATCTTGGCATTCTGTGTAGCAGTCTCCAGTCCTATGCAGATGCTTGCCAGTCTCATGGAGTTACTATAGAGCCCTGGAGAAATGAGACTTTCTGTCGTAAGTAGCAATGAACCAGCCCCCAAGGATATGAAATAAATATGCTGTTATTTATTTTAATCATTGATAGCTAATGACACAGGTAAATAAATTAATTGCTATGACCTCTAGCAAACAGAGAATTTTACCAACTAGCCTACATTCACTTTGATTTTGAGGGGATTGAGAAGATAATGTTTCCAAGTTGGCTACATTGGGCCTTAAGTTTTGAAATTCCTTTGTCAATCCCTATTATTCCCTCATTCATGAATAAAGTCCTTAGTCTTTCAAGTTTTGTAGGGTAAGAATATACTTACTCAATATCGTTAAACACAAGGGATTGTAATTAACAGTAATATTCATACATCTTTCACATGTCTATGTGAGGGAACCTCTTCATGATAAATTATGGTAATATAAAATGTTACTTCACTGAATAAGTTTAGTATAATATATTCTTCATATATGTACTTACTTTCTGTTGTCTGGGAAATATCTAAATAATGTATTCAGTCAGCACCTCCTTCTCATAAAGTGAAATCGTAGTCTGGATAGGTTATATTTTTGTAACTAAATACTGTTTGTGTATTTGATTTCTTCAACAGCTCTGGAGTGTCCAGTCAATAGTCACTATGAGCCTTGTGGCACAGCCTGTCCAGCTACTTGTGTAAACCCAGGTTCACCATCCAGTTGCAGCCTTCCTTGTGCTGAAGGATGTGTCTGTGACCCAGGATATGTTCTTTATGATAAGAAGTGTGTTCCAAGTCTGCAGTGCGGATGTTGGGATGAAGATAAATATTATCCAGTGGGCTCTGAATTCTGGACGGATGACACTTGCTCTAAGAAATGTAGATGCCCCTCGGCAGGAAGTAGTTTGGTTTGTAACAGTGAATCATGTCCAAGCAACCAGTACTGTAAAGTAACAAATGGGCAGGCTAGCTGTCAATACTATGTGTATGGTATCTGCAGAATCCATAATGACCCTCATTATGACACCTTTGATAGACAGAACCATGACTTCATGGGTCTATGTACTTACACGCTGGCAAAGCTTTGTGACAATTCCAGTTCTCTACCATATTTTAACATTGAAGCCAAGAATGAACATCGAGGAGATCCATCTGTAACGTACGTGCAGCAAGTGCTTGTTGAAGTTTATGGCTATAGAGTGCACATTCTGAAAAATGAGCCAGCTCGTGTTTTGGTAAGAAATGTCTTTTTATTTATGTTTTACTTTCAGAAATGACATTCTTGGATAATATCTAAAACTGTATCTTCAGTGTACCAGTTCTAGTACTAGATCTATAATTACATTCATAAAACTGTAAGAAAATCAGGGGTTTTCCAAACTCCGGGAAGGATTTTAATTACCAGATAAATATAGCTTTGGTAATTGAATTCTAATTTTCATGTATAATACATAGTGAACATAAATATAATATGTTTCACTTAATTTGATAACCGTATACCCTAGTGTGATGAAAACATATCCTGATATTTTCAATTGATAAAAGTTTCCATTGTATATTAAATTTCAGGTTAATCACGTTTGGGTCACTCTTCCAGTCATCTTAAATGGAGGTGCAGTGAAAGTGAGTGGAAGTGGAAGATTTGTTGTTCTAGAGACCAGTTTCAAGCTAAAAGTATCATATGATACTGATCATTCAGTGGAAGTTAAATTGCCCGATACATTCTCCAATAAGACATGTGGAATGTGTGGAAACTTCAATAACCGCAAGCAAGATGACTACATCATGCCTAATGGACAAATGGCAGTGAACTCTAATGAATTAGGTAAAAGCTGGATAGTTTATGATGGAAGTGATCCACAATGCTCAGTTCAACCTACTGCTTCTCCGCCTAGCATATGTAGTGAAGATGAAGGAAACCTTTTTGAAAGTGAAATATTCTGCGGCCAACTCACAAGTGCAGAAGGTCTTTTTAGCATATGCCATTCTGTGGTTGATCCTGCAAGCTTCTTTGAAAGCTGTGTGTTTGATCTATGCGCTTTGGGAGAAAATAATGACATCTTATGTGGTGTATTGCAAGCTTATGCTGATGCCTGTCAGAAAGAAGGAGTAACCATTCCAAACTGGAGAAACATTACTTCATGTGGTATGTACTATTATATAAACAACTTACATATGTAGAGTCTTATGTAGTCAGTGACTTAATTATTAAGGTTGCAAAAGGTGTCCTAGGGAGCACAGTGGTGTTTCAACCATATATGTCTCTTCTGATGGATAATTGCTATTGAGTAGTTATCCATAATTTTAATAGCACATATATATTTTTTGTTGTTCTTTCAATTGTCCATGATGACATGCCCAAGCCCCCTTTTCATATACATATGTGTATACACTGGCAGAACTGTGCCTAGGTAAGCACTGCAGGTGGGAGCCCAGCAAGTGTTAGATTAAGAGTAATATATGTATACTATTTTCTAAAAGCAAGCTACATTATTGTTCTTCTTTATTTTTTGGATACTTTTTTAGACACACCAAGATTATTCTGTGGTGTTTTGACAGTGAGACGTATGAATTGTATAATTTTTCACAATAGCTTGATTTTTCATTTATTTATGTATAACTCATTTCACTTATTAGGAGCTGAATGCCCAAGTAATAGCCACTACAACCCTTGTATGACTGCTTGTCCAGCTACATGCTTTGATCCACAAGCCCCAGACAGATGCCCTGAATCATGTTTGGAAGGCTGTGAGTGTGATGAAGGATACATTATCAGCGGAGGGACCTGTGTTTCTGCAACGGAGTGTGGCTGTTGGCATAATGATAAATACTATAACGTAAGCAGTTTATATCTGAAGTAGTGAATTTTATATGGTTTTGTGTTTGTTCAGAAATACAAATGTCATTTTTTCAAATCTTTTTTTACAGAAAGGGGAGACCATTTTAGAAAACAATTGTAAGAGTAGCTGTGAGTGCCTAGGAAACAACATTATGGTCTGTAGTTCGGTATCGTGCACTGCAGACGAAATTTGCAAAGTCCAGAATGGTCTCCTTGGCTGCTACCCAGCAAGCACTGCAATCTGCCACATTTATGGAGACCCTCATTACAGAACCTTTGATGGCACTCTTCACCACTTCCAAGGATCCTGCAACTACACAGTGACTGAGACATGTGCAAATACATCAGATAACTTTATTGTCACAACACGTAATGAGCACAGAGGAAGCCCACACTGGACAGCTATAAATTCTGTGGCCCTCACTGTGGATGGAACGCACATCGTGTTAAAAAAGAACAACATTGTGCTTGTAAGTAACATGCTGAGAGGATAAATACAAAATTATATTCTTAAATTTGGAATCCATTGAAGGGAAATCACACTGTGCAATTTGATACATACAACGGTTGGAGAAACTTCATATTGATGTTTTTAAAAAGATTGTTTAAACAGAAGTGGTATTTGTATGTTGTAAACAAAAAAAAGGTAAAGTAGCTGTGACAGTATGTTAAATATTTATATTTGGTATTATCTCTCCAGGTTATTAATGGTTTGTATCTAATCAATATCAAGATGTTCAATGTGATTCATTCTATAGTTTGGAAACAAATATTTATTTTGTATTATAGTTTATTAAAGTAGATTTCCTTATGCAGATCATATGTGAATATTAGTAATGTATATACATTGTGATAGATGTAGTTAGTTATTGTGCATGTCCTTGATATTTGCATTAATTGGATTTTATCTCTTTAGGTTAATAATGCTTCAGTTACACTCCCTGCGAATGTGCCAGGAATAACCATTAGACAGAATGGTCACCATGTCATAGTTACAACAAACTTTGGTTTAGAACTTCAATTTAATGGAGACCATGAACTCTTTGTGAGAGTAAAAGAATATTACAAGGATACGTTATGTGGATTGTGTGGCACGTATAATGATAACAAGAATGATGACTTAATGACCCCCGATGGCAATGTTGTATCAGATGTTAATGACTTTGGTAACAGCTGGAGAGTTGAAGATGATGAGTGGATGTGAGTATACCTAGATGCATTAGTACTTAAATGGACTGTCTAGTCCCCATACTCACTTTGGTGCAAGATGAAGAGTACTGCTTGTATAGTGCACAGTCTTTTTTTCCAGGGTGATTTGACGTAGGCATTCTGCATAAATCATATTTTTTATATTTGACTCAAGCTCTCCCCCAGTGATTACTCTGCATGTTTACTGCAGGTGTGACAGCACTGATTATATATGAGCATATACAGTTTTGTTTCATTTAGTCACTTTTTGTGCTGCTAGAATATAATACATTGTGTGGACTGTGATAAACTTGCTCTTGTACACAGTAAGATATCTTAACAGTGCAACACATTGTCTGATGACATTATTAGAGAGACAGGAAATTCCATTCATTTGAATGGGATTATTCTCAATGGTTGCTGCAACAAGAAATAAAAGGAAATTACTTTTACTCAACTAATGTGGGCAGTTCTTGTTTCTTGTAAACTGCTATAATTTCAAAATTTCATGTAGCTGTAAATATTTTATATTTAAAACAATGTAAAACATGCATTTTAAAGTACTTTGAAAGCACATTAATATGGATTAATATTTGGAAGATGCATTTTGGGCACCAGTATGTCCCTTTAAGCAATAATCATTTTAACAAATGTATTTTGTTATATTTATAGCTGTGAGACTACTCCTCCTCCACCTGTGACATGTCCACCATTGCTACAAGAAGAAGCTGAAGCACAGTGCACCATTATAAAACTGGAAAATGGTCCGTTTGCACCATGCCACTCATTCATTCCTCCTGAGCAATACTTTGAGAGCTGTGTCTATGATCATTGTGCATCAGATGGGAACCATGACCTTTTCTGTGATTCACTGGAATCATATGCAGCCTCCTGTGAAGGAATAGGAGTGTCTGTTGGAGACTGGAGAAAGGACACCATCTGTGGTAAGATTTTCTTATTGTACTTTACAACTTTTAATGTCCACTGTAGAGGTCTATATTGTTTTAAAATATACTTGAAAGTGAATGAGAAACATGTGAAAATGATATCTACTAGTTTCATTTCATGTTTTGTCTTTCTAATAGAACAAAACATGTACTGCAATATTTCCTTTATTAACATTTTGGTCTTGAAGTATAATCTCCTCCAACCAGTAAAAGTCTTTTTTTTTTTTTTTTTTTACTCAACTTTGTAGAGCCTATAAATAAACTAAAGTTTATTAATTTTAAAACAACATTGACTTATATGACAGAAACTTGTCTCATCCTACCTCATCTTATGTTATATTATTTAATTATTGCGGTTTGTGTATCTTTATGAAGTAATATAAATTAGCAAAGTAATGTCATGCAAACTGTTTGGACATATACAGCTATTATTTATTTTACATTACTTGCTCTCTCACAGAAGTGACTACATCACCTTCCATCCCATCTACGCCAAGCCATACGACAACAGAAATACCAGGTACATTCTTTAGGTTACTCATTTGTTCAAAGATAAAAATTAGAAAGTACTGACAGGGCTGAATTTACATGCAAAGCACCCCTCACCACAAAGACTAGAGTTTATCTTTAAAAAAGGACAGCTAAGAAAGGCTGACAGTTACAAAAGAATGATTATAATTGGCATGTAATAAAAATTGTCAGAGAACAGGTAGAGTTATTTTTAAGCCAAGCCCAGCTTTCTTCTGTGAAGCATGTACTTTATTATATGGAAAATCTGACTTTGAGTAGTTGGTGCAGTAAAAAAAATAAACATTTTATGCAAACTGTTTGTACATACATATCTATTATTTATTTGCTCTCTAACAGAAGTGACTACATCATCTGCCATCCCATCTACTCCAAGCCATACAACAACAGAAATACCAGGTACATTCATAAGGTTACTTATTTGTTAAAAGATAAGAAAAATTTTAAAAAAGTGCTGACAGGGCTGAATTTACATCCCAAGCTCCTGTCACCACAAAGACAAGAGTTTAAAAAAAAAAAAAAGGTCAGCTATGACCTTATGGGCATAGGCTTAAAGTTACCAAAGGACAGTTAATAATTATAATTGGAATGTAATAAAAAAAAAAATGCAAAGCACCCCTCACCACAAAGACTAGAGTTTATTTTTAAAAAAAGGACAGCTAAGATTTTATGGCCAAAGGCTGAAAGTTACAAAAGAATGGTTAATAATTATAATTGGTATGTAATAAAAATTGTCAGAGAACAGGTGGATTTATTTATAACCCAAGCCCAGCTTTCTTCTGTAAAGCATGTACTTTATTGTATGGAAAATCTGACTTCCATTTCATGTTTAGTCTTTCTAATAGAACAAAACATGTACTGCAATATTTCCTTTATTAACATTTTGGTCTTAAAGTATAATTTCCTCCAACCAGTAAAAGTCTTTTTTTTTTTTTTTTTACTCAACTTTGTAGAGCCTATAAATAAACTAAAGTTTATTAATTTTAAAACAACATTGGCTTATATGACAGAAACTTGTCTCATCCTACCTCATCTTATGTTATATTATTTAATTCTTGGGGTTTGTGTATCTTTATGAAGTAATATAAATTAGCAAAGTAATGTCATGCAAACTGTTTGGACATATAAAGCTATTATTTATTTTACATTACTTGCTCTCTCACAGAAGTGACTACATCACCTTCCATCCCATCTACGCCAAGCCATACGACAACAGAAATACCAGGTACATTCTTTAGGTTACTCATTTGTTCAAAGATAAAAATTAGAAAGTACTGACAGGGCTGAATTTACATGCAAAGCACCCCTCACCACAAAGACTAGAGTTTATCTTTAAAAAAAGACAGCTAAGAAAGGCTGACAGTTGTCAGAGAACAGGTAGAGTTATTTTTAAGTCAAGCCCAGCTTTCTTCTGTGAAGCATGTACTTTATTGTACGGAAAATCTGACTTTGAGTAGTTGGTGCAGTAAAAAAAATAAACATTTTATGCAAACTGTTTGTACATACATATCTATTATTTATTTGCTCTCTAACAGAAGTGACTACATCACCTTCCATCCCATCTACGCCAAGCCATACAACAACAGAAATACCAGGTACATTCTTTAGGTTACTTCTTTGTTAAAAGAGATAAATTAGGAAGTACTTATATGGCTGAAATGATAAAATAGTTTTCTTTTAAACAAGCATGCAAGTATAGATTGATACTGTTTTCATGTAAATGAATAAGTGTTCTAAAACATACTGCTGTATACAGTTTTATGAGACACAATGTGTACATACATCTGCATGGAGACGCCATGTAATACTTATAGGGAAATATAGTTGTGGACATGCTCATTTCAATAGAAGCACCTTAGATTCCATATAGCGCATTAATAAATACAATATTTGCACTTAAACAATGGCCATTTTATGATGTTTACAGGAGAACAAATGGAGTATTCTGTGTGGTACAGTAGTTTTAATGGTCGCTTCTGTCAAATATTCTGATAGATGAAAAACAGGAAATGTGTTAGGGAGTTGTGTACAATCCATGACTGAGCAGTAGTCAACTTGATACTTTAATATCTTATTACTTAAAGACATTTTTTAACAAGTGCATTTTTTTCAGCTTCAACCACTACTAGGACCACCACAGCAACAACTACTACACCCATAACAACACCAGCCATATTAGGTAAGTGATCTGCTCTGTACAGTTGTGTATCATGCCACAGAGTGACAGGTGTGCGGCCAGTCCAGAGCACGCCTGTCACTCAGAAGCACAACATATCTTGCGCATTTCTGGGGGTTTGTGTGCTGCATCCGCCACTGGCTCTGTATTACTTTGTTTCATAACATGATTTTCTTACTGAAACTTTCAATTTCCTGTCTCTTGTAGAGAAGGGCAGGTGTGTAGGCAGTAATGTTGTAATCATTTTTTTTTCTAAATACTTTACTGAGAAAGTATTATTTACAAATGTGGCATTTCCATACTCTAGTTTTAATGCTGCAGCAAAGCTTTGCGATCCCCACACTGGTTGCACAATCAACTCTCTTGGGTCTATACACTAAAATTCGAGAATATCTCGAGGAGGTCAACTTTCATTATGAGAAATTCAGCACCTGAATTTGACTAAGCATGAAAATCAAAGTCCACCTGCAAAGTCGACATCCTCGAGCTATTCTTGAATTTTAGTGAATAGACCCATCTGCTGTCATGGAACACTGCTCTGTCAAATGTGGACATATATTTATTGTTCCTTCAATGGCTAGGCAACCTTTTTTAGGTAATCTTTTAAACAGTGCACAATTGGTCCACCATTAATTATTTTATTTAATACTTCTTGAAACATGTATATATAGTATGAGATTTATTTTCTTGCATTCTGTAATGATATGATACATCATAAAATAACAATGTGTTATTCTATTGAATTGCAGACCAAGGAATCTGCATTGCCTCTGGAGATCCTCATTATAATACATTTGATGGAAGAGTTCACCATTATATGGGAAATTGCAGCTATACTCTTTCCAAACTCTGTGATGGATCACCCTCAGGGCTACCAGATTTCCATGTCTACACCACCAATGAACACCGGGGCTCTAACTCCAAAGTGTCCTATGTGCAGTCAGTGCATGTACATGTTTATGATAACACATTTGATCTATTGAAAAACAAGAAGCTAAATGTAAGTTTTTAGACCTTTGTCTAATAGATCATTGTTGTTATAGGTTTATATCAGGAACAATAGCAAGTACAAAGCCCACCAACAAGTGAGATGTAATATAACAAAATCATTTTCATCCTCATGACAGGTTAATGGAACACGAAGAAATGTACCAATAACCGACGACAGCAGGTTTATAATCTATATCAGTGGAAACTATCTGATTTTAGAGACAGCGTTTGGATTACGGGTTAAGTTTGATGGCAATCATTATGTTGAGGTTTATCTGCCTGCAATCTACCAAGGACACGTCTGTGGATTATGCGGTAAATTTATAATCAACTTCCTGTTTCACACTTTAATGTCTCTTATTTCTCAAATAAAGTCGTCTCTTTCTTTACCAGTCTGTACCACTGCAATAATGGGACTTCTTGTATTTTAGGAAACTACAATGGCAGATCAAATGATGACTTAATTAAGCCTGATGGCAGTACCGCAGCAGATTCCAATGATCTAGGAAATAGTTGGATAGTTCCAGAGGAAGATAAATTGTAAGTGTTATAAAATTCAAGTGACAGGGTAAACCTACAAATATTATTATGCAAATGCCTTGACCTGAAGTCAATCAGCAGATTATTAAAAAATACTATCTATGTTTCATATAAAACTATTTTATTGTTTAATTAAGCTAAAGTCAGATAAACTGTTCCATGCTAATTTGATTCCCGCCTACTTCAGAATAAAATAAGAATTTGTCGGCAGATCGGAATCACTCACCCCATCCAGTCCTGCCAAATATATTCTATTTCTTTTTAATGTATTTGTCCTGGGCTTTATCTAATATCCAGGATAGCCCTATGCCTGTTCCATGCATGCTTAATCTCCTTTCCTGTATTTCTCTATTGTTTCTCTACCATTTCTGCAGGAAGGCTATTTATGCATCCATGTCTCTCTCAGTAATGTAATACTTTCTGATGTTACTTAAACCTTTGCCCTTTTAATTTAAAATGATGTCCCAAATGTAGTCATTTTCCTTATTTTAAACATACCTTTTCTCCTTTAACGTATTCATTAACTTTATATTTTAAAATGTTTTCTAGTACATGATACTAACCATAGGTTTGCTGGCTTATCCAGTGTCTATTCTCTGTTGTATGTAACATATTTCTACAATTATATAAACTGAAGCTTGTTATATTTCAGAGGATCCACACTTCTTCACCATTGACAAAATGAATGGTTTCAAAGTAATCATTTTGTCATTAACTTTGCACATGTTTCCCAGGTGCGGCAGTCAAGATCTGGAGATTTGTGATCCTTCTCTTGAAAATGAATACTCCCGAAATACAGTCTGTGGAATTATAAGTGACCCAACAGGTGATTTAATATGCATTGTTTGTTATTAGAAATTCACTTTGCAGTAAAGTGTACAGTTGATTAGCAAAATAAAAATTATAAACGGAATCTATCTGGAGGAAATCTGGCATGTTTAAGTATTTAAAGAATAAATATAAATTGGTATTATGTGTAAAAGGGGACACATAGTGAAAGCACATAATATTAACAAAGACATTTTTTGTATACCTAATATGGCTAATTACACTGTATTTGTAGTGTTCTCACAGCTGTGTGGTAGGTATCATTTTATGTATTTATATTATTTGAGTTTAGTGTACCAACGTTTTCTTTTGCCTGCTTACACATAGTTGAGGTTGTTGGCTTCTCTTTGTATGGCTTGGTGTCCAACACATTGTGGAGGTTTTAGTAGCAGGATAGTCTGCTAGGTGTAGCTACTAGATAGTAGGTGAGGCTATACCTTGACGTAGCAGGCAAACTTAATTATTCTTTGGTCATTCATGTAACCAAAAGGTTTACAAAGCCTGCAAAGTGTCAGTGAAGCTCCGACAAACAGTGCACACAAAACTCTAGTGATGTTAAAAAAAACAAAAAGTGAAGTTATACATAAGAAATTACACTTTTGTGTGATGGATATTTTATACATAAGCACAATGTGTTTTTAGTTTGAGTCACTGATCCTAGTGTGTAGGGGATTTAAAGTAACCTCTTGATATGATATGTCTACTATCAGTGGCTAAACTCTGACTACTGGAAATCTAATAAATACATTGTTCAATATTTAACTGAATTCTAATATCATTCAGAGGACCATAATGAATGCTATATCCCAGAATACAATTTTCAGAGAAAAAAAAACATAGTAGGCAGCTGGTTATTTCTTCCAATGTATATTCCATTACTAGGAAAAAAAATAAATCTGATTGTGGTTTCCATTTTGCATTATTTACATTTTATGCAATTGAACAGAATGTTGCCAATCTATTGTTTTTTTTTTTACATTTTGTTTAGGAATCTTCAGAGATTGTCATGCTTTAGTAAATCCAAGTAATTTCGTGGAAAATTGCGTGCTGGACATGTGTTTCACTGGAGGAGAGTCCACATCCCTTTGCTATGCTGTACAGGCTTATGCACAAAAGTGCTCAGAAGCTGGAGTCTGTTTGGCTTGGCGTTCAGATACATTCTGTCGTAAGTGGAACTCCTGTATTAGTGATTATGTAATTAAGTAATTATAAATTCTGTGGGGCCGCCAACTCTTGTGACTAACTTTAACCAGAAAGTATCACAACGGGGCCCACAGTATGGATATATCAGAGGTTTATTTTGTGATAAAAGGTACTGGCTGAAGATACAATTACATTTTGTGCTAACCTTCACATGCTATGAATCAGGATTTGACAATTGTTTGTATCATTGAGATGTCAGATAAACCATCAGGATTTTAGTAGCCTGTGGAATAGTGTAGCCATGGATTTCTATATAAAAATCACAAACTGCAGTGAAATGATCAAAGCTATTTTTGAGTCAAAGTCAAATTTGGCACATGAGTTTTACTTATACTCAAAAATAGCTTCAATCTCCCATTACTTTCACTGGGGAAAATTTAAATTTAAGTTTAAAATGTAAAAAGTCAAACTCGGGTGACGAATGTGACTTAGTTTTCAGAATGAAAGTCGTCCTCCAAAGTCAAATTTTAGTGAATAGACCCATTAGGGTTTGATACAATTTGGCTTTATGAGATAATATAGAAAAATAGATACTTTTTTTTTTTAGTTAAGAGAAATAATGGATTTTAACAAATTTAGTCACAGGTAAACACAAAAAAAACCCCTACATATATATTGTTATATTTGCTATGTAACCCAATTTAAACTGATTTTCATAAATTTCAATATCAAAAAATGTGTTTTTATTTTCTTTCCGCTTTCTGTTTTGATAAACATCTAGAGCATCTTTAAGGGATTAGTTTAAATCACTGATATTTTAGCTTAATCAGGATTGGCAAGGCTACACTTCTAATCAACCGTTGCAATCAGACCATAGCATTTGTGAGCAAAATGCTTACAAAAAACCCTAATGTTTAACTATTGTTAATATATGTCTTTTACTATTGCATATGTATTCTAATACTTTGCACATATAGTCTGCTATTAATATTGTGTATTCTATCTTCTCTAGCAATATCATGTCCTGCAAGAAGCCATTATGAGAGCTGTGGTACAGAATGTCCAGATACTTGTTTCAACTCTCCATCACAATCATTGTGCAGATCTGTGTCAGTAGAAGGTTGCTTCTGTGATGATGGCTTTATTTTGAGTGGAGACAGATGTGTTGAACAAAGAGATTGTGGGTGTGTCGATGAACAAAACAACTTTTATCAGGTATTTCCTCATTTGTGAGTTTAGGTTTCAGAAATTTAACAATAGTATTAATAGGAGGAGTATGTTGCAAGATCTGTATGATGTCATCACTGGATATTCAATAGTTTCAGACAGCAAAGCTTGTAATAATTTCTAAATTCTAAGCTGACGTTGTATTAAAGTCATACACACCATAATGACAGCTATAATGACAGCTATTTTCCTTTTTTTTTTTTCAAGAAGTCTTGTCTGTTTTATGAAATAACCAATGAGAAAGTCTGAAGTCTCTGAAGTTCAAAGTCTTAAATATAGATTTCTGCTTCTAAGCGTTACTCCAGTCTGGACAAATGGCATTTAAAAACTAACAATTAAAAACTAAATGTGCATTTATTAGCTCCAGCCCACCATTGCATCAGTAACTCAAGAAATGGTAGCCCCCGGCATCTCCTTTGAGGCAATCAGTGGTCACCTGTAGAGATGTATAGAGATGCAGTGACATCACTCACCTGCTCTGCCTCTCCAAACGCTACAGTCAAAAATAAACTAAACTGGATGGCAATTGCTACCTACAGAATTAAGTTGTTATTAGTACATGTGATCATAAACTGATGATGCATTGCATCTGCTCTGATCCTCTTACAAGTACGCACATAAGATGAGGGCTAGAGTAGGAACCTACATGCATGTGTACAGAAAAACACTAACAAATTAGCAAAAGTAAAGTTGTTTCATGGAGTGTCCATTTAAATTTAGTCATGATTGTCATTTCAATTTCAATCTGTAAACAACGGTATAATCAATATCATGAAGGAACATTAGAATCGTACTACTAAGTATGATTTTGTGTTATATAGGCCATCAGCAGATAAATAACCATTACAATTATAGTTTAGTTTTTTTTGAGAATTGCTCATTTGCTCTTGGTTTGATTAGATTTACAATGAATATGTAACATGCATGACTAATCATCAAAACTTCCCAACTATTAGGTGACTTGTATCATGTCAAGTGACTGTGTTGATTCTCTCTAAAATAAGAAAACAACTTTAATTTAAGAAAGAACTTTATAAACTGGTGTAAAAAAATAAATGGTGTAGTTAATATAGTAACAATATTTATTATTAATTAATAATGTAAAAAATAAATGCGATATATTAATTACAGTGAGAGGTAGAGGAAGAGAGAGAGATTTTCTGGAATGTTCATAGTTGTCATTTTATCAATTGCTTCTTTAAACAATATATTTATTTACCTTCTGTACAGCTTGGTGAGAGCTGGTTTACACGTGAGGACTGCACTGAGCGTTGTACTTGCAACAGAAATAGCATTAGTTGTACACCATGGAATTGTGGTGACCTACAGAAATGCCAGAATTTAGATGGAGTTCTGGGATGCCAGTCATCTGGTGAGTACTGTGTTAAGCTATTGCCTTTTGGAAGTAATGTTTTCTTACCTATATACTCCGAAATAAACTGGCATTTATTTTCACTTGAAAAACAAGACTGAATATAGCTAATGATTTTTTTTAGATAATCATTTTTACTTTTTGCTATCTTTAGCAGAACCATTTAAAAAATAAAAAAAATACCACTCCTATCCAATAGGGGAACTGGTAAATGGTAAATATTTAAAAAGGGATATAATATAACCACTGTCTGTTTTTCTTTACACTTACTAATGACCATTACTATGGATTTTAGAACAAAATATAATATCAGTGTGAGCTTGTGGATATTCCTAAATATGAGCACTGCTATATGTAAGTTGACATAGTGTTGAAATGTCAGACAATTTCAATTCAATTCAATATATATATTTTGTAATTATTATTATATTATTATTATTATAGTATTAACAAGCTGCAGATAGACTCAATGGGTTCACAGATTCAAAGTTGTAATCAGTATCTGTTTGCTTTAATTATTTAATTCTTTACTGTGTATAACAAATATGTAAAATTACAGGAGAAGCAGCTTGTCAGGTATCAGGAGATCCACACTACTTCACCTTTGACAAAGTAATGCACACTTTCATGGGTACCTGCACTTACCAGTTAGTTACACTCTGCGACACAAGCAATGTTATCCCAGTGACCATCAGTGGAAAAAATGAAGACCGTGGTCAACGGAGAGCAACATACATAAAGGAAATTTACATCAATGTTTATAATATACCTATTACACTACAGAAAGCAAATAAAATACTGGTAAGTTCAAAATTAATTTGTTTGGTGTGGAGGTGACAATTCCATTTCACCAATGTTAATTAACATAGCATTTAGAATTAATGCAGAGCTTTGAACAGAGCTTAAAGGGGGTTTGCAAATGAGAATAGCCAGATAGTAGTACATAGTAGAGAGTGTCCACTCATATACTACACTACAACAGTGTTTCTCAACTGTTGGGTCTCAAAGGTTTTCACCTTCTAGTAACTCCTCTAGGAGTTCACCATTTACTTTGGGGCTATAACTTCAAAATTCACCTCAGATTGATCAAGTGAAGTTTGAGCTTGATGCGGCAGATACACAGCAGTGCATGTTTAATGCACCTATCGTTGTAAGAGTGGCTTCTCAGCTGTGGTCCAACTGAAAACCAAATTACACTGGAGGAAGTGGGTACAGAAGACTCACAAGGTTTTAGGAAAAGCAGATAACAAGGCAGTGACAGCAAGTAGTTAAACACAGGAACGCAAACCATCATAAAACATACTGTTTAACCATTCTCTGTTTTCATTTTGTGTTACAGGTTGATACAAAACAAATCCACACACCATGGATTGACCATGAGAACGGAATTTCCATCAGCACAGTGGGTATCTATGTTGTTGTGGAGACAGACTTTGGAATGATTGTCAAGTTTGATGGGGATCATCACCTGGAAATTATCCTCCCTGATGCATACCATAACAAGGTCATCTTCTTTACTTTCTTTTAGTCATAGAAACTCTATTTGACATAACTTATTCCTGAACAATTTAAAGCATTACAGTTATTTTACTCTGCCTGTGTTCCTATTATATTTGGACGTATTCACTAATGTCTTACTGATGCGAGTTTGACTCTGCTTTTACATTTTAGGTATGTGGTATGTGTGGTAACTTTAATGGAATAAAGGAAGATGACTTGCTTATGCCAAATGGTCTTCAAGCAACTAATGTTACTCAGTTTGGAAACAGCTGGAAATCGGATACAGATAGTGACAAGAAGTAATTTTTCTACATCTCTTTCTCTATTATTCGTTTTTAACAAAGTTGTCATGTTTGATTTGTCATGTTCTTGATGTTTTAACATTTAAAAGTCTACTCCAAAAATTCAGAGCTCCAAGTATCGGACCCCACCGGATCACAGTGGTGAAACGAAAGTGCCTTAAATTTAAGCTACTCACGAAAATCTGTCAATGTGACTTCTATGGGGAGGATTTTGCCTTATTTCAGGGCCATTTCAGGAGGACCTTGGCTATTAGGGAAATAGCCTACACCTTCCTATAGAAGTTCTCCCGAAATGGCTGAGAAATAGGGGAAATTAAAAATTTAAAGATACTAAAAAGTAAAATAAAGTAAACAAAAGTTGTGTGTATATATATATATATATATATATATATATATATAAATATATATCAATAAAATATTGATACATAAATACAATTGAGTTTCAAGTAAAAATAAAATTCAAAATGTGAAAAAATGATAATGTTATATGTATTTTTTATAATATATAAAATAAATATATTAATCATTTTAAAATATATGAAATGGATAGAGTAAAAATTGCCATTGTCACAATTAATCTTACATCCTCCTTAATGTTTGTACCTACAGTTGTTTGAATGATGATAGAGAAGATCTGAACCCACAATGTTCTGATGCACAAAAACCAGCAATAGAGAGTCAGTGCAACGCGTTATTTTCAGACACCTACCGAGCTTGTCATCATCTCGTTGATCCTGCACTATTTGCAGCAAGCTGTGTTTATGACATGTGCAGATATAATGGCATGGTCTCTACTCTGTGTGCTATATTCCAAGCCTATGTCGATGCCTGCAGGTCAGAAGGTGTTAACATTGACTGGAGAAGTCCCACCCTCTGTCGTAAGTATCACAGTCAGAATCACACGTTAGGTGATAACTAATAATTATTACTCAGCATTACATCTCAAATGAGCTTCAACCTTTGCCAATATAAGATTTTTAGCTGAAAACTAAATCAGCTACCCGACAGATCAGTCAGTCTATTCACAAAAGAACAATTTTGTCCCGTGATAAATCCCAAGATGATAATTTTCATCTTTCCATATTATTTTATGAAATGAATGAACACACTTGCTACATTTTGAGTGGTAACTCTATTTTGGACTTTGATGAGTTTAATGTTAAAAGCACTGAAAGTGTGCCTACTTTTTTTTTTTAACTTTAGGAAACTATTTGGTAATTTGAATATAATAAGATTTCCCCATGTGTGTGACTATGTGGTCAAGCTGAGAGATGCAAACAATGCACTTTCTGGACCTTCCAACTCTTACTTACTCTTACTTATAATACAATTGGTAAAATACCTTCAGTTTACTCACTTTAGAAGTCACTGTCTAGGGTATGTAAAATAGCTCCTGTGTGATAAAAGTTGGGCTACTTGTATAATTTCCTATATGTCTTAGAATGAAGTAAGACTGCACAATCGGTTCAGTCATTGTGATCAATGAGAAAAGTATGAGTTTGATCATATTGATTTTGAAGTCTAGAATGTTGGGGAGATGGCATTAGGAATTAATGTGTTAAAGTACAAGAGAAGAAAATATTGGAAAATGTAATCAATACAATAGTCTGATAAGAAAAAAAAACATTTAAATAAGCAATCTGTATATCTATTACTAATTATATTGGTAGGTTAGCTTCTTTTATATTATCAGTTTATGATGTGTACAATGTATCTGTCTTACAGCACTGACATGTCCTACACACAGTCATTATTCGACATGTGTATCTCTCTGCCCATCTACTTGTAATGACATCTTTGCACCTGCTGTATGCGATAAACCCAACAAATGCGTGGAAGGTTGTGTCTGTAATGATGGATATGTACTAAGCAACTCTAAATGTGTCACACTCAAATCATGTGGATGCAGAGATGAGAAGGACAACTACTATAGTGTAAGTCATACATCTCCTATTTCTTCATTGTAATAATAATAATAATGAAGAGCTTCATGTTAATAGAAAAAATGCATTAGCATATTCATTTGCAGGGAGTGTATGGAACTCAGTTAAAATATATTCAGTTTGCGGTTGAAGAACACAGAAACAAAAGCATTTTATTATGTATAGATATATATATTCCAGGAATATGTCTAATAAAATTACTCAGGAAATACTTTTCTAATACCAATATTTTTGTTCAGCTTTGATGTCATAACACAAGTTATGCAAACTATTGCATATTGACACATCAAAATTTTCTTAAACATTGCACTAAACATTAGCTTATGACCAGATTGGGGGTATGCAATATGGGTGAATATGATATGTATATTGGAACATCAAATATAATATACATAATAATACAAAGTTTTTGCATGCACAAAAGAGAAGCATTATGTTCTATTTTTTTTGTTAATATGTTGATGAAGTTTTTTTCTTCCATTTTCAATAATTTTACAGAAAATGTGTATCTTCCTAGAGATACATAATAATACCATATTAAATTTACGGTTCTATTTTGTATTTTGTGAGATCGACTCTAAACAGTCAATTCAGTAAGGTTAATATATTTGTATTTTATCCTAGGTTGATGACACCTGGCTTTCACCAGACTGCTCACAGAAATGCCAGTGTAATGTTGGCAACTTCATTACATGCAAGACACACAACTGTCCACATTCAACTTGTAGTGTGAACAAAGCAGGCAAATATAACTGTAAACCCTCTGGTAAGTTATATTGTGTTCTTAGCAAATGAAATGTCCAGTATTTATTATGTTGCCTATATATCTGTCTATGGATGGTGAGACACTTACATACTGCTAAACTGATTGGAAAATGTCATTTGAACGTACTAATTTATAAATTACCAAAGAAAGACCAAGTGGAAAACATGAAGTGGTGTTTGGGCAGTTTTCTTCTAGTGGTTTATGCTGAGGTAAGACTTCAGCATCAGAGCACAGTGGAAAGGATCAGTGGAAGGTAACCATCCATGCCATCAAAATGCTTTCTTTATTGCTGAAAAAGGGATCATTTATCATACAAAGTCTGTCATCTCTGCACAGTTAGCTAATGTGTTAATCATCAGAACTATTGATTATCCTAAATGTATTTTGCTGTTCTAGGCCATGGTAAATGTACAATTGCTGGTGATCCCCATTACCGAACATTCGATGGCTTAGCTCACCATTTCCAGGGCAAGGAAACGTATGTGCTATCGCGATCATCACCTCAAGTGCCAGACTATTTGGAGCCATTCATTGTTCAAGGAGAAAATGTGCCCATGTATAGACAGAGTGAATTCACTTTATTAAAAGAAATACGCATTGAAGTGTATGGCCATGTCATCATTTTTGCACAAAAGAAGAAATTAGTGGTAAGACTTTTCATCCTATAAGTACATACAATATTCAGGTTTCTCAACTGCTGGGTTAATATATATTGTATGGTGTACTGGTTTGTCAGTTTGGAATTTATATTTCTCACATTATACTGTGTTGGATGGTTGATGGTCTCAAAATTATACTTTGTAAAATTCTGCGGACATAACTATTAGAATGGTGAATTTGGAGTAGGAATATTTCTGCTAATTTGTTCTAAGTTTGTTCCAAGTTTAATACTATGTTATGATAAATAATGCCTTAGTTGTTTTTACCTGAGGAAGATCAGATATATTTTTTGTGTGCTATATTCGTCCTTGACAAATACTGGTAGAATATTTTAGGATCCAGGGAAATTCCATTGAGTTCTACATAAAAAAAAACTTTGGACCTAATATTTTTTACTCCATAAATTCACAGAATCCAAATTAGTCCAGGTTAAAACCTGCTCTATTTGGGAATTACATTGTAGTCGTTGGCTGACATTGTAGAGTTGACCATCCATTATTTGGAAAACCTCAGAAGCTGAATTTCAAAATTGGTGAAAAGTTGTTGCTTTCAAAGAATTGCATTTGAATATAAAAAATTACTTTATTTTTGTTTTCCTTTCCATGTGTAATAGGTTGATGGTGTGAAAACAGAACCTCCTTTCCGACCCAATGAAGGAATACACATATATCAAAGACCAACAAGGATCTATTTGGAAACTGATTTTGGCCTTTCTGTCAGTTTTGATGGCTTGGAAAATGCAGGTAAATACAAATTAAAATGTATTTTATTATTGATTTTTTTTTTTATGAAACATATTTTATTCTAGTCATACAATTTGTTTAATTTCACAATTACACTGAATCTAATAAGCTTGTGTCTGACAATTTTGAAAATACTACTGAAGAAAACCAGATATATAAAAATTGTAAAATTCCTCTTCATTTCTATTGGGGGTCTACAAAATATTTACACACTATTTAAACAGAGTTCTTAGATTTTTATTATGTGATTGTAATGATTAAAATATTAACAATTAATAATTTTAATAATATTAACATATTAATTATGAATATTAATATGGTACTTATAATTATATCTAATGTATCATGTATTGCTATACCTTTTGATTTATGAGTCTCCAGTTCTCACAAATCTATTTATGAATCATAATAATTTATTCCCAAAAAGGAATTATTGTTCTAAGTGATGGAGAAAACAATATTCAGCTCTATTTAAAATATACAGGAACTTATATGTAACCCCATTGCTGATGGTGTCCAATCTCTCTCAGTTGTTGAGAATTAGAAGTTCCATTAAGTGGAAAAAAAGTTTCTACTAGGAGTAATTACGTGAATGAAAAGACATAAGAGAATTTTAGTGATGGAAGACTCAGACTTTACAAGAGTAAGATCATTCTGATAGTAATAATCTCTTTGTCCTGATGGTCAATCCCTTGTCTATCTTACTGGAGATTTCAAAATAAAGTCTTGTTTTACCAGTTTATAATCTTAGATTACAACTATCCAACAGAAGTTATGGGTGTTACTTATGGTAATTATAACTGATCATGTGATTGAACATATAATATCAACTTTTTCCTAAATCCCATCAGCGAGATAATCCTTCAAAAGTACTAGGAACATAATTCTGGGTTATTAGCTATCCTTCCTACTTTAAATATTCTTATCATTCCTTTTCTTGTATTTTGGTTAAAGGGAAGGAAAGAAGAAACATTACATAATGGGATCATGGATAATGATGATTAGCTATCCTTCTTACTTTAAATAGTCTAATCATTCATTTTCATGTATTTTGTTTTCTTACCTCACAGAGGTCATTGTTCCCAGCACTCACAGGGAAGTGCTGCAAGGGCTTTGTGGAAACTACGATGGACGCTCTAACAATGACTTTATGCGACCGGATGGTAGTATAGTGAATAATGTTAAAGTCTTTGGTGAAAGCTGGAATGTCAAGACCTTGAGAGCAGGCCTCAGAGTCAGGTAAATTACAGTTCATTAGAGAAGGTAAAGGTATATGATTAACCTTCAGCCACCTTTTTTTACAGCGTGTATCCTTTGACATTTGAATAATTTCAACCTGCAGGTAATAGCAAAATGCACGTCAGGCATGACTGGGGAATTTGAGGCTTTGAAACAACTACCCAATTGTGTTTCTATGTGAAAGCACTGCATACTGACACTGTCCCCAAAAAAGTATTAGTATTTGCCACCATATTTGCCATTTTTATTTTTGGTAGACAGTGTATGTTCCTTTATTGATGTGGGGATCATTACGGTAATTATCATTTCAGTCACATTAAGCACACTTATTTGTGAATTTTTAGCAAGCATGTTTAACCAATTTATGGTATTTTCTCTGTCTATAGTCTAAAGTTTAAACTTTTGCATTTGTCACAGTGGTTGATTTTGGTGGTGTATGTATATATAAAAAAAACCTTCCACAAATGTTTTTTTTTTTCAAAACAAAATTTTTTTTTATCCCCTTCATTACAATGCCCATACATGTACAGACTGCCTTTAAAACAATTCAATTGTGACATCTGTGCAGCGACATTTTGTGTAAAAGAGAGAGAGGAGAGAAATTAAACTGTCCCAGAACAAAAATAAAAAAACTAAAAATTCCCACTTTCTTTTGCTATTTTTACACAAAACAAACAAAAACAGTGTCCTGATGGGGTTAATAATATACATAAAAGTTAAATTTTAAAGGCCATATGTAGGTACTCCATGTCCTGAACACAATTCGCAATAGGGTTTCAATTCTTTCCCTTAGATATAAGTTATCTATTTTAAATGCTTTGACATATTGATAAACTCATCGTTTTGAAAGAAGCAATCATGATAATGTTGGGGAATTAATCTTACAGATCATTCTAATGCCCTTTTTTTCAGGAGAAATACTGATGAAGAGGAAGAAGTATTAGACACAGGGGATAATCTGGCCTGCTCAGCCACACAGCTTGCATTTGTAAACAGCACTTCATTCTGTGGAGTTCTCAGAGACACAAATGGACCATTCAAAAACTGTCTTCCATACGTTCCATCAGATGACTTCATTGTGTACGTGAAGTTTAATACCAAATTTGTTTGCTACAATCAGTTTCTAGCAACCTTGATTATGTTTCATCAAAATTATTATATTATTCATTCATTATATTATAAAATGTTTATTATTATTGTTGTTGTTATTATTATTATATTCATAAGGGTTTCTATGTTTTTTTTTTTTAAATTCATCAAATCAGAGGCTCACTACCTATAACTTTTCAAGGGATTGGTCCACTAAGTCTGCTCATGCTCAGTGCAAGAGGACCCAGTTAATCCTACTGATCCTCCTGCAGTGTTTACATTTGCTTTTGTTTAAAAAAGAGGGTTAGAACAGTAATCTTAGAAATACATTCTCTTCTTCAAGAATTACCTGAATGTATGTGATTTAAATAAACTGTATAGTTGACGACTTAAACACTATGGTCATTAAAGTTGTTGCATATTATTTTTTACTATTTTCTAAACACTTTATTGACAATGGCAAAAAAAACAAGAGAACTGATAAACTCAGGTCAAAAAAGCTCAGCCGGAAAAATTCTCCAACTTGTCAATTTATCTTTATATATTATTATATACTATTTATCTTTATATGTCAAATAATAATAATTTTATGTTATCCCTTTTTTTCTTAGGAATTGTCTTTTTGATACATGTGCAGAATTCCGAAGCACTGAGTTACTCTGCATCAACCTTGAGCAATATGCAATTGCCTGCCAAGAAAATGGCACCATCATTGATGGATGGAGAGAATTAATGAATTGTGGTAAGAAAGGAAGTTTTAATTTTCCATCTTCTTGTGGTTTCTACATGATGTTCCTTGCATCACTTAATGTCATGTATTATTCAAAATCTCTTTCTTTTTACTAAACAGAAATGAATTGCGCTGCAAACAGTGTGTATAAGGATCGTATGACATCTTGTCCGGCATCCTGCAATAATTTGGCAGCAGAGTCAGAATGTGAGGCTCCCTTATGTGAAGGTTGCCAGTGTATCGAGGGATATGCACTTAGTGGATTTGACTGTGTACCCTATAAAGAATGTGGATGCACCTACCTTAACAAGTACTACAAGGTAAACTACTAGTGAAGTCTAAAGCACCGTGGTGTACATATGGCAGCAACAACTAAAGTCGGAGTGAATCTTTTACACACCGCCCATGCACCAGAAGGAAATGAAATAAGCGTTTGGGGGAAAAGACACAGGGGTGTGAGGATAGCATACAAATAGTGTGGGTGGAGGGGAAGACAATCAAGGGGAAGGGGGGGGGGGAGAGAGAGGAAGACAAAGGGATGGGAGGGAGAAAGAGAGACAGACAAGGGGTATGGGAAGGATATTGAAATACATTAGAAGATTGGGAGGGAGACAAGGGGAAATGGAGGGGGAGACAGCCAGACAGACAAGGAGGACATAGACAAGGAGGATTGGGGGGGGGGGGGGGGCGGAAGACAGAGAGAGAGAGAGACAAGAGAGCTTAGGGGGAAAGAGGGTCAAACAAGACTGTATTGTGGAACAAAGTCATAAATGGGGAATGTGAATGAGAGAAAGATAGACAAGGGAGGGAGGGGTAAGGAGAGAGGACCAACACGTGGAATATGAGGGAAAGAGAAATACAAGGAACCGGTGAGAGACATACATTGGGAGATTGTGGGTTGAGACAGACATGAGCAAGAGGAGCATGGAGAAGAGACAGACAAGGGGACCATAAGGTAGAGGGACAGACAAGGGGGTGATGGGAGTAGAGAGACAGACAAGTAGTAATGGAGGTAGAGAGTCAGACAAAGGGGAATGGGGGTTAGAGACCAACAAAGGGGAGAGAGAGAAATAGTGCAAGGTTAGATGGGGTAAGCTATGTGGCACCATGTGTATGTCACTTGCACACAGCATACTTAAAAAAGCTATGTAGCACTGTACATATATATCTGGAAAAGATAGAATCTACCAAGGGTGCCAACTACATTACTTATGCCCTTGCTAATGAATATTGTATGGTCCTATAGTAGATTCAAGACAAGCAGTTTATGAAATCATCCATAACATAGATTAACACTTCTATTGTAATGTATTGCAGAATGTAATGTGTATTAGAGAAAAATGTGGTATTGTGAGATAGATCATCTGTCAAGGAAGGGGCTTAGTGCATTAATTTAAGAACATGCCAAAAAGATTAACTGCTGCTTTTCTGCTGTCATCTTTTACAGAGTTCTTGCTTTATCTATAATTTGAATATGTATGTTCTATTCCCAGGTTGGAGAAGTCTTCTTTACTGATGAGTGTTCTCAAAAATGCTCTTGCGAAGAAGGTTCATTTATAAATTGTGAAAATAACGAGTGTGAAGTTGATCAAGTTTGTACAACATCAGATCAAATTGTTGGTTGCTATATCCGTAAGTCACAATATATTCTAGATATACATATATATAGAATAATGCTTTACAGACAAAAATAGTTATTTGTTGCTGTGGTATAATATATTTAGTTGAAATTTACAAAAATCCAGCCATCAATGGGTTAGATATATCCCCATTTATAGTATACATAACTAATCTTATATGGCAGAAATATATGCAATGATGAATGCTGGGTTCAGATATGCTTATTACTGTCTTTATGTTATCTCTCATAGCCATTGTATAATATTGTAATATTTCTGAAATTCACTGGTTTTGAAGGAATTATACATTTCTTATATTATAAACTACTTCCTCAAAATAAATATTACAATTACAAAAATATATATTTATTTTATAAATTTAAACAAAGGCAATGAATTCTCATTTCCTAATATTTGATTTCTACTATATATCCCTACTCTCCCACCTCCTTAGATCTAGACCTAAGATCACATAATCTATGAGGACTTACTTTTGTGTCCTCCATGTCCACCCAGGCTAGATTACCTAATATTTGGAGATTTTACTCCAAAGGATTTACAGTCTGTGCATGCTTCATCTGAAAGCAAAAAAAAAAACATCCACTGGGATGGATTATATCCAGGTATCCTTAGGCCCATGTGATACCTTTTTTTTCACCCAATGTAAATATATGTACACACACACACACACACACACACACACACACACACACATGCATATATAAATTCAGTGTGTGTTTGTGTATATACATGTATATATATACCTGTAGATACACTTATAGATTAGTTAAGTATGAAGCCACCATCTGCATCTGTATGTATAATAAGAGTCTTGTATACAAATTAATATCACAGTTCCTAGCAAATGGGATCATACTGCATTATAGACAAGAGGCAAAATGTCTGTCAGTGATCATATTTTTCTAGTTATATTGATATTCACTAGAAAATTGTAATAATGTAACAGTTGGTAGAAGAAATGATGCCTAACAATTGTTATTTTTTGTAGCTGGTCCTTGCTTGGAAAACCCTTGTCAGAATGGAGGAACCTGCATTGAAGAGCCATCCGGAGCACCCTCTGCTAATAATAGTTTCAATTGCCAGTGCCCTAAGACATACACTGGTGAATTTTGTGAGAACGACCAACCATGTAAATAAGTATTTTATTATATAACCACTTTCATGCTACTATTCCTGTCAGAAAGATCTAATGTATCTCACTTAGGTTCCATTAAAACAACAAGCATTTTCTGGATTATATATACACAGGGGTGTATATAGGGGAAAATATATACATATTTATATGTACACAGGGTTTATGTATTACTTGACAATTTAAATAGGAAATTAGGGATGAAAAGAAAGGCATATCAATTATGGAATTTAATATTTGAAATGGTGGTAATGGGGAAAATGTGGAATATATATTCCTATGTGAATAAGAATCTGGTTTACAATTAGTGAAGTGTTGCTGAAAAGGACACAAATGCAAATTAATAATAAGGGACTCTCAGTGACAGGCTTTCACCTGACCAAATGCATCAAAGGGCCCAAAAAATCCATCTCATCATATTAAGAAGTCACAACATGACGTGCCTGTCATTTTTTTGTTTTTTAATATTTTGAAAGAACTACTTGAGTTCTGTACTACACCTGGAAATATGTGATGGGCTAATAGATGTGAGCTGGACATAATGCACCACATTCACACATTATATTTGGTAACAGCAAGGAAGGCCATGTCGTGGCTAGACTCTGGCAGGCAATTTGATACCTTTTATTCATTGTGCATTTTTTGCCTGCTGGACAGCAATTTCTTTCATTTCTTTAACGTGTTTTGATATTTCCAAGGTATTCAAAAGCTAAGATATTTAAAAGCTAAGACTATGAACAGCATACAAACCTGTTAAATACACAATATGAACGCATGGTGTAAATAGCTAGCATAAATCCAGGTAACATCGTACACTAACTGTTAGTATGGGGCCATCCACAGACATCTGCACCCAGCTGTTATCATTACAATTCAACCTTATTTTGTGTTCTTGTAATATAAAGTATTACTGTGAATTTGGCACTAGTTTCTGCTCCAATGTGAAAATGTATCTAACAAGTAGGAGTGAATAAACAATGAGGCTACAAACGTGGAGGTGGCTGAGAGTATCAAACATTCAAATACACCTCCAAGTCAGTCCTGTACATTCTTCTTGTGGAGAGGAATACTACACTTTCCCTAACATGCCATTAGTATTACTAATATAATATTATATTGATACCTCTTCAACTGCACATGCCCAACAGGGCAATAGTAAGCATTTTTTGTACATTGTTATATGCATCACGACAATGCTAATAATAGTATATTATTTGTCTTTCTCTTTTTTATCTCCCTCAGCCTATAATGAAGTAACTATTTATATTGTGATTGGTGTTGTGGTTGGAGTCTTTGTCATCAGCATTGTGTTTATTCTTGCTGCATATTTCTACATGAAATCCAGGTATGTACACATAAGTATAGGTTTTCCAATAAATTATACATATATTCAGTTGCTTTGTTTAGTCTGATAGTCTGAGTGTCCCCCTAAATTTCTGTGAACAGCACATGCCCAAGTTTTTTTAAGATATTTACTGACAGGAAATAGTTTGTGGATAAAGGATTGTTACAAGTTACTTATACAACTTTGCATGTTCCCTTCTTATTAGCAAAAATGATGTTTGTAGTTATCACTGACTTCTGTTCAGTGATATATGTAAGTGACATCTGTTAGTGAATAAAGGAACTGCAAAATTCAGGCATTACTATCTATTAATGCCTATTTTTAGACTCTTGGTTCAAACATGAAATGAGAAGTGACTAGACTTGTACCAACCTGATTATCATACAACATAAGTAGCTCTAGTTGTATGATAAAAGTTGGGTTCAAATCTTGAATTGGAAGATGTATTATTTATTACTTGTTTACAGCTATAGTTACAGTAATTAGTAATGGTATACACTCCAAAATGGATTTTTGACAGCTGCATTTTTAAAAATGTTTTACCAGAAATAAATTATTTCATCATTTTCAAATACTGTCTGAAAGTTATTTCCTGGAGGTTCTTTTCCACAAGGGCTTCTCATATGTCAGTATTCAAAGTCAAAGTACAACAACCATTGTCTATCAAGAACTATCAAATAGCCCTCCCTAAAACCAAGCACTGTAATTAAAAAATGATTTCATTTGTCTATTAACCAATTTTATATAACAAATACTTATAGTAAGCATGTTGTATATGTTAGAAATGTCTGTTTTTATGGTGATGTGTTTACTATATTTTTTATTTATATTTCAGAAGCAAGAAAAGACTGGTAGATTCCACAGATTCCTCTGAAGAGGGAAGAAACAGTTATACAAGCATATCTGCGTACAGGAGAAGAGCTGATTCTCTGTCAGAAGTATCCTCAGGCTCAGTTGATTTGATTAATTTTGCATATGAGGAACCGCCAAGTGTTGACAACAATGATGTAAACCTAAATGTGAGGAAATCTGATGATGTCGGAACTGAGAACAACGTGTTTGAAAAGTCTGGTGCTGCAATAAATTTGGCATTTGAAGAAGATGTAGACAATTTTGCTAAAGGCAAAGATGTGAACACAATTTTTGAGGCATCAGGTGCTGCAAAAAATCTTGCATTTGTACCAGATACTTTTTCCGCTATTGCCGTTGATGGAGAGAAGAAACCTGAAGAAGACTTAAAAGTCAAGACTGGTGAAGACACAAATAGAGATCAGTCTGCAGATGACACAAATTTAAAGGAATCACAGTTAGATATAATGATAAATCAGTCTGATGACACAACTGTAGGGAAAACTAGAGAAGACAAAGCTTTAAAGAAAGATGAAGAAGACATGAAAGTTGATCAGCCTGATGGGGAAGTGAATGTACAGAAGCATGAAGAAGACAAAGATTTGAAACAGTCTGAAAAAGACACCAATGTGAATCAGACTAATAGAGGTGCAGCTGTAAAGAAGCCAGAAGAGGACAATTATTTGGAAAAGCCCAAAGAAGATGTAGATGAAACAAAGCTTGAAGAAAGCAGCAAGGAAAAGAACCCTCACGATGATACAAAAGAGAAGAAATCTGATAAAGAGGAAAACGTCTGTTCAGACTTAGATGCCACTCAATTCTAATCACTCAATATTAGATAATGGTATTTTTGATTATATTACTTCCACTACATTTTATTTCAAACTGTAAAAGCTAAATTTAATTATGCTGTTTATTTTAGTCCCAAATGTGCTGATTATATATTAAAAACAAAGGACTTATGTAGCCACATGTTACATTTATGTACTGATGCACTTATCCCATCAAACATTTATTAATGTATTACCTGAATTTCCAATTGTATTATAAGATTTGTAAAGAATAAAATGTGATAAATTCTTGTAAGCCTTTATATAAATAAAACAGCATATATTCATTCATATATTGTGTGACTGGTACCAGTTTTTTTTTAATGAAGTTTGATTTGTTTGTTTTGAAAAAATATAAAAACATAAAATGTAAGTTTTATTAGGGTTTGGATTTAAGGATACATTTTGATGTGATCAGCTATTTTAAATATCATATCACCTTCATTTGATACTACTATACTTAATCAAGTTTTATAGAACAATTGCAAAAATTGCAAAAAGTAGCAGTCCACTGCTACCTTGTAACAATGGGGTCCAGATGACTGGGACCCAGAAAGTCCACAGATGCAATGGAGGAGTCACATATGCAGATGCAGAGTCACAGGACCTGGTGCAGGGCAACCGGTAGATGTGGCCACATAAAGCCCTGAGGAAGCAACAACTGGAATCTAGTAAAGGAAAAAGGAGATACCGGGAAGGCATCCTAGAGAAGGCAGAGGTGAGAACACTGCAGAGTTATACAGGATATTGCAGGCTGAGACAGACAAATCCAAGCAGAGCAACATAAACAAATAAAATATACATAGTAGAAACATTATACAAAGTGCAGGGCACACACATATGATTCTACTAACAAAACGGAATATACAAGACAATGATGCAGACAAGCTAGTGTAGGATGAGGGTTCATCTACATCTGATGGCCAGGAGATAGTAAACTTGCCACCAGTGTCAACGTACCTCACATCAACAAGTTCTAGCACTAAAATCTACTTACATAAAACTAAGACTAGACAAGAAGGGAACAAAACATAAAGAACATACCTGAGACTAGACAGACTGGAAAATAAAACACAAGGAACAAATGCGTGCAATAACAAAAATAAGAGCAGGGAAAACAAGGACAGCCAGAACTGGATCAATAAGCAAAACAAAACAGGAAGGGAAAAAAACATAAAGACCAGATACTGGAACAATCCCGAATATGTCTTCCATGCGGGTAGCATGACAATCCTTACATGATACATGCCTTCAGCATCACCATCAAGACTCCAAAACCAATTTGCAGAGAAGTACACATATCAAACCAACATAGAATATTCAAATCCCTTTATTTAGCAACAATCCAGCTAAAGCTTTCTCCAAAAGTGGGTACTGAATTGAAATGATACAGCCTTATTTGTTTCATATTTCATTTTTCAATATCATATCCCAGATCTGTGTGTGTGTGTGTGTGTGTGTGCTTTCCTGCAAATTGGTTTTGGGACATATTATATAAAAAAAAATATGTGTAAGTTGTTAATTTTTCATTCTTTATAATGAATTAAAAAAATACATTTAAATACAACGCAATCACAGAAAATAAATATATATTTAGTGATGTTTTTGATATTTTGAAAGGAGAAAAGTGCCCAAACATACCAATGTAGAAAAACGGAGAGTATACACAAGCAAGTAAAACTGATGCAAGGAGGCAAACCACATTTATCTATTATTGACAGAACAATTGAGATCTAGGCTAGACAGTGAATACATTTCCCTTGAAGGGAACTGAATTCCAGCCAGTCAACCATTAAAAGTTCTTTTCATTGTGCATATTTATAAATAAAATACATGTAAAAATGCTTTAGTGGTAAACTGATTGCTCATCTGATGGCTCGGCATGCTCAGTAATAGAGGGAATAATGTCAAAATCGTAAAACATTTAATAAAATGTCCCTGTTATGCTGGTTTAGTTAGTTTTAACTTAAATGATCTTTCTGTCATGCTTTGTTTAGGAGATATCACTGGTTATGTAGAGGACAAAGCAAGGAGGTCTTTGTGAAAAAAAATATTGGTTTCATTTTGGAGATACAGTATAGGTCAATGTATCAAGACATATGGAGTCTATTTCCCACATGGATATCTCGGCCCAATTTGTGCAAATCTGCTGTTAATTCCTGACTGTTTACTGTTTAGTGAATAATTAAATATTCACTATATATATATATTAATTAGTAATTCATAATTAGTATTTCTGTGGGTGAAAGGATAGAAGGAGATGAAATATACATCATGCTACATTTTGAATAAGAACTCCATGTGCCTTATGATAATTATTTATCTTTCATCATATTATCACAAGGTTTACAGATCATCTCTTCCCCATGGCTTGTAAATAAGAGAAACTCATTCAAAAGGGAAGTATAGTAAAGTGGGAAGTGGGAAGCCCTCGTATAGCCCTACCCACCCGTGAACACTGGCCCTGAATGCCAGCATTTCCAAATTCCTGGCCTTTGAAATGCTGTCATTCCGTCTGTTGGAGACGGACAGTTTTAAAAACCTGATGGCGGTGGCTGTCCCACAGTACGTGGTTCCCAGCCGCCACTACTTTTCCCGGCGAGACATCCCTTCCCTGCTCAAGCAATTATAGGACAAAATCAGGTGTGCACTGGGCAACGCCATCTGTGGCAAGGTCCACATAACCACAGATACATGGACCAGTAAGCACGGGCAGGGACGCTATATCTCCCTACCTGCACACTGGGCAAATGTAGTGTCGGCTGGGCCTGAGGCAGATAGCAGTTTGGCGCATGTCTTTCCACCACAGAGGATTGCAGGGCATTTCTCTTTGCCTCCTGTTGCCTCCTCCTCCTACTCAGCTTCTTCCTTATCCTCTACCACCTCCTCTACCACCTCCTTATCCGGAACAACAGATCAATGAGTGGTTGTTGCCACTGAGCCTCAAGTGTGGCCTGGTGGTGTTCGATAATGGGCAAAATCTCGTAGCAGCTCTGGGCCTAGCTAGTTTGACGCACATCCCTTGCCTGGTGCATGTGCTGAATTTGGTAGTGCAGAAATTCCTGAAAAACTTCCCAGATATATCAGAGCTGCTACAGAAAGTGCGGGCCATCTGTGCGCACTTTAGGCATTCTCACCATGCTGCTGCTCGCCTGTCTGCATTGCAGCGTAACTTAGGCCTTCCCGCTCACCACCTCATATGCGACGTGCCCACAAGGTGGAACTCCACCGTGCACATTCTGGAGAGATTGTGTGAGCAGAAGCAGGCGATAGTGGAGTATCAGCTGCAGCACGCACGGGTCAGTCGCTCTGCGGAACAGTACCACTTCACCACCAATGAGTGGGCCTCCATGCGAGACCTGTGTGCCATTTTGCACTGTTTCGAGTACTCCACCAACATGGCCAGTGCCAATGACGCCCTTGTCAGCCTTACTATCCCGCTTGTATGTCTCCTTGAAAAAACGCTTAGGGCGATGATGGAAGAGGATGTGGCACAGAAGGAAGAGGAGGATGAAGAAGAGGGGTCATTTCTACGGTTATCAGGCCAGTCATTCACAAGTAGCTTGGAGGGGGGGTTCCTGCACCAGCATAGGCCAGGTACACAACTGTCAAGCCAGGGCACAGTTTTGGAGGAGGATGATGATGAGGAGGAGGAGGAGAAACCGTGTTCACAGCAGGGTGCCACCCAACGCAGCTCGTGGGCATCACTGGAGCATGGCTGGGGGGATACGGAGGACACAGATGATACACCTCCCACAAAGAACAGCTTGTCCTTGCCTCTGGGCAGCTTGGCACATATGAGCGACTACATGCTGCAGTGCCTGCACAACGGCTGCTGAGTTGCCCACATTCTAACTTGTGCTGATTTCTGGGTGGCCACCCTGCTGGATCCCCGTTACAAGGACAACGTGCCGTCCTTAATTCCATCACTGGAGCGTGATCGTAAGATGTGCGACAACAAGCGTACGCTGGTAGACGCGCTGCTGAGGGCATTCCAAAATGACACCGTGGGCTCAATGGAAGCACAAGGTGAAGGCAGAGGAAGAGGTCGCCAATGCAGCTGGGGCACCGCCAGCACCTCAGAAGGCAGGGTTAGCATGGCCGAAATGTGGAAAAGCTTTGTCAGCACGCCACAACAAGCAGCACCACCATCTGATATGCAACATCTTAGCAGGAGGCAGCATTTCAGCAATATGGGGGACAGTACGTGTGCACAGCATGGCAGGGGGCATTATCACAGACAAGCGCAGCCGCCTATCCACAGCCAACGTGGACAAGCTCACGTTTATTAAGATGAACCAGGCATGGATCCCACCAGACTTGTCTGTACCTTGTGCAGAAAAGACATTTATACCGGCCTCACCCAGTCATTATTATACTCAAGTGCACTTATTCTTTGTTTTCTGTTGTTATATGTCCCAATATTTGGGGGGCTACCTTAATTTAAAAAAACAAAAACAAATATAAAACAGTGTTGGCTACCTCCTCCTCCTCCAGCGCCGCTTCCACCTACACCGCCATGGTCACCGCCTCCTCAACCTATGGGTCACTTAGTATAAACTGAAAGAGAATAACCTGCACTCCAACCCTCTCTCAAATGGATAATTCTGTTGATCCTCCTGGCAGACAACGTGCCGTCCTTAATTCCATCACTGGAGCGTGATCGTAAGATGCACGACTACAAGCGCAAGTTGGTAGACGCGCTGCTGAGGGCATTCAAAAATGACACTGGGGGCTCAATGGAAGCACAAGGCGAAGGCAGAGGAAGAGGTCGCTGTAACAGATCCCTCTGTTTTGCATTGATCCACAATCTATGTTGTATCAGCCAAAGTCCATGCTACCTGGGACCCTCTACCCTTTGTTTTATTCTATGATGTCCCATCATCCATCTTGCCTTGCACTTAAAGACAAAAACTGTTTCTGGCCCTTTAATTGTTAATATGTTTGTCCCCAAGTTGTGTGGTTCATACAGATATAAGTTTTATTCATGGTTTTATTCATGTGTGACACAAAATCATAAAGTTATAAAAATTTATAAGTTTGGAGATAATTGAGTAGATACTGTTAGAAATTCAATTATCTCCCAAGTAGAGGGGAGGGAATATGTGGGATGTAACCATTGTCTGATTGGTTGATGCCTATTTGTCTGTGGGCGTCTCCCTTGCAGGGGAGCACTATATAAAAGCAGAGTTAAACGGCAGTTATATTTCACCCTCAATCCAGAGTCGTGTCTCTTATTGGGGGTAACCGCTATCCAGCTATTCACACTAGCTCTTGTAAGTGCTTCTTCACTTGAAATACGAATGGATGTTGAGAATCCTCCTCACTGATCGGGAAAAGGACACACTCCAGCGGTTGAAACCCCTCTGCTACACGGGGTAACTGCAACAGTCGCCAACGCAGCTTGGGCACCGCCAGCACCTCAGAAGGCAGGGCTAGCATGGCCAAAATGTGGAAAAGCTTTGTCAGCATGCCACAACAAGCAGCAACACCATCTGATATGCAACATCTTATCAGGAGGCAGCATTTCAGCAACATGGTGGAACAGTACATGTGCACAGGCCTACACGGACTGACTGATGGGTCTGCCCCATTCAACTTCTGGGTCTCCAAACATGGCCTGAGCTTGCCCTTTATGCCTTGGAGGTGCTGGCCTGCCCTGCAGCCAGTGTATTGTCTGAACGTGTGTTTAGCACGGCAGGGGGCGTTATCACAGACAAGCGCAGCCGCCTGTTCACAGCCGACGTGGACATGCTCACGTTTATTAAGATGAACCATGCATGGATCCCACCAGACTTCTCTGTACCTTGTGCAGAATAGACATTTATACCGGCCTCACCCAGTCATTGTCATACTCAAGTTAACTTATTATTTGTTTTCTGTTGTTATATGTCCCAATATTTTGGGGACTACCCCAATTTAAAAAAAAAAAAAAACAGTGTTGGCTACCTCCTCCTCCTCCAGCGCCGCTTCCACCTACACCGCCACAGTCACCGCCTCCTCAACCTATGGGTCACTTAGTATAAACTGAAAGAGAATACTCTGCACTCCAACCCTCTCTCAAATGAATAATTATGTTGATCCTCCTGGCAGCCATGCTTTAGATTTAGATTTATGTTCTTCCAAAGCTAAAATCAAAGATTCCATCTAGTGCTATTTTATGGCTCAGCTCTATTTGTAATTTGTATGTATTTTATGTTTTTTTAAGTTATTTCCCTATCCACATTTGCTTGCAGGGCACTTGTCCTACTCCTACCCACATTTTATATCCTTTTGCAGCCCTCTAGCCCTTTCCATGACTTTTTTAGAGGGATTTTAGTGGCCAAAAGTCAGTGTCCCCATTGACTTCAATGGGGTCCGTGTTCGGGTCAAGTCCGGGGTCAAGTTCGAGCACTTACCTGGACTTTTTCCAATGTTCTTTCGAACTTCTCGAACCCGAACATCCAGGTGTCCGCTCAACTCTATTCAGTAATACAACTCACCAGCTTATCCCGGTATGTTTTTCCTCTTATTTGAAATAGTGTCCAAAAAAAAAATACACAGGTATGCACAGTCCAATAAAATACAATACTGGTATTTTATTTTTTTCAATTCCTTTTTATTAGTTTTCCATAAACAAGTAACAAAACATTACTGGTCAACCTCTTGAGCCTAGAAAAGGAAAAATACATGATGATGTATATGCAGGAAAATGACATGCTCTTGGGGGATAACATATCGACATACACAAAAACAATACAATTAAGAACAACACGACATATCTTGAAACTTCACATTATCCATCATTTTATATTCTCAAATAAATCTCTAAAAATATTAAAGCAATCGCTGTTAGTAACCTTATGTATTAAATTGTGTGGGCCAACAGGTTATATTAACAATTATATTAATTTCATTGTATTATTGTCCCCTTGATCTGCATTTAACAAATACAGCTATTAATTGACAATAAGCCTTGTTAATCAATGAATCCGAAAAATGTAACCTATAGATCCCATGCATCATTAGCCATGGCTGTTTTTTCCTCCTCTTTAGGCCTATCTCCATAAAGTGAGAATTGAAGATAATTGAGACAGGAATTTAAAACGTAAGACCGAAGCAGACGATTTGGGAAATATGTCCCTTTCAGCTGCATTGGAGAAATTTTCGGCTACATTTGCCTAAAGTTTAGAATTCTCAGTTCCCAGCAATTCTCACTTTATGGAGTAGATCCATATATGTTATTATGGATCAACACTATAACTTAATTTATGTATATATAAATGCATGAGTATTTTAATTTGGAATAAGCTATATCAGCACATAAACATAGAAAGGAAACACATGCAATACATTTGTATACAGGGAACTCCAAAAGTAATTCTTCAATAAGCATCAGGCCATGATGTTTTCTTGACAGACTTAAAGGGACTCTGTCATTATTGGAGCATTGCAAAAGCAACAAACTATCTGTTATAATACATGTAAATATATACATAGGTATACATTAGTAGTAATGGTCATACATAGGGAGTAAAGTGCAAGAAGTAAAAGAAGAACCATACATAGATAATGCAGAAATCAGCACATGAGCATCCATATTGCTGGGTAGGATCCATCCAGAGTGGATCTAGGATGTTGGTTTTTCACTGTTATGTGCTGGCAAGCAATGTGACTAGGTTACTGAAACCGTGGTTTGCTCAAGTACCCTGCATAAGTGTGTTTCAAGCATCATTGTAATGGAGGCAAGACAGTATAGCCATTGGTATGCACTATATTGGACATATAGTGTAGGTCTGGGCAGCATCACGTCTATCCAATGCAGTAGGAGTAAATTCATAGCTTATAAAGCCTAGTAATACTCCAAGGTGGCAGCACAAGGTACTAATGCCACTTTGTTCACAACCAGCACATTCAGCTTCTGATTAAAAATAACAATTACAGGGGGGAGGTGAGATGACGTGCGGACGCACATAACATCGCTCTGAGAGTCGTGGCTCGTCTACACCATACTTCCAAGCCAGCAGGAATGAAACGACGAACGTCCATTAAGACTACACAACAATAGATGCAGCTACAGTGGTGAAAAAACAAAACAAAACACAGTTTCATGCAGAGGCACAGACTCTTCAGCTGTAGAACCAGCCTGCTGACAAAAGATTAAGGGGAAAGAGAGCCGTGGGGAAAGAGTGCCCCGGAATTGTGGTGTTTCGGCAGAGAAGGATCACAAGAGGTACTTACTCAAGCAAACAACCAGCGGACAGACCGGGTCGAATGGAGACAAATAAGTGACCAGCTTTATTGAATACATTGATGCTATGTCCATAAGTTTCCAAGAATAGAGGCTACAAAAGGCTACACAGTGGTTTAGCTATGAAGAACTGTTATACACCCATGAAAAAAGTAAAAAAACAAACAAAAAAACTGTGTTTAGATTTACATAAATTTGTAAAATAAGGAATACAACTGAAAAAGCCTTATTGTATAAATAAACACTGGTATCATACACGAAAACTGTGGGTCCCTGGGGATTGGATGATCACGTGGATGCAGAGAAAGCAAAAAGCTAAAACTGCAGCAAGGACAACTCCAAAAAATAAAAGACGGAATTGATATCCTAATCTACATTGGCTGATATTATTGGTCACTAGGGGTCATATAAACAAATAGCGACATAAAACTTTGTTTATGATAAAATGCCTTAAGAATTACATAATCCGGGGAAAAAAAAGAAAAAAGAAATAAAGCAAAAGTCAAACTGCTGCAGAGAATTATGGTCTGCCCATAAAAAAGTGCTGAAACTGCTGTAGAGACTGGCTGCTTGCTCATGGAAAAAAGCTATAAAAATTGTATCACGAACGACATAACTCTGTAAAATAAAAACTATTAGGGCGCACATAACCGCATAATGGAAGTGAACTGTTGTCTACCCATGGAAGAAATATATAACACTTTAAAATAAAGTATAAGCGGGAATTGCTGTGAAGAACTGCTGTCTGCTTATAGAATCGAGCTATAAAAACAGCTCTAAGAACTATATAACCCCACAAAACAAAAAGAAAAACAGGAACTGTTTTTTCAATCCATATAGGTGCATATCCAGCTACCCTGATATTAAGGTATACCAGGACATGTATAACTGCTCAGCGAATGAGAATTGCTGTATATTCATGCAAAAAAGTCTCAAGTACTACACAACTCCGTAAAACAAAGTAAAAGCTAGAATTGTTGTAGAGAAGTGCTGTCTGCTCATGGAAAAGTGCTACAAAAACGGCACTAAGACTGACATAACTCTGCAAAATAAAGAACAAAGCTGAAACTGGTTACTTAAATCATATGCTGGCACTCCATACACCCTAAGACAAGGGTTATTAGGGAGCATATAATCACACAGCGACAAAGAATTACTGTTTGCCCTCGATAACGTGCTAGAATAAACATATAAATCTGCAAAATATAAACAAAAGCAGGATTTATCAACCACAACCTATGATTTCCTGGAGCAAAACAACCGAATCTCTAATAAGTCAAGATAAGGAGTTAACCCTATAAAGGGGTATCGATCTAACAAAGAGCGGACATTGAGGTTCACATGCCGGTCAGAACAACAATAAAAAAATTTAATTTTTTTTTTAAACGGGACATACTGAGATAGTCCTACTCTATTGAAAGAAAACATTTAAGGAAATCAAAGGAAATCGCATAAACTAAAGCCAAAGTCATAAATCAAACTACCAAAAAGCTCAAGGTTCTATTACTTAGCAAATCTAGCAAACAAGCAAAGAAATTAAACAAGATTGAAGAGCAATACAATGAACCTCCAGAGCATCAAAATCAGACAAGGAAAATTCTACCCGACTGTGATTTTCTATGATGGCTAACAAAATAACTTCAGATATAAAAAAATATCACAAGAAAGGAAAAAAAATGGAGAAAGAGGTAGAACAGAACAAAGGCAAAAAGAACCCATTGTCTTTCTTTTCTCCAATCAGTCAACGCAGCCAAGCAGAAATGTCCTTAAATACCACCGAAAAACTGGATATATCAAATAACACAGAATATTCCAGCACAGAGGAGGCACAAACGCGGAATATTGAAGAAGAGAAATCTCCAGGGATTTCAATACTGGACTTCAACAGTGGGATGCAAAATATGCTGGAACAGATTCAAAAAAAGATTCAACAAGGGGCTATGGACCTGAAACAAGAAATCCCTGCTATTAAAGATAAAATAGAACTAATTGAAGAGAAAATTGGGCATTTAGGAGAGAAAGCAGAAAAAACACAAGAACAGACCACCAATCTGGAGATTAAAGTAGCTACGCTAGAACAAAAGATAAGCGAGATGTAGGATAGATCTCGTAGACAAAACATTCTCATAAGAAACATTCCAGAAGACATAAAGTCAGAAATGTTGGAATCTTCTCTATCGGAATATTTTGCCTTGGGATTAAACCCTCAGAGTACTGTAAACCGATGGAAAGATATCATAGAATACATAAACCTAATACAATTTCAAGCTCCTACCCAAGGGATGTAATACTTTTCTCCCAATCCTTTCTAATCAAAGAAAGCATAATCCAAGCTTCTAGAAATCCGTCAAAAGAGATAAGAAGATACGGAGACATAAAAGTCTTCCAGGACTTATCCTTTCAAACTAGACAAACAAGAAGAACATTTGGAGATGTGATTAAATATTTGAGAGACAAAAATGTGATGTATAGATGGGGATTTCCAGTTAGCATCATAATAGTCCATGATGGAATAAGAGTGGTCTTAAAAACCCCGCTAACAGCAAAAGAATGGATGTCTAAAAACAATATTTAAAAAAAAAAACAATAAGCAGGAGAGGGGCTGATAGGTGGAGATAGGGAAAAAGGGAGAAAAGAAAAAAAAAAAGAAAAGAAATAAAATGATAAAATATATAAATATATAACCATGCACAAAAGGTTGAGAAAAAAAAATAGAAAAAAAGAGAGAGGTAGAGAAGGGGGATGAGGATAACCAGATTTTACGGATAAGAGGTGGAAAAGAAAATATTAAAACAGTAAAATAATCCTGTACAGGAGGGGAATGTAAAAATGTAGCAAATAAGGGAAAATGTAGCATAGAACCCGAGAGATCTTCCCCATAGTCTGACCTCTACACCGCGTATATTTTATGTATGTAACATGTGAGTTCTTGTCGTTTTTGTTATTTTCTGTTTGTGATTATGAACGCATTGTATAATGTCTCCGCCCCAACAAAGATCTTGTACGATAACATAATAGTTATGAAATTAAGCTGAAAGTTGGACCTTATCGTTGTTGCAAACAAGACGTAAATCCTGTATTTGAATATTTGTAAAAGTAATTTTTATATGTTTATAATTAAAAAAAAAATAATAATAAAAAAAAAAAAAAACCAGGAAGGGATAGAATTAAAAAGGTAGCTTAGAGATTGGAAACTTTTTCACTAAGAAATTCACTAATCAGAAAGATAAAAGGGAAATGGGAAAAAAGGGGGGGGGGGGAAGAGGAAGAGATATAATCTGCTACACTAAGAAAATCCACGAATATTAAAAAATAGGAATAGGTCTGGAGTCAGAGAAAAGAGATTAATTAAAAGCCAACAGAAAAGAGTCACACATTTACACATGTAGAAAGTAATAGAATAGGTCACAAGAGGAGAGGATATATGGAAGGGATTGGGTATCATGAAAAAAATCACATGGGGATCCACATGAGATCTGTATAGTAGACAGACCAAGATATATACGATGAATAAGAGTTTGGAAGGCTAAACGAAGGTTGATAAGCACTGATAAAATAAGTAATAGACACATAACCATATAATCACAGGTAACTAACTACCCCTATCTTAAGTGTGTTAATAACAAAACAAAATCTGTCCCCCTACAAAGATAAAACAACAAGGTAAACATAAGAGACAGGATATAAGCCAGCAGACAGACATCCAAAAATAAAGTCGGAAAAATAGACAACCCCTAACTATTAAAGGAAAAAAAAACTAGATGGGAGAAAGAAAGACGATAACCAAACCTATATAGAGAGTCTGATCACAAGGCTCAAACACCCTGTCCCCCTCTCCCGCCCCCATAAGATAATTGTTCCCTATTATGCAAGTAAATAAAAAAGGAGAGGTATAAAAAGCCCCTCCCACCTCCGGGTAGACATAAAGCTTAAAGACAAAAATAATAACTAACGCTGGAAGGAAGATAGGTTGATTATATTACAGGAATTAGATATAATGGTGAGCCAAGACTATGGATCTAGAAGAAGATCCAGTAGAATCCAGTGTTGAATAGGGATCTAATGGCACGAACACAGAGAGAATGGGTCTCCAAAACTCAGTGGAAATGTTGTTGGTTTTTATGTGGTAAATGTGAAAGTGAAGTCGCCTAGAGTGTACTAAGGGAAAAAAAGGAAAAACATTTTTTTATGATCTTACATGCTTAAATGGATGACATTAAACGTTCAAGGGTTGAATTCTGTTCATAAGAGATCCCTGTTAAATAATGCCCTAAAAAAAGAACATATTGACATATGCATGCTACAGGAAACTCATTGGAAAAAAATAATTAATTAAGAAAATCTCTTTTAAAGGATACCCTATTATGTTGGAGGCCTCACTAGCTGACAAGAAAAAAAATGAGTAGCAATTTTGATATCAGACAAAGTAAATTATGAATATATATAGTGAAACAGATACTGAGGCCCGATACATGATGGTAGTGTGCCAACTGAACAGGAAAAAATATACATTAGCAAATATATACATATCCAACCATAACCCATTATTTACATTAAACAGTTTGATCCAAAGACTTGTGGAGATACAACAAGGCCAATTGATAATAGCAGGGGACTTTAATATGATACTAGATCCAAATATGGATAAAGGCTTTCAAAAAGAGAGAAAGTGCCCACTGGGGATAGTCCAACAGGCCAAAAGATTCTGCCAAGTTCTGAAGGAGAATAACTTATTTGATATATGGTGGCTGTTCAACCCAAATGACAAACACTTTATATACTTTTCACATGTGCACTGTTCATACTCAAGATTAGACCTTTTCTTAAGTAACTCTAGTTATTATATTATATTATATTAAAGATATGACATGGACAGATTGGCGGCTGGATGATAAGTTATTAACTTCAGAACAAAAGCAAAAACATTTGAGAGATATGACTAATTTCTTCTTTGAAGAAAACAATACGAAAGAGACTACTCATGTAAATACATGGTGCACATATAAATGCGTAACCAGAGGGTATTTAATCAACCTAGAAGCACCAGAAAGGAAAAAAAGAGATCTTCCCCTACCGGAATTATATCTAGAGTTAAATCACTTAACGTCCATAAATAAAGTTAAACCTTCTCCAGAAATAGCCAAACAGATAAAACAAACTCAGAATAAGATTAATGAAAATTGAATTAAGAACATAAAAGAAAACCTAGGGAAGACACGCCGAATATGGTATTATAAAAGTAACAAAGCTGATAGATTACTTATAGCTAAATTAAAAAGGAAAACGGCCTCTCAAAAGATATATAAAATAACAGAGGGTAAAGAAACATATTATAAACCTGAGGATACAGGGAAGTCTTTTGCAGTCTTTTATAAGAAATTATATAATATACATTCATTAACGGATATTGCAGCACAAAAAGAATATCTAAAATCTTAGAACTCCCAACAGTTTCACAAGAACAGCTAGAAACTATGAATCAACCTTTTTCAGAGGGAGAAATGCAGAAAGCAACAGACAAACTTAAATATAAAATTGCGCCAGGCCCAGATGGTTATACGCACATATTTTTATAAAACCCTGAGAAGTATACTAGTTCCAAAACTAGTAGAGGTGCTCAATGAGATTGGTGAGAACAAACTCTTCCTGGAAGAAATGCTCCAAACAAATGTGGTGCCTATACTCAAACCTAACAAAGAGGCTTCATTAATTACTAACTACAGGCCTATCTCACTGATAAACACCGACTCCAAATGATATGCTTCTATCCTGGCGGAGAAGCTAAAATAAGTTATACCTCTACTGATAAACCCAGATCAAGTTGGATTTGTATCAGGTAGATCCTCAATAGACAGTGGTTGAAGGTTGCTAAACGCGATAGATCAATCAGAGCGCATGCGGTCCCCAATGATGGCTCTATTTTTAGATTCTGAAAAAGCCTTTGATAGAGTAGGATGGGACTACATGTGCTATGTAATTGAAAAATGTGGGATTCAAGGCAGATTCTTAAATTTGGTCATGGCCCTATATTCGTCTCCCTCCGCCAGGATAGTAGGATCAGGGATTTAATCTCCATGTTTCCAAGTAAAAAACGGAACAAGACAAGGCTGCCCACTTTATCCTCTGCTATATATCATGACATTGGAACCTTTGGCCCAAAGGATTAGGTGCAATAGAGGTATATCTGGTCTGCTGCAAGAAGAGAAACAAATAAAGATAGGCATGTATGAGGATGATATTGCAATAACAATAAAAGATCCAATAAACTCGCTTCCATACCTTATGCAAGAAATTGAAATATATAGCATAGTTTCCAATTATAAGCTTAATATAAAAAAGACAACAGTAATGATTAAGAATGTTCCAAAGATATCAAGACAAAAACTGAATATAGAATATAATTTCAATTGGTCTAATAAACAAGTAGAATACCTAGGGATTACTATTACATCACAACCAAATAAGACTTTGGAAACAAACTATAAAGCCATTCTTCTGCATACATCAGCATATCTGAATACTTGGAGCAGACTAGAGGTATCTTGGTGGGGTCGCCTCAATGTTATCAAATCATTTATTTTGCCTAAATGGATCTACTTATGGAGACTTATTCTACAACCTCTAAAAAAAGACTGGCTAGAAAAGATCCATAAATCATTTATTAAATACCTATGGTTAAATAAAAAACCAAGAATAGGAATTAATACCTTACATAAAAATCCAAAAGAAGGAGGAATGGGATTCCCTAACATATACAAATATCACGACTCTGCCATGATAATGCATTTGTCTAAATGGTACACAACCTCACCAGTTAAAGAGGCATGGTATCACCTGGAGATAGAAGACACAAAATAGATAATCTAGCCTGTATGATGTGGACAGAGGAAAGAGGCAACTATAATAAAAACAGAATCACAAACAGACTGATATCAGGTCTCTTAAATTTCTGGTGGCGATTCAGAAAAAAGGAAGAGATACGAGGAATTACCATGGCAGGTACCCTGATCAGTGTTTTAGAACTTAATATATTTGACATGAAAATAACAGACTGGCAAGAAAAAGGTCTCCATAAATTTGGTCAATTAATAGAAGACAATAAGTTAAAACCTTTTTCCCAACTGGAAACTGAGTTTTCCTTATCCAACAAAGATATTTTTAAATATCTCAGGATTAAGGGATATATACAAACAGAATTAAAAAAATAATAATAGCCAAAGATTAATACAACCAGAGATAGAAACTCTTCTAACAACCAATCCAAATCTGACTAAGATTAAAAATTCGGAGTTATTACATTAACAAATCTAAATAATCCTTTTCCAGTTAAATAAAAATGGGAAAGAGAAATAACTAAAGATATTAAGCTAAAAGAATGGAGCTCAATCATGACCAACTTAACTAAAGTATTCCATTGTGTAAACTTTTAGAACTACAGTACAAGATGAATTCCAGATGGTACCTAGTCCCAGACAAATTAAAGAAGATGTACCCAACGTCTTCAGACGTCTGTTGGAGATGTTTGAGATCGACGGGCTCATACTCTCATATATGGTGGAGTTGCCCGGGACTTAAAGATCTATGGAGCCTGGTCTCAGCAATGATGACAAATTTGGAAATAGATACTCCAAAATTAGAGACCTACATATTACATCTAAAATGGCCTAAGATTTCCCCCATAAAAGAATATCTAGCCATACATATCCTTATTGCAGCTGAGATATTATTAGCCAGATTATGGAGACAAACATGAATACCAACATGGTATCAGGTTAAAGCCCAAATAAAATTCCAATTACAGATGAAAGAGGCCTAATCCAAGGTAAAATGGCATATATAGCAGATGAAGCCTGACGAATATGGGACCAAAACTATGGCTCAGATGAAAGCTAAATAGTAGAGAAATATTAGACAACTGTTAATAGCTTTAAAAATGTAAGAGCCAATTAGAACAAAAATAAATAAATAATAATAATAAAAAGGGAGATGGAAATGAACTAATAAACCCTAACAGGACGAGATAAGATAAAAGGAAAGAGAATTTATACATATATAGAAGAAAAAAAGAAAAAATTCAAGAACAGAGTAGTAAACCCTCGAGGCAACTTCACGGTTTAGAGGTTAAAAGAGAGAAAGAGATGAGATAAAGATATATGTATGTTTTTAAATGTGTCTTCGTTGGTAACCTATACCCCCTTTAGATAATTAGCATGATTAGACGGCAATAAGACGCCAGAGAGATGTGGAAATGGTACTCCATGTTTATGTTTTTTTTTTTTCTTCTTCTCTTTTTTTTTGTGATCACAAGTAGAGAAAAAAGGAGAAGGGAAATTTAAGAGAGAGGAGGGAAGAGAGAGAGGGAAGCCCTACATTTTAGGTCGGCTCCTCATTTTCGCCGTCCGGGTATGGAGGATGTGTGGATTTTGCGCACTCCTTGCTTCCGCTGTGGAGATGGGAGATTCCCCTAAGAATCAATAAAAATGGATCTTGTTATTTGCACTATAGATAGAAATTATTAAAGCTTGAGAACTTACCTCTCATTCCACTTCATCTATTTATAAGATTCTCGGCTGTCATTTCCTGAACGGGTGGTTGCACTTGTCAGTGTTATCTACGTAGTGTATTGTGTTATGTATACTGTTTGTCTCTTTTTCTATTTGTGAATAAAGGAAAAAAAATAATAAAAACAACAAACAACAATTACAAATGATAATAATGTGGTAATGCATAAGTTGTGGGTGGGTCACTTCCAGTTCATGATATCTTGAGGACACTTTGAGGAAAGCTCTGCTTAGTCTACATGTCACATTCCCAGAACAATAGAACTGACAAAGCAGTCCATGCACCATGGATCAATAAATAATAGCATCTCATAAAACAAAGGGAAAAACAACCCCATCCCTTACTGAGACCTAATATCCTAGCCAAATAAATAGTGAAGGGAAATATTCAGTAGATCAACCAGTAGATACTGTATTATTTGCTCCATAAGATGCACTTTATTCCTCCTCAAAAGTGGGAAATGTCTGTGCGTCTTATGGAGCGAATGTAGTACATTTTCAATACTTACTGTCACAACCTGGGATAACAGACCCGGGAGGAGCCTCGTAGCAGGGCAGGGTGTGGGGTCTGTCTGCATATCCACGATGCATAACTGGGACTAGACTGAGACTGGATTGGTAGCTGTGACCAAACTGAGACAGGACTGGTAGCTACTGCAACAGGTTTGGAAACAGAACAGTGTTATTCACCTGAATGGTATTATACCCTATGGTTGAGCCTCAGGTAAATGACCACCCAGGACTTGTACACTGACTGCAACCGCACATTGAAGCAGAGATACACAGGGAATACTGGATGAGAATTTTTAATAAAGTTTATATTAGTTACCATTTTTTGTGACTACAAGGAGGGCAGGTGTTGAAGCTATTTTGAATCTTCCATTTGTAGCTCTGGGAGCTATTCACTAAAAGTGAGGTGCAGGTGAGTTGAGGTTAGAGTTGCTACCTTTTCTTCAAACAAATGCCAACCATGCTATCAGTTCTATAGACTTAATATTGGCCTCATGCTAATTTTTTTCAAGCAAGAAAAACTCACCAGTTTTGGCATAGTTAAGTCAATGAGATGAAATATCGAATTCATCTGCTCAAAGTGGCATCACTAGGGCCAGTACAAAATGTTGTGCCCCTCCATGTTCCCCACAACGCTTGTTTGTGGTATATTTTAATAAGCACCTGTCTTAGACATATTTAATGGACACTTATATATCTCACAATTGCTGGAGATCCACTGCCTGCATAGCTCTAAATTTTTCAGTCAGCAGTGGGTCTTTTTTTTGATTCACCAATGCACAGTTTCCAGTCTGTCCTTACTATATGGAAGAGATATGTCCTTTATTCATTGCTTATAGCAACATACATCTGACACTTACGGACAAAAGGTGGCAGTATAACACAGACAGCATAGGAAAGCATATGGTGATGTTCCTTATAATTATTATTACTTATGTTAGTACAGTATATGGTGAGATTACCTTTCTTTTTAAACACATTAATAATGAATTGTTGGCTAGTTCGCCTGCATGAAACATGCTGTGCTAGTAAGTTGCACTTAGAGAGATGTAAAATAGAGGGTTTTAAAATAAAGCAAACTGTTTATTCTGGTCATGCCTGATATGATCACTGCAGCAAGCCAAAGCTAGATTTAAAAATAGCTTCCTCGGATACTTTTACATGCCACGTAAATGACCCTGGTGTTCAATTTCTACACTAAGAAGTATGTATGAGCCACCCACACAGTAATTGAATGTGAAAGGTACAAGGTATGTTGAGTGTTTTTATTCTGTTCTCCTGGTGTTTCCTGACAGAGTGGGCATATTGAATGTTTGAGTGGCCAGACCTACAATTTAACCAAGGGCACACATAACTGCAGCAGCTTACTATATCCATATGTATGTTAAGTCGCGGAATTGGTTAAGCTAGCGCGGTATTTACAATAACCAGTAAACAGTCATTAATAAGTGATAATTGCAACATTTTCCCGCTTGCATGTTCTTATAGCGAAACTATTTTGGAATAATGTTTGGATATATGTTATCATTTCCCCCAGTTCATTTACTGTTTAGCAAATAGGTCAAAGAATATAAAGAATATTTATGAAATGTGGTTCTCAAGAACTCTCTTTTTATTATATCTATGGGTAGATGTATTAAATGTATATATATATATTTATATATATGTATAAATATATATATATATCTTATTACAGCACTGGTTTTCAATGGAAGCTAAAAATTGCACATGATAACACTTGTATAACGTTTATATTATATATAAAGACATATATTTACATTCATTTATATACATATCATCTGCAATTATTAACTGCCACTGAAACCCATTTTGAAAATGCTGTAAAATGAAACAAACATGAGATCAGAAGAGCACAACTTGGTCTTAGTCAGTGGATTACATATGTTCAAATCATGAAGCATACTGAGTTAAAGTTAAAGCATACTGAGTTAAAGTATGCAGGGCCGGCGTTTGGGGTTGTGGACCTACGTAACACCCCAGGGGGCGCCCACCTGCCACTTTTATTTTTACCTTCATTTACGAAAATACCAAAAGTTACACTTCATTTATAATAGATTCAATACAAAATACAATATTTATACATTCCCACCCACCTTCCTCCTTGTCACCCTCCCCAACTACCTTTTCACACAAACTTTCCCACGACACATTCATATCTCCTCCGTTTTTCGATTCTTGGGCCTGAAAGTCTAATTGTGAAGTAAAGTCGGCCAGGCTGGGGCTTCAGAGGCCTTCCATTTCATGGATATCATTAATTTACTTGCTACGCAGATTTGAATTAATAGGCATCTATGTTCTAGTTGCAAAACCGACAGTCCCGCATGAAATAATGCAAATTTACAATCCACTTCAATCTTCCTTCCTATCAGAGATTCCATCAATTGCGATATACTAAACCAGTATTCTTTTATTACTTTCCAGTCCCACCATATATGTGTATGGGTACCTATATTTTTTCTTGCATCTCCAACACACCAGACTTGGGATATATTTTTTTTTATTCTAGATGGAGTCAGATACCATCTATATAATAATGAAAAAAAAGACCTCTAATAATCCCAGGCACTGTATTTTTTATTGTATTTTTTATTGCCAAGAGCCATTCTGATCCTTCTATATCAGTTTGGAGTTCCTTTTCCCACTTTATAATACATGACTGTGATTTTAATGCCACGTGAGAGGTGATAGCTTCAAATGTCTTTTTCCCCTGTTTTATTTTCACACTTCCCCTCAAAGAACCTAACTATAGTACAATTATCTATATGTTTTTTAAAAGGAATTATTTTTTCAATAAATGTTTACGCCCCCCCAAATAAATTGGTTAAATCTTTTTTTGGGTTCTTTTACCAAATTGTCCTTGGCCCTCAGAGGTATAGATCGAAAGAGAAAATATAATTTAGGCAGTAGGTAGTAATTTATTGTGTTTACTCTTCCGAACCATGATAAGTATATATTCTTCCAATCATTTTAAGTTTTTTAATCAGCTGTTTAAATATTGGACCATAATTGATATCTACTATCGTATCTGGGTTAAATGCTATTTTTCTTCCCAAATAATCTAAAGAATTGGTTCTCCAGATAAAGTTATACTTATTTTTTAAGGTTTGTTCTTCCTCATTATTCATATTACAGAACATGGCCTGACTCTTAGCAAAATTTAATTTATAGTATGACATCTCTGAGAAAGCCTCAATATCCATGATCAAAGCTGGGATTGAGGTTGATGGGTTTGTAAGTGTAAGTATAACTTTAAAAAAAAGTTTGCCGGTAGAGGCACTGGATGGAGAGATCAGAAGATGTACCCTCACCAGCCCTCTGCACGGCCGGAGTTGAGGATGCTGGGAAGGGGTGGACCTCACCGGGTGATAGGTTCACGGGGGAGCCGTGGGCAGCAAATGCTCCTCGTGTTAAACACACATGGTGCTCATTAAGTGCTGCTCACGCTCCCTGCCCTTAGTGATGATACAAGGCATCGGATTTCCAAAGTCCGGCATTATCACCGCATGTGGGGAGCTCGTGGCTCCTCCATGCTTCAAGTAAGAATGGGAGGGGGAGGGAGAACAAAGGAGGAGGGGGAGAGAACAGAGATGGGGAGGAGGGTGAGAGAGAACAGAGATGGGGAGAGAGAACAGGTAAGGGGTGGAGGGGGACAGAGAGCAGATATGGGAAGAGGGAAAGTTATATGGGGGAGGGAAAGACATGGGAAAGAGATATGGGAAAGGGAAAGAGATATGGGGAGGAAAAGAAGTATGAGGAGAGGAAGGAGAGGGAAAGAGATATCAGGAGGGGAAGTAGAGATAATTGATATGAGGGGGAAGCCTGGACAGGGCACAGAAACACTTATGGCTGGCCATTTTCAATTAATTTAAAACACCATACCTGAAAATATTGCAGTCATTTGTTTATGTTCATAGATGGCATCTTCAGAAAATGTCAGTGTGTGGGGGTTCCAGACCCCGTCTCCTACAGGCTAGGGGTCCCTTACCTGCATCCACTCCCGTTGCTGCCCGTCGAAGGGGAAGGCCGCCGCGTGGTAGGCCGCATCCCCGGACTCCAGTAACTCGCGTCCCGCGAGTTGCTGGTGCTACTGTTATTTCAGATAGCAGAGGGGCGTGGCCTATTGCGCGATGGTGCCGATCCATTGGTGGAGACAGCGGGGGTGTGGCCAGAGGCTGCCACTCACCCCAGTGAGTGTCAGGCTTTCCTATGTGAGTGGGTGGACTTCCCTGATTGGAGGAGGCGGGGAGGTGCACTTGACTGCCCATAAATACCAAGCACTGACTTCAATCAGTGCTTGTGTATTGAGCTGCTAAGTGGTGTATACCCTTGGTTCCTTCCCAGAGTTCTTTTCCCTTGTCTTACCTCCTATTCTCATTGATTCCCCGGATTTTGACCTTGGCTTTCCTCCTGGACATTCTGACTTCTCCTGCCCTTTGATCCTGGCTTGTACTGTTTATTCTCTGGTAACCCCAACCTAGATCCTGCTCTCTGCTGCTCCCCTGTGGCCACTCACGACCCTCCTGCCATAGGCTCCCAACCCCAAACCTGACAGAATACACAAGCCATTATGGAGCCTGCAGGTGTGGCTGAAGCCATCCAAGCACTCACCCAGCAAATTGCAGCATTGGCTCACGCAGTACAAGACATACGAAACAATCAACAGGAATTACAAAATCAAGTTCAAACCTTGCAAGCAGCACCCCTTCCACCACCTGAACCGTTGTTAGTCGCTGTTGCTCCAGCGGAAGGTGCGGTAGCTGCTCCCGAACCACAAGTCAAACTACCCGATCGCTTTAATGGAGACCGATCTACCTATAAAACCTTCATCACCTCATGCGAATTGCTATTCGTTCTGAAGCCTAGAACTTATGCCACAGACTTCGTCCGTGTGCGTACGGCCATCTCACTCCTCACCGGGGGTCCCATGTCCTGGGCCCAACATTTGTTACAAACAAACCATGCTTCTCTGGCTACTTGGGTGGCCTTCCGGCAAGCCTTAGATGCCTTATATGAAGACCCACACCAAGTTGCGGTGGCCGAATCATCTATCCGATCTTTGAGACAAGGTCGCCACCCGGTCGAGGATTACACCTCCGAATTCCGCCGTCTGGCCGTAGAGACCACATGGAACGAACCAGCCCTTATCCACCAGTTTAGGCTGGGACTCTCAGAGTCATTGAAAGACGAAATAGCCCGAGTGGGTCTCCCCGGCACGCTTGAAGAGGTTATCCAGTTGGTCACCCAAATCGACCGGAGACTTCGGGAACGACGTATGGAACGGATGGCTCATCAATCTCCACTTCCTCGAGTTTCTAGTGCCCCACAGACCACCTCGGTTCCTACCTCCAATCCTTCGGAGGAACCCATGCAAATAGGAATGGCCCGCGGACCCCTCTCGGAGTCCGAACGGAATAGAAGAATCAAGGGCAACCTTTGCATGTATTGTGGAAGCGCTACTCATCTGATTCCTCAATGTCCCAAACGTCCCCCCAGAGGTAAGCCCGACACATCGGACACTGCCGTACTATTGGGATGTGCAGCCTCTCATCTATCCATTTCTATCTCTTTACAGTGGGATAAGATGAACACCTCACAAATGGCCATTCTGGATTCCGGAGCCAGCGATTGCTTCCTAGACAGTCAGCTCGCTCACTATTTGAAGATCCCTCTTCGAGTCAAGGACCAACCTCTTACTGTCCATCTCGTAGATGGAAGTGCCATCCAATCAGGTCCAGTGACACACGAAACACTTCCTCTTACTCTCTTCATTGGTCACCGGCACAAAGAAACCCTCACCTTCAATATTATTACATCTCCGCTATTCCCTGTCATCCTGGGACTCCCTTGGCTTCGAAAGCATGACCCGAACATCCAATGGTCCCTTGGAAAGGTGGTCTTCTCCTCATTATTCTGCAAAAATCAGTGTCTCGCCTCTGCAACCCTTGCTACAACGTCAAATTCTGTAACAACACCCAACACCAGTCTTCAACTCCCGGTACAGTATCTTCCCTTCAGTAGAGTCTTCGACAAAAAAGAGGCTGAACTCCTCCCTCCACACCGCTCCTATGACTGCCCGATAGACCTACTACCGGGCGCCGCCATTCCATTCGGGCGTATTTTCCCCTTATCTGAACCAGAATTGGCGGTACTCAAGGACTATCTAGAAGACAGCCTCCGGAAGGGGTTCATTCAGCCATCAACCTCCCCTGCAGGGGCCGGTATTTTCTTTGTGGGAAAGAAGGACGGAGGACTTCGACCATGTGTCGATTATCGAGAGTTGAATAACATTACCATAAAGAACAAGTATCCACTCCCTCTCATTACAGAACTGATGGATCGACTTCGAGAAGCCCAAGTTTTTTCTAAACTCGACCTACTAGGAGCTTACAACTTGGTTCGAATCCGCAAGGGAGATGAGTGGAAAACAGCATTCCGAACTCGTTATGGACATTTTGAGTACAATGTCATGCCCTTCGGTCTGTGCAACTCTCCAGCCACTTTCCAACATTTCCTCAACGATGTCTTTCGAGACCTGTTGGATTCGTGTGTGGTGGTGTACCTGGATGATATTCTGGTTTACTCATCTTCATTACAAGAACATCGAGAACATATGAAACTCGTCCTCACTCGCCTTCAAGAGAACCATTTATACGCCAAAATTGAAAAGTGTATCTTTGAAGTCACCACAGTGTCATTCTTGGGGTATATCATCTCCCCTGGTCATATTCAGATGGATCCCTCTAAAGTCTCCGCTATCCTGGAATGGCCTGTACCCACTACAGTAAAAGGCGTTCAAAGATTCGTGGGATTTTCCAACTTTTATAGACGCTTTATCAAAAACTTCTCTCAAATTGTCCAACCCATTACCAGTCTAACCAAGAAACATACTCCCTTCAAATGGACTCCCCAAGCACAACAGGCATTCCAAAACCTAAAGCAGAGTTTCACCCAAGCACCTGTGCTGGCCATCCCTGAACCCACACAAGCATATTCACTCGAAGTAGATGCCTCTGAATATGCAGTTGGAGCCATACTGTCCCAAAGATCCCCTGAGAGTGGAATCCTCCACCCAGTGTCCTATTTCTCCCGGAGACTCACAACCCCAGAAAGTAACTACAGTGTGGGAGATCGGGAATTGTTGGCCATTGTGTTAGCCCTTCAAGAATGGAGACATTTATTGGAGGGAACTATACATCCGATCACGGTTTTCACTGATCATCGGAATCTCGAATATTTAAGAACAGCAAAGAGATTATGCCCCCGACAAGCCAGATGGGCTCTCTTTTTTACCCGCTTCAAACTCCACATCACATACCGTCCCGGAAGCAGAAACGGGAAAGCAGACGCCCTGTCGCGAATCCATGAACCCGTTCAAGTCGAGACTCCCTCGGATGACACCATCCTTCAATCTCACCATTTCATGGCTGCACAAACTACTCTAATTGAGAGAATTAAAGATCAAAGCAAGAAGCACACCCTATCATCCCGTTTACCTCCTCTCAGAACAGAACAAGGCCTTCTTTACAAGGAGGACCTCCTATTCGTTCCTCCAGGCTCCCGAGAAGAGGTCCTTCAGGCCATCCACGATCACCCTTTGGCCGGCCATGGAGGATTGAAGAAAACTCTCACTCTAGCCCTACGACATTTTTGGTGGCCTACCATCAGAAAGGATGTCCAACGGTATGTTCGAGCCTGTCCGGTATGTGCCCGTAGCAAGGGAAGTCACCAACTACCTACCGGACTTCTACAGCCCTTGCCTATCCCTGATCAACCCTGGGAGGCCATCACAGTGGACTTCATAGTCGACCTGCCTATTTCAAACCAACACAATACCATCATGGTTGTGGTGGATCGACTCACCAAGATGGCACATTTTATCCCGGTAACCCGACTTCCCACAGCCGCTGTTACAGCAGAATTATTCATTAGCAACATCTTTCGTCTGCATGGAATCCCTCGCTCTATTTTATCCGATAGAGGAGTACAATTTACTTCAAGATTCTGGAAAGCATTCTGCCAAGGACTAAAGATTGAACGCTTATTGACCTCAGCCTACCATCCCCAATCTAATGGACAAACCGAAAGGATAAACCAAATCCTTGAACAATACCTCCGATGTTACATCACCCACGCACAGGACAACTGGTATCGTATGTTACCATTAGCAGAATTCTGTTATAATAACCATCTCCAACGTTCCATTGGAATGTCTCCCTTCAAAGCCAATTATGGATTCCATCCCACATTCATCCCTCATTACTCCCAAGTCCAAACCATTCCCACTGTTACGGATCGTCTCCAACTAATAACACAAGGGATACTCCAATTAAAGCGACATCTTTCTCAAGCCCAGGAGAACTACAAAAAACAAGCTGATCGACACCGTAGAGACTTTCCGGCCTACCAAGTAGGAGATAAAGTGTGGCTATCCTCCATCAATCTGAAACTTCCAGGTCCCGCAAGAAAGCTTCAACCCAAATTTGTAGGTCCCTTCCCAATCACCGCCCTTATTGGTAAATCAGCTGTCCGTCTTCAACTTCCTGATACTTGGCGTATTCATTCCACCTTCCACACATGCTTGCTCAAGAGATGGGTACCTAATCCTCGAACAAGAGATTCCCAACCTCCTCCCATCCTTATAAACGACTCAGAGGAATATGAAGTCGCCCAGATCCTGGATTCCCGTATCCATCGTGGTAGATTCGAATACTTGGTACAGTGGAGAGGATATGGTCCCGAAGAAAATTCCTGGGAACCTGTATCCCATATTCATGCTCCTGCTAAGATCAGAGCTTTCCACAGACTACACCCAAGTCGTCCTACTCCTTCACCCGACCGGAGGTCGTGCCTCAGGGGGGGGCTCTGTGGGGGTTCCAGACCCCGTCTCCTACAGGCTAGGGGTCCCTTACCTGCATCCACTCCCGTTGCTGCCCGTCGAAGGGGAAGGCCGCCGCGTGGTAGGCCGCATCCCCGGACTCCAGTAACTCGCGTCCCGCGAGTTGCTGGTGCTACTGTTATTTCAGATAGCAGAGGGGCGTGGCCTATTGCGCGATGGTGCCGATCCATTGGTGGAGACAGCGGGGGTGTGGCCAGAGGCTGCCACTCACCCCAGTGAGTGTCAGGCTTTCCTATGTGAGTGGGTGGACTTCCCTGATTGGAGGAGGCGGGGAGGTGCACTTGACTGCCCATAAATACCAAGCACTGACTTCAATCAGTGCTTGTGTATTGAGCTGCTAAGTGGTGTATACCCTTGGTTCCTTCCCAGAGTTCTTTTCCCTTGTCTTACCTCCTATTCTCATTGATTCCCCGGATTTTGACCTTGGCTTTCCTCCTGGACATTCTGACTTCTCCTGCCCTTTGATCCTGGCTTGTACTGTTTATTCTCTGGTAACCCCAACCTAGATCCTGCTCTCTGCTGCTCCCCTGTGGCCACTCACGACCCTCCTGCCATAGGCTCCCAACCCCAAACCTGACACAGTGTTTGTTTGGCAGAATACCTCCAGGCAGGGGACTTGATTGAAATTTTTCACACATATTTCAAGTCCTGGGCTCTTTATCTTTGTGATGGCTACATTGTTAATGCAGCTCCCTTGGGTAAGTTTTTCTTTCTTTCTTTACATATATGCATCCACATTCTGCCTTGATAAAAAATATATATATATCTATGCATTTGCTAGCAATTTTGCTTGCACAATGCATATATAAATATTTCTACTCTCAATTTAGTGTTACCTATTAATTTTCACATGACAGATGCATTTTTAAAAATCTATTTAAAAAGTCACATTATCATATTTTGTAAGAGTAAATAATAAAAAAGACTAATATTCTTCACACTCCATTAAAACTACAAACCATTTAAGTAATGGTGAGGTAAAGGTGATGGTCAAACCCCTCCACCTGAAATTTAGTGGGTAGCAGAGGCAATGCTAAACACATATTTACATATATACAAACAAGAAGGCCCTTTTCCCCCACACATTTAAAGTGCTACCACCACTGCAAGGGATTCTGGGTAGGCACATGCAAATCCAGTCAACAATGATCACCATTTGCCTCTTAATCCATTGTAAACACGGACCCCTTGGAGCAAATGTGCACTGTAAAAGACAGCTTTAAAATAAGCTCAGGACAGATGTGCAGAAGCCAGATCCCCAGTTATGATGACAACTACAGAAAGGCTCAATACTGGATGCTCCTTTGATTAGATACCACAGTAATGTTTTCATTCATGTAATCATTTCATCATGTTTGTGGCAGAGCAAGCACTGGACTCAATAATTGTATAAATGAACTGCTTTCTAAACTAGCTTGAAGAATATGATTTCTCCAACACCAGTGATGGGTTTATAACAGTGTTCACACCTTGCATTTTATATTGTCAAAAATAAATGTTTTCTTTGTTGTCTCCTAGAATGCTATGATTTACTGGTTTAGACCATACTTTAGGTTCTTCTACTGGAGGATGCATCATCTCAGAGTTATGAGATTACATTACATGTTTTAATTGTGTTTTATAAACATTTTTTTAGGTGTGCTCCTGCTGAAGTTGTCAATATCCAATAAAAACACATAAGGTTTGCTAAATGACATTACATGCTTTTGTGAGCTCACAAATCTGAAAGCTTATGTTCTCTGGTGGAAATTCTCATTATAGTGTATATGGTGTACTTGCAAGCCATCAGTGTGATGTGTGATGCCCTGAATTTGGGCCAAGGGATTTACACTCCAGTTTTATAATATTTCATTATACAATGCAATCCTTTTTGTAAGGAATGTTTTTATACATGTGAATGTCATGCTCTTTAAGGTTTCGTTTTTTACCTTATTCCAGTGTCTAAGCTTGTATTTATTTTAATTAGAAAATAACTATGCCACGTATTGAAGTGTAGATCCGATGCTTGTTGCAGGTAGTTTTCTAAGGAAGAGAGGCAATACGTAGGGTAGAACAAAGTCACCAAGGAATATTACATTTTTAGCAGGCCTAATACTTTGTAGTATATACTACAAGACTGACTTTAATAACCTATTTTGTTAATGTATTTTGTGCTTGCAGACTTTTTAACAAGCATCTCATCCACCACAAGCAGAAAAGCTGTTATCAAGATGCAGTTTTTGAAAGATGTTATTGGTGATGGCACATTCCAGGTGAACAATAAATATGATAGTAAATACACAGCCCTTTCATCAGAAGAAATAATGAGCCAAGCACAGACTCTCATCGGAGAGGAAGTATGTTATGACTTACTGGGGAACTACTGTGAACATTTGGTGACATTGTTACGTTATGGAGAAAAATTCTATCTTCAGGTAACATTTCATTTTCCATTAAAGGGGAAATCCGTTTGTAGCCATAGGAGGTCATGTACTAAACAAGTGCAGTGGGGAAAATATAGGTAAAACTTGAGTATGGAGCAATTTGCGACTATTTGTAACATTTTACACTTGTTTTCCCTGATTTGCACCTCTTCCGTTTATTTTTAGAGGGGCATGTACTAAAAAAACGCAAATGTGCAAAACTATTTTTGCTCTTTGCTCCTATTGCAATGTACTAAACATTTAACACTCAAACATAACATACAAGCAAATTGTGAATAAAAACGGGCATAATTGAGAATAAAAACAGGCAATTTTGTGAATAATTTTTCTACTTCTTTTGTTAGCACTTGCCAAAACCTGGTGTAATTTTAGAATTATTGTTCACAAAATGTTTGCAAAGCTCTTTAGCTTGGGCAAATATAATCACATTATATCAGCGCACTGGCATAAAGTAATCATATCCCATTCACATATCTCAGATCATACACTCAAAGAGGGACAGTGGCTAAATGTGTGGCTTTAGCAGGACTTTTCAGACATGTTGATGACTTTATTGATAAATAACGTTGTAATTCTGAATGCCATTTAGAATACAGATGCAATATTTTATTTACAAAAGCAAATCTGAAAACACACTTTATTGAGAGGTATATTCATGTGGAACTCTGGGGAACACATCTACATAACAAAAATTCTGAGCTACCAGATAAGAGGGGAGGAAAAAGAGGAAGAGGAACTTGAAGTCAAATAATGTATTTGAAGCTGTGAGAATGCTCCATTCAATTTGAATTCACTGGAATTGTTTAGAACATAAACTCATCAACGTATAATGTGTTATTTTCATGCCTATTCATTTAGAGATACTTGTAATGTATTTCTCTTCCATATCAATGAATAATTTTGTTTCTCATGTATTCAACTCATGAATCACATGGTCTTCAACTTTGTATATATACCATGTGTTAACTATCAGGCTCTTCATCTCCGTAACTTTAAAATATTCAGGACTGCATGAGGCTGAACTACACATATTGAGGTTATCTGTTCTACTGTGTGATGCTACACAGATATCCACTTATAAGTATGTTTTAGTAATTCATATACTATACTTCTTGAGGCTGTGTATTTATATACTGATAGTAACTATGCTATACCATATCAGACAGTGTGCTTACACTTGTAGTAAATATTCGGTGATCTATGAGACTATATAATTTTTAAAAATAGTTAATCAGTGTATCTATGTAATAATAAATACTGTGTTGCACGCTAGGACACTGTCTATATACTGATATTAACTATTATATGTGGCACATGCAATGCAGCATAGATACTATTAGTATTTAGATATAGACTCACACAGCACTGATACTACCAATATATGGACTATCAGCTCTCATAAAGATGATACATTTGAATATATATTCTATAAATCATACAAAATAAGATGCATTAGAGATAATTATTAGGGGGGCATTATTATTACAGGGACTGCATAAAGATGTCTTGTTATTCTCTGAATTGATTGGAAAGTATAAAGAAGTGAGAATATATAATATATAGTGAGAATTATAGCTCACTTAGGATCCTCTATATTCTTAGCCCAGCTATTTTTGCAATTTGTTATAATTCATTATTGTTTGGCATATATTTATGTACTTTAGTGGCTTTTTAATGTTTAGGAATTTTAAAAGAAAATATTGTTTATGTTTGCTATATCTGAAAAGAGCAAATATTATAAGAATAAGATAAGTCAATGCAACTATGGGAGTTACGTATTAAAAGTCTGGCACTGCAAAGTGTCGGAAAGTTTTGGGGAAAAAGCGCAATTCTTTTCTAACATAAATTAGACTCTTTTCAGTGCCTGATTCTATAAAAACATGGGCACTGAGTACATTTGCAACCAGGACGTTCAGGATCACTGGAGGTGGAGCAGAATTCCGCCATCCATCGGGTGTCTGTTTTAAACATAGTGCACACGCAGATAGCAGCAGTATTTGCTGCTATCTGTGTGTGCTCTATGTTTAGAAATCATCCCTACATTTATTTAATGCATCAAGTTTCTGAACTGCTGCTTACAATCTGAATATAGTTTTCAGTTACATTTATATATTGCAGCCTATCCATGTATCTTTTCTTGTAACGGTCCGCTTATGACTTCCATTGGGATGTGGTTAATTGTGTTACTGTAGATAATCAGCTTGCTGTCCATTGCAGACACAGGGTTAGTTGCATAGTCAATTGTATTCAGTGGAGGCCAGTTTGGGTCTTTCTCTAATAATCTTTGTAGCTTTCTATACTGACTTTTTGATTTGTAGTTAAATGCCTTCTTTATCTTTAACCAGAGTTTTCTGTTTTCAATGAATCCTTCCTGTAAATAAAAAGTAGTCTTATGAAACAGTACACTTCACTTCTGCCCTCACTGTACTTATTTACTTTATATTGGTTTTAGAAATTCTATTTTAACATTATCATAAAAGTAGGCCCTGCTAGATATGTAGATTCCACCTGGAAGCTACATGTCCAAGCTAAAAGTTTATCTCTGAATACATGCTTCTGTGGCCAAAATATAATTCGCTTAAATAAGGGTAAAGCTACTTCTGGTACTATGCTTTTTAATGCAGGTAGTTGTTTGCTTCCATCACAAAAAACGAAAGTGGCATGCTTTAAAAAAAAATTAAATTGTTTTCTAAAAGTAAAACATATTTTACATTCTCTGTTTAAGATGCATGACATTATTTGTTATCTGTGTGCTTCAGACTGGTGCATTCTGGCTCATTCAATCACTTGATGTCACTCACCGTTCCTGAGATGGTTGGTTTCAGATACAATTGAGCAGGTTAACTAGTAACATAAGTATAAGCTATACATCTCAGGTTACAGGGTGTACTAGTATTTAAAGAGCAATTCACATCTTTACTGGCATTGTTAGTAGGCTATATCTGTCCAATACCTTGATATGCTAAAACGTCTTGCCATAAAAATAACGCCCACCAACCCCGAATTTGGCCCTGCCATTTTAGATTAGAAAATATAGCAATGTATTTCTAAGTAACCCTTGTAAATAGTAAGAAAATCAATTACTTAATCACTTTTGTGTAGTTAAAAACAATTACCTCCACACCATACGATACAATAAAAAGTCCAATCATGACTAAGAAGATGAACATCCTCCAGCTATAAGGTGTGCAAACAAGCTGCAGAGCAAAAGAATACAACAAAACGTGTTTAGAAAAGGTAATTAAATATATCAGAATCAGTTTTATGAAAGAAAAATAAATTAATAATAAAACATCAAATTAGCAAACTTATGTACAGGTTTGTATTCACTAAAACAAGTAGTAGAATTTCCAAAATTGCTCATTTGTATTCATTTTTTCAACTATTTTCCTCAGAGATTTAGATTTGCCGCTGCTGCAGCAGCATCTGTACAAGTCAAGTTGCAGTGATTGAGGACATTGCTCTGACAAGAGGTCATGTGATCTGTCACATGGGTGGAACTACCAGCAGTGCTACACATTGGGGCCCACCAATAGTGAAAAGTCCATTACAGAGAAGAAAGAATATGCAGAACCTATACATTACCTCCATAGAAGTGTAAACGGCTTCAATGTCAGCAAAAAGCATGAACACATAGGATACTACTTGAAATGTTACTAAAATGACATGAAGGTCTGTAAAATAAAACAAAAAATATGATTGGAACAGTGAAATAAATAATGTAGCATTATTTTTGGATAAGCACGTATTTACTGCAACTCTAAATTACAATACCAAATATTTAATATAGCCATAATTTTTCATTGAAAAGGAAACATATCATCATAATATACACATCAAACCTAATTAGATATTAGTGTTCCCCACCATTCATTTTATTTAGCTAAACTGTGGCATAACTTGAGTTCTTGACAGGTTACCGACACTAATGGGTCGATTGAACTTTGGAGGTCGACATTCATTTTGAGACTAAGTCATAAAAAAAACCCAGGTTCATATCTTCCTCATTGAAAGTAATGGGGGGCAAAATGATCAAAACTGTTTTTGAGGCTAAGTCAAACTTGGCTGCTGAGTTTGACTTAGTCTCAAAAATAGCTCTGATCATTTCTCCTCCCATTATTTTCAATGGTGAAGATTCAAACGTGGGTTTTTGTTCCTAAGTTAAACTGGGGAAGATTCAAACATGGATTTTTGTTTCTAAGTTGGGTGCCCAACTTGACTTAGTCTCAAAATGAAAGTCAACCTCCAAAGTCATATTTTAGAGAAGTGACCCAAGAGAGAAACCCAAAAAGTCAGAGAGGGTAAGGTAATGTGATAAAGGAAGGGTTGAAGTGAGGACTTGGAAGAGAGGTCAAATTATAAATTGTGTCATAACTGAAGTTAATCTATTTACATTGCACACCCTCACCTTTCACTTGTGTGCTTTTAGGGGTACAAACAAATGTATGTGCAAAACTATGTGTGCTCTTTCCTAGTTTTGCAATGTACTAACTGTATGACACTTAGGAGCCAATTGGGAATAAAAACATATCTGCAAATAAAAAGGCATTGTTGGCAATATTTTTATAAACTCATCCTACAAGCTGGTGTAATTTTTACACACAGAGTAAGACAGTTGCTAAAGTATTTAGCATTAGCAGAAATGATTGCAATACATTAGCACAACAATAAAAATGCACACTAAATAAAAATATATGGATGATCTGGAAACAAGCAAAATGAATTGCAAAATTGTACAAATATGATTCAGATTATGATATCTTTAGGCTCTACACTTTGCTAATGACAGCCCTCTAGGGTGACACATAAATGAAAGTATTAATACTTACAGTTAGTATATAAGGGTTGTCTAAATGGTCTTCCTTTGCAGAACACAAATCCAACTATAATGAGGTTAAATCCTGTTACTGGAAACATTGTAGTAGTTAAATAGTTCTCTGCATATTCAGGTGTCCTCACAGTAATGCTTTCTGCACTGTGATTTAATGGAAGGCATGCACTGTAACAGAGAAAAAAACGTCTATCATTTCTAAAATGTCAGTTACATTGTGAAAAATTTAAATATATTAATTACTTAACAAATGAATTACAATGACAGAAAAGCACCTTGGGTTTGAATCTCACTAAGTTATAAATGTGTGGATTGACATTCTTTTACTAGAACAACATTAGTCTGTGGAACCTGTCCATCCAATCAATAGGAGACTGCCTTGGAGTCCACTACTGTATGCTGAACTTTTCATGTATATAATTAAGAAAATGTATCCAACTGAAAATGTTACATTACCTGATATTAGAGACAAATCATATAAACTTAGAGACAAAATGATGGATCATTATCTTGAATGAAGGAAGATGTCAAAGGCCAAACGTAATATATTTAGAATAGTGTTTTATTTAAATACATTTGAAATGGAAAAACATTAGCATGTGCCATTCATGAAATTATTGTGTTTTAGGTACTGTAGCTGACTGGGACTATATACTATTATTTATTTAACCTTTTTATATTCACATAAGCTTCACTATGCCTCAACATAGTGTTTAACCAGGAACGGTACATTCAGATATTCTCTGGTTTTCAACTACATTATAAGAATGTTACTTTTCCCCAACATTCAGGGGATATTCTTATTACCCAATTACAGATGTTGCTTTAGCTCATTGAGCTGTCTCACCGGCTCACCAGATGTTCTCAGTCTACTCAATTAGACTGTACATTTCAGCTCAATGAGAGGGAGCAGAGTAGCATATCTTGTTTGGCCCATACCTCAGCCAATGACATCATTAGATGTCACCTTTGACCTTTTTTGCATGTGGTAGAGCATGGTACAATATATGTCAGGTTAGGTTATAGCTTGTATACATTGCCATCTAAAGTATTATTACTTCTTGTTCAGTCAAATCTGTAGTTAAAGCAACTTAGCACCATATACAAGAGGTTTATTTCTCTGTCCATTAACCATGAACATACAGAAGCTGCAATTTTGTTACCTGAAAACATCTGTTTCATTGTACCATGGCTGATGCAGGAGCATAGCAAACACTGTAGTTTGTGCAATGATAGTAAAAATGCAGTGCAACAAAAGAGAGAGTAGCAAAGGAGGAGACAAAAGATGTCCAGATGGTCTGTAAGGAGCCAACTTCGGGGCTGCAGCAGTTAAGCCCACTAAATGGAAAAATAAACAAATCATTTTAAAGCAATATAAAATCTCATATCTAAATGTTGAAAGGATGCAGTCCTATTCAGTCCTCTTTAACAATATCTTCACTTTTTACATTTCTGTTATGTTTATTTAGTATCTCTGAGCTGTTCCTCACAACTCTTAAACATAGCTTTACACAATGCTTACTTGGCGTTATGTAATCATTTGTGTCAGTACAGACTGATAACACTTAACAGCTGAATTCAACTGGTGATCAGATTCCAAGATTTGTCAACTTTTCATCATCGCTCAATTTACACATCATATTATGAGAAGTGGAAGTTCCAGACAAGCTCTATATTTACTTGTAAAATAGTATGTCCCATGATTAAGTTTGTGGGGAAGATTCCCGTGGGGAAGTCAGTGGGTGCAATGGTGCAAGTCAGTGGGTGCAATGGAAAACCAGTGGGTACAATGGAAAACCAGTGGATGCAATGGCAAGTCCTTTGTTTGTAGGGGCAAGTTATTTGGGCTCAAGTTCAAGTCAGTGGGTACAAATTCTTTGAGAGCAATGGCAAATTCTATGGATGAAGGGACATGTCAGTGGGTGCAGGGGTAAGTTCTTTGGGTGCAATAGCAGGTCCTTTGAGTGTGGGGTCAAGTCCAGAGGGTACTGCAGTGTGGTGCAGGGTCAAGGCCAGTGGGATGTAAAGTCTGTTGCAGGAGTAGGTCCTGCGAGTTTTGCAATCTGGTGCAGTGAGAAAGTCCTGTGGGTGCAATATTTTGCCATGGGGCAATTATTAATGGGGAGCAGATGAACTGCCATGAAAAGGGCAGAGAAAGGAAAAGAAAAACAAGAAATGCATTTCCTCAGTAACATTTTTGTTGAAATATGAAAAACTGTTTACATGTGAAGCAATATTTAGGCTTTTTCTTTTTTTAATAAATTATGATCCAATGTTTGGGGGTCACCTTTTATTCACACAAATACGGTATTTGAAATCACTCTGCTGACACTGCCAATGTAGGAATTAATATTCCCCCTTCCATAACAATAATGTTTTTTTTTTTTTTAAATACTGGTAAATATACTTACAGGTTAAGGAAATTGTAATGTTGATAGCCAAATCTTGCATAAGGTATTGAAAGTTACCAAGAAGTTTTTGTCTCTGATAAAGAAAAGTATATTTAAGTAAGGGGTTGAGCACGTGACTTAATTTGTAACTGATTGTCCTTTAAACATCTGATGAAATATAAAGTCTTGGATAAAAGTGTCACAATGTGGAAAGAGCACTAATAGTGGCACAAACTCCACATTCACTTTTGTATAATGCTATAAAAGGGTAGGCGCTACTTCTAATAAATATAATTAGTGAATTGGAGGCTCACTCAAAATGTGAAAAAAAGTCCAAGGAGCACAATGAAAGTGTATAAAAGCATATACAAGAGTGTGCCTATATTAGTGCATAAAACAATGAATAATATAATGTGGATAAAAGATAAAAAATAATATAAAGCAAATGAATGTGTAAATAGTAGCTTGTGTGTTAAAAAATACTTATAACCACAATAACTTGATTAAATGAATGTTGCTTAAAAATCGGTCTCAATACTGGAGAACATGAAATATATTTTAAAAAAATCTGCAGTGTGGAAGTCATTACACTGTGGCATGCAAAACTGTTTTTTTGTACTGCGTACAATACTCCAAGTGAGGTCTCAACAGTGCTGTGTACAATGGCATGAGCACTTCCCTCTTTCTACTGCTAATACTTCTCCCTATGCAACCAAGCATTCTGATAGCATTTCCTGCTGCTCTATTACATTGCCTACCTACATTTAAGTCTTTTGAAATATGACACTTGTAATTGTCCAATTTTTATAACTTCCAACACATCTACTTTTCAAAACGTTTATACATGACCCCCAATATGTTTTCAAAAGCTACATTTAATCTGACTAATCCAAAATGGTTCCCTTCTTTAGCCACATAATTTAAAAACATGGAAATAATGGACATTTGGAGTGGGAGCTCTGGCGAAGAAAATATGTTAGTACAGTGAGATGGAGGATTTTTCCAAAAGAATTGCAAATTAAACAAATGCTATTAAATGTATGTTACAATTAACTGCAGGCTTGGGGGGAATTTAATAAGCATTAAAAGTTAGAAAAATGTATCCCAAGCCATTCTACAAAGGCATCAGCTTAATATAAGCTCCTATAGATTAACATGGTACTTTTCCCTAACATTAGATCTCTTAAACTTAAAAGCATTCCCTTTGGTTTATTGTGCTAATTAAATGTGCTGAGGCTAAATGAACACATTCTTGTTAAAAAACATTGATCCATACCCAAAAGAGGAGCACTATACAGAAAATTCCAATCAGATTGTACATCGTCAAGAACTTAAACACAGAGAAAGATGCTACTAGAGCATTTCGTCCTTCCCTGTACAAACAAATCAAAACATAACAAAATATTAGTAAGTTGTTATAATTCATATTATTTACTGTATGATAATAATGTATAGAGCAAAGATCCAAAACAAGGCGACAATTAGTATATGTCTAACAATGGTGACTTGTCTATTTGATCATTCTGACACATTTTAGTAACATCATTAACTCTTTCTGTTCAATAACCTTTAAAAAAACTGGGTGTAGCAGAGGTATTATTGAACACAAATCTATACACACAAACAAGACAACTACCTTTTCCCCACCAAAATCCTAAACTTGCTACAACCACTGTAAAGGATTCTCGGTAGCCATATTCAAATCAGGGTAACACATTTTGTCTCTATATCTACTTTATGCATGATGGACCCCTTGGAGCAAATATCCATTGTAAACGTTTAAAAATATAATGTTTGCAAAATTATTTATTGCACAAATGTGTAAACTGTAGAACTGCAAAATAGAAATGCAATTTTTTTAAAACCCCCAGGCATTGCCATTGCACCCCCAGGCATTGCAATTGCAGGACTGAGCTCCACCATGGCAGTAGGTCTCGAGTCTGTGGCACCCCCTGATGACTGTGACCCAGGGTGGATCACCCACACATACACCAGCTCCTCCCCTAGTATGCCACTGACCCATGGACAGCTTTTTTGTCTCTAATGAGATCTCATCCCCATGAGGTTGGTTGGCATTCTGCTTGAGGCTTGGAGTAGTACGAGAAGCACTTACAACATACGATCTGTACAACACTGACAAGCATTGTTGTAAATATACTATTACATATGTAAATCTTACTTGATTAGCATAGGCACACATTCAATGTTTTGGATTTTTGAAGTGAAGGGAGATGCCACTGATGCCTCTAGTTCTGACAGAGAAATCCCAGCATGAGCTACCTTAAGGGCCTATAAATAATCCAACATGTTTTATATTACTGTGCTGTGATTTGGAGTAGCCATATTAAACCATAAATGCATATGCAAAATAACAGAATGTTGCAGAATTTTGTAATACTTTTTTACAATACAAATGCTCAAATAAAACATATACCATTATAGTCCTGCATATCAACATGCTTAAAATCAAAATACTGTGAGTAAAGTTCAAAAACACACAATTTTTATGAATTCGAAAACAGAAGATTTAATTTGGATTTAAGTTTCTTAACACATTATTACATCTTTCTGTACCTTGTTATTATCAAGCCTTTGGTATCTCAGCATGGCTGTTAACTTTACATGCTCACCCTTGCTCACTCATCCTATCTTTGCAGTCTATGCTATTCAAGCCTGATTATTTACAACCCTCCTAAATGTTATGTTTATTCTCTGCCCTGTTGTTTTCACCACTGTATCAGGACATGCAACATTTAACTTGTGTGTTTTACTTTGTTGGTCCTGAAAGCTTGTTGTTCAAAAATACTATTAGTCCAATTAAAAGGTATTATATATTTCTGCGGCATTCTCTTACTCTGCATCTTGTTTAGTGTGCACAAATTACAGCAGAACGTTATCATATTTATTTATCTAATTCACTTAAATATATACCACTGAGAATAGCACAATTACTTTAATACCTTAAACTCTATCAATATGTAATTATGGATGCATATCTACAAATGGCATATCCTAACCCAAGGTTATTTGTTTAGTCAATGGTGTAAGCAAGTTGCCATGAATACCATGGCAACAAACAATGTACATAGGACATCGTGTGTCTGCGTGGTGACACAGCATGTACATAGTGCATTCTGCCTTAAAACGAGCCATGGAAGAGATGAAATATCACTTCTACTGCTCAGTAAGTGTTGCTGTAATGACTCGACATCCAAGGCATCCAGCAACACAAAAATTCACTAAATTCTATAGAGACAGTCAACAACATTAAAGTAAATATATATTAGCCTTAGATCTAGGGTAAGAGTTAAAGTTGGGATTGAAGTTAGGTTAAGTGCTAATGTTAAGTTTACTGTTGTGGCCAAAAAGGTCACTGTCAGATAAGATGGTTAGAAAAGTATTTCCACTTTTATTATTGCCCTATAAAAACACAAAACACTAATAAAAACAGAAAAGAAGGTAAACATTTGATAATTTTAAACTCAGTAAAAATATTTGAATCTACTTAGAAAGTTTTTTTTATTAGTGTTTGTAGATTTGTAAAAGATTCTTGTAAAGGTTAGAAAAAAAATCTAATTTAGCAGTTTGTGTTTTTTTAATAGTAAATTACATGATATGATTAAAAAATGTTTTAAAACCCTTGTTTTGCTAAAAAAAATCAATATATAATTTGTGTGGATACATTAAATGTTAAAAAGAAAAAATACAGCTAAATACAAACACCACAGAAGAATTAAAACAGCCTCTGTCAAGAAGGGTAAGACGCAACAAAATTAGTCTGGCCCCCAACGGGTAAAGTTAGCTTTCCACTTAAATGATGTACTACAAGTACTACCACTGCAACACTAGTAGTACTACAACTGCTTTGCATGTCTAATACTTATGACCTTAATGAAGTTGCCACTGAAACAGACGTCCCTGACTTGGAATCCAACATATTTCAATCCACTAGATTATGGTTTAGTATACAGCTTTCTTTCATGCTTTTTTCTTTCAATAGGAGTTCTGTAAATTACTATTCAACAGGTCATTTCTATTTTGGTTGTATTTTAGATGCATTAATGAATAATTCACTTACCCCACAATCATTTGCACCATCTCCACACATTCCAACATAGTAACTAAAACAAGAAATGGGGGTTATTTCTATTTTCTGTAATTTACAGTACTATGTAAATGCACTAATATATCATCTACTTGAAGGTGTTAAAATAGATAAATGTTTCAAATTTGCTAAAGTGTAACTATTATTTCCAATAGTTAAATAAAAAATACCTGTTGATTATAGCAAAACTCAGTAAAACCAAATAAAAAATGACTGTAGCTGATCATGCTCTATCGAAACATATCTTAGTGTAATAAATTAAGTTGAACGGATACTCTGTGTAGATATAATTTCTCTAAAATTAACCAACAAGACAGTGCAACAATTTTGGGTGTCCAACATGTTCTATGAATTGTAATTTAAAGTGCTCCTCTCAAGGATTTTCTCTTTTGCCCACAATCATTTTTGATTGGCAATTAGACTTTAAAATTTTGGTTTGTTTGAAGTAATCATTTAAATGAACACAGGACTTCACTTATAATTAATTTATACAGGAACAATAAACCCTAAAAAATACATAATTCAACATTTAAAATTCTGGGAGAAGAAGCACTAAAAATCAGATTTAAATTAATCATTATTATAAGTGCCTATTTTCAGTGAAGGTGAAGATACAATGATATTTGCTATCTAGCTGGTTAATTAAAGTTCCACAAACGTACTTAGTTATTTTTGAATTCCCTCTAGCATGGGGGGAGGTTGCATGTTCTTTAGACATAACATGGTGTTCCTTTGCCGCAGTAAGAGACAACCTTTTTTTATATGTAATAAATAAATATCAAGCAGATTCCAAGTAGATGCCTACAACTACATAAATGCTGTCAGTCACCTCTAATCGGCTAAAAGCAGCATCCTGACAGCATGCACCTTTATCTGATCAGTTGTGAGAGGTCGATAAGAGAAGTAGCACTTAGTTCCTAAATACACTTCTCAATTAGACTAGGTGCATTGCTAAAATAACTTACTGACTATACTACGAAGGATATTTTACAGGTTAGTAACTATTCTATCATTCTTAGCCTTAATTAAACAACTGGACATCATGTTTTGTAAGTTAAGCACACTTAAAAAGCATTCTGACTGTTCAACTATTCTTTTACTTACCATTTATGAACAGGAATTTGCTATTAGATGTCACATTTTATCGCATTACTAAGTATGTAACTATGAACATGTCAATAAGTAGCACAATTTTATTACTGTCAGCTACAACTTCTTTTCATGCATCAATTAAAATTACTAGTCCAATTTAAAGTCTTAATGCTGTCCCAGTATCATGCACTTACTCTAGTTTTTGAAATTCTTCAATAAGATTTGATTTTTGTCGTGGGGTCATTCTGGCAAAAATAGTTCCATTCAGCAGTATCTTCAAGATTAAACAATGTTAAGAAACATAAAGAAATCGCATATCTGGGATAAATTCAGTAAAAAGTGTTAATAAGTGTGTTATGAATTTCACATAAAGGGTATACAGTAAATCCCAAATAACTAGTATTATAATAATATAACCACATACAACATCAGTTATGGTGGAACCAGCAAACCACTCCACTGTAAAATATAGGAGAGCATCATTGAATATAGTGGCTTATGCCTGACTGTCAGCATAGCTGTTTTTTCAACAGAAACCCTCAGTATAAGGTGCTGAGGATATCTGGGTAAGAATATTCCCAGCAGTGTCTCATAGCTACAATTGGCTAGGATCCGCATGTACATGCTTTAAAGGAAACCATATATATATATACATTGAATATTGTGGCAAAAAGGCAGTCATTTGCCTGTACTATAATAATCTAAAATAAAAATTCATACTAATGCGTCAAAACAGATATATTAATAGATCCTGTCAAATACATACCTTTGGTAATAGGTCATAGAAATGCTGCACTATAACTTGGTAGGATTTTCCAGACATTAGAAAGTGATATTTTCCATATGCTGTTGGGTTACAGATCAATTCATCCATGAAGTCAATGTGTGTGTCCTATAACAGGATATTAGGTTAGTAATAAAATAATAGTACATTTTAACTAGATGGGCCAAATGGTTCATATCTGCCGACCCATTCTAAGTGGTAGAGGTTAACACAGTGAAGGAGTTTAAGCAAGCATGGGATAGACACAAAGTTATAAGATATAAGATAATGCCAGGGACCAGTAAAAGTATTAGGAAAATTGGACAGACTTGATGGGCCAAATAGTTCTTATCTGCTGACACATTCTATGTTTCTGCACCCTAGGACATCTTTCCTCTTTGTCTCTGCCAAAAATATCTTTAAATGTTATATTCCCAGTCTATGCGCATCATGGGCAATATAGTCCACTACATTTGATGTGTCAAGGGGGTGTCTATGGTTAAGGATTACATGTTTCTTGCTGTTCATTGCTGACTGAGCTTCATGCAACATTTAAACTACACCCATTAAAGAAAATCCTACTGACAACATACACATAACTCATATCACAGCGCACCCGTCAACAGATGTTGAACAGGAGGACCATGTACAATCATTATATATATGAATCATTCATAATCGATTCTGCCTTGCTTGTTTTGAGTTGCATAGTTACCCATCAAATTTGAGACTGGCCTGGCATTATTGCCACCTATGCACAATGATTAACACTGTGCTGCCTATGCACTGATTGCTGCCTTTGCAAGTGGCTAGTGGCTAAGACTGTGCATAGGCAGCATTGCCTGTATGTCTATAAGACAAATAGAGTCTGAAAGCAAAAAGTAAATTCCAGACACCCAGGGATCACATAACATTACATAACCCGACCCATTTAGGCTCTGTCCCTGCCCCATCCCAGAACCCTTTGCCAGGATTACATGGAGTTGCCTATCGGCTGTGGCATCCCTCACTTCCTACAGGCTGTTCCCCTTTGCACCCTCAATCTATTAATCTCAATAATTTGTGGGTTTCCTCAATAAAAGGTTGGACGACATAAGAAGAGAACATACTTTTGAAGGATGCCCATTCCCTTGCACTTTATCGATAGCCTTCCAAGTAATTGATGCAGGTACTTCTCTTGAACTTTCATTGGCCTCTATTAAAATATTCTGACTGCCATTTGGAATCATCCCAGAATTCTTTCCCACTGTTAAAGCTGTTTGGAGATTGTCACCTATACACAGGAACATAAAGACATGAACATGGTAAATAATTCTAAATCATCAAGTGACCAAATTACAAACCTTCAGTCTATTACAATTTCTTACAAAGAACACTTATGTAATTTTCCATTTATGTAATTTAAGACATATTTTCTCTCATGACCTTGTAAAAGGTTCTTGACTAGTGGCGGAACACAGCTGTCCGCCCCCCACTGCAGGAATAGATTGTTGCCCATCCAATATGTTGTTCCCCCTCTATTTCCCAGCTCACCCCTAAGGCAGTGATTACATCCTACTACTGTAAACTACGTTGGACTTGATGTCAAATTATGTCAAATGCATCATGAGAAATATAGTCTGCAATTGCAGGTCTGGACTGAAGTTGCAATCAATTATAAAGTACCTGTTACCATCACAGTTCGGATATTTGCCATAATAAGCTCCTTCAACACTTCGTTTGTCTCTGGTTTAAGACGATTTTCCATGATCAAGAATCCAAGAAATGTAAGTCCAGTTTCCACAGCATCTCTGTGTAACGGATAAGAGTTTTATAAGATAATGCTAATTGAAGAAGAGAAGGATTGATTGGATTGTACTAACACACAGTTTTATAGAGAATAATAAAACAAGTGCATTCATACTGGATTATCTAGCTAAATTAAAGGACATACATTACACATCTTTTATTAAAATACAAATGTTGCTAAAGTGTATCATAATTGTAAGGCCATTAAAAGTGGGCAACACAGATTACATACACAGATTACATACATAACTGGAATACTGCACAACTAAAGCTTATTATAGGAAATTCTAAATCTAGGCATATATAAAATACAACAAACATAAACAATATATATTGCAGACTGTTTCAAATTGTGTCTATGAGAATAAATAAACATTTGCCTAACCTTGATCTGGTCTAGAAATTAAATGTAGACCACAAAACGTATACATTGTGTTAATGGAATTGAAAGCAATACAGCCATGAAGAAATAGAAACTGTGTGTTAAATATTCCTGTGCTTTTTCTGCATATGACCACATCTCCCTATGTCCTATGTAAATCCAATTCCGTATATACTTAACAGGAGTACTTTATTAAAAGTGATTGCACTGACACACTGAAATCACAATTTTCACTTGATCTACATATGTTCTTGTTGTTGAGATACAAACATGTAAGATATTTTCTAATCTTTATACAGACATTGGAATTTTACAGTCCTTTCTACTTTTACCCAATAGGCTAGTGCAGCATTTATGTTAGAGAATCTTATCTGACCAATGGTATGCATTCTGTTTAGCAAAAGCGATGGTAAAACAAAATAAAAAAACCGATAGTTTCATTTGTAGTATGTAATTACATTTTTGGAACTCAGAAAATCAATATTTTGTATGAATCCTCTAACATTAGTTCTTACCTTTCGACATGTTTCAGTTCTAGAGCTTTTTTGATTTCTAGTGATCGATATGCCAGTCCAATAACCCGAAAACCTTGCATTGTATAGGCATCAAGCCTCTCTGAAAAACTGTGGGGAACTGTTTATGAGGAAACACTCAATTAATAGAACCATAATTGATGCTCCAAAATAGATAATATTTTAAAATGAGGTATAATACATCATTTTGGAGCTTTTAGTTATAAAGTTGTAATTTTATGTACTGATTTACTGTGCACATACCCCCTTACCACAGGTAATGTCATAAATAGGAGACACCACAGACTTCGGTAACGTAATGGCCTAGATTCAATGCTGGCCATGAAGTAGATTCAATAAAGAGAGAATTTCATGGAACTGCTATGGGAATCTCAAACATTAGACCAGTGTAGCCGAGTTAGAAAAATTCTCCAATGCAGTAGAATGAAATAATTTTTCCAACTTAGCTACTTTGGCCTTAAGTTTGAAATTCTTGTATCAATTCCCAGCCATTCTCTCTTTATTGAGTAGACCCTTAGTTTTTTTTTGTTTTTTTTAACAGTGGGCATTGTATTGTAATGCCCGTTGATTTACTGCTTAATGCACTTTTTGTGTTAAAGGCCAGCACTGAATACAGTGTAGGTCATTTTTCATAATTTTTTACTTGACTTTTATAGTATAAAAAAAAAAAACACATTTTGGTGACTGGGTGCCTTTAAATATTGCCAGTAGTTAGGGGTTCTTATAGTCATTTTTAAATAATCAATCCGAGGAATCTTTGCTTGTTCCTTTATCACTTTTTGGTAGTATAATGCGATTTCAACCTTTCATTTTAAGTATTTAAATACCTGTTTCAGGTTTGCAATAACGAATTACCATCTCAGGAGCTCCCTTTAAGTAAACCGTAAGGCTTTGCTCTCCTATGACTTGTGTTATAACAGACATTCGCTGCAGAGTGGAGGAGAAAGGGAACTGGTGTAGAATGGAGATTCCTTCAACAGGCATCTAAATGAAAAACAAGTGTACATTTCACAGCGTTCGGTTTATAGGCTGTCGGCTTATGTAATACATGTAATCCTATTGCTATTCTATAAACCGAATGTTCGGTTTATAGAATAGCAATAGGATTACATGTATTACATAAGCCAACAGTAGTTGGACAGTGTCTTGAACTGGGCTATATTTGGTCCACGTTAGCACATTGGGGTTTATGGTTAGATTACATTAGTGTACGTATATGCAACTAAGATTTGTATTAACTACCCTTTTGCCTCATTATCCATTTTAGACATGGGTCACTTGAAGCTTTTGCATCCTGCTTAAAAAATATATTTTATTGAGAGCATAGTATAGTGGCAAAGCTGCATGTACTTTTTCCCACAACCTACAAACTGTGGACTGTACAATAACATGTATTAATAATAAAGGAATTAAAATATTTAGGTATTTATTCATGAAAGAGTGGATTGCAGGGAATTGAGAAGGGTATCGCAAACATGGAAAACATAGAATGTGCCAGCAGATAAGAACCATTCTGTCCATCTAACTGATCCAGCTAGAACGCCAAACTCACCTTTTACCAACCATCCACAGAACTGTTACTACAACCACATTCCCTCTGTCCTCTTCACTCCCTTATGTGTTTCATGTACCCCATTCCCTCTAGATTGTAAGCTTGCGAACAGGGCTCTCTACTACACGTACCAGTCTGTTCTAGTTTGTCCAACTTACTATGTAGTTCCCTTCTAACTTGTATCTAGTGCTACGTAAATTGTTGGCGCTATATAAATAAATGTTAAAGTAATGTAATGTCATAGAAACATAGAATGTGTCAGCAGATAAGAACCATTCAGCCCATCTAGTCTGCTCAATTTTCTAAATACTTTTATGAGTCCCCTATCTTATAGCTAGGATAGCCTTGTGCCTATCCCACGCATGCTTTAACTCCTTGACTGTGTTTACCTCTACCACTTCCGCTGGAAGGCTATTCCATACATCCACTACCCTCTCAGTAAACTAATACTTCCTGATATTACTTTTAAATTGTTGTCCCTCTATTTTAAGACTATGTCCTCTAGTTGTGGTAGTTTTTCTTCTTTTAAATATATTAAACCTAAGGCCAAAATAGCTCACAGATGCAATTACCTTCTCAATTGCTTGCAATTCTTTTTTTCATGAATAGCGCCCTAAATATAAATACTCTTATACTTTAATAAAGTAAGAAAATAATTATTTTGGCTTAATTATATTTTCACTTTGCTTCTTGCAAATCCCCAGGTAGCTGCAGTAAAATACCAGTCCAAAAATAATAGGATTACATTCTACACAAGATAAATGTTATGTTTCATGTCAAAGTACATTAACCCCTTAGTGGCATGACTTTTTGGCCATGTCTTACCCTTGGTGACATAGGCTGTTCTAACATTTCTATGGTGTTTGTGTTTAGCTGTCATTTTGTGGCTATATAACTATATTACTATAATGCAAAGGGTTTATCTGATACAAATACAACTATTTGTGTGACTTGCCTTGCCATCTTTGGATCCTGGTATTACCACAGTGGATGAAATAGATGTATCACCATCCTCGTTACTTGCTGTATAGTCTTTCAATTCCTATTTGAAAGCATCCATGATAAACAGTACAAACAAAATGAGTTGTAAGTAATATCAAGAAGATGTTAAGAGTACACAAACACATACTACTAGAGAATAGCTGACCTATAGCCCTTTCATCATAAGCTCAAAGTCAAATAATTATTATGTGCCACAGAGTGATATTTGCAATGTCCTTTTAATGAATTTATTTCAAAATATTTTATTGTCTTTGTCCATCTGAATTGAAATAAATAAAAAGAATGAGAAAAAAAAAAGAGTACACAAACGAAAACAGAACACTTATATTCCCTCTCTCACCACATAAGAAAAGCGGGAAACATTGAAGAATGTTGGGAATACTGGGAGTGCAGTGTGGTACTGGGGTATGTCCTGGAGTACAACACACTAGTATAATCTTTTTTCTGTCTTTTTTTTCTGGATTTTGTCCTGGAGTATGTACTGAGAGTGCAGTGTGGGGATGGGGCATGTCCTGGGAGTGCAATGTGGGTTATAGGGCATGTTCTGTGGTGCTGGGGTAAGTTTTGGATGTGCAATGTGGGTGCTGTTGGAAGTCCTGGGTGTGCAGTGTGGGTCCTGGGGTAAGTCCTGGGTCTGAAATGTGGGAAATGGGATGTCACGGAACCCTCTGTGGCTGAGAAGCTGTGGTATCCTCTCCCTGCCCCACCACCCTAGTTTTAACATTGTACCCCTTCAAAAAAGAGGATACGCACTACCCAACTTCATAAAGGTTAAGCCTAGCTGCTGAGCTATGTTTCTCCCTATAAATTGTAGGCACACTGTGCTGATTGGCTGTTGAGTTAATGATATTAGTTAAAGCTCAAACACAGCCCACAACCTCTCACCCTGTTGGTGATGGGTCGCCCTTAAACCTACACATGTTCTGATTGGTTGCCAGCTATTCTGGCACCAAATTCAATTATGTTTTCTATTGTGTAAAAGTTAATCTGTTTATGTTTCATTGTTTAATATATTTTTATTTTGATGTTTAAATGTATAAATGCTATGTGTTTTGTTGCATAAATCAAGTAAGTCATTGGTGTGCAATGTGGGCGATGGGGTAAGTTCTGGGTGTACATTGTGGTAACGGGACATCTGCTGTAGTAAGTCCTGGGTTTATAATATGGTTATGGGCCATGTGCTGGGGTAAGTTCTGGGTGTGCAAGGTTGGTGATAGGGCATTTCCTGGGTGTGTAATATGGGTGTTGGGACATTTCCTAAGGTGCTAAGGTAAGTCCTGGGTGTGCATTATGGGTCATGTCTTTGGGTACTGGCTGGGATAGATCTTGGCTGTGCAAGGAGTTGCTATGACAAGCGATGTGGGGATGTGGGGGCAATAATGAAAGGAGAAATGGAGTGAGGAGGGAAAAGAGGGAAGGGCAGGCCATTTGATCTGTAAGGGGCCCCACAATTTTTGATGGCAAGCAATAGGGGCAGATAAACCTACAAATGGGATGTAAGTTCATAAAACGGGTTTACATTTACAAAACTGAACAGTTTTAAATGAGGCTGTGGCCACACAAATGCAGGCAGAGCCAGATCCCATGTGGGTATAGCTGAATACCTCAACCAGCACCAAAGACTAACGATTTGGCAAGGAAGGAAGGCAATCAACTATGAAACATGGAATGTTCTTGATGAGCCAATATTAATAACAATATTGCTTTCATTATTTTTTCATTTATGAACAGTAACTAATTCAAAACATTGTTTTGTTGGCAAATATTCATAGGATGACGATATCCTTCTACAAATGTGAAAAATGTATAAACTTTTGTTTTGTTCACAATTACATTCAAAGCAATGAAATATATCATTGTGCCCTGCATATAATCATGAAATAAGCATTCAAATGTGAACATCTATTTTATATTAAAATGTAACTTTAAGTGGAGATATCATTTAAAATGTAATTGTTCTAGAAAAAAAAAAATACATTTGAATGCCATTCATAAACCCTCAATTATCACCAATAATACAATTTTAAAAGTATGTGAAAACCTAAATGAAATTTAAAAACCACTGGGTTGGAGGGTGTGACTCCTGTATATCAGGTGGTAGCAGATTTTATGAAACATTAATATTGAATTTTTGGTAATAATTCAATTCATTTTTAAGAGATAAAAAGGGACTATTACTTGTTTTAAGTATTTTAAAATCACACTTACCCAGTTGGTCCCTTCAAACATTTTCAAATCTAGAGGATCTCCCTGTAGCTCACCATCTAATATAATGAGTGAATGGCAGGTAGCCATTGCTGCAAGCAAAGGGCACCAAGGTAGGGTTTTGCCCGAAGAAAAATAATGCATATCCTGAAAACTAGATGGACATGAAGCAAAAAAGTGTTAGAAATAGAAATGTATCATACAATATTTAAAATTTCAAACATGACCATCTGAATCAGTTTACCATATCATGGTGATGCCAAATCTCAGCCATCAATAGAAGGAGATTAAAACTACACCGTACTGCACAAGCTACTGGAGTGAGTTTTTTTTCTGCTCAATCTCCTTTAATTTGAGAGTGATTGCGTTTGCAAATCAAATCTGGCACTTCAAATATATGTATTAACTTGTTTAAGTTTTTGATTTTTTTGTTTTTGAAAATCTTACACTAAATATGTATCTTTTGTGGGCTTCTTGATCATTCCCACTATGGTATCTCTAGCACAAGCAAAAAAGGGATGTCTCCAGCATTTATTGTGACACAACTAGAGCTCTCCCATAGATACGCATGAGAATGCCTACTGGGCATGTGCAGGATGTCAGTCAGATAACCAGTGACATTATAAAACTGTTTTGTTGCCCCAATAACTGCTATCTGTTACTGCACATTATCAGTGTAAGGCCGACCTGCTTCATCTGAAGTGGTCCTCTTGCAATAAGCAAAAGTAAATGTAAAGCTGCATTAAACGTTTAAGACATTCCTTAAGATTTCTGCATTGCATTTGTCGGCAAAAAAAGGGGCAATGTTTAAGTTTACCACTATATGAAAGTTAGTTTAGATGAAGCATGCCTTTAAAGACTCTAGTAAAACTTACCACCCTCCTTCGGATGAAAGAATGCCATATAAATCTAACACATCTTCTGTCAAAGTACCTGTCTGGGGTTAAAGCATTATATTAGTATCGAATATATAGAATGCAACCAAGAATGCATCCAAGTAGTCTGTCCTCATTGTACATTTGAGTTACAGTATTATAAAAAAAAAGGTCTAAGAGCCCTAAAATGGAAAAGTATTTTGTCCTTGTAATATTAAAATGTTCATAATATGTGCTCCTAAAAAAATTTGTGGCCTGCAACAAATACAGCATTTTGCTCCTGTGTTAATTCAGTAATTATTTATGTATAGTTCAGATGTGTTCATTATTATTGCTATTTTATCTTTGTGCTATTTTCATTCCATTTATTTTGTTATTATAATTGCTAATCCTTTTCATAGAATGGATATTTTACAACTTGATTGTATAAATATTTGTTTCAATAATTTGTTGCATTCACTGCTTAAATTTTTTTTTTTTTTTTTTAAAGAAATTTGAGCTGAAATTGAATTTAAACATACAAATGCATTTACCTTGTCAAAACAGACGAGATTCATTTGCCCAGCTATATTAATCCTCTGAGGGCTAATACAGAAAATGCCCTTTTTCTTCAGTCTTGTTTGCGCGTACAGGAGACAAAGAGTCAGAGCGGCAGGTAGGGCTGCATTCACTGCAGCTGTGACCATCAGCAATGACATCAGCACTATGTCATGCACACTGGACTGATCAATTGGGTAGAAAAGCAAATATGAAGACATGAAAGATATAACATACTGGAATTGTTTTCAAAAAAGGAATTTATAAATGATCTTGTTGCTTATAGAATATATAAAAAAATAATAAGGGGGTTATGTATAAACATTCCCACACAAAAAGGTGCACTTGCCATTTGTTACATATAATAGGGATTGCGCCTTTATAGATCAAAGCTCAGAGAACTACAAGGTGTGTAAGTTATTTATTATTTATGTGTGTTAACATTGGAGCTCCTGAACTTATTTGAATTTATAAGCAGGAGATTTGAAGGTTTCTAGCTGGTGATGCCCTTCGGCTCCATTAAGGTGTGTGCAATATTTGAACTGGTCCCATCAGGTTTTTTTGTACAGACGATCAATAACCAGCGATTTATTTTTACTTTTTGTGTGTAATATTTCAATAAAAAGATAAATATATATCTTTTTATTGAAAATACTGCATGCAAAAAGTAGAAAAATATATATCTAGCACATAGTGAGGATGGCAGTGTTTGCCAGCTGCCTCACTTTTGCTCCAAGGGGCATGTTCACTAAAAGACAAGTTGACGTAAGACGAGGTGAGCTGAGGTGAAATGAACATTTAATATCACCATTTTAGCTGTACATTGTGCAGGTACAATTCTGGTGAGTTTGTTTAGTAAGAAAAACTCACCAGGTTGTACCTGCACAATGTACGTGCTAAACTGGTGTAATGAAATGTTTATCTCGTGTCAGCTCACATCAACACACTTTTATTACGGTTACTAACTGGCGTGTGGGATTACTGTGTCTTTTAACATGGGATATTAAAAGTAACCGGTTAAATCAAATGAATTGATCCCAATTGGCAGTGCCAATTTCGATAACATCGAAATGAAATGTATTCGAAATGTGCTACATAGAATAGCTGAATTAAGACTGTTCTTGCTAGATGGATATTTTTCCCGAATTGCCACAATTCAGTGGCAATTCGAGGTTTCGTGAATAAAGGCCCACATTTTAAATTAAAAGTAATAAACCTTATTGTTGAACAATTATATATTAAGATGTACATTTAAATACACATTCCAGAAAGAAATCAATTTAATCTTCCATGTTTTTACAAACATTGGACTTTTTAATAAAATAAAACCAATATGTCTACATTCTAAATAACTTACCCCATTCACTGAATAAATCACTGCTGTGTAAATAACAGCACACATGGAGATTACCACAAGTACCAGGAGAAATTTGATTGCTTGTTTGTGCAGTTTAACATTTATAGGCTTGTTATAAAGAATGGCTCTAACAAGGTCACCTTTTGCTGTATTAAATCCTATAAAAATAAATATAAAAAAACACAAATGTTTTTAGAAAATTGAGGAAAAAGAAGCATGATTCAGTAGTATTCTCTCCATGTTCATTAATGTAATGTAATTTAGTTTTAACCGAATCCTTTTTATGTTTCCTTTTTTTTTCTTTTTTGACTCTAACCCATCATCAAAACTTTTCTATATCAAAAAATAGGGACTCCTGAGATGCAAAATCCCCCATCAGAACTTTAATCTTCCTCCTGAGATGTAAATCAAGTCATAAAGAGTGAGAAAACGAAAAATGTTTATTTTTATGAGGCCAAAGATCAAATGTAATTTGATAAGGAGCTTCCTTCACACAGAGCTCACTCTAAGGCAGAAGATGATGACCATCTCTCTCCCTCACTGGTGTGTGCCTGCCTCCTGTCAAAGGTCCAGGCCATGTGTGTTTAGTTCCTTTTTAACAGATGGGCACTGAAAGTCCCAGTTATAATACCTTACAACATGTAATTCATGCTGGGAAACAACATTTTATATGCAATACAAACAGATAATGATAATGCATTGAAAATAATAATAATAAAAAAATTGAAATCAGACATTTTCTTTGTAACATTATATAGCACACACATGGTGATTACAGCTAAATTCACTTTGACTTGGTTATAATACAATTACCGTATTTGCTCAATTATAAGACAAGGTTTTTTTCAGAAAAAAAAATCTGAAAACTACCCCTCGTCTTATAACTGAGGTCTTCTTATAATCTGACCTCAAATTGAGGTCAGATTATAAGACATGGATCCAGGTCCCCAGCAGAGCTGCAGGGGACCTGGATCCCCCTCTCTAACAGCAGGGGATGTCTGCGCGATGAGCGCAGACTCCCCTGCTTCCGCCCGGCACGACTGCCGGGGCTTCTGTGAAGAAGCCAGGTACTTCCGCTTTCGTCACAGAAGTCCCGGCGAGCATGCCGGGCGGCAGCAGGGGAGTCTGCACTCGTCGCGCAGACATCCTCTGCTGCCCCACTAGCCACCAGGGAGAATCGGGCAGCTGGGGGATGTCTTCACGATACGTTCAGATATCCTCCATGCTGCCCGACACGGCAGACTATTATGACGGACCAGCTGTCCGTCATAATAGACTGCCGTGTCGGGCAGCATGGAGAATGTCTGCACGTATCGTGTAGACATCCCCCGGCTGCCCCCACTAGCCACCAGGGATCGAGTTAAAGGTGAGGGGGAGGGAGGGGGCCCGAGAGACAAGGGGAGGGGGTGGGACAGATAAACAAGGGGAGGGAGGGGGGCAGAGACAGAGTCAAGGGGAGGGAGGGGGTTAAGAGACAGAGACAAGGGGAGGGAAGGGGTTAAGAGACAGAGACAAGGGGAGTGAGGGGGTTAAGAGACAGAGACAAGGGGAGGGAAGGGGTTAAGAGACAGAGACAAGGGGAGTGAGGGGGTTAAGAGACAGACAAGGGGAGTGGGGAGAGAGAGCCAACACTAAGGGGAGGAGAGAGAGAGAGAGAAAAATGGGGGCAAGGGAAAGAGAAAGGCAGCATTGGCACATAAAAATAAATAAAAACTAGAAATACATTTTTTTATATCATAATTTTTTATTAAAAAAGCAATTTACATGTGAATATATACAAGTTGAACTTTTTTCCTATAGGGTAGTCTTATATTCAGGCTTTTAGTTTTTTTCCTAATGGAATATCCAAAGTTTGGGGGGTCGTCTTATAATCAGGGTCATCTTATAATCGAGCAAATACGGTATATGATTCTATTGGTAATATTGTTTTAGACTGGTTTGTGTAGGTGTATGGGCATCCGCAGAATTGTTTTCGGGAGGGGGGGGGGGGGGGCATAATTTTAACATCACTCACTCCTTATTTTTTTTCCGCCTTAAGTATTTTCCATTATGTCTTTTAATACTCCACTCCTTCCATCTCTCTCCCTCCTTTAGGTTTTTCATTTCTCCACTTCTGTCATCTTTTTCCCTCCTTTAGGTTTTTTTATTTATCCGCTTCTCCTGCCATATCTTTCCCCATGTTATTTATATTAACCCTCCACTCCTGCCATCTCTTTCCCCACTTTATTTATTTTAATCCTCCTCCCCTGCCATGCCTTTCCCCACTTCCATTCTTTTAATCCTCCACTGCCATCTCTTTCCTTACTTTATGTATTTTCCTCATCCATTTTCCTAGTTTTGCACTCTCTCACATGCTGTTATAGAGCAGTGATAGGAGGAAGGCAAGCACTCGGCTGACCTGCCACTTCCCCTGAGTGGTGCTGACATCATCATTAGTGAAGTGATGGAAGGCATGTGATGTTGCAGACACTTGACTGAGCTGCTATTTCCCCTGCACTGATGTCAGGGGAAATAGAGTTATGTAGCAAGCGTGAGTGTGCGGGTGCGGAGAAACATGGTTAAATGGCAAATGACAAATCCAGGAGGAGGCAAGTGCCCTGTCTCATCCCCCCTTGAAGATGCCCATGCATGGGTTGCAGGTTCACTTTTGTTTAAATTATAGATGATACTGGCACAAATCTTTTTTTTTTCTTGTGTGCTTGTGAATACTGATACTAACTTAAGTTAGTCATATAATTTAAATTGTGCACAGATTAAAAGATATTTTTTTTTACATTATAATAACAGTCAGTTTGAATTGCAGTCAAATCTTATATTGTTGTATAGTAAGTTTTATTTATTTGAATACATGAGCTACATGAGCTATTTTAATGCTATAGAGCCTCACCTGTTTGTAACACAACCGCTTTTACTAGATCCTGTCCATGGGGCCTTGTCTGGATGACTTGGGTTCCACAAAATAAGACATGCCTCTTGTAGTCATCACCACTGTAGGTTTTCCATGGAACTGAACTGTCTGTGTGGGGTAGTGAGGTCTTTGTCACTGGAATACTTTCTCCTAAAACAGCAATGATTGGTAGGGACAGCTTTACATCATCACTAGGGAAAAATATTTTGCACCTTCAATATATGTCTCTTTTAGGCATCACATATGAGATCTACAATACAAACTAGTACCCGAACTTGCATTCACCTTTTATGTAGGTCATGTTACATTACAGGCATTTATCTAGTAATTTTAGATTTTGGGGGCTCTAAGTAAACAAATGCGATGGGGCCTATTTGCCAGCTGTTCGCCCCTTCTCCATAACTGTATCCCCTTATTTAGGTGTTGTGGTGGCATCCCAAGCAAGTGGGGGTCCTATACAGCTGTTTAATTTGTTTATATGGTAGGACCACGGCATGTATAATTGAAATATAAATCAACACACCTGTTAACATGCCTTCATTTACAGTACAGCCTCCACTAATTAATATTGCATCACATGGTAAGAAAAACTTGGATTTTGCCAATATGATCACATCTCCTGGGACCAAAGATTGAGATTCTACTTCTTTAAGTTCTGCACACAAAAAATAAATAAATCCATAAAACACATGATTTAATTCATACATTAGTTTAGGAGTTAACCATTACCATATTATTGAACATGAGGTGATTACACTTATTTCATTTAACATGTACTTTAAAATGTAGTCTTGGACATCAAATTAATTTATAACTTTCATAGAGTTAACTGCTCACATATTTTGGAGCTCATGCAACATTACTAAATTAAAGTGATATGCTAAACATTTACTGTATAAGATTCTTTTCATATTATGATTGCAAATTAATGCTGCTAGATTTACCCATTTACTTAAAGCAAAGTTGCCATATATTAAGGGCATGGTTACTTTTGTCAATAAAACCTTTGACACAGTGCATATAAAATCAGCAGGAGGATAAAAGGGTATAAATGTGAAAACCAAAGAACACTAATTTGCAACCATCGCAGTTATAAATAAAGCCACTGCATTGGGACACTGACCATTTTGCAACAAGAGGGGGTACTAGCAGTGAGGCCCCTCTGCTCTTTCGCAAATGACCATAAGACGAACCCAAAGGCATAGGTAAGGGGACAATTATGCAACAATAGAGAACACAAACTACGTCCTTACTTTCAAGATCCACTAGTATTTCTTAAGTATAAGTCTTATTTTACATATACAAAAAAAGATGTAATGATTCTAGCGCTTGATCTAACCCAAAGCAGCACCAACCTGTGTGTTTCTCTGTGTACACACGTGTGATATATAGAAAAAAGTAACCCAAACAAAATTGAGGTGATAGGTGCGCTAAGTGAACCACTTTTACAGAAAATATACCAGAATGTAATAATTGCCTGAAATAGTAGAATTCTGACACATAGAGATGGTCTTCAAAGTCTTATAGAATATTTGTGAAGAGAGAGAAGAAAACATAGACCATAGTGTAGTATAGCTTGATGTCAATATTGCATAAGTGAGATAAAAAAATTTCACTCACAAACCCAGCAGGTTAAAAAGGCTCTTCTAATATAGTGGAGTATCCTCTTTGTTCCTCCTCCAATGCTCATAAATTGAGTAAAAGGGTTCAGGAAAAGAAATCTACCACCTCAATTCTGTTTGGGTTACTTTTTTCTTATTTGACATATGTGTTTAACATGGTAGCACATTATATTGTAGATAGGTATAAGGAAAACCATGTGAAGAAATGCTACAGGATAAGGGTGTAAGTATGTTGCCTTAATAAATAGTATGTATGTGATGTACCTATTGATATCAAACAGCGATCACTTTACTTTTCTCTCTGCAATATTGATTATGTTTGTTACCTCCATTATTTTGAAGCACAGTAACCATGATACTGTTGTAGGATGCAGCCATTTTGTGTAATTTTACTGATTGCTAGAAAAGAAAGAGAACATATATTGTTCTGTCTCTCTGCAGATGCACAATTGTGATGTGATAATAATAGTCTGTTTCATAATTTATATACATACCACTCTCAGATTGTATACAGTTGCGATAACAGACATAGCAGTCATGCATAGAATAACCGAGGTGTATTCAAAATAGTATGAAGCTAGCCAAATACTCATAGAGTAGGATTGGAAAACATAAAATGGGTTGAAAATCTGTAAAACAGAAAATATATTGATCATGGACATAAACCTAGACATATTATACACCTGTCAGTTTTAAAAGCACAGTAATACACTTTAATTCTTTGGCACCATTCCCAATAGCAGTTTACTAGCTGTAATGAATCCATAAAAAGGTGTAGTAGGTATGTACTGAAAACTATATCGTTCATCCTTTTGGGAGTAATGCATGGCACGCATTGTACTTTTGACTTAAACTGTACATGACTATTAGCAGCCTGACCCTGTCTGAATGACAGTAATATAGACATGTGATATCATTGCTAAATGGAAAAGTTGTCCCTGAAGATACCGGTTTCACTTCCAGAAAAAAAATGGTCAGCCTCAAGAAAATAAGAAGGACTTTAACCTCATGGTGTCATAATGTCTAATACTATTAGCCTAACATAAGGGCATTCCTTATATAAAAAAAAAACAAGGTCAGAGGCATAGATACAGAACAAACTGTTTTTGGCATCATCTCACAGTCATGTGAAAAAAAAAATCATAGTTACATTGTAAACTACTTACAATGCAAGGAACACAAGTTGTAACATTTGTCTGTATGTATTGTGATTTAATCCCCAAAATACGTTTATTGCTGACATTTACAAATAAAAGATAAATTACTAAATGAATGTGGTATAGTAAACATTTACCAAATACAGTCCTCCTTTTCATATAATTGTTGCAACTAACGGGTGTTAGATTCAGCTCCCAATTATTTGCTTACAGCAAAGTTGCTTTATAATAAGGGGATGATTACTTTTGCAAATAGACAGATAAAATAAGCAGGGGGATTAAAATACATGCAGGGGCATGCATGCGAAAACCAAACACACATTAGTACAATATGCAACCATTACAGTATTACATATAGTTAAGTATACATGCATTTGCATAGGAAAAACGAAAAATGTAGTCACAGGCTCAAATAAAATAAATGTGTAAAAGGAAGTTGTGAGCATACTGCAAATACAGTGTGATTGGCTGTACAATATATACAAAAAAACAAAAACTGTCTGCACTTCTCACCCTTATAAAGTTGGCAACAAATATATGAACATAATAGAAATTAGAGATTTTGATTATATAAATTTGCCAAACCATAATTAAAATCAGAAGGGACATTCTCAATAGGGTAGAAACATACCATCACCTCCTATCTAGTGGGCACACAAGGCAGTTTATACTGCTACCAAAACCTGTTTAATGTGTTGGAGGAGGTGCAATTAAACCCTACCCCAATTAACCTCTTGACAGCAAGTTGCAACCAGACAATGAGGAGCGAACAACCTTAACTATGTGCAACCAGGGAACAGAAAAATGTTGGTGTGCTAAGTAAGTCACAGGCTCAAATAATATAAATGTATAACATGAGTGTGATTGGCTGTGTAATGTAGACAAAACCAAAAACTGTGCTTCTCACCCTAATATATATATATAAAACATAATAAACAAAGTATTCTCAAACACATATTTGTGTTTGTTCTCTTTTCACAGATTGTATTTTGACTGTCATAAAAGTGAAGTTGTTTTCTTTTAATGTCTGCATCATTATTTCATTATTATGCACATTGCATAGAATCTTGGTTACGTAAAGTTTGATAATGACATACTACAAATAGTAGGAATTGTAACTTGGAGAGTTACCTATTTATTAACCTTGTATGATGAATTACTTTGGCGGAGTTGTGTATAGTTTTTGTGTTTGATATTGCAATTAGAATGTATTATTTAGCTGACATCTAAAGAATGTTAAACCATTGGATGTGTTGGAATGAACAAACTGAATGCTGTAGTTTAGAAAATCTCATAACAATGTGCTCTTGTGTCCAATTAATGCTTTTAAGGGCAGATTAAAACAAAATGGCTATTCACAGTGTAACATGATCCAAACTGTCAAATGAAAAAAAAAAACCCACTGAAACAAGTTTCAGTCACTACTTGAAGGTTAATAATAGAAAATAACACAGACACTTATTAAAATTAACCAGTGTATAATTGTTATCAATGAGTGACATTTTTGTGACTGACTTCAAAAACTACACATGTGAACAAGATGCTGCTACTTAGAATTAGAAGGCGAATTGAACAGCCGAAAAGTCATCTTTTTTAGCTGAAGTCTTAGCATGTTCAGGGTTGATGGGGGCATACTGGGTAACCTAAAAACGATGGTTTTCAAGGCAAAGTTGCACTTATCTAAACACCTCCAATGCTTCAGGTTGCGAACGTCCTGAGCTGCTGATTCTGACCCAAATTGTGGCATATTAAGTAACTGCATTTCAGGGGTCCGTTTGATTCGGATAATTAGCCTGTTCCAGTTCCTATTTAGAACTGATTGGTGTATATTATGTTTTGGTATTTTTTTGATACTGAATCTATGAATCATTTGTAAGATTTAATGTATCTTATTCTCATAGGCATTTAACAGCAGGTTATTCCCAGCACTATTCGAGTACACACTTTCTGTATAGTTTGTAAATTACATAATTGAACTTGTTGCTAGTGGAAGTGCTCTATATGGAAGGAGTGTTCGACCGTAGTGCTCTCCCATGTGATAAGCGCTTACCATGTGATACAATATATGTTTATTTGTTTCTTAATTATTTCTTTGATGGAATGGGTATACAATATTTACTTTGCTTTCCATGTTTACATTGTTTGATTATCACCATGTATGTTAGTGAGAGGGGATAAATTACAGATACTTGGCTGGACTAAGAATGTTTTTTCCTCCCACTCTGAAACAGCTGAGTGTTCTTATAAATAATTGTATTGTTGTGGTTTTTTTTTGTATAATTATGGCACATTGGTGTTAATTTAACTGGGCTGCTAAGGAATAATCACTGTATTGTGTGAAACACAACAAGGGTTCACTCAAAGTGCACTGTGTGCATTTGTCCCTCGTGTCTTTTACTTCATCTTTGGATTGAAAATAAATTTGCTACATCTGTATTACAGTACATCTCCTACAGATTGCATATTATGTTGGCTGGTGCTTTCATTTTAGAAGGCCCCAGACCTCCCTAAAATTAATCGCCCCCCCCCCCCCCCTAAAAAAAAAAAAATAATAATTCAGCAATCAGTGACACAAATCCTCATCTTTGGCCCAGGGAAAGGGGTCATTCAGAAAAAAATCCACAAATACAAATTGTGCATAAAAAAAATAAATGATGTGCTATGTGGTCAGAGGGCCATATGGCAATTTTACCACCATGTTCTGGTGGTTTCTATTCACCTGCCTAATTCACTCACATATGTAAAAATTAATCCTTTGCATCCAAAGTGAACAGTGGTGCATTGCCAGTCAAGGATGCCATCCACACAGTGGTACATATAACTATATATATATATATATATGTCTATTAATTTATTTTAGATTTCATATTTTAAATTATTTAATTACATCTGTATTTTTACAGTTTATTTTGCCAGGTAATTTGAGAGGCTTTCAGACCTTTTTTAATTGAAAATGTAGTCTTGAATGCCCTATAATAAATAATGGAACATGCAAGGATATCCTTCCAATTAAAAAGATAGCTAAACTGGTATTTTTGAATGCCTCTTAGGAAATAATGGAGTGTTCAATGCTCTCAATTTCATATTATTTTCCCGAATTTGGTTGTCATTGAGATGATGCCTGAACCGCCCAATTTAAAATGTAAGATGATCCGATATGGGACGAGATTCAGAGATCTGATTTTCTCAAAGAAAATCTGAACTACCTGAATAAACCCCTATGTTATGAAATGTAATAGTCAACAGTGCAAGTTTCATCACTACAGTATTCCTATATTTGAAGATGTTAAATAAACTAGCCAAATCGGGTATTTTCAGAAGGTTTTTATGAAAACTCACCTCTTTGGCAAAAAGTTTCCATATTGGAATAATCTTCACTTCAACTGTGTTTAATCCACAGATTTGCTTTCTGCCAAAAAAACAACAACAAAAGTAAATATTATTTGACAAATGTAATATTATTTGACAGATTATGTTTCCGCCCAGATGGGTATTCCTCTTTGTTTTATAAGAAAATGGCTAAAGTGGTTCTGACACAGCTGGTGAATGTTTTCAGTAAGATTAGAGCAGGGAGAGAATTTCCTGCAGAACTTCTACAGGCGGCAATTATTCCAATTTTGAAGCCTGGGGAAATTGGTACATCAGTGCTAAATTAGCGCCCCATCTCACTGATAAACATCGATACCAAAATCTACTCTGCTATATTAGCAGAAAGATTAAAAAAGGTTATAACTAGTCTGGTCCATAAAGATCACTTGGATTTTGTTAAAGGTAGGCAGACAAATTGTAATTCATGGAAAATTGTTGACCTGTTAGAAATGGTGGAACGCAGGGGAACGCCAGCAGTAGCTTTGCCACTGGATGCTGAGATGGCCTTTGACAGGGTTGGCTGGGTGTTCCTTGAGGAGCTTTTAATCTCCTATGGATTTGGGGAGCATTTGTTTACTCTGTCATGGCCCTATACACCTGTCCCTCGGCAAAAATCATCAGACAGCGATTCTCGTTTGAATGGATCCAGGTCAGAAATGGACTAGGCAGGGTTGCCCATTGGCACTTATGCTTTACATTCTGACCTTGGAGCCACTGGCAGTTAGAATACACAACAATAGAGATATCGCAGGAGTAAGTAAAGGAACCAAATAGTGTGTTCATAGCATGTATGCTGACGATATCTTACTGACCTTGACTAATCCTTTACCCTCAAAAGGAGCCGTGTTATATGGGACATACTCAGAATATACATTAAATCTGGGGAAGTCACAGGCTATGGGAATTAATACTGTTCGGGAGCTACAGGCCATTTTGGAACATACATATTCTTTCCAAAGGACCTCGATGGGCATTAATTATTTGGGTATTGTTGTGCCACCTTCAATCAGGAATATGTTAGAATTAAATTATAATTTACTATTGAAGGAAACAAACAAAACTAAGCGATTGGGCGAAGGTCAGAGTATCTTGGCTGGGATGGATCAACATTAGAAGAGCATACATACTACCTAAATAGCTGTCAGGCTTCACAATGGAGCAACTCACCAATATACCCACAAATCACCTGTCAGCCTCCACAGGGAGTAACCCTCCAATATACCCTCAGATCACCAGGGCATTACGATCATCTAAAGTCAACTACAGTAACGGATGAGGTCTCCGTGAGATATCCGCAAAGGGCCAGCAATGCAAGTATGCTGCCCTTTAAGTAAACTGAAATGGCTTATACACATATGATGGGAATGCGAGAAAGTGGAAAATGTCAGGGGGGGGGGGGGGGGGAATTATTTGGGATAATCTCTGCGATAACAACAACTAGCATGCCCTCATCCCTTAGTAGAGCATTATTACACCAAAACATGAATATAATTCCACCTGATTTTAGACTGTTAGCTATTAACATACTAATGGCTGTTAAGCATATAATAGCAAGGCAATAGAAGAAGGTAGATTAAATTAATTGGAAACAAGTAGAAAATCAGGTACAATACCAGTGTCTTATGGAAAAGGGGTATTACCTAGCCAATAACAAAATGGAAAAATGTCATAATATATGGAAGCCTTGGCTTGATAGGGTATAGGAGTGTTGACATAAGTGTCGCAATTTAAACAAACCATAACAACTACTAGCAATAGGAAAAACTATCTGGAGACTCATAGAGTCAGTGTCCACTAATAGACACAAGGCGCTACAAGTGGGTTACCTTCATTGGGTCTCACCAAAACACTCTGTAAGGATCATTGCTGCCACTTTATCGGATATTTTAGTTAACTCTAGCTAGTTTTTATTATATAGTTATGTGTACATTGTCTGTCTTTTTGTTTTGTTTATTTTTGGACTCATGAACCATTTTAAATTTGTAATTTGTCTATATTTGATATATATTATATACTTTTTTCATCTATTTGATGCATATAATTAACTCTTAATTTTGCTAGCATACAGAATACACTATGGTTTAATTGTTTTGTTTTCTTTTTTTATTCGTCTGGGCCATTGTAACCTACCAATGGATCCTCTACATACATCTACTGGTTTAAGCATATTCAACATATTAATATTTCATCACTTTTTTTTGCTATTTTATTATTGCATTTCTGTGACATTTTATTGTCAGAGGTTTTATTTCTATATGTATTTCTACTTTTTTTCTGATTATTTCACTAGTTTTGTTTTTTACACTTTAATTTTAGGATAATTGGGTGCCTCCTTTTTTTCTGTGAGCAGCTTCATGTATATTTTTTTCATTTCATTCTATGTTCTCCATTTTTTATATTTATTTCTGTAGAGCCGTCACTATAAAACTCCCCCCCCCCCCCTTATATTACATTACCTTCCTTCCCAAAAAGGCTTACACTTCATGATCACATTATAAATTGAAACCAGTGATATCTGGTGTGCATAGTGCATTCATCAATCATACCTGATTTCTTGCTCTTCAGCGGCTAAACCGGATCCAAATTTTGTATGTATCTCTGAGCAAGAGAGATCTTCATCCAGAATCCTAAAATGTATGGACAGCATGTTAAAATGGTATTCACAGATATCTTGTTGGATTGTTTTCAGTAGAGTCCATATTGTACATAAAACTCACCCAATTTTATTGAACTTGTTCTCCATGGTATTCCAAACATAGCGGATTTTCTGTACTGTTATAAAACGCACCTATAAACAGGCATTCATTAGTCAAAAACTACGAAAATTCTAGGTATGACATTAATTGGGCTTCTGAGCGGTTCTCATCTCTGGGAGGAGTGACAGTTAGCACTGACCACATGCATTGTACAAATTTAAATAACTTCAGGAAATTTAGTAATCAGTAGGGCTTGCTGCTTCCCTGCTCTGGGCATCCGTACTTGACACAGCTCACCCTGCTTCCGAACATAGTACCAATTAAACCCAAGCTTCAAATGGAGGTAAGTGAAATGCAGCACCTGTTCTCTGTAGGAGAATCCCAGTCCGGTGCATGAGCTTCTATAAACGAAAGGCTTCAGTAAATTCCACAAAAATAAGAAGTCTGAAACTCACACTGGCGGGTATTCCATGTAAAATGTAATCCTTTATTTAAATCATATTAAAAGCAGCATATCGAATGAAGTGAAGCAGATGCAATGGATGGTGGTAGGGCTAGAAACCCCCGCTTGACGCGTCAAGCCCTACCACCATCCTTTGCATCTGCTTCACTTCATTCGATGTGCTGCTTTTAATATGATTTAAATAAAGGATTACGTTTTACATGGAATACCCACCAGTGTGAGTTTGAGACTTCATATTTTTTTGGGAATCACCCTGCTTCCCGACACCATGTGGTTGCAGAGTAGGCTGCACCTCCCTGGCATGACGTTTTTTAAACATTACATCAGATGTGTGCTCCGGAGTCCCCAACTCTGGAGTCTACAGATCTACAGCTCTAAAAATTTCCCTGTGCACCTTCTAACCAGTGCTTGAGGGTCCCAAGCTTTGGTGCCTGGAACAGCGCAGACCCTTCATTTCTTCTAGCTGCAGTTTATTGCATACAATGGTTCTCCTGGCTTCTCACTCTCTGGACTACCTCATTTGTCCCCTGACCTGACCTCTGCTTTCTTATCCCGTTTATAAACCTCAGCTACCTGCCTTGATCCGACAGACTGTTTTTGCTTTAATACATTTTATATTTTGTTCTTTGCTTTTGGGCAATAGTGCTCTCCCTGCTGTCTAAGTGGGTCTGTTCATATACCTAAAATGCATGGCAGTAATTTCACTTAATTAGGTGACTAAACAGTTTTTCTTTTCTTTTTGAATGAAGAGATTGAAGAAGTTACAAACAATTTAGGAAGGTTGGCAAAAATACTTACCATGCCTTCTGGTCTCTTGATAGACTTGCTCACTGTTGATTTTTCCACAGCAATGATTTCATGAGCTGGTTTTGAGCCTTGTACATAGGGGTGAATCACTAACACCTTCTTTTTAAAACACTGTTTTAATTCACCCTGGAGATGTAAAAATCAATAGCATACCACATGATTTGAGTTACAACTGGTCAATTTTTTTAAACTTCACAATAACATATTATAAACATTCTTTACCTCTTCAGGACAATGATTTTTTTTGTTTTGATGTGCGTTCTGGACATTAGCTATTTGACTACTTTAGCTATGTGTGCCTTTTAAAGTGCACACTTGCTTCTTAAATTAATCTGCACCTATTATTTGTGGGAGGGGCTAAGGTCAGGAAAAAGGAGAGTAGTGTTTCAGATGGACAATACCGTACGCATAGAAATCGGTCAGAGGTGTGCCGAGACCGACGTACCTTTTAGGCCTAGAAGAGGGGCCCCCGTGTATTTAAGAAGAAAAGGATAGCTAAGAAAAGGGGTTGGGATCAAGGGTGGGAACAATGTTGGTGAAAACGCTGCATGATGTGGGAGAGAGGCTCTTGATATACTCAGCACCCCTCCCACAACTACAGGCCAGCCTCCTGGCCTTAACATGTATTGTTTTTTCATCAGCATGCGAACACATCCCAGTAGGACCCTCTTCCCGGTGGACTAAATCGCCTAAAGCATTTCATGTCTCACTTGGTGCTTCGTCAGAGCACAGTTATATCCGCCCTCTAAATACCCATAAGTGACTACATATTTAAAGTGAACAGATACCTAGTATTACTCCATTTTAAACGTGTATTAATAAATATTATTGTGACTTGCAAAATTTGCAAGTAATGAGATAAATCACAAACAATGTGTTGCAATTTAAAAATGTCCTCCTGTGACTGTGTATTCAAACTCTCTAGTCTGTTTCACATGCCTACAACAGAGACATGCCCCCCCCCCCCCCATATCTGTACGTACCTATACATTTTAATCAGTTGCTTGATTGTTTAGATGCTTTGTTACCCTTGTCTCTATAATGACTTGGGGATGACTATTATAACTCTAAATTGGGCTTTTTGTGCAACAATTTGTATACCTCCAGAAAGAATTCCTAGGTGTGCAGTGTGGGTGAGGGGACATGGATGTGCAATGTGGGTGAAGGGGCATGTCCTAAGGGCAGGGGTAAGTCCTGGATGTACAATGTGGGTGAGGGGGCATGTCCTTGGAAGCATGGGTAAGTGCTAGATGTGTGATGTGGATGAGGGGGGCATGTCCTGGGGCAGGGCAGTCCTGGACTTGTGTAATGTGGGTGATGGGGCATGTTCAGTGGGCCAGGGGTAATTCCTGGATATGCAGTGTGGATGAGGCGGCATAGATAATTCCTGGATATGCAATGTGGTTGAGGGGGCATGTCCTGGGGGGACAGGGGTAAGTCCTATATGTGCAATGTGGGTGATAGTGCATGTTCTGGGGGAGGGGGTAAGTCCTGAATGTATGGAAATTGCTGTAAAGGGGTTAAAAACAAAATATTTGAAAAATCTAATTTTTTTAATTATTGTGTAAAATAATAAATAAGTAAAACTATTAATTGCAATATTATATTTGGTATTGTCAATAATTTAATAATATTATGAGTTGGGTATACTTTAATTGTTGACTCAATCCAACTATGTCATGGTCAATTTAATTTACAATTTATCCAAACTAAATTTTTAAAACATCACATTCATAGGGTTGAAATAGTGGTGGCTTAGTATCCTCACACTGTTCACTTATTGTGCAATTGTCCTTACTGCTTAAAAAAATACAACTTATATCCTTATGATCCAAGCATAGCTGTGAGAAAGTCTGTCTGTTTCCTTCCAGTAACACTTAGTACTCTTGTATCCTTCCAAGTTTATACAAAGGAAACTCAGTCTTTGTGTAATCACAAGATACTGGTATTTATGTTCTAAGTATTAAGCTATGTCAGTAATATGTAATGAATACTTCTGTGCTCCAACTGTTCCCAAATACTGCAACTACCACCGTCTTACCCTCTCCACTCACTTCATGTGTCTCCTGTCCACCACACCATTTAGAATGTAAGTTTGGTAGCAGGGCGGTATAGATTGTAAGCTTGTTAATGTGAGCTCTAGCTCACGTATCAGTCTCTGTTTGTCTAATGTATTATGTAGTACCCCTCTGTGTACTTAGACGGAACATCCTTAGGTATTGGTCTAATAAGGCTGGAGAGTTGCAGCAGTTGCCCCAGGATGCTGGCCGCTGTGGGATAATCCGTCCCGAACCTTGAGAAATCATAATAACCAAGTGGAGCAAACAGGCGAATGATCAATATGGAAGCTGAGGTCAGAGCGCAAGAGAAAACAGGTCAACGATAGTATAAGCCAGGTCAGTAAACCAGCAGTCAGAATAAATGGAAAACAGTGCCGGGTCACAACAGGATACACTGAATACACAATCTGAATAAGGATACAGACAACAATCCAAGGACAAGGCTGAGCTGCAAATGAGGTATTTAAATAGTGCCAGAAAAGCTGCTGCAACTTTAGTGGTAAATTAGGTCAGGTGAGCAGTACCATGTGATAAATAGTTAAGCAACTGTTCAGGTAGAGGGCAAACATAGCCTGGTGGCCACATATGACATTGCAGGAAGACTGTGGTGTAATGGTCAAGCTGCAAGACCCATAAGCCGAGAAACACAAGTGTGAATCCTGGCCCTGGTGGGTGCACGTGGAACTGTAACAGCCATTGACTTGCTTCCTAGTTGTTCTCTCCCTCGTGAAAAAACATATCCTTTGTTTGAACCTGAAAACCATGCTCTTGCCCAGCACATTCAAGAGAGATGTATTTGTACTTCATACTGCAGTGATGGAACAGGGTTTTTCTTTGTTTGTAATGAAGAGGGATCACTCCATCCATGTATCGATTATCGAAGTTTGAATGGATCTACCATAAAAAACAGATACAATTATAGAACTTCATGACTAACCCAAAGATGCCAAGATGCCACTGTGAAAACAGTGCTTAACGGATTGTGTCTCCATGCCTATAGGCAAAATCTGAAAAATGTGTACGTTATTTTCAAAAATTGCCTCAAAGTGCACCCGAGCAAATTGTCTGCTGGTGAACACTGACCACAAGCTACCAACCTTTAAGGGGTTTGTTGATTTCTAGGATTCGACAATTACTATAGACGGTTATCAGCACTAACTAAAAAATAATTATTATGGTCCACTAAAGCTCTTTCTGCATGCGCTGTCTCGAAAAAAGCATTCACTACTGCACCCATCCTAGTGAGCCCAGATCCTTATAGTTATTTTTTAGAAGTTAATGCATCAGAGGTTGGTGCTGGAACCATATTGTCCCAAAGAGATCCAAAAACCAACAAATTACATCCATGCTCATTCTTCTTCAATTGTTTTTCTGCTGCAGAAAGGAACTATGATGCAAATTGTGAATTGCAGGCAGTTAAGTTAGCTCTAAGTTAGCAAAATCTGCTTGAGTGTTCTCTCTGTCAAGGATGGGGTCCAGGTGACACAGGACCTATAGCGCCCTTAAGGGATAAAGAGGAGTTCATGTGCAGAAATGGAGTCACAGGGCCAGTTACAGGGTAACCACACTCCAATTAGGACTTGACTCCCCAGGTTTGTGTGGCTACATACCAGGGCCCAAAGGTAGCAGCTGGTATCCAACACAAGACAAGACAGGCCTTCGATGGACCCTGGAGGAGGCATGAAAAATAGCACCACAGAGTAATATAAAGGATGCTGCAGGCAGGGCCAAGCAGAGCAATATGCAAAGAAAGTACAGGAAACAGGAATAACAGAATACAGAGTACTTGTCTACAGGACACAAACTGGAATAAAGCAAAGACAAGGTTTAAAAGGACCTGCATTGCATTATGAACCTGCACAGAAGAACATCGACTGTTCAGAGACTGAAGCATTGGAAGCATGAAGAGAGGGAAAATTATATTTCCAACTACCCAATATCCACTTATCACAACCAAAAACATTCCGAATTCTTGAAACATACACAGAATTCACACACCTGGATTCTCCAGATCCAAGCTGTATTGAATATAAATGTATGGTCAAATTAAATTTAAACACAAAAATATTCATATGCATATTTACATGAATCAAAGCATTTTTTAATTTTCAGAAAATATTATTTGATATTATTTTATGTTCATTTACTTTATTTTTATGTATTTTTTTTTAAAGAATTTGATTTTATAAAATTTTGGGTTATTTCAACTATATCCAAACTCCTCCCATTGACCTTTATGGGAGCAATTCACCTATAATCTTAATATCCTAGGTCCTCCTGAAATGGCCCCGAAATAAGCCAAAGTTGTCCCCTTTGAAACTACCACTTCATTTTTGTGCATTTTGGCTGCATTCATTGGTTTGGAATCAGTTATGATTTATGAATTGCAAACATATACGGAGACACATCAGGGCTACTTGGTAGCTTGAAATTTGGATACTTATGTGCCACCGATGAGATCCTGGAGTGCAAATTTATTGGCTTTTGACCTGGCATTAATATCTCATTTGGAAGGATAGGCCGGTTGGGGAACTTTTCTAAATTTACTCTCAATGCCTATTTATTACAGTTCATTTGTCCATTGACCACAGTTCTCTTTTTCATGTATAGACACTATAGTTTATATCTGTGTGCAAACTACCTTTTAAGATAAAACAAACCACAAACAATCTGACATTTTAGAGGGCACATACTTCGTCAATAAATCTCTCCTTTGTGAATAGTTTAATACAATTGCTTCTTATTAAATACGTCTTATTAAATACTTACCATTCTTTAGGGAATTTCAGTTTGAAAGGATTGTAAATATGCAATATAAAAAGATGAACAACTAAGCAGAAAGTTTACTTTTTTCTTTGTATTTTTTTTAGATATGAAATGTTTACAAAAAACTATTTGATATACTGCGCTCCCCTAAACAATTACAAAAAAGTGTGCAGAGGATTTTCCATAATTAGTAAAATGACAATTGGTGAAAATTATTTGAACCTGCTCACTGTATTTTGGTGAATTAACCACATAGTATTTACTTGTGTATTTATATCTTTTTGTGTGCAACTCTTTCAATTATCTTTAATATATTTGCCTTATAAAGCACAAGCTCGAGGTGCAGTATCACTGATTATGTCAATCATTTGAGAAACAGCCTCCTCAACCGATTCAATTCAATAAAAAAAAAAACATTCACATTTTTATTCAATAAATCACTGAGGACAATTATAATACTTTTTGCTGCACATATCCTTGCTTATGTGTTTAGGACCTTACGATAGTGGTCTGAGCCTAAGTATGGCAAATATATGTTGCATAATGCTATTAGCGCTTCTACAGACAAAAAAAAAAAAACTGATTGGAGTGCATAAATGACTGCTTCAATGCCGGCCATTAACTCTGGAAAAAGTATTTTTACCTAACAGAATACGTACTATTTAATGGAAATGGACTGCAGCGATAAAGCAGTAGAACAGTGGTAAGGGAATAATGGTGTTTAAAAAAAAAACCTGTTATTCCTAAACACACATTAATTTAATGCAAGGAAACTGGGGTGTAATAATCCCCTAACATTCCTTTTTCTCGTCTATTGCACCTCCAGAGCTCTAGTCTTAAGTTAAAATGTATTAGGAATATTGGGATTTTTTAAAAAAAAGCCATGATTGGGATTTTTTTTTAAACGCCATTATCCACTGACTGCTGAACTAGTGCTTTAACACATGTTAGTTCACAGTGGTGAGTTGTCATTTTATTGCATGTTATTCAGCATACAGCATTTTTAAATTGTCTAATAAATGCCCAACACAAATTTCCCCTGAATAGAACCTGTGTTCTTTTTTAAACCAAAATAGTGGCTATACAAGAAAACTTGAGAGCCACATCCATCCTGCAGGCCAGTATTTGCATACAAATGCTCAATTTAATGTAACCCCGTTCTGTTTTTGTAAATTCCTAAAAGAAATGATATTGTGTATTTGAAAATTCACAACAATATTAGTTTTTCTTCTTTGCATAACTTTAGTGTTTGATATATGTACTAGGCAGTCATATACTCACGGTGGCCCTGAGCATTATAACATTGGCTTCTTCCAAGCTGCAAGGGGAGCAGCGACACCACACATCCATCTCTGGCTTCCAATAAAAAAGAAGGCGAAGGAATCCAACCGAAAAGATATAGCCAAAAATGCACAAGATTTGTCGCCATCTCTCTGTTCGATACCCAAACATTTCCTGTGAAGCAAAAGAGGAATTTTTAACCTTTCATAAAATGTAAACTAAAAACCAGAAGGTATGTATTAAGGATGTGTCAGGGTTCTCCCCTGACCTCCTGACACATGCATTTAAAAGTCTAATGTGTGTGCTCCTATTCCTCCTGTTACATCTGGTTGCCATCTTACCTTTGTTGTGCTTGTTTTTCTTCTCCTCAGCTGGCCGCATTAGCTGGTGCAACCCAGCCTGTTAAATACTTGCAGTTTATTGCAAACAGTGTTTTTGTATTAAAGTGGGACCCCTAACCTAAAAGGCTCAAGCAGCCAGGGGAAGGATTTCAGCATCTCCTGAGACCATCTGGCTACAGCATAATTACTTCAGCTAAGTTGTCCTATCTAGGGCCTACATCTATTAAGATTCTCTCTCTAGGGCCTAATCCTGCTAAACTGTCCTCTGTAGTTACCCTCTGTAGGGTTTCCTGCTTAGCTGCCCTCTCTAGGGTGTCTCAGACTTTGTGTGATATTAGTATCCCCAAGTAATTTTTTTTTTTTTTTACATTTCTTTATTCACGTGAGAGTGCATACATAACAAAGATAACAAGGATACTGGACTCATAGCAGTACAAAATGAGTTCAATTAATAGCGAAAGGGTATCTCTACGAACATATAATAATACATAAATGAAGAGCAATACGACTGACCACTGTTTCTGGCATTGTACACCTGCTTATGCATCATTCATATTTTGCATCATATCCTTAACAAAACATATCATATACAAGACAAAGATTGTTAAGTGGAGGTGGCTGTTCCTGGGATAGGATGTCGGCCCAACAAACTTTTTTAGGAGAACCAATTGGTGGTTTAGAAAGTTGATAATAGCGATGACTGGACTTGATTGTCCAATGTATTGATGTAAGGGGACCATTTTGTAAACAATGCCTTTGTTTTGGTTTCCTTATGAAGTGAGGATTCAAACCAATCTATTTAGAATAAGTATTGAAGTTTAGTCACCACCATAGATAACAAAGGGGGTTGGGAATGAACCCATTGATTTAGGATTGCTTTTTTAGAGACAGCAGACACTATTAACAACATGGTTTTCATTTTGGATGGCAAGCCACAGTCCTGTTCGGAGAAAGGTGTGCTGAATAAGGCCCACTGTTTGGATAGGTGAAATGGGAAATGTAATTGTTGGGTAACATGTGTGGATTTAGGACAATTAGAATTATCTGCCAAACCAATTTGCATTCGTAGTTTAGGTGTCACATAAGCTCTATGTAATAGTTTAAAAACATTTCACTATAAGATCTAGACACCAGGGTTTTGGAGGCTAGGTTAGTGTGATCAATGAGTTCTACTAAATTATTCTCTGGGATGTCTGTCGCCCAGGAATGCATGCCTGAACCCTGGGACTCCAGATCTAGAGTTGGGCGTATAAGGCTGTAGATTAAAGAAATCTTTAATGTTGGGGTTGCGCTGACAATAGTAAGATTGACGAGTGGATTGGATTTGTCTAGATCAGTGAGGTGAGGATAAATAGACGAATGAAAGCTTGAGAGTTGTAGATAATGAAGTGGATGGATTGTGATTGTTGGGAATCTATCACTTAACTCCGCCCCCAAGTAATTTCTTATACAGTAAAAAAGGTACTAAACAGTCATCCAACAACTGGATTAAAACAACTTGCAAATATGTCTAAGAAAATTACTCTATTACATTTAGGGCTAACAGTAGAGTTTTCCAGGTTACTGGATATTCTAATTGTTGCACCACCTCTATTTATTCATGTGATTAGTTGAGGCTATTGTGGTAAACAGTATGTTGACCACATGCATCGTGAATTAAATGTAGAGTGAAAGAGCATCTATCTTACATAGTAGACAGAGCAAACACCATAGTAGATCATAGACATGTGAAAAACTAAAATTTCCGTTTCGTTTTCGTCCATTCGGACGAAAATGTTATTTCGTCTAAAACGAATTTCGTTCATTACTGAATTCGTTTCTGACGAAATTCGTTCATTATTTTCGTTTCGTTTAATTTTATTCGTTCTTTTTATAGAATACGTGTAATACTATTGGCTTTCTATAAACCGAACGAGAGCCCCATTCATAAGAAATTCTTATGAATGGGGCTCTCGTTCGGTTCACAGAAAAGCAATAGTACTACATGTTTTCTATAAGCCGAAAGTCTATAAACCGAACGTTCGGTTAATAGAATAGCAATAGGATTACATGTATTACATAAGCCGACAGCCTATAAACCGAACGTTCGGTTTATAGGCTGTCGGCATTTCACTACACGGAGACAGAGTCTCCATTCATAAAATTATGAATGGAGACTTTGTCTCCGTGTAGTAAAATGCTGACAGCCTATAAACCAAACGTTCGGTTTATAAGCTGTCGGCATTTAACTATACGGAGACAAAGTCTCCATTCATTATGAATGGCGGCTTATGGAATACATGTAATCCTATTGCTATTCTATAAACCGAACGTTCGGTTTATAGAATAGCAATAGGATTACATGTATTACATAAGCCGACAGCCTATTAACCGAACGTTCGGTTTATAGGCTGTCGGCATTTCACTACACTGAGACAGAGTATCCATTCATAAATTTATGAATGGAGACTTTGTCTCCGTGTAGTGAAATACTATTGTATTCTATAAACCGACTCTATTTCGGCTTATAGAATGCAATAGTACTACGAATGGACGAATGAACGAATGATTTTCGTTTATTAACCATTCGTTCATTCGGCTTTCGTTAGCTTAGCATTTTCGTTTTTCGGATGAATGGACGAAAATGCTATTTTCGGACGAAAATGCTATTTTCGGACGAAAATGCATTAGTCCGAAAACGAATGCACATGTCTAGTAGATCATTATTTTTTCTTTTGTAATAATAAGAATTTTAAATATTTTTTTATTTCTGTAATTGGAAGAGTTAAGAGAGACCCAAAGGATGGGCGTCTGTACCGGAAAGATAAATGGTTATTCTGCCTAGATAACAGAACACCTAGAGGTCTAAACACCGAATCTATGACATATATATATATGACATGTTCTGAAATAATTTTTTTTTTATTGTTTACCAAAATGTCCATAGTTTTAGATACAGTTTTTCCCTGTTTTGTTATATTACATACTTTACACATTGAATAATGTAAATAATGTTTTGAGTGTCAGAGAATCCAACTATTCATTCAATAGAAACTATTTTTTGAGTCTCAGAGAATACAACTATTCATAGCATGTCAGCAGCTATCAGATATTAGTGTGATATATATTATAAAATATTAATACTATTAATTATTATCATGTTATTGGTATACTTGTGATAAATATTATAACAGCACAAAATATTAATATAACACAATTAGTATCATGTTATTATTATTATCATTATTATTATAAGGGATTGTTTCATTTGCTACTTATTCTTGTGTCATTTTATAAGAATACTTGGTGTTTATAGTTTGTTTTAATATATATTTACACAGTTAAATGGCACAGAACTTGGATATTTAATTACCATAATGGTCAATTTATTCTGTGACATGTACAACAGCAATGTTTATGCAAATATACTTTGCTGATTCTCTATGAATAGTCATTAATGGTTCGATTTGATATAATTATAGAATTGTTTTTTTTTTTTTTTATATTATTATAGTATTTATTTCTAACTAGTTTTCATTTAGCTGGTATTATTAAATTATAGTTATTACTTTCATGCTAGAGGTTTATCACCATATACAATCTTTCAACTTTTTAGTTTATTGCACTTATATTGCACTTATTATCTTAAACATTCTGTCATTGTTTTATTATAATTTTAACACTGATATTTAGAATGTTTTATTTTGATTGTCATTTTATCTGTGTGCAACATATATTATTATGTATTATTTCTTGCACATAACTAATTACTTTTTACATCACAACATAGTTACTTTTTATTCTTTCACATAAGTAATTACAGGATATAAAAGAGTTACCTTTTACATGTTTATTTTGCATTTAAGGTTTGTTTAGTTAGCCTCACCTTCTTTATCTTGATTGTTTTTTTTTTATTTATTTGACCTTTTAATTGTATTTGTTGCTTATACTTTTTTGGTAATAATAGTACTGTACACTAATGATTAAGCATTTTTGAAATGCAGAAATTGTTAAGTGTGAGACTATATCCAAATTAGGACCAAACATGTGTGACTTTTCAGCTGAAAATTACTTTGGGGAGCATGGTCTGAGAATGAATATGATTCCCTCTACCATATGGACACAAATTGTTCAGAGTTGAGCCTGAATTTGGATATTATTTCCGAAATACAGTTTTTTTTTTAATATTATAAATAGAATGTGGAGAACTGAACCAAAAAATATAGTAAATTTTTTTAAAGTAATTAATTATATTGAAATTACAAAATGTATGCTATAATTATTATTAAAGCTCATCAACAGCTGTTAGATTATATGTATTTCCTACAACATGTATCACAGTGTGGATGTGAACATTAATTTGCAATGCACCATTGTCCACAGTGAATATGAAAGAGTACCTTTACTTATGTGAGTGCATTAGGCAGGGGCATGACTAGAAACCACTGTGCCACAGTGGTAAAATTACCACGTGGCCGCCTGGCTACATAGCACATGACACCACTAATTTCAATATAAACTACTGTCCAAATACCAGCTTTGTCCCCACATTACTTGTCAGTGCAGTGGTTGCAGTGGTGATAGGGTAGCAGGTCCAGTTCTAGTGGTGTCCCCTGTGACCATTGCACTGCACTTACAAGAGGTATGTGGGCACAGCTGATGCTGTGTCAGTGAAATGAATTGCAATGGTGGGATCATGTGTACAGTCACGCCCCTGTAACACACTCACATATGTAAAGATATCCTTTTATTTCCACAGTGGAGAATAGTGCACTGCCAATAAATGCTGGCAACCACAATGGGGACATGAAAGTACTGGGATACACATGACATGATTGCAGGAAGGTACATATAACCTAAAAGCTGTTGACGATGAACCATAACTGGTTATATGATGCAAAGTAGGTGTCACAGCATATAGTTACTGGTACACTAAATGGACAGGCGAAGTAGCAATGGCAGTCAGAGATCTCAATAAATCACTAATGTTATCTTTGCTCCAGCAATTGCAGATGTGAAGCACTTGAAGTTAGTATTTAATCCTTGTCTAGAAGACATACGAGGCTGGGTCTACAGGATCAATGTAAAATGTGGTTGAGCCTCAGGCAGTGCTCATGCGTGGAGAATCGTCACGCATTAGAAGACCCAGAACCCAGGAGTAGCTGTGGTGGGACTCCACTCCTTTGAGATATATGCAAGCATTTAGAACTCTGCGACAGGAAGGACAATTTTTTATTATAATGTAAGCAGATAGAGTGCTTTTCTGCTGTATGAATAAATTGTTATAATAACCAGTCACCACTCTTCTCTCTGTATGAGTTCTGATATTCCTTTGAGGATATACTTACTTATTATAGTCTGATTATAAGACTATCTGCATGCTGACACATAGGAGCAGTGGTTTGCTCTAAATGTTTCAAACTACCCACTAATTTGCACTATATGTGTCTCTGTATTTTCTTTATATTTACCTGTGACTGAAAAAGGAGATTTGCTTATAAAGTCCTAAATTGCCACAAAAAACTGTTAAAGGTGAAGTATTCCTTTTATTCATTTGGGTGCGCAGCACTGGGACTTTGGCCACAATTATTTTTCAAACTGTATAATTATTATATGTGATATATTCTTGTATTATGTAAGATATGTTTTAGTTTATATTTTTGTATTTATTTTTCATAAGCACAGCCGCCATCATGGGGTGAAAGTGATACACTGGCGCTCAGAGCTCAGACCACACGGGGGCGATAGAGGCAGCATTGTAGAATGTCTGTGCACCTGGGCAGTGCAAGGACACCATGCAGCCTACCACTACCACTGGACACCAGGGTGCAGTGGGTGTTGGCTGATGAATTTCTGTGTCTGCAAAATATGTACTGGGGCATATGCTGGGGTAAGTCCTGGGTCTGAAGTTTAGGTGCTGGTGTTTGTCCTGTGTGTGCAATGTTGGTGATGGGCCATGTCCTGGTGTGTTGGGTTATGTCCTGAATGTGCAATGTTGATGATGGGGCATGTCCTTGTTGTGCAATGTAGGTGATGGGGCATATCCTGGGGTGTTGGGTTAAGTGCTGGATGTGCAGTGTGGTAGATGGGGTATGTCCTGGGAATGTAATGTGGAAAATGTGTCATATCATGGGTTGGCAATGTGGTTGCTGGGGCATACTCTGGATTGCTGGGGCAAGTCGTTAGTCTTCAATATGGGAGATGGGGCATGTCCTTGCTGTGCAATGTGGATGATGGACTGTAAGAGGCCCCACAATGTCTGAGAGTAGCTCTGGTAATAAGTATATTATGTATTTATTTATATAAATATATTAAGGTTATGTATTTTTATGTATTTGTTTAATTCTAATTATATTATGTATTTGTTATTGTTTAATATTTCATTTAATTCATTGTGTTTTATATGTATATATATATATTTTTTTTTTTATTATTATTTATATAATAATTAATGTATTTGACATTATTTATTTAGGCCCATTTTTTATTTGGGTCGATTTCAGAGGAATTAGTCAAACTAAAAAAATAGCCTAAAATGTCCCTTTTCTCTTAAATTTACTGCAATTCCCTATTTCATTAAGTCAAATATTTATCGCCGTCAAAAATGGTAACTTTCTAATGAGGGCATCTGAGTGGAGTGAATGCTGAGGAAGCAGTACATGGAGTAAACAACTAAACATGTGTCCTGTTTTCAGTTACCAAGGTCATTATTCATGAGATTCCATTACCAATTCCCTCCAATTTCTTCTTTCATGAATAAAGCCCCATATTATAGTTTTATTAATTAATATGACAGGCTTATGCCATATTAATATTATTACTATTAGTGCTCAGGTACTTTTTTGCTGTTCATTCTGAGATGTTTCTGCACAGCTCATATATTTGTGGAGAATTATATCTAAAAAGGTAATATTTGTAAACTCACTTGGTCTAGAACTCACATTTATTTGACTGTTTTAACAGTTTTTTTTATTGAGTGAAAATGTAGTGAAATGATTTAAAACAGAAAAGCTGACAGAATTAAGAATATGCCTTTAAATTATAATGTGAAAAACAGGTTTTAGGATTAAACTGATAATCTCTACATATCCCATCTAATGTTACACAACTATCATATTTAAATAAATGTCTTATATAAATAGTACTTGATAAAAACCTACGTCCAGCACTTGAATTTCTCACAAAGCTGATTAATTTTGGATAGAGGAAAAGACTGGAATGTGCTGGGTAACATATTTAACCCTTTCAGCAGAGGAAATGTAAGTTACAAATGACAATTTACTGACAAATGATTGATCGTTAGATTTATTGGTAGATTAATAGATCAAAGTAACGCATTCTGAGTTGAGAAATGGTTTGGTTACTACTTTTAGACTCCTTATTAAGCAACTAAGACTGCAAGTTTTAAAAAAAGGTTTTTATGACTTCTTCAGGCATTAATGACTGAACCCAAAATTGCACTCAGACTATCAGTAAAGATACATATGAAATAATGTTAACTCCACTTGATGTGCGTATTTTACTTTTTCTTAAATCTTAAGAATTGTTCAAATAGTTTAAAAGATTAAATTACTGGCACATTCAAAGACAACTGCAAAGAAACAATTAAGAGAGAGAGTTTAAATTACTTACCATTTCATTTTCCTCTCCTTCATTGAGCAAAGCGTATTTTTGTGCCATTTTGCTTTAAGCACAAGATATGCTAGAGAGCACGGGAATGTATTAAGATTGAATAATCTCTCCTGACTGGCAGCTTATTTTCACCAAGTCAATTTTATTCAATGCAAGCACAGCCTCTTCATTTGCCTAATGATTCTGATTGGAGATAAACTCTGTGTATGCATACATATAATGAAAGCATCCCTAGATCTTATGTCATTACATAATAAGTGTAGGCGGAAACATGGACCCTTTTTTTTTTATTCCAAGCTATTTTGATTTAAATTATTGCAGACATATTTTCTGTGCTATGTTTATGATTCATTTATTAATTTTTTTCTTCTTATACAGCCCCCAATGTGATTATTGAAGGTGTGCATACATTACAAGTGTACAAGAACATACTGATACAGAAGGGGCCAAGGGCAATGTTCTTGTCAGTTCACACTTAAATTAATGTAAGTGTATGCTTCTGGATACTTTCTAAAAGAGGGGAACATGTGTGCTTTAGTTGCTCTTGCCTGAAAATAACTTCTTATGGTCTAGTATGTGAATGTTTCTGCTTCTGTCACAAAATGTAGGTGACCTGCCAGTTCGAATATGGGGTCTATTGAATGTTGCTAAGTAACCTGTCATTGTAGGCAGTTGGTGGATAATGCAGCAGAATGACATAGTCAAAAAAATACAGTCCAGGGTCGCGATAAAAGTGAAGGAGCAAAGTTAAGAACAATCTGGATCAAAATACAAATAAGCAGGAAGCTGTTACAGAGCCACAGAGATGGTCATTGCAGGCTTCTCCTTAAAATAACCTAATTGACAATTGCTAATGAATGCAAATAAAAATATTTTCCTTATTCAAGGTTCAGGTTTTTATGGATGTTAGACATACAGTGGATATAAAAAGTCTACACACCCCTGTTAAAATGTCAAGTTTCTGTGCTGTAAAAAAATGAGACAAATATAAATCATTTCAGAACTTTTTCCACCTTATAATGTGACCTATAAACTGTACAACTCAATTGAAAAACAAACTGAAATATTTTAGATAGAGGGAAGAAAAAATATAAAAATAAAATAATGTGGTTGCATAAGTGTGCACACCTTCTTATAACTGGGGATGTAGCTGTGTTCAGAATTAAGCAATCACATTCCAAATCATGTTAAATAGGAGTCAGCATACACCTGCCATCATTTAAAGTGCCTCTGATTAACCCCAAATAAAGTTCAGCTGCTCTAGTTGGTCTTTCCTGAAATGTTCTTAGTCGCATCCCACAGCAAAAGCCATGGTCCACAGAGAGCTTCCAAAGCATCAGAGGGATCTCATTGTTAAAAGGTATCAGTCAGGAGAAGGGTACAAAAGAATTTCCAAGGCATTAGATATACCATGGAACACAGTGAAGACAGTCATCATCAAGTGGAGAAAATATGGCACAACAGTGACATTACCAAGAACTGGAGCTCCCTCCAAAATTGATGAAAACAATAAAGGAGCTGCAGGAATATCTGGCAAGTACTGGCTGTGTGGTACATGTGACAACAATCTCCCGTATTATTCATATGTCTGGGCTATGGGGTACAGTGGCAAGACGAAAACCTTTTCTTATGAAGAAAAACATCCAAGCCAGGCTACATTTTGCAAAAACACATCTGAAGTCTCCCAAAAGCATGTGGGAAAAGGTGTTATGGTTAGATGAAACCAAGGTTGAACTTTTTGGCCATAATTCCAAAAGATATGTTTGGCTCAAAAACAACACTGCACATCACCAAAAGAACACCATACCCACAGTGAAGCATGGTGGTGGCAGCATCATGCTTTGGGGCTGTTTTTCTTCAGCTGGAACTGGGGCCTTAGTTAAGATAGAGGGAGGTATGAACAGTTCCAAATACCAGTCAATATTGGCACAAAACCTTCAGGCTTCTGCTAGAATGCTGAACATGAAAAGGAACTTCATCTTTCAGCATGACAACGACCCAAAGCATACATCCAAAGAATGGCTTTACCAGAAGAAGATTAAAGTTTTGGAATGGCCCAGCCAGAGCCCAGACCTGAATCTGATTGAAAATCTGTGGGGTGATCTGAAGAGGGCTGTGCACAGGAGATACCCTCGCAATCTGACAGATTTGGAGTTTTTTTGCAAAGAAGAGTGGGCAAATCTTGCCAAGGTAAAACGTGCCATGCTGATAGACTCATACCCAAAAAGACTGAATGCTGTAATAAAATCAAAAGGTGCTTCAACAAAGTATTAGTTTAAGGGTGTGCACACTTATGCAACCACATTATTTTATTTTTATATTTTTTCTTCCCTCTACCTAAAAGATTTCCGTTGGTTTTTCAATTGAGTTGTACAGTTTATAGGTCACATTAAAGGTGGAAAAAGTTCTAAAATGATTTATCTTTGTCTCATTTTTTTTACAGCACAGAAACCTGACATTTTAACAGGGGTGTGTAGACTTTTTATATCCACTGTATTTACCATGCAGAGAAACCTTAAGCACTAAAATACATTTGGACATATTTATGTATTTAAATATTTCTATCACATTCCTTCTGTCTTGTCTTTCTTCCAAGCTATGCATGGTAAGATCTTTTAACATTTCCTGCTAATGTTTATTTTACACTCCATGAACCAGTTTAGTAGACCTTCTATAAACTTTCTCCAAAGGATCTATATCATTCTGGAGATATCATCTCCAGTACTTGGTCTCACTGAGTAAGGTCTCACCAGTGCTCTGTACAACGGCATGAGCACTTCCCACTTTCTACTGCTAACACCTTTCCCTGTACAACCAAACATTATGTTAGCATTTCCTGCTTCTCTATAAGATTGTCTAACATAACATGACATAATTACCCCAAAATACCATATCTCAGATGTTGAGGTTAGGACTATTTCAAATATGTTTTACTTTACCCTTTGTTCTTGTTTTCTGCACTTTCCCTGCCCCCTGAAACCAGGCTTTCCTAAAATGGGGAAAAGTGGTTTATACTGTAAGAGTGATTTTCCTTTGTCTAAAATTAACCATTTAAAACTGCCATTTAAAAGTTGCATGAAACGGACATTTAAAAGGTGGCACACGTGGTACTCTGAGACCTCTGATATGGCACTTGACATGTCCCTACAGTATCAGCATCTATTATGGAAGGCCTGGGGGACATTTTATGAGAATCTCTGTATGCTAGACATACCACACTATGTCTTTGTGTTTTTTTGTTTACTTTGTGGGTGTATCACTATCTGTGAGAGACCTCTTGACTATGTGAAAAAAATGATACGCTTAACCCCTTCCCGACCTTATGACGAGTTAGCAGCGTTAGCGACCTGTTAACTCGTCATGCAGTCTAGCCGGCGGTGCGCTCCGTGGGCACCGCCAGCTAGTCTGCAACGGGTCCAGGACTAAGCCTCGCACCCGAGGCAAAGCTCCTGGACCCGATCGGTCAGTTTCCGGGCATGTGATCGCGGTGATTTAGTCATCACCGCGATAACATGCAAATTAGATGGCAAAGTCAGTGTGTTCACACACTGACTTTGCCTCTAATTCACTCCCTGTGCTTCACATTCTTATAGTGAAGCACAGAGAGTGACCTGTAAGTAAAAATAAATTAATTACATACACATAGGTAAAAAAAAATAAAAAAAAAATTAACCCTTTCATTGCTGATCACAGTTTTTAACTGTGATCAGTTTCCTTCCACTTTATGGCCCTCATTTAGTTTTTTTTTAACAGATTTTTTTATTTTTACAATTTATAAAGTTTTTTTGAATAAATAAAGGTAATTTTAATATATTTATTTAATAAAATTTAACCCCTGCATGCCTGTTGCATGATTTTTACTGATCTGACATCGCACTCTTCAGAGTTTTTTTCTGTCTTTTTTGTTATGGGGGGTTTAGGAACCAATATTTTTCTTTTTTATTAGTTAGTTAATTAGGGGGGATAAGTGGGTTAGTGTTGCACTAGTTATGTAGCTTATTATTGGGAAAATAATGGGGAAAAACTTTTTTTTCCTCAAAAATTTCCTCTTTTATATGTATTTTTTAATACTAAAATGTAAATCATTTTTATGTATAGGGTATCAAAAGAAAGCTATAACTGTCCTCTAAAAAACAACATATAACTTGTATGGGTACGTTAAATGAGAGAGAGGAAATTTATGTTTCAAAAACCGCGTATTAAAAATTGAAAAACGCTCTGGTCCTTGGCCCAGGAAAATCCCTGGTCCTTAAAGGGTTAACGTTGACTTGACCAACAAACCTGAACACTGGAGAATGAAAACTGGAACCACAGGCTTATAGTCCAAAAACATAACTGCCGCACTACAGCGGGACAACTGGGGAGTATGTGGACATATATGATGCTTTTCTCTGACAAATTTCTCATCGACAATTGTTGGGTCACTGAAAATATTTTGCTCTAACTAAGTTATAAACACAGATAGTTATAAACAAATAACATAAGATACACCAACAACTAGTTGCTTATCATGAGAAAATGTAAACAGTGGCTATTGTCACAGTGACAGGTCTGGCTGGAGTCCAGATGCACAGGCAGGAGCACGTTCAGGGCCCTGAGCACTCTTCCTGAATGGTGGATCCACAGGCTTTGAATTGCCACAAATACAGGCCTTCGTAGTTGCCTCTCTTGTCATGGTGGAGAATAGCGCTAACTGCTATCTATGGAACTCAATGAACATTGGATTTGTAATGAGGTCTGTTTCATGAATTTTAGCTTGTGATTCCCTGACGCAGATTCTTATGTGATCATCATCCCCCATTGAGTTGGCAGGAGTAAAATGTAGCTGATCAAATTGAAGACAGAGGCTGGAGACCTACTACAGTCCTAAATGGGGAACTAAATCATGTGATGATTAGATGAAAAATGAGGACACCCAGTGAAGTTAAACAAGAATAAGGTCATATAGAATGCAGAATTCTTCTGCCTTTTTCTCATACATACAGTCTCCAGCAATCATATTTAGGTGGGCCACCTATGACGGACAATAACATGTCTTAGATGTACAAAAATGAAACTCCTATTTGTATATTATATAATATTATACATTTGCATAGAGATGATTTGATTAGGGTACAACCAACATTTTCCCACCTGTGTCCTCTTTTCATTTATATCTGCCTGTTTCATGCAGTTCAATTATATTTGTCTTATTGTTCATAATGACTTTGCTTTTGATTAGACAATATGTTACCTTGGTTGCTGCCAACTTTATTTTTGAAAATATTCTGTATAAGCTTTTGGCATAATTTATGAACAATTTTAAAATTACAGCCAAATGCCTGAAATACCTAGATCTACTGACCAATTTATTTAGGAGATTGTATTTCCCCACAAAACCTTGAATTGTGGTGATTTGACAAGCACGTTGCAAAGTTATCCAATTCAGAATTTGTGGGCTAAATTTTGCAACTTAGATTTAAAGGTATAACATTTCACCTGTGAAGAAATCCCTATAATTCTGATTATGTATATAAATTAGTATTTCAGCTAAGTTGAAGTAATGTAAGGTTAAAGTGGCATTAAAACTTTTTTAAAAAAAACATTTGTTTAATAAAAGCAAATTTAAACCCCAGTGTTCTTTATTTGATGTAAACCTGATGTGTATCAGTCTAAATATATGTTGAGTCTACAAATCTGGAGGTAACTGACACTGTCACTTGCAACATATTATAAGTACAGGGGATCTAAGCTAGCGCCCTCTCTATTGATTTGGAGAAAGTTCAGAAAAGGGCTACTAAACTGATTCATGGGTTGAAGGATAAAACTTACCAGGAAATGTGGAAGTGTCTTAACATGTATAGCTTGGAGGAAAGACGTAACAGGGGGATATGATAGAAACATTTAAATACATAAAGGGAATCAACACAGTAAATGAAGAGAGTATATTTAAAAGAAGAAAAACTACCACAACTAGAGGACATAGTCTTAAATTAGAGGGGCAAAGATTTAAAAGTAATATCAGGAAGTTTTACTTTACTGAGAGGGTAGTGGATGAATGGAATAGCCTTCCAGGGGAAATGGTAGAGGTAAACACAGTGAAGGAGTTTAAGCATGCTTGGGATAGACACAAGGCTATCCTAAAAAAAATAAGCTAGGGAACTGGGGACTAATAAAAGTATTTAGATAATTGGGCAGACTAGATGGACCGAATGGTTCTTATCTACCGACACATTCTATGTGTATATGTAAAGATTCTCACTGCACAAGCAAGGAGGCAGTTGGACAGAGGAATTAATTACATTTAAAAATACCAACTATTTTATTCCCATGTTAGGGTCACTTAACCTTTCACTTTTGCTTCTGCAAAGAAGTAAACATGAAAAAGATTTAGTGGCACTTTATGTATTCTCATGTTGGAAGCATGGAGCAGGTCATATGAGCACACAAGAACAGCTCATCAAATCACAAGATGCAGGGTCATTTTCAGAACCCATTTCTATGACCTCAGTGACAAGGTTGCAGTAATTAGAATGCAGAGGCTTTTCAGTAAAGAGATCAGATCACATATATTCATCATCATCTCAACAGTAGACTATGGGCCATATTTATCAAGACAAAACTGGTGCTATTTCAGGAAAAAGTGCTAAAATAGTAATAGTAACCATGGATACAAGTGGATTAAGATGTCAGTTTGCTCCAAATGTAGCACCTTTTTTTTTTTAAATAGCACTTTTTTTTCCTTCATAAATCTGGCCCTATGTACTAAAAAATAATTTGACCTGCTACATTGGTATAATGTTCATTTTACCTCTACTCACCTGCAACCCTTTTAGTTAAAAGCTGCATTAGAGTTTGTTTAGAAGGCCTCAAGATCAGTATTTCTAAGAAGACAGAATACCCACTTCTTTTGCAAGTTTTATTTTTTATACATTTTATCTATTTGACATACACAGACATATAATATACTGGAGTGCAAAGGTGTTACAGCAAAACATAACAGCATACATAACTTAGAAAGAGGAACAAAACATCCCTGTCTGCACCAATGTCCATAATTATGTTTATGATTTGTTTTGTCCAGTCCATAATTCTTCATCTTTCTCTTGCCCCATTCAATCTTTTTCATCACGTCTGTGACTTAAATGCAGTAATATCAGAGCACAGCATTAATGCAAAAGGTATAAATATTGCAAATATAGTACTGACACAAGGCTTTAAACAAATTTAGCACTAGCAAGTAAAAAACAGGAAGGAAAGGAAAATTACCAACATCATTTGGGCCTGTTTCAACAACATATTTGTTGACTGGATCGTGCTGCCTGAGAGTCAGTGGAGTCAGGAACAATACCTCAACTCCCACTTCTAGAGGTGCTCCAGGGGAGGACAAGGTTACAAGCCAGCCAATGGGGTTGTCTGTGCACTGGCTGAGCACACAGATCCAGGTCCCAGCAGCTCTGCGGAGAATCAGGATCTCAGCCTTGTAATAAGACCTCTTCTTTGAGATCTGATTACAATGGGACCTTGATTATATGGCAATGCCATTTTTTCAGAGCATTTGCCGTATAGTCAAAGCATATACACACAGGTACAATTATAAATAATGTATGTGGATACTTTAACACTCCAAGTGTAATTAAACATGGAACTTTATTCATGAAAGAGGGAATTGCAAATGTAAGCCCAAACCAGTCAAGTTGGAAAAATCCTTCAGTTCAACTATACTTCAGACTTTACTATTTTGGCCATAATTTTGTAATTCCCTTGTCTATTCCATACAGTTCCATCTTTCATGAATACATCCCAAAATGTTTTGCACATCTAGAAATGATCCAACTTAGCAGTTTGCATAATGTTCACTATTTTGATTTGTCCTACAATGCACTGCATGGTCCCATGTGTCATTAAAAATGTATAAATACATAATACAAAATGTTACACTTTTTATATATTATGGATACAGTAAGGGAAGACTCACTGCACTGAGATTTTAAGAAATTGCACTAATGTACTCTCCCACAGTACTTGGTGTGCCGCTGCCTGCCAGCTATGGCACGGTAACATGCTGACATCGTAGTTCAGGGGCAGTTGTTCTGCCCTCTTTGTTGTTGAATTCTGGGAGCAATGCTGTAAGAGGCAGAACATTCTTTCAGATAATAACATTTCTTAATTTACATATTTGCTGTCAATCTCACCAGCAAGTATGTACATACAAGGGTCTTCTCAATAAAGAGAGAATTAAGATGGTAATTTCCAACTAGCTGAGTTGTTAACAATTTCGCATAATTTTTCCATCTTAGCTACGTTAAAGTTTGAAATTCCCATCTCAGTTTCCTGAAATGCTCTCTTTACTGAGTAGACCTTATAGTGCCTACTGAGTCTACCGAGTTTTATTGATGGCAGGTTCACTTTAAAATCTATTGGTGATCAGTTATTCACTATGAAAATGTTTTTACTATAACAATGTTGTAATGAAACAATGCATTCAAGTCCTCAATCCATTAAATTAAACTAGCTCTTCTGTAAAGAAATATACTAAATATTAAAATACACAGTTTTATTTCATACGCATAAAGGTGTTGAACAAACAGTATTTTATGACAGATACACAATGTGAAGAAAAATGTGAATAATAAATAACAGCGAAGCTATTGGATTTAATCATTGAGCACTTAAATAGTGGTGCCTGAAAAGGTTGCCAGATTATATTTTTCTTTTTAATTTTTTAAAATATTCCTTTAGAGCCCACAACCTTGATTCCTAAAGAGGGACATGCTACACCCCCCCCCCCCCCCTTTGAAACATAGCACTCAAGAGGTTATTTAGTAACAAAATGTGTCAGTATAGTCATATATTGGCAGTACCACCGGAATTGATCCTACACCCATTGTTGCCACATTTGTTATTATCTATAGATATAGAAAGACAGTAGTATATAATGAATGAATTAAGCTCACTGGCTTATAGATAAAAAATGTGACTGCATTATACAGTCAGTATACCAGATACCTAAAATATGGGGATATATTAGCGGACTGCTAATCCAAATCTAGAATAGAAGCTGCTATGTTCCCTATAGTCCTGAGAGAAAATGGGTATTTATTTCAGCCTACTTAAATGACTAAACGTTTTTTTAACCCTTCGCGTTCTTAGCAGTAGCACATATTAACAAATAGATTTCATATCCCCACTACCAGCTTGACAGCTGGACTGAAAACCAGTTTATTTTCTTTCCCCCAGAAAAACAAAAAATGTATCTAATCTAGCAACTTTTTCCAGCACCACTGTTCCACTGCTGCATGAATAAATCCATCAGCCTTGCTTTTACATTTTTATTTATTATTCTTAACTATGAACAATGATTTTTTTTTTAAATTTTAAAATGTTCACTTTGTGAATATGTCACAATTACCGCTGTTCGACCAGCATTTGAATGAATATGAAGTAAAGCTATGTATTGTAATATTTAGATGCTTTCTTTACTGAAGAGCTAATCTACATTACTGGACTGAGTCATTTAGAGGGAACAATAACCTATTTTAAGCTCTCTCATGGAGAACATTCATCCATTGCTTAGTTAGACCTAATAAACATATGACATAAAGTATAAAACACATAGTTTGTTTTTATAACTAATGCATCTGTGGACATCATATATAGATAGATTTTTAGAGCACATAAAATCATAAGCAGCAGACTTTAGTCCTCAGAGATCCTGATGTCACTTTATATATTTTCATGCTATTTGTCCTGTTCTTGAGATCATTCCATCGTTAATAGAAACATTTGTATCTTTATCCTTTGAACTTCGCAGCTTCTTATACTGACTGCTTGGTTGATAGTTGAAAATCCTCTTTATACTTAACCAGAGATTTCTGTTTTCAAGAAAGAGCTCCTGCAAAAACATATTGTGAATGTGATAAATGGCAGTGAGAAAAATGGAATACTAGTTGAGAGGATGATTGTCATACTTTTGCCTGTTATAAAATGGAGTGCATAAATGTAATGAATTTAATTATTATGCAACAGTGAAATTAAGATCCACAGCGTTTGATGGAGATACACACATAAGCCAGATGTATCAAACTGCAGCCCTCATTGCAATGATGAAGGTGAAGACTATTGCTACCCAGTACAGTTATACCCTGGCATAACAATTCCCAATTTATTGTATTCATTTATTTGTGTAAGATCTCTGCACAGAATGAAAGGCATAATATATAGCTCCTATACATATGGACTCATAACTTTTACAAGTTGCCCTGTGATATGTAGAATTCATATATGTCCTGAGGAAAATAAATTAAATAATTAAGTAGGGGATTTGATCGAAATCCTTTTTAATAATGAATTGATTTCCCTCCAGTAACGTGAATTCTAGCTGTAGAAGTTATGCGACACTACAAAATAGCTGACAACCACACTTAAATTCAATTGATACATCACTGAATATATTCTCAGCACATTTTTAAATTTACAGAAAATTTGATCTGAATTAAATGGTCATTTACCAGAGTTAATCTTGTTAGAAATATAAAGGCTTGATTCCACATGCTACTTTATAAAAATGTCTATTACAATACAGTTCATGTAAATTCTGTAAAATCAACTTATATTTTTAATATGAAATATTGAGCAGTGTTCTGTCAAAATTTGTTTCATCAAAATGAAAATGTTTCAGGCACACTGGGGTATATTCACTATAAATTGAGAATAGGTTGAATTGGGAAGTCGAATTTGACTTTAAAAGTCAAATTCCTCACACTATTCTTTAAAAGAAATTCAACCTCCCTATTCTATTGCTATTCATTAAAAAAGCAAAGGAAGGGAGTTTGAATTGGGAGGTGAGTTGGACTTTGACATCCCACCCCCCTCCATCAACTCACCTCCTATAGAGGTGGTGAGTTGCATAAAAATCCCCCCCCCCCCCGTAACTCTTAACACTATAATAAATGAATTAAAAATGTCCCTCCCCATGGAGAGGGCTGCCCACCCCCCCAGGCACACTGCCCACCCCCAGGCACACAAATGGTGCTCGTTTATAAATTAATGTCTTAATTAAATGTCACAGAATGATCAGCCTTCGCTTCTCATCTTCAGCTCAGCGAAAGAACTCTCCCCCCCCCCCCCCCCCTCAAAAAAAGAAAAAATAATACACCTATAGCAGGCCATGGACCCTGGGAAATTCCCTGGCTCATTCCTCATCAGAAGGCTGGAAGCCATTTGGTAGGCTCCCAGCACCATTAATAGTAGGGAGCATATTAATAACGTGGTGGCGGGAGTATCAGCAGCTCTCGGCATCATTTTTAACATAAGGAGGCAGGGTCATGTGTCCTAGTCCCCCAAATGTGTTAGAGATTCCAGAGACCATTTTGAGAGCCCCAGGGACCCAGTTTAAACAGGTGGGGGGATTTTTTTATTTCATTCATGCGGATTTAGGATTAGTCCAACTCGACGGTTGGACTTAACCTGAAAAGCATTTGTTTCCTTTCTTCTTTAGAATGAATAGGAGCGAGCTCCATCTCGTTCCCATTCATTTCAGCATGCTTTACCTCATCTCCATCTTTGAAAAATGGTTAGTGAATACCATTTTGCAAGGTTGAGGCAAAGCATCCAGGGGGTGGACGAGTCTGTCCAAGGTTGGAAGTCAAAATTAGTGCTAATCTTGGATTTTAGTGAATAGACCCCCCACTGACTTTACAAATAATTAGAGCAAATAAAGTACCTCCACAGAATATGACACCACAAAGAGGACACAAGCTGTAAAGAATATTCCAAATCTCCATGAATTAGGTGTGCAGACAAGCTGTGGGACAGAATAAAACATGTAAATATAATAGGAACATGCAGATATATACTGTAAATCAATGTTTGTGTGAAAGTTGAAACAACTGGGTGAACAAGCATGGTTGCATGATGTCAGATTCATCACAGCATTGATCAACACAACTGTACATGATAAGGGCTGCCACCCAGACAGTATTTTACCAGCAGGTTAGTAACAAATTGGTTTGAGAGCAGTGCTAAGTATATGAAAGCAATAGGATGGCAGATATGTTTTATTTCTAATAAAAGGTGGAAACTATATGCATTATTCAAACACTTATCTTAACAATAGATATTGAATTCCCCCATCATATACACATGTCTGCCAGCAGACCAGTGTGAACGCTTGCATGCACCAAATATTCGACATATCAAAAATGTATGTTTTAACAGACTACCCTAAGCAACAAAAAGCTTAGGATATTTATTTGTTATTGCAATGAAAACATCTCCCAATTGTAATTTAAAATATCCATATCATTTCTATTAAATATTCCTCCTTAGTTTTTGAGTTGGCAATTTAATTCCATTTTTTTTTTTATCTTTTTATTCTTATTCTTTTTTTTTTTTTTCTTTAGCCATCAGACAATTTTTCACTGTTCCTTATCGTTTTGGGTCATCGATTTCATTCTAATTTTATACAGTCACTACACAAAAATAGGCAATCTATTTTTGGTTGTTTCAAGTTAAGGAACAAAATCACACTGGACAATATGAGTATATTAAGCCATTAACAATGCAATATGAGTACCCTTTAGGCATTAACAATAAACCTTTTATTTTTTTCAGTGTCAGATTAAAGTATTAGGCACTTTGTCAAGGTAGTCATAGCCACAAATCTGACGTGATGTAGTAAGAACAGACTAGCAGGTACTTTCACTATATCTTTCATGATTTCTTTACCTATATACTTAAACACCTCTATTAGGTAACACACTATTTTTTTATACACATTTTTATAAAGTAAGATATATATTCACACTTTGAAAAAATGCATACCTCCATGGAACTGTACAGTGATTCAGTGTCAGCAAACAGGAAAAATATATAGGTTCCCAGTTGCAGTATTACAAGAGCAAAGAAACAATCTGCATTAGAAAAAGGAACACAGTTATGTTTTAATAACATTTATGTGCATACCATCAACAAATCCTGTCATGCTAAATATAGTTAATAAAGGGCATTACAAGATTTAATTACACCGCCATGTTTGTTAGCTCCCTAAAGAACTGTGTGTTGGTGTGTACCAAGCCTTTTCTGTAGCATTAAATCTACTTCCAAGAGACAGTTACAAGTGTCAGCTGTGCAGGAATTGCAGTTTTTACTTAGACTGCCAGTGCTACATAATGTGCCTATAGTTGACTTAGCCCTTCATCCTTCCGAGGTTGATAAAATGATTACTATTTAATTGGATAATAGTAACATCCCCTGGATGTTGGGCAAAAGTAACATCCCCATGATGTACTAGAAAACCAGATCATTTCTGAATGTCCCTTTTCTGGTTAAACACTTTGTTATTATTATTATAGTGGGCTTTGTAAACCTGCATCCTGGGAAGTTGCCTGAGCTAAAGGTTACATACTCCTAAACTCTGAAGTGGAATAGCTCTCACATACACTGGTGAGATTGTATATTGAAATGTATACACCTTAAACTGTAAAGGTGTTTGTTTTCTTTGTTTATGCTGTGATTGGATCAGTCTCTGATGACGAAAGAGACACTGACCCCTTAAACAAACAAAATAAAAGGACTTTGTTTTATTTTAGCAAATCCTTTGTCAAGCCACTAGTGTTTATTTTCTGGCGGCCCTTCACCTCTATTCCATGGTTCAGAGCATCAGAAATACGATGCTATGCATCATCACTACGCGCGGAGAGAGCTCAGTGTCTTTAACACACACTGAGCCCATGCTGCCTGCGTCTCCCCGCCGAGTGAGCATCCCCAGACACTGGGGAGGGGGGGGGGGAGGAGAGAACACTGGGGAGGTGAGAGGGGGGGGGAGAACAAGGGAGTGGGGAGGAGAGAACACAGGGGAGGTGGGAAGGATAAAACACAGGGAGACAATGGGGGACAGAGGAGAGAACACAGGGGAGAGAAGGGGGACAGAGGAGAGAACACAGGGGAGAGAAGGGGGACAAAGGAGAGAACACATGGAAGAGAAATGGGGAAAGAGGAGAAAACATGGGGGGCAGAGGAGAGAATAAAGGGGGGAGAGAGAGGTGAGAACAGGGAAAGAGAGGAGAGAAGGGGGTGGAAAGGAGAGAAGGGAGAATACAGATGGTGGAGAGGAGGAAAAGAGACAGCTATGGGAAAGAGGAGAGTGACAACCATGGGGAAGAGGAGATACATACATGGGGAAAGGGACAAAGACACAGTCATAGGAGGTAGAGGAGAGAGACATGTATGGGAAAGGAGAGGAGAAACAGACATGGGAAAGAGAACAGAGAGGGAAATGGCAAGGGAGAGGAGTAAGACAGACATGGGAAGGCAGAGGAGAGACAGACAGACAGACATGGGAAGGGAGAGGAGAGACAGACTGACAGACATGCGAAAGAAGAGGATACAAAGACAGACATGAGAAGGAGGATGAGAGAGACGGGCGGACATGGTAAGGGAGAGGAGAGAGACAGGACAGATATGGGAAGGAAGAGGAGAGATAGAAAGACATGGGGGAATGGAAAAGACAGACAGATTTTGATTCAACCCCCCCCCCCCCCCCTCCCGAGATCAGACTCAGAATCCACTCCTGCTTGTGTATGCACTTTTATTCCAGTTTTAGACAACACTGATTGCTGCATATATATCCTATGCACATATTAAACATAGTAATCTTTGTAATTAAGTGATACGTTCTGGCACATACTCACAATTGGTGTGTATAGGTTGCCTGAATGGTCGTCCTTTGGAAAACACAAATTCTATTATGATCAAGTTGAAGCCGGTCACAATCCATAATGTGGTAGTAAGGAAATTATGAGACTCACTGGGCTCTTTCATTGTCTGGTTGAAAAAACTTTGATTTTGAGGAAGACAAGCACTGAATGATGGGGATACAGAAAACAATTCATTATATATTAAATTATCAAATGCTTATCAAAGAAAACATGGGAGACAATGAAAAATAATATTAGAAAAAATATTGAATCATCACTGCATTAATGATTAAGCCAAAAACGTCTGCACGTTAGTCTGTCTAAAACAAACAATATATAGAAACATAGAAACATAGAATGTGTCGGCAGATAAGAACCATTCGGTCCATCTAGTCTGCCCAATTTTTTTTTTTTTTTTTGAGTACTTTTATTAGTCCCCCGTTCCCGGTCTTATAGCTAGGATAGCCTTGTGTCTATCCCACGCATGCTTAAAATCCTTGACTGTGTTTACCTCTACCACTTCTGCTGGCAGGCTATTCCATACATCCACTACCTTCTCAGTAAAGTAATACTTCCTGATATTACTTTTAAATCGTTGCCCCTCTAATTTAAGACTATGTCCTCTAGTTGTGGTAGTTTTTCTTCTTTTAAATATACTCTCTTCCTTTACTGTGTTGATTCCCTTTATGTATTTAAATGTTTCTATCATATCCCCCCTGTTACGTCTTTCCTCCAAGCTATACATGTTAAGATGCTTTAACCTTTCCTGGTAAGTTTTATCCTTCAACCCATGAACCAGTTTAGTAGCCCTTCTCTGAACTCTCTCCAAAGTATCAATATCCTTCTGGAGATACGGTCTCCAGTACTGCGTACAATACTCCAAGTGAGGTCTCACCAGTGCTCTGTACAATGGCATGAGCACTTCCCTCTTCCTACTGCTAATACCTCTCCCTATGCAACCAAGCATTCTGCTAGCATTTCCTGCTGCTCTATTGCATTGCCTACCTACCTTCAAGTCCTCTGAAATTATTACTCCTAAATCCCTTTCCTCAGATGTTGAGGTTAGGACTGTATCAAATAGTCTATATTCTGCTTTTGGGTTTTTACGCCCAAGGTGCATAATCTTGCACTTGTCCACATTAAATGCCAGTTGCCACTGCTCTGACCATTTTTCTAGTTTAGCTAAATCATTTGCCATTTGGCTTATCCCTCCATGAATATCAACCCTGCTGCAAATCTTTGTATCATCAGCAAAAAGACATACTTTACCAACAAGACCTTCTGCAATATCGCAGAAGGTCTTGTTGGTAAAGTATGTCTTTAATGATGTGAAGATCAAAAAGTAAAATATGTGACAGTTCTAACTATGTACTAACTAATTATTATAGTAAGTTTAGTCACGAAACAGTGCACTGACAAGAGTTAAGTTGAGAGAACTTTCCAACTCAACTTTTTTGCGCCAGTTTTGTTATTTAACCCCATGTCCTTCTGTCTCTCTCCTCTTCCTTCCCATATCTGCCTGTCTCTCTCCTCTCCCTTCCCATGTCCGCCTGTCTCTCTCATCCTCCTTCTCATGTCTGTCTTTGTATCCTCTTCTTTCGCATGTCTGTCTCTCTCCCATTGCTTCCCATGTCAGTCTGTCTCTCCTCTCCCTTCGTATGTCTGTCTGTCTCTCTCTCCTCTGCCTTCCCATGTCTGTCTTACTCCTCTGCCTTCCCATGTCCCTCTCTGTTCTCTTTCCCATGTCTGTTTGATTAAGCCAAAAACGTCTGCACGTTAGTCTGTCTAAAACAAACAATATATAATGATGTGAAGAGCAAAAAGTAAAATATGTGACAGTTCTAACTATGTACTAACTAATTATTATAGTAAGTTTAGTCACGAAACAGTGCACTGACAAGAGTTAAGTTGAGAGAACTTTCCAACTCAACTTATTATTTAACCTTATTTTTACAATTCCTTTGTCAATATACCACCAGTGCTCCACATCCAGAAAGGAGTAAGATACTTCCTCTTTATAATACATCTCTTTGCTTTTGGAATCACAATGTTCTATTTCACAATCTTTAGCCCTGAAGCATTTATATAAAAAAGAGAGGACAACACAGCATAGTGGTCCTCACTTTCACATTCTCATGTGAGAACAACAAAGCTGCCTTTTAAATGAACCATTTGACACAAGTGTATAGCACAAACAGCCTAGCATAAAACTTGCTCCTGTCCTGCATTCATATACATATACTGCAATTATCTTTTGTGCTCAGTACCAAGTGCAGTGACAATGTTGGTTTGGTTTAAATAAATGTTAATGTAATAATGTTTGTATACAACCCTGGATAAGTGTGCTAATATGTAAAATACATTGCCTGTTTTGAATGTGTTGTATAGATGGACAATAAAACTACATGTGATATTTCACAAGCAACACAACACAGTTTATGTCATTTTGATGACAAAATACATATCTACAAATGTATCTTTCATGACAGTGGATACACCCATATCTTTATATTACATTTGGCTGTGGAAGTTCTTCATTAATTGGGCTTTGGTGTGTGTGTGGGGTGGGTTGACGTTAGAGAAATTACATTGCATCTATAATGAGCTCAGTATCTTACCCTAAGATATTTGTTTCATTGTACCATGGCTGTTGCTGCACGATAATAAATACACTTGTTTGCACAATTACAGTGAAAATAACGTGCAAAAGAAGTGACAACAATAACGATGGTGAGAGAAGCTGTCCCGCTGGCCTGTGTGGTCCAAGCTTTGAAGCTGGACCATTTAAACTCACTGAGGAGAGAGAGAAAAGAGACACAAATCTTTTATTCAATTTAATACAACATATTCCATCCAAACAAGCAAGACCTATCAGATTGCTATGTAAGACACTACTTCAGATACTAGTATTCTCTAATCATTTTAACATTCTTTATTAAAAGTGGAAATATATCATACCACTGATACCTAGGTCAGGTACCTATCATTATAAGATGACACACATGGAAATTATGAAGGTATAAACAAATCATCTATTTATTTAATCATGTTTTCATCTGAAAAAATCCAAAATAAAAAAGAAATGTTTGATATGAGTTGAGTAGCTCTGAGGAACTGTCAACACAAAACTCAATTAGTATCAGCAAGGCCCAAAGCCCAACCTCACATTAAGATGCAAATAGCCCCAATATGGGGACATTACTTTGTACAACATAGGAAAAATCTGAATGTCTTGCAGAACCAACTATGTGCCGGTAGCACCATGAATGCTTTGTTTGTACCTCATGCCCCTAACATATTAACTGTGTTCTTACATATTATTCTATTGCTTACTGAAATTGCCAACATAATTTACTGTATAGTAGTGGTAATCCAATATTACTTTGTCCTAACAGAATGAACAATGCAGTCAGTTGACATGATGATCAAGATAATGCAGGCATGTAGCATTACATAACTTATCGAAAACAGAAGCTCATTATAAAAGGCAACTCAATTAGGATAGAGGATAAGTGAGTAAGGTGTGAATTTGAACTAGAGGAAAACATGCAATGAACTAGTTGGTCCTGACTTTGGTGCAAGCCTGACTGTTGAAGGCAGATTTAAATGAACTTTATATTGTACTTGAGTGTAACCCCTTAAGGACAGAGGCTGTGTTTACACTTCTGCAGTGTTTGTGTTTAGCTTTCAGTTTCCTCTCTCATTTCATGTACCCCCACATATTACATATTATTTTTATTACCATAAGAAGGGTTTTATTTAGATACCATCATATTCATCATATCATTTAATTTACTATAAAAAATAAAATATGATGATAAATTGGAAAAAAAACATGTTTTATAACTGACATGAAAAATCTTTTGTTCATCTACAAATGCTAATTAAAATGTCTGCTAAATAGATTCTAATATGTGTCCTAGGTTTAGAAATACTCAATGGTTAAATGTTTTTCTGTTTTTGCAAGTTATGGGGTAATACCTGGAAGTAGCACATTGCTGTTTCCTAATCATTTTCTCCTACAATTACTTTTTAATCCACAACCCAACCCAAACACTAACCCAAGCCTGATAACTAAAGCTGTATTTTGTTTTATTATTATTATTCGAGTGTTGCTGGCTGCCTATACCGCCGGTTTAACTACATGATGAGTTAACCTATCACATGGTCGCAAAAGTGCTGCAGCTCTTTTGACTGGTTCATTTGTCATAAGGACGCAATGGGGTTCATTTATGCATTTGTTTACAATTTTGCCAACACAGTGTATATCATTTATGATATTTTTTTATTTTCTACAGTCATGGTATAAACAATATTTAGAGGACAGAGTGCTTTTATGTATGTTTATATTGGAAAGTGTTTGTAGGTGGTGGAGGAACCATTTGAGATGTGAATCCATTTTTGATTGTGTTGAAGATATTTATTCTTAAGGTTGGAGTAAAGTTAATAAAACAAACAGATGGTCCCATTTGAAATGATTACATTGCTTTTTAATGTCCTTTCTAATATTAGTCCTTCACAACATATTTAGCTTTTTATTTACGAACCTATTTAAGCACCTATTTCTGTCAGAACTCCCATTCCCATTGTTTCGAAAAAAATTTCACCATCCCTAAATTTTGCAAAGTTACAGTTTTTACAACTTCAGCTCATAGGCATGTTTGCAACATATTCTGTAAAACGCACATTTATCCTTTTAAATGCTAATTTAACTTCCTCTAAATCTGTGCATTTGATACATTCAGCATTCACGGAGCAAGCAACTCTATCAATCAGCAGCATATATGTACAAAGCTCAGCTGTCGGACCTGTTAAATCAATCTTCCCTACTGTTAGAACACGATTATGACAAGTTTATTACATTACCAGTAATAAGTGATACAAAAAAAAAATGAAAAAATAAAATAAATTACTTTCATAAAGTGGCCTTTCAATTAAGAATTGTGTTTTTACTTTCTCTTCAATTATTTTAATGTCACTGCCAAGCCATACCACTTCTTTTCTGAAATACCACTCTGCATGTGCACAATTTACAGGTTGAATTTGTACCATACATCTTGCAAAACCACTTTGAAAGATATCTTAAAACATGCACTATAAGCACTATTTTCTAAGAAATGTATAAGTTCCATTGGACAAACCTACTTGTCAACATAACGCTTACTGTGATTGCCATGTCTTGCATAAGGTAATGATAATTTCCAAGCATTGATTGTTTCTGAGAAAAGAAAAGGATAATAATTAACTAGGCTGTAACTTACGTGTTGCATTGAATAATATACTTAATATAAAGCATCATGTTGTCTTAAAATTATCAGAGAGTACAACATATATTTGGAATATAACACTAACACTTCATACTTACAATTTCAGAATTGCCCACAATAACTAATCAGGAATACAAGCAAAACTCCATCACTTTGTGTTTGCCAAAAGTAAGGTGAAATATTTGCTTGATATATTCATACAATATATTTACGATATATTTGCTCACATAGTTATGCTATTTTAAAATGCGCCAGATAGTAATAAAGATCTAGAACTCATACCCAAAATAGAAGCAGGATGCAAACCAATTCAATTATGGTGTACATAATCAGGTACTTAAATAATGATATTGATGTCACTAATGCATTTCTTCCTTCCCTGTACAAAACAAAAAGAGGGGTCAGGATTTCATATAATCATCATAAATAATTACCATGCATGGGTGAACTTATATTGAAAACCTTGAATATGCCTTATTAATTGGGACTCTAGGGTGCAAATTCATCATCTATGCATATATTTTCAAAGAATAAAAATCAGTGAACAGTGTAATCTGGAATGAAAAATTTGCTTTCCAAACCAAGTGGTTGAGTTTGCCATTTTTAAAAAATGTATAAGAAAACAGCACAAAAGGCAGATGTAACCAGACGCCATATCTGATAACTGCTTATTCTAAAAAAAGGAGGGCAATTTTCCCCTCCTTATTTCAATCGCCTCCTAATATTGCTGTGTTATATCACTAGAACCTACCATATTTGATTTTCTGGCTTGTTTTGCCGAACTGGATCAGGAACTTATTAGTTTTGCATATCTCTAACAATATTCACTCATAATTCTCACATTTTACATAATGGAAGTTATTTTCTGGTCATCCCTAAAAAGGTTGTTCTCATGAGCATGTGAAAAGCCACAAACTAGTCATCCAAACAGATGGAGTTCTTTACCACTGAGACACATGAAATATAAATTATCAGTGAGATATTTGTAATACTAAATGTACCCAAAAGATAATATAGCATGAAATCTTTCCATGTGATATTCAAACAAAGAAACAAAAAACTCTCTCTTTGGTTAACCTACCCCTGAAGCATTATTGTCATGGGAATGCTTTGGGAAAGCTATTCTCTTTATTTCGCCTCTTGGACGACATCCAAATACATGAATCTTGGATTACATAAATATGACCCTTTCTCTTGTTCATTCACTTGTAATAAAAAATAAGTTATTAAACAACTAAAAATAACTATTTTTTTAGTATTAGTTTTTTTTTTCAAATGCATTTTAACACACACTCAGATATAACCGAATAACCCACGGGGCTTTGGGCTATGCAAATGTCAATACCCCCCCTCCCCTCCCCTAATTATCCACATGTCCTTGGCTCCCATTTATCAATAAATGGGGCCACAGGCCAGCCACATATCCCTGGCCCCAACGCAATAAATAAATGGGGCCATGGGCTGGCCAAGTACCTGTGGCCGCCTAAAATAAATGTAATAAATTATTACATAAGGCCATTGTCTGCTCAAGGGCCAGCAGAGGAAAGACATAATGAAATCATAGCCCACTAGGAAATCAGAAGCCTCCCTGGTCCCAGCCACTAGCTGGTTATCAAATACAATCAGGCAATTAGATGTCGGCCTACTAGGTTGTGATTTCATTCTGTGCCTGCCTTCAGTGGGATGTACGTGTTAGGTGCATCTGGTGTTTTTAATTTATTTTTAAGCAGTTTTTTTTTCAGGCAGATTTTTTTTTTGGGTTGGCTCCTTTACCTGGGATGAAGATGACAACTGATGGCTTCACAGATCTTTATGGGACATTAATTTAAGGTATATTTTTATCCACAGGGCACCATTCATGTGTCAAGGGGGTGGACAGTTATTATCACTACCCAACCTCATAGTACTCACAGGGTGAATTTTTATTTCAGGTTTTTTTTTTTAACATTTCCCTGATGCAGCGAGACAGTAAGTAGTACTTACATTCGACTGACTTAAGCAGATGATGTGCATTTAGGTGGGTTTTCTTGAGGCGGTAAGTTAAAAGGCAAAAATGTATAATATTTTGCTCATTCATTTTTTTTAATGGCCTTCATTGAATCAATGTTTGTATTTCTCTACAGCCCGATACATTGGTTTCTAAACTTACTTCAGTAACTTTGGCACGCAGTTAATGTTTGAGATGTTTGATGTAAAAGGAGATGCTACGGATGCCTCCAATTCTGACAGGGAAATGCCAGCATGAGCCATTTTCAGAGCCTAAAAAAGATAATTTATGGTTGCCGCCATTTTAACATTTGACTTTAACGGACATTTGACAATATTTATCATACAGCTTAAAAACTCATGGATTTACAAGGCAACAGTAAAGTTGTTAAAATTCATAAAACGTCCCTGTCATGATTGATTGGTTGGCACCAAAGAAATGGTAATATGGTCAAGTGGGTCATCTTCTATATCCACAATGTCTGTCTAACTTTTAAACATGGGCGTGGTATCCATTATGGTAATAAGAATGTAGTTTGAATGGTGATCATAGAGGAATAGTTACTGCATAGGCAGGAGAAACAAAGACATAGCAGTATTATGGCCCAGGTTGTACCAGAATATGTGCTGGCATGAGATTCTGACCTGGCGATGTAAACATGCAATCAGCTCCCTTCTTAGTCAATTATTGGAATCACTAACATTCGAGTTTCAAAAAGTGGCTGAGTTGGGAGGTTGAGTTGGACAGTTTCCCATCGACTTCCTATCTCAACCAACTTGAAATAGTCATCTCAACCGCCGACTCCCCTCACCAAAGTACAGCTTGACCTCCTAAAGTACAACCTGACCTCCCGCTGGATAGAAGATTGGTATTCACTAAAAGACTTCATTTTGAGGTCGACTTCACTTTTGAAGTCCCAAAATTCCTGATGTTCAACTCACCTCCTCTCCGGGTAATGAGTTTTTTTATTTTCAGTTTGAGAACAAATTACACTTGTGTTTTTTTAGTCAAATTTTACCTCCAAATTTGACCTTCATCTCGACCTTTAAACATGAGCACAACCTTGAAACTCAACTTTTTCAACAGACCTCATCATAAATGCTTTATGAATAGGATTCTTCAAGGTCAAGATGGGAGCTGGTGAGGGAAGTTGGGTGTGGTGTGGCCTGATGGCCTAGACGAGCTCTCATCTCAACAATTATAACTTGAACTTTGAAGAATTGTGAGGCTGTGGCTGCTGTACCAGAAATGTCAAAAGGTTTGTGGAAGGCCTGGATCAAGGCTCCATAGTCGTAGACTAAAGGAAAGTTCTTCTCCCTATGAGGAGAGATATAATTTTGTCTATTTTAGCTAGTTCAGAAGAAAACATCAGAGGTGTAAGTTAAAACTAGATAGTAGACATGTGCATTCGTTTTGGGATGAATGCATTTTCGTCCGAAAATAGCATTTTCGTTCATTCATTTGAAAAACGAATAACGAAAATGCTAAGCTAACGAAAGACGAATGAACGAATGGTTAATAAACGAAAATCATTCGTTCATTCGTCCATTTGTCCATTCGTAGTACTATTGGCATTCTATAAGCCGAAATAGAGTTGGTTTATAGAATACAATAGCATTACACATACATAGTACATTCCATAAACCGACATAATTAACGAATTTCGGTTTATGGAATGCATGTAAGTCTATTGGCATTCTATAAACCGACTCTATTTCGGTTTATAGTAATGCCAATACAATAGCACGAATGGACAAATGATTTTCGTTTATATTAAAGCATTCGTTCATTCGTTCAACTTCATAGCATTTACTACACATGTAATTTATAAGCCGAAAGTCTTTAAGTCGAACGTTCGGTTTATAGACTTTCGGCTTATGGAATACATGTAATACTATGGGCTTTCTATAAACCGAAACAGAGTCCCCATTCATAAATTGTTATGAATCGGGACTCTAGTTTGGTTTATAGAAAGCCCATAGTATTACATGTATTCCATAAGCCGAAAGTCTATAAACCGAACGTTCGGTTTATAGTAGACATGTGCAAAACTAAAATTTTCGTTTCGTTTTCGTCCATTCGGACGAAAATGTTATTTATTTCGTCTAAAACGAATTTCGTTCATTACTGCATTCGTTTCAGACGAAATTCGTTCATTATTTTCGTTTCGTTTAATTTTATTCGTTCGTTTTATAGAATACGTGTAATACTATTGGCTTTCTATAAACCGAACGAGAGCCCCATTCATAAGAAATTCTTATGAATGGGGCTCTCGTTCGGTTCATAGAAAGGCAATAGTACTACATGTTTTCTATAAGCCGAAAGTCTATAAACCGAACGTTCGGTTTATAGACTTTCGGCTTATGGAATACATGTAATCCTATTGCTATTCTATAAAGTTTATAGATAAGCAATAGGATTACATGTATTACATAATCCGACAGCCTTAAATTTATGAATGGAGACTTTGTCTCCGTGTAGTGAAATGCCGACAGCCTATAAACCGAACGTTCGGTTTATAGGCTGTCGGCATTTAACTATACGGAGACAGAGTCTCCATTCATAAAATTATGAATGGAGACTTTTCATTTTCGTCCGTAAACGTTTGACATTTCTGGAAGAGCAGACACAGTCCCTCTAACTCTGCTACTCATACAGATTTGACTTAGAAGGGATGTTATTGTAAGTGCACATCGTCAAGTTAGAACCTCCCTCCAGTACATCTCAAGAACAACTTGGGCCTTCTCACATACTGCTACTCCTTTGGTATGTTCTGCCTCTGCAGAACTTATTCCTAGTAACCCATTTAAACTATCTGCTCCTAAATATGAAAAGCAGACATTGTAAAGATCACTTGTCAGACCATATTACCGTTAGGTAACATCTGGTCTGCTGATATTGGTAATCGTGACAGGAACAGAGCTTTAAAATAAGCCACCAAAACAACTCCTCTTGCAAGATGGCATGATAAGTGGAGATGACAATCTGATAACAGAAATGAAAGAGAGGTTGACTGATATGCAAATGAGTAGCAAATATCACTTAGACAGAGATTCAATGTGAATGCTTGCTTCATGTTGAGCAGAGGTATGAGAACCAGAGGAAATGGGATCTCAGATGCATCCTCTCTTAGTTGACTCTTGGTTGGGCAACAGTTACGGTTAATGTTGGAACTGACATATCAGTAAACAAAAAGGTGATGCAACACTGTTACACATGGATTGTTACATCCTTGTATCTTAGTTGGCATTTCCTCTGATTTAAATGCCTCTGTTCAATGCCAAGCATGCATTTGCATTGGATCACTGTCTAAGTGATAAGAATGATGTTGGAACTTTCCATTTTCTAAACAATTTGTTACTCATTGGTTGAGGAGAGGAATTTTTAGTAAATAATTATTGTTTTTACCTTCATCAACAATCAGGTCAACATTACCTAAGATATGTCTGTTTGTTAAAACTTTGCATTATTGCATTAACTAAAACTATTAACCCAGTATTTTTAGAAGACATTTGCTGGATTTTCTAAAGCAAATCATTTGCAACTACTTTCTATAGTCTAACTGCCCAGTATGAAAAAAGGCCCTTTTTCATTGTTCTGTATGTATACTAATATCCTCAGAATGTTATTTTTACTGATCTCAAACATTTTAGAAAGTATGTCTTCATTCATTGTCTTGTAGAATAATAGTAGGACAGTGCTGGAATGGGCTACCGGGATACCTGGAGTTTTCTTGGTAGGCTGCCTGCTGCTGTGGCCAGTCTGGCTGCCAATCATTGTTTGTTCTAAACAAATGTCTAATGTGCTGGTTACTGTGTGTTCCACTCCCATCTGCTGTTCATCCTTTCCTCCCCATGCATCCTGTGGGATCACAGCATGCAGGAGAGCAGGCAAATGCCTCTGCCAGGACAAACCATCTACTGCGCATTGCATGACCAATCAGTAGTCAATTTTTTAAAAATGAGATAACATGCACAGGTATAACATTTCATTACAACTGGTTGGGTAATTGATTAGTTTAGTTTGGAGAACCTAAAAACCCCTTTAACTAGACCCATTCTGGATTGCGACCACCCCTCTTGTCACCACCTCACTAGGCACAAAGAGTCCTACTAATGTTAATTGTGATGGGCATGTCATAATATGGTCTTTTTTTCTTCTTCTTCGCTTTTCAGATATTTTGCATGATGTGCATGATTTATCACCAAACATAAGGTCAGGGGACTCGCACACAATACACAAGCAACAAGATTGATTATGGAATGGAAGCTTGCTGTGCTAATATTATCAAGAGAACAAGGAACTAGATTTTTCTCAGTACACTATACTGTACCTTTTGTATAATAATTAACAATTCAAATTTGTTGGGAAAGAGGGTGGAGTGGTGCACAAACTGCTTTTTTTTCCCGTTAAACGTCTAAGTGTATCTAAATTACCAACCCTTTGTAAAGTTATCCTGAATTTTTCCTGCTCCTTTGATATATGCAGCTCAGTTCTAATAAAAAATGTATTATGTCCAGAGGACCTGCTGTTTAAGAATATCAACATCAGTGGACCTTGGTTCCAATATGAACTAGTTCCAAATGTAATCTACTCACCCCACAGTCATTGGCTCCATCTCCACACATGCCAACAAAGTAACTATATGGAGACATTTTTTCCAAGTTATTACAGGTGTAATATGTAAAAATATTATTATTTGCTTAATAAATTAATTTAAAGATCAAAAGTCTTCTGTAATTTGATCAGAGGTGGGCAGGGACATGCAAGAGTTTTGTGCTCCATTGTTCATACTGAGTCTTTACTTACATGGGTCTTTTCAAGTTCAAGTCTGGAGTCCAGACTCATCTCGGACTCCAGACTCGGACAAATTAGGCAATGCCTCCATCTCAACCTCACAAAATGTTATACACTAATTGTGATATGTGCTGCTGAAATTGTCTTGGCCCTCTAATCATAATACATATTGGGGACAAGGTAAGATGTCCCAATGCCGAAGTCTGATCAGGATGTCCTCAGTCCCATAACACAGAATGGAGCCGTGGGCTGTGCCATGCCCCCTTTATATGTTTCATAGGGCCAGAGGCATGTTGTGTAGGCCACGTCCCAGTTATTAAGGGGTGGCAGGGCCATCAAAGTCCCGCCTCCAAAATCAAATTCTCTCATTTTTTTTAATGAATAGCAAAAGAATGTAATGTAATGATGGGAGTCCAAGTTGGACTTTGTCACCAGGGAGGGCAAATTTGTTCAAGATGGTCAAGTTTGGAGGCATTCTGAAACATGTAACCTCATAATCTTCTCTCTCTCCTATGCAAGGGGAGAGATATTTGATAACATCACATCACAGAACAGATTATACAACATACGAAGCTTACTTTATTTTTTGAAATTCTTCAACAAGGTTTGTTTTTTGTTTTGGAGTCATTCTAGCAAAAATTGTCCCATTGAGAAGGATCTGTGCAATAGAAATATATTGTTACATTATAGTATGTAAATTATAGCTATGAAAATACATGTGAAATAGTAATTATTTTATTAATCCATTTATGCAACTAAAAACATCCAGATTAATAATTGTTGAATTGTGTTCACTTGCATAAGTAGAGGGCAGGCATATAGGGTCTTCTTAATATATACTGATCTGGACAAGGTCAAGGTAGGAGTAGGTATGGATTAAATTAGATTCATTTATTTTATCCATTCATTATGTGAGGAGCATTTGGCGAAAGGGAATTGGGGCTTCATATTTATTTTATTTGGGAGGCCAGTAATTTAACTTATTCTAGGCTTTGGGCATTTTGCCGGCTCAAAGTCCGGGGGGTGGGGGCGGCATATAATTTTATGTATCAAGAGGCCATGGGAATTGTGCTAGTCACTTGGGGACACTTTTTTTCATTGAATGGGGCAAGTGGGAACCTAGGGGAGCGGCCATTAGTTCCTTGTTAATTTACTGCTAACACCAGTTTTTAACTTAATGGGGGCCATTGAATCTGGGCCAAGGTTGCTTAAATACTGAGTCATATGAGCACAAACATTGATATTCTAGATGTAGGATTTTTTGTAATGGTTTGAAATTTGACCACAGGATTACTGTGTTCCACTCCCTGTGAACACATCAATATAATATCATTAAAATACTAATATAACAGACAAAACAAATGGTTGCTAAAACAAGATCACTGCATGTTCCACACTAAAACAAAATAAAAGGGATGTGGTGAATTTGTTATGACATACTTCAAAAGTACAATAATAATATCTGCCTATTAAAGTAATATACACGTCAGTTATGTACAACTGCAAACATTTTTTTTAATTTTTTTAATGCGATAAAAATAAACAACAAGACATCATATTAACAGTCCTGTAAAAGACTCTCTGGTCTAAAGCTATAATACTTATTTTACATTGTTGTTGACATTTTATAGACTGTACTGAACAATACAAGCTATATTATGTACCATGGTGAATGAATTGCATACTGATTAGCAGCAGAGCAGATGTCTATGAGAAACTGTTATTTGCAATTCTAATATATAACTATAAACTCACTAAGCTTTCCCTCTGTCCAGCTTAGTCTCTTTGAAAAATGATTTCTAATTAGAGACCGAGAGATACTAGGAAATGTATTAGATGAAGACACATAAAGAAAAACAGAGAGACATATCAGAAAGGAACTATAAATGCACATAACAGTGCAAAACATTACAGAGCTAAAGTTGGGCACAAACACATAGAAACTTTTAAATTGCTCACAACTCTGCTCCATCAGTAAACAAAATCATTGCTTATCTTGTGAAAAGGGCGTATTTTTTAAATTAATATTAATGTTTTAATACTTACATCTGGTACCAAACTAGGGAAGTTTTGACTGATAATTTGATAGGATTTTCCACTCATGGCATAATTATACTTGTCTACTCTTGTCCCTTGGTTCCAATGTATTTCATTACCCCTGAATGAAAGGTCCATTTTCACCTAGAAAATTAATAATGGTGAGCATTACCCTCAAACGTGTTATGGATAAACATAAAGAAAAAAAAGCAAACATTATGACCCTGTGGTAAAAGCAATAAAACTCATCTTAAATTGAATGTATTTATCGCTTTAGATAGAATACATTTTACATGTATACATAATTACAATAACTAATTAAGAGAAGAACCTCTTCATTTTTCACTTCATGGCACTACATTTATTTAAGGAATGTAGATGTAAAACAACAAAAACTGCTAAGATCCAAACGAGTGCTCAAGAAAACCCAGCAAATCAATTTTTATGGATATCCCCCCCTCTAACTTACAGTTTGTGTGTTCCATTTGCCTTTTTTTCTTTCTACTAATTTACAGGTAATTAAGGCAGGGGAATCTTCTTTGGGCTCGTTGGCTTCTATCAAAAATAAACCGGTGGAATCTGCAATCATCCCAGAGTTTAGACCAACAGTGCAGGCTGTATGTAGGTTGTCACCTTGAAAAATAAGTAAAAAAACATATTGTTTATGTAAATTTACATGAAATTACTGGGAAACAACTGACACAATCACATGATTTAACACTCAAAGGTTAACATGCAAAAACATTTGTTGAAATACAAACATATGATTATCATCAATGTGTGGTTATGCATCACCATATTTATTTTTAAATACATGCACCTACATTTAAATAAAGTCACTGTAAAAAAACATATCCTGTATAATATATAACTATGCTTAACATTTATGTCTCCAGAAAGAAGTTAATAAGTCAGAAATCCCATACCAACATTTAGCAAAAGTTATATGTACAGTATTATAAAACAAAAAATCAGGCAACTCAGGATCCCGTTTTAGAAGATAGAGCAAAGCTACCTGTGCCCCTTAGATGACTGAAAGAGTGAAAGAAAGCCCCTGGATGTGTGACTGTTCGACTAACCTAGGGTGAATTGACAAGGCAGCAGAGTTTTTGTACACTAGACTAGACCACTAGACCATCTAGGAATCTTGCCACAATTCCACAGTTAACCCCATCTGTCCATTAGTAACCTCTAGTTTTTAATACCAAAGTGTTTGTTAGATTTTATTTATAATTTTTATTTGATTATTTAGGGCTGTCCATTATTTAGGATAAGGTTATCTTGAGATGCTTTTTTGACTGCTATGGGGCAGTCTAGCAACACCAACAGAGCAACTGAGCAATCATTGATTGCTTCTGCAGTTCTTACCCTCAACAGGGCAGCACCATATTGGAAAGTATGATTGACAAATCATGTTGTACAAAACACTTAAAATGTTTGCCTTTTGTACATACACTCATGGACCATTCTCCTGTCACCGCTGACTATTTATATGTGGATTTTTGAAAATTAAGTCCTAAGGACCTGAATACAGTGAGTTTTTTATTTTATGTAATTTCTGTCAATGATATTCTTTTCTGTTTGGGAGGGAAAGTGCCTCTTTAGGCAGAAAAAAAGGTTTGATAGATATTTGTGTATCTTCCACAAGGCAAACAAGGCACTCGCCTAGGGCGGCACTTTGCCAGAGGGTATTAAAGCACATTTCTGGTGCTTCAAACATTTTCGCACCCTCCCCCACCATTGAGCAAGCTTTAGCTCCTTCCAATTAATCAGGCTGATGGGGTCATGTAATGGACGTGGTGGGGGTATGTAATGAGGGTGATGGGACATTTAGTGTGTATGCAATGTGGGTGATGGGGTGATGGGGCATGTCTTAGGTGTGCAGGCCCACATTTTGTTTGCCTAAGACAGTCAAAACCAAGATACACCACGGTTGATAGGAGGCATTCACTAAGAAATACAGAAGGGTTGGCTATTCACAAAATCTGAACTGAGAGGTTAAATGACAAGTCAACTACAGAAAAATAGGCATTAGCCATGGGCAATAGGCATAGCAGAGTAATAAAAATCCATTCATTGCAAATGCTACCTAACAGTATCTCAAGGCACAACTTTTTAATTAATATTCTATATGAAGGTGTACTTTTTATTCACAGTGTACAAAGACAGAAGTAGACTTGGACAGTGCATAATTGTTCTCTTTCCATTTACCTGAGATCATGACAGTTCTTATGTTTGCAGATTTTAGCTCCTCAAGAACAGGCTTTGTTTCAGGCTTAAGTTGATTTTCCATGATTAAAAATCCCAAGAATACAAGGTCACATTCTACCTGATCCCTAAACAAATTATGATAAAAATGTGAGAATTACAATAAGCTACAGAATATATGATGTTACTTATCTACATGATCAAATATGGATATTTGAAAATATTAGATTGTGATCTCTACATTTGCTAGATTCTAACAACTAATTATTAATGAATTAATTTTGACCATTTGAGTGCCAAGGAGAAACTGCTTAAAACACATGCATTAAAGTGTACACTCCTGCATCACTCAGTATTACATTTATAAATGGGTGGCAACAAAACCTGACGAGAAAAGAAACAACAGAGTAATTATGTAGCTATGATTTCACCTTAGAAAGTGTGTACTATGGCCTATCACAAATGTCTGTGACATGTGTAACATCCCTTACATGAACATGCATTTACATTTTTGTATCAATGCTTTAATAATTATTAGTAGGACTGCTAAAGGCAATATGATGACATGAACACATACTCCCAATGTCCCTATATGAGATGTTTATACACTGTATAACTGTATTATCAGTCCTACCCTGCAGAATATCTTTTTACAAGATCCCATAATTAAATGGTCAAAATAGAATCATGTGTTAAGCTGTATTTATCTGAGCTCTCTTTCACCGTCTCGCTTGGTGGAGAGATATCATCGCCCTTTCCGCTCTCTGTTTGTGTTTCCACAAGGGTCAGTCCTAGGCCATTTGCTGTTTTTCCTTGTAAACCTTTTCTCTCAGAAACTCATCTACTCTTTTTGCTTCCGATACCGCCTTGATGCAAATGAATGCTCTCCTCCCCTGACCTCACTACATCTGTCATGTCGCATATTGTGTATCGTTTGTTGCCATCTTGACCTGGATGTCTGATAAATTCTTAAAACCTAATATCTCTAAAATATATCTGATCATTTTCCCTACCACGGCCCCATTGTTCAGTCTCTTGCCAAATAAAATCTTGCAATGCAATCCTTCTATGTAAGCTTAGTTTGCATTATATGGGTTTAACTGCTTTACATGGTGCTTTCTTAAAGCAGCATCGTCACACAGCCGTTATAACTTTATTGCTATGCATTGCTATATGTTTAATTTACAATATGCCAGTTTTTTTTTGTTTCAGTTATACCCTATTTACTGTAGTATGTATTGTTTAAAATGTGTCAGGTCTTTGTGGGTACCATCACTGTGCTCTGTATATTTCCAACTCTTTATTATGTGGTTATATGGGTGTATATTTATATTATTCATTTATTCTGTATATATCAGGCGTGTCCAACATGTGGCCTGCTGGGAATCGAGGTACGGCCCACGTGAGCTCTGCTCCGGTAGCCACACCTCCAACTACACGGATAGCTGTGCCGGTGAACACAGGGCAGTGCAGCTGTAGTGCGCATAACCTCTCCTCTACCCTGCACGTGAGGTCATGCACAAGGGTCAGAGGCACACCAGTAGTGTGAAGATCACACTGAACAAAAGTAGAGTGGAGGAGGGTCCTACCAGGAGCCCACAGCCCTGTGTAAAAAAAACAACAACTGTGTGGTGTGACTCTGTGTATGTGTGTGTGTGTAAGTGTGACTCTATATGTGTGTGACTGTGTAAGTGTGTGTGAATGTGTATGTAAGTGTGGCTGTGTATGTATGTGTGAATGTGTGTGTGGTTAGTGTGACTGCTGCACATTAGTGGGAATTATATATGTATGTGTGTGTGTGTGTATATATATATACACACACACACACACACGTATATATGTGTGTATATGTGTTTGTGTATTTATATATATATATATATAGAGTCAGAGACGTCACTAGGGTTGGTGTCACCCAGTGCAGCAAGTCATTGTATCACCTGCATGGATTTCCACCAATACCATGCCAAACAGATTCCTTGGTAATGCCAGTCATATTGCCCATTAAATATGCCACATACAGGAGCCCTATAACTATGACACACACAAGACAACCATAAATTATGCCACACACAGGACCCCCATAAATTATGCCACACCAGAGCCCCATAAATTATGCCACACCAGAGCCCCATAAATTATGCCTCACCTGGGAACCCAATTAATTATGCCACACACGCAGGTGCCCCTTAATTATGTCACACACAAGCACCCCATAGTTATGCCACACACAAGCGCCCCATAATTATGCGACACAAAAGAGACCCTTAATTATGTCACACATGGTGCCCAAAAAATATGCCACACATGGGACTGCCATTTATTATGCGACACACAGGAGCCCCACGAGGTGACAGTTGTTCAATTCTAAAACAATACATATCTAAACATACATCTCTCTCTCTCTTTTATTCACTTCCCCTGCACTCACATTGCACCTAAATGACTTAACACAGCCCCATACAGTACCCAGAGAACTTGCCATGCACCTATATTTCACCCACAGCACTTGGCTTGCACTCATATTGCACCTACATGATTTGGCATGCCACAGTGTCAATGCAGCACAGAACATACCACAGTGTCACTTTGCCCCACAGAACTAGCCAGTGTCACTTTCCTCATAGTTCATGTTATTTTGCCCCACAGACCATGCCACAGCATCACTTTGCCAATTAAAATAAACCAGTTTTTCCATTAATCTGCCATTGTTTGACCATAAATATGCCATAGCAAATTTGCCCAATAATATGGCAGTATTATTTTGTCATTCATAAACCACAATTTGCCCAATAATATGGCAGTATTATTTTGCCGTTAATAAGCCAGACAATTTGCCTAATAATATGCCAGTATTATTTTGCCATTTAATATGCCACAGCCAATTTGCCCAATCATATGCCAGTACTTTTTTACCGTTTAATATGCAACAGCCTATTTGCCCAATAATAAGTCAGTATTACTGGGCCTGACAAATTTAATTTACTTTTAGGAGTCAGCAAAAAAAATCTAGGAGCCAGACAACGGCACATTAACGCAACCGTACACACACACAGAGACAGTCAATCAGTCAGTCAGTCACATTCATACACATACAGAGACAGTCAGTCAGTCACATTCATACACATACAGAGATAGTCAGTCAGTCACATCCATAGACACACACACATACGCACACAGACATCCACACCCGCCGATCCAACACTAAAGCGGTAAAACACTTTTTTTAAAATAATCTCAGGACAGGGAGCGCCATGTGCTGCTGATTCTACCCAGGGCGCCAGGTACAATATCCTAGTCGCCATGGCGACTGGGCTTTGTCGAGCCCTGCAGTATTATTTTGCCATTAATAAGCCACAGAGAATTTGCCCAATAATATGCCACTTTTATTTTGCCATTAAAAAGCCACAGCCAATTTGCCCAATAATATGCCAGTATTATTCTGACATTTAATATATGCCAGTATTTAGCCACTCAATATGCCAGTATTTTTTCACTCAGTATACCAGTATTTAGCCATTCAGTATGCCAGTATTTTGTCAATCAGTATGCCGATATTTTACGTAAAGTCACATCCGGTAGCACTGATTTTTTTTTCTTACTTTTTTTCTGGCAGCTGAATATAGCAGATGCATCTGCCAGAAAGAAAAAAAAAAGTTCAGCAGCACTATGAGCTGCAGGGGGATGCCGGCAGCACAACCCCTCGGGATGCCACTGTATATATATCTATATATATATATATATATATATATATATATATCTATATATAATTCTCTGAATGAATGAAAAATGAATGTGGCCCATACACACATACATTTATGGTGAAGTGACCCTCTGCAGAAAAAAACACCCATGGAATATATTAATAGAATTGGTTTAACTTGTACATGCTATCTTTAGTGGTGTATTTTCCCTGTGTGCTGCTGACTAGAGGGTGTTTTACTTCTCCCCCTTTATTTCAAACCCCCCAGCTCCAACCATCCCACATACTTTGGCTAACACCACCTTCCCTTTAACTTCTTCAGTTCCTTATGTGTCTCATATCCCCCCCTCCCTCTAGATTATAAGTTCCCTATATGCTCCGCACCTAGCATTACATAAATTGTTGGTGCTATATAAATAAATGCTAGTGTAACGTAATGTAGGTTTAAAGCAATGGTTTTCATTGAAGTAGCTTTCTGATTCAAGCTCTCTGAGGCCATCTGGTGAGCGTTAATGATCATATCATTGTTAACAAGCATTTTCATTTAATAATTAGTATTTATACACCAAATTAAAAGAGTTATCCAGTGGGACACAAAACTCTATATTCAGGGGTCTCACACATTTTCCTTAATACAAGCTACACACAATCACTTAAAAACAACCAGGGGTAAATTTTTAAAAACTTAATTAAAGTTGAATTTAACAATTTATGTTTCTGCTCAGAGCACTGTCCTGCCTGTGTGGTGTCACAGATACAAATCATTTTTAAAAAGCATTGATTTTACCATACCCCACACTTGCAATGTGGCAAAGGGAAAGACAACAGCATGGGGTTTCTTAGAACTTCGATCAACTATATAATAAGTTGCTTCATACAACTACTTTAAATGAAAATGTATAATTTGGTAGCTATTCCACAATGTGGCACCTTAAATGGGACACATCATTTGTACATGTAAAAGTAGTTTCATCTAATTCAGTGCATCTTTGTTAATCTGCTAGCACAATTTTTAAAATGTTATGTTCTATAACCCCATTCTACATCATATTTATCACACTACGTTTATTTTTTACTCTCCTATATCTCTATGCCTATCCCATCTTCAAGTCCCTATAGAATATGCACCGACCACTATATAATTTTTAAAACAAATTCAATCAAGTCATTTGTGAACTAGAATAAATTGAAGAACAGTCCAAGTATTTTGTTCCCATCTAATCAATTAAAAGAAAGGGGTGTGGTTAAGTCTGCAATGTGAACACATGCTTTTTGTGGGGGGAAAACTCTTCGGCATTCTGTGTGTTTTTCTAATATTTGAGCCTATGTTTCAGTGTTTGCCGTTGACACAAAAATTAAATAAATAAGGTAATACAGTCTGAACTAGATGTGTGTTCACTGTAATATAATTTGGACAGATTGGGTAACTGGGTAGATAAATGGCAAATGAGATTTAATGTAGACAAATGTAAAAGTATGCATTCTGGCTATAAAAAAAATGCAACATATAATTTATATGGGCAAATATACTAATGAAAAATATTTTGGAGCAATTGTAGACAATAGTCTCAGCAGAAGTGCACAGTGCCAGCTGGCTGCTGCTAAGGCTAATAAAGTCCTGCTTATTAACAGAACAGTACAAAGGACACTCTATGGGTTTCTTTATGGTAAGGATAAAAAATGGAATGGTATGGAATTCGCTGACTGAAAAGGTGGCATTAGCAAATTCCTTAGACTCCCTTAAAAGGTGCCTGGATACGTTTTTAATGAAACAGAACATAGTGGGCTGTGTATGTTAGTATAGACAATCATTTGATTTTAGTGCTTCCTGATCCAAGGAAGAATTGTTTTTTTTTTTTTTTTCCTTACTAAAAGCAGAATTCAAATTGCTGAAAAAAAGGGGTATTACCTTCTTTTGGATCAACAGTGGTAAAAAAGATTAGGAAAACTATTGAGCTTGATGGACGCAAAGCCCTTTTTAACCTACTATGTATCTATGTAACTAACTATCATGTGCCAAGACCAAAGAACCTTGAAAGCCCAAATCCGAAAGGCATTATATGTTGCACAAACTTGTATTCTTTTAAGTTGGAGGTGCTGATAACAGCTCCTCAACATCATTATCCATGGAGATGCAGGTCTGTATGGGTGACTCTTCGGCTCCGTAAAATGCTGGAACTCCTGACCTCTTCAAAGGGGTCAACATACCTTTTAGCTGGTGATACCCACTATCGATACTGGTCAGGAATGACTTTGTCATTCATGTGGTGAAAGCACCAGACAATGTGCTGCTGGGTGCTCTAGGTGGTTTCTAGGCTAATATCTCCCTTACTTGGGGCTGCAACCTCCTGCTTTGAGCGGTATGCAAATATGATTGGGGCCTTGCTACCACATATGGAACCCTATGGCCCGATTCTTCTGGCTCAGTGTGCCATGATCTAACGCCTCTCATCACCCTTGTGGAATTTGGGTGACACTGATTATCTTCCCTAGTAACTCCCCATTATAGGGCGTTATAGCTACAAAATGATTAAGTAATCATGGTAGGCCGGTGTGGCGGAACCAACCTTGCCACTATGTTCTGGAGAAGCCTGGTTGCTCGCCTGCTGCCTCTGGACTATGGTCCCATGGTAAAAGCTTGTATTTTCCCCTTCAGAAAGGCTTGTTCGTGCCTTTCTGCTTGGGTGTTCGGTAGATTGAATCTACCGAACCAACTCACGAATGAACGGACCACCTGGGTAATGGATGTGCCATAACTCTATACGTTAAAATTGTTAGTTAAGTGTTCTTGCATAGCAAGACCACTTAATGTTATCTCACATATATATTTAAGTGTTCTTGCATAGCAAGACCACTTAATGTTATCTCACATATATATTATTATTATTATAGCAAAATTTGCCACCCTAACTCCTCCCACAGTTTTTACACTACATAGACAAAAATTTACCAAAACGTGCAGATTGTTCCCGATCGGATTGCTATTACTTTGTGGAACGTTTCGCCGAATGGTTCACGGAATATCGTCGTTTTTGTGGCGCAATTTGTCCCATAGGAATGAATGGCAAAGCTAGAGTGGGAGCTGCCAAAAGCTGAAAAATCAGGACATGATTTCTAAACTGCCACCACTCCCTCATTTTCAAGCCCACCTACACAAATCTTATATCAAAACGTTCAGCTATCCCTGGTGCCACTAAACATGTAAACGGCTAAGCCGTAGTCCTGATAGTTTTCACAATATGACCATTTGTTTGCAACCAACGCCGTCCATTGACATTCATTGAAACTTCACTCTGCAAAGCTCAAATTTGAAGTGAAATTTCTAAACTGCGGCTGTGCCTTCATTTTTAATACTTCAGAGACATACTATGCATCAAAATGTAGGTCTGGGTCTTGTGATTCTCACAATATAAAGCTCTTCGCTGTAGGATTGATAGTTTTTAAAATACGACCGTTTGAATATGGCAACCGCCAAAATACTCTGACCTGTGTCAAGCTGCAGCAGCAAGTGATGTCATAGACAGGGCCTTTTGAACACCTGCTAATGTTTTTATAAATGTATGGTTTAATGTAACTGTGCAACAACGTTGCAATTAAATGTGCTATGTAAATGATAACAGTTACTCCGCCCACTCCAGTTGTAGACTACAGGTGGAGGCAAGAACACTTCACACAATTTCCCCAGAAATTGTAACTTTTCTAGTATTAAGTGTTCTTGCATAGCAAGACCACTTAATGTTATCTCACATATATATTATTATTATTATTATTATAGCAAAATTTGCCACCCTAACTCCTCCCACAGTTTTTACACTACATAGACAAAAATTTACCAAAACGTGCAGATTGTTCCCGATCGGATTGCTATTACTTTGTGGAACGTTTCGCCGAATTGTTCACGGAATATCGTCGTTTTTGTGGCGCAATTTGTCCCATAGGAATGAATGGCAAAGCTAGAGTGGGAGCTGCCAAAAGCTGAAAAATCAGGACATGATTTCTAAACTGCCACCACTCCCTCATTTTCAAGCCCACCTACACAAATCTTATATCAAAACGTTCAGCTATCCCTGGTGCCACTAAACATGTAAACGGCTAAGCCGTAGTCCTGATAGTTTTCACAATATGACCATTTGTTTGCAACCAACGCCGTCCATTGACATTCATTGAAACTTCACTCTGCAAAGCTCAAATTTGAAGTGAAATTTCTAAACTGCGGCTGTGCCTTCATTTTTAATACTTCAGAGACATACTATGCATCAAAATGTAGGTCTGGGTCTTGTGATTCTCACAATATAAAGCTCTTCGCTGTAGGATTGATAGTTTTTAAAATACGACCGTTTGAATATGGCAACCGCCAAAATACTCTGACCTGTGTCAAGCTGCAGCAGCAAGTGATGTCATAGACAGGGCCTTTTGAATACCTGCTAATGTTTTTATAAATGTATGGTTTAATGTAACTGTGCAACAACGTTGCAATTAAATGTGCTATGTAAATGATAACAGTTACTCCGCCCACTCCAGTTGTAGACTACAGGTGGAGGCAAGAACACTTCACACAATTTCCCCAGAAATTGTAACTTTTCTAGTTATTATTATTATTATAGCAAAATTTGCCACCCTAACTCCTCCCACAGTTTTTACACTACATAGACAAAAATTTACCAAAACGTGCAGATTGTTCCCGATCGGATTGCTATTACTTTGTGGAACGTTTCGCCGAATGGTTCACGGAATATCGTCGTTTTTGTGGCGCAATTTGTCCCATAGGAATGAATGGCAAAGCTAGAGTGGGAGCTGCCAAAAGCTGAAAAATCAGGACATGATTTCTAAACTGCCACCACTCCCTCATTTTCAAGCCCACCTACACAAATCTTATATCAAAACGTTCAGCTATCCCTGGTGCCACTAAACATGTAAACGGCTAAGCCGTAGTCCTGATAGTTTTCACAATATGACCATTTGTTTGCAACCAACGCCGTCCATTGACATTCATTGAAACTTCACTCTGCAAAGCTCAAATTTGAAGTGAAATTTCTAAACTGCGGCTGTGCCTTCATTTTTAATACTTCAGAGACATACTATGCATCAAAATGTAGGTCTGGGTCTTGTGATTCTCACAATATAAAGCTCTTCGCTGTAGGATTGATAGTTTTTAAAATACGACCGTTTGAATATGGCAACCGCCAAAATACTCTGACCTGTGTCAAGCTGCAGCAGCAAGTGATGTCATAGACAGGGCCTTTTGAACACCTGCTAATGTTTTTATAAATGTATGGTTTAATGTAACTGTGCAACAACGTTGCAATTAAATGTGCTATGTAAATGATAACAGTTACTCCGCCCACTCCAGTTGTAGACTACAGGTGGAGGCAAGAACACTTCACACAATTTCCCCAGAAATTGTAACTTTTCTAGTTAGTTATATTCTGTTAGTGTATTGGTTTATGTGTAACGTTTAATTCTGTGAGTAGACCACTCTGAAGGTTTATAATGTAACAGTGACTCCAATAGTTTACCCCAACATCCATTGTTCTGTTTTAACTGGATTAACTGGTAAACTGATTATGTTGTGTACATTACTGTGTGCATTGTAATTAGGTCTACTCACTCTATGTTAATTCCTATTTGGTTTGCAGTCTATATGTCTAATGTTTTCCTAGCCCCAGTTAGTTGGAGAACTATGTTTAGTTCCATCCCCCCCCCATTGTATACTAATGTCTGTGATGTCATGTGTATGTCTTTATATAAGTCTGTGTTGTTACACAAATAAAATAGTTGTTCAATCTTGCTGTACCTAACTGCTAGATGTCCTGTCTATTTGGGTACAAAGAGCAAGGGTCCAGGAAAGACTTGCTGGGTGAATGCTGAGCTGTAAGTGGGGGCTGAGGAGGTGATTTCCCACAACGGACAGAGGGTACTTCGTCCGGTAGACGGTCCGTTACAGCCGGTAAATAGGCCTATCCCCAACACTGTATGCTGCTCAACAACTAGGGGGTCAGGATTTTGGTGGTGTTCCCTCCCTCACCCACATGGGCCCATAACAATCTATCAGGAATGAGGTTTACCATTCTGTTGGATAAAGGTTTTGGGGCACATACGTGGCATTATGTTAAATGACTGTCGAAGTGACGATATTCACAATACAAAAGCATTGTCATCTTTCATGAGTAGTTCAGGTGGGACTACTTGTGCTCAACTGGTTTACACTAATCACCATGGTCAGGGCCATCACCCCATAATAGAGACCCCCGAATTGCTCTACTCAAGGTCTCTCACAACACTTATGCTTAGTTACAAACTCCCAGATAGATGCAATCAGATTTCCTTCCCTACCACAAACAAATGCAACTGGCACCTCAATTAAAAAAACATTGGACCAAGGACCAAGTAAACATAACCATTTTGAGTAAGATTAGAACATGCTTCTTTCAGGAAAATATAACACCTGATGCCTTGCTGCAAAGAACATGGAAAACATATATAGCGGTTCGCAGGGGTGACCACATTAGCATAGGCTCGCATGTTAAAAAACAAAGAGTGGCAGATATTCATACATTATTCGTTACAATTATAAGTAGAGAGAGCTCATAACAAATCCCTACCCCCAGCCCTATATTTTGATCTGACCTAACAAAAGCAATCCTTCACCTTTATCCCAAAAATCAGATCCCACACAAAAGAATTGCTCCACCAATCCATCCACACTGCATAGGTATTTCGCCACTTTTATCAGAATCACTATATATTCCAGGTATATAAAAACATACATTAACTAAACAAATTTGCTGAGTTTTCAGATACTCAATTTCCATGGAATAAATGGTGGGGGTATCAAATTAATCTCCACTGGAAAAAGCACGGGCCATGAAGGGCTCACTATCATATATTAAAAAGCCTTCAAAGACCTACTCTTCCCCCATTTAAAACACACATTCTTGCCTCAAAAGCATATATAGTGGTTATCCCTAAACATGTAAAGAATCCGTAGTTATGCTCCAGTTATTGTCCCATTTTATTGTTTAATGTGGACATAAAAGTGTTCAGCAAAATCCTCAGCCTCCATCTCAAAATAGCCCTTCTGGACCTAATTCATACAGATCAAATAGGATTTGTGCCGGATTGTGTGGCTGGTGAGGGATATCACCACCAAAGTCCTCAATCTTGTACATTAAACATCCTGGCCATGCTAATGTCAAAATTAACTGGTGCTTTCTGAGGGCATACGCCAGGGTAACTGGTGCTTTCTGAGCGTCACCCTGAAGCACATATCAAGACTGGTCACCCTGCCAAAAGGGATGAGACCTTAAGCCACTGCAATACAAGCCAACCAGGCAATCCATTGAATTGTGACAGCACCCCACCACCATAAGATAGTGGAATTTGCTTATGTTTATTACACAACCCCATATAGCACTACCAAACCTGCTGAAGGATTCAAGGAGATGGATCTTGATCAGACTACAAAATAAATATTAATAAAAATGAGGCACTGAAACTTTCTTTGCCATGCGGATAGCAGAAATATTAAAACTATCTTTGCTATTCCATTGGTCTTAAACTCACACTCAATACTTTAGTATCTATCTAACTACAGACCCACACTCCCTGTTTGATAGTAAAATCTGATATAGATAAATGGACAAATCAACATAATTCTTGGTTTGGCACAATCGCACAAATAATTTTGTATATATTTTAATATTTGTGTCAGGGCCTTTACCAGGTCAGGTATGAGTTTCAGTGCAGGGATAGTGGAGGTGTCTGGTTGCATGTTATTTATTATGCAGGTGGAGCACCCATTCCTAGGGTGTCATGGGTGTCAGTCAAACAGCCAATCATCACAGACCACACACACCACACAGCTTCCAATGCAATACACAAATGGAGGTAAACTATCAAAACATCCGGTATGAGCAGCTCACTTTGGCCTCTGCTGTCTTTGACAGCAAATTTAGATTTCCTCCCTGGGACCATCAAGCGTAGCCTTCCAAAGACTATTCGCCACAAGGATGAAATATCCTAGATTGGGCCACATGGTGGCAGTTGGAGGACATCACTGGCAAACACATTAACCACCCGGCTAATATCAACAACTTAAACATTTCACAACTTCTCTCACTGCAGACACAAGCTTCAACACTACACTTACTACATTTGAATCTTTGTGCACTTGCAAGGATCAACCACATCAACTAGTCTCCATAATCTACAACTTAGTAACCAACCTCATACATTCTAGTGAACCACACATTTCGTATTGGGGAGGTAGAAATCCAAACAGTTGTCAGATGATCGATGGAACAAGGTTGCTATACTGACCTACAAATGTTCCACCTCCATACTAGAAAATGCTTAGAAGATTCTTACACAGTGGAATATGGTGCCATATCCTAGATTTGGCCACATAGTACATGGTGGAACCATGAGGCAGTTGGAGGAAGTCACGCGCAAACACGTTAACCACTTGGCTAATACCTTCCTTGATCAACAACTTAAACAGTTCACAGTAGTACAAAGTGCCATCAGTTAACATTCAATAACAATTAAACATTTAAAATCGTTTCTTCTCTACTTCATGTCCCTATAATGTACAGTGGATATAAAAAATCTACTAAATCTACTAATCTGTTAAAATGTCAGTTTTCTGTGCTGTAAAAAAATGAGACAAAGATAAATAATTTCAGAACTTTTCCCACCTTTAATGTGACCTCTAAACTGTACAACTCAATTGAAAAACAAACTGAAATCTTTTAGATAGAGGGAAGAAAAAATATAAAAATAAAATAATGTGCTTGCATAAGTGTGCACGCCCTTAAACTAATAATTTGTTGAAGCACCTTTAGATTTTATTACAGCACTTTTTGGGTATGAGTCTATCAGCATTACACATTTTGACTTGGCAAAATTTGCCCACTCTTCTTTGCAAAAACACTCCAAATCTGTCAGATTGCGAGGGCATCTCCTGTGCACAGCCCTCTTCAGATCACTCCACAGATTTTCAATCGAATTCAGGTCTGAGCTCTGGCTGGGCCATTCCAAAACTTTAATCTTCTTCTGGTGAAGCCATTCCTTTGTTGATTTGGATGTATGCTTTGGGTCGTTGTCAAGCTGAAAGATGAAGTTCCTCTTCATGTTCAGCTTTCTAGCAGAAGCCTGAAGGTTTTGTGCCAATATTGACTGGTATTTGGAACTGTTCATAATTCCCTCTATCTTAACTAAGGCCCCAGTTCCAGCTGAAGAAAAACAGCCCCAAAGCATGATACTGCCACCACCATGCTTCACTGTGGGTATGGTGTTCTTTTGGTGATGTGCAGTGTTGTTTTTGCGCCAAACATATCTTTTGGAATTATGGCCAAAAAGTTCAACCTTGGTTTCATCAGATCATAACACCTTTTCCCACATGCTTTTGGGAGACTTAAGATGTGTTTTTCCAGAATGTAGACTGGCTTGGATGTTTTTCTTCGTAAGAAAAGGCTTTTGTCTTGCCACTCTACCCCATAGCCCAGACATATGAAGAATATGGGAGATTGTTGTCTTATGTACCACACAGCCAGTACTTGCCAGCTCTTGGTAGCCTCCCAGACCAGTTTTCTTCTCGTCTTTTCATCAATTTTGGAGGGAGCTCCAGTTCTTGGTAATGTCACTGTTGTGCCAGATTTTCTCCACTTGATGATGACTGTCTTCAATGTGTTCCGTGGTATATCTAATGCCTTGGAAATTCTTTTGTACCCTTCTCCTGACTGATACCTTTTAACAATGAGATCCCTCTGATGCTTTGAAAGCTCTCTGTGGACCATGGCTTTTGCTGTGGGATGCGACTAAGAAAATTTCAGGAAAGACCAACTAGAGCAGCTGAACTTTATTTGGGGTTAATCAGAGGCCCTTTAAATGATGGAAGGTGTATGCTGACTCCTATTTAACATGATTTGGAATGTGATTGCTTAATTCTGAACACAGCTACATCCCCAGTTATAAGAGGGTGTGCACACTTATGCAACCACATTATTTTATTTTTATATTTTTTCTACCCTCTATCTTAAAGATTTCAGTTTGTTTTTCAATTGAGTTGTACAGTTTATAGGTCACATTATAAGGTGGAAAAAGTTCTGAAATGATTTATCTTTGTCTCATTTTTTTACAGAACAGAAACCTGACATTTTAACAGGGGTGTGTAGACTTTTTATATCCACTGTATATGTCTTCAAAGCTATTTGGGGAATTGAACTGCCTGAAATTCAGAAATTATTTGCAAATGTTCCCAAATTTGGAGGAATTCCGCTCTCTATGAATAAGGGGAATCATAGCCATTCCCAGGCCAAGATCCTCCAAATTGAAAAAGGCCTTACATTTCAGTATTAATTTTCATGCAACATGGCCAAATTCGTCCCAGATTGGGTATTAATGAATAGACCCCAAGGTGATATTATACACAGGAGACACCACAGAAATATATATAATGTTTCATAAAAAAAAAATGATATCTACATTTGTAATAAACAATTTTTAGACAGTTTCCTTTAACATAGTCCAGCTTTTCAAGACAATGAATATCCCACATTATTGTTCAGTATATTTGCCAACAATAAGCATTCAAAATATTTACTTACCTTTGTACTTTTTTCAGTTCTAAAACTTCACTCACTTCTAGATGTTTAAACGCCAAGCTAATGACTCGGTAACCTTGCTCTGTATAGCGGTCAAGTGTGCTTGAAAAATTGTCTGGCACTGTTTGGGAAGAAATTCCATATATTTCAAATACATTTCACATTTAGATAAAAAAAAAAAATTAAATTATTTTTTCCAAAACAAGTTTTGTAGTCAATAAAGGTACCTGAACATAGTTGATAATTTAAATTTAAATGATCAAAAATGATTTATACATGTTTCAATCAAAATGCATAAATTAAAAGAAAAAATGTGTTTTAAATGTCACCTTGCGGGGTTACAAACCTGCCTTATTTATTTTCTCTACATTCACAATATAAAAATATTTAGGTGAAGGAGTCCCTTTAAAGAGTTGTGTGTTGAACACTAAAGAGTCTACTAAATAGAGACAGAATTGCATGGAATTCAGATGGGAATTTCAAACTTTAGGCCAATGTAGCTGAGTTGGAAAAATCTCCAGTGCAGCTGCATGGGAGAATCTTTCCATCTTGGCTACTTTGGCCTAAAGTTTGAAATTTTCATGTTAATTCCCTGAAATTCTATCTCTGATATTACAATACCTGTTTCGTTTCTGCAAAACTTGATCACTATCTCTGGAGCTCCTTTCATATACACAGTGAGTTTCTCCTCTCCTTCGATCTTGGTTATAACAGTCATTCTCTGCAGACTGGAGGTAAAAGGAAACTGGTGCATAATGGTGATCCCTTTTACTGGAACCTTTAGGGGGGGAAATGAAACTGTGAAACAGCACTGGGCCATTTGTATGAAGAGAATAGGGGGGCAAAGTGATAAATGTGGAACAATAAGCAGAAACATTTCACTGGTTCCTATAGTTTTTGCTCCACATATAGAACTTTTCCCCCACAACCGTTTTTCAGTTATGACCCATTGCATTTAAAAAAAAATAAAAAATCTACTGAATTCTGTGCACTGTTACATAACTGGCAACATTCCTGGATTTGTTTGGAAAGTCTGTGTGTTCTTTCAATTTTGGCAATGTCCTGCATGACTGCTGCTTGTGCTCAGTGCAGTAACTGTGCTCAAGTGGCTTCACAGAGGTAAAACAACTATTTATGTCCTTATGACATAAATCACTAAAAACACATGCAACTGCAGCCATGCAGACCTAGTTCAGGCTTCTGTCTGATTAAATGAGGTGGCATAACACTATTGCTTTGTCATGCCACTGTTTTTCCCCAGTCCCATCATCCAAAATTGTGGGCCCCTTACAGAACCAATATGCACACCCAGTACCACAATGGGAGAATGCATAGGTAGCGCACAGACATTCAGCTCTGTGAGCGCTGGTGAGGGGACATCTTTTAATCTCCCCAGCCAGTGCCTCAGCCGGAAAGCTTTTTTATTTAATTAGGGGCCCCAAGCCAGCCCCCAAGGACTGCTGGGACCCTTATAACCACAAGGGATGTGCCCTTATGATGATGGCTCTGCTGGCAAGTATACCGGTAAAATACTCAGGATTTTTTCCATTAGATATTCATGTTTTGATAGTTGCCAACAGTCTGTTTACTTGGGTCCTGTCCCATTAAATTCATGTCTGTCCTGGCATTAATATTGCCTATGTAAAGTACTTAGCACTGGTCACAGACAGCATTGTGTTTATTCAGTGTATGACTAAAAGACATAAAAGAAGTGAAATGAGCTCCAGACACCTGGTATCTGTACAGAGAAGCTGGAGCTCAATATCCTAGGATCACAGAATGTCACATGATGTCACCTGGTGTCACATGACACTGCCTATTTTTAACCCTACCCCCTTTTTCATTCCAGGAGCCAAATACAGAAGGTTGGAAAGTAAGTATTGCAGAAAAATGCACCCACCCCCCATAAAAACAGTGAACTATAGTATACTATAGATATAGAACACTTACCTTTTGCACTTGTGACCCTGGTTTAACCATTATGTCTGATCCAGCACAGCCATTTTCCTTCCAGACTCTGATATATTCTTCAAGCACCTGTTAAAAAACATTTAGTTATAAGGTGTGGCCTGGATGGGGCAGTTACATTTTTAAATGTATTGCGCTGGAGGTTACAAAAAGCTATTCGTTGTCCCCAAACCCTAATAATAAAAATACATATATTACAAATAAAATAAATCCCTACCTACCCCCACCTCTATCTTGCCCTAAATCTTCTGGCCCAGGGAAGGAGGCCACCAAAAAAATTAAAAATAATCCATCTATTTCATAAAAACAAAAAAAGAAACCCTTTTTTAATCTGGTGACTAAATGGGCATTAATGAAAGAAGAAAGGATTCCATCGTCAAATCATCTTTTATCTTGGATTGGCTGCATAGCAGCGGTTAAAATTCCTATACTGACAAAATTGCTCTATATATTCCATCCTTTGTCTATTCACAACCCAAAGTCTTTATTACAAGAAGCTTGAAAATTCATTTTTGCTTTTATACTTGGCCGAAAATCTATAAGAATTGCCAACAAATAGTTGATACTGCGTGGATAAAAAAACGGTGTGTGTAAACAAAGCGTACAAAAATTACAATGATACTTGTTGAGCAACTTGAACGCAGACCCCTATTCAGATTATTTGGGGTCTATTCTGTATCACACTATAAGTGTCTTTTTGCATTTATAGTTTAAGGTTCAACTTGATACTACGCCTTCCTGACCCCCCCCCCCCCCCCCCCTGGTTTTATCTAAATAGTTGCTACTACCTGAAAACAAAGGGGATTTGGGAATCACCTCCCTTCTCCTACTAAAATATCCTTTAAAATTCATGCACTTGCACAGTGGTCTGTTTAGATACAGAGGACAATTTAACATCACTTTATAGCGTGTCATCTCCTTTGGCAATGAATGGGAGATTCATTACATGTAATTCTATGTATTCTATAAAGCGAAAGTCTATAAACCAAACGACCTTCGGTTTATAGACTTTCGGCTTATAGAATACGTGTAATAATACTGGCTTTCTATAAACTGAACGAGAGCCCTATTCATAGGAATTTCTTATGAATGGGGCTCTCGTTCGGTTTATAGAAAGGCAATAGTATTACACGTATTCTATAAGCCGAAAGTCTATAAACCGAAGGTCGTTCGGTTTATAGAATACATGTAATTCTATGTATTCTATAAGCCGAAAGTCTATAAACCGAACTAGAGTCCCCATTCATAAGACATTCTTATGAATGGGGACTCTAGTTCGGTTTATAGAAAGCTAATAGTATTACATGCATTTCATAAACTGAAAGTCGTTCATTATGTTGGTTTATGGAATGTATATGTAATGCTATTGGTATTCTATAAACCGACTCTATTTCGGTTTATAAAATGCCAATTGGACGAATGGACGAATGATTTTCGTTTATTAACCATTCGTTCATTGGTCTTTCGTTAGTTTAGCATTTTTGTTTTTCGGACGAATGGACGAAAATGTGATTTTCGGATGAAAATGCATTCGTCTGAAAACGAATGCACATGTCTAACAATAACCACACAACCGAACAGTTTACTAAATTCCTCCATACCCTCTCACAAAATAACCCAATTATGCCTTCAAGTCCCAAAGGCAAAAAATACTCTTTCTATCTGCTATGAAGCTCTGGTTCTACAAGACTTGCCTAAGAAATTCCCCTGTATGGAAGATTGAGAGAGGAAGCTAGGTAAGACCTTACCTCAATGGAATGAAGTCATATCACACACATCTCTGATCACACTCCAACCATGTGGTGCTATTAATTAACATTTTGTATTAATTGTACCTGGTACCCACCTGTTTAGTCCTGATGTACACTGCTTCAGCCAAGCTGTGCTGGAGAAACTGTACATTTAATGGAACTATGGAACACATATGATGGCCCTGCCCTGAAAATACGCTGCTTCCTCACGTCATTGGGAGGCAGCTTTCTCTCTAATTTCAAACTCAAGTGTAAAGGCCACACCAAAATCACCTGAATATACCTTTCTCAACACATATTTCCAGAAAACTTCCCCTTGCATCTAAAAGTCATGGCAACAAAAACACTAATAACATGCAAACTGAAAACGTGTGAAAATCTCCTGAACTATTGAATGATTGCAACTAACAGATTACAACATACAAATGTAGAAACTACAGTATATCAACATAGGAAAATTGAACATATAACAAGAAATATGGAAACCATGGGAAAGGAAGAAAATGTTGAAATAAATAAAACAATTTGCCCCATCTTCCCTTACCGCCTCACTTCTTTTACATTTTTTTCATGTAGCTTTTAAATCTCTTCACAAAGTATATACGATGATTTATTCTTGAGATTTAAACATTTAACCCTGTAGTACCCCATACTCAACATGCTTTAAGTACCACAAATATATATATTTCTCATATTTGATGCACTTGTATGCAATTTTGCTAACACAATGTACTGACAATTTTTAATTTCGTTCTCTGCATTTATAGTATAAGCAATATTTAGGTTGACAGGATCCATTTAATGTCCGATGTTTGCGGTCAGTACAGTTTTAGTGCATGGCTCTTTATGTGTTTACACTTGCTTTGTATAAGGAAATAACTATTTGCTGGAACTACATACACAGACCAGGCTAAACCCAACTGCTGATATTTAGCAAGCTGAAATTGACAATAGAAGGGGACAGAGTTTCTGCAACAAGTATGAAGGATAAACCCTTAACATCTGAAATCCACAGCCATCTACAGTCATTTGTGAAAGAAATATATATATATATATATATATATATATATATATATATATATATCTCATATGTCTCTTAAAATACAAGTATAGCTGGTGGAAAAACATTGATTTAATTATTGGTGAATATTTTATCTGTTTACATTTTTATGCTGATCAATAAAATCTCACTCTATATCTTCTGTTGTCCTAATGCTCTCCGTACATAAACTGGGATTACTGTGCTGAGGCCTTTGAATGCCACATTATGTTTAAACATTACCCAGCCTGTTGATTCAAACATCTTTAGGTCCAGTGGATCTCCATGTAGCTTTCCTTCCAGTAGCACCAGTGAGTGACAACTGGCCATTGCTCCAAGCATAGGACACCATGGTAAGGTACTGCCAGAATTTATATTACGTACTTCCTGAAAACTGCAATTGAATTGTGTTATTCATTGGTGGTTTTATAATATAAATTATAAAGTGAAGCAGTCAATATTGTGCCAGAACATGACATACATTGACTAGATATTTGTTTGTCAGATAAAAACTTTTATGGAATCATTCCTTTGTGGACTTAATACCCAATTAGGAAACAAAGGCCCCATGTACATGCTACATGCTAGCATCTTATAGCAGGGTCTATTCCAAGACAATTGGAAATTGAGCAATTGCCATCTATTTGACATTAACCTTTACTCCCTAGTATTCTCTACAGATTATCACTAATCAAAACAATGAGGTTATGAAGAGAACCAATGATAAACCAAAATGTCAGCCAGGCTGCTCAGAGGTTTCCCTGGAAGTTAGTGTGACCAAATATTCCAAATTCCTTCCCCCTCTCCCATAAGAGGGAGGTTGTTGGACTCCAGTAACAACTGCTGCAACCGGAAATGTCCATGAGGGCTAGTGGGCTCCTAAAACTCCCAATTCCCAGTTTTCAATCCCTTCCCACAGAAATGGAGGTGGATCCCTATACATAAACTTCCTCAGTCAACCCAAATTATTGGAGATCAGCTTGCTGTGGAGAAAAAAGAGGTTCCCTTAAGTAATATGGATCCTTCTGCAAGATGGATTTATTAAATGTGAATATGCCTGCCCCTGGCAATTAACCATCCAATCATAGGGAAAGTTACAAAATTATGTTTCAGAAGTTTAATACATGAGGCTTATAATATTTTTATTTTAATACTAATGAAGTTTACCTATATATATGGAGGGAGCACTGTTTTTTCATGATCTGACTTACCCATTTGATTCAGAATGAACGATTCCCCATAAGTCTAGTCCATCTTCTGTTAAGGTACCTGTCTGGGTTAAAAAATGTGAAACCTCTATGGAATAAGGAGCAAAATCAAATTTAATATTACTACATTTTCAATATTAGCTCAATTCAGGGCCACCCTCACGAGAACAGAAGTGGTATGTTGGTTCCCTCTCAAAATACCCAACCATAACCTTTGTCTTCTAACAGTAAGTTCTGTCAAATTTCACACTGCCAGCTACTCTTTCAGCTTCCTACATTGAGAGCTGGACCTCCTTCAGCTATTCTAGAATCTTAGTAATTAGACCCAATAGAAATTTTATTTTTGGACCAATTTGTGATTTATGATAATTCCTATTTTCCTTACCCACTGTTTATATCAACGTGATCAGTTTCCAGTCTTGGAGGACAGTGAACAGAGTAACACTTAGTAGATTCAGAAGTTGTTTTAATTAGACATGTGCAAAACTAAAATTTTCGTTTCCTTTTCGTCCATTCGGACGAAAATTTTATTTATTTCGTCTAAAACGAATTTCGTTCATTACTGCATTCGTTTCAGACGAAATTTGTTCATTATTTTTGTTTCGTTTTATTCGTTCGTTCAAATCAATTGACCTACACATTCCATAAACCGAAAGTCTATAAACCAAACTTTATTCAGTTTATAGACTTTTGGCTTATGGAATACATGTAATGCTATTTGCTTTCTATAAACCGAACTAGAGTCCCCAAGAATTTCTTATGAATGGGGACTCTAGTTCGGTTTATAGAAAGCCAATAGTATTACATGTATTCTATAAGCCGAAAGTCTATAAACCGAAGGTGGTTCGGTTTATAGACTTTCGGTTTATAGAATACATAGAATTACATGTATTCTATAAACCGAAAGTCTATAAACCGAACGACCTTCGGTTTATAGACTTTCGGTTTTTAGAATAGCATAGAATTACATGTATTCTATAAACCGAAAGTCTATAAACCGAACGACCTTCGGTTTATAGACTTTCGGCTTCTAGAATACATGTAATACTATAGGCTTTCTATAAACCGAACTAGAGTCCCCATTCATATGAATAGGTCCATTGACCTATTCGTATGAATGGGGACTCTATTTCGGTTTATAGAATAGCAACAGCATAGCATTACATGCATTCCATAAACAGAAAGTCGTTCATTATGTCGGTTTATGGAATGTATGTAATGCTATTGGTATTCTATAAACCGACTCTATTTCGGTTTATAGAATACCAATAGCACGAATGGGCGAATGGACGAATGATTTTCGTTTATTAACCATTCGTTCATTCGTCTTTCGTTAGTTTAGCATTTTCGTTATTCGTTTTACGGATGCACATGTCTAGTTTTAATACACATTACTTACACAAAATGCCAGGAATTCTACATTAATGACTCAAACTGAAAAAAACTCAAAAATTAATGACTGTTCATAATGACTGTTCAAAAAACTCAAAAATTAATGACTGTTCACTATTTTTAGTAACAGTTCCTTTTTTCTTAACACTCCAAGCAGACTAAGACTAACAGAAGAAAAGTTGGCATTTGTTCTAAACACTAGAGGTTAATCACATTGGAAGACTACGAAGAAATTATTGCTGTTCTGTATGTCCCCAGTAAAACAAGAAATCAATTGATCCTCCAACATTAGATCTCTTTCCAACATTAAGAATCACAGTTGTACTAATTTAAAGTTAGTTTGATTTCAGTTTATTTCTTGTGCTAAATGTTACATATACAAGACATTTCTAGTTTCTTTATACACGGTTACATACTTTGTCAAAGCAGAAAAGGTTGATTTGTCCACACAGATTGATCCTCTGTGGGCTAATACAAGATATCCCCTGTTTCTTTAGTCTTGCTTGGGAGTAGAGGGTGCAAATGGTCAACGCGGGAGGAAGAGACACAGGAATAGCTAATGTTGCCATAATAAGTACCATTAACACTAATTCACTTGCTGAAGCCTAAAGGCAGAATAAAACATATGTTACTTTAATAGTACTTCCAGTTTTAAGTGTCAATAAATAATTCTAAGTACAGTATACTCAAAATAATGTAGTTTAGAAGTTAATATGTGTTATCCACATCCTAGAAATTATTGTATGAATTCATTAACTAGTAAACAATATATAATTCTATTGTTGCTGTATATATATATATATATATATATATATATATATATATATATACATATATATATAGAACAAACATTCACATGCAACACTGATGAGAGTCATTAACATGGATAACACTCAGAAAACTACGCAAACCCTTTCTTAATGCCATACTACCTAACAGATTGAGTTAGTTTCATATTTATCATGTATAGTGCATATATTTGCATTATTCAGAAATAAGTAGTTAATGTGAAAATTACAATACATTAGGTGCCTGAACTACTAGATGAAAAAAAGTCAAGTTATACCTCATAAATGAATTTGTTTTCCTTAAGGGCTTTGTTAGGATTTCTCATCTAGGTTATGTAAGCAATTTTTATTTTACAGTTCCTTATACAATATAAACCCCCCTCCCACAAACTTAAATACTTACGCCATTCATAGAGAAAATAATAGTTGTGTATAAAACTCCAAAAAATGAAAGTCCTGCAAGAACCATAATGACTCTGAAAGCATCCCTGTGAAGTTTAAAGTTCATGGGTTTGGGATACAAAATGGACCTCACTAGATCACCCTTTGCTGTATTGAAACCTAAATGAAAAAAGAAAAAAGCACAATGGGGTATTTAAGAATACTTTTTTTTTTTTTTTTTTTTAAGTGTGATACATACAGTGTATATACCCTCATGCCTATATCATACTTTTATTAGAGATGTCAAAAATGATGTCAACATCAGAGTGCTGTGTTATAGAATTACTTACTGTGGTATCTCAGACTTAACATTGGTGATATCACTGCAGAGTAATTAGAGGACTAAAGGAAAGCGATCTATGCTCTGTCTAAAATGGATTCTTGGTGGTCTTTCATTTGGTGAGAACATATATTTCGCTTTGGAAGCATGAAGACAAAGACATGGGATGAGGGGTGGTATGTAGGGTGGAGAGAGCAGCCCTGCATATATGTGCTCAGTACAGGCTCCTGTCTAATATATGTATGCATTCATTGCAAGTGTAGTTGTAATCGTCTGATTTTGTTTTTAAACACTTTAAAAAAAAATTATAAACCAGGCACCTGCCAAATGCTGAGAGCTGAGTGTGAAGGCCAGTGGAAGACAATTAGAAATCTGTACGTTAAATGTAGCCCTAATGTCTTAAATGATTAGACAGAAAAATCAATCTGTCAGTCCATGTAAAATGCATTGCAGTGGCAGTCTGTGAGATAAATATTTATATATATATATTTATATATATAGAGGCAAAAATTGATGTAGCGCTTGTTAGAGAGCATAAAGCATCTACATAGTATGTTAGATGAACAGTGACAGACTGATACATAAATTAGAGAACCCTGCTTGCAAGCTTACAATCTAGAAGAAAGAAAACGCAAGCACATTTTAATAACAATAAAACTGTCTGGAAAACAATAGCAAAGCAATTACACAAAAGATTGTAGGCCATATAAAGGATAGGATGGTTGAGAAAATATATAAAGTGATATGAGAGGAAAACACTGCGTTAAAGACTTGCGAAAAATGTAAATCAAAGTAAAAATTGTATTTTTACAAAGATAAAAGTATTATTTGGATGCAAGATACAAATAAATCTTTGCCATGAGAGAAGCTTCATATCCCCACTTAGTTTGCAAGACATAAGAGACCTCTGCAACTTGGATACTCACTGTAGTCCAGTAAAAATCATGTTATTTATTCAGTCCCTGAAAAACAGCAGCATTCAGAAGGGATCCTGCAGTGTGAAACCACTTGACGCGTTTCAGGTAACAAATGCTTAATATTGCTTTGAATTAGGCATTTGTTATATGAAATGTGTTAACCAGTTTCACATTGCTGGATCCCCTCTGAATGCTGCTGTTTTTAATGAAGAATAGTATTTTATACATAAAAAAACTGCTCTCTCAGTGAGTGTTCTAGTTGCAGATTTCCCTTTTATCTTAAGAATTTGTATTTTCCAATTAGGTTTTCAATGAACACAGGACCCACAGAGAAGCAAAAACAGATTGTTAGTCACCTGTCTGTAGTACAACAGCTTTCACAAGTCCATCACTGGAAGACTTTGTCTTGATAACTTCAGTTCCACAGTATAGCACATGTACTCTGTCATTTTCACCAATCTGTGCTTTCCATGGAATGGTGCTGTCAACATTTGGTATTGCAGCCTTTGTTACTGGGATACTTTCTCCTAATAAAAAAAAAGTACATGTACATTTGTATTAGCATTAATTTGTTTAGATTTTGTAATAAATCAACAAAATTTCCCCAAAAGTAAAGAAATATCTACTAAGAAGATTATTCATACATATTTAGAATTACATTTAGAAATAATTCATTGACTTGAGCAAAACTGTTGTAACTGTTAATAATTTATTTGCACAACACATCGTTTTAGTGTATTGAAAATTAAATATATATCCTGACTTCTTAAAAAAAAAAAAAACCTGCAGCACACGATCAGCATGTATATGATTTATTGTGCAGACAGAGCCACATATAGAAGCACAAGAGAGGGACAAAAAGCCTAACACACTGTGTGCTAAAAATAGCTTACAGCGCTTACATATAGGTGTACCTAGCCCATTGTATATTTTACCATCTATTCTTCTGTATTTCATGGGACTTTCTGTTTGAATCATGTACTTCAATGTTTTGATGGGAATACATGCTATGTTAAACCATTAAGTATAATAAGGGCACTTCATAGCGGAAGTGTGGCTAACAATCTGGCCTGGAATACACTGTGAGTAGCACTGGATGTATTAGATATGCTTCATTCCATTTACCTGTTAGCATTCCTTCATTTACAACACATCCCCCAGATATTAAAATGGCATCACATGGTAAGTAAAGCTTATTTCCACTTAGAATGATCACATCTCCAGGCACTAAATGTCTCGACTCAACTTCTTCAATAACTGGGGGAAAAAAAAGATTTTTAAATGTAATTATTTCTTCTGTATACAAATAGAAAGCAGTGAGAAGAAGTACGCTATTGGATCTATTCGCTAAAATTTGAGAATAGCTCAAGGAGGTTGTGTTTCATTTTGAGACTATGTCAAACTCAGGTGCTGAATTTGACTTAGTCTCAAAAATAGCTTTGATCATTTTCCCTCCCATTACTTTCAATGGGGAAAATTCAAACTAGCTTTTTTTTTTTCAGTCAAACTCGTGTGCCGAATTTGATTTAGTCTTAAAATGAAAGTCGACCTCCAAAGTCGAGTACCTCAAGCCATTCTCGAATTTTAGTGAATAAACCCAAAGAGGAAATATATCAAGTTGTGGTAATCTGGAAACTTTCACTTTTTTCTGTTTCAGTTTCCTATAAACAAAAGGTTATTGCACTTGTATACATAGATACTATTACATAACAGTCAAACAAGAGGGTTTTTTCTCATTAGATCAAACATTCTCAAATGGATTCCACCTTTACACACCTCTGTATGTAGGTATAAACATATGATCTATATACAACTAAGCCCTGCTATAATGTGGACAAAGTCTCAATAAACTTTGGTTTTATTGTGGATGCAGATGTGACATCCAGTGCCCCAATTGCTCATGAGGGTGGCCATATGTATATATGTGCACATTCATTTTGGTGGCCATTTTGTCTTCACTTCCAGTGATAAAGCTTAGAAAGAAAATGCCTGAATTTAAAAAATGTATATTTAACCCATTTGTGACGTTAGGTTGTACTATGTCATTCTGATTTTAAGTGCCTAAAAGTCGTTAGGACGGCATAGTACCTCCTGTGTTAAACAGCTCATCGCGGCTTCCCGCGATGAGCTGTTCTCGGATCTTGCTGCAGGCACTTCCAGCAGAATCCCATCGGTCAGATGAGGCCACTTTGAGTGGCCTCAGTCTAACAGGGGAAAAGTAGCCAGTGCTCAACGCGAGCACCAGCTCCATTTCTCTAAATCGTGCCATGCCCAAACTTCCGGGTTCGGGCACGCCTCCATGATGTCACACGTGAGGTCTCGCGATTTTTTGCCAGGGACCCACAGGGTCAATTAAGACCCTGATCGGATCTCTGCCATAGTGTTCCCGGCCACGATCACCTTCGGATCGGTTACCATGAACAAATTGTGACATGTTTGTGCTTGAATCATTTGGGACACAAGCACCAATGCGTCACGAAGGGGTTAAATATGTTTGCGAGTAGCAATTGTTATTATTGTTATATACAAAGTAATGACATGTCATTTTTACATCACAGATACGTGTTAGGTTTCTCAGGGGTGTAGACACCAACATTGTTCATGATAACCAGGACTTTGGGGTCCATGAAATATAAGTCAAACTTTGGGCCTGAAGCTATTGGCATGAAGTCTGGAATGACTTGAGGCACATCAGGGTCATTTCAGAAGCTACATTTTAAGCTACACAATATGCCCCAATGTGACCCGAACAGCGGCGCAATTTGGCAATCATGGCCGATTACACACCGATACATTCCAATTTCGAAAGAAGCCTGAAAAACACTGAACTGAAAAATATCACTGCCCACCCCCTGGTGCCCAAAGGTTGCCCTGTGAAATAAATATAATTAACTATTGCAGAAGTGATCTTCAATGCCCTCGAACCTCATCTTATGCCCCAGAGAAAGGGACCACCAAAAAAATAAATAAAAATAAGACCACCTATTCTGACTGTGTCAGAATTAGATGCCTTAAATGTGGAAGCTGGGACTGAAGGCATTTCATTAGTATACATTTTTATAGAGCTTCATTTATTATAGCGTAACCCATTTTTAATAGGGGGGGGGAGGTCAGAGCTTTTTGCCCTGGCCCCCCATGATTATTTTACTACTATCCCTGCACCCCCCCATCCCTCCCCCCCCACCATTTTTTTTATGTATGGGGCCAGTGGAATTATTTTTTTATTTTTAACTTATGAAATTGTATTCAGGAGTGATCGTCGCATATTGTGTAGCAGAAAAACGACGGTTTTATGGTTAAAATGTGCCGATCTGACGGCCTCGGATGCTTTGGTTACTGAGCTGCCTGAATAGCCAAATAAGACCAAAAATTTTGCATATTGTGTAACCATATTATGGGGTGTCATTCAATCAAGCCATATTGTGTAGACCCTTTAGTGTCAGACATTTCAATGATGTTCCATGGACCATAACAGACCTTGCCATGGACACCAATGTTCAGATACTTTGCCTATCCCTGTGCCTCATTCAGTATGTTAAACACCAAATGGTTGTGAAATGTTTATTTATATATTGTTTAGCATATCAACCAAGGTTTGAGAGCTAAATAAAATTTCTATTTTAATAAAAGCATTTTCAAAACAGTATAATATAACTTCTCTTTCTCAATAAACTAAATAGTAAAAAAAACTAATTGTATTATTTATATTCGTCTAATAGTGTATGAGTATTGCATTTTTCTGGTATCACAGATAAGTGAATCCATTCTGTTGATGGAAGCAAATTCTTTTTTTCTTACCTCCATTTCTGTGAAGTATAGTAACCATTAGATTGTTGGAGGATTCTACCATGCGGTGCAATTTAACAGATTGCTAAAAATATAGGGAAAGAAATATACATATGTATTATCCTGAAAGATTAAAATAGGAAACAAAAAATTATAAAAATGTTAAAACTTACCATCCGTAGCAAGTAAACTGTAGCGATAACGGAGATAATTGTCATGATTAGTATAGCCATTGAATATTCAATGTATCCAGTCGCCAGCCAAGTACACAATGAGTACATCTCAAAAAAGTATATTGGGTTCAAAATCTACATAAGAAAGACCAATAACTTTCATTAAGAAGGTAAAATGGTATGTTGAAGTAACAATGTTATCAATAGAAGTCTTGGTCTACAGTAAACAATTTATCAACAACATTGTCTTACTTCCTTAAAAAGAAGCTTCCATATTGGAATAATTTCTACTTCAATCGTATTTGGTCCACATAACTGTCTCCTGTGTGTAAAGAAAACAAAAATAAAAAGCTCAAACATATTATGCTCAGATGTATCATGCACCTAGTAATTTTCCCATGAACTAATCTAGATAAGTGGTATGACAAAACATTTCACCCATTTTATATTCCTAACAATTATATGTTTATTATTAATTTAATACATACATCATCTTTAAACTTTTAACTAAATAACTAACTTTTAATTGTAAATTGGTTTATATAGACTTCTGTTGCATCTGTATGCAGTTACATTAAATGGTAGACACAACACAACTGGTAAACAGGAACTCAGGAAGCGTAATAACCAAAGTCAAAGGTACACAGGGATGAGGCAAAAGAGTAGTCAGGCAGGCAAGGATCAGGGCTGGCAGCAGGTAAGCAGAGTCAAGGTATGCAAATGGGTCAGGATGGGCAGAAAACAGGCTTGGTCAGGATTGGCAAGGATTCGACATTGATAAATAGTACAAAGAATCTGAAACACTAGCAAAATGCACAGAGGCCCTATCATAGGTAAGGTGAAAATGAGGGTTTAAATAGCCAACTGGCTGACCAATAGTGGCGCTGGGAGGGGAGTTTTTATTCCTAGCTCTTTAACTGAATAAGGGCAGGAATCCGAAAAACTTTACTGCTCATGCCAAATCAATGTGCACTCCATTTCGGCTGGAGGACAGCCGACGGAGACGTGCTGAGGGAGCGTGCACAGCTAGGCGGGAGTCCCCCACCGATGACACTGGAGGATGAAGATCATGGCTCTGGAGAGCCATGAGCTGGTAAGGGTGATTGATGGGGCAGCAGAGTCCTGCAACGTGACGACGCTGCTGTGACAACATAACAAACAACGATTGTGCATTTTTATAAAACTCCCAATTCTTTGCCGTGCTGGAGTTTTTATACATTACCCCCATAATATAGTTTTAAAAATGTAATCTAGTATGTGACTTTCACTGCATAAAACAACAGCTCATCTTCAGGATAAAAAAATTACATTGGGTAACATTACTGTTGTGGTCGCTGGGATGCTGATATCATCCATTTAAACCAGGCATATTTGTGAATATTTTTTCTACCTTTCTTTTATTATAAAAGCTGGTGTAATTTTCACATGTAAATAAGAATTATGTTTCACAAAATATTCGCAAAAGTCTTTAGCAAGCACAAATATAATCGCAATATATTAGAATAACTGGAAAAATGCACACTACATAAAAATAAACGGAAGAGGTGCAAATCGGGGGAAAAAAAAAGGCAAAATCTTACAAATATTTGCAAATTGCTCCTTACTCATGTTTTATCTACTTTTTTCCCCACTGCACTTGTTTAGTACATGACCTCCTATGTATCTATAATTATCCAGTCCACTATGTCTTACCTTGTTTCTTGTGCTTCTCTACTTAACCCCGAACCAAAATGTTTGTGAATGTCTGAACATGAGTAATGGTCTTCAAGAACCCTTAGAAAAACACAACAGTTAATCTTTCTTGAATGGATTTTGTAACAAAAAAAAATAAAAATGCTTTTTCTTCCACCACCTGTAAAACTCACCCATTTTTTTCAAACATCCCATTAACTGGATTCCAAATATATCTGCTTTTTTGGACTGTGATGTATCGCACCTGTAAAATAATAAAAAACAATAGTATACGTTTCTGTTATACAGACATGTAAATATGTATCAATTTAAATATGCAGACAATATACACATTAGCAAAAAAAAAAAAAAAAATTCTCAATACAATTTATAATATGTGGTACGTTTTAACTAGGTAGTGGTTAATGAGGTGTAAAATACCATGGACATAATTCATTGGTATATATCATACAGAGCAATAAAGCATGTTACAAAATGGTTGACATTCAGAACTACTTAGGATAAATTGATCAAACAACAAAGACAATCAATTCAATTATCTGGAGGAAATCTATTCACTGGACATATTGTTATACTGATGAAGCATATAAAACACAACAGAAGGGGGGGGGGAAACAAATGTTAAAAAATAAATAAATAATTGCATGGTGGCTTTTCCAGTTAGCAATACTCTGTACAAGTGCTGCATGATGTAAAAGTTAGCTAAAGAAGCAAATCTACCATTTTATTTTTGTTTCTTAATGGCCCCTGTCCCATAAAAAATAAATAAATAAAAGGGTGTCATAGCAACAAAGTCCTGCCAATCACCCAAAGTCCTACTCCTACTCTATCTGCGACATCTCTGCAAGAACTCCTATAACCCCTCCCACTATGCTAGTGCACATGAAATAGCAAATCTCTGTATACAATGCTTTCACAATGATGCCCAAGGAGAGTTTGCTGTTTAATCAGCCTCAAATAATATAAATAGATATTAACACACACATAGTTATACTTGTGTGATGGTGGTGAGGTGTGATATGCCAGAGGAATGTTTGTAAAAATGTATGTGATGCTATCATATTATACCAAATCTCCATCACAGTATACCATATCACAAGGATTTCTACCAAGGGAACATCATACCATATGTATACCTCGCAAGCATTTCATACCTCAGTTAACGCATATCCATCATATACCACATTTGAACACAGAGTTTCTTGCTCCCATAACCTATTCTGGAGTTAGTGGGTTCATTACACATTTTTAATTTATTTTTTTAGAGAAAAATAATGCCAGCAAAGCCAGATATGTGATGAGACTTTTCTGGAAAATCCAGGTGTGTTGTCATGTATAGGAAGGGGGTCAGATGTACTTACTTTTTAAAAGAAGGTGATAGGTAGTGTAGAGGCCTGCTTGAATTGATTGTCCAAACAATAGCTAGTTTAAGTTATTCAGTTCAACCCCTCAAGGATCAACTGTTTGGGACATTTTTGTTTTTTCTGCCTGTTTCAACATTACTGCGGTGTTTGTGTTTAGCTGTAAATATCCTCTTTCTCATTTAATATATCCACACATTTTATATATTGTTTTATCTCCATAAAGAAGGGCTTTCTTTACTTTCATAATATGATATAATTTACAAACAAATATCATAAAATATAATGAAATAAACCTTTTTCTAACATCTATATAGTTTCTAATATTTATTTTAGAAATATCATTGTTTAATTGTTTTTCTGTTATTTTTTTCATGTTATAGGGCAATAATCAATAGTAGTGTCTTTTTGTTTCCGAACCATTTTCTCCTACAGTGGCATTTTGACTCAAACCCTAAATTTAACCCTAACCCTTAATCTGAAAACCATATCCTTAATTCTAACCCTAACTCATCTGTAACCCCAAGTGGAACCTTAAGTCGTCCTCTCACTATATTCAACCTTTAGTGAATCGACCCCCTGTGGCTCACTATCTTTCTTGTGTACAGAGCTTTGATAACAAAGCAAAAGCATGCTGTGGAGTAGACCATGCAGCTAAATCAGAAATGACAGAGAAACCTTCATCTTGGATCAGATTTTGACCCAAGATTCCGAATAGCAAGTCTGCTTCCTCGTATATCTATAAGGAGCAAAAAAGTCTCAATAAGGTGCTTTATTTCTGTTATTTCAATAAAGCCTTTCCCTTTAACACCTGATGCAATCTTCCAATGAAACATTATTTTGTGGCTTGCATTTAAAACTTTAAAAACAACCATTAAGAAATGGCATTAACAATACATAGTATATTATTGATAATCATTCACTGTAGATTTTGATGAGTACATTTGCTATGTATTTGTAGAATATCTTGAGTGTTTAAAACTTTCCATCTATTACTCTCTAAAATGATGTACCTTGCACATAGTCTTTAATTCTGCACTGTCTGGTTCTTTTTTCTCTGGGTCTGGTATCCACTGTGATTCATCATAATGGATCACTGTTACTTTTTTCTTGTAGTATTTACTAAATTCATCCTGGAAAAAAAATATAAACAGGGAACAATTGTGAATACAAATCTAAATTAAAATGTATAAACCTACAATATTATTTAACATGTCAGTGTTACCAAAACAAATTCACTGTAGAAATCATTCTCCTAAAAATACACAGTTGCATATTATTATTATTATTATTTAACAAGTAAAGTAGGATACTGTTTTGTAATGTGCTGCTCACTATGATATTAACTGGCATTCTGTATGTAACATTTTAACTTTACAGTTAATCCTATTTAATTAATAGTTCATTACAAATGTATACTTTATATTTGTTTTACATATGCTGGTAATGAACTAAAGGACAAGTACTATAAGAACCTATTAATCTCCCATCGAAAGTACACTGGTTATTCTCAGTACAGAGAATCCCAAGTAAGGGACCCTCCTAAGCTTTGATATTAATTATTTTACCAATATTTAGAGAGAAAAGTAATCTATTTTATTTTAGCATGAGATATATTTCTAAAGAAAAAACATTAATATAAACATGGAAGAAAATAAACTGCTTCTATAAAAAGCTAGACAAGATTTTAGTTCCTTGTTGTGACATAAATGTCCATCTTGATACTGTTTTTTTCCGTGGAGGAAGCAAGGGGTTAAAAAGTTGAATTATCCTTTAAACAGCCAAACAGGATATCCAGACATACTGCATTGTGATACACTGGAGCTGAATCCAGGTGTCTCGTATTATTTTTATTTTGGATACGATCACTTGTGAGTGTGTTGAATTTTTTATTAACTTTTATCTATATTAAACTATTGTAATGTTTCCTGTGCATTTCATGAGTTGGATTTCATGCTGTTGATGATTTACACAAGTGGGATGCATTGAACAGACCCACAGAGAGACTGATTCAGTGAACTGTTTGTACAGATTTTAGTAATTCGGTGTGGGGACCTTTTCTCTTTTCTGTTGTTTACATTTAAATTACTGGCAAGTGAGTGGGCAACCTGCTGCTTGATTGATTTGGATGCTCACTCTATTTCCATTTGTATTTTTTCCATATGCACCCCTAGACAAACACCTAAAAAATGTACACATCGACTCATACAGTACTAGACTCAACAGTTATGAATAACATTTTGTACTTAAGTTGTTGTGGACTAATATTCCCATAAGGTTAGCAACCTTTGGACATATCATCAACTGAAAGTAGTTTGAAAAAGGTATCAGATATAAACGTACATGTATATAAAGACAGACAGACACACACAAAGATATATTTTCCCCTAATACTACAGCAGTACAGCAAATAACATGGAAGAAAGAACTCTTCTCACTAATTAGCCAATCGCAGGGGAAGAATGTATCTAATCTCTGATTGGCTACATGAAGTCAGCTTCCCAGAGAGACTATGATTACTACTTAGACACTTTCTGCAGCACAGTATCTGTGTGAGTGCAAAGAGAGCTAAGACGTGAAGACAGAGCAGCTGTTGTGGGCTTCTGTACCATGCCTGGTCTCTGGGCAGTTGCCCTTTTCACCTGCATTAAAGACAGCCATGATACTTTCTTGTTACCCCATGTCTGTCGGGTGGTAAATGAAAGTTTTTACATTGTTGATATTGAGGCACTCACTGTTGTTCTGAGCATGATAACATCGGCTTCTTCCAGGCTGCATGGCACACAGTGACATACAATGTCAATCTTTGGCTTCCAATAAAAGAAGACTCTCAGGAACCCAAGAGTTAATATATACCCAAGAACACATAGAGCACTCCGGACTCGATCTGTCCTGTATCCAAACAGATCCTACAAAATAAATGTAAAAAGTATAGTATTATTCTGGACATATTACAATATTAAAAATAATTTAATATTCCTTGTTATCAAATATTAACATATTAACATAGAAACATAGACATAGAAACATAGAATGTGTCGGCAGATAAGAACCATTCGGTCCATCTAGTCTGCCCAATTTTTTTTGAGTGCTTTTATTAGTCCCCCGTTCCCGGTCTTATAGCTAGGATAGCCTTGTGTCTATCCCACGCATGCTTAATAGCATGTTTTGCAACTAATATCAGCACTGGCATTACATGGTTACAGTGTATACAAAAAAGACTGGTAATAATAATAATTATTTCATAAATATGCAATGATCATATTAACAACTTTGCACAAAGTTCTTAAAGTAACAGAACTAATATTAACTAATACTGTTCTAAATTCGGTGACTGTGTGGAGTGGTTCACTATGTGGGGGGAAACAAATGAATAAAGTGATGTTCAATTGATCTAAATCAGGAGACCTGTGTATTTAATCATTTTGTTAGGAAATTATTGCTTTTGAACAAAGTAAAAACAAAAATAAATATTAGTATCCTCCTCATCAAGTATACTAACTTGTTTACTATGTAACTGTTATTTGTCTGTCTTAAGTATTCTTTTGGAATATCTTTATTATAATGCAGGAAATGTTCCATGCCTATTAAATGACAAGTTTCAAATACATTTTAAAAGCAGATTGAGTTTGGAGCAGGTGTTTTGGTTGCTGATTTATCATTGTATTATTTTAACAGCTTCAGTATTGTCTGCTGAAGACTGGTTTTGGCAAATGAGAGAACATTAAATCATCAATAATAGAGGTTTTTATTAGTATTTTGTAATCACTTGATCAATATTAATTTGGACATATTTATGGGATTATGTAATGGACTATGTTTTTTGGGGAGTTACAAAACAGATAATTGGAACTCAATTTGAAAAAGGAACTCCAAAGAGAATTTCAAAGTAAAGGCTAAAGTATCCAAGCTAGAAAAATTCTCACATTCAGATCCATGGTATAATTTTTCCAACTCGGCTACTTTGGTCATACATTTGAAATACCATACCTTTCTCAATTCCCTTCAAGTCCCTCTTTCATGAATAAAGCCCATAATATTTACATTACATATTACATAAGGAACACAATGTAGGTTGAGAGTGGAGAAAGTACTGCAAGTACGCAACCTAATTTATAAAAACCTCTCCGCAGGGCATCTTATGAGTATATAGAGGAAAGAAATGTCCAACTCTAAATAAACTCATACAGTCATGCTTATTTTAACAGAGTAGCTTGACTCTTAACCTGTTCATCTATGTGCATGTTACAAAGCAGGTGTTCAGAATTATATTCAATTTGTATGCAATTGAAGGGGACTCTGTAGGACCACCAATATTGATAGTTGGATCCTGTGCAAGCCTTTGCTCATGGGCTCTGGAGATATGTTCCTGATGTCTTCTGCTTCAGTCCCTTTGAGTAAGTCAGGGCCCCATTCCCTGCTCTAAAGGGACATCCGTGGTTACATATTTAAAAAAAATGCACATATTCATTAAATAAAATTGAAAATACAATTCTCTTTCTAATTGTTAAATTATTTGCAGCACTCCAATCCCCTTAATTCCCATTAGCATTAGATGCATAGGGGCAATGTGGGATGGGGTAGTTATATTTTATCTATTAAAAAAGTATCCATTAATCCATATTGTGTGCACTGATGTCATAGCCCAGCACCCAATCATGCAAGAAATCTCAACAAGTATAGACACACAATATGATTACTACAAACTGGGCATTGCAAGGCCCTCCTAATTTCAAATGGCCCTTGAGTGTGGTCTCCGCTAAACATTATTGGATATATCATCTCATAGTTGCCAACAGTCCCATATTTGCCAGTACAGTCCTGTTTTTTTGGGGTCCTGTCCAATCAGATGTAGATCTGTCCTAGCTTGCCTGCTACCTGTGCACAGTGCATTTCACTGTTCACAGGCATCATTGCATTTAAACTCTGTATGTGCTTTAGACATACACATTCTAAATACTGAAGAGCTGAGCTCTGGATATCCTGTACCTGTACCAGGAAGGCTGAAGCACAATCTTGCGGGGTCAAGTAATGTTGCATGACTTCTTGCGGTCTCACATGACCCTTCCCCTAATGTCAGAACTGCATTAGGAACTAGGACAGGGCCGTCCAACATGCGGCCCGTGGACCAAATGTGGCCTGCCTGACCTGGAGGTGCGGGCCACATTAAATTGGATGCGGTAAACGCACCTCCGTCCCATGCCTACATCTGTACCATAGGGGATAGTGCAGCACGAGGGCTGCATGCTCCGCCCCCATTCTCCGCCCCATGCTCCGCCCCATGTTCTGCCCCATGCTCCGCCCCCATGCTCCACCCCCATGCTCTGCCCCCATGCTCTCTGATACTGCTGTTGCACTTGGTGTCAGGTCACATCCAGGCACTGAGAAGACGATGACCTCCAGATTGGAGGTAGACGGTGTGACTGACATCAATGACATATCATTTTTTTTATTAAAAAGTGTGGAAGGGAGTCTGTGTGTGTGAAAGGAAATCTGTGTGTGTGTGTGTGTGGAAGAGAGTCTATGTGTGTGTGTGGAAGAGAGTATGTCTATGGTGTAAGGGTCTCTCTCTGTGTGTGTGGAAGGGAGAGAATGTGTGTGTGTGGAAGGGAGACTGTGTTTGTGTTTGTGGAAGGGAATCTCTCTGTGTGGGTGGAAGGGAGTGTGTGTGTGTGTGTGTGTGTGTGTGTGTGTGTGTGTGTGTGTGTGTGTGGAAAGGAGTCTGTGTGTGTGGAAAGGAGTCTGTGTGTGTGGGTGTGTGTGTGTGTGTGTGGAAGGGTGTCCCTGTGTGCTTAAGTGTGTCTGGATGTTTGTGCATGTGTGTAAGTGTGTGTGTGTGTGTTTTTGTATGTATAAGGGTGTAAGTTCTTGTGTGTATACAAGGGTGTCTGTGTGTAAGGGATAGAAAATCCAGTGCTACAAATGCAGTATGTTAAAAAAAAATGTGCTTTGTGTGTTTATACTCTCAAACCATCAGCTGTGAATATATTTCCATCTAGAACCCTTAACGATAACAAGAGTAAGTAAAAAAGCAGAGTAAATGGAAACATACAACACATATTTCAAATCTGAACACTTATGTAATTGTTAGTAGAAGTGATTTGTGTACATGTGCTTTTCAATCTTAGCTTCCTTTATTGAACAATGAATCATTCAATTAATAATTATAACAAACAGTAAGAGTATTATATTTTAAAAAAACTTTCAAAATCATAGGAAAGTGAGGGAAAGTTATGTTCAAATAGGTCAATACCATATTAACATAGTGTAATCTGATTACTCTGGAATGTGTGCCTTGCTATCAATGGACCACATATACATACTACATATTCTAGTTTATTTCATTTTTAGCTTTTTCTTTTTTGGAATTGTCAATTAGACAATGTCATGTTTGGGCAAAAGCTTTTCTTCTTCTAGTACTAAAATAGCATTTTCAACTCATCATGTGCTTGTTTTTTTCATGAAATTACATATTGTACACAATAAAGCAATGGTTCCCAAAGTGCTCAGTTCATGACTCCCTTGTCCATCAGGATTTTTCCAAGGTGCCCAAGTTGCTTAAGACTTATTTCTTTAACTTAATTGCAGTTAATTTAAATACCTATTTCCTTCCTCTGCACCCACATTGCACTTGCCACAGCAATATGGTACCCACAGCACTTGTCATGCACCTATATTTCACCTAAAGCACCCACTTTTACCACACAGATTGTGCCACAATCTCACGTTGCCCCCACAGAACTGCTCCTGCAGAACATGCCACAGTGTCACTTTGCCCCATATTACATGTCACTTTGCCCCAAAGAACATGCTATAGCATGTTGTCGGACATTACAACATATAAGTGCCCAATAAATATGCCACAATTAGATAGTCTTCTGCCCTTGCTTCTCCTCCCTCCCCAGTATTGACATGGCTGCTACTGGTGTCACGTGCTGTCGGGGTTCCAGGAGAGGATCTGCCTCTCTGAGCAAGAAGCGATTAGGAGAAGTGGGAAAGGCAGAGCAGATCCTCATCCATTTGTGAAGGAGAGGGCAGGGTCACGTGACCCTTTACAGTGGCATGTCTTCCAATAGAAGATGACCATAATTATAAGAAGTCCCACCAAACTGTGTATATTAATTGAGGAAAAAAAATCTATTGTTTTGCTAGTAAATATGAATTCACATGCAAACATTTTTTTCATATTTAATAAAAATAATGCATGAAAAGATTTGTTTCCTGCTTTTATTTCCATTTATTTGCTAATACACACAAGACTTGCCAATCAGCCCCCAGATTTACCAATCTGCCCCACAGACTTGTTACTGAATCCCCAGACTGACTAACCTGCCCCTAGATTTTCCAATGCGCTCTCAGACTTGCCAATCTGCCCCCAGACTTGCAAATGCATCCCAAACTTGCCAATCTGCCCCTATATTTGTTAACTAAACATTGTCTGCACTGTGAATGCAGAATTACAAGCAAATGCATATACCAAGAGAAAATGTGTATGTGCTAAATGAACTGTATCCAGCAGAAAATGTGCATATCAGTCCACCAGGTAATGGAGATACAAGACATATCTAAAGCATATTTTCTCTTAATTTTTGGGCCCTATGGCCTAAAGTTTATATTGATTATAATGCAATGTGAGAAAGACATTAAACCATACTGCTTTCTGTGATGGTCAAACTTTGACTGATAAAAAGCTGCCCAACTAACTTTTGGCTCTATTGTTCTTTTGCAAATTTTCTTTGCCACTAAGACATAGTTTCTCTATTGTATGGTGTAAGCCCAAATAATACAATGAATAACCAAAGGACCACTAGTGGTCTGTTGACCATATTTTGTAAATTACTATAATATACCAAGACTTTAAACTCTTTTGATTAAACATTTGATTCATAATAAGTCTGTAATTAGTTAGAGTGGATATAGGCATGCATATTGCAACATATTATGACAGACTTTGTAGTACTGCATGTACTATAGCTTTAAACACACTGACTATAATCCCTGTGCCCACAAGAAACATAATAAACATGAGAGTATTTACCATTTCATTGTCCTGTCCTTCGTTAAGTAAGGCATGGGTATGTTTCAGATTTGTTTGGGACATTGTTGTGCTCTGCTCTCCTGAATGCCACTGCTATCAAATGTAACAATATAGAGTGAGTTCAGTAACATTATTTTTCTAGAGCACACCCCTGGTGTTCTTTTTTCAGAAGGAAACTCTGCCTACTGGTTCCAACACAGGTTTTTCAGGGGTTTTTTCTTTTAATTTTAAGCTTGCTTGGGGGCATTCGAAAAGCATTCTTGTAGGTAAAAGGTTTATAGATAAAAATGTGAGAACTAGTCCTTCTCATTGTCTGCAAACCGGAGAAAGAATCTGTTCTTATAATAATATTTTTCATTCACTATTTCAGCTGTTTATATATTTTTGTACATAATTGTTCGTCTTGGGATACCTGACAAAGCTTATTTTCAGGGCATTACTATGCATATTTGAACATAACATTTACACTGCATTTGAAGCTATACAGTGCTCCTTTCACAGAGCAAGACCTCATCACAAGGGCCCAAGATTAATCTGCTGTGATAGATGGCTCCTGCCCCAAGGTTTGGCATTAATACTTTTTGTGCTGTATATTTCCCATACTGCCCAGAGTGGCCCTCCTAACTTGGTATATGGGCCATATGTTTAGGGAATACGTTATTAACCTACCCTGATATAGTAGTAAGGAAAATGAAATTGATGGGGGTGTCCCTCCATCCCTTGTGGTTTGGACTATGAGAGCAATAAGTAAATATATAAGCTAGGACTTATGTACTATGTATAGACCCTTGTAATCTTCCTGTATAGAGAGTTGTATATTTTACAGCTTTCCGAGTGACACAAAACTCTCCATGATGTGTCAGAAAAATAGACGTCTTATAATGATGGATTCCAAATTCAGTTATTTAAATCCCTTCATATAATCAAAAGAGGCCCACTGGCAGAGCTAGAGTGAGTTCTTATCACTCGGGTGCAGAGATGAGGGGGCAGAGAGGTCTCAGTACTTCAGTAGCACATACTGTTTTGCAATTTCTAACCATTGAGGCAGCCTAATATCACAATGACTTTAAGTCTGAAAGTATTTACATCTGAGAGCGCATGCTATGATGTCACACCCCAGCTGTCTTTGTACCCTACCAGCACAGTGTGCACTGGGAAACATTATAGCAGCTGGGAGACTGAGTAAATATCCAGACCCATCACTGAAGCTTACCTTGAGTTACCAGTGTATCCCTCCCCTGCACAGAGCAAGCCTCCTGACCTTTACCATGTTCCAACCCTCCTCCCCCCAAAGTCAGCCCTCACAGAGCAGAACCAGCCTCACATTCTCACCTACAAGGGTTAACGGCCAGCCTGGAACACATTTTGGAGATTGTTATGAATTAGTACCAAATTTGTTTATGCCAGTTTCTGTCCATATGTTCCTGTGTCACTTCCTTTTGAGTGTCACTAGGGGTTATATATAATGGTCAAGTCACCATGGAAACCAATGTAATGTTCGTCCTAGTTAGATGATTTTTGAAAGGGGGAGAGAGAGGCATCTTGGGGGGAGGAAGGGGGGGAGAGGGATGCATTGTTGAGGGGAGGGAGGGGGGAGAGAAAGGCATTGTTGGGGGAGGGAGGCAGGGAGAGAGAGGCATCATTGGGGGGAGGGAGGGGGGAGAGTGAGAGGCAACGTTGGAGGGAGGGAGGGGGAGAGAGAGCGAACGTTGGAGGGAGGGGGGGAAGAGAGAGAGGCAACTTAAAGGGAGGGAGGGGGAGATAGGCAGTGTTGGGGGGAGGGAAGGGGGAGAGACCCAGTGTTGGGGGGATAAAGCCAGCATGGGTGGGAAAGAGCCAGCGTAGAGGGAGGAGAGAGCCAGCATTGGGGGAGGGAGGAGGAGAGCCAGCATTGGGCAAGTCGGGGGAGGGGGGAGGGAGCATTGGCCAAGTCTGGGGGGTAGGGGCAGCATTGGCACATAAAGGGAAATAAAAACAAGAAATGCATTTTTTTAATATCATAATTGTTAATGTTAAACTTTTTCATATGGGGTAATCTTATATTCAGGCTTTTAGCTTTTTTCCTAAAGGAATATCCAAAGTTTGGGGGGCATCTTATAATCAGGGTCGTCTTATATATCTGAGCAAATACAGTATGTCTTTTTAAGCTTGTTTCTTTCTGTCCATGTCAGGTGTTCCGAATGTCTCTCTCACCTCTCTCTCCCTTACTCTGGGTGTCCTTTTCTCTTTAGTGTATGCAGTGGTGTACTAAGAGGGGTCAGGTGGTGTGCTCCGTCCTGGGTGACAGGGTGCAGGGGCTTGCCGTCAATGAGGGATGCCCTCATCCCCCTCAGAAATCTGATGCATCATCACTATTAGCCATGTAGCCCATGAGTAACAAGGAGCTATACGCTCTGTAGCTGTACCTGAAGCAAAAGGTGTCTGCCTTTTTCAGGAGAGACTTGCTATAGTCAATCAACTCATGCACAGGGCCAATCACAAGGGAGTAAGGGGAGATGAATCATCATATCCCTGCCCACTCCCTGAATGTGGAGTATGAGCATCAAAGGAACTGTGGTTAACAGCAGATGGTGTGACAGGAGTTAGCTACAACTAACAGGCAGGTGCAGGTGTATACTTAGGGTGCAGGGTCAGTGCTCTGCAGTCTCCCTAGGAGAGCTGCACAGCACAGAGGTGGGTATATGTCAGGATCGTAATGAGTGCAGCTGTCACAGACTTCATGTACCGCCGTTGCACCTTGTGCCTTAAATAAACTTGGAATGGCAGCTGTCATGTGAAATGCCAGTGCCCGATTCTGATTCGTAAGAATCAGAGATTATTGATCATTATTGTTCCCTGCAGTTCAAGGAAAAACCAGGGAGGGGAATCTGCTTCAATAAAAAAAAATCCACTGCTGTGTATATGTTTGTGTTTATGTGTGTGCACATGCAAGTAAAAAGAAGTAAAATTCCAGCTTCTCCTTCCTGTCTGCCCAGGTCTTCCTCTGTTGCAAATGTGTTAAATGAAATTGCAGGTATCGAGTTATTATTTTAAAGTGAATCCAGGCACTGGTAAAACAGAACATAGGCAGCATTTGTCAAAATCTGTTCTTCTGAACCTGGAATAACACTGCTAACATCAAAATAATACCACTGTTCATTTTCCTGATCCTTTGCATATGCTGTATAATGTTCACCTGTGTGTGCACGTGCATGCATGACTATGTATGTGCTTCCATGTGTGATTTTCTGTGTGCCACTATGTATGACAATGTTGCATGTTCTCAGGAGCAAAGTGACACAGTGACATTTTCTTAGGGGCAAAGTAACATGGTGGCATGTTCTCAAGGGAAAAGTTACATGATAACATGTATGGGGAAAATGGACATTGTTGGGAAAGTAAGTGCTGGCAAGTTGTTTGGTACGGTGATGGCAATGGCAAATTGTTTGAGGCAGAGATGGCACTGGCACATTGTTTAGGGACATTGATGGCACTGGCAAGCTTTTTGAAGAGGGTGATAGCACTGGAAAGCTTTTTGAGGACATAAATGCCACTTGCAAGATGTTTGGGGACATATGTGGCACTGGTAAGCTGTTTGGGGACAAATGGGGCACTGCTAAGCTGTTTGGGGACAAAAATGGTTTTGGTTTTATATTTAAAAATCAGGGGGTGCCAAACATAGATTCAGCTCCATTTGCCCTTCCCATATCTATCTCTCTTCTCTCCCTTAGCATGTCAGTCTCTCTCCAATCCCCCACTTTATGTCTCTCTCCCATCCCATGTCTGTCTCACTCCAACCCTTCAATTTAATCCTCTCTCCCTTCCCATGTATGTCTCTCCACTCCCCACCCTACATGTATGTATCCTCTCCCTCCCATGTCTGAAGTTTCTCCTTCCCCCCATATCTGTTGTCTCCCATCCCCCCATGTATGTTGTCTCTCCTCCCCCATAGCGGTTGTCTCCTCCACCCATATATTTTCCCTCTCCTCAAAAGCATATTGCTCTCAATCATATCTGTTATTACTCCTCTGCCCCTGAATCTGTTATCTCTCCTCCTCCCCTTCATTTCTGTTTTTGATCCTCACCCAAATCTGTTATCTCTCCTCCCCTATATATGTTACCCCCCCCCCCCCAATATCTCCTGATCTCCCCAGCCAGCGCATCTGCCGGCAAGGTTTGCTTTTTGCTTGTTTTTTAAGAAGTCGGCCCTGATCAACAGTATACATCCATATTCCCCAACATCTCTGATTCAGATCCTGATTTCACTCCCTTCCCAATCCATGCCCCTAGTTGCCATTCTGACTGGAAAAATGGGAAAGCCTTCTTGAAAGCCAATCATGGAGCTCTTGTAAAGATGGACGGATATGTCCAATGTGCATGTGAACAGTGTCATGCTCTACTGAAAATCATGGACATTCACTACACATGTGCGCACCATGGTTTCCTCCAAGGAAGCATGATGTCACACATGATACATGCAAATTACATCACTGTCATACATATCCTATGATACCCTCATCATATTCAGAGAATTGCAGGACAAGAGCAGATATACACTCAAAAGATTAATGCACTTTATTATCACAAGAGATGCCACAGTTTCCTTTGTATTATGACTATTTTTTTCAGATTACAGACTGTAGAAGGTTTTGTGTCATGGTCACTATGCCTCTGGCATTCCCACTCACACACTTAGTAATTTTAATGTGTTCCAATGCACTATGCATAAATAAAAAAATATAAAAATATAAAATCGTGTTCAAAAGGTAATTAATATTAATAAAAACAAGTTAAAGATGACTCTAGTATCCATACCAAACAGACTATATAATGTATGTGTACATATAAATTAAATCTAAATTTCTTTTAGGTTTCAGAGTAAGTTTAAATGCCAATTGAATTGCACCTTTTTTTCCAAAAAGAAACAAACAGATTGTACTTTCAAGTTTATACAAACTGTTGCTTCTCTCGCATGTTTTTGTTAATCAGGTCAGGCTGTCTTAAACACAGGCTGTGAAACCTGTCTAGTTAAAATGGCACGTAAGGTTTTTTTCTTTCTTTCTTTTTTTACTTTTGCCTCACTGGTGGGCCACCTGCCCAGGTCCGGCTCAAGACACTGTGCTGCCTGGGTAATAAGATGGAATGATGTTTCCCCATACCTGCTCACTAGAACCATGCCCACCAACATCGAGACGACACCAAAACATGCCCACATCCGTTATGTTATATAATGAACATTAAATGACTTATTAGGAACAGCACCTTGTCTATGTGCAAAACTATATGAAATTCAATTAATATGCCAACGAGCTGTAAATGCATACATTTTGATGCCACTGAGCCTTTGATGCATGAACTTTGCATATGATGCGAATAAGCTTTAAGTGCTATAAACTTTATATATCCTGTCAATAATCTTTAAATGCATAATATTTATATATCATGCCAACACATTTTTGAATGTATAAACTTACATTTGATGCCAATAGCCTTTAAATACATAAACTTTACATATCATGCCAATGACCTTTAAATGCATTGAGTTTGGTTATCATGCCAATAGGCTTCAAAGGGACTTAATAAGCTAAACATTATTTTGCTGTAAATGTACAGAATAAAAAAACAATTGAAAATGGCCTATGCATTGTTTTAGCATTTGTTTGAAAACAAATGCCTAAATTAGGAGAAAATGTATTTTAAATGTGTCTGTAGAGTCTCCAGTTTATGACATCACCTGTGGCCTGATATACAAATTACATATTTCCCATTGAAAAGCTGTCATTTGCATATCAGGCCACAGGTGGCGTTGTAAAGAGGAGACTCCACAGACACATTTGTTAAACCCATTTGTCTTCTAATTTTGGCATTTGTTTTCAATCCTTTTTTATCCTTTGTACACACAGTAAAGCAATGTTTAGGTGATAGAGTCGCTTTAAATGTACAAACTTTATATATCATGTCACTTAGATTTAAATGTATAAACTTGTCTATCATGTCAATGAGATTTAAATGCAGAAACTTTGTATTTCATGCCAATGAGCAGTAACTGCATACATAATCTTACCTTTCACTCCTCACCATGCTACTGCCACTGCCTGGTGTGTCCAGTAATTGGTCATCTTTCTGAGCACCAGGCTGTCATGTGACACATGGCACTTCGATCATTTAATAGTGTGGTGCACAAGGGGATGGAACAAGGAGTATTTTAGACATGTGCATTTGTTTTCGGACTAACTAAACTAACGAAATAAGAATGAATGAATGCTAAATGAACGAAATTCATTCGTCCATTCGGATGCCGACAGCCACTCTGATATGTCGAATTCAAATTTCCTCTTCATTTCAGCTTAAATTGTTGTATGTAATGCTAATAGCATTACATAAGCCGAAATAAAGGTGAAAGTTGAAAAGTGAAGAATTCATCCGAATTGACCTAACTGTCGAATTCCACAGAACAGAGTTTTCAGACATGTAGTATTCATATCGGATTCAAAGAAAATAGATCCTAAATGAATAATTTTCATATACTTTTCATGCTGGTCGAATTGGCAACAGAGTGAGTTCCTCTGTTGCTGAATTAACAGCTTCCGTCGGCCCCTCAGATGTATCTCGTATATTTCCGAGGGTTTTGTACTGCCTGTTCGCAGCACATAAACCCCCAGAAATACACAAGATACATCTTGCACCTGAGTGACAGGTGTGTGCTGGACTGGCAGCACACCTGTCACTTGTCAGGCACGATACGCCCCTGACACAGTACTCAGCTTGGCACATCCCCGACCATACAGAATACATTTGGAGTGCTTCATGTACGTTCTATGCTCTCTGTCCCCTTCATTGACTTTGGTTCATGAGCTTAGGACAAGAAAGAAGAAGGGAAATAAGAGATCTGTTCAATATTTCAATGTAAACAAAATGCATAGAGCACAGAAACTATGATCTGTCTCACTCTAATGCTTTTCTTCATGAAAACAAAAATTGAAAAGGAATTGAGAATAGATTTTCAAACGTAATGCCAAAATAGCCAACTTGGAAACATTCTAACATTCTGCTTAATTCAATGTTACAACTTGGCTATTTTTCAACACTTAATTTAATTAAGTATATATATTTTTTACATACTTTAATAAAGTCCACAGCTTCTCCTAATTTAATTTCTGACCCCTTGGCTCAGTTGTGTCACTGACACAAATTAACCAAGGGGCTGAATGTGGCCTGTGTCGGATATGTAATTCTGAATGATGCCCAAATTGTGCACGCGCATGCGCGTTTGTGGCTTTTAAACGAAAGCAGAATTAACGGGAACCACATTTCCCATTGGCTTCTTCTGTAGTGGAAGAAGCCAAACTATATGAATGAAATAAAGTAAAAAGTAAGCCCCCGCCCCCCCAACCCAAACAAAAATTCACATAAGTTAATTGTTAACAGTGAAAAACAGTGAGTAAAAAAAAAAAGTTTAATTCTCAATTCCCTCCTTCATGAATAAAGTCCAAAGTGTTTCACTATTAGCCTTTTCTGAAACAATTTACTAAGGTTTAGTAACTAGAGACAGGTGTCCATTTCAATGCTTTTGTAGCAAATATTACCCGGCTGTTGTTAAACTGCAGTTCATCAACAAATTCAAAAACGAAACATTTGGCTCGTATTAACCTTTCTAATTTAGATACAAGTTAAATGAATCATTCTGCGCTTAAGACTTATATTAAAGATGATCCTGGCTGTAAGTTAAATGCAGTGATTGTTAAGTAAGTGCAGTGATGTATATCCATCACGGATGCAACATGTGTCACACCACGTGACTGGGTACCAGTCTATCCAGAAGCAGCTCTCATCGCCTGGATGTGACCGCTGCCTAACCTGCATACTAACCGTGACGAATGATCGAGGTCAAGCTATAAGGTGAGAGCTTCTACCTGTGACCCAGGAGAGAGCACCTCCTGTGCATGGACAACGGAGATGACATGATCGGCTCAGACCGGTAAGTGAAGGTTATTGACTCTGTGCCCAGGGTAATGAGTGATCTTAAGCGCTGCAGCTGTTGTGTACTAGGTAATTGTCTAAGCATCATGGGAAACGTAGTCCTTAACAACTGAAGTGCCAACAGGTAGACACAATGATTATACAGTTTTCGACAAACGATTAAGTACCTAGTACCAGTGTAAACTAGTGGGAGACTGCTCCTGGATTTCCAAAACGTGTGCAGAGCATTAATAATAGTGCTACTAATAATCCATGCATCAGGTTCCTGTTTTTTTCTCTTAAACTTGCATAGTAATATGATCCAGGGAACCTAAGCAATACTGTTCAGGTGGTCTATTATTTGAAATGTGTCATAAATCAATAAATGATTGTTGTAACTTTAGTTAAAGAGCACGAATATATATATATATATATATATATATATATATATATATGTACATACATACACACACCTACACACCTATTTTCTTGTTTTCTGTCTTATTTACAATGATTTAAAAGCTTTTGTACTCTAGTATTCCAATATTTAGCAATGCAGCTATGCACTGTAGGTACAGGAAAACAATCTCTTCATCGCTATGGTAACAGCTAATATCATGCAGTGTGCATATATTTTAAATATGGTAGATAGAAATGTCTACATATTTACTAATATCTTCATAAAGTACCAATCTGGGACTGAATGTCTGTATGTGAAATTTTTATTAAAGCAAGTGTCTACATTTTTGATAATGTACCTATTTGACCAAGTGGATTACACTAGGGCAAATATTTTGAATAAGGGCATAATGACAGCAAGTGAACTTTTATATATGCACACACATTATCTATCTATCAATCTATCTATCTATCTATCTATCTATCTATCTATCTATCTATCTATCCATCCATCTATCCATCCACTATCTATCTATCTATCTATCTATCTATCTATCTATCTATCTATCTATCTATCTATCATCTATCTATCTGTCTATATATAATGTGTATGCATATATAAAAGTTCACTTGCTGCTATTATATATATATATATATATATATATATATATATCAATGCCATGGTTTATGTGTAAACTTGTTATTTCTAAACTGGCACCGTAATTTATGTTTCCATGGGAATGCACTGCATCAACAGAGTATTGTTCTTGCTTAATGCATAGAGAATGTTCAAGTTGACAGATACATGAACCTCCTATTCTGTGTTAGCATGTTTACAGGAAAATGCCTCATTTGTACTCCAAGAGGCCAGAACTGCCACATGGTGCTATGTCCTTAACTAACTCTGTTTTGTGTGTGTTCTCTAGTAGGTTCTCTATACCTTTTGATGAAGCAGTAGATGACAATACTTGTGCATCAATAAAATGTGAATGCATAGTCATTTAAGCCATTTGAATGCTCTGTGTGTGCTTTATTATAAAATCAGAAGCCTTTTTAGGGAATCAACAACTATAATACAAGGTTTTGTGAATGCATAGTGTGGTTTCAAATTAAAAATAATGTTGGTACAGATAGTTATCTTTCGCTCTCCCCATCTCTGTTCTCTCTCCCCCTCCCCCATCCTGTTCCCTCCCCCCTTTCTATTATCTCCCCCCTTTCTGTTATCTCCCCTCTTCCTCTGTTTTCTCCCCCTCTGCTCTCTCCTCCTCCTCCTTGTTTCTCCCTCCACCCCCCATTCTTGATTGAAGCGCGGAGAAGCCACAGGCAGCATAAAGCTCTGTGTGTTAAACTGTTAAACACACACAATGTGCTCAGTAAGTTCTGCCCGCGCTCCCCGCACATAGTGATAATGCAGGGCATTGGAAATCTGATATCCTGTTTCATCACTAAGCGCAGGGAGCACGAGCAGCACTTAATGAGTTCTGTGTCTGTTTAACAAATGGAGCTAATGTAGCCTGCGTCTCCCCCGTGAAGCAGATGCCACTTTTTCACCTGGTAAGGTCTGCCCCCTCCCAGGATCCTCAGCTCCAGCCGTGCATAGGACTGGTGCAGGGAGATCTTTTGAAAACGTTTTTTTTTTTTAAAGTGGCGGGTCGCACAGGTCGCACACACAAAAGGCCAGCCATGATTATAATCTATACACTGTTTTTGAAAAATGTATGAGAAAAATATGTTTTAAGTGTGCCTGAGTCTCCTGCTTATGGTGTTACCTTTGCCTTGATATGCAAATGACATATTTACCATTGAAAACAGGTTAATTTGCATATACAGCCACAGGTGATGTCATAAGCAGGAGACTCCCCAAACACATTTAAAACACATTTGTATCCTATTTTAGGCAAGTGGTACAATTTTGCTAAGACAAACTATAGAGCATTTTCTATATTGTTTTCTCTATATGCACAGTAAAAACAATGTTTAGGCCTTTCATGCCTTTTAGTAGTAGAAAAGTGGAAACCATTTTATGTTCAGATTGAAATATCAATTTAAAAGGTTATTTACTTTCCAAAAATTATTCCTGAGTATAAATAAACCATTAATGAACCATTACAAACTCAAAACTCATATGTTTATAAATATTTAATGTTAATTCATTTCGACAGGATAAAGTAATTCTAGATAGCAAAACTAGCATGGATTTATGTGTCCCAGATAAATAACATTCACAGAGGTGAATCAAGAATAATTCTCTCCATAAGGCCATTCTGTAGCAGAGGTAGGGATATTAACTGTTACCAAACATGAATAGTTTGAGCCAATAATAACATTTTAGATCAGTGAGTGTTCTACAGATGAAAGGGTTCTTTGCCACATTGTTCAATTTGCAAATGGGGTCAGTGACCCAAAACATTATGTTTGGCCAATGAAACAAATAATGACTGTGTTATGTATGGATATTCTGCTCCAACTAATCTTCCATGGAGTGACCACTCACTGTGAACATTGTTTTTCTGGGATAAACAAATAATAAGTCTTGTTTGATTTTCCTTTAGCACAGTAGGTACATTACCATATTTGGCTTTTAATAAGAATACATTTGATTGCAATTAATTATAGATTGGTTTTAAAATAATTTCAATAAAGTACTTTATTCATGTACTGAGTGACATGTTGCATCATTAGCTATAAAAAAAAAAGTCATACAGTCATGAATTGTTTTGGTTACTACCGCAACTTGTATCCATGCTTTTTTGTAACCATTTCCATTATTAGGAGGCATAAAAAAACACTGAAATCCCATTGATTTCATGTATTGAAGTCATTGGTATAGGAGTAAACGCTATCTTGTGTGTGCATTGTCTACACACATGTAAGTTGGCTTCAGTGAATCTGCAAAATGATGCAGATTGTATCTTTGGTTGGATGTTGGAGGATCCTCTGGAAGATTCCTTGGTTTGCTTTCTACCCATACAAAGTGTATTTTTACATTTTTCTTATTACCCTAAAAGCTTTTCAAAAATAAAAGTTTATTTCTGGGACTATAATTAACCTAATTTCTGTAATCCTCTTTTTTTTTTTTTTTAAATGCCACCATCCATCCGCTCTTTAATGAATAGATCTAATTGTTGTGTTTTAATAAAGGAGCTCTAATGTAAAACTCAACCAAATAATAAAGCTCTTTATTAAATAAGATAACAATGACAATAAATGACATCTGTTTTTAATTCTGCAGATGGCGTCTAATGACAAGCATAATGAGGAGATTCCTGAAAATCTCCAGCCTGGGGACTTGATTGAAATATTTCGACCAGCATATCAGCACTGGGCCCTTTACCTTGGGGATGGTTATGTCATAAATGTTGCTCCAATGGGTAAGGCACTGTGTGTGTGTGTGTTTTTTATGACAATTTTTTATAGAAATTCGGGAGTTTGAAATATTTTAGAATGGCTAAATTAATGAAAATGACATCGGCAAACTATTCTTTTTAATAAGCTTCTGTGCTCACAGTACATGCTGCCGGCTGTACCAATCCCCAAAATAAATATCCCCTTGTGGGGTGTGGGCAAGGTAGAGGTAGGGGGGCTTCTAGCCTTGGTCCCCCCAGAGCCGCCATCAGGGGGGGGGGGGGTATGGGTGATACACCAGTCAAAGGCCAGCTTGGGCCCCGGCCCTTTAAAAAACAAACAAAAGAAAAAACGTGGTCAAACGGGCAGCTGCCCAGGACCCATTCATTCCTGGGGGCACAAAGCAGCTGCCCCATGGACCCCCGCTGCCCATGTGACTGTCTCACACGGAGACAGTCACGATCGGGCAGCAGCCGGCAGATGGACCCAGCTTTTAGTCACAGCTGCCGGAAATACATCATGTAGGCTGTATTTCCTGCATGCACGGTGCAGGAAGAAACCCTGAGGAGGAGTTAGCAGACGAGCAGCATCGAGGTAAGTAAGTGGTGAAAGGGGTGAGGAGGGGGGATTGTGGGCTATTAATGGACACATAATTAGTGGGCTATTAATGGACAGATTATCAGTGGGCTATTAATGGACAAATCATCAGTGGCATATTAATGAGCAAATTATCAGTGGCTATTAATGGACAAATAATGAGTGAGCTATTAATGGACACATTATGAGTGCGCTATTAATGGACAAATTATGAGTGAGCTATTAATGGAAGAATTATCAGTGACTATTAATGGACAAATTATGAGTGAGCTATTAATGGACAAATTATCAGTGACTATTAATGGACAAATTATCAGTGAGCTATTAATGGACCAATTATGAGGCTGAGTCAAATACTGAAAAAGGCACAAATGAGCTTACTAACTAACTTTCTAACTTTTGCTTCTACTGAAGTGATATAATGTGTCTTTTTTGCCACTAATATGCAGTAAAATCTGAGTATTATAAACATTAAGTGTGACATGCAATATTATTAACATATTTAGAAGATCTGAAATGTGAAAATGTCATTTAAACCAACATCTGTAATGTTCACATTTCAAACACACCTAAGAACTCAGGATATTGTCATCAATGGGGTTGCCACCGGCAGGCTGGTGAATAATAGGCTTGAGTACAATGGTAAGTGTATGGAGGCAGGATCAATGCAACCCTAGACACTACATATTTTCTTGTAAAATTATGTATAATACTATAGCACTATTGTTCGTGTATGGTTATTTGTAAAAAAAATTATACCTTATAATATGTTGTGTATGGCATTGGAGAATTTCTTCCAACTAGGGAGATTCCATTGGAAACTTGAAATGTATTTGCTAGGGTAACTCTATTCCTTTTGCAATGACACTTTTATTTTCCTCTGCTAATACCACCATTTTGTCCACAAAAAATGCTCATGAGCTTCAATTCAATTTATGAAGTTTTAGAACATAAAACATCTGGGGTTATCCCAGCAGAACATAGTACATATTATATTCTGTTATATATGTGTGTCTTGCAAAAGATGGTTCTCTATTTTCATTTGCAGAAGAGGCAACTGCTGCTTCATTTTCAAGTGCCAAGACTGTGTTTAGCAGGAAGGCCCTTGTTAAGATGCAGCTCCTAAAAGATGTGGTGGGAAATGATACTTACAAAGTGAACAATAAATATGATGATAAATACACCCCACTACCAGCGCATGAAATTATCCAACGGGCAGAAATACTCATTGGTCAAGAAATATGTTATGATCTCCTTGGAAACAACTGTGAACATTTTGTGACGTTGCTTCGCTATGGGGAAGGTGTATCTGAGCAGGTAATTCATTATTTTCATGCTGAGCCTTGCTAAAATGTGATAAGTAATATTGCATATGAATATGTTGTGATGCAAATAATAATTAAAAGGGAGCAATAATTAACATGCATTACATATGTGCTCCTTAGTAAACTATTTTCTATTCGCTTACATGGTATTGTGTAGTATACCTATACACACTCCTGTCTAACCTTCGCTCTCAGACTTAGACTTTTCCTTCTAGGTTTAGTTTTTTATTTTCGATCATGGCAAAGTGTGTAAGCCAAAAAAGTGTCCAAACTTTATTCACATTGCAATGGACACATTTCAAAAAGCAGTTGTTTGGCCTGTCTAATTGCCTGCATGGTTTTAAAGAAGAACTGGATGATAAAACCAGTTTTAATCAGACAGAAGGACACCTATTGTGCAGCATTGAAAATATATTCACCCTTAGGCTTCTTCAAGTAAAGGTTGGAGAACATGTTTCTTTTTTTTTTTTTTTTAATTTTCAACCATATTTTATTATCTAAAGAAAAGCCTTGTTATCCAATATATATATTGCGCGCTCTCTCTCTCTCTCTCTCTCTCTCTCTCTCTCTCTCTCTCTCTCTCTCTCTCTCTCTCTCTCTCTCTATATATATATATATATAGAGAGAGAGAGAGATCTCTCAATATTCCACTGTTAGCTTGCCCATTAATATGCCATTGTTAGTTTGCCCATTAATATGCTACTGTTAGTTTAGCCATAAATATACCACAGCCAGTTTGACCATTAATAGGCCACTGTTAATTTGTCTATTAATATGTCATTGTTAGTTTGCCTATGAATATGCCACTGTTTGTTTGCCCATTATTATGCCACTGTTAGTTTGTCCATTATTATGCTGCTGTTAGTTTGCCCAATCTGTCACAGCCAGTTTGTCCTTTAATATGCCACTGTTAGTTTGTCTATTAATATACCATTGTTAGTTTTCCCATTAATATGCTACTGTTAGTTTGGCCATAAATATGCCATCGCCAGTTTGCCCATTAATATACCACTGTTTTTTTGACCATTAATATGCCACAGTTTGCCCATTAACATGTTACCCCAGACATGGGTTCAATAATGACAAACCACCCTCCTCCCCTTTTTCCCAGTACACAGTTAATGGCTTAAAAGGTGGTAGCAGGTTGAGTGAAAATGTGTTTTAGACTTAAACGCAGAGCACTTTGAAATGTAAATATTTCTGATAATTAGTGAAAATCTTTACAAAGAGTTAATATTACCCAGTTGTGAGCCATGAAATGTCTGCTTAAACAGTGGCAACTCCTGGAACATAATAAGGTATATTCACTAAAGAGTGAAGAGAGTTAAACTGTTAACAGCTAATTGCAACAACAAAAAAGGGCTGAGTTGCAAACACATGCAATTTACTATCAAAGGACAACTGTTTTATTGAAAAGTGTAGGCATTTTAAACGGAAATGCTTTAATGATCGAATACAAATAAGCAACCTTAGAGATCCCTGTCAGCTTGTATTGCTTTATCACGAGGCCAACATCTTGAGTCAGATCTTCCTTTACCTGATCGAAGATTCTAAACATCATGTCCGCCCCTAATAGTGCTATACAAAGCAAGGAGGGCTCAATAAGGTATTTTATTTGTATTCTTTAATTAAAGCACTTTGATTTAAAATGTCTTCACTTGATGCAATTTTTCAGTTAAAGAAAACTTTTTTTTTGTTGGGATTTAATACCTGATTTTTGTTACTTTCCTGTTCTTTACCACAGTTCACTGTTTTTTTTTTTTTTTTAATAAATAGACCAACCACTATTGTGTGTATGTATCCAGATTCTGACTGCTGACAGGTGTCACTGCATGTTTCACTTCAAACATAGTATATCACAATCCTATTTGTTAGGGGGTTTGCATCTTTTAAGGCATAGACTACAAAATGGCATTGATCTCACTTTTTCTCTCACAGGCTAACAGAGCGATCAGTGCCATTGGATTTGTAACAGCTGCTGCTGGGGCCTTCTCACTTCTCGGCATATTTCAAAACAAATCAAGGCAAGGACATTATTAACAGAGAGCACAACAACGATTAGTCTGCCGGAATTAAAAAGATTTGGAAAGACTGGACTGAATTAACTACAGTGTTACTATTTCATAGAGGCCTATTTATTGATAAACAGACTTTTTATAAATTATAGGTTTTCAACTAAGCTATATTTTGAAGTTCAAGACAATGCCAAAACATACTGTATTTACAAAATGAATATATGCTCACTGAATATTAATTTACATTTGATATTGAATTTGGTACATGTGCTGTGATTTGTTGTTTCCTATAATAATACAACATTAAATGTGAAGTTGTTGGTACTTGAAGGACATTATTAGCAAAACATGAAGTATGCTACATTCATCAGTGGAAATATAATGTACTGGAAGTACTTTTTATTATTATAATTATTATACAAACCATAAACAGTTGTTATAAATGTATTCTTCTGTTGTGTGCATTACATCCATTCATTGGCTTGTGATTTGTAAGGGATTTGTTAAATGACCAGGCAGGAAGCATTGGTGCAACAAATAATGGATCTGGAGCTCTTTGCCTCATGATTTTTAAAATTAATTAATTTATCAAGCCTCCAAAATGTGCAGTTTCTTTTTTTTTTAAAATGGGTTGATTTAACTTTTGAAAGTTCTCAGGGGTGGGGAAAGTGAGAGCAGATAATGACTCTATCATTTTTCCTATTAGACATCCTAGCCTTCTGTTACCATATACATTTTATTTTTTAATGCCTGCCACATGTTCTATCTATAAACACACAAGTCCCCAAAGGATTGATTGATTTTTACATAACTCAAATACTGTTTGAAGTATAATTCCTCCCCTTTCATAAAGCAAAATTGTACTCCTAATGTTTACACCCATCAGAAGTACACATGATATTTCCATATTTGATGTACCTCTCTTAACTTCATCTCCTTCAACAACATTTGTTCTACAGTATATATTTTTCTTTTAAATAAATTGCTTTGATTAAACAAACAGGCTTATTCTTTTTAGACACCTAACCCTTTTCTCTAATCATGCCCTAAAGGGGAAGAATAACATTTCATTCATTCATGCATATGGCATCAAAAACAGAGAATAGTATAGGTAATTTGCCCTTCTGGACAAATGTTTAGCATTACAGGGCTAAAAACACACTAAGAATCATTGTTTTCTTCACTTCAGTAAATCTTATCAGTAACCTCTGCTGTGATTGATCCCTGGGCTTCTTTGTTGGTGATACCTTTTTTGCTGTGATACACTTGGTTTTCAGGCTTACTCTGTTGTAGCTGAACCTCCTGCCTGTACCTAGGTATCAGCCTGGGTGTTCATTTTTTTTCCATTACTGTCCTGTTATTTTAACCCCCTTCTGCCAGCACTCTTTGCTGGAACATTTTGCCTGCCTGATATTTGTTTGCTCTACATTTGCGATTCTCTGGCTTCTGGTATCAACTTGGCTTGTATCCTGACTCCTCTGTCCTTCTCCACTAATAACTTGGCGTGTACCCTGATTTCTCTGTGTTCTCCAGTCCTGACCTTTTGGTTTGTGACCCGACTATGTTTAATGGATTCAGCCGTTTGTGCCTGTTTACTAGATGACCTAAAAGCAGGCCTAAAACCACTGATTGTGGCCACTCAAAGCCAAAGAATAATAATGTCATTTTAACCAGTGTTCAATTTATATATCTAATCAATTTCCTGGTCTCTCTCAATGTATCTATTTTCCATATTTCTCTTCTCATCATCAGAGATACCAGGGGAATTTTACTGAAAATTAATACTGGTGAACTACAAAATCAGAAATTGATAACAGAGTTGAAAAGATAGGCAAGTGTCATGCCTTGTTGTGAACCAAGGTCACTCTGGACGTCTCCCTGTCTGTCTGCCACCAGCACATCACATGCTGCAGTCTTCTTTCAGTGCCAATTAACATCCAGTCTGCTGCTACTGGCCTGCTGCAGTTGTTTCTAATGCTCAAATGCTTCAATTCTGTTTCGATATGGTGTCTTGTTGATGTCACTGGTTACTGACTTCAGACTGATTGCTGGATTACGTTTTCTTGCTACCTTTCGACTCATGTACTGTTTATTGACCTTGTATTTGGATTACCCCTTTTTTTTACCTAAGATTTGGACTATCAGCTTTCTACACCTAACTGCTGAATCCTTCTTCCTGTACTGTGGTTAGGGTTGCCACCTTTTTTACCAGCCACATGCAACTTTCTCACGCTGCTTTGCAGCATGTAGAAGTCATATGTGACCAAAAGTAAATGACCATATCAAGTAGTGGATCCCACAGAAACACATTAATTGATTTTTTTCTGGTAACATATGACCTCTACATACTGCAAGGCAGCATGCAAAAGTTATATGTGGCCGGTAAAAAATAGCTAAGGTAGCAACCCTAATTGTGGTTCATAGCTGCGTTCTGGGACCCATAACTGAACTCATGCCTAACTGCAAGTTGACGAATGATACCGTATTTTTTCAGTTCACTTGTCACTTCAGTTTTTCTAAATAGCTGTCAGTTTGTATCTTGTCTGTTTGAATAAAATACATTTATGCAAGCTCTAGGATTTTAAATACAGATACTTCATACTTTTCACATGTTTCACCTATACCTGTTAATCAAGAAAATGCTTCTGGGTGCAATTTATATTTGAAAATATGAAGACTATGCAAGTTCCTCAGGCAAGGTAACCTATGTCACACAAACATTGTGTACAAAAGGCACCAAAAGTATGGTACAAGGAAAAGAACTGTGGTGGTGGCCCCTTTAAGTAAAAGGAAATCACAAAAAGGAGTGTAGGTTGAGTATCCCTTATCCAGAGGCGTCACTAGGGTTGGTGTCACCCGGTGCGGTAACTCATGGTGTCACCCCCTGGATTTCCTCCAATACCATGCCAAACAGATTCCTTAGTAATGCCAGTCAGATGGCCCATTAAATATGCCACTCACAAGAGCCCAATTAATTATGCCACACACACAGGCGCCCCTTAATTATGCCACACACAAGCGCCCCATAATTATGCCACACAAAAGAGCCCCTTAATATGCCACACATGGGGCCCAATAAATATGCCACATATGGGAAAGCCATTAATTATGCGACACACAGGAGCCCCACAAGGTGACAATTGTACAATTTGAAAACAATACATATCTATAAACACAGACATCTCTCTATAACTATTTGCATTTATACTTATTTGAATTATTTAATATTCTATTTAATATAAATGTTATTCAAAAATTGCATTCCTATTTTTTATTCCCTTCCTCTGCACACACATTGCACCTAAAGGACTTAACACAGCACCATACAGTACCCACAGAACTTGCCATGCACCTATATTGCACCCACAGCACTTGGCTTGCACTCATATTGCACCTACACGATTTGGCATGCCACAGTGTCACTTTGCCCCACAGAACTAGTCAGTGTCACTTTCCATATAGTACATGTTATTTTGCCCCACAGACCATGCCACAACATCACTTTGCCAATTAAAATATGCCAGTATTTAACCCCTCGATATGCCAGGATTTACCCATTCAATATGCCAGTATTATTTTGCCACTCAATATGCCAGGATTATTTAGCCACTCAATATGCCATGATTTAGCCATTCAATAGGCCAGGATTTAGCCATTTAATATGCCAGGAGTTTGCCCCCCAATATACCAGGATTTTGCCCCTCAATATGCCAGGAGTTTGCCCCCCAATATGCCATTTAATATGCCAGTATTTTGCTCTCAATATGTCAGGATTTTGCCCCCCAATATGCCATTTAATATGCCAGGATTTTGCCCTTCAATATGCCAGGAGTTTGCCCCCCAATATGCCATTTAATATGCCAGTATTTTGCTCTCAATATGCTAGGATTTTGCCCTCCAATATGCCATTTAATATGCCATGATTTTGCCCCCCAATATGCCATTTAATGTTATCCAGACACCCATTATCCAAGCATTTTTTAGGATTTTGTCACAAGTTTCAAATTTCACACACACACCTGTCAGAATGCAAGCAAACAACAGTTTATTCATTGTCCAGTCCCCGTAAGCTGTCATATAGTCTTTCCATGCATGCTCAGATTCCCCCATGCCAACAAAGGGTAAAACAATGGCACGTGTGCATACCTGACGCGCCATTGGACTGTTTCCAATGATGTCTCTTATAACAACTGCATCACAGTAAAATGGATGTATTTGCTCTATACAGTATTTACACTGATACTACTGTATTTCATGGATGTTAAAAGGAGAAATAAACCTGATATGGTGTAGTATGTAAACACAGGTTCATTGACACACAAGAATAAAGTGGCTACTCACAGTATAAAGTGCATGAGTAAGCTCATCAAGGCTATATTTAGCCAAACAGATGGATCTGCGGTTAGTGGAGTATTTGGCAATCTAGGAAATGCTCCCTTGCCGGCTAGGGGCGTGTGCAGATGGTTGATCGCGATAGTCCTTCCGCAAGTAGAGTGCTAAGTGCTAGAGAGTGTGAGAACTTGGTAGTAGATTAAGCACTAGATGGCACAAGCCCCGCTCTGCATGTTTCATGGTTTTTATAGATGCATTTGCTCCAAATGAAACGTGTATAGCGGGTCTGACTATATTGTTGCGCATTAGACTCATATTATATATTTTTGTTACATACACTCATTATACTCCACTTCAATTGAGTGCTTTTCTCAGGTTATAATATAAGTGGTGAGTGGTCCACTTTTGTACTAAATGACTTCTGTTTTCCAGTATAACCGGTTTTTTAGGTAGTGGGTGCCTTCTTTGGGCACTTATCTACTGAATATAATTCCATTTATTTCATTAATAGTATAGTAGTGTACACAAAAAAAAAGCACTTAAACAGTTAACATTTTTACAATTTTTTTTTCTGTTATACTTAATTTTATTGCTAATATATCAGGTATATTTTTCTCAGGATACTGGTTATTACTTGCTACTACAGGTTGAGTATCCCTTATCCAGAAACCCATTATCCAAAATGATCAGTAATCCTAATTTTTGGGAGATTTTGCCAAAACTTACAAATTCCACACACACCTGTCAGATTGCAAGTACACAGCATATTATTCAAACTGTGCTCAATACTATTCAGTTTATAGCCCCGTATGCTGTGATAAGCCTTTCCATGCGTGATCACATTCCCATAAAGGGTAATACAATGGTACAGGTCTGACATACCAACGCCAGGTTCCCAATGATGCCTCACATCAGAGGCGTCACGAGGGGGGTGCGGGGGGTGCGGACCGCACTGAGTGACACCTCCAGCGGGGATTACACCTGTGCTGCCGGCACCCCCCGCACCGCGCTGCTTAACTTTTCTTTTTTTTTCTGGCCGCCATTATGTCACATCCGGTGACTGTGTTTCCTTCCTCTGTGCAGGAGGGAAGACTGCATGGAGGAGGCGTCCGTCCGGGGACACGAAGCAGCAGCCATTCGGTAAGTGATGGGGGTGGGGGAGGAGGATGGTTGAAAACGAGCACTTTAATTGTACAATATTCCTGGTATCTAACTGGCAAAATATTCCTGAGCTCTGACTGGCACACTATTACTGGGCTGTGACTGGCACAATATTACTGGGCTCTGACTGGCACAATATTACTGGGCTCTGACTGGCACAATATTCCTGGGCTCTGACTGACACAATATTACTGGGCTCTGGCATTCAATTGCCCGTAATATTGTGCCATTCAAATGCCTGTAATATTGTGCCATTCAAATGCATGCAATATTGTGCCATTCAGATGCCAGTAAAATTGTGCCATTCAAATGCCTGTATTATTGTGCCATTCAAATGCCTGTAATATTGGGCCATTCAAATGCCTGTATTTTTATGCCATTCAAATGCCTGTAATATTGTGCCATTGAAATGCCAGTAATAGTGAGCTTACAGTGCTCGTTTTATTCCTCCCCCCTTCCCCAGGACTTACCGCCTGGCCGATGCTCCGTGTTCCCGGACGCCTCCTCTGTGCAGTCTTCCTTCCTGCACGGAGGAGGGAAACACTGACACCGGATGTGACGTTACGTCACATACCGTCGCAGGGAATTTTTTTTTTTTTACTTTTTTTCTCCGGCGGCCGAATCCAGCGGATGCAGCTGCCAGAGAAAATAAATAAAAGAACAGGACCACGATGGGCTTTGGGGGGGGGGGATTCCGGCAGCACAGGTGTCATCCCCGCTGGATGTGTCACCCGGTGCGGTCCTACCTACTCCTGCCCACTGTGATACACAGGATCCAGTAAGAGAGCAGGGGAGTATCTTATGACATTATCATGCAACATAATCTGTGATACACTCACACACTACACATTACTGTAAAATATGTGTGTATATATATATATATATATATATATATATATATATATATACACATACATACATTTTCTTTCAATGAAACATGAATGTGGCCCATGCACAAATAGATTTAAGGTGAAGTGGCCCACTGCAGAACAAACTTGGACACCGCTGTTATAGAGCTTTTCACAATAAACAGAACCCTGACAGTCTTATTCAGAAGGCCCTAGTAGTGGTCAATAATATTAAGAAAGAACAAATGCACTAAAGAACGGTTGACATAAGAGGAGATAGGGTAACATTAGTGACTGATTTTAATCAAGATTTTAAATATTAAAGAAAACATTTTCAGAAATATTGGCAATTGCTATTAAAAGAAACAGATCTGAAAAAGATTATAAGCGACAAACCCAGTATAACCCATAGAGGTGCACCAAGCCTTAGATCTATGATAAGTAAAACATTTCTTAAAGAGGAGAGGTCACAAACAAATCCCTTTGGTGTTTCAAATGGTTTCTATAGATGTAAAACCTGTAAAGCCTGTATATCTAGTCATGTCATGATGGGGGATAAGATAACACATTTCAGTTCTCACCATAATCCAAAACAGTATGAAATAAAATCATTGATTACATGCAAATCTAATAATGTCATTTATCTCCCAACATGTCCCTGTGGGCTGCAGTTCATGGGGAGAGCGATTCGCCCATTGCATAAAATAATTGGGTAACACATGAAAAACATTTGTAATAAATGGAAACATAGAAACATAGAATGTGTCAGCAGATAAGAACCATTCGGTCCATCTAGTCTGCCCAATTTTCTAAATATTTTTATTAGTCCCCAGCTCTCTATCTTATAGCTAGGATAGCCTTGTGCCTACCCCACATATGTTTAAAATCCTTGACCTCTACCACTTTTTTTTACTTTTAAATGGAACACAGTGTATCTGCATGTTTTGCTACACACCATCAAGCAGTTCCAGGGAAATTACATTTTATGGGTATAAAACTTTTTAAAAATACATTGTCGAGGAGAAGATTTCATTAGCACAATAGGGCAAACTGAAATGAAGTAGGTATACACTTTAAAGACCCTATCCCCGATGGGATTCAATATAGAATTTGATCAGTACATTTTTTTGTCTTTTTAGCCTATATTAAAAATAATAATAATAAAAATATTTTATATTGCATTTATGATGTTCTGAATATGTATTACGTCTTATCTGATGATATATTTTTTCCCTCCTCTGTTTTTCCTCTATTTTCAGGTTTTATATGAACTTTGGGAGGCAACTGTTAGTTAGCCATTATTAGTAAAAAAATAATATGACAAGTTAGACAAAATCCTCCCATTGACTTCTAAGGGGGGGGGGGGGGGGGGAGCGCAGATACACGGAAGAGAAAAAAACAAAGTATAATGGTGCAATATAGTGTGATAAAATAAGTAATGTTGGTAGGGGTATGTATGCACTCACAAACAGTTCTTCATAGAAAATGACCGGACTCTCTGGAAATAGTTCTATGAAGAACTGTTTGTGAGTGCATACATAGCGCCACCAACATTACTTATTTTATCATACTGTATTGCACTATTAAATGTAGTTTTTTTCTCTTCCATGTATCTGAACTCCCTTGTGTTTTTGTATTCTACGGGGGGAAGCCAGCTATATCATAACATCTGAAGTCCTACCGAAATAAGCCAAAACCTATCTAAAAGTCTAAGAGGAGAACTGAGTCTATCACTTCATTTTGGTGCATTTTGTCTGATTTCAGTGCAGGGAGATATAGGTGTGAAATTGGCTATGGTGTCCGAATAGTGCACATATTCAGAGGCACATTGGAGCTACATGAATATCGTGAAATTCAGGTTATTTCCGTGCCACTGACCTGATCTGAATCGGTCTGAACTTCAGAGTCACCATTTTGGAGCCAGAAATAAGTGCATATTGAGTTGACCCTTTAATATTGTGTGGTTTAGCTCTGTTATGTATAGCAACCATTCTAAAGTATAAAAAAAGAGCTTAGTTGTTGGCTTGGATCCAAAATAGACAACTTGGTAGTTATGAAGCAGTGGTACCTTTGGCACGTTAGGTGGCTATAACATTTATTATGATGTTCAGCCGACCAAATGGATGGCTGAGATTCATGAGATGTGTATTCCACAGCAGCTGGTGTACCAATCTATTGTGATATAATAGCTAACCTGTGTCACTCCAGCTGTTGACTACTCACTTTTCATGATGCTTAAGATACCAGACTGGCCGAGAGTCAAAGGAAATGTAGTCTCAACAGCCTCACTGTGCCATTTGATCCCCCCAAGCAGCTTCTCTGTGCCATTTTACAGCCCCCTGTAATAGGGTCTGTTCATCAAACAATACATGTCTTGGACTGCAAAATTAAGGCATTAAAAGAAGAATTCAAAACACAGACAGCTGGATACTTGTCTTACAATGGACCTTCTCTACTTGTCTTACAATGCCACCATCAAAATTGCTGATGTTGAACTGACAAATGAACTGCAAAAAAATCAGGCATTAATAGCTGCATTGAACAATTCAGTTTTAGTGGTTGATTTTTGCAGTCATTTGTCAGTTCAACATCTGCATTATTGATGGTCGCATTGTTAGGCAAGTATCAATCATACGGACCGTGGGCCCCAGTTGGATATCAAAATATCAGTCCATTCAAAAACATTTCCAGTAATGTCTACTACAAGTAGATGGGATCTAGGGTTGCCACCCAACCCATATTGTATTGGATTGAGCCCAATGTTAAATCTATGGAGGCGATATTGTCTATATTTTTCTGAAGAAAATGTACAAACCCTAAGCTTATTATACTGTTTTTGTGTTTAGATTATGGCCAGTTGCACGGACTGCTTTTCCTAAAACCTTTTGCGAGTTGTTTGTCCTTTCTGGGAGCATGTGTTTAGCATCAGGTAAAACAGACGCTTTGAACAAGAAAACATATTTTATTCAGTTCCTAATACCACATAGCATTACAGAGCTAAAAATGCTGTAACAATTATTATTTTCATCAGTTCTGCATAGCGTGATTCACAAAGAGGAAAAGGGGAAGGAAGTGAGTAAACTGGGTATTGTGGTTTAGTTCTCCAATACTTTTATTTCATTATAAAAAGCAAAATTAAGATACTAAACATTCCATAGCAAGGCAAAAAATGAAGTTTACACTACAATTAAAATGGGTTTTATTGTACACAAAATAGTGCACTACATTGACACAGGCAAAAAACACATATAATGAATTTCCAAATGCAAAACTAAAAAGCATTGATTGCCTTAGTACCAGGGTGTCCAACATGTGGCCCGCTGGAGGGACAGGTGCGGTCCACTTAAGATTGGCAGCGGTAGCTGCACCTGAGCCCTGCTTACATTGGCCATAAGCTAAATCAACCACATGAGAAGCTAGGGGAGGAGGTGAGTATTTATTGTCTGCTGAATCCTATGACAACCATGCCCCTGATGAAGCAGCCAATATAGAGTGCGTAATGTGTAGTGTCTACTACAGCAGCTATTGGCTATAGAGAGAAGGCATTCTTGCATCTCCTGGAACGTTGGTTCTGTCAGCCGAAGCAGAGTTCCCTCAAGCGGATGGGCTTTCAAGCAACTGACATCTCTGTTTTGGCCACACACTTCCTTTTCTGAAGTTTGAAGCAGGATTAATTTATTCTCAAGCTAAGAACTATCTTTAAGCTGCCATTTATTTTATACACGATATGCCAATGTTTTTTACATTCTGTACGTTTTTTGTATTAAATTGCATGTCTGCATAATTTATCTATACAGTCTACGCTATGTTATCTTCATTTACATCTTTTTAGGTATACCACTTACTGGATGAATTATTTGTGAACTTTTTATTATATTACATTTCATTGCAAACTTTTGTTTATTTTGAAACAACCTCTGTAGTGTCACATCTATACTGGTGATGTTGCTATCTTTTTACTGCAATAGTGGTTTTCAAAGGCACAGCTAATCCCTATCTCAACTCTTGGTAACCTACTGTGCTTTTTTTCTACTATGTATCTAATTTTTGGTGCCTGTGGTTCTAATTTTGTGTGTGCTTTTGTTGCACCACTAACCTGACATATTTCTCTTGTGTATGTAAGTGTGACTCTCTATGTGTGCATGTGAGAGTGTGTGTAAGTGTGACTCTGTGTGTATGTGAGTGTGTATGTAAGTGTGAGTCTCTCTGTGTATATGTGAGATTGTGTGTGTGTAAATGTGACTCTGTGTGTATGTGTGACTCTTTGTGTGCATGTCAGAGTGTGTGTGTATAAGTGGGACTCTCTAAGTGTGTATGTGAGAGTGTGTATGCAAGTGTGACTGTGTTTGTGTAAGTGTGACTCTGCCTGTATGTGAGAGTGTGTGTGAGTGTGTTTACGTAAGTGTGACTGTGGGTATGTGAGAGTGTGTGGGTTTGTAAATGTGACTTTGTGTGTGTAAGAAATTTCAGGGCCCCTTACTGAAAAAAATTCTGGGCCCCAAGGATAGTTCATCCATTAATATGCCAATGAGAATTTGCTCATTAATAGCCACAGATAATTTGTTCATTAATAGCCACTGGTAATTTGCTCATTAATAGCTACTGATAATTTGCCCATTAATAGCTACTGATAATTTGCTCATTAAATTGCCACTGATAATTTGCTCATTAATAGCCACTGATAATTTGCTCAATGATAGCCACTGATAATTTGTTAATTAACAGCCACTTATAATTTTCTCATTAAATTGCCACTGATAATTTGCTCATTAATAGCCACCGATAATTTTCTCATTAATAGCCACTGATAATTTGCTCATTGGTAGCCACTGATAATTTGTTCATTAACAGCCACTGATAATTTTCTCATTAAATTGCCACTATTAATTTGATCATTGATAGCCACCGATAATTTTCTCCCCCCCTCCTGCTCTGTACCGGTGTGTGCAGGACATACAGCCACCAGGTATGACTTGCTGTCATTTCTGACAGCTGTGACTAAAAGACAGTCACAAGGCAGCTGCTTTGGGCCTCCAGGGATGAATGGGCCCTGGGCAGCTGCCCCGTTCATGCAAGCTTATTTTTTAACAGATTTTTTTTTTTAAAGGGCAGGAGTATCGCCCGTTTCCCCCCTGATGGCTGCCCTGGTGGCATGTAAGTGTAAATAAACTGAAGAAATGGATTTCAGAGTGACCAAACAAGACAGCAGAAGTTATATCCAAGGAGTGCTATTTATTTCAGAGTAGATGGTGGCTGGCATAATACTAGAATACCACAACACAGAAAAAATCTGCCTTACGCGTTTCATGTTAATCATAGGCCAGGTATGTAAGTGTAACTGTGTGTGTGGAAGTGTATCTGTGTGTATGCATGTATATACATGTGTGAATGTGTGTGCATTTAATGTGAGGTGTTTATTTATGAGTTTTATTGCCTACTGTCCTTCCATAGTGAAAAATAAAAAACACTTTATGAAAGAAGGTAATATCTCAGAAGTGTATACCACACAGTCCTCTTAGTCCAGTGCATGATGCTGAGAGTCCCAGGGCTGGTTCTTTAACTCCCTGTGCTTGGTTCTTCATGACTATCAATGTGCCCATGTTCCCTACCTGATCTCCCTGTCACAGAACACATGATCGTGATCCCAGTAAGTCCCAGTAATTCAACACAATGCTGCCCTCTGGTGAAAAGCCTTATCAGTTGCTCAATTTGCATAAGAACCATAAGTTTTGTTACTGTGAACCTTGGTTTTCTTTTTATTTGTTAGTTCGGATAGGTTGGTTTATGTTAGTGTTGGACTAGTTATGCAGAATATCAGTTTTAGTACTTGTATGACTATTTTTAATGCTAAATTGTATATTCTATGTATGTACATGTTATCTAAAGAAAGTTCTAACTGTGCTTTAAGAAACAAATAAATTTAATAAATAAGTGTCCTTGATAATGACATCAATCACACTGAAACCTGTTGGGATTTTACAACACTGTTTTGGATATTTTTAATGCTAATTTTAATGATTTTTTAAAAACTTGTGGATTTAACCTTTTCCTCCCCTTATTGAAAAGTACCTTGCAGCTTATTTTAAAAGTATTTTTCAAATGATGGTCATTTACATCTAAAAATCAGCATGTCTTTACTATTACATGTGGAACTGCAATACAGTTAATTACTTGCTAATCACATGACATTCTTTATCATTTACTCAGTGATGGTCTATAACTGTTTGCACATAAGAGAGACATAATGTATATATTTAAATACTTCTAACCACAGTTCACCTTCCTGGGAGTAGGTGTTGTGTGGAGTCAAAATCATTTACAAAGTTAATGAAAATTCAGTGTTTTTTGGTGAAATGACAGAGAGGAAAATTACATTTTAACACCTACATATCAAAAAATGAAAAAAATCACTCTGCTCTTTGAAACACTAAAATCGTTGGTGCTTAAGGGATTAAAATTAGAAGCAGCTGGTTTGCTTTGAATTTATCTCTTTACCACTTTGTTTTCTTTTTTCAAAGGTTTGTTTTGAACAGTTTGCAGACAGTCACAAGGACACTATTCCAATTAATTGTCATTTTTTTGTCTCTCTCACTAGAGAATTTGTCAAAAATTTCACTAACAATGATTTTACTAAAATTTTAACATATTAAGAGTATTATTGCTTACATTTCTCTTATATTTAAATATATATAAATATATATTAAGTTATGTAATAAGCACATTGTTTTATTCAGATTTGCAATAAAATATTTTAAATATATTATTTTAATACAATTTTACCAAAACACACTTTCAAAATTGTCAGTATTGCTATATTCATTTTGTTTTACTAAAACGTAGCAAGGAATCCTATATTCTCTCTAAGCATGTATAATACATCATTTTCAATTGTATGTGGCATGTAAGTTTAAGTATCAATATAATTAGCCTAAATAACTACTATGTATTTATGGTCCTAAACAGCAGTTTTTGTATGTATTTCTGTGGTTTGATGTGGGATAATAAAATATATTTTGTAATATATATATATATATATATATATATATATATATATATATATATATATATAAAAGTCTACAATATGCATATCCTTCTCTCTACAGAATCCCTGAATCCCAGCACCCATAGTCATTTGGATTCTTGCAAAAAGGGTGTTTAATCCCATCCACCCCCAGGTCAAATTTCTTTTATAAACCTTACCTTACTCTTTAACCCCTTTGCGACCTTATGCCAAGTTAACTCGTCATAAGAGCCGCAGCATTAGCGACCTTATGACGAGTTAACTCGTCATGCAGTCTAGCCGGCAGTGCGCTCCGTTCGCACCACCAGCCAGTCTGCAACGGGTCCAGGACTAAGCCTCACACCCGAGGCAAAGCTCCTGGACCCGATCGGTGGATTTCCGGGCATGTGATCGCGGTGATTGAGTGATCACCGTGATAACATGCAAATTAGATGCAAAGTCAATGTGTTCACACACTGACTTTGCCTCTAATTCACTCTCTGTGCTTCACGTTCTTATAGTGAAGCACAGAGAGTGACCTGTAAATGAAAATAAATAAATAAAGAACATAGACAGAGGGGAAAAAAAAAATAAATAACCCTTTCAATGCTGATCACAGTTTGTAACTGTGATCAGTTTCCTTCCACTTTATGGCCCTCATTTAGTTTTTTTTTTTGACAAATTTTTTTATTTCTGCAATTTATAAAGTTTTTTTTAATAAATAAAGGTAATTTTAATTTATTTATTTAATAAAATTTAGCCCTGCATGCCTGTTGCGTGATTTTTATGGATCTGACATCGCACTCTTCAGAGTTTTTTTTCTGTCTTTTTTGTTTAGGGGGGGTTGGGAACCAATATTTTTCTTTTTTATTAGTTAGCTAATTAGGGGGGATAAGTGGGTTAGTGTTGCACTAGTTGTGTAGCTTATTATTGGGAAAATAATGGAGAAAAACTTTTTTCCCCCCCAAATTTCCTCTTTTATATGTATTTTTAAATACTAAAATGTAAATAATTTTTATGTATAGGGTATCAAAAGAAAGCTCTAACTGTCCTTTAAAAAACAACATATAACTTGTATGGGTGTGTTAAATGAGAGAGAGGAAAATGATGTTTCAAAAACCGCATATTAAAAATTAAAAAACGCTCTGGTCCTTGGCCTTGGAAAATCCCTGGTCCTTAAAGGGTTAACATCTTCGCACCTGTGTGCAGAGTATTTATCTCCATCTACACTCAGGTGTTGGAAATTAGCTAGCTGACTAACTAAGGCTACATTGTAACTGATCTGAATAATATGGTCTGTTAGTGCCACATCAAACAATGAACTCTCAAACATCATCTTACACATAAACTAAAATAAACTCAACTGCAGCTTTAAGTTGCATCTTAGATAAGATACTGTCTTAACCTTCCAATCTACGTTTCTTAACTTGTCTAACCTGCCTTACTGCCAGAATGAATAGCCAAGCAAAAGGATTTAGCGCATCACAACAACGCATTTTTTCACAAATATTTGTATATGCAGACTGCGTGGCGATTTTATACACCTGTTTTGACTTACCCGGGGCTTCTTCAAGTAACTTGCAATATGAATTTTAATGGTGTAGAGAAAAAAACCTTAGGAAAGTTCAATTTAGACATGACTTTATGGTACAAAGGCAGTGAAGTCATTCACCTCAGCACATGGTGTACTTATTAAATTGTCTTTATGGCATATGTTGGGAGAACCACACAAACAAACTCAAAGATTCACCAAGCATAAAAGTGTAATTAGGAAATGGAAAGTCACTACCTTCTTGGTTCAGCATTGTGTAACATGTGATCACAATGCTTTCTCCCTAAGAGACATGGACATTGAATGATGTTCCCCAGAAAGCAGAACATGATAGAGATATGGTCTCGCTACAGAAAAAAGCTAAATAGATTTCCATACTTGGCACCGTGAAACCACAAGGATTAAATGACAATTGTAGTATGATCTGTTTCTTTTCTGAAAGATAATGTTATTTCTTTTTCTATTTAGATCTCTTTCCATGCCACAGATCACCTCCATTGACCATCTGATGTTCAGATCCAAACCCTGTGCATTTTTCTATAACTTTCCCTTTCGTTTCCCCTTTTGTAGCTCCTGTTGTGTGACTTATCCTTTCTGTGGTTAGCCCTGGTCTGAGATAGTTCATCAGTTTTCAGACTTCTCTTGTTGTTTGTTTGTTTTATTTAACCTCCCATCTTGGTTTAGCAGGCCATTTTCCCCTTTTTGTCTTCTTTTGCTATTGATAAGATGTTTTTATATTTATTTGGCCCTTTTTGTTTAATTAAGTATAAGTAGTAACTTGCCCAGTTAGTTTGTAATAATCACACACACACACATTTAATTAGTTTTTATTTTTCTTAATTTTCTTGTACTTCTCTTCAAAGTGCTCCTTGGAATCCCTATAAACAGTGGACACCCAGTTGCCTTTTCAGTTCGTGTTCATTTCATGTCAGTGTATTTCACAGCAACATTTTTTTAGGAATTGATTTCTTTTTACTTTAATGTATTACAGTACTACATAGGCTCTTCTAAGAGCTATTAACCCCTTCTACCATAGATCACTGCTTAGGCATTGATTCTGAGACCTGCTAACTCTTGACATATTTAACAAAAAAGTATAACTGAAATTTTTCAATAGCTGTATATTTCTTTATTTATTTTTTTATATTATAATGATAACTTATTAGAATGTGTATACCGTATTTGCTCGATTATAAGACGACCCTGATTATAAGACGACCCCCCAAACTTTGGATATTCCTTTAGGAAAAAAACTAAAAGCCTGAATATAAGACTACCCTATAGGAAAAAAGTTAAACTTGTATATATTCACATGTAAATTGTTTTTTTAATAAAAAATGATATAAAAAAATGCATTTGTTTTTATTTCCTTTTATGTGCCAATTCTGCCTCTCTTTCCCTTGACCCCAGCTTTTGTCTCTCTCCCACTCCCTTTTATTCCCCCCTCTCCTCTGTCTCTTCCCCCCCTCCCTCTGTCTCTTCCCCCCCTTGTAGCTCTCTTCCCCCCTCCCTTCCCTTGTTGCTCTGTCTCCCCCCTCCCTCTCTGCCCCCTCCCCCCTCCCTCTGCCCCCCTCCCTCTCCTTGTCTCTGTCTCTGCCCCCTCCCTCCCCTGTCTCTGTTTCTGCCCCCCTCCCTCCCCCTGTCTCTTCCCCCCTCCCTCCCCCTGTCTCTCTGCCCCCTCCCTCCCCCTCACCTTGAAGTCGATCCCTGGTGGCTAGTGGGGGCAGCCGGGGGATGTCTGCACGATACGTGCAGACATCCTCCATGCTGCCCGACACGGCAGTCTATTATGACGGACAGCTGGTCCGTCATAATAGTCTGCCGTGTCGGGCAGCATGGAGGATGTCTGTACGTATTGTGCAGACATCCCCCAGCTGCCCGATTTACCCTGGTGGCTAGTGGGGCAGCAGAGGAGGTCTGCGCGATGAGCGCAGACCTCCCCTGCTGCCGCCCGGCACACTCGCCGGGACTTCTGTGACGAAAGCGGAAGTACCCGGCTTCTTCACAGAAGCCCCGGCGGTCGTGCCGGGCGGAAGCAGGGGAGTCTGCGCTCATCACGCAGACTTCCCCTGCTGTCAGAGAGGGGGATCCAGGTCCCCTGCAGCTCTGCCGGGGACCTGGATCCATGTCTTATAATCTGACCTCAATTTGAGGTCAGATTATAAGAAGACCTTGATTATATGGAGCAAATACGGTATTAAATTATCCTTCAATATGCTATAACATTTTTCTTTAAGGTACTGAAATCTCAAACCAAAATGTTATTAAGCTGTCACTGTCACAGTGTCAAATGTTGGGTTGACATATGTATGTCTATTGACATTTGTTCTGCAATCAGAGTAGTCTGTTCGGTTTTGTGGAGGCCAATCCGGGTCCTTCTCCACCATTCTTTGCAGCTTTTTATACTGACTTTTTGAGTTGTATTTAAAAATTCTTTTTAATATTAACCATAATTTTCTGTTTTCAATGAAGCCTTCCTGAAACCCCAAAAAAGAAAGAAGAAAATCACCATTGAGAACGGCATTACAGTTTTCATGAATATAATAATGCATGTTTTCTGTTTTGTTTACAGTATCTCATCTCTACAACTCAGCTATAAATGATGCATGACCAAACATGTTTTATAATTTTTAAAATACCCAGTAATGTTTTGTTTTCTAAGCAAAGTTAAATAACATCTAGATACATAGAATACATACATTAGACATAATATTGTTCTAAACCAAAAATTACCTCAGTTATGTAGCTTACAAAGAAGAGCACAACAAGCATAATGAAGACATTTCCTCTCCAGTAATATGGCGTGCAGACAAGCTGTGGAATAAAAGGTATTCAACACATGAGTAGGTTGTTAGTGTCTAAAAAGAAAACTGGACTTCTAAAACATCAGTTAATTTTACATATAAAAACACATTTGACACAGGAATTTCTGGTGGATTCTGCTTAGCCAATCAGAAAAACCTGATATTCACATAGCTATTTCCCATCTCTTTACATCACCCCTGCATCTGTAACTACTTGATGTCTTCTTGAAACATTAGTTATATTGTAAAGCCTACAGGTTAGGGTTTATTGTCTTGTTATAATATCCCCTTTCAAATATTTGGCACAAACTTTGGCAAGCTATAAAGCATATAAAAACATACAGTAAAAATCAAAGCAAATAAATGACATAGATTTTAAAACTTCATACATGAAACAATTAATTTTCATGGATTCAGTTATTGGCCCAATTCCAAAAAAACTTAAGCACAATGACATCTGTTTTTTTTTTTTTTAAATGCACCCCTTAGTATCAGCAAATACCAACATTTATTGTGAGGAAGCTCCTCATGTTCAAACCCTTATGGTACCTACCGTCATAATGTGGTATACGCTCTCAATATCAGCAAAGTACACAAATATGTAGGCTGCTAGTTGCATGGCAAACATGAAGCAAAACACATCTGTCAAAGAAATGAAAATGTATTTATTAACAATACACTAAAAAGATGTTAAAGGGACACTAAATGTTTTTTTAGAAGCACAAGTGAAAAGTTAGTTGTCCCTAGAATGAGGATAAACTGGCATGTACTTTTGATACTTTTCGACAGCTGCCATGTTTCCATAGGTCGGCGACTGTCTCTCTCTGCTAGCGCAGAGAGAGACCCTAATTTTTGCATGGAATCAGCAAAAAATGAGGGTCATGCAAGCAAGTGACCCTTGCAGTCGGCTGACAGAGTGGGGGGAGTCCCCGCTCTGATTGGCTATGTCTCGCATGTGAGACACAGCCGCTAGTAAACCCGTGTGTATCTATTAAGATACACATCGGGTTTACTTAAATGTCCCGGGACAAGTAGTCTGTGTTACAAATTATTTTTAAATACATATTTGTATTAATACTAATCTTCTTACCAGTATTTACACAAGGACAAATCCAGTAGTTCTTTGGTTAACAACATGTTTGGAAATATAATTGAACCAAATCAGGATATATATTGTGACTGCAATAATAAGATTAACAAATCAAATACAATTGTTCGTGTCTCAGTTTTTCTTACCTCCTGTGGGTATTGGCAGGGAAATATAAAATAAGGCAAAATGCCAAGATGATTATTGATCTTTCAGAGATTTATGCAATGACACCAATGTGTCTCAATTTGCTGTTATCAAAATTCTTTGTCATGGGATCAATAAATATTTTGCTCTCAATAGTTATCCGTATCTATTTGGCATTTCAATTTTTAGGTTTTCTCATGCTACACAACACCATATAATGCAGTGCACCAAGATATGACCTCATATCTATGTGCCTGTATTATGGAGTGTTTACAGAAAGGGAGTAATATAAAGATTAAAACAGCGCCACCGCTATGCAGCACCCACCAGACTTGCCAATTATTATTGCAATAGTCCAATAATGCACCCACAGGCCACAGCACCCATATTGAACCCACAAGGACTTGGCAACTGCACAAATACTGCACCCATAAGGAATTATTCCATTTCTGCCCATAAATCTTGCCAGTGCCATCTGTGATTGCAAACAGCTTCCCAATGCATCTTGTCCCCAAACAACTTATCAGTGCCATCTCTGACCTTCAACAGCTTTTCCAATTCCATCTCAGTGTCCAAGCAGCTTGTGAGGCCCTTCATTGTACTCAAATCATTGTACTCATTACACACACTCAGCCAGCACACACTTATTCATTGACATACTCAGTCAACACACAGTCACTCATAGACTAGACATCTGCAAAACTAAAATTTTCGTTTTGTTTTCGTCCATTCGGACGAAAATGTTATTTATTTTGTCTAAAACGAATTTCGTTCATTACTGCATTCGTTTCAGACTAAATTCTTTCATTATTTTCGTTTCGTTTTATTCGTTTGTACGAATAAATTGACCTACACATTCCATAAACCGAAAGTCTATAAACCGAAAAACATATCGGTTTATAGACTTTCGGTTCATGGAATGTATGTAACGCTATTGGCTTTCTATAAACCGACTCTATATCATGTAATGCTATTGGTATTCTATAAACCAAAATAGAGTCCTCATTCATACGAATTGACCTATCGGTTTATGGAATACATGTAATGCTATTGGCTTTCTGTAAACCGAAAGTCTATAAACCGAATGTCTTTCGGTTTATAGACTTTCGGTTTATGGAATACATGTAATGCTATTGGCTTTCTATAAACCGAAATAGAAACATGGAAACATTGAACCATAGAATGTGTCGGCAGATAAGAACCATTCGGTCCATCTAGTCTGCCCAGAAATTCTTATGAATGGGGACTCTATTTCGGTTTATAGAAAGCCAATAGCATTACATGTATTCCATAAACCGAAAGTCTATAAACCGAATGTCTTTTGACTTTCGGTTTATGGAATGCATGTAACGCTATTGCTATTCTATAAACCGAAATAGAGTCCCCATTCATACGAATAGGTCAATTGACCTATTCTTATGAATGGGGACTCTATTTCGGTTTATAGAATAGCAATAGCATTACATGCATTCCATAAACCGAAAGTCGTTTGTTATGTCGGTTTATGGAATATATGTAATGCTATTGGTATTCTATAAACCGACTCTATTTCGGTTTATAGAATGCCAATAGCACGAATGGAGAATTATTTTTGTTTATTAACCATTCGTTCATTCGGCTTTCGTTAGTTTAGCATTTTCGTTATTCGTTTTTCGAATTGGACGAAAAATGCTATTTTTGGACGTAAATGCATTCGTCCGAAAATGAATGCACATGTCTATCATAGACCCACTCATTCAACACACACTCACTCAAAGACCCACTCAGTCAGCAAACACTCACTTACAGACCCACTCAGCCAGCACACACTCACACAGACCATCTCAGCCAGCACGCACACACTCACTGACCCACTCAGTCAGCATGCACCCACTCACAGACACACACAGTCAGCACGCACTCACTCACTGGCCCACTCAGTCAGCATGAACTCACTCACTGACCCACTCAGTCAGCATGAACTCACTCCCTGACCCACTCAGTCAGCACACACTCACTCACTGGTCCACTCAGTCAGCATGAACTCACTCACTGACCCACTCAGTCAGCACACACTCTCTCACTTACCCACTCAGTCAACATGCACTCACTCACTGAGCCACTCAGTGTAAGGTTGATGCGGAGCTGGAACCACTGTGCAGAAGTAGGTATGGTATACGTAACAAACCCAGGCAAGTGAACAGAATTCGTTTGCCTGAAGGAATTCCACCCTACGGTTGAGCCTCAGGTTTCTTTCCTCCAGGACTTTGTCACTCTGACACTTACTAGGATAATGAAACGTAACCAGAATAAAACTGACACGGAAGCAATTACCAAAAACGAAGGTACAGGAGGGCTAGGCAAGAGAATGGTCAACAAGCAGGGATCAAGGCTGGCAGCAAACGATCGGAGTCAGGAGGCAGGCGAAGAGTCAAGACAGGCGGCAAACAGGCAGAGTCAAAAACAGGCAAAATCAGCAACAGGAGTCAAAGGTAGTCTGTGAACGCTAGAAAAGGCTTGGAGCACTATTTCAGGCAAGGAGCAAGTGCACAAATGAGGTTTAAATAGCCCTCCTACCAAACAATCAACCAATGAGAATCACAGGAAAAGTAATGTTTTAAACCTGGCCCTTTAAGGATGAGTAAGGGCAGGAAGCCAAACGTAGAACTGCACATGTGCAGAACAGTAACCTAGGATTACTCATGAAAGACCTTTTAATGGGGACCAGATTGCAGTGAGACAGATCTCCGGGGAGATCTGAGCAGGTAAGGAGGTTGGTGAGGAGGGAGTGATTGGCAGTGTGACAGTGCTGTCGTGACATTACCCCCCACTCGACGGGCGCTGTACGAGCGCCCAGGCCCAGGTTTGGTAGGAAATCGAAGATGGAAGGAGCGTACCCTGGCAGGGGCATGAACATCAGAGGAGTTGACCCAGGACCGTTCTTCAGGACCGTATCCTTGCCAGTGAATGAAATACTGCAGACCACTAGACATGTGCATTCGTTTTCGGACAAATGCATTTTCGTCCGAAAATAGCATTTTCGTCCATTCGTCCGAAAAACGAATAACGAAAATGCTAAGCTAACGAAAGCCGAATGAACTAATGGTTAATAAACGAAAATCATTAGTTCATTCATCCATTCGTAGTACTATTGCATTCTATAAGCCGAAATAGAGTCGGTTTATAGAATACAATAGCATTTCACTACACGGAGACAAAGTCTCCATTCATAAATTATGAATGGAGACTCTGTCTCCGTGTAGTGAAATGTTGACAGCCTATAAACCGAACGTTCGGTTTATAGGCTGTCGGCTTATGTAATACATGTAATCGTATTGCTATTCTATAAACCGAACGTCCTTTTGAGGAAGATCAGGAGGATCGTGGAGCCTTGAAAGAGCATCCGCTTTTTTGTTCTTTGATCCAGGGCGGTAGGAGATTATGAAATTGAATTGTGTGAAAAACAAGGACCAACGAGCTTGACGGGGATTTAGATGTTTAGCCTTTTCAATGTACAAGAGATTCTTGTGATCGGTGAAGATAGTTATGGGTGTAAGAGTACCCTCCAAAAGGTGTCTCCACTCCTCTAATGCCATCTTTATGGCCAAGAGTTCTCTGTTGCCTACATCATAATTGCATTCAGCAGAGATAAACATTTTAGAAAAGAACGAACATGGATGGATACGGTAAGTGACTTGATCTCTTTGAGACAATATGGCTCCTGCACCTGACTCTGAAGCATCGACCTCCAAAATGAACGGGAGGGAAGGGTCTGGACGTTTGAGTATAGGAGCCGAGGTAAAAGCGTTTTTTAGATCTTGGAATGCCTTGATGGCATTGTTGGGCCATTTCGTAGGATTAGCACCATTTTTGGTAAGTGCTGAGATGGGTGCTACCACTTTAGAGAAATTTCTTATAAATCTTCTGTAGTAATTAGCGAAACCCAAGAAGCGTTGTATTCCTTTCAGGTCCGACGGCATCACCCAATTGCTAATGGCAGTCACCTTACCTGGATCCATCTCTAGAGCTCCACTGGAAATCACATACCCCAAAAATTTTACTCTGTTGCATTCAAATTCACATTTCTCTGCCTTCGCGAAAAGTTTATGGTCAATGAGACGTTGAATAACCTGTCTGACATGAGTACGGTGTTCCTGCAACATTTTGGAATATATCATTATACCATCTAGATATATCATGACGTGAGAGAGGAGCATATCACGGAGCACATCATTAACAAAATTCTGAAAAACAGCTGGTGCATTACATAAACCGAATGGCATGACAAGGTACTCATAATGTCCGTATCTAGTATTAAAGGCGGTTTTCCATTCGTCACCTTCAAGAATGCGAATTAGATTATAGGCCCCTCTGAGGTTCAATTTGGTGAAGATGGTAGCCTCTTTCAATTGATCATATAATTCAGATATAAGCGGAAGAGGATACTTATTCTTGATAGTGATCCTGTTTAATCCCTTATAATCAATGCAAGGTCTGAGAGAGCCTTCTTTTTTGGCAACAAAGAAAAATCCTGCCCCAGCAGGAGAAGATGATGGTCTTATAAACCCTTTTTGAAGACTTTCCTCGATGTATTGAGCCAAAGCCTTGTTCTCAGGTTCAGAAAGAGAATAGGTACGACCTGAAGGGGGAGTCGTTCTAGGTAATAGGTCTATAGGACAATCGCAGCTCCTATGAGGAGGAAGGATCTCGGCTTTTTCTTTAGAAAAGACATCAAGGTATACGAAATATTGCTTGGGTACTAGAGTGCGAGGATCTTCTGGGGTTAGTTCAAGCAACACGTTTATCTTTAAAGGATGAGAACAGCATGAGGATTTACAATCTTCGCTCCAAGCTGTGATCTCCCCTTGGATCCAATCGATACTAGGGTTATGTCGTTGGAGCCAAGGAAAACCTAGGATGACGGGTAAATGAGGACTAGACAGGGCATCAAAGACCAATTCTTCAATGTGACATACCCCGATTTTGACTCCCAATGGTAGGGTTTCTTCAGATATTACGCCAGTACCTAGCGGGGTTCCATCTAAGGTGGTTATAGGGTTCTTCTGACTCTTGAACGTAAAAGAGATACCTTGACGTTTGGCCCAGGAACTGTCTATGAATTTGCCGGCTGCTCCGGAATCAATGAAGGCCTGTGTGGTCACTATGTGACCGGTCCACTGGAGCGTGATGGGTACGAGCAATCTTTGGTCTGGAGGAGGCGTAAGGGTAGAAATGCTCAGTGGAGTGCCTCTAGTCTCCACTAAGCCCGGAAGTTTCCCTGGTTCTGCTTCTGGGGGCAATAGCGAGCTATGTGACCTTTCTGACCGCAGTATAAACAAAGACCCATTGTCCTTCTACGCTGGTTCTCTTCTTCCGATAGGTGTAGAATTGGGCCTATCTCCATAGGTTCGGCAGCATCGGCAGGGGTTTCTTGGATAGCCGCAGGTGGGAAATAAGTGTTTTGTGGTTTATTCATTCTAGGTCTACGATCTCGTTCTCTGTCACGTTCCAAACACCTTTCTTGATTCCTGGCATCTAATCTTAAGCAAAGAGCAATTAGGCCTTCCAGGTCGTTAGGTAAGTCTCTATAGGTCAGAGCGTCTTTCAGGGAGTCGTTGAGATCTCTACGGAATGCTGCCCTGAGGGCACTGGCGTTCCAGTCTGTTTCGTAAACGAGAGTTCTAAATTCAATAGCATACTGAGCTACCGTTTTCCTTCCTTGACATAACTCCATGAGATTGGACTCTGCGGATTCACATCTGCCAGGAGCATCAAACACTGCACGAAATGCTGATATGAATGCATCTGCGTCTTTGAGGAGAGGAGAACTTCTTTCGAGTAAGGGAGAGACCAACGCCAAGGCTTCGCCTCTCAGTAAATTGATAATAAACGCAACTCGTGAGTGGCAAAAGTAAGAGGCTGAGTACGGAAATGCAAAAGGCACTGATTGAGAAAACCTCTGCATTCTTTCGGTGTTCCAGAGTACTTATCGGGAACTGGCATCTTGGGAGATTTGGCTACTGTTTGTACTCCCGAGGTAGAGGGTGTAGCTTCAGACGCAGGTGTAAAGGGAGTTGGGGATCTGGAGGCGGTTAAGGAGCGTAATAGATCTGTGACAGTGTCTACCTTCTGCTCCAGGTTCTGCAGGTGGGATGCATGGGTGGTCAGAATCTGGTCCTGTCGAGAAGCGATATGGTTTAAATCTGCGGGTTCCATAGTTATGGCCTGAAATAACTGTAAGGTTGATGCGGAGCTGGAACCACTGTGCAGAAGTAGGTATGGTATACGTAACAAACCCAGGCAAGTGAACAGAATTCTTCTGCATGAAGGAATTCCACCCTACGGTTGAGCCTCAGGTTTCTTTCCTCCAGGACTTTGGCACTCTGACACTTACTAGGATAATGAAACGTAACCAGATTAAAACTGACACGGGCGTAAATACCCAAAAACGAAGGTACAGGAGGGCTAGGCAAGAGAATGGTCAACAAGCAGGGATCAAGGCTGGCGGCGAAGAGTCAAAAACAGGCAAAATCAGCAACAGGAGTCAAAGGTAGTCTGTGAACGCTAGAAAAGGCTTGGAGCACTATTTCAGGCAAGGAGCAAGTGCACAAATGAGGTTTAAATAGCCCTCCTACCAAACAATCAACCAATGAGAATCACAGGAAAAGTAATGTTTTAAACCTGGCCCTTTAAGGATGAGTAAGGGCAGGAAGCCAAACGTAGAACTGCACATGTGCAGAACAGTAACCTAGGATTACTCATGAAAGACCTGTTAATGGGGACCAGATTGCAGTGAGACAGATCTCCGGGGAGATCTGAGCAGGTAAGGAGGTTGGTGAGGAGGGAGTGATTGGCAGTGTGACAGTGCTGTCGTGACATTCAGTCAGCATGCACTCACTCACTGATCCACTCAGTCAGCATGAACTTTCTCACTGACCCACTCAGTCAGCACACACACTCACTTACTGGTCCACTCAGTCAGCACACACTCTCTCACTGACCCACTCAGTCAGCACACACTCACTCACTGACCCACTCAGTCAGTATGAACTCACTCACTGACCCACTCAGTCAGTATGCACTCACTCACTGACCTACTCTGTCAGCACGCACTCTCTCACAAATCCACTCACTCAGCATGCACTCACTCACTGACCCACTCTGTCAGCACGCACTCCCTCACTGACCCACTCTGTCAGCACACATTCACTCACAGACACACTCAGCCAGAACAGACTCACCGACACAACCAGCACACATTCACTCACAGACCGGACTCACAGACCCACTCAGTCAGCACGCACTCACTCACTGACCCACTCAGTCAGTACGCACTCACTCACTGACCCACTCTGTCAGCATGTACTCACTCACTGACCCACTCAGTCAGTACGCACTCACTCACTGACCCACTCTGTCAGCACACATTCACGCACTCACTCACTGATGTACTCAGTCAGCACGCACTCTCTCACAGATCCACTCAGTCAGCATGCACTCACTCACTGACCCACTCTGTCAGCACTCACTCACTCACTGACCCACTCTGTCAGCACACATTCACTCACAGACACACTCAGCCAGAACAGACTCACGGACAGAGGCGTCGCTAGGGGGGGCTACTGGGGCTGAAGCCCCGGATCTCCCCTCCATAGCCCCGAATGGATACTATGATCACGCCCCATAGCAATCAGCCTCATCTCCTCATGCTCAGCTCCGCCCCCGGAATGCTGCACTCTGGGTGCTGAGCAGCCCCAGACTCCGCCCCCTTGTGCTCTGCTCCGCCCCTCGAGTTTTTAACGTGAGTGTCTGGCAGAGTGTAAGTGAGAATGGCAGAGTTATAAGTGTGCATGCGTATGTATGTGAGTGGAAGAGTTATTAATAAGCATGTGTATGTATGTGAGTGCAAGAGTTATGAGTGTGCATGTGTATGTATGTGAGTGGCAGAGTGAAAGTGGGTGTGAGGGGCAGAGTTATGAGTGTGCATGTGTATGTATGTGAATGGCAGAGTGTAAGTGGGTGTGAGTGGTAGAGTGTAAGTGGGTGTGAGTGGCAAAGTTATGAGTGTGCATGTGTATGTATGTGAGTGGAAGAGTTTGAGGAACCACTCTCCTATGTGGCTAAGGTGTGCAAGGAGAAGGTGAGGCCTGATAGAAAGCAGTTGTTGTTGGGCGATTCTATCATAAGAGGTGCGGAGTTGGACAGTATTGGCTTAGTGAGATGTCTTCCTGGAGCTACTGCTCGCAGAGACAGGAGGCATATTTCTAATATTGTTAAGCAAGCAAATCAGGAAGGAGAATTGGATGTACTGGTTCATCTAGGGACAAATGATTTGGCTTGCAATGAGGTTTCAGAGGTGAAGGAAGCTTTTCGTGTTCTTGCCAATGAGATACGGCAGGTTGTGTCCACACTGTCCTTTTCTGAAGTTATGCCTGTGCATAACATTCAGAATGATAGACGGATGCGTATTAGGGACTTCAACTTGTGGCTTGGAGAATGGTGTCGGGAGCAAGGATTTGTTTCTCATGGAAGTTCACTATGGGATAGAAAGGAACTGTACAAAAAAGATGGTTTGCATCTTTCTCAAAAGGGAACGAATGTTCTCAGCGAGCAGTTCAGAGGTTTTGCTAGGAGGTTTTTAAACTAAAAGAGGGGGGCAAAATGGCGATAAAACATCAATCCAATTGCCCCCCAAAAAAGGTACAGAAGTTACTTGTAGTCAGTGTGCTGAAAAATGATAAGCTTAGGGTCATGTCTACAAATGCTTGCAGTTTAGGGAATAAGATCCATGAACTTGTGGCAATAATGGCAACTGAGAATGTAGATTTAGTGGCTGTTACTGAGACATGGTATAATGAAAAACATGACTGGGACATTTCAATACCAGGGTACTCTTTATATAGAAAAGACAGAGAAGGTAAAAAAGGGGGAGGGGTGGCCCTGTATGTGAGGGATAGCTTAAAATGTAACATAATACAAGTTAGTGAGGCGAACATAGAGTCAGTTTGGGTTACATTAGAATTTGGTAATCATATGGTAATTCGGGTAGGTGTGATTTATAGGCCCCCTGGACAAATAGAGGAGTTAGATAATCTACTAGTTGAGGAAATAGCTAAAATGACAATGAAGGGAGAAGTGATCATCATGGGTGACTAATCTTCCTGATGTGAACTGGAAATACAAAACAGCTACTTGCGCCAGGAGTACGCATATCCTAAACTCCATACTTGGATTATCTCTAAAACAAGTAGTGGAGGAGCCAACTCGAAAGCAGGCCATACTAGACTTAGTGTTCACAAATGGAGATTTGTTATCAGATATTACTGTAGGTGAAAGTTTAGGATCTAGTGATCACCAGACAGTGTGGTTTAATATAAGAACAGTGACCCAGTCACACCACACAAAAACAAAAGTTTTAGATTTTAGAAAAACAGACTTTTCTAAAATTAGATTAGGTGTGAAGGAGTCATTATCAGACTGGAGCAAATTAAATGGAGTCCAGGAGAAATGGGATTATCTAAAAGTTGCACTACTGAAGGCAACAGAAAATTGCATAAGGCTTGTCAGTAAGAGCAAAAAATTGAAGAAACCACTGTGGTACTCTGCAGAGGTGGCTAAAATAGTAAAAAATAAAAAGCTAGCATTTAGTAATTATAAAAATACTCAGAGTGAGGAAGATAGAAAGATCTATAAGAGTAGGCAGAAAGAGGAAAAGCAAGCTATAAGAGCTTCCAAAGCACACACAGAAGAGACTATAGCCCAGTCAGTGAAAAAGGGGGATAAAACATTTTTTAGATACATAAATGAGAAAAGGAAAGTAAAACAAGGATTAGTTAGATTAAAAACAAAAGAAGGATGCTATGTAGAAGAGGATAAAGGCTTAGCAGACTGCCTTAATGAATATTTTTGTTCAGTTTTTACAAATGAAAATGAGGGTAAGGGACCTCATTTAGGGAAAAAGACTAATGAGTCTTTTGATGCATGTAAGTTTACAGAGGAAGAGGTTTTACTTCAGCTGTCTAAAGTAAAGAAAATAAGTCGATGGGACCTGATGGGATACATCCAAAGTTATTAAAAGAACTTAGTGGTGTACTAGCAAAACCATTAACAGATTTATTTAACCAATTATTGTTAACGGGAGTAGTTCCAGAAGATTGGAAATTAGCTAATGTTGTGCCCATTCACAAGAAAGGTAGTAGGGAGGAGGCGGGCAACTATAGACCAGTAAGTCTTACTTCAGTAGTGGGGAAAATAATGGAAACCTTGTTAAAGAATAGGATTGTTGAACATCTAAAGTCGCTTGGATTTCAAGATCAGAGACAGCATGGGTTTACTTCAGGGAGATCATGCCAAACTAACCTTATTGATTTTTTTGATTGGGTAACTAAAATAATAGATCAGGGTGGTGCAGTAGACATTGCTTACCTAGATTTCAGTAAGGCTTTTGACACTGTCGCACATAGAAGGCTTATCAATAAACTGAAATCTTTGAGTTTGGATTTCAATATTGTTGAATGGATTAGACAATGGCTGAGTGACAGGCAACAGAGGGTTGTAGTCAATGGGGTATATTCAATGCAAGGTCTTGTTACTAGTGGGGTACCTCAGGGATCTGTACTTGGACCCATTCTCTTTAATATTTTTATTAGCGATATTGCAGAAGGTCTTGTTGGCAAAGTATGTCTTTTTGCTGATGATACAAAGATTTGCAGCAGGGTTGATATTCATGGAGGGATAAGCCAAATGGCAAATGATTTGGATAAACTAGAAAAATGGTCAGAGCAGTGGCAACTGCCATTTAATGTGGACAAGTGCAAGATTATGCACCTTGGGCGTAAAAACCCAAAAGCAGAATATAGACTATTTGGTACAGTCCTAACCTCAACATCTGAGGAAAGGGATTTAGGAGTAATAATTTCAGAGGACTTGAAGGTAGGTAGGCAATGCAATAGAGCAGCAGGAAATGCTAGCAGAATGCTTGGTTGCATAGGGAGAGGTATTAGCAGTAGGAAGAGGGAAGTGCTCATGCCATTGTACAGAGCACTGGTGAGACCTCACTTGGAGTATTGTACGCAGTACTGGAGACCGTATCTCCAGAAGGATATTGATACTTTGGAGAGAGTTCAGAGAAGGGCTACTAAACTGGTTCATGGGTTGAAGGATAAAACTTACCAGGAAAGGTTAAAGCATCTTAACATGTATAGCTTGGAGGAAAGACGTAACAGGGGGGATATGATAGAAACATTTAAATACATAAAGGGAATCAACACAGTAAAGGAAGAGAGTATATTTAAAAGAAGAAAAACTACCACAACTAGAGGACATAGTCTTAAATTAGAGGGGCAACGATTTAAAAGTAATATCAGGAAGTATTACTTTACTGAGAGGGTAGTGGATGTATGGAATAGCCTACCAGCAGAAGTGGTAGAGGTAAACACAGTCAAGGATTTTAAGCATGCGTGGGATAGACACAAGGCTATCCTAGCTATACGACCGGGAACGGGGGACTAATAAAAGTACTAAAAAAAAAAAAAAATTGGGCAGACTAGATGGACCGAATGGTTCTTATCTGCCGACACATTCTATGTTTCTATGTTTCTATAAGAGTATAAGTGGGTGTGAGTGGCAGAGTTATGAATGTGCATGTGTATGTATGTGAGTGGAAGAGTTATGAATGTGCATGTGTATGTATGTGAGTGGCAGAGTTATGAATGTGCATGTGTATGTATGTGGCAGAATGTAAGTGGGTGTGAGTGGAAGAGTATAAGTGGGGTGTGAGTGGCAGCGTCTAAGTAAGTGTAAGTGTGTGAGTGAGTGTTTTGAAGAGCGTAAGTGTGTGTGAGTGTAAGCGTGAGTGGCAGAGTTATGAGTGTGTATGTGTGTGTGTGTGTGGCAGAATGTAAATGTGTGTAAGTGGCCGAGTGTGAGTGTGTATGAGAGTGGAAGAGTGTGAGTGGTAGAGTATAAGTGTGTGAGGCAGAGTGTGAGTGTTTGGAAGCATGTGTGAGTGAGTATAAGTGTGAGCAGGAGAGTTATGAGTGTGTGAGTGTAAGCATGAGTGGCAGAGTTATTAGTGTGCGTGTGTATGTGTGTGAGTGACAGAGTGTGTGAGAGTATAAGTGTGAGCAGCAGAGTTATGAGTGTGTGTGTGAGTGAGTGTAAGCATGAGTGTCAGAGTTATGAGTGTGCGTGTGTATGTGTGTGAGTGGCAGAGTGTGTGAGAATGTAAGCATGAGCAGCAGAGTTATGAGTGTGTGTGTGTGAGTGGCAGTGTGTAAGTGTGCGAGAATGAAAGCGTGAGTGGCAGAGTTATGAGTGTGTGTGTGTGAGTGAGTGTAAGCATGAGTGTCAGAGTTATGAGTGTGCGTGTGTATGTGTGTGAGTGGCAGAGTGTGTGAGAATGTAAGCATGAGCAGCAGAGTTATGAGTGTGTGTGTGTGAGTGGCAGTGTGTAAGTGTGCGAGAATGAAAGCATGAGTGGCAGAGTTATGAGTGGCAGAGTGTGAGTGTGAATCCCAGTGAGATTACAAGGAGAAAATGTGACTAATGACCTCAACTATCACACGCACATCATAAATATTTTATTTTTTAATAAAAAGGGGTAAAAACCTGGGGAGAATAGGCTGAGGTATGAAGGTATGCTCCTTCTACCAACCTCAAGAGAGAAATGCAGGGAATTGAGATGAGATTTCAATTGAATGGGAGAATTTTTCCAACTTTGCTACTTTAGACTTAATTTTGAAATTCCCATCTCACTTCCCTGCACATCTCTCTTTCATGAGTAAAGCCCATAATATAATGAGCAGCACATTCACTCATAATGTATGGGTTTAATACTATATCCAGGTACATGGGATGTTTAATGCCATGTGTATGGACTTTTATTGCCATGCATATAAAGACGATATATAAAGATGAATCACTATTATTAACATTGAATGTGATAATCAAGTGTGAAACAATGTTATCATCTCATATTATTTTTATTTTTACACTTGATTATCACATTCAATATGAATAATATCTAACCCTGTCACCATGACATGGTAGCATGCTCACAATGTGCTTGCACAAAAAAAATTCCTTTGTCATTTAGGCAATTGAGCATTCAGGCAGGGTGTTTGCCTTAATTAAGTGTTTTAAAGATTTCTGTAAAGCTTGGACAATCTTTGCTAAAAATAAAATATTTTGTTCAGTTCCTTTAAAAGTGCAGTTGCACCTAAAGTGTCATAAAATATATTTTTAGATAAGAATGTGCAGAAAAATAAACAATCCTATCAATGCTGAGACTGATGCAAAGTCACTGCCACAGAGGCCATTGCCACAGAGGCTTCCAAGAAATGGCAGGTGGGTTACTGTTGGATCTGGTAGACTTAGAGTTGTGGATAAAAGGCATATCCTGCAGTCTGTGGCTCTACATAATTCATTTTCAGCACTTTCAGTGCAGTGGTGTTGTGGAGGCTGGCTCAGACACAGAGTTTGAGGAACCACCCTCCTCTATGGCTAAGGTGTGCAAGGAGAAGGTGAAGCCTAGTAGAAAGCAGTTGTTGTTGTTGGGTGATTCTATTCTACTCCAAGTTGTGGAGTTGGACAGTATTGTGAGCTTAGTGAGATGTCTTCCTGGAGCTACTGCTCACAGAGACTGGAGGCGTATTTCTAATATTGTTAAGCAAACAAATCAGGAAGGAGAATTGGATGTACTAGTTCACCTAGGGACAAATGATTTGGCTTGCAATGAGGTTTCAGAGATGAAGGAAGTTTTTCGTGTTCTTGCCAATGATATACGGCAGGTTGTGTCCATACTGTAAATTTCTGAAGTTCTGCCTGTGCATAACATTCAGAACAATAGACTGATGCGTATTAGGGACTTTAACTTATGGCTTGGGGAATGGTGTCGGGAGCAAGGATTTGGCTTTGTTTCTCATGGTAGTTCTTTTTGGGATAGAAATGAACTGTACAAAAAAGATGGTTTGCATATTTCTCAAAAGGGAACACATTTTCTCAGTGAGCAGTTCAGAGGTTTTGCTAGGAGGTTTTTACACTAAAAGAGGTGGGCAAAATGGCGCTAAAACATCATCCAATTTAGGGTTGCCACCTTTTCTTCAAAAAAATACCAGCCTTGGTACTGTCTCCACAGACTTAACATTGGGATCTAACCATTTTTTTACCGGCCTACCCTAATCCAATTGCCCCCCAAAACAGGGAAAGAAGGTGCCTGTAGTCAGTGTGCTAAAAAATGATAAGCTTAGGTTCATGTCTACAAATACTCACAGTTTAGGGAATAAGATCCATGAACTACTGGCAACTGAGGATGTAGATTTAGTGGCTATTACTGAGGCATGGTATAATGAAAAACATGACTGGGACATATCAATACCAGGGTACTTTTTATTTATAAAAGACAGCGAAAGCAAGAAAGGGGGAGGGGTGACCCTGTATGTGAGGGATAGCTTAAAATCTAACATAATACAAGTTAGTAAGGCGAACATCGAGTCAGTTTGGGTTACGTTAGAATTTGGAAATCATACAGTTGGTGTGATTTATAGGCCCCCTGGACAAATAGAGGAGGTAGATATTCTACTAGCTGAGGAAATAGCTAAAATGACAATGAAGGGGGAAGTGATCATCATGGGTGACTTTAATCTTCCTGATGAAAACTGGAAATCCAAAAAAAACTACTTGTGCCAGGAGTATGCATATCATAAACTCCCTACTTGGGTTATCTCTAAAGCAAGTAGTTGAGGAGCCAACTCGAAAGCAGGCCATATTAGATTTAGTGTTCACAAATGGGGATTTGTTATCATATATTACTGTAGGTGAAAGTTTAGGATCTAGTGATCACCAGTCAGTATGGTTTAATATAAGAACAGTGACGCAGTCAGACCACACAAAAACAAAAGTTTTAGATTTGAGAAAAACCGACTTTTCTAAAATTAGATTACCTTATTTGCTCGATTATAAGACCCTGATAAGACCCTGATTATTAGACGACCCCCCAAACTTTGGATATTCCATTAGGAAAAAAACTAAAAGCCTGAATATAAGACTACCCTATAGGAAAAAAGTTCAACTTGCATATATTCACATGTAAATTGATTTTTTAAATAAAATATTATGATATAAAAAAAGGAATTTCTTGTTTTTATTTTTTTTTATGTGCCAATGCTGCCTCTCTCTTTCCCTTGCACCCATTTTTCTCTCTCTCTCTCCTCCCCTTAGTGTTGTCTCTCTCTCCCCTCCCTTTGTCTCCCCCTCTCTCCCCTTGTCTGTTTCTGCACCCCCCTTGTCTGTCTCTTCAAACCCCCTCCCTCCCCTTGTCTCTGTCTCTACCAACCCCCTCCCTCCCCTTGTCTCTGTCTCTACCAACCCCCTCCCTCCCCTTGTCTCTGTCTCTACCAACCCCCTCCCTCCCCTTGTCTCTGTCTCTACCAACCCCCTCCCTCCCCTTGTCTCTGTCTCTGCCCCCCTCCCCTTGTTGCTCTCCCCCTCCCTCTGTCCCCGTCCCCCATGTCTTTCTAAACCCACCCACCCTCCCTCCCTCCCCTTTTTATTGGTCCCTGGTGGCTAGTTGGGGCAGCCGGGGGATGTCTGCACGTATCGTGCAGACATCCCCCAGCTGCCTGATTCTCCCTGGTGGCTAGTGGGGCAGCAGAGGATGTCTGCGCGATGAGCGCAGACCTCCCCTGCTGCCGCCCGGCACAATCGTCGGGACTACTGTGACGAAAGCGGAAGAACCCGGCTTCTTCATAGAAGCCCCGGCGGTCGTGCCGGGCGGAAGCAGGGGAGTCTGCGCTATTGAGGTCAGATTATAAGATGAGCTCGATTATAAGACGAGGGGGGTTTTTCAGAATTTTTTTTCTGAAAAAAACCTCGTATTATAATCGAGCAAATACGGTATGTGTAACAAAGTCATTATCATACTGGAGAAATGTAAATGGAGTCCAGGAGGAATTGGATTATCTAAAAGTTGCACTACTGAAGGCAACAGAAAATTGCATTAGGCTTGTCAGTAAGAGCAAAAAATTGAAGAAACCACTGTGGAACTCTGCAGAGGTGGCCAAAATAGTTAAAAAAAAAGAAAAGCTAGCATTTAGTAATTATAAACAAACTCATAGTGAGGAAGATAGAAAGATCTATAAGAGTAGGCAGAAAGAAGCAAAGCAAACTATAAGAGCTTCCAAAGCAAATGCAGAAGAGACAATAGCCTAGTCAGTGAAAAAGTGCTATACAACATTTTTTTAGATACATAAATGAGAAAAGGAAAATAAAAAAAGGATTAGTTAGATTAAAAACAACAGAAGAATGCTATGTAGAAGAGGATAAAAGCTTAGCAGACTGCCTTAATGAATAATTTGTTTAGTTTTCACAAATGAAAATGAGGGTAAGGGACCTTATTTAGGGAAAAAGACTGAGTGTTTTGATGCATGTAAGTTTACAGAGGAAGAGGTTTTACTTCAGGTGTATAAAGTAAACACAAATAAGTCGATGGGACCTGATGGGATACATCCAAAGTTATTAAAATAACTTAGTTTTGTACTAGCAAAACCATTAACTGATTTTTTTTAACCAATCATTGTTAACGGGAGTCGTTCCAGAAGATTGGAAATTAGCAAATGTTGTGCCCATTCACAAGAAAGGTAGTAGGGAGGAGGCAGGCAACTATAGACCAATAAGTCTTACTTCAGTAGTGGGGAAAATAATGGAAACCTTGTCAAAGAATAGGATTGCTGAACATCTAAAACTGCATGGATTTCAAGATCAGAGACAACATGAGTTTACTACAGGGAGATCATGCCAGACTAATCTTATTGATTTTTTTGCTTGGGTGACTAAAATAATAGATCAGGGTGGTGCAGTAGACTCTGCTTACCTAGATTTCAGTAAGGCTTTTGACACTGTCGCACATTTATCAATAAACTGCAATCTTTAAGTTTTGATTTCAATATTGTTGAATGGATCAGACAAGATAGGGAACTGGGTACTAATAAAAGTATTTAGAAACTTAGGGCAGACTAGATGGGTCAAAAGGGTTCTTATCTGCCGCCACATTCTATGTTTCTATGTCTATATTTCTAGTGTTTTCACACTTCCTATCTCTTGAAAACTTCAAATAAAGTGTCATATGTTTATTGCTGTTGGTTTAGTAACAGTCCTGCCTGTCTCTCCAAGACCTTCTTATTATATGTCACCGAATTTATAATAATTTTGAAAAAACCAAAGGAGTGCTGTTATTTTATTATGAAAAGTAAAAAGAAGTCCATTGTACATATATCAAAAAATGTACCATGTAAAGAAAAAAAGCTAAGTGGAACTGCCCTTTACTTTACTGTCTTTTGGAAAACATATTACATATTACAAACATAGTGAACAGTGTAGCTCTGAATATAGTGTATTAATGCATTTTTGTTTCTGAAATACTTACAATTTGTATACATTGGTTTTCTGAATGGTTTTCCTTTGACGAAGACAAATTCTACAATAATAAGATTCATTCCACTTATGAACCACATTGTGGTGGTCACAGCATTTTGATTAATCTGTGGTTCTTCGTTTATTGTATTATTGGATATACTGTGATTTAGTGGAAGACAACCACTGTAAGAATAAGATAACAAGAACAGACAAATATGAATTCAGAACATTCAGGAAAGTATGCCTATTTCACAATACCAGTCCATTCAGTTTCAAAATACTGGTTAAATACATACGTAACCTTTTGTGAGGTGCAAGTCAGTTGAGGTGAGCTAAACATTCCATCTCATAAACTGATCTATGCAATATACAGAGACAAACCCAGGGTGTTCCACCCACTAGAAGAACATAGCTGGCCTTGCATTATGCATCATTCGATCTTCACTGATTAGTTTAGCTCTGTAAAATAATGGCATGGAATGTGTGCTGGAAAACAGCTAGCATGTCAAAATAATGACAAATGGTGGGCTAACTTGAAAGGGTGATTAGAAATGTTGTAACAAAGTTCTACATTGTATAATAATTTATGCAGATATATGAATAACAATGGAAGTCCCATGCAAGGAACTGACCAATGTTGCTGACGCATGGAGACCAGGTCATAAGAGTTTTGAAAATGGTCATTAGTTCCAAGCTTATCCTAAGGATAGGAGCAACTAGTGGAAAGGTGGACAGGTGCACATGCCTGAAGTCATTGCAGATTGTATTCAGGGTGATCAGATAGCTCAAATCCATGATAAAGACAAAATAATATAAATACTTAAGATCACATTAGGAAGTAGTAATAGTATAGCCTAGCACTGATAGATGTATTCTCAAAATGAGAAGCAAATATAGTCAATATCAATTACATGGCAAGCAGCGTGCAGACAGGTAGTGGTCATCTTTGATAAACTGTATCATAATGATGACAGGAAAGAGAAGAAGTTAATGATAAACTTTAGTGCATTTCAAACGTGGAGTAGAAATGAGGGCAATGAGGGTCAAGAACAGAAGTGGTTATTAATTGTATCAGGATACTAAAAAAGGGGGCCTTGGAATGCCAGTACTTATGGAAATTTGGGAGGCCTGCATGTTGATGCATGTAAACAAGATTCAGTGGACCTCCAATAGAGAATTAGAGTGGTGGCAGATAGGAAAGGAGATTTCTGGATTAGGTAACTTGGAAAATATTCTATGGCTGAGCAAGGACCACCAGAAGATTATACAGCAGAGGATCTTGGGTAGTACTCTTGCAGATCGTATGGAATAGGGGTACGATTTTAAAACAAGATGTAATATAAGTAGAAAAGTCTTGAGAACCACCCCTCTGGAAGCACTAAGACAAGAGTTTGATTTGCCATTGAGGGAACTTTTTAAATTCCTCAGAATAAAACATTTCCTATTAGAAAACACCTATATGCACAAGGACAGAGATAATATAGAAGCGATAGATAATTTATTTAATGGCAAGCCCCCCCAAAAAATTATGAAAATTTGTATGAAATGGATTAAACAATTGAAACAACAGTATGTCCCGACCTCTTGGGGAACCTGGGAGAGAGATTTAAAATCTGATTTAGAGGCTAGAGACTACACCGATAGCTGGCATAAAAGCTGGAATGATATAAGAAAATACATACATTGTCTAAACCTGCAGGACGTATTCTTTAAGCTGAATAACAGGTGGTATATGACACCATCGAGGCTAAAAAGAATAAGTCCTTTGCATGACATCTGTGTTGGCACACTTCTCCACACTTTTTGGGAATGTGAGGAATTGGGTGAATGTTGGAGAGATGTATTTAAGGGCCATCTTGAATATATGCGGGAAGTCGATATCGATTATTATCGATTATCGATTACTTCCCCCTCCCCCCCCCCCAATATACCTTAATACGTTAACTTTGAAGAGGTTTTGTGCTCCACATAATTGTTGTATGTAATGGTTGTATGCATATGTCGTATTGCTTAAACACACTGACCAGGGTACGGTTAAAACGAGATTAACATTGTTTAGGCACCTCAGGTGGTGTGTTTTTTAATGTTTTTGTTTGTGTCATTTATATGTATTATGTTATGTCTATAAGGAAAAGACGAAAAAATAAAGTATTTAAAAAAATAAAAATAAAAAAGTGGTTAATAACAACCAGTGGTGACGAATAATTTCTTAAGTAATATAAAATATAATGTAGTACCAATCAGTGCTATATTATTTGATGTTCTTTTATATTTGGAGCAACCATTTTCACATCACTGCTAAATCTTATAGGACAATGTTTGCATTCCATCATCACTGTCTCACTTAAGACTAAAATGAATTGTATATAGAAATGATTTCTAATGTATTACCTAAGCACATCTGATTCATTGTACCATGGCTGCTGTTGAACCAGTGTAAAACCAATCGTTTGAATGATAATACTGAAAATGAAATTTAAAACCATTGACAGTAAAAGAGGAGGTGATAAGAGCTGTCCTGCAGGCCGGTATGGAGCCAGAATTGGAGCTGGACCTGTTAAACTCACTGCAAAGACATAAAACAAAAAACAAAATAAATATTTCATTAAGATCAATATAATATGTATTTCCCGTCATGTTTCACATCACTCTAATATTTATTTTTTATTTGTAGATATAATGTTTCTAGTTCAGAAAGAATGATGTTGTTTTATGCTGTAACCCACCAGCAGAAGTTCTAGGAATTACATCTCATTACACCAGATGGATATGAATGCTATAGTGCCCTTTTTCATCTTTTGCCTTGGGGCATGGTTAATAAATACAGCTAATTGGAAAAGCACACTAAATATGTACCTACATTTAGAAACAAATTCACAAACAGGTAGGAAACCTATACAGACACCACGGCTGTATGCTTCAGCATAAATATCACCAAGCACAAGCAGGTAATCCTACCATGTTTTGTGTCTGACACTAGTGCTTCATTTTAGACTATAAGGGCAACAATTTAAAAGTAATATCAGGAAGTATTACTTTACTGAGAGGGTAGTGGATGTATGGAATAGCCTTCCAGCGGAAGTGGTAGAGGTAAACACAGTCAAGGATTTTAAGTGTGGGATAGGCACAAGGCTATCGTAGCTGTAAGATAGGGAACTGGGGACTAATAAAAGTATTTAGAATGTTGGACAGACTAGATGGACCGAATGGTTCTTATCTGCCGACACATTCTATGTTTCCATGTTTCTATTTACGTGGTTGAGTTTAGATCCCCTCTCACTATGCTGTCACATTGGATACTTTAATAGCTAAACAAGGACTACATTTGAAATGTGCTTCAGCTATCTTTATTGCAGAGGTCTTTCTGTGGATTTTTTTATATTTAGATTGATTTGTGTTATAATTTTAAGCCTAAATCTTTTTATTATAAAATAACCTACTTTTTTGAATGTTGTCAGAACATTTAAAAGACATGATATTAACTTATATTTTTGAAAGATTTCATACAGTGGAGATATTTTAACTAGAAAGGCTTTGATGGAAGAATACAAATATTATACCTCAGCTTAGGCCTATCAAGAGGTGAACATGTTGTTTAGAATTTTGGGTAAGATGTTTATTTCTACCCATTCATTAAACAATTGACACTAGATGTAATCTTTCAATCATAGTAATTAAAAAAACTGTCAATATTTTGACTACAATGGTTAAATAACATCAGGAAAAAATAAGAGTTCTGGATATTCTTGGCAGCAGTGCCCAAAATGGTAACTGGGAAATATATAATGATGGTCTTGTACCATCTTCTATATATAAAATGTTTCCTATATGATCATGTACATCATTTAATACTATCCTTTTAAATATCCTTATCCCTCATAAAAATATTTTTTCATATGAATTGCTTGTGCCGAATTATCATATCGCGCTAATCTAAGAAAGTACTTACTTGTCAGTGAAACAGTGATAGTGATGGCAACATCTTGCATCAAATAATGTCGGCTTCCTAACATCGTTTGTTTCTAAAGATAGATAATGTAAAATATAGACAATGTCTGTGAGTTTTGTTTCTGCAGAATGCTATCCCCATATGATATACTATGAAGAAACATATTTGTAACATATGTTCATTATACAAGCAAACATTAGATAATGATTGCCAGATTTAATATAGGTGAGGTAAAAAAAACATTACACAATTTATTTTAAATTTAGTTATAAACAACATTAAAAAGAATTAAACTTCATTGAGTTATAATTGTGTTTCCTGTGTTTATGAATACTAGAGCACATTAGAAATTGTATTCTGTTGGAACCAAGAACTTGCTTATTGACATTGGCTCCTATGTATATCATATATAAGTTGTGTTTAACTGAAAGTTTGCATCACATGTAGGCATTTTATATAGAAATGCTTTAATGAAAGAAGGCAATTAAAGTACCTTATTGAGCAAAGTTTACTCCATATAGCTCAACCAGTATGTAGACATTTTGTTTAGAATCATTGGTCAAACAGATGAGATCATCCATATCTGAACCAAGCTGAGTGAAGATTTGACCGAAGATTCTAAAAACGTCTGCCCCCTGAGATAACTATAAGGAGTAAAGAAGGCTCAATAAGGCACTTTATTTGAATTCTTTCATTAAAGACTTTCTTTATCAATCATCTACACTTGATACAATCTTTAATTAAACATAAATACATGTTTTGCTATAGTTGTCCTTTAAAATTATTTTTTATGGATCCAAAGTCACATATAACATGGCCATTGTAGATTTCTCTAAGCAAGTCTGTTTACTGTTGTCAAGATGGTTGTGGATATTATATCCAAATTTGCTCTGTAAATAGTCACAGTCGCTAATGGCCTTTTGTGATTTGACTAAGGGAGTAGCAGACAATGTATGCCAGTGGAGTCGCTAGGGGTGGGCTACTGGGGCTATAGCCCCGAATCCCTGCTGCAAAGCCCCGAATGGAGACTCTAGGGCTAAAGTGTACTTTAGCCCCGAGACTCCAGGGTTGTCATTGTAATTTTTTTTTCTTCCAGCGCATGCTGAGCTTTCCCAGATCAGTGGCGTCACAAGGGGGGTGCTGGGGTGAATGCTTGGCAAAATGGGCAGTTGCCCTTTAAACCGGCATCAGCATTGTGACTCACATGTTGCAGGACCCGCAGCTTTATGTGTGATCAGGCCGCTCGGCATAGGAAGAAATGGTGCTCACCCCGCCCCCCTGCTCATGTGGTGTGAGGAAGTCTCACGCAAGTTCCATGGAAGGAAGGCTCTGGCTGTCATGTGAGGCAAGTGAGCGTGAGACTGTTTGATTCCCCTGTAGATCAGCATAGTTGGTCCCACCTATAGGCTCTGGAGTGGGGAAGATGCTGGGCTGTGCTGCTGTTTTTTGGTTTGGTGCTGACTGTTTTGCCAGCACCAGTTATTTCAGTGCTGTAAATAGCAAATTGTGCTATCCCCCTCTCCCTGCAGCAAAGACCTGCTCTCAGGAGTGCCCCTCTCCCTGCTCTCAGGAGTGCCGCTGTCCTAAGGAGTGCCCCTCTCCCTGCTCTCAGGAGTGCCCCTCTCCTAAGGAGTGCCCCTCTCCCTGCTCTCAGGAGTGCCCCTCTCCTAAGTAGTGCCCCTCTTCCTGCTCTCAGGAGTGCCCCTCTCCCTGCTCTCAGGAGTGCCCCTCTTCCTGCTCTCAGGAGTGCCCCTATTCCTGCTCTCAGGAGTGCCCCTCTTCCTGCTCTCAGGAGTGCCCCTCTCCTAAGGAGTGCCCCTCTTCCTGCTCTCAGGAGTGCCCCTCTCCTAAGGAGTGCCCCACTCCCTGCTCTCAGGAGTGCCCCTCTCCCTGCTCTCAGGAGTGCCCCTCTTCCTGCTCTCAGGAGTGCCCCTCTCCTAAGGAATGCCCCTCTTCCTGCTGTGTCATGTGAGTTCCTGGCACTCTGAATTCCAGCAGGGACTGGACACCAGGGGATGCAGACTACAATGGATCCTCTCCCAGCAAAAAAGGTGAAGCAGCAGGGAGGGGAGATAGACTGGAGAAAGACAGACACAAGTAACCTGGGGATAGTACTTTACCTTGATCTGTCTTTTCCAAACTCCAACATGTATGAATCTCTCTTTGCAAAACACTATTATTACTCTTATGTACATTGAGATGTTTATTTGGTCTATGCAAGGGCAACAACTCCTATTATGAAATTTACAAGCCTTAACAAAGGTGTACAACTCAATGTGTTATGAGTGCTACTATTTGTTGTTAGCAAATTTACAATGCCTATGATACCCTACCCTCTAAAGCTATTCAGAGTTAATTATTATATTAATTTTTCACTGCAAATTTGACTGTTAGTTCAAGAAGGAAAGTATTGCTTTGCCAAATTGAAGGGGTATTCTCCCGTTAGATTGTAAGCTTTGTAGCAGCCAAACAGAGCTGTAATAATGTGTTTTATAAATAATTATGTTGATAATTATCATGATCATAATAACTCAACTTTAGTAGTCTTTGAGTTGTATACATAAGCCTCTATCACATTTGGTCAGCTATAGACTGGCTGAGCATACTGGGAGTAATGTGGTCGAGACCAATAGTAAAATCTATATTTACTGCTGTGTGACTGTGTGAGTCTGTATGTGCGATTGTGTTACTGTATGTGTGCATATGACACTATGATGGTGTATGTGACTGTTTTTGAGACACTAACAGTGTGACAGTTTGTATGTGACACTATGTGACTGTTTGTATGTGACAATGTGTGACTGTATGCGACACTGTGACTGTGTATGTAACAATGTGTGTATGTACTGTGTGTGAATGTATCCCAGAGCTCCTCAGCTGACAAAACTCAAATAAGTGTATCCCAGAGCTCTACAGCAATAACATGTATAGTAATCTGTATGCGTGAGGGTGAGAGAGAGAGAAATAGTGTGTGTGTGTGTGAGAGAGAGAGAGATGGCGTGAGAGAGAGAGAGACAGAGTGTGTGGGAGAGATGGTGTGTGTAGGAGAGAGATGGTGTGGGTGTATGTTAGAGAGAGATGGAATGTATGTGTGAGAAAGAGTGTGTGTGTGTGAGAGTGTGCATATGAGAGAGAGATACGGAGTGTGTGAGAGAGCCCATGGGCTCTAGTCCCAGGTCATTTGTATACCCAGCAATGCCCCTGATGTATGCTCCTGAGAAGGATAATGCTTCAAGTGGATTTCTCAATAGTAAAAAAGATCCATGTTGGTGGAGCTATCATGTATGTAGACAGTGTAATTAAAATGCTAAATTTGCAGTATATAAAATCAAACTGATGTAATTTTGGAAACCTACCCAAAAAAGTATCATCACACATATAAGCAGTATCATGGCGTACATCGCCACATACTTAAACATACAGAATGAAGTAACAAGACAGTTTCTTCCTTCCCTGCAAAATAAAAAAGAAGATACATGTAATAACATAATCTGGGGATAACCACATTTAGTTCAATTAGTTACCTCTCTATCTTTTTCTCTTTGTGACTAACATGTTATCTATCATCTGATTCACAATACCTTTGTTGGCAGGTGACCATTTTCTCACCTTTGAGTTTTAAACAGTAGAAGGAACATACTGTAGACTTTCAATCCTGATGTAAACATAGCATCACTCTGTGATTACAGTTATGGTTGTATTTGTAGATGAACAAGGTCTTTTCTTTTGAAATTCCAGTGTGGTGCATGTGTTTTTGTCCAAAAAAACATGATTTGGCCTTTATTACTTAATAGATATTATTGATAAATGTATTTTATTTTAGACATATATATTGATCCCACACTTTGGAAAAGGTAGCATTTGTATTAATTTTAATAAAACATGATTACTTTCTACACATTAAACATGTTCCACAATGTTTTGCAAAAAAATAACTTATAATTTTACTCACTTCCTTTTTACCTTGGCTTTGCTATAAGCAAAATTTCAGCTATATTGACAATTTATTTGGTGAAATGAACAGCAGGAGTTTTGCACAATGCTAACAAACGTGCTATGACCTATGTTTTGAAAATACTCACTTGATTAGTTTAGGTACACATTCAATATTTGGAGTCTTAGATGTGAAAGGTGAGGCCACTGATGCTTCTAATTCTGACAAAGATATACCTGCATGAGCCATTTTCAGAGCCTGAAAAACATATCCACAATGTTATTTTATTTATTTATTTATTTCTGTACGTATTTATTATAATAACAGTAGCACTTTAAAAATCAAACATCAGTAATGACTATTAACTATCTGTCGGACATTAAAGTAGGTTGAAAATGACTTAAGCTGAAGGCAATAAACAAACATATCCAAAAAATTATATATATATATATATATAATTTTATATATATACAGTGGATATAAAATGTTTACACACCCCTGTTAAAATGTCAGGTTTCTGTGCTTTAAAAAAATGAGACAGATAAATAATTTCAGAACTTTTTCCACCTTTAATGTGACCTAAAAACTGTACAACTCAATTGAAAAACAAACTGAAATCTTTTAGATAAAGGGAAGAAAAAATATAAAAATAAAATAATGTGGTTGCATAAGTGTGCACACCCTTAAACTAATACTTTGTTGAAGCACCTTTTGATTTTATTACAGCACTCAGTCTTTTTGAGTCTATCGGCATGGCACATTTTGACTTTGCAAGATATGCCTACTCTTCTTTGCAAAAACACTCCAAATCTGTCAGATTGCGAGGGCATCTCCTAAGCACAGCCCTCTTCAGATCACCCCACAGATTTTCAATCGGATTCAGGTCTGGGCTCTGTCTGGGCCATTCCAAAACTTTAATCTTCTTCTGGTGAAGCCATTCCTTTGTTGATTTGGATGTATGCTTGGGTCGTTGTCATGCTGAAAGATGAAGTTCCTCTTCATGTTCAGCTTTCTAGCAGAAGCCTGAAGGTTTTGTGCCAATATTAACTGGTATTTGGAACTGTTCATAATTCCCTCTATCTTAACTAAGGCCCCAGTTCAATCTGAAGAAAAACAGCCCCAAAGCATGATGCTGCCACCACCATGCTTCACTGTGGGTATGGTATTCTTTTGGTGATGTGCACTGTTGTTTTTGCGCCAAAAAGTTCAACCTTGGTTTCATCAGACCATAACACCTTTTCTCACATGGTTTTGGGAGACTTCAGATGTGTTTTTGCAAAATGTAGCCTGGCTTGGATGTTTTTCTTCGTAAGAAAAGGCTTTCGTCTTGCCACTCTACCCCATAGCCCAGACATATGAAGAATACGGGAGATTGTTGTCACATGTACCACACAACCAGTACTTGCCAGATATTCCTGCAGCTCCTTTAATGTTGCTGTAGGCCTCTTGGTAGCCTCCCAGACCAGTTTTCTTCCCGTCTTTTCATCCATTTTGGAGGGAGCTCCAGTTCTTGGTAATGTCACTGTTGTGCCATATTTTCTCCACTTGATGATGACTGTCTTCACTGTGTTCCATGGTATATCTAATGCCTTGGAAAGTGTTTTGTACCCTTCTCCTGACTGATACCTTTTAACAATGAGATCCCTCTGATGCTTTGGAAGCTCTCTGTGGACCATGGCTTTTGCTGTGGTATGCGACTAAGAAAATTTCAGGAAAGACCAACTAGAGCAGCTGAACTTTATTTGGGGTTATTCAGAGGCACTTTAAATGATGGCAGGTGTATGCTGACTCCTATTTAACATGATTTGGAATGTGATTGCTTAATTCTGAACACAGCTACATCCCCAGTTATAAGAAGGTGTGCACACTTATGCAACCACATTATTTTATTTTTAAATTTTTTCTTCCCTCTATCTAAAAGATTTCAGTTTGTTTTTCAATTGAGTTGTACAGTTTATAGGTCACATTATAAGGTGGAAACAGTTCTGAAATGATTTATCTTTGTCTCATTTTTTTGCAGCACAGAAACCGGACATTTTAACAGGGGTGTGTAGAATTTTTATATCCACTGTATAAGGGTACACCTGATTAATCTATATAAATATTCAAGATATACATTTCACAAATGTCTCTTAATTTATGATGTAGACTGCAAGGGAAGAATAGATAGATAATCCACATGTAGGTACCATTTGGTACAAATGGGTAAATCCAATCAGTGATTTATTTTGTTGTCCATATCTGAAAACTGCACAAATTCCAACATCCCCTCCTTTTAGCCAGGTAGTCAATCTACAGGCAATTTCTAAACAAAACAATCATATGGTGAGAGGAAGCGTGGCCAACTGATTAAAGAATTCTTAAAAATTAGGGATTTTGGGAACCAAAAGGAAACAGACACTGATTTGGGAGACACTGAATTAAAGGATGGAGCACTAAAATTCACATTGGAACTATTCATATGCGACACACATAACATGGACACATTGGAAAAGTAAAAAAATCTTCTCTCGTCTGCTGAAATTTCAAAAGTTTGGGTAAATTATAAACTAACTAATTTATCAATGAATCTTCCTTTACATGGTAGTACTTATTTAATTTGCAAAATGAATACAATTTAAAGCGGGAGAACTAACCAGGTTTGTTCCTGCAAAATGTATAGCTGAATTGGTGAGATGAAATATTCATCTCACCTCAACTCATCTTCTATTCAGTTCAACTCACCTGCTATTCACTTAAATTCAACAGCTACTCTCCTCAGCTCAATATTTAGTGAATAGCCCCAAGAGATGAATATATGTCCATCTCAGACACAACATGCCCTGTCTATATTTTAAGTGATTTACATATTTAACCATTTTCCATTAAATAGCCAGACAAATCAAGGGGAAGGAGCAATGACGTAACAACGCACGCTACATCTTGCGGGGTTTGCCAGGCACCAAGGGGAGAGATTCTGAAGTAGAGACCGGGCAGAGACCTGAGAACAGCAGCCTGCACATAGGGAAACGAGTGTCAGACATCCATAACCGTAAACCACAGAGAGACAGGAAGGAGTGAACGGTGGGATGGAGAGCACAACTCGGAGGGTATGTCTTCGGCATAAAGCTTAAGGAGGCGCACTTCTGGGACTGAAGTCAGAATGGGTGAGAGAAGACGTGGCTGAGGGGTGAGATCTTTTTTACTTTTGTTCCGAATTTTAAGGTGAAATAACAACAATCAAAACAACCAAGATAAGTAACATTGAATATAAAGTGGACTTAAATCTTACACTGGTTGCCTAGTAAAGCAAAAAAGGGGGCCATGTAAAGAAATGGACACCTAAAGGGGTGGTACAGAGCTTGGCATACCATTAAAGGAACAATCCCAAATGGACAGACCAGGATTTAAATGTAAAATTTCTTGGTGTGGTTGAGTTGCAAAACATGGTGGCTAGAAGAACTAATGAGAACAAAATACATAATAAAAATAAACCACTGGAAAAAAGAGGAAAAAAACAGGAAGCAAAGATGGAAAAAAGACTGTCAAATTTATTCTCCTCTAGCTGTAGAAAACGAGCAAAGTAAATCACACCCAGACCACCTCAGACATGTCAATCTGCGACAAAGATAATTGGGCAAATAAGGAACAATCAGATAGCTCCTGGTCTGAGAACCCAGACTTTTTGCTAGACCAACTATACCTTTGTATGGAGGCTCAATGGGTGAAAATTAAAGAAGAACTGAGTAGGAATGCAGCTGATATAAAAAATGAAATAAAAAGTGACATCCTAAAATTAGGAGAGAGGCTTAAAAACACTGTAGATTGATCTACAAAATTATCACCTCAGAGAGGTATAGAAAAAGATAGAAGCCCTGGAAATAAAACTATGGGATATGGAAAACGAAATAACCTGTGAATCTGGGGAATCCCAGAGAGCATACCAACCAAAATCTGGAGAAATATATGGAGAATCTTTTCACATTAATGGACCTCACTCTAAATAAGTAAACACATTTCCTAGAAAGATGTCACAGAACAGCTAAGACTGCAAAGGTTACTGAACATCTGCCTAGAGATGTGGTGATCTGTTGCCATGCTTTCAGAATATGAAGGCGATATTGGAAAAGGAAATGAAAGGCTCACCATGTGAGGATATAAAGATCTTTATGGATTTGTCCTTCCACACTAGGAAGCAGCAACAGGCATTCGCACCACACACAACAGAATTATGGAGTGCCGGGTTAATCAAATGAGGAAATTATTTGATTAATCCAACAGTGGATGCAGAATAATATTACGGAATAAGCAGCTAAGGGTTCGACTCACAAATGGACATTCATCCTTTTTCTTCTTCTGTCAGTAGTAGAAATAAATGAATGCACTGTTTTTCTGCACCAAAGAATTCAACAAAATTGGGAAATAGTAAAACAGGACTGCGACTTTTCCCTTTTTTGTTTTCTTCTCTTCTTACAAACCCTGTATTAGAATTAGAAAAAAGTAAATAGACTGTTTGTAAATACACCAGAGGACTCAACAAAATCGTGACACAGTGAAGCGGGACTGTGATTTTTCGACTATAACTTCCTGTTCCTCAGGATAGATGCGTTGGGTAACCTGGTGTCAAAATTCTCAAACAAGCGATTTGTATATACAGCAGAGGATGTGAGAAAAGGGAGAAATGATATAATAGGATAATATATTCAGAGGCGTCAATAGGGTTGGTGTCACCCGGTGCTGTAACTCATGGTGTCACTTCCCCCCCCCCCTGGATTTCCTCCAATACCATTACAAACAAATTCCTTAGTAATGACAGTCAGATGGCCCATTAAATATGCCACATACAGAAGCCCCACAAATTATGTCACACACATGCCCCATAACTATGACACACACAAGAGCCCCATAAATTATGCCAAACCAGAACCCCATAAATTATGCCACACAAGAGCCCCATTATTTTTGCCTCACCTCGGAGCCCAATAAATTATGCCCCACACACAGGCATCCCTTTAGTTATGCCACATACAAGTGCCCCAAAGTTATGCCACACACAAGCGCCCCATAATTATGCCACACAAAAGAGCCCCATAATTATGCCATGCAAAAGAGCCCCTTAATTATGCCACAATGTGACACACAGGAGCCCCATGAGGTGACAATTGTACAATTCTAAAACAATACATATACACACAGACATCTCTCTATCTCTCTCTCTATAACTAGTAGCATTTATACTTCTTTGAATTGTTTAATATTATATTTCACTATTTTCATATGTAATACAAATTTTATTGAAAAATTGCATTCCTTGTTTTTATTCCCTTCCTCTGCACCCACATTGCACCTAAATGACTTAACACAGCACCATACAGTACCCACAGAACTTGCCATGCACCTATATTGCACCCACAGAACTTGGCTTAAACTCATATTACACCTACATGATTTGGTATGCCACAGTGTCACTTTGCCCCACAGAACTAGCCAGTGTCACTTTCCTTATAGTACATGGTATTTTGCCCCACAGCACACAATTAAAATAAACCAGTTTTTCCATTAATATGCCAGTGTTTGCCCATAAATATGGAACAGCCTATTTGCCCAGTAATATGCCAGTATTATTTTGTCATTCACAAACCACAATTTTCCTAATAATATGCCAGTATTATTTTGCCATTTAATATGCAACAGCCAATTTGCCCAATAATATGCCAGTATTATTTTGCCAATAATATGCCACAGTCAATTTGCCCAATAATATGCCAGTATTATTTTGCCAATAATATGCCACAGCCAATTTGCCCAATAATATGCCAGTATTATTTTGTCATTAATAAGCCACAGCCAATTTGCCCAATAATATGCCAGTATTATTCTGCCATTTAATATATGCCTGTATTCTGCCATTCTATATGCCAGTATTTTGCCATTTAATATGCCACAGCCAATATGCCCATTAATATGCAAGTGTTATTTTTCTCATTAAAATGCCAATGCTATTTTTCCCATTAATATGCCATTGCTTTCCCCCCATTAATATGCCAGTGTTATTTTGTCCATTAATATGCCACAGCAAATTTGCACAATTGTATGGCAGTACTATTTTTCCATTTTATATACCAAAGCCAATTTGTCCAATAATATGCCAGTATTATTTTGCCATTAATATGCCACAGCCAATTTGCCCAATAATATGCCAGTATTATTTTGTCATTAATATGCCACAGCCAATTTACCCAGTAATATGCCAGTATTATTTTGCCATTAAAAGGCCACAGCAAATTTGCCCAATAATATGCCAGTACTATTATTTGATATTTGCCAGTATTTTACCATTCAATATGCCAGTATTTAGCCACTCAGTATGCCAGTCTTTTGCCATTCAGTATGCCAGTATTTTGCCACTCAATATGCCAGTATTTAGCAACACAGTATGCCAGTATTTTGTCACTCAGTATGCCAGTAGTTTGCTCGTTACATGCCACCCTCCTCCCCCCTTCCCCAATACTTACCTCCTTGCTGCTCTTTCTCCCGGTCGTCTCCTCTGTGCAGTCTTCCCTCCACAGCCATCCGTTTGCATTGATTTGTTTTATTTATTTTTTTAACTTTTTTTCCAGCAGCCAAATCTAGCGGATGCGGCTGCCAGAAAATAAAAAAAAGTTCAGCAGGGATATGCGCTGCAGGGGGGATGCCAGCAGTACGGGGTGTCACCCCCGCTGTATATATTTACTGTTCTTTTTTATTTTATCTTTATATATGTTTTTCTCCCTCTCTCTCCTTAATAATGGATGTATTTGTGATTCCTTTCCTCTCTTTTCCATTCCTTTTTTTCTTCTCCTTTCTCTCCTTACTGGAATACAAAAAGAATAGCTAGGCACAGTGTAACAAATGAGAACAAGGGTAGGATTATTTTATGTTGAAAGCTCTATAGCTTAAAACGCAATAATAGCAGAGGTTCTGGTACTTATGACTCACAAGATGGGAAAAGGCAATTTGATTAATTCACACTAAAGAACAATTCACGTATTCACAGACACATACATAACTGTTAAGTTTTTTTTTCTTCTCTGTATGTTTTTTTTTTTTTTTTTAAATCGAGGTGAATGGTGAGGTTCAATGAAATATAAGTATGACGTTTCAAGCAACTACACACCTTTTTGGAGGTTACGCTTGAAAATTAAGCAATTCACAGGGACAATAATTGAATTGGATTTTTTATATGCAAAAGGTACTTTGATAAGCTAATGGGGAGAAGAAGGGAACTAAGGTTAAACCACAGTCAATATAATATAAAAGTTGCGATGGTCGACATCGAGAAAAGGTTTAGGCACTATGGAATGGAAGATTTAAGATGGTTTCTAGATTCATAAGCAAATAGAAACATTCACTGCTATTTAGTAGGATAAGGGGGTGACATTTACAACAGAATAGACTCTGTAGGACAAATCAACTTAGGAGGAAACATACAAGAGACAGGGCCGGTGCAAGACTTTTTGCCTCCCTGGGCGAACACATATTTTGCCACCCCTTGCTGATCCTAACCTCAGGCATTTACACACACAGTAACAGATACATATGCAGGCACATGTGCACACACATGCAATGTCTGATGCAGCCACACGTACACACACAGTAACACATGAAATGGCACATGCAGCCACAAATTCACAAACAGTCACACATGCAATGTGAGCCTATCTTTGTCTCGTTCTCCCTCTTCACCAATCCTGTCTGTCTCGCTCTCCCTCTACGCCATCCCTGTCTGTCTCGCTCTCCCTCTACTCCAACCCTGTCTGTCTCACTCTTCTCATGCCATCAGTGTCTCTCTCGCTCTACCCCATGCCATTCATCTCTCTGTTTCCAGCTGTTGTCTTTCTCCTTATCCCAATTATCTTCTCCCCTTTTGTACCTCTCCACCATGTTTGTATTTTCCACTGCTCTCTCTCCGTGTCTCTCACTCCCCACTACCCCATGTCTGGAGTCTCTCCCCTCCCATTGTTTGGTGTCTTTTTTTTTCCTCCCTCCCAATGCCTGGTGTCATTTTTTTCCCCCTCCCTCACAATGCCTGGTGTCACTCCCCCCTCCCTCACAATGCCTGATGTCACTCCCCCCTCCCTCACAATGCCTGATGTCCCTTTTTCCCCCTCCTTTAATGCCTGGTGTCACTGCTTTCCTCCTCCATCCCGCCCTTCCTCCCAATACCTGGGGTCACTTTTTCCCCTCCTAAAGACTGGTGTCACCTTTTTTCCCCTCCCAATGCCTGGTGTCACTCCCCGATCTCCCAATTCCTGGTGTCACTCCCTCCCTCCCAATTCCTGGTGTCAGTTCCCCTCTCCCAATTCCTGGTGTCAGTTTTCCCCCTCCCTCCCTTCCTCTCTCCTTCCCTCCCAATTCCTGGTGCCAGTTTCCCTCCCTTCCCTCCCTCCCTCCATCCCAATGCCTGGTGTTGCACCAGGAATGGCCCAGCCAGAGCCCAGACCTGAATCTGATTGAAAATCTGTGGGGTGATCCCCTCCCCATGTCTTACCTCTGGCAGCAGGATGAATCCTCTTGTCATCTCTGTCAGTCCTACAAGCGCTCCCTGTGTGTAGTGATGACACAGAACATAATATTTAATACGCTCTGAATCATCATTAAGCACAGGAAGTGTGAGCAGCATGGACTTAGCTGATGCTGATTGCCTCCTTGCATGAGGCAGACTAGCACTCCTGGTGTCACTCCCCCATTTCCCAATGCCTGGTGTCAGGGCCACCACCAGGAATTTCAGGGCCGAAATTAGTAAGGGAAGAAATTAGTAAGGAAAATATACCCCAAGATGTAGCAACAGAGATAATAGAAAACTATTAACAGAGCTTAGCACCTTCCCGCCTGTAGGACGTTTCATGCTGTCCTACTTTTTAGTGCCAAGATTCTAGTAGGACGGCATGGACCGTCCTACTTTAAACAGCTCATCACGGGGTCCCCACTGTCCGGTGAGGCTACTTTGAGGGTATAGAGAGCCTGATCGGGTCCCTGCATGGATGTTCCTGGCTGCTCATCACAAAGTGATCTGCGCCCAGGACAAAAAGACACTTATGGTGCTTTCGTCGACATAAGCACCATCGGTCGGGAAGGGGTTAAAGATCTCCATGCTAACAGAGAAACAACTACAGAGGCATAACTCACAGAGTTTACTGATGCTATCAGTAAATTAAGATCTAATAAGTCACCAGGGCCAGATGGCTTCGATAATCTCTTCTAGAGAATAATGAAAGATATGTTAAAAGTGGAGTTGAAAACTCTCTTTAATGTATTGGGTGAAAGCAATAAGATACCGGAGGAACTAATACAGCCCCAATCCCAAAGGAATACAAAAATCAGGAAAGAGTAAATAACTATAGGCCAATTGCATTACTTAATATAGACATCAAGATATTCTCATCTGTGATAGCAGAGAGAATAAAGGAGGTGATAGCTACTTTTGTCCAGTCAGATCAGGTAGGGGTTCATTCTAGGCTGCTCTGTGGCTGACAAAATCTAGAAGTGGGAAGCCGAAAGAACGGTAAAAGTAGAAACCGACTCACTTTTTTACTCATAAGAATAAAATATGGTTAAAATTTTAAAAAACAACACTTTTCCTCACTTTTCTTTGAAAAATATTTTACTAGGCTCCAAAAGCTAATGAAAAAAACTGCTAAATAGATTCCAATATTGGTCCTGAGTTTCAAAATACCTACTTTTTTTATGGTTTTTTTTGTGCTTTTTTTGCATGTTATAAGTTAATAAATACAAGTAGCATATAGCTGTTTGAAAACCATTTTGAAAAAAAATATCTGTCATGAACTACTTTTTATAAAGTAGACATCCCAGGGTATTGAACTTGGGGTATTTTGACACTTTTCATTCTGTCAATTTACCACCAATCTTTGACAAGTTTTGGAATAGTAATTTTGTGTGTGTTTTATTTCCACCCACTTTGAACTTTAAGTATGAATTTAAAGGACTTGTTCTATTTTATTGTCAAACAAAAGCCCAATATATGTTCAGCAACTTCCCCTGACTATAGCGGTACCCCACATATATAGGTTTGCTAGGGGTTATGTGGCAGGTACAGGGGCAAATTTTGGATACGGCCATTGTAGCTTCAAAACGTGTATTAATTATGTGATGCTTGTTACTACATTTCCTATCATGCTTAGCCAGCCAAAAGCTACCTTAGCATCATAGGAAATGTAGTCTATAGTAGGAAGCACAGATTGTTGCTATCCTTGCTACCCTGCGGCTGCATGGGTCATAAATCTGGCTGCTGCGGGCCCATATCTACTGCTGGGGGCCAATGCAAAGCCCTGGCCCAACTAGCAGTTTTTAAAAAAAAAAAAAAATATCACAAGAGGACCTCAGACAGACATAACATGTCACTGGTCCTCTACAGAATAACGTCTTATTTTTATACAATTTATTATTATTTTTTAACATTTTTTATTTATTTAATTTTTATTTAACTCTAACCTTATTCCTAGGTTTAGGGTTAGTAAAAACCCTAATGCTAACTCTAGGATTAGGGTTTTGATTAACGCTAACCTTAACCCAAGGGTTAGGATTAGCACAATAAAAAAAATAATAATAAAAAAAATTGCTTGTGCTTGGGGAACCAGGGGGAGACTTGCAACACTATATTTAGTCTCTCCCTGCCCCACGATTGCCATGGAGCAGGGAGACACTATAGCTGTCAAAGCAGGCAACTGCTTTGACAGCTATTAACATCCGGGCACTGTGATTTTCTGTCACAGTGCCTGGATGTTTCTAAGGAGGCTTCAATGGATATGGCTGAAGTGTCTCGGTATCGAGACACTTAGCCATGTCAATTTTAGCATGATCGATGTACGCCAGCGTGCATACCGTTATCAGATCTGCATGACGGTCCTGGACCGTCATCGTTCACCAAGGGGTTAAAATACAGGCTAATATTAAGAGTGCAGTGGTTAACCTGCAAAGATACATGAAGGAGATTGGAGAACGCACGGCATATGTTGAAAATAAGATGGCTGAAGATTGTGACACCATTATTGAGTTGGTGGATAATTCTAATTGAAACGAGGAAGAGCTGTCTGCACTTAAGGACAAACTGGCTGACATTGAAGAAGGTTCTCGCAGCAATCATATTAGCATTCGTGGGATTTCGGAAGATGTGGCCCCCCAGGATTTGAAGAAGTTTGTGACGGTGTTTATGAAAAAAAATTTTTTCCAAATGTATCTGAAACTGAATTGATGGTTCATAGGGTACATATTGTGATGAACCACCTCTTTTACATATAGGATTTTGCCACCGATCTTACAATAAACCACAGCCTTCTAGGGTATACAAAGTCCAGGACACATTCAGTTCGGTTTTCCTTTTTTTATTCAATAGGAAAACAGCTGCTTTAAATAATAATAAACAAAACAAAATTCCTTGCTCTTACTTGAGCTCTTACTAGACATAAATCACTATCTGTAATTGGGTGGCTTTCCCACTTACCAATTTTTCCAAAAACAAAAACAGCTTTGCAATAAACACAAGTGTTGTTCTCTTTCCTTCAGCTCTCCTAGCTGGCCTTTTTTTTCTTCTCTCCCCTGCAGCAGGCTGATCTCTTCTTTTAAAGGCCTGCCTGCTAATTGACTAGCTACAGGTGAGTGCCAATTAGGAAACTCTTAAGTCAGATCCAAATCCTGGTCTGTTACACAGCAACTAGTGCTGTTGGAGCATTGGCCCACCCTGCTCTCCAAATACTCCGCCCCAGGGACCCATACCGTGGTTTGCAGAGCATCAGCAATGTATATTGCAAACTTTAACATCTCTCCCTGGGGCATTTAACTGAAAATTCTCAGGTTGCTGTTTAGCAAATCAGGCCTGATGTATCTTCCATCAACCACTATTCCACTTTTTCGCTCACAATGTTACCTAAACCGAAAAATCTCTCTAAGACGGTACCAAGAGACACTCACATTCCACTTTTTCTGCCCTAAAGAATGTCTCATGGAGGCATTTTGAAAGCCTTTATGTCACCGGAGGAGGCCAAAGATAAATTGATGAAATGGGGAATTTATATAGAGATGAAGACACCGTCTCCTGCTCCTAAGGCTAGGAAGCTACTACGAGAATGGTCCGTGGTGGGGAAATAATGTTACTTTTTTCTGGTCATCGGACAGTAATATGCTTTTTGTTCTTGATTAGTGTTGTTGTTTTGTTTTTCTTTTCTGACCACGCATGATGTTGCATAATACTACAATGGAATTTTTTTTCTTTTATTTCTCTTGGGCTATCCCGCTGGTCTCAGGGGCTCGTGGACTGCTATTAAACTTACATTATATTGCTTTAGTCCTGCAACCCCCCCCCCCCCCCCCATTGTACTCTGAATGGGAAGCAGGCTCTATGCTCAAATAAGTGTTCTTTTTACAATACTTCTTGTATAGAACTTAATCCAATTTTCAAGTTCATGTATATTAATGGGCTTAGTGTTTGTTTGTTCTGTTTTTTTTCACTTGCTTTGCATTACATCAGTGCTCCGCAATCAGTGTGCCATGGAATTTGGGAGGTGTGCAGCATCAAGCGGATGTCGGCCACCGGCCCAGAGAGGAGAGCCCAATGTTGACTTAGATGCGGCAGCCAAAATAAATAATAAAGTTTAAAAAAAAATCACTGCCACCGGATATGACAGGACGTCATATCCGGTGGCTGTGTTTCCCTCCTCCTTGCAGGAGGGAAGACTGCACGGAGGAGACGACTGGGTCACGGAGAAACAAGGAGGTGAGTACTGGGTAAGGGGATATATTATTGGGCAAATTCGCTGGGGCATAATAATGGCAAAATAATACTGGCATATTACTGTGCAAATTGGCTGGGGCATATTAAATGCAAGATAATAATGGCATAATATTGGGCACATTGGCTGTGGCATATTAATGGCAAAATAATACTGGCATATTACTGGGAAAATTGGCTGGGGCATAATAAATGGCAAAATAATACTGGCATATTATTGGAACAATTGGCTGGGGCATATTAATAGAAACATAGAATGTGTCGGCAGATAAGAACCATTCGGTCCATCTAGTCTGCCCAATTTTTTTTTTTTGAGTACTTTTATTAGTCCCCCGTTCCCGGTCTTATAGCTAGGATAGCCTTGTGTCTATCCCACGCATGCTTAAAATCCTTGACTGTGTTTACCTCTACCACTTCTGCTGGCAGGCTATTCCATACATCCACTACCCTCTCAGTAAAGTAATACTTCCTGATATTACTTTTAAATCGTTGCCCCTCTAATTTAAGACTATGTCCTCTAGTTGTGGTAGTTTTTCTTCTTTTAAATATACTCTCTTCCTTTACTGTGTTGATTCCCTTTATGTATTTAAATGTTTCTATCATATCCCCCCTGTTACGTCTTTCCTCCAAGCTATACATGTTAAGATGCTTTAACCTTTCCTGGTAAGTTTTATCCTTCAACCCATGAACCAGTTTAGTAGCCCTTCTCTGAACTCTCTCCAAAGTATCAATATCCTTCTGGAGATACGGTCTCCAGTACTGCGTACAATACTCCAAGTGAGGTCTCACCAGTGCTCTGTACAATGGCATGAGCACTTCCCTCTTCCTACTGCTAATACCTCTCCCTATGCAACCAAGCATTCTGCTAGCATTTCCTGCTGCTCTATTGCATTGCCTACCTACCTTCAAGTCCTCTGAAATTATTACTCCTAAATCCCTTTCCTCAGATGTTGAGGTTAGGACTGTAATGGCAAAATACTACTGGCATATTATTGGGCAAATTGGCTGGGGAAAATTAAATTGCAAAATAATACTGGCATATTATTGGGCAAATTGTGGCTTTATTAATGGCAAAATAACACTGGCAAATTAATGGCAAAAGAAATACTTCCATATTATTGGCGAAAAGGAATACTGGCATATTAATGGTTTAATAATACTGGCATACTAATGGGCAACTTGGCTGTGGCTTCGTTTGTTCCTCTATTTATGATTTTGTATTGCATTGGTTTGGTTAGTCTGTTTATCATTGGTAATACACTAGTTTTGTTTGTCTATTTATGATTTGTAATGCACTGGTTTGGTTTGTCTGTTTATCATTGGTAATGCACTGGTTTGGTTTGTGCATTTGTTATTTATTGTGCACACTTGTTTGGTTTTAAAGGTAAATAAAGGCATCTAGTTCTGTGTATGCACTTGACTTTATAACAACTTTTATAAATTTTTGTTGTGGTGTGCCACAGAATTCTGGGAAGAGCTTTGGTGTGCCATGGGTGAGAAAAGGTTGAGGAGCACTGCTTTACATGATGTTACACCTCAGTATTGGTGGGGGGTCCCCTGTGATCATTGTAATTATTTGACTATTGTGACCTGTTCTATATATGTCTTTCTTGATGTACTTAGGTTGGACCTAATCAATATTATTTTACTGTCACTTGATATTACTGTTTATTTTTTATTTAGATTACTATGACATCCATTTTATCTGTTAATGTATAAGGTCTCAATGGTCCCCTTAAATGGAGATTACTATTTCAGGAAGCTCAGAAGGCTCAGGCACACATTGTTTGTGTTCAGGAAATTAATTTTAACAAGGAGAATTCTCCATATTTTAAATCTAAATTGTATTCTCACATTTTTCAGTCTACGTATCATAAAAAGAAGAGTAGTGTAGCAGTGCTTATAAGTTGTGTTGAGTGAACCCGAACTGCACTGTTCGGGTTCGTACCAAACTTCACGGTTTTCGGACCCCGGACCCAAACACGGACATTTCACTGTATGTCCGTGTTGGAGTTCGGGGTTCGGCGATTACATTGTATGTAATGCTATTGGCTTTCTATAAACCGAAATAGAGTCCCCATTCATAAGAAATGCTTATGAATGGGGACTCTATTTCGGTTTATACAAAGCCAATAGTATTACATGTATTCCATAAGCCGAAAGTCTATAAACCGAACGACATTCGGTTTATAGACTTTCGGTTTATAGAATAGCAATAGCATTACATGTATTCTATAAACCGAAAGTCTATAAACCAATAGTAGTAATAGTCAATTGACCTATTCGTATGAATGGGGACACTCGCCCACATTTTACTTCATTTTGCAGCCCTCTAGCCCTTTCCAGGACTTTTTTAGAGGCATTTTAGTGGCCAAAAGTGTGGGTCCCCATTGACTTCAATGGGGTTCGGGTTTGGGGTCAAGTTCGGGGTCAAATTCGGGGTCAAGTTCAACCCCGAACCCGGACTTTTTTCCGAAGTTCGGCCGAAACCCGCCGAACCCGAACATCCAGGTGTCCGCTCAACTCAACTTATAAGTGTGCTGTTCAGCTACTTTATACCTACTCTGATAAAGCTGGGAGAGTTTTGATTTTAAATTGTTTGATAGATACTCAAAAGTATACTATTGCTAATGCTTATCTTCCTAACACCAAACAGATATGATTTTTGCATAAGGTATTACAAAAATGAATGAGTTTAAACAAGGTGCACTTTTTGTGACAGCCAATTTTAATCTTATGTATCCAGAGGTGGATGTATCTTTCTGGATACTTAGGTCTTGTAAAAAGAATGTGCAATACCTGAGTACTCAGTTCAGGAATTTGGTATCGTCCTATGGGTCATGTGATGCATGGAGATCTCACCATCCTAATGCAAAGGATTACTCATTCCATTCTGCAGTACATAATAGTTCTTCGAGAATTGATTATATGTTTGTAGATCAAAATATCTTGCAGGCTGTAGACACCATAGCAATTGGGCAAATTCAATGGTCTGATCATGCTCCTCTTAAATGTATAATTAAGGGCTACTACTAAGGTAGAGAACAAGGGGTCTTGGAAGCTTAAGAGATCTTTGCTTCATGATAGACAAACTAAACAATATCTTAAGGGTTTATTAGAGGAATATTTTAAGTATAATATGGGTGGAGAGACACCGGTGCAGACGCTGTGGGCAGCTCATAAGGCATACATTTGAGGATTATGTTTTCAGAGAGCGGTTAAACTCAAAAGAGACTATAACAAGAAGCTAACAGATTTACAATCTGAACTATCTAATTTGAGTGTCCTTAATAAAGAGAATCCCTCTAGACAGTTGGCTAGACAAATTACTTTAATTATAAATAAAATACACGAGCTCACTCTTCAAGAAACTCTTTAAGATAATTTGATAATGCATTTTATATTTTCTGATTGCGATGATGTGTTTACCATTGCTATGTTACTGTTGGGGTTTGGGGGGAAGGTTAGGGGGGTTCTTTTTTCCCTTGTGTGTTTCTTTTTTCTTCTTCTTCTTTCCCTCCTTGTCACATATTTTTCCAATGGTGACTTTTATATTTGTGTACTCCAGCAATATGAATGATTTCCTTTTTTGTGTGTTTGTATTTTGCTTTGGTGTTCAATAAAAATGTATTTTAAAAATATATATATATACTGGGAAATGGTCAGAAAATGATTCATGGTCTATGCAGAAGTAATATAATCTAGTAAATAAACCCCTACAACCTAAAACACTACTATTACACATAGATGTTTACATCTGGCCGGTCACAGAAAGAGCCCTGGTAATGCACATTTTGCTAGGAGCAAAATAATTGGTAGCAAGAAATTGAAAATCAGGAATAACACCGACTTGGCTTGAGATCAAACACTTAATAGTCCAAAATCTACAGATGGAGAGCAGAATAACCTTCCAATTACAAATGGGGGAATGGGGGGGAAGAGGAAAGAGGAGTGGAGCAGATGGATACAAATAGGGGGGTTAATCGGTAAAGGGCATTGAGGAATTGAAATTAGATAAGGAAAATAAATTAAATACAGTGGCCAGGTCCCCCCCTCGACAGCCTCACCCGCACACAAATTGTTGATGTGTGTTTATTTATGTATGTATGTTTGTTTGGACTCCACTTAAGAAGAGATATTGGAAGTAGCAATGATACCAGGGAAGGAAGTCCATATAAAATCATTTGTGAGGGAATTTATCAGAATAGACTGCACTTTGTTACATGTTTTATACTTATTAATTGAAAATAAAGTAATTGAAACAAAAATAGCCAGACAGATCAAATGTCATGTACTTAACGTCGGTAAAAATGATTTATGTTTATTTTGTTTTCTCTTTTTGTTTTTTCAGGACATACTGGTATGTAGTATATTCAGAGCTTGACACATATTTGTAGACTTCAGGAGCCAGTTAAGTTATTTTGTGGGAGCCAGGAAATATTTTACTTAGAACATAGAACTTAGAACTTAGAGTGCTATGTAAAACAATCAAACATTTTAGGAGCCAGCAGGGATTTTAGGAGTTTATGGCTTTTGCTAGACAGTATTTCCACACACAAACAGGCACACAAAATACCACAGTTAATAAAAAATGGGATAGACAGACAGTGAAGGCAGCCAAGGTAATGGTACCTGCATGAAATTATGGAATGATGAATGGCATTGCCGGCAAGTAAGCTAAAACTAATCACCCACATGATCTTTGATATGGACTGCCTCCATGTAAAAAAAAATAAAAATGTATGGAATGATTGCCCCAAACAAACAGATGCCCTAGGCAGCCATTTACTTAACTTACTTTGTAGTTTTACCACTGATTCCAGATTATACTTATATCCAGAGAGGTTGTATATTTCTGCATACCAGATACAAAGTACTTTAAAATCCATCTGAAACTGGTAGAAAAATAAAATGTAACTTACCCCACAGTCATTTGCTCCATCTCCACACATGCCAGCATAGTAACTAGAACAAGTAACAGACAGACTTAGACACTCAATAAACCCAGTATCTGGCAAACTCCACATGCACAGTTTATTAAATAAAGCAATAAACAATGGAATGTTGTTTCTATGTAGGAGATTTGACATTCAAATACTAACATTTAATATCAATTTTTAATAAACCCCTTCACCTTGACTTTGCCTTGGTGACAATGGCAATTTTGACATTTCTGGGATGTTTGTGTTTAGCTGCAATTTTCTTCTCTCTCACATACTGTACCCACACAAATTATATGTTGTTTTTAGCATCATAAGAAGGGCTTTCATTAGATACCCTTATGTTCATCATATCTTATAATTTATTACAAAAAAAATCATAAAATATGATGAAAAATTAAAAAAAAAACACTTTTTCTAAATTTGACCTAAAATATAATTGACACAAATACAATCATTAAAAAAGACCCCATCTAAATAGCTTCTAAATGTTGTCCCGAGTTCAGAAATTTGCATGTTTCCATATTTTTCGGTATTTATTTGCGAGTTATGGGGCAAAAAACAAAAATAGTGTTTTTTTGTTTTTTCCTTTATTGACCTTTTGACCCCAACCCGAACCCAAAATTTAACCCTAACACTACATTTAACCCCAACTCTAACCCTTTTGCTATCCCTTAATATATTTTAATTTTAATTTAATTTTAACCCTATCCCTTATGCTAAAAATTATTTAATTTTAACCCTATAGGCTAATCTAACTATATAACCAGTTTTTAGCTAATTAAATATTTATTTTAATTTTTTTACATTGCGATAGTGCTTGGATACCTCTAGGGGCAGTCAAGTAGCATATTCAGAGTGACTTTCACTTCCGAAGCTCAGACCACCAGAGGGCATAGCCATGTTGACGGAGCATGCCCCAGAGCCTCACCATCGAGTAAATAGACCAGCACCGTTAAAGTTCCTGAACAGAGTTCAGGCACTGACACGTCCATTGTCACGAAGGGGTTAACTTTTTCAAATGTTAGTTGTTAAATAATAGGTTTTTAATGTCTATATTTTTAATATTAAAAAAAAGAGTCTTGTATTCTCATATCTTACTCTATTTTTTGAAATTCTTCAATAAGATTGGATTTCTGCCCTGGACTCATTCTAGCAAATATAGTTCCATTGAGAAGTATCTGAAAAAAAAAAATTACAACATGTACAAAATGAATGATTTAAATATATGAGGTTATTATCTGCATTACCTAAAACTATTCCTAATATTATCCAAGTTTATTATACTTGCTATCCTCTTCTAAGCTAGGACAAATTCAATGACCCTTTCTATGTCTATAACTCCTCCTTACTGTTTCCATGTGTACATGGATGTATGTTCAGGCATGTTCTTGGCGTGATCAATATAACTTTTTCCTCCTATTCCAACAGAATGAATATTTCATATATTTTGAGATGCAAAATTGATTAATGAATCCAAGTAGTTCTCATCAAGGGTTGAATTAATTGATTAATTAATTGATTTCCCTGGACTTACATTCTAAATTCGGGAGGGTAGCATGTAAAAATTATATTTTCACTCCAGAATGATGAGTTCTCCAGTAAATTACTGACCTGGTAACTTAAGTTGTACAACTTAGAACAAATTGCAATAAGCCTGTAAATGTATAGTCTGTACAGGCTCCTCTTCAGTTTGTGTATGCACACTTAACAAGTATAGTTATCAATTAAGTTACTTTAGTTTTTATATTCCAGCCACATTTTGGAAGCATATTTAGAGGATCAGTAGAAGTTGGAAACCTGTTATTTGTTAATAAATTATACATTTACAGATATTCACATTTTATTGAAAACATATATGTTTTCAATTATTTATATGAATTTATATCTATGAGAAAAAGGATAGTAATTTTCAAGTCAAAGTAAGAAGGCACTTAGCACCTACTGAAACAAACAGAGATGCTGCACAAAATCATTCACAAAATATATAAAGTTGTATGTAACATTTTAAAATCCATTTAATGATCTTTGTTTTTTATTGTATTACCGTATTTGCTCGATTGTAAGACGACCCTGATTATAAGTCGACCCCCCAAACTTTGTATATTCCTTAGGAAAAAAACTAAAAGCCTGAATATAAGACTACCGTATAGGAAAAAAAGTTAAACTTGTATATATGTAAATTGCTTTTTAATATTTAATTAAAAAATTATATTATACAAATGCATTTGTTGTTTTTATTTCCTTTTATGTGCCAATGCGGCCCCTCTCTCCCCCTCCCCTTGTCTGTCTATCTCCACCCTCCCCTTGTCTGTCTATCTCCCCCCTCCCCTTGTCTGTCTATCTCCCCCCTCCCTTTGTCTGTCTATTTCCCCTCTCCCTCCCTCCCTCCCCTTGTCTGTCTATCTCCCTCCCCTTGTCTGTCTAATTCCCCCCTCCCTCCTCTTGTCTAATTCCCCCCTCCCTCCCCTTGTCTGTCTATTTCCCCCCTCCCTCCTCTTGTCTAATTCCCCCCTCCCCTTGTCTGTCTAATTCCCCCCCCTCCCTCGTCTGTCTAATTCCCCCTCCCCTTGTCTGTCTAATTCCCCCTCACCTTGATTTTTTCCCTGGTGGCTAGTGGGGGCAGCCGGGGGATGTCTGCACGATACGTGCATACATCCTCCATGCTGCCCGACACCTCCGTCTATTATGACGGACAGCTGGTCCGTCATAATAGACAGATGTGTCGGGCAGAATGGAGGATGTGTGCACGTATCGTGCAGACATCCCCCAGCTGCCCGATTCTCCCTGGTGCCTAGTGGGGCAGCAGAGGAAGTCTGCGCGATGAGCGCAGACCTCCCCTGCTGCCGCCCGGCACGCTCGCCGGGACTTCTGTGACGAAAGCGGAAGTACCCGGCTTCATCACAGAAGCCCCGGCGGTCGTGCCGGGCGGAAGCAGGGGAGTCTGCGCTCATCGCGCAGACTTCCCCTGCTGCTAGAGAGGGGGATCCAGGTCCCCTGCAGCTCTGCTGGGGACCTGGATCCATGTCTTATAATCTGACCTCAATTTGAGGACAGATTATAAGAAGACCTCGAATGTAAGACGAGGGGTATTTTTCAGAGCATTTGCTCTGAAAAAAACCTCGTCTTATATTCGAGCAAATACAGTATGTATTACTGTATATAATGTATGTGTAATAATGTATGCAATACATGTATGTACAGATATAGTTCCACAGTGACAAGGCTGTACTTTCCATGCAAAAATCTATGGGTTATGAATGTTGATTACAATGCTGCAAATGTAATGCAACCACAACCCCAAAATGCAAACAGGCATTTATGAGATTTTGCACATTAATGACTCATTAGTTGGTTGGAGCTTCACAATGTATGCACTTTTTCCTTAAAGGGATTCGTGGTTATGATTCTTTTGATAGGAACTATCCAATATCAGTAACAATATATTCATTTTATAGTTGCATTTATGTAACAAAATCAGTTTTTGTATTACGTTAATGTGTATTTATGTTTGAAATTGTTTACAAAATACTATCTTGGCAAATGAATAAAAACACATTATTCCCTTTCTCTTTATTTAATTGTATTTAAAATGTATAAAATAATTACGTGGCACCTTGATTGCATTTGTCTTGATTACTTATGTAATACATAAAAAATATGTAGTTCTTTGATGAATGCAAATACATATCTTTTCACTCGAATTATTTGGCTCGTTTCATTTTTGTATACTCACTTTTGGTAGCAATTTGTAGAAATGGTCCACAATCACCTGGTAGGTTTTTCCACTTATGGCAAAATGAAAGTCAATTGTTTTAATGTTGTCAGTGTCATCAATATGAATGTTTGCATCCTAGGAAATGATACCAGTTATCATATATCCATCTACCGCGATAACAATTTAAGCATTGCACATTTTATAATATTTTTTTTATGTAATGTATTTTAAAAGTATTTATTTCAATATTAATGGCAAAGGTTATGTGCTCCATTAATTAAAACATGAGCTGAGGTGATATAAAGATGTTATTGCACTGATCTACTAGTTATTGTGCAGGGACAAGCCCTGGTGAGTTTCTCCTGAAAGAAGTGTAGAGTTCAGGGTGTTACATTTAAGTACAAGAATGTTGATGGATGTCAGCTTAACAAAATTTGGTAAAACTTGATGAACTGCATGCCCTTTATCTCCTGGTTAATTATCACAGGTTACAGTTTTGTGAATGGATCCAGTAAATATTTGTTCTAATTACCGAATAGCACATTTTCCACTGATTTCACTTCAACATCCTTAGTGTTATATTTTGGCTACTTAGTCATAGTATATTATTACTAAAATAGTAGTTTATGCCTCATTCCATTTAATACTTAATTGCTGCTCAGCTGCTGCTGTACTATACTACTGCGCAAAGACATGAGTTGGTAATTGCTAAATCCTGGACTGTTAGGAGGCTTGAGGACTAGTTTGGAAACCACTGCATTAGATAGTTGCTATGTAGCCAGCAATATGGCAGCATAGACAGATAAAGATGTTGTGACCAATATGAGCTGTCCGTTGTCCCATGTCACAAAGCTTATCAGTGAGGGGGAGTATTTTGTGCTTAGTTTACTCGGAGGGTGATTTAAAATGCTGAGCATGGAGTGTAACCTACAAGTATGTAATTATGCATTGACGTTTGTATATACCATTTTGCTTACCAGACCTTGCCTAAAGTTTAATTTGTTGGAAGTTGGAACTGACTAAAAGATTCCTGAGCAGCTAATGCAAATGATCTCTTATATCCTACGGCAGATTTCCGAAGTTATTATTATTTTGACAGGTAGAACATGACTAAAGTTATTTACATTTTACGTGGAATAGATTCCATTAGTTTGTCTTATGTGTTGTTTTACTATGATAGGTATTTTAACTATTGCATTTTCCCCCATGGGATAAATAACATCTAACATAAAAACATTCTTCTCACATACAGAGCATAGCATGACTTAGGGCCATTTGCTTATGGCTCCTACTATGTTAATTAAATTATAATACCTGTTGAATGTGCCTATCTTCCCTTTCCATGGTTTGCCAGGAAATGGAGGCAGGGGAATCTCCTATTGGTTCACTGGCCTCTATCAGAATCAACTTGCTGTCTGTAGTAATCATACCAGAAGTTTTAGCAACAGTGCAGGCTGTTTGAAGATTGTCACCTTGCAAAAGAATCATGAGAGATTATAAACATGGATTCTCACAAAATGGAACGCACAATAATGGTGTTTTTATTAATTATTATTATAGTAATAAGATTTATTTTCAGGAAACATGTTTGCCTTTTTAGAAAAAGATTGATTCAGCTACTTTAGTTTTAATATATACAGAGGCTCATATGTTTCAGATGTAGATTTAGCAGAAGTGCTTTCTAAACACTGTTTAAGTTGACCATTAAGTAAAGACAGGTGGATGTTACATTTAGGCATAGCATATATTTAATTATCACCTTACAAATAAATTCAGACAGTGTGATAAAGTGGTCCTTGGAAAACAACGGTTATGAAAAGAGAAACTTTGTTTTTGGGTGTCAAATTGGACATATAACTAAATACGGGTCTGAACAAACAAAATTGCTGTTATGCCATTCTGCACCAGGTTTCCTGTAACAAAGGAACTCCCTTGGATAAGTTTGTACTTCAACTGTTCTTTTTGTTTTGTTTTTTACAATAAATTTGACATTTACTGTTTGTAATCATTACTGAGTATTTTGTTAACTTTTAATATATTTATGTCAGTATTATTCATATTTATTGATATTTGTTCAGCTTTTGGAAATATCATGTAACCACATTACATATGGTTAACATCATATTTAATTGTATGTAATAGACTTTAAAATTAAAATACAGACCTGCTATGTTATATATGTCATTTGATGCTAGACAGATATCTGTATATTGCTTTGGAAGTAATATTTTAATTCATTATTATAATAAGGTAGTTGTGTCTTTTGTGCCTTTTTGAACGTTGTGACCTTCTACATACCTGTGATCATCACAGTCCTTATATTAGCAGCATTTAGTTCTTGTAGAACAGATTTTGTTTCAGGTTTAAGCTTATTTTCCATAATAAGCAACCCAAGAAATAACAGATCAGACTCCACTTCTTCCCTGAAAAAGAAATTGGGGCAATATAATTGAATTCACACAACTGGACTGACGCTAGAATAGACCAAATCCTTTACATTAGACTAGTTATCACTTACCTTTCCATGCTCCTAGCATTTCTGTGGTTGCCTGTGGCTAATACTTTATATGCTAGAGCAATCACTCTGAACCCCTGTAAAGTGTAGTATTGAAGTTCTTTTTGGAAACTGTGAGGGACTGAAAAGAGAAGTTGTAAATGCAAGAAATAAACATCAGCTATTAAACATGTTTATTTTTATTTTTAAAAAATGTATGCAAAAAATTCAATGTATCCATAGTGCATAGTGCAAAAAAAATGATTTCAATAATGTGAAAAGTTTAACCTCAGATGGCTTCGCATACTTTTAATACATAAAAATATTTTCCCCAAGGAAAAACCCTTTGCATACTGAGTATACTTTTAATACATAAAACATGTTTTTCCCCATTGGTTTATCAAGTCTTTCCTCTTTTCCTGTCACCTAGTTGTTTGCATGAAGTCTGGTGAAAGATGTGAGCATACATGATTGCATTATCCTCATTGTAAATAGTAAAAGACAAGGTTAAGAATCGCATATTACTGTATATTGCGTAAAGACATGACATATTTAAATCCACACTATTGTGGAAGTATTTTTTCACAATGGGATGAGATGGTCCAGTAATAAATTATAACACTTTCTTGGTACTCGTAAACCAAACTCATAGTAAACTCAGAGAAATGTTCTATCAGTACCCAATTTGATACAATTTGGGGAGTGTGCTTGTCCCTGTGCACATTAGGAATATGTCAAGCATTGTATTTGATGCTGTCATATTGGCTTTCCTAAGGTTTTACTATCTACGTAAACCATCCAAACTAAGCTGTGTTTTTATAATGTAAATCTGTTTGTAGTAATACCTGTTTCTGGTCTACAAAACTGCACCACCATTTCAGGAGCTCCTTTCAAAAAAACCATCAGTTCATCTTCTCCAATGATTTGAACGATGACAGACATCCTCTGCAGACTTGATGAAAAGGGAAATTGATGCACTAGAGCTATGCCTTTCACTGGAGCCTAAATACAAACCAATATGATATGTGACAAAGTGCACTAAAATACAGTGCTCTTTACAGTATGTAAACTTTGATTAAATCACATTTCATTCTTTCCTCTAGGACCAAAAATCATATGATGTGTCCTAAAACTATATAAACTGTGAACTACGAACCATATTTACAACAGTAGTTGGGCAAATAAAAAATTACAATCATGTGTAAGGTTGCCAGCTAGGCAAGTGTGTATCATGTATTAGTTGATAGTTTTCTTCAAACAGTATGCAAACATTAGTCTCTTTGAGCAAACAGATAACTGATCAGCAAGAGACATGTCATGCATTTCTCAAATACATTGTATCTATTAGCTGATTGATACCTCAATAATGGGCTAATTATGTCATGTTCCCTTCATAAAATAAAATAATAATATTGTAGTTACTTACCACTCCAGCAAGTGGTCCTGGCGTAACAATGATATATGGTGCCATCTCTTTATCTTCTAATGTTTCTGCTTTATTATCAAGAAACTCCTGCCAGAGAGAATTTATGTTACATATTTCAAGAATGCTAATATAGGAATACATATTCCGAATGTATACATGAAAATCAACTTCATCACCTAACATTTAAGTATTTATTATTTGTTATGTTCCTGAGTACTTGTTTGGGTTTTTTTTTTTATCCCATTCCACTGTGCTTAGTAGTTTGGTGCCACTTAAATGTGAAATAATGAATTATTAAAATGTTTTTAATACTGGGTTTAAAGGAATTATAAACTGCAGTGTACACAAAAAATCTGGATACAATCATTTAAAATATTTAAAAATAAAGGCTTGAAGCCAGGAAACTACCTCAATTAACACCTAACAATTAGTGGTTGTCTCTGTGAATCTGGTTCTTCCATTCCTTGATTAAGGTGTTCTCTCAAAATGCTTGATTAGCAGTAAAGGCAAAAACTGTGCCAGCGTTTCATCGATGGACAGAATCACCTCCTCAGGCATCTGACAATAGCATGTGGGTTCTTATATGCAGATTAAGTAGCTAATACTCAGCTAATATATAAAAAAAAATGTAAACCCTTTGCCGCCTGTGCATTTTTGCTGGCTGATCTAGCTAGTTAGCATGACAAAGCTTTTAACTTTTTTTATTAAAATGAAAATAGAAAGTTAAGTTTTACATATCCCCTTTGCTCGATTATGTTATTCCTTACAATCAGGGATAGGCACTAACATTGATCATGGTGGACTTTGTGAGAGACAAATTACTAGACATGTGCATTCGTTTTCGGACGGATGCATTTTCGTCCGAAAAGAGCATTTTCGTCCATTCGTCCGAAAAACGAAGAACGAAAATGCTAAGCTAACGAAAGCCGAATGAACGAATGGTTAATAAAGGAAAATCATTCGTTCATTCGTCCATTCGTAGTACTATTGCATTCTATAAGCCGAAATAGAGTCGGTTTATAGAATACAATAGCATTTCACTACACGGAGACAAAGTCTCCATTCAAAAATTTATGAATGGAGACTCTGTCTCCGTGTAGTGAAATGCCGACAGCCTATAAACTGAACGTTCGGTTTATAGGCTGTCGGCTTATGTAATACATGTAATCCTATTGCTATTCTATAAACCGAACGTTCGGTTTATAGAATAGCAATAGGAATACATGTATTCCATAAGCCGACAGCCTATAAACCGAACATTCGGTTTATAGGCTGTCGGCATTTTACTACACAGAGACAAAGTCTCCATTTATAATTTTATGAATGGAGACTCTGTCTCTGTATAGTTAAATGCCGACAGCCTATAAACCGAACGTTCGGTTTATAGGCTGTCGGCTTATGTAATACATGTAATCCTATGGCTATTCTATAAACCGAACGTTCGGTTTATAGAATAGCAATAGGATTACATGTATTCCATAAGCCGAAAGTCTATAAACCGAACGTACGGTTTATAGACTTTCGGCTTATAGAAAACATGTAGTACTATTGCCTTTCTATGAACCGAACGAGAGCCCCATTCATAAGAATTTCTTATGAATGGGACTCTCGTTCGGTTTATAGAAAGCCAATAGTATTACATGTATTCTATAAAACGAACAAATAAAAATTAACGAAACGAAAATAATGAACGAATTTCGTCTGAAACGAATGCAGTAATGAACGAAATTCGTTTTAGACTAAATAAATAACAATTTCGTCCGAATGGACGAAAACTAAACTAAAATTTTAGTTTTGCACATGTCTACAAATTACTGTCAATGGACCTTCACAGACTTTCCCACACACACTGGTGTCCTTGTATGGACATTGCCTATCCATGAATACAAGGCTTCAAATGAGTGTAATGTCATCCAAATGGTGGGAAGGGATGCCCAACAATATTACATCCACTCTAATCTGTATGTCAATGGACTATGTGAGTCTTCCATCGTGGGGTAGTTTACCCTAGTTTTAACCATTTATGTATCCTGCAGAGTCAAGGTGTAGGCTCTGAAGCATGTGAGTAGGAGCATATATCTGCCACCAAGATTTATATATTTTTTCCATTAGACCTTTTCTGTTTATTTTACTCATTCTTACATGTGAATGCTATTACCAGATGTTTATTGATTCCAGTGTATAGTAACTATATTGTTTTTTAGTTTGTTGAATTTGCACAACTTTCCAATTGTATTCTTATTTCTTCCATTATGTGGTTTATTTTAGGTGATTTGCAGTGGTATTTTAACTTTTTTCATAGGCCAGTTATTGTATTTTTTTAATCTTGGAGCCATCTTCACAAATTAATCTGGCTGTATTAAAGCATGGAAGTTAGTTAATAAACATTTTATTAGTCAGCTCTACAATCAAATGTAATAATTTCCTTGTTAAACATAATAAAATGATACCCAATTAGTTCCTTCAAACATCTTCAAATCCAGTGGATCTCCATGGACTATCCCATCCAACAGAATCAGTGAATGGCAGCTGGCCATTGCTCCCAGAAGTGGACCCCAAGGGATACTAATCTCTGGTGTGAAGCAATGCACTTCCTGAAAGCTGAGAAAAATAATAGGCATTTAGGCCACATTGTTCCACCTTTAACATTTAAATGACTATGAATGAAACTGGATAACAAAAAAAAAGCATTATGGATGTATTCAGCCCACTATAACATTTCTAGCTCAGCAGTAAATGGGTGAAAATAAGAATTTTTCATTAGAGATGCAGTTGGAACCCCACTCTGAGGAAGGCACCAATATTGCTCATTGTGGACATTTATTTGGGTCTGTGACAGACAATTTAATGATGTTTTATGAACATTCACAGCATTTGCCACAGATACTGTTGTTGTCCTTGTATGGACAATTTGCCTATCCCTGAGTCCACTTCAGATATGCTAAACCTGAAGGAAATCACTAGCAACATCAAAGAACATGTTCCCCTACCAATTTCTGCTACAATAAATAAGTAGATAAGAAAAAGCAGAATGACAATTACTAACTTTGAAATGAAGCTCACTGCACACACTAGGTACAAGAACACCCAGCTCATCTGCACTGTTCCACTTGCAATATAAACAAATTAAAATATAGACAAAATCAGCCTAATGCTGAAAAAACTTGAATGAGATACGCAAGTATTGCCTGCACGTGTATACTGTACAATGAACACTACCAAGTGCATTAACATTAGTTAACTTTTAGTTACACTTTATTGACAAGACCATGAGAATAATGATTCCACAGACAGAAGTTATTTCAAATTATTTAAAGTAAACAGGTAATATAGCAAAGGAGTAAACATGCTAATTAAATATAAGAATGTATGCTGAACAAGAATCCAACAACTTGTTATTTATTTATTATGGATTTATTTACCACTTTGATTTTGTTATATATCTCATTTGATAGTTAAATCTTTTGCTTTCACATGGTGGTGGGTTAATTGGCCTTTTTATTGTATTCCTCTATAGTTTTTTCCGATAAGTTGGGTTGTACTATGCCCAAACATCTCTCTGTGGGCTATCTCATATATTCTCTTACCTTGAATGGTGTGATTTTGCCTGTGTGTCTTTCCTTTGATTTTAATTTTGTTTGTTGTCATATTTATTTCAAAATAATTTAGGATAAGTTTAACATTTTCAATAGTTTTACAGTGTTTGTTTTTAGCTTAATTGTATTTGTTTAAAGGGAGTTGTGTCTGGAATTGAGATACATAATGATTTTTCTGAATTAACCCAATCGGCTAGCTTTGCTGTTTTTTATCTTTACTTTTGTCTTCACTTTTATTTTCAATTTTTTTTTTAAATAGCAGGGAAGAAAAAAATCTGGCTTAAGTGTCCCAAGAGTGAAGCAAATGGCCCTGAAATATATTGAAATAGTACTAGTTCAAAGTCCAAGGGAGTGGGTTTTTTTTCCTGGGGAGTTTTAATTAACTTAATAGACCAGAAGATGATCCCATTTGAGATCCCATCACTCAGAGGGGAGTTTTGTCTGGGGAGTTTTTAACTGACATCAAAGTTCTTGTTGGTATTGTTAAAAAGGAGGGACATTACCAAAGGGAGTGTACTAAAGGGGTAGTGAAGTAAAGTGGTTGAAAGTAGAATATGTTTGGAGTCTAGTGAGAGATGGGAAAGGTAACAGGGAGAAGATTAATGTGACTGAAATATTGAATATCCTTGAGTTATCTTGTCCTGGGCAATCTTTGAATAAAGGAACACAATGTCTCTGCTGCTGCCTAAGTAGCAATATACATGATAAGGGTATATTTATCTGGATAAGGTAATACAAGGTGATTTAAGTATTTGCTTTGAAAGATGGAAGCAAATAAACATAATAAAACATAATGCAGAGTTCTGAAGATATAAGATATGCACCAACATTCTTTCAATAAAAGATTAAATATTGCAAAGTTAAAGTTGCCAACAATATTCTTACCAATTTCCACGGGAAGGAACAATGCCCCATAATTCCATTCCATCTTCAGTTAAGGTACCTGTCTAAATACAATTTATAGCTCTTCAGAAATGTATTACGCACAATGTATTGCATCTGTTTGGTGGAAACATGGGACTAGACAAATTAAGTTATTCCCTGGTGCTGCTGGTAACTCAAGACTTTTCCAAGACTCTAAGACTCAGAATACTTCCTATATACCCCATATAGTGAATGGAGTTTTCACTGACTGGAATGTGATATAGCTCCATCTAGAAGACTGAGTAAAAAGAAGGCAGGTGATCCCATGACAGATTAATTAATGGCAATGCTTGCACAAAAATATCCAAGAAGAAAAAAGGTAGCACTCAAACTGTCCGTAGTAAATACAATGAATATATACCATACTACTTCATCAATTTGAACCTATCTGTCTATAAAACCCACCAGAATTAAACTCTTTACTTTTCTACTCCCGCAGGATTAAAATACAATTGTAAGATGTGACTGATTTAAACATGCTACCTATAATAAAGTTAATGTAACTATGTTCAGTCTATATGTGACTTACTTTATCAAAGCAGATAATGTTTAGTTGTCCACACATATTAATTCTCTGGGCACTTATGCAGAATATGCCATTCCTTTGAAGCCTTATTTGAGAATACAAGATGCAAATTGTTGCTGCAGCAGGTAGAGCAGCAGGGACACTGACAGTTACAAGGAGTAATGACAACAATACTGTGTCAAGAGCAGAAGCCTAAAATATTAGAAAATTAAAAACACAATTAAACATCCCATTTGTAGCTCACTTGGATCTACAGACAGACAATTTCTAAAACATGAATGATGTGGATTATACTTCTCTACATACTCAAGGAGATGAGGGTTGACCTATGTTTTCTCTTTGTTAAATTCCTCATAGGATTAAAAAAATCTTTTCAACTTAAAGTAACTTACAATAAAGCAATTTTTATGTTTCCCAGTTTGGGCAGGGACATTTTCTGGCTGATTTCTTACCTCTCTATTACTTGTATATTTTGTTTATAACATTGTACAGTACTTCATAGTTTAAGCACCCATGTATAAGTCTTAAATTATACTCCCAAATATATTTTCTAGTAGGTCCATGTCCAGACATTAACTCTTTAAATCCATAGCTCTACTTTTTTTGTATTTTGTATTTTATTACACATTTGATTTTTTTTAATTCTGTATCTCATTTGCTTTTGTGTGCCCATATTATTTTAATGTATTTTCCATCTGTTTTGGAGAAACTTCATTAGCAAAGTAGGTTTTGGAGGTCCATCCGCCTAATGTTTCCTTTGTTTTCTATTGTTATGCTATTTGGCTTTTAATCATTCTGTTTTGTTTATGGTACAGCAGTGGTTCTCTAATAGGAGATTGCAAATAAGTGCATATCAGTAATCGGGAAAAGATTATCAGTGCATGATCCTAGTGCAATATGGTGCAGTGAATATATAGAATTACTTGCAACTGTCCTTTTAAATATTTACAACTATTGCTGTATTTAATTTATAATGCAATCCCATTAATTAAAAACATAGTACCTACAATTTGCATAGCATTTGGTAAAGATCATACAAGGGAACTAAATACTACATGAACAGAGACAAACTGATACATGAGAAACAGTGACATGCTCACAATCTAACAATCATTTCAGATCAGTGTGTGTGATCTGTCCTTACCAGTAATACTTACCCCAATTTTTACATAAATGATAATAGTGTAGATGACACCAATGATAGAAATTCCTATAAGCCCCATTAGAAACCGGATGACATCTCTTTGTAGTTTAAAGTTAACTGGCTTTGGGTACAGAATAGACTTGACAAGGTCTCCTTTTGCTGTATTAAATCCTACAAAAAGTTGGATAATTCAAAAATCAGATTGTGTGTTTCCAGACTTCTACAGCTTAGTCAACCAGCTCTGAAATGTTTTTATGTTTTCCTTCAAAACCCATTTACCATAGAAACATAGAATGTGTCAGCAGTTAAGACACGTCCTGTCCATTAAGTCTGTCTATATTTCTATTTGTTGTAAAATCCTCATACCTTAATTTATCCTTATGTTCAGGGTAGCCTTGTACTTACCGTATTTTTCGCTCCATAAGACACACTTTTTTCCTCCTCAAAAGTGAGGGGAAATGTCTGTCCGTCTTATGGAGTGAATGTAATACATTTTCAGTACCTACCTCCTTGTTGCTGTATCTCCGGTAGTTTCCTCCATGCAGTCTAACCTCCTGCACAGAGGAAGGAAATTAGGGTGGCTTTTTTTTTTTTTTTTACTTTATTGATGCTGCGCGACTTCAATAAAGTAAAAATAAATAAATAAAGTGACCAGAGTTTATTCCTCCGTGCAGGAAACAGCCGGAGATACAGCATCAAGGAGGTAAGTACTGGGGAAGGGGGGGAGGAGGGGAGCAAAATCCTGGCATATTGAGGGGCAAAATCCTGGCATATTAAATGGCTAAATCCTGGCATATTGAGGGGCAAAATCCTGGCATACTGAGAGGTTTTCTTGTTTTCTTCCTCTAAAAACTAGGTGCGTCTTATGGTCTTATGGAGCGAAAAATACGGTATATTATGTATACTTAAAGTTACTCCTTCCCTTATTAGCCTCTGTATTGTTTACCACAAATGTTTCTGTTTAATGAAGAACAGAATAGATTTATGCTAAATGTAGTCATGCCTTATAATTTTGGTTTCACTGTGATTTATTGTATGCAAATTGGTTAATATCTTACCTGTTCTTAGCACAACTGCCTTTACCAGATCTTGGCTAGAAGACTTTGTTTGTATGACTTCAGTTCCACAAAACAGAACATGTCTCTTGTAATCTTCACCACTGTGCATTTTCCATGGAACTGAACTGTCAATATTTGCTAAAGGTGTCTTTGTCACAGGAATACTTTCTCCTATAATAGAACAATGTGGAATTTTTTTTAAGCTAATCAAGTGCAACATATTTCATCATGAATGACCCATCCGGATATGCATTTACGATGCAATCCTTAGTGCTGCTCAGTGAGGAAGGTTGAGAAAGTAACTTTTTATAAGTCTGTAGGCAAATTATAGACTGGATCTCACAGTTAAGACATAAGCTTTATTACAAATTGGAAATTGACTTCCAACGATATATTGTATAACGTCAGGAAACACGAGACCCTCAAATGCCTGGCACATGAAACATATTGTGGAAAAAATTGATTATTCAATCATTGTGGATACAGACACTTTTATATATACTAATTGATTAATACAAGTCACAGGTTCAATTCACTGTGTTAAAAAATGAATACTGTACCTGTCAACATCCCTTCATTCACTATGCACCCTCCTGTTATCAATATGGTGTCGCAAGGTAGATAGAACTTTTTTCCAGTTAAAATGATAACATCTCCTGGAACTAAATAACGGGACTCTACTTCCTCAATAGCTATAAAAAATCAATAAACAAATATATGAACAAGTGCATATTCTATTAATTAAAAAAGAGTTGATACATTATATGCTAATACAGAGTCTTGGGAGTTCACTAAATAAATAAAAAAAACAATAATTCTATAACATCTAATGATAAAGTGATCTTCAGAACTAAAGTAAAAACTTTACTTTATGGTAAAAAAAAAGCAATTTTGGACAAATATCTGAATAAACCATCACTTTGAAAACCAATACAATGTTCCTTTCTAATTGTTCTACTTTTAGAATGTTGAACTAGCATTGCTCTTTATACAAATCATTCATCCATTCATTTGTCTTATCCCCTTGTTTCTCTCTGTCAAAACCTGAAGGAAACCACTGTTGTCACTTGTAGAAGATAATACACATGTTTGTACTTTTTCATGTGTCCTTTAAGCATGTTTTAATTACATTCAGCTCCTGCTTTTAATACATCTACTTGCATTAGGTCATAAACAGTATCATCTTATACACTCCTTCACCAGTCCACGTTGTGTCACATAAAATGCAAAGCACCCTCTTAAGTACAAAATGCAACTTAAGTTTGAACAAGCAGTCTACACACAATATGGGAACTGACAATACATTATATAATGTGTGTATATCACCAGTGTTCCATTTTAAACCTAGGCTTCCAGCAGACTGGGGTGGGGGGCAGCAGCAACTATGTCTTGCTCTGTTTGCACAGACATCAAGTCTGCCTCTAATAGATCACCAGAGAGTAATATGGTGCAGGAATGTGGGGAAAAATCTGACACTGTTGTAAGATATGTGGAGGAAATGTAGTGGAAAGGTTAAGCAAGGAAGCAGTGCAACCTATCTAGCAAGGGATGTGACACATGAGAGTTAGGGATTCATGAGATTAGTCAGGCCTAGGACAGTACAAAACCTAAATACACCACTGTATGCCACATGCCACACATAGCTATTAAAGCACAATATCACATATTAAGGTGTGTTTGTTGACCAACTGTCCTTGTGCTATGGGTCAGTGATGCAAATAATATACTGGTATTTATATGTTTATTGCCTGACTGATCAAATACTACTTTTTGAGTCTAACCAAATGTGGAGCCAGACACACATGGTGGATAATTTCTCTACGTTAACTGATGTTTTATAATATACATCATCTAATGAACTTGTAGTGTTAAGTAAAACAACACAGAAATGAGAGAAGAAAATAAATTCCACTCACCTCCATTTTTTCTTAATATAGTCACCATCGTGCTGTTATGAGATTCAACCAAATTGTGCAGTTTAACAGATTGCTTGAAAATCATGCACAAAAAAAGAAAAACAACGTTATGATTTTTTTTTTTACATATTTACAATAAGCAAATTGATTATTTAAAACAATTCTAAACTATTTTGATGGACAATGAATAACATAAAATTTTTAATGAATTAATGGATTCAGTCAATTACGTGTGTAATTAATACTTAGTATGCTACATTTTATCTAGATTTCTCATGATCAAAACCTCTAATTTTCATATTTTTACTGTTTTAGGGGTATTGGGTAGCCGCATAACTTTTTAGATCACATGATTGCACTACAATTTTAAACCATCCTGATCTTGCCTTGTATGTACTGTAAAACAACATAACCTTAAAGAAGAAGAATTTGTAATAGAGCCCTTTCCCACCTGAGCAGTTTAATACATATGTAATATAGACACATGTGCCAAAATATGAAAAGCTTGGGCACAGGAAGTTCACCATTAGGATCAACTTAATAGGCATCTACAATCGGCCTCTGGAATGGTGCCTCTGAATTGCGGATGGATTCAGAGCATATTTGGAGCACATCAGCAATGTTGAGCTACCCATATAGCCGGAAAGTGCCTCCAAATACATTCGCAATTAGGAAATCATAGCCAATTCCACGCCAATATCTCCTGACACAGAAATCAGGCGAAATGCACCAAAGTGAAGTGGTATCCTTGGTCTTCCCTGTAGATTTCTATGGGAAGGACTTCAGGTTATTTTGGGGCCATATTGGGAGTACCTTGACTATTATGAACAAAGCCAAAGTCCTCCAATAGAAGTCAATTGGAAGACTTTTACTGTAGCCGAAATAGCTGAAGTCCTTCCAAAATATAATTAAATAAAAATCAGTAAAAATAAAAACAACAACAACATATATTAATTAAGCACATAAAAATAAACTAAATTAACATAAAATAATATGAAATAATTTTTATAAACATGTTTAAATGCTTATATTAATGGAAATATCCTATTGTAATATATAGCTTTAATATACTTTACTTGTTTATACATATTTTTCTGTTTAAAATATGTTTACCTCAATTCTTCTAAACTTTTCTATTTGATTCTCTGACAAAAATCGGGTGAATTGAAATGGACAGATTCCTACGTTACCTAAATTTGGAGAATGTTCAGGGGTAATCATCACATATTGAGTAGTCAAACATCTATGCTTCACGAGAAAATGTCCTGATCTGAACACCTCCGAACACCATTTCAGAGATTTAGTCCACCATTAAATATTGTAGTGATATTTAGGAGGCATGATGCAACAAGGCTTTTATTTTTGCCCAGACATCTCTTGGCGTTGTAAGATGTCTCAGAGAGATGAATGTTGTACAGGGCAGTTATCCTACATATAAATACAGCTGTGTTTAAGCTATGTATATCTCCTAGACATAGGAGCACATTTTAAAATACACAATTCACCCTCTTGCCCTCTCCTCTACACTGAGGGCTTTTTTCGCATAACCGATACATTTGCTATGTCCCTACTCCACTATTAATAAGTCTAGCAAAACTTTGGTATATTCGTAATTCACATACCATCCTTAGATTGTAGATAGTAGCAGCAATAGACAGCACAGTAATAATGATGAGCACTATGGAATATTCAATATATCCAGTGGCCAGCCACAGACTGAGTGCAAAGGCTTGGAAAATATAAAAAGGATTTAAAACCTGTATGGACCCAAACAAACAATAAGAGAAATATTTAGCATGACATAAAATATTATGCAACAAGCTGCTAATAAGTGAAGGATTTACACAGCACTTGCTTAGCAATCCAAAACCACAATGGCGTTTTGAAGACATTGCTTAATGTTGACTATGTTCACTCCCACCAATTTTCACCAATGATTTGTTTAGTTTTTTTTTTCTATAATAGAACAATGTCACACATTCAATGCATTTCATTAATTTTTATTTTCTGAAATGCTAGTGTTAATAGTCCTCTACTATATTACTTCACAAACATTCACTACAACTGTGTAGGATGATGTTCTGTAATACACATCATCTAATCTTCATAATCATAATGAAAAAAGATAGAACATATGTCCGTTACCTCTTTAAAAAGCAGCTTCCAAATTGGTATTACTTCAACCTCTATTGTGTTTAATCCACATACTTGTTTTCTGCATGGAAGCAATTTATTATATATAAGAAAAACATATGAAAAATAGTATTTGTGATGAACAATAAGAATGCTTGAAACAGTAGAAATCTCATCACAGACAATCTGGAAAAAAAAAATCCAAATAAAGTACAATTTAAAGCCAAAAGAGTCTGTTTACTAAAATTTGAGTTTGATAGGTTAATTGTGACCACCATTCCTCGATCACACTCTACCCCCTCACCTGCACCCATCTCACTCTCAAAAAATGATATTAAGGAGAGAGAGAGGTCGAGTTGTGGAGAGGAGGAAATGTTTGAGCGTTCAAAGGGGTAGAGTTAGAAGGTAGAATGGCTTGAATTGGGACAGTGAAAGGCTGAGGGAATCAAGGAAGTAGAGTTGGGAGTTTGAGCAAAGGATTTATTTAAAAAAACAAGTTCCATGTTAAAAAATAATTGCTTTCCCCACCCTTAGAGAAGGGGATTTGAAAGTCCAATTCAACCTTCAAACTTGACCACCTCAGTTTTAGTGGATACCAATTTTTTTATACATTCTATGGGAGGTCAAGGTGAACTTTGGTGAGGAGAGTCAAAGTCAAGATAGATGTTAAGATGTGTTAAATGAATAGCACAAGCTAGTAAAGAGAGAAAGTTGAGTTCACTGTGTAGGATGGGTTGCACTTGATCTCAACCACTTTTTATGAAACTCAAATTTTTAGTGAATAGACCCACAGTGTTTTACTTACCTTAGTTCTTGCTCTTCAATAGTTAAACCAGAACTAAACATTGAATGTATATCAGAACAGGAATATTCATCTTCTAGAGCCCTGAATTGTGGATACACCAAGGAACAATTAATTAAGGAAACAAAAAAAAATATATAATTTATAAATAATATTCTGTTAGCCCTGAATTGGGCCAAATTGGGGCTAATAGCCAAATTGCAGTATGGCCAAATGCAGCCTGAAGTCAGCAATTTTCTCCTCTTTATAGAGCACTGAATAGGACTGAATTCATTTATTTTTACCACATGTCGGGATTCTCAAAATGTTATTTGGAGAATTGAACAGTTAAAGTTTTTTTTCTTTTTGTGGTGAATTTATAGTGACATTTGTAAATATATGACAACCTGTCATGTAAGGAAACACATACATATCCCATATGCCACTTAGTAATCTCAAATTAAAGTTAAGGAATTGTCACATATACATATGTATAAACAGTAATTGTACACACCACCATAACAACTCTTGTTGTATAGCAATACAGGTGATGTTATGTTAGCTACAGGCTGGCATAACATCACAGGTCATTGTTCACCATCAACAGCTGTTAGGTTATATGTAACCTCATGTGACATTTATCACCATAGCATTTCATGTCCACAGTGTGGATAGCAGCATTGATTCTAATGCACCATTCTCCACTGTGGATATGAAATGGTACCTTTTCATATGTGAGTACATTAGGCAGTGGCTGGAATATAGACTATGTCAGAGGCATACCTTGCATATATAGCATTCAGGGTGGATCCTAAATTTGGCACCCACCCAATTTTTAAATGTAAAAACACACCCAAAAATATAACATTTGCAAAAATATTTATTGCAGACATTTGTAAACTTATAACTAAATAACATTGCCCCACATGTCTTGCTACTTCACCCCAAAACTTGGCATTGCACCTACAGGATTGCCATTGTACCCAAAGGATTGCTGTTGCATACACAGACCTGCCAGTGCACCTCCAGGGCTTTTCATTGCACCCACAGACTTGCCATTGAACCCCAAGGACATGCTATTGCGCCTTCATACATGCCTTTGCACTGCCAGGACTTGCCAATCTCCCAGAATTCCATTGAGTGTCCTTACTCTTTGATGTGCAGAACACGCTGATGGATGACTTACCCATGTTATTCATCTGTTTCTGCACTGCGCATGATTTCAATGGAAGCACAGCTGTGTGCTCTCTGGCTGCAGCCACATTCTACAGCAGTGGCCTTGTGGCACACCACATGATGAGTGGCACCAGGGGTGGACTGCCCACCACCCAAGTATACCACTGCACAGTGCCATGGTGGAAAATTGCCACATAACCTTCTGATCACATAGCACATCACCCTATGATGCCACCATTGTCCAAAGTACCAGCTTTGTCCATATCACTAGTACCCTGGGTAAATCCTGCACTCACAAGCTATGTGTGGACAAAGCTGCAAAGCTGGTACAGTGGCCAGTTTGAGGTGTGTTTTGTAGACTTAATGAAGATTATGAATGAGGTAGAGAGCTTGGGCAGTTTGAATAAAGACTCATAGGCATGAATGGTGACAAGGTTTTAAGAGAGAATCAATCCACTTGAGGAATATAGTGGTTGTGGAGTGTAGTATTGGAAGGGATCAAGGTGTGGAGGGCTTTGTAGGTTAACAATATAATTTTACATTTTATCCTAGAGCAAAATGGGAAAGGTGGTGAAGTGCTGAGTGGTGGAGTGATGAGTGAGAAAGATGAGTCTGGAAGCCAGATTTTGTGTAGATTGCAGGGGAAAAAGAGGAACCAGAGGAAGGCCAGTTGGGAGAATAGTATAATTGTCAAGACGAGAGATCACAAGCTAGCACACTAGAATTGTACATTAGGAAACTCACCCAATTTTCTGAAACTTTCTATCCAGAGTGTTCCAGACATAACGAACTTTCTGCACTCTAATGCATCGTACCTATGATAGAAACATAACTCAGGCAGTATTATTAGGCAGTGATTTAATACATTGGCTTATGCTATTATTACTTGATTATAAATGTAAATGAGTAGCCCATTAAATCAATGTTGTCAACACAGAAAAGACTCTTACATGTCCTCTTCAGTTGTCTTATGTTTTAAGAAGACACCTTATTATAGCTGTCACACATTCTACTATTATAAATAATGGAGGCAGGGCCTGAAATCCCTTCAACGCCACCTATTTGGTTTTAAATGTATGTTTCCTGAATTCCTGTTAAACAATTACTAACTATATAACAGTTAACTAGCTTATATCTCATCTATTGATCTCAACATTCATGCTTCTCAACAGAAACATGGAGGCTGCTCTTCAGGTAATTAAAATGGCATGTGTTTTAAAAAGCATGTGCCATCGTATACTCATACTAGGGATTATATATCTTTCATGTGTGCTTCTGTAATAAACACACAAGTGGCATAAAGGTCAGTAGACCTTTAATCTGTTTTGTATGTTGTTAAAATTATTCATGTAAATATATTTTTAGATGATGATGGCTACTTTAATTCATAATCAATACTGGAATACAGAAGTGTAAACTGGAGCAATCATGGTGCAATAAACTTTAATAAAACAGGTCACCCTATGTGCCCTATGGTATAGTAAAAGCATGAGTCCTTTGAGGTCCAGAGAGTTAGAAAAGCCTTTTCAAAGATGAAAATTGTGGTGTCCTATGAGCAGCTTTTAAAACCTGTGGCAGTTTATGAAAAGTGAAAGCGGCATAATGCTCGAGTGAATGTTACAGAAGCCTTGTGAGGACAGTTCTCCTACATATTCCATGAGAGTCTTCTCACTTCATCAGGAAGATGCCATGTCCTCCAAACAGACTCATTGCCAATTATTAAGAACACACAAAGTAGGAGGCAACACTATAAAAATAACAAGGATAAGAAAAGGTCAAGGATAACAAAAATGTAAACAAAAATAAAAGAAGAAATAATATAAATTAAAAAAGGATATAGGCATATAAAAAAATGAATACACATAAATGTATAGAGATGAAGGAGTAAATAAACATATAAAGATGAAAATAAACATACATATGAGAAATATTAATAAAAAATAAATAATAACATAAATATAAAAATAAATATAACAATGAGAAACTAAGGGTGAAGAAGAATTTTGTGTAGATTGCAGGGGAAAAAGAGGAACCAGAGGAAGGCCAGTTGGGAGAATAGTATAATTGTCAAGACAAGAGATCAGAAGCTAGCACACTAGAATTTTACATTAGGAAACTCACCCAATTTTCTGAAACGAATAGGGAAGATGATTGTAAAGGTGGCAAGTAAACATACAAAAGACAGAAGGGTGAGACAGAAGGGGAAAAGGGTAATAGACGTTAGGAGTGAGTGTTGGGGGGAGAAGGGGAGAGAATGTATATGTATAGTGTAGGATTGGGAATATAAATAAAGGATGTTAATATACCTCTGTGGCAAGGTATGGAAACATACAAATTGTTTTGTGTATTTAATCAAATAGGAACTGATATGCTATGCTGATGTATGTAATAGACCAGATCAGCATAGTTACTGCAACTATAAGGTAATCTGACTTTTACCTATACTCAGGAACTCAAACAAAATCTCACCCTCTGTCACTTCATATTCTCCCCATACCCCCAAAAGTTCCCATCTTGTACCACATTCCTAAAGTTCACAAAAGTCTTATAGACCACCAGGCCATTATAGACCGCCAGGCCATTGACAAAAAAAAGTTGGAGACGTTACATTTAGCAAATTCCTAACATGAGAACCCGCTTAAACAAGAACAGAAAAGTTTATCACTAGCATTACATCATCATCATCTTACAACATAACTACTTTCTATTTGACAATGTTAACTATAAACAAAACAATGTTACAGCAATGAGTACCACGATTGTCCCATCATTTGCAAATTTGGTAAAGGGGGCTTGGGATAAAACATTCATATGGGATACCAATGCTTTTAGAGACAAGTTGATTTTAGATATTCACTATATAGATGATATTATCATCATCTGGAAAGGGAGACAAGATTTTGTTAACTCCTTTGTGGAATACTCTAGTCATAACCCCATGAAACACCCTTTCACCTCTGTTCACACTGGTAATAGATAAGAACAATTCCATTGATAGTTGGAGCCATATATTACAGAAGATAAAAACAGTGTGCTAGATGCCAGGAGTGGTCATCATCCTCCCTGGATCTCGAACATTCCATATAGTCAGTACTGAAAACTAAAATGAAAAATGAAATTATATCCCACCACGATAAAACCAAACCAGTCACTTTTGATAATTGTAAATGTCAATTTGTTGTACATATTCTCCAATGTGGATGTGGCCTACCATTTGGTAGACTATCACTGAAACAAAAATAGATTTAATGAACACTGTCAAGGTATTTTGGTCAGCAAAATGCTGTTTCCACCATTCCCACTCTTTTAGATTCCTTTGTTGGTCCTGACTTTTTATCTGTGTGTTCTTAATGATTAACAGTATTAACAAGCCTGTTTGGAGGACATGGCATCTCCCTCACTTAGTGAGAAGACTCTCACAAAACTCGTAGGAGAACTGTACTCTCACAAGTTAGTTGATTTCGATCCGGATCCATTGCTCTCACTATTATGACCTGTTTTGGGTGTTAACAACTGCTCAGAGGACGCCACACTTTTCACCTGCAAGATTTTTTTTCTCTCACTTTGTGGACCTCAAAGTACTCCGGTTTTTAATATACTACACACTGTTATTTTACCTGCCTCCTGCAAGTAACCCATAGGGCAAAGATGTCACCTGTTTTATTAAAGCTTACTGTCACATGATTGTGTTTCTGTCTTGCAGTTTTGATCATGAATTACAACATCCATCATCATATAAAAATATATTTACATAAATAAATTGAAAACAACATGCAAAGCAAATTAAAGGGCTACCATAATTTTTTGCCACACTGTTTATTATAGAAGCACACATGAAAGGTATAGAAGCCTTAGTATGAGTAGAACATGGCACATGCTTTTTAAGATACAAGCCATGTTATCCCCTGAAGAGGAGCTTACATGCCTCTGTTGAGAAGCATGGATGCTGATCTGGGTGCTGATTAAAACTTTTTTTTTTTGGAGTGATCGACCCACATTTTTCCATATAATCAATAGAAGAGACATTAGTTAGTTAACTGGTTTATAGTGAGTTACTGTTATACAGGAATGCAGGGAATGTCATTTAAAACAAAATAGGTGGTGTAGAAGGAATGAAAGTTGCCCGTAGGGCATGGGGGTGACCAGTTTTATTAAAACTTACTGCACCATGATTGTTTTGGTTTGCGCTTCTGTCTTCCATCACAGTTTTATAGAGGACTTAGGCCTCTACTCAAAGTACCTGCACCTGGAATTGTGCTTGTCTGTATTTTATGCAGACCTAACCAACTGTACAACCACTATATCTGTTATACAGCCTGTATTATATTACATATTATAGGTCTTATAGAGTTGCACCTTAGTCTCATTTCTTTTAAACTATTGTAATTTGTAACTGCTCAGATATTTGGTTTGGGAATAGATCAAAGGTGCTGCGAAAAAAGGAGGTAACTAAATGTACAAACCTTGCGCTCTGGCATTATTAGTGCTTTTCTTATTAGAGATTTCTCATCATCCACCATCAAGTATTCCTTTTTTTCTCCATCAATGAACGGATGGGTGCACCATATATTTTTCTTGCAGTACTTCTTAAACTCATCCTAAAACATTGATAATATATATTAAGCAGTGTAATTAAAATCAAATTTCTCCATGAGAAATTCAGAGTCATGAGTTTTGGACCATTTCAGATCACTTTGGTGATCCTAATAGCCTCTGAGTTTGGGCTACTCAGAAAGCATTGAAGTGCTTCTGAATTGGCATGAAAATTATCCATTGTTGAGAGAGACTTCTATGGGGATAAAAATATAAATAAATGAAATAAAAAAGCTAGCAGACTGCCTTGAACTACTAATGATAAACGGGGCTGATTAACAACCAAATGGCTCCCAGCCCCTGTAATGCACAAGGGGGGCTAGGAACTGGGAAAATGCTTCTGGCCCCCAGTATAATATAATAGCCCTGCCCTTCATATTTATCAAATAGCTCACAGCCCTGAATATAATAAAATGAACTTCCTTGAGTTTCGAAGGCTGACTAAATGCCTTCAAACCCCATCAGTAAATAGATAGGAGGTTGACCGAGTGCCTCCGAAACCCTATATAATAAAATAATTACCACCTTGGGGGCTGAACAAAGGCCCCCACACCCAATGAAATGAAATAAAAATCATACCTACCACCCGACATATCTTTAAATGACCTGTAACAAAAACACGCTGTCTTCTCATCTAGGGAAACTATAATCATCAGGATTTAATTAAATGGAAGCCTGGAACCTATATTTATGATGTAGTCATGAAGTAATAAAAAAAGCTAACAGTTAACTGAAAAAAGGGTGAGACACGCAGAATACTCACAGTGGTCTGGAGTAATGAAATATTAGCATCTTCTAAGCTGCATGGGACACACTGACACCAAACATCCCACTCTGGCTTCCAGTAAAAAATAAGTGCCAGGATACCAAGTGAAAAGATATACCCCACGATACAGAGGGCCTGCCGCCACCTCTCAGTTCTGTATCCAAACATCTCCTGTGAATGTAAACAGTTTCATTATTTCATACAATGTGTGTGCTTCTGCATACTGCTAACTTCATTGTTTAAGGTGTTCTGAAACTGTGGTGTTCAGTTTAATATGTCTAAATACAATCCCATGTGTGTAATTTGATGTGAAATGTTAATGATACAGCCAACAGCTATACGTGGATTTGAAATATACATAGAATCACTCTTCTGAGGCTAATCATAGTTAGGTGTGTATAATAAATGTGTGCAGTGAATAGTCATGTTTGTTTATGGGATTCAAATTAATTCATTATTGTCTCAGTTCTGAAAGCACAAGCTAATTTAATCTGTCTATAAAACCATATTTGTGCAACTAGTTGGATTCAATGCACAGGGCATTTGAGATAACTCTATTCCCTCTACAGATAAAAGATAACTCTACTGGTATTTGTTTACTCGCTATTCTAAAAGTGTCAGTTTTTTTGCTAGTAATAAATCTTAAAATGGTATTAAATTAAACATGAAGTAAACTACACACACATATACACAAACATACATACATTTATAAAGGAATAATTTAAGGGTCAACTCAAAATGTTATGACATATGACCCAGAAATGGTGCCTCTGCATGTTGAACATACCGGAAACTAAATGTTAAGCTACCCAGTACACCCCGAGGTGCCGCCGAATAGGTGTGCAATTCAGACATCATAGCCGATTACACGCCTAGACCTGCAGAAACCAAGAGCACCTGAAATATGCCCCTAAATGCACCGAACTGAAATGGTACCTCTATCATGCCTATAGACTTCTACTTGCCCTGGCTCCACACAGAGTGAAATATATTACCACCGGGATCTGAGGACTGGTCAAATGTCCCCAGACCCCTCCATAAAAATAAACCATCCCCCTTGGGCCTGGGAGCTGGGCAAATGCCCTCAGACCTACAATCCCCCATTATACAAATGAGAGGTCAGGGCAATAAAAAAAATAAAACTGGCATATTAATCTACAAACTAACACTGGCATATTAAAGGCCAAATTGTCTGTGGCACATTAATGTACAAACTAACACTGGCATATTATTGGGCAAATTGGCTGTGGCATATTAATGGGAAAATAACACTGACATATTAATGAGCAAATTGGATGTGGCATATTAATAGGCAAAATAACAAATATTAATGGGTAAAATAACACTGGCATATTAATGAGCAAAATAACACTGGCATATTAATGGTAAAAAAAAGCATTAGCATATTAATGGGAAAAATAGCATTGGCATTTTAATGAGAAAAATAACACTTGCATATTAATGGGCATATTGGCTGTGGCATATTATTGGGCAATAGCCTGTCCCAGAAATATTCCAGCAGAAATTATTTAAAAAAAGGTCTTGAATTTAATAGGTATAACTTTGGGGTATATGGGTTTACATACTTGTGGACAGCTCTGTATTTAGTGCAAGGCAAACAAGGCAAGGCCTTGGATGGCACTTACCATGTCTGCCTTGGGGGGGGGGGGGGGGGGCAACAACAAAAAAAGCCACTCCATAAAAAATAAAAAAAGGTCACTTGCTGGCAGATCTCCCCTCACAACCTCTCTGCCTGCACCAGGCAGCATGGTGTCTGTGCATTGCCCAGGCACACAGACAAACCTCCATGCTGCCTGTTCTGCTCCCCGTGTGGTATGACTGGGGAGTGCTGACAGGTCACGTTATCCAGCGCTCTGACGTCAGGCATGCTCCAGGACCCTTTACCTGTCAGCAACCAAACAGCAGGGAGCTAAATAGGCAGCATGGTAGGACACCATGCTGCCTGCCACTAAACACCAGGGAGCAGCGCTGCCCAGGGTAAATCCCGGGGATGCTGGGGGCATGTAATTGGGGTGCTGGAGGCATGTAAAGGGTGTGCTGGGGGTATGTAATGGAAGTAATGGGGGCATGCAATGGGGTAATGGGGGCATGTAATGGAATGATGGAGGCATGTAATGGGGTCATGTAGTAGGGGTGATGGGGGCCTGTAGTAGGTCATTTAATGGGGTGATGGGGGCCTGAACCTGCTACGTAAACCTAGCAAACAAATGCATGTGGAGTATCACTAGGGTAAATTAACCCCTTCGCGACAAAGGACGTGCCATGCACGTCCTGGGAGAAACTCAATATGGCACATCCTGGGAGAAACTCAATATGGCACCCTCGTGGGTGCCATATTGACGGAGCATGCTGCTCCGTCAATATGGCTATGCCCTCTGCCGGTCTGAGCTTCGGAAGTGAAAGTAACTTGACTTCCGTCACTCTGAACATGCTACTTGACTGCCCCTAGTGGTAGTTAAGAAGCATAGCAATGGAAAAAATTGAAAATAAATATAAACTGGTTATATAGATAGATTAGCCTATAGGGTTAATATTAAATAATTTTTAGCATAATGGATAGGGTTAAAATTAAATTAAAATTAAAACATATTAAGGGATATTATAATTTTGGGTTCGGGTTGGGGTCAAAAGGTCAATATAGGAAAAAAAAACCACTATTTTTGTTTTTTTGCCCCATAACTCGCAAAAAAATACCGAAAAATATGGAAACATGCATATTTTTGAACTCGGGACAACAATTAGAAACTATTTAGACGGGGTCTTTTTTAATGATTTTATTTGTGTAAATTATATTTTAGGTCAAAGTTAGAAAAAGTTTTTTTTTTTAAATTTTTATGATTTTTTTTTGTAGTAAATTATAAGATATGATGAACATAATGGTATCTAATGAAAGCCCTTCTTATGACGATAAAAACAACATATAATTTGTGTGGGTACTGTATGTGAGAAAGAATAAAATTACAGCTAAACACAAACACCCCAGAAATGTCAAAACATCCATTGTCACCAAGGGAAAGTCAAGGTGAAAATGTCTTGTCACTAAGGGGTTAATGAACATATATTGGGTTGTTATTTGTAAGTAACACATAATAACCCCTGTAAATTCATATCTGAAGTTCATTTTGTGCAAAAAAAACACACACAAAATTATTACTGCAAATTCTGGCAAAGATTGGTTGTAAAAAAAAACCTACATGTAAAAATACCCAAATTGAATACCCTACTTTTTAAAAAGATGTACATATGGAGGTTATGCTGTGATTCAGATATCAAGTAATATTGATATAATGTCATTATTGGTAATTTTGAACATAACAATTGGTTTTGAAATACCAATGTGCTTGCACTTATTGCCTTACTTCCAAAAATAACTTTTAAAAAATGACAAACATGGACAAATATTAGAATCTATTTTGCAGATTGCAGATCTATTGCAGATTTTTTTTAGCAACTGTTGTAGATGATTGTAAGATTTATTCAAGTAAAAGTTGATTCCCCATCATATTAATTTTTTTTTAATAAAAATATATAACACAATCCAATTCATGCTATCTAAAGAAAGCCTTTCTTATCCTTAAAAAAACAATAACAATAATTTGTGTGAGTACACTAAATGAGAAAAAGGAAAATTACAGCTAAACACAAACACCCCAGACATATTTAAACTGTTGAAATTGGCAAACATTCTGACCATGAAGAGTGTAATAAGTGGATTTATATTCACTTCTGCTCTCATACATGTCATAAATCCGTTAATATGGTATTTAATGCCTTACTTCATGTTTATCTATGTTACATTCTGTATTTAAAACTAAGTAATGCCATGAAATACATTGCAGAGATATGTATTTAAAAAGTGATCTGTGGTGAACTAAGGTAATAGCTGAAATCCAGAATTAATAGCTGTGTTGGAAAGAGAGGCAAGTTGGAAACATTATCTAACTTTTAATTTTATTAACAGAATTATTGCTTGATTTCTACTTTTCCTTTTCCGTACACCACAGTTCAAATGAACTAAAGGCATAATTTCAGAACAAGAAATCACCAAAATAGTGTTAGTGTTGCCCCTATCTGTGCCTATAGTTTGTCTTCTAGGCACTCTTGAGTAATGCTTATGCTAGGTGCTTTGAGAAGCACTTTGAGCAAGTTAAAAATGACATACAGAATAGTTCAAGGGTCAGTAATGACCTTAAGGCACTGGGACAAAAGTTAAAAGCAACTGAAGACCACAAAGTGATTCAACAGCTAAGAAAACATGCTGAACAGGTTTTGGCAGTTATAAAAAGTAAGTTTGACTAGCATTTGGTGCAGCGTATGAAAAACATAAATACATACAATATCTTGTTACTTTTCATTAACCCCTTGTTACTTTTCATTAACCCCTTCCCGCTTGTAGGACGTTCCATGCTGTCCTACATTTTAGCCTAGAGGCTAGTAGCTGCCAGCGATGAGCTTTGTGCGGACCCCACTGCAGGGATTTGCTGCTTGGTCCCCACTGTCAGGAGACAGGAAATGTTGCTGACACTCAAAGTGTGCATCGGCTATATTTTACAGTAAAAACCTGCAGGATGGCATAGACCGTCCTGCAGGTAACAGCTCATCGCAGCTCTCTGCGATGAGCTGTACTGAGTGGCCTCAGTCTGACTAAGGAAATGTAGTGAACACTTAAACAGAGTGTTCCCTACATCTCCGGCATCCCTGTGTGCCCGAAGTTCCAGGTTCGGGCACGCTTCCGTGACGTTGCGCTTGATGTGTTGAGTATTGCGAGATGCTGGCAGGGACAGACAGCGTCTATAGAGACCCTGATTGGTTCCCTGCTTTCATGTTCCTGGCTCCGATCATGAAATGATCGGCAGCCAGGAACACACAGACATCGGATGGTGCTTTGGTCGTTAAGGACAAAGTACCATCCGATGTGAAGTACCATCCTGTCTTACTAAGACATGACGAGCTATACTTTAAAATAATAAACAAAAGGAACTGGTACAATTTTTCTATGATAATGACTAATTCTGAAAAGTAAATACTAATACCAAAGCAATCTAAAAATTGATCTAAAAAAATCTAAGTGAAATTTGCAGAAAATGAATAGTTTGGAGAGTCCAAATGTTGTTGTTTTGCCTCTAAAGTATCTTTCTGAATTAATCCCCTAGTGACCTGACCTTTTGACCAATTTTTTACCTTGGTGACAAGGGCTGTTTTGACATTTCTGGGGTGTTTTTGTTTAGCTGTAATTTTCTTCTTTCTCACATACTGTACCAACACAAATTATATGTTGTTTTTATCATCATAAGAAGGGATTTCATTAGATACCATTATGTTCATCATATCTTATAATTTACTACAAAAAATATGATGAAAAAACAACACTTTTTCTAACTTTGACCTAAAAAGTAATTTACACAAATACAATCATTGAAAAAGACCCCATCCAAATATTATCTAAATTTTGTCCCAAGTTCAGAAAATGCTTGTTTCCATGTTTTTCTGCAGTTTTTTGCGAGTTATAGGGCAAAAGCCAAAAATAGTGTTTTTTTCCTACAGCAACCTTTTGACCCCAACCCGAACCCTAAATTTAACCCCAATTTTAACCCTTATGCTAACCCTTAATATATTCTAATTTTAATTTATTTGTAACCCTAACAACTATTCTTACACTTACCTTAGATTTTCGTTAACCCCTTAACGCATTTGGACGTATATATACGTCCTGAAAGCATGGTACTTGAGGACCATGAGGACGTATATATACGTCCTCCGTTTACATGTAGTGTTGCGCTCCTTAGCGCAACACTACATGCCTGCAGCTACTCTCAGAGGCTGCTTCGGATCCGAAGCAGCCTCTGAAAGAGCTTTCAGCCCCCCTCACCCTCCCGCGCGCATACGATCACCGCGAATGTGATCGTATGCGCGTTACACACATAGGCAGTGAAAGCTGATCACTGCCTATGTGTGTTAAAGTGTTGCAATGATGCCTCGATAGAGGCATCATGCAACACCTTTTGAGCCCCCCTGGGCCCCGCGATCACCCGGTGATCGCTGGTGTGTGCTGTATCGGAGGAGCATGCTCCTCCAATACAGCATGCCCAGAGGAGAGCAACGGAAGAGAGAAAAAAAAATCTCTTCCGTCGCTCTGAGACCGCTACTTGACTGCCCCTAGAGGCAGTTAAGTATATTACAGTCTGTAAGAAAAAATGAATGAATAAATAAATAAATGGAAAAAGCTAACCCTAGATCTACTAAACCTAGATCTAGGGTTAGGGTCATAATTAGGGTCATAATTAGGGTTACAGGGGGGTTCGGATGATTACAAGGGTTAGATTAAGGGGTGGGTGTAAATTTAGGGCTAGGGTAAATTTAGAGTTGGGGTAAATTTAGGGTATGGGTAAAAAAGTCACTGTAGAAGAAAATGGTTAGAAAACAAAAAAAACACTAATATTGTTTATTGCCCTATTACTTGAAATAAAACATAGCCAAACAAGGAAACATTGGTATTAATAAACTCAGGAAAAATATTAGAAATATATAGACGGGGTCTTTTTTTACCATTTGTAATTGTGTAAAAAAAAAAATTAGGTCAAAGTTAGAAGAAGTGTTTTTTATGTCATATTTTCATCATATTTTATATTTTTTTTTAATAGTAAATTATATCATACGATGAAAATAATAGTATCAAATGAAAGCCCTATCTGTCCTTTAAAAAATGATATATAATTTGTGTGGGTGGACTGAACACAAAGAAAGAAATTCACAGTTCAGTAAACGTATGACAAAAATAATGGAATTCTGGTCTTCAAGGCACATAAAATTCAACATAGCACTCGGTCACTAAGGGGTTAATTAAGTCTTTTTTTTATTGCAATGTTGCTGACTGCCTCTAGGGGCAGTCAAACAACTGCATCAGAGCGATGGAAGTGATTTATTTTCACTTGCGATGCTTTACCCACAGGAGGGCAGCAGCCATATTAGAGGAGCATGTTGCTCTCCAATATGGCACCTACGATCGCTCCGTGGACATCAAGGCAATAGAGCAGCACCATCAGAGTGGTTTTCACGATCAATGATCTAAAAAACTGCTCGTTCCACCACAGGACGAGCCAGGCACATCCATTGTATGCAACAGAGTTACCGGCTGGACATGCCTGACATGTCCATTATAGCGTCCATTGTCGCGAAGGGGTTAAAATAAGTAAGTTGGCAACATAAATTGAAGGTTGAAGTAAGCAATATAAGTTTCATTTTCGCAGCGTAAGACTCACCATTTCATTGTCTTCTCCTGGATTTAGCAGGATATAATTATCCTTGTTCGTATGAATATGATTCATTGCAGAGTTCTGACAATCCTTTGGAGGGTAGAGGGTCTGTGAGATGCAAGAAGAGTTTTTCAGAAGACATTTATAACAGTTGCCAAACTTCACTAGTGTTTTCCTCTTTATTGTTTTTGTACTGGCACATACCCTTATAATTAACAGTGTGATTGTTACAGTAAATGATTCACTGTATATATTTATTGAATAAATCAATTACCAACTTACCTGAAATGTCTTACATCCTGCATATAAACATTATTGTAGTGTAGATAACTAAAAATGTTGACTTTTTTAACATTATATGTTTTTATTTAGAATGTGTTACACATTTAAAAGTAGATTAAAAATACATACATACATACATATATTTATACAAGTTGGAAAGAAATCATACAGAATAAATCATTATTAATACAAAAAAAACTAACTAAAAATAGCTATTTCACATATGAGAAGTCTGAAAGAGAACGCACCTTGACCGGCTTCCTTTTTGAAGTGAGGGAACATTAGTGAATGGTTGGTGCATGATATGAGATTGTAGATTGTGCAGGGAGTAAGATTTATCGTGCTGCTCAGGTAGGGGGGGAGCTTTCCAGAGAAGTGGTATGCACTAAGCACTTTAGGTTGAGAGTGAACCTGGAGGCAAACGTCATCAAGTTTAACTCGTTTAACATTTTACAGTAATGAGTGTTATAATCGCACTTTAGGGAAAATCAGCACAATGTTTTGTACAAGTTTACTGAGATGAATCGTATACAGCATCTTCATAGTCTAAGTTCAGCATTAATATTTGCTGCATAATATGTTTCCTTACTGTCGAATCTAGGTTTGATTTGTTCCTATATATAGAGAGCCAGTCCTAGAATACAGCTTTGACATGAGCTTGTCAATATGGAGACCAGAAGATAAGTTTGCATACCAAGATACTTATATTATATAGATGCAATATTTCATAATATTGCCTTTGACAAGTGTTGATCTGCTTCCCTCTCCTTACTATAGTTTTAGTGAGGGAGAGAGACCTTTCTGAATAGATTAACTATTTAAATGTATTAAATATAAGAACATTTTATAAAAATGGAATAACCAAGAGCTTTTATAAAAGCCATTCCCCGTGTTTAACTCTTCCCTGCCAGTGATCGCTGGGTGTGCAGTGACCTTACACAGCTGTGCAATTTTTAGTGGTTAATTTTTTTACCTGTAATTTATTAAAGTATAACAAAAGCTCTTTTAATAGTTTTTAACTCTTTGCTTGCCATAGATCACTGCATAAGCAGCAATCTAGCACAAATGCAGCAATCTGGCCTCAGAAGCAATTTTTTTGCATATGTTAAAAAAAAAATTGTTACACCTGCTAATGTTTAATTATACCTGCTAGGGGATTATGTTTAACGTAAACATTTTCTTTAAAGCTGTATGAATGCATGTATAGCGAGTCAGTAACAGCATATCAGTGGCAAAGGCAGTTTGGTGATTGCTCAGATGAGCATCAGATGAGCATCACCATTCGCCTGGTCAAATCAATATTTGTAAATATTGATCTGACCCGTGTAGATCTGCCTCCCTCGCTTCACTTGAGTTTTAGTGAGGGAGTGAGACAGAGCTGTATATTGTAATTTTGTTATTTGTAATAAATTAAAAAAATGTTTACAAAATTGTGGGACCCAAGGGCTTTTATAAAAGCCATACACTTTGTATAGTGTACCCTGTGTATAACCCCTTCCTTGCCACTGATAATTGCACAGCAGCACATTTTTTCATGTCTGTACATTTTTAGGGGTTAATTTTAGTTTTTTTTAGTTTTTTTGTGCATTACTACAAAGGCTCTAATCAGAGATATTAAGCCCTTCCTTGCTCTACATGTCAACATTTCAAGTCAGAAAATCAAAAAGCACACCTAGCAAATGTAGCCTTTTAACCCCCAAAAAAGCCTACAAACCTATGCATGGGTGGTGCATGAAAAGTGTTAAAATACCACCATTTGAATTAGCCTCAGCTGTCTACTTTTACAAAATATATGGTTTTATTGAGTAAAATACACTGTCTGGCTTCAAATATGTCCCAAATGGAACATGGGTGCAGGTTGACTACATGTCAAAATTCCAAGTTGGAAATGCGCACATACCGAATGTGGCCTTTTAGCCCCTAAACAACCCAACAAACCTATGCATGGGTGGTATCCCTGTACTCAGTAAATATTGGTGAACACATATTGGGGTGTTGTTTGTGAACAAAATCTGTGAATTCATGTCTGAAGTACAATGTACAATTACTACCCACAAAGGTGGTAGAATTAGTGCATGGAAAGTGTTGAAATACCACTGTTTGAAATAGCTTAGAGTGTCTACTTTTAAATAATATATGGTCTGATTTGGTAAAATACAGTGGCTGGCTTTAAAAATGTCCTAAATAGGACATGGGTGCAGGTTGTCTACATGTCAAAGTTGGAAAACCAAAAACCACACCTTTCAGATATGGCCTTTTAAATACCAAAAAAGCTGACAAACTTATGGATGGTATCCCTATACTTAGGAGATGTTGCTGAACACATATTGTGGTGTTTTGTGGCAATGACAGATACCTAAATCTGTGAATTCATGTCTGAAGTACAATGTATGTGAAAAAAACCACAAAAACATTACTACGACAAACTTTGACAAAGGCTTATAGTAGAATTAGTACTTTACATTCTACCACCAGCCTTGACAAAGGCTGCATGTCAAAATTCCAAGTTGTAAAACAAAAACTGTACATCCTAAATGTGGCAAGATTTTTTAACCCCTTGGCGACACAGGACGGACTAGGTCCGTCCTGTGTGCTGAGGCGTTAGTGACACAGGACGGACCTAGTCCGTCCTGTGTCAAAACGAGCACTGAAAGCGGAGTTTTTCCGCTTTCAGTGCTCTGATGGTATTGTAACGATGCTTCCGTGTGGAAGCATCGTACAATACTAAAAAAAATGCCCGTCGGCATTTCGATCGCTCCGGAGAGCGATCGAAATGCCGGTTTTAAAGGCACAGCGCCTTTAAAACACGTGCATTTCCAAAACGAGCATAGGAAGCGAATTTTTCGCTTCCTATGCTCAGCAAGTGTTTCTGATTGCCTCACAAGTCGAGGCAATCAGAAACACATAAAAACTGGGTGACCAAGATGGCGCTGCCCTTCTAAGGGCAAGAGCACAGGAGGCAGGAAGTACCTGCTTCCTGTGCTCTCTGGCTGTCACACGATTGCCTCTTCACAGAGGCAATCAGTGACTGCCAGGCACACTGACAGGCAGTGGGGATGTTCTGCTGAACATCCCCACTGACTGGTCAGATCAATATTAACCCTATATTGATCTGACCAGTTATGATCTGCCTCCCTCTCCTCACATTTTTTTTAGTGAGGGAGAGAGACAGATCAAAGTTATAAAAGTAAGTAAAAGTAAAAAAAAACAATAAATACACAACACACGAACAATAAAACAATAAAAAAAATTTTTATTAAAGCAATTCCCTGCGTTTAACCCCTTCCCTGCCACTGATCTTGCGTAAGCAGTGATCGTGCACATCAGCGCATTTATTTTTGCTGTTTGTGCAGTTTTTAGGGGTTAATTTTTTTTGTACTGTAATTTATTACAGTACTACAAAGGCTCTTCTAAGAGTTATTAACCCCTTCTTTGCCGTCGATCACTGCTTACGCAATGATATTGACGCCAAAGCAATTTTTATCTGTCTGCATATTTTTTTTAATTTTATTTTTACACATATCCGCTAGGGAGTTACATGTAAAGTAAAAATATTTGAGATTTTTTTTTTTAAGCTGCCTGAGCGCATAGCGATCAGTAACAGCGAATTAGTGGCAAAGGCGGTTTGGCGATTTCTCAATTAAGCTCACCATTCGCCCTGGTCAGATCAAAATTGGTCGTATCAATATTCACAAAAATTGATCTGCCTCCCTCTCCTCACTTACTTTTTTGTGACCGAAAGAGACTGATCAGTATTAGTGATATAAAATAACATTTTATAAAATTGTCAGGTTTTATGACACTGTGTATTAACCCCTTCCCTGCCATTCATCACTGTATAAGCAGTAATCTTGCACAGCAACAGTATGTTTTGCTGTCTGCACTGTTTTATGGATTAATTACTTTGTACTGTAATGTATTACAGTACTAGATAGGCTCTTCTAAGAGCTATTAAAACTTTCTTTGCTCGAGATCACTGCTTACGCATTGATTCTGAGGCCGCGGACTCAGGGTTCGATTTTGACCCTGGTCAGCTTTCTGATACATCATCTAGTGATGTATCGGTGGCTGCTGAGCCGTTGCCACAAGGAGTGATGGGGGTCTACCGTTAAAAAAATATATGGTTTGGTGGGGGTAAATTACATTGGCTGGCTTAAAGGATATATCCCATATAGGACACGGACGCAGGTTGACTACATGTCAAAATTCCAAGTTGGAATTTTGAGATGCGCATCTCACAAATGTTGCCTTCTAGCCAAAAAACAAACCAACAAACCTATGCATGGGTACTATCCCTGTACTCGGGAGATGTTGCTGAACACATATTGGGTTTTTGTTTGGCACTGACATATACTGGAATCTGTGAATTCATGCCTGAAGTACAATGTATGTGGAAAAAAACCTCCCAAAAAAGTACAACAAATTTTTACAAAGGCTGGTGGTAGAATTAGTACCTATACAGTATTAAAATACCACCATTTGAAATACCTAAGGATGTCTATTTTCCAAAAAATATATGGTTTTATGGGGTACAATTCATTGGGCGGCTTCAAAAATGTTCCAAATGGAACATGGGCGCAGGCTGACCACATGTCAAAATTCCAGGTTGGAATTGCGCACCCCCTAAATGTGGCCTTTTAGCACCAAAACAAACCAACAAACCTATGCATGGGGGGTATCCCTGTACTCAGGAGATGTCGCTGAACACGTATTGAGGTGTTGGTTGGCAGTAGCAAATACCAGAATCTAAAAATTCCTGCCTGAACTACAATGTGTGTGGGGAAAAAATGTCATCCCAACCCTTTGACATAGGTTGGTGGTAGAATTAACACTTGGAAAGTGTTAAAATACCACAATTTTAAATACCCTAGGATGTATAGTTTTCCAAAATATATGGTTTGATGGGGTAAAATACTTTGACAGGCTTCAAAAGTGTCCCAAATGGAACATGGGCGTAGGCTGACTACATGTCAAAATTCCAAGTTGGAAATGCACCCCCCCTAAACGTGGCCTTTTAGCCCCCAAACAACCCAACAAACCTATGCATGGGTGGTATCCCTGTACTCAGGAGATGTTGCTGAACACATATTGGGGTTTTGTTTGGCACTGACACATAATAGGATCTGTGAATTCATGCCCGAAGTACAATGTATGTGAAAAAAAATTACTATCCATAACATTGACATAGGATGGTGGTAGAATTAGTGCATGGAAAGTGTTAAAATACTACCATTTGAAATACCCTAGGGTGTCTAGTTTTCAAAAATATATGGCTTTGTGGGGTAGAATACACTTTTTGGCTTCAAAACTGTCCCAAATTGGACATGGGCGAAGGTTTTCTGCACGTCAGAACTCCAAGTTGGAAAACCAAAAAGCGCACCTCTCAAATGTGGCCTTTTAACCCACAAATAACCTAACCAACCTATACATGGGTGGTATCCCTGTACTCAGGAGATGTTGCTGAACACATATTGAGCTGTTGTTTGGCACTGACATATAACAGGATCTGTGAATTCATGCCCAAAGTACAATGTATGTGAAAAAAAATTACTACCCAAAACATTGACATAGGCTGGTAGTATAATTAGTGCATGGAAAGTGTTAAAATACTACTATTTGAAATACCCTAGGGTGTCTAGTTTTAAAAAATATATGGCTTTGTGGTTTAGAATACACTTTCTGGCTTCAAAAATGTCCCAAATGGGACATGGGCACAAGTTTTCTGCATGTCAGAATTCCAAGTTGGAAAACCAAAATGCGCACCCCCTAAATGTGGCCTTTTAGCCCCAAAACAAACCAACAAACCTATGCATGGGTGGTATCCCTGTACTCAGGAGATGTATTTTTCAAATAAAAGTCATAAAAATTTTTTTATTTTTTACATCAAATTATATGCTATTATCAAAATAATGGTATCAAAAGAAAGCCCTTCTTATAACGATAAAAACGATATATAGTTTGTGCGGGTACACTAAATGAGACAGAAATAAATTAGAGCAAAACACAAACACCTCAGAAATGTTAAAACAGCCCATGTCACTAAGCGTCGGACAAGCCAAAAAAGTCATGTCACTAAGGGGTTAAATTTTTTAAATAATTTGTGTGTTTTTTTCACTATATTTTATTTTATTTTTTTATATTATATTATGGGATATGATCAAAAATGATGGTATTTAAAGAAATACCTTCTTGTCCCGATATAAACAATATATCATTTGTGTGGGTACAGCAAATGTCAAAGAATAAAATTACAGCTAAACACAAACAGCACAGAAATGTTAAAATAGCCATTGTCCAGAATGACCAAAAATGTTTCAAAGGGTCTGTCCTTAAGGGGTTAATCATGCTCCAAAATTTGGTCGGATTGGCTAGATTTCTATTTATCAAATAAGATAAATAAGTTGCCTTGGCACGTTTGGTTTGATTCTTGCATCTATTGCCGATGTGTCAATAAGTATTGTGATCTTTGGGCACATTTGGCATGGAGTCTGCTTTATACACTGGCATACCCACCAAGTGCATCAGCGTGTGAGGCTTGTTTAAACATGACCCCCAAAATGGGCATATTTTGCTGCCACAGTTCAGAATGCCAGTTTGTGTATTTGAAACAAGTATAATTTCCCTAAATTGGCACAGGAAACACTTCATAGCACAGCCTTTCCTTTTAAACATTGTAACATTGTCAATAGACAGCTCATGGATAGTGTTCTTTCATATAAACTGTTTTGTTAGCCACTATAAGTATGGGAAAGTGCCAAGTGTTCCATTCTCTGTATTTTATAATAAATAGGTAAACTTATTAAAATATGCATTCCAGCCAATGCAGTTCCACCAAATGACCACCAGGTGCCAGACATCTAATGTAAATGCTGTTTCCTCAATGTGCTAGCATCAGACATTGTGTGCCAGCACTTAGGAGTGGAAGCACTGCTATCCAAATTCCGCCCATCATACTATGGACTTATCATGTTGATTGCTGCATAATGTGTATGTATGGCTGTTATTGTTTTGGCACTTTATTCGCTATGCATACTGTTATGTATAATGTGTTACTGCAGAGAGATGGTTGCATTTGCAATGCTCCAATGATGACAGTCCCTTTAACTTAGAGTATTATTTGACAATTCTAAACGTGATGTAAGGATTCTCTACACTTGTCTTTTCCAGAAACTGTTTTCTTTTTTTATATTTGTTTTATTGTTTTCAGAAATATTTGATTTGTGTCATCAATGTAGATGTAATATATTTGTATAACAATAACATAATATAAACAATCCTGTCATAGACAACATGTGAGAATTCTCTTGAAGAAAAAGAGGCAAAGCATATCCCTTAAACTTAAATTGTCACAAAATGGTTGAATAGTTCCCTGCTAGTTAAATTGTTCATGTGATATCTTGTATATATCTATATGAAACATATTATAGTATCTAATAAGGTAGCTAGATAAAGAATGCAAAACCAATGTTCTTCTGATGTATAGGAAGGGGTGTATGAGGCATCTGGCAGTTGAAACTTCTGGAAAATAATGAAACAGCACCCTCGCATGTACAAACACAACATAAAAACGAGCACTGATCAAATTAACAGTAAATAAGGTAGGGAAGGTGAGTATAAAGTGAAGAAATAAGAGGGAGAATAGAGTAGAGGAAAGCAGCAGTATGAAAGGTACCCCAGAATGGCAGAGGAGTAGGGTCATTATTGTATTTCAGGTATCCGGACATATTGCATGACAACAAGCTGAGCGTGCACATAGTTCAGGTTTAATTATTTGGCTGGGCAGAAGTATGTCACAGCTATAGGTGGCATACTGTCAGAGATAAGTGGAAATATGAAAGATTAGATGCCACTAAAGATGGCCAATAACCATTCATAAAAACTGTATCTCACAAGTTTGTTTAACAAGGCGATAATATGACATATACTTAAACTACTGTATATGAAATAATGCACACAGTAACAAAATATAAAAATGTATTAACACACACTAATATAGAAATAACACATAATGATAATATATTGATTGAGCCCACAATCTGGTTCTGGATGGGGCTATTGTGTGCATCTATCCTTACAGTGAGTGGTCGTGGGGGTTTTCCAACATACCCCAACCCACAGGGACAATTGATCAAAAACACCACAAAGTCCATTTGACAATTTTCTATCAGTGTTAGGGTGGGAAAAACAGTCACCCATGGTGAAACTGTTACAGTTAACACAGCGTCAACACGTGCGTACTCAGGTAAGCCATGTGCCCAAGTCCTTAGTATTGGGGTGAGTAGGTCTGTTAACTAGACTCCGTAGGTTGCTAGACCTTCTATATGCCATAAAAGGCTTCTACAAACAGCCTGCCAAGGTCCCTATCTCTCTGCAAGATGTACCAGTGTTTATGTCCAATGTGTCATACAAGTGTGGATTTGGTGGAAAAAGTCGTAACTCATGGGATCCTATTAGCAGTACCACAGTTGTCACGCTTACTGTGAGTATTCAGGAGTTCATTTGTCAGTTTATCCAATACTTTTTCTTTATGTCTTTCAAGGTGGTAACTCTCGTATCCACGTATTTTGAAGTTTTCCATCATTTCATCAAGGCGTAAAATACAGGTTTCTTCATCAGAGACAATTCTTCTAAAACGCAGGCATTAACTATAAGGGAGACGAGCCCAAAATCTTGGCAAATGGAAGGATTTGGCCTGGAGAAGGAAATTATAGGCTGTAGATTTACAAAAAAGTTTGAATTTAAAACCAATTAAACCATGACTCACCTGATGATCAAGAAAGTTGATACTATCTTCATCAGCCTTAATTAGATACTTGACATTATCCAAGAAATGTTTAAATTGCTCCAACTGCACCAAATTGCCACACCACAGGAAAAATAGTTGGTCTTTGTACCTGACCCAGAAAGGAACAAAACAGGAAAATAGTGTGTTAGTGTAAACAATAGTACCCTTAAAGAATGACATGAGTTTGTAAATAAAATTTACCATCAAAGGAAAAATAATTTCTGCACAATGCCAATTCCAGGAGGAACATTTTTTTTTTTTAATATGATTTAGGTAAATACAAAGCTGCAAGTGACTGCCTCCATCCCACCATCATGTGGGATGGAGGTATACAAACTGTTAACATCCATTGTACACAGATGAAATGGAAGATCAGGGAATTCAATAGATGCAGGTTTATTGATAAGATCACATGTGTCTTGAAAAACAGACCTCATATCTCTAACAATGCCCTAGAGGTGATAATCAGCAAATTGAGAAAGTGGTTGTAACACAGATTTCAAGCTGGTTACAATAAGCCTAGCAGGGGGTTTATGTAAGCTCTTATGAGTTTTAAGGAGGAAATATAGATGTGGAGTGGCTGCGTTGTAACTGTTCAAAAACCTAAATGTTTTCTAAGAGATCAGTTTCTTATCACAGGCTGTAGTAGTGAACTTTCTAATAGTATTTGCACTATTGGGTCTTGCTACAGGACCCTGTAGTTGTTATTGTCACTAAGTTGTTTAAGTCTAATTTTTACACATGGCACTAACCATCACTACAATACCACCTCCTTTATCAGCCTGAATCACTGTGATCAAAGGATCAACTGCCAATGTATGTAAAGCATTAATTTAGTAGCCTCCCTTCATTATTATTGTATGCTCAATGTGATGCATCAATGACTCCTGAGCTAACTTTTGCTTTAAAATGGAAGTGGATTGACGTTTTGGATTGAAGTTTCCCTGTCAGTGAATGGCAATACTATGGTTCTAAAAAAAAAAAAAAGTGATCTTGCTTATATAGGGGTATTATTGTCTGTATCTCAAGCATCATGTTATACTGTGGTCATATATGGAACTAAAGGTACATACAATAAGATGTTACTCAGTGGCATCGGAGGTGAACAGTGGGCGCCAGAGCTCCCTGCTTTCAATGACTAAATACCGTTATTTCTGGAGTTAATAGAGCCAAATCACTCCGAAAACCTCTCAATATATGAGTGGACACCATGGGTAAGAAAAACAAAAAACCAGACCCTCCACAAACGGCCCAAAAATCGGACAGTGCAACACTCTTGTCGAGAGTGCCTAGGCCGCAATTGAATGTGGAAGCGGACTCCTTCTTCCCTCCAGGTCCTGACCCAGACTCCCAATCGGAGGACTCTGATGTACCTACACCGGCTATTTCCCCTCTAAAGAGGACTAGGGAAGCACCTAAAGAAGCATACACTACTAAAGTGGACATCCACAATCTGTTTGCAGAATTTTTAGCCACATGTCCGGCGGATCTGCAGGAGGTGCAAACGGACATCCTGAATATTCAGAGTAAAGTGTCCATTTTGGAAAAGACCTCCGATGATCTTGCTCAACAGTATGCTCACACATCTGAAGTTACAGCGGCTCTCACGGAATAGGTGACTGACTTATTCACACAAGTTAATACTGTTTGAGATGAAGGACCATCACAATAACATCAGGATCTGAGTCCCCGAGACAATTGTTCTTAATGCCCTCAGTTCCTATCTGAGGCAACTGGCCATCAGTCTGAAACAGACTACGGATACCACTATCAAGGCTCCTCTGGACTGTTTTCGGGTATGAAAGGCGCAGAAGGCGCTGTCCGTTGCTCCACGGGATGTGATATGGAAGCTACCGTCTCTCTCAGACAAGGTAATGCTGTTAGCAGCATACTGTAAGAAAGTATAATTAATTATTGATGGTGCCACAATCCGCATGTTTGAGGACTTACTACCAACCGAGGTGGCTTGGAGGAGCTCTATGAGCCCTCTGAGGACACATCACAGAGAACTGGACATAAAGTACAAATGGGAAATACCCCACTCTCTTACAGTGATGAAAGATAAATCCTTGGTCATCACAAATTCCTCAAAATTTTTGGCTTCCCTCAACATACCACCACTCACCATACCTGAGGCTGTGGAGCCCGCTCGAGCACCTGGTCGGGAAGAAGCCTGAAGAGTTTTCTAAATTCTTTTTGCTGTAAATCGCTCTTACTATTTTTGTATAAAATTAATTAATTTGTATTTGTTTGAGATCTGTTGGAGTCAAGGCGCGTGGGCTTCACCATTTTTATATTATGGCATTTTTTATATACCCCCCCCCCCCCCCGGGGCACTATGTCACCCCTTATCGTGTGTGCGTTTTTTGGCTGACCGTCAAAAGTATAGTTCAGCAGCCCATTCTTTTGTGCAGCTCCATTTTGTAGCTGCCGTCATCTCCCTCTCGGGATCCCCTTGCCTCGCCGTTATTCATATATATATATTTTTTTAATATGTATTTATCAATTTTAGCAGTATAAAAAACAAAGGACATTACTTGCATGTTAACATTGTTTGCTATAAATGCACGATATAGTTGGTAGTAGAACATATTATCTTAATACATTACAAGTAACAAAAAACAAAGAAAAAAGAAGAAAGAAAAAAAAAGAGGAGAAAAGGAAGAAGGGGGCAACATATCGACAAAAACAGGACAAGACAGGACAAAACAGGGAAAGAAGGAGAAGAAAGAAATGAAGAAGATGAAGACAATGCGGACATTGTTGGCTCAGAAACCGGACACGCACAACTCTGCAGAACACAGTCAGATCATGACGAGAGGGTTATCACAAAGTATTTGCACAACTGCGTGTATTCACATATATGCATACCCCAAATAAGCACCTCCTATCTATATCAGAGTTCCCAGCCAGGAAGACCAGCATCTATCAAACGCTTCAATATAACCTCGTTGTTGAGCAATACTTTTTTCCATATTATATGGATATTTAAGTTGGCTTAAGACTTGGTTCCATAAGGGAATATCTGGTTTTCGCCAATACCTAGATATAATTATTTTTACAGCCATTGCAAGGTGAATTATTAATAATCGTTGCATCTTAGAGAATAGCTCTAAGTTCAGGTGGAGTATCAGTATTGATGGGGCGTCATTGATATCCTCTCCAACTAGATCTACCAAGACATCCAACACTTTATCCCATAATGGTCTAATCAGAACACAGTCCCACCATATGTGCTTTGTTGTACCCTCTTCTTTATTACATCTCCAACACAGTCTAGAGTTAGCAGGGTTTATTTTCTTCATAACTTTTGGGACCATATGCCATTGGTGGGAGATTTTATAGTGAAGCTCTATGATGTTTAAACATTGCAGAGTTTTGTTTATTTCTTGAAAGGATTTATGCCATTGTTCGATTTCAATTTCGATGCCTATATTTATTTCCCAATTTCTCCAGGTCCTTGGCCTGTCCCCTATCTCATTATTTCTTGTAATTTCAAAAGAGTCAGAAATTGATTTATAATCTGCATTATCACTAAAGAGTTTATTTAATTGCTTTATCTTTTTTCCCTCCTCTTGCCAGAGAAGGTGTTTTAGTAGATAACTTTTTATTCTCAAATATTTGAATATTTCTTTTGAGGACAGGGACAATTTTACCTGTAGAAGCGGGAAAGGGATCATTTTTTCCCCTTCCATCAAGTCGTTTATCACTATAGGGCCTGTTTTCGACCAACTATCAAGATTAATCTCTGGGATATTATACTGAATTGTGACTATATTACTATAGGGAGATATCCTATCCAGAAGACCATTATTTTTCCTAATCTTCAGCCAATAATCATACAGTTCTTTGATATATTGTATATCTATAACAGACATAAAGGAAGATCCCACTTTCCCATTCATCCATATTGCCACTGAAAGATCCCTCAGACCCAGCTGTGCTGATTCTATCAAATACCACGGCTCCTGCTTTGAGGATGGGTCCTGCTATCTCCGCAGATGGTACAGCCTACTGGCATGATAGTAAGCCATTACGTCGGGGACTGCCAAGCCTCCCACACCTGTTTTTAGCACAAGATGTGACATTGCTATCCTTGGTCTCTTTTTTAGACCCCAAATATAGGTCATAAACAGTTTTTGAATTTGTCTTAGTTTCTCAGCTGATAGAGATAGTGGGATCATTCTAAATATGTAGAACCACCTAGGGAGGACATATGCCTTAAGGACATTTATCCTTCCTAGCCAGGATATACCATAGTTTTTCCATTCTTCCAATCATTTCTAAGTGGTTTCTTTAAAGAGTAGGTCACAATTTAGTTCCATTAGCCGATCTATCTTTGGTGTAATTATAATTCCCAAATATTTAAACCCTTTAGTGGACCAATCAAATTTATATGACTGTGTGAGCTCTCTAATCACCTCCTCATCCAGGTTTATGGGCATAATTTGGGATCTCCCCATATTTAATTTATAGTTAGATACCCTACTATATTCATCTATTGTAGTAACCAATTCTCCAAGCGATAAGGCTGGATCTGTCAGGGTTAATACGATATCATCGGCATAAAGGGCTATCTTAAATTCTTGCTGATTTAGAACGATCCCCCTAATCTTACTGCCAGACCTTATGCTAGCTGCCAAAGGTTCCAGGGTAAGGATATAAAGAAGGGGGGCTAAAGGGCACCCCTGCCTCGTACCATTAAGTATACAGGTAAAAAACAGAATGGCGCAGGATAGTGGGTTCCTTTTAGAAAAAAAATAAAACACAAAATAGTGCAATATGCAATAAACACAGGAGGGATCTGGTGATTGAGGTACTATATGCACTCACAAGTGTAGGCAAATAATATACATATCGGCTGTGTTGTCTTCAAAGTGATATTTAATAACATTAGTCTGAAAAAAAAGAACAGAAAAACACACATGTGCAGGACCAAAAACAATGTTGGATTAACCCCTGCTGTGCAGAATCAGACTCACAAGATATATAAGTTAAAAGCGCATAAAAATTCCAATGAAGTACAGCTACACAATACGACCGTATTTTCTTGGAGTTGTAGAAATAATCAGGAGGCAGCAGATGTGTCCATCAATCAGAGAGGGGCTGCAGCCCAAATTTGTACTCTCTACGCGTTTCACGGGAACCTCTGTCGCCGCTTCATCAGGAGAGAATTTAAAAGATTTAAATTCTACTCCTGTTCTGTGTTGTATGAGTGAGTTTACTGGACGGGATCTTACTAACTGTTTTTCTTGTTAGTATACCTTAGGCAATTTTGTGGTTGATATCTGTCCACTTGTAGCTTATGTATTTGAATATGTTATATCCGAAGTCCGTTAAGTACATGCATGATATTAATGGGTGAAAACACACCACTAAAATGTTGAATAGTCAAGACTACTGTTATTTTAGTCTCATTTCTCTTACCTCGTTTTTATGAATATTGCTCTTTAATATGTTGGATTAGATATATCTTAAACCGGGACAGGTACTCATTCATTCTAGCTAACCTGATTGGCTTCTAGTACAGTAACACTTTTAACCCCATCTCTTCCAGGTTTTTAGTTGGGCTATATATACTTTAAAAAAATGAAAATGTTTCATTAATGGTATGGAATGTACTATCTGTATAATTTTATGATTTATTTTTTGATGCTGTCACATATTCATCGTACATATTGTGTTTGTTCTGTGTCACAATATAAAAAATTATAAATAAAAAAAAAAAGATTTTACTCAGTGAGCAAATCATTACCATATTATTGTACAGGATTCTAGGCTTTTCCTTTCTTTAATCATTGTCACAAAACACTGTGACACTAGGAGCCGGCCGGCAAATGTGTGTTAACTCTGAATGTAATACCCAGTTTGTCACCATGTTTTCCCAGTTTTTTTTTTTTTATAATTCTTTACTTTTCTGTTTTCAAATAATCTGTAAATTATATCTGTAACCTTGTGCTTACAGTGTGACTCAAAAACATATTTCACAGTAACATGACCAATGTGTGTCATACTAAATTAACAATTCAAAAATATTTTAAAACACCTTGTACAAATACCTTTATATTATAACCAATACTGGAAAAACTGAGAATACAGGGTATATTAACTTCCAAACCTCCTTAAGGGTGGTAAGGAGATTGGCTTCTTTAGTGGATGAGGCTAGGTAGGGTGAGTAAGACCGCCAGAGAGGCTGAGATGAACAGGTAAGTATAAGCAAGAAGGAAGAAAAGAGAGGGTGGAGAGGGGCGAGGTGCCTATTTTTTTCCCCTTTTGTGGGGGGGGGGGGGGGGGTGAGTATGTGTTAATCGATGCCTTAGGCCTCCCTCCAGTCATTTACAGATTAGAGCAATAGGCCTTCCAGGGAAGCCATATTTTCTCGTATTTGGAGGGTGTGCTATGTATATGTGCTGTCAGTTGGTCCATATCCATTGCTTCCTCTATCAAAGCTATGACTTTGGGTATGGGGGGGGTGATCGATTGTTTCCAGACTTGGGCCAAGGCCCTTCTAGCCCCTAGTGCGATTCTGGATAGTAGCTGGTTTTCTTTTTTGGTGAATGAATCTCGGGCCAGGGAAAGGAGGAATATGCAGGGATCGAGTGGTATTGGTTTAAGCAGAACTTGGGATGCTAATTGCTGAATTTGTTTCCAGAATGTCTGGAGGTGTGGGCATGCCCACCATGTATGGAAATAGGTACCCAGGGCTTTACAATTCTTCCAGCAGAGGGGGTTTGGGATAGCGTGCATTTTGGCCAGTTTGGAAGGGGTGACATACCATCTCATAAGGGTTTTATAGGCTTGTTCCTTATGATTGGTACATATGGATAATTTTGAGGTCGCTTCCCATATGTCAGTCCAGTCTTCCCTGTCCAGTGTGGTACCCAGATCTTTTTCCCATAAGGCAATATAGGTTGGCTGGGGGCCACAGGAGGTCATGGTCAATTCAGAATAGAGTAGTGAGATCAGGCTTTTCTTCCTTGGGGTATCTATACATAGTTTTTCAAACCATGTGGGTTTGGTTGTGGCTGCCCGCAGAACTGCTGGCTTGGAGGCAAAGTCTCGTAGTTGTATATTCGGAAATAGTCAAAGGTGGAGAGTGGAATGGTTTGGGCTAGCCCCTGAAAGGGTTTCATTTTCCCGTCTAGGTATAGATCATGAACTCTTGAGATATCCCCTTGGTCGTATGGTTTAAAGAGCGTGGGAGTCATCCCTGGGGGGGAAGCTTCTATTCCTGTATATGGGCGTGAGTGGGGAATGGTCTGTGGTCAGGTCGCATTTAATGGCATGTCGGTCCCATATGTTGAGTGAGTGAAGGATTGAGGGGCAAAGAGTCGCGTCAGGGGTCTGTCTCGTTTAGGGGTCCATATATATTGGGACAGTACATCAGGTCGAAAAATATCATTCTCTAAGTCAACCCACCGGAATTGTGCTATCGGGGCATGCCAAGCTGCGATTTGGGCCAACTGGGCGGCTATGTAATATTTTGTAAGGTTCGGTAGACCTAGACCTCCTGCCTTTTTTGACATGTACATAGTGTGTCTGCTCACTCTCGCCTTTTTCCCTTGCCAGATGAAGGTATCTATCGACTGTTGTAATGATTTGAGGTTGGAGTGTCTGAGTGGGATGGGTAGAGCTTGAAAAAGGTACAATAATCTGGGAAGAATATTTATATTGATGGTCGCTAAACGACCTAACCATGAAACATTTAGAGGTTGCCAGCGTTGCAAGTCCCTTTTGAGACATTGAAGTAGTGGTGAATAGTTTAGGGCATAGAGTTGAGTTGAGCCCTAGGTACGTGAGAGGTTTGTCTTTGACCAGAATCTCGAAGTTGAGTTGGAGAAGTTTGATCATATGTGGTGGCATATTGATCGGGACGGCTTATGATTTACTGGTATTCACTTTGAACCCTGCCAGGTTTGCAAAAGTTTCTAGCTCTTTGAATAGGTATAGCAAGGAGGTCAATGGTTTAGACAGGGATAGCATGATGTCATCTGCGTAGGCTGCAACCTTATAGTGGTTGTCGGCCATTGGGAGACCTGTGATGTCTGGGTGGTCCCTTATTGACTGCAGAAGAGGTTCAAGAGATATGGCAAACAGCAGCGGAGAAAGTGGACAGCCCTGTCTGGTACCATTATGGTTGAAAAATTTTAGGGGTCTAGCACTAGGGATGCAGATTCTCGATGACGGCTTGTCGTATATTGCGGAAAAACAATTCTGGAACGTTTTCGAGAAGCCCATTTGCTCCATAGTCAAACATAGAAAAGACCAGTTCATTCGGTCGAAAGCCTTTTCGGCATCCAAGGATAGAAACAGTGTAGGCCCTTTACTACGAGAGGCGAGCCATAGCAAGTCCACACATCTTCTAGTATTATCCAGTGCTTGTCTGTTCGGGATGAAACCTACTTGGTCTGGATGGATCAATCGTGGAAGGATGTGGTTTAATCTGCTGGCCAAAATTTTCGTGAATATCTTATAATCCACGTTTAGAAGGGATATGGGTCTATAATTTGTCGTCAGGTCTTTGGGCTTATTGGGTTTGTTTATGAGAGTCATATTTGCTTCCTGCATGTCCTCTGTAAAATAGCAACAAAAATGAAAGACCAGCACTCGGTTGTAAAGTGATGAATTTTTAATCACACATAGGCAACGTTTCAATCCTTGCAGATCTTTCTCAAGCCTGGCTTGAGAAAGATCTGCAAGGATTGAAACGTTGCCTATGTGTGATTAAAAATTCATCACTTTACAACCGAGTGCTGGTCTTTCATTTTTGTTGCTATTTGAAGATTTGGGAGACATCTTAAAGTCCGTGCACCGGGACTTTATATCTTGTGCGGATCTGGGACTATTTTCTATTTGTATTTCTCTGTAAAATAGCAACTGTCCATGATGTTTTTAAACATTGGAAGTAGTTGTGGGATCAGATCTTCCGCGAAAGTTTTATAATAGAAGGCAGAGAACCCGTCCGGGCCGGGAGATTTATTTACCTTTAGAGACTTTATGGTCAGTTTAATTTCTTCCTCTGTCATAGGGTCTTCCAGAATGGCGTTGTCCGTTTCAGATAATTTAGTCAGTTTCTTGTCTTCTAAATAGGTGAGCATGGCTTTTACATGATCTGTATTTAAAAGTGTTTTGTCTGGGGAGTGGTTGTAGGGAACTGAATAGTACTGTAGGAATTCTTGGGCAATATCCTGAGGATTAGTGGTAATGGTGCCCTTGGACGTCCGGAGACATGGGATCACCTTGGCTGCTGCTTGGGATTGCAGTATAGATGCTAGTAAACGATCCGCCTTGTTTGCTTTTTCATAGTATGTTCGTTTGGTGTATTTTAATGATTTCGCTGTGTCAGCTAAAATGAGGCGTCTAAGCTCCAGGCGGACCTTGGTTAGTTGTTCAAGATTAGTCTTTATTACCTTACCTAATTTTGTGTCATCAGAAAACACTGAGACATGGCACTCAGCACAACGTGGGAGATCATTAATAAACATATTAAAAAGAAGAGGTCCCAAAACAGACCCCTGAGGTACTCCGCTCACTACCCTGGTCCAATTTGAAGCTTTACCATTTACAACAACCCTCTGTGTTCTATCTTTTAGCCAATTTTCAATCCAAATACATACATTTGCCCCCAATCCTATTTTTCTCAATTTGTAGAGTAACCTTTTGTGTGGAACTGTATCAAATGCTCTTGAGCAAAATCCAAATAGATCAAATCAACTGCCACACCGAGATCTATATTTTTACTGACCTCTTCATAGAATGTTATTAAGTTTGTTTGACAAGACCTGTCTTTCACAAAACCATGTTGACTTTTACTAATTATATTCTGATTCAAGATGTATTCTTGAGTGTACACCTTTAGCAATCCTTCAAATAATTTCCCCACTACAGATGTCAACCTCACTGGCCTATAATTACCAGGCAGAGATTTTGATCCCTTTTTAAATATTGGAATGACATCCGCCTTTCGCCAGTCTGTTGGCACTATACCTGAACTGAACGAATCCCTAAAGATCATAAATATTGGTCTGGCCAGAATTATGCTTAACTCTCTAAGGACCCTTGGGTGTATACCATCTGGCCCTGGGGCCTTGTCTATCTTAACAGAGTACATATACAGTATTAAAATACCACAATTTTAAATACCCGAGAATGTCTAGTTTTCCAAAATATAAGGTTTGATGGGGTAAAATACTTTGACAGGCTTCAAAAGTGTCCCAAATGGAACATGGGCGCAGGCTGACTACATGTCAAAATTCCAAGTTGGAAATGCACCCCCCCTAAAAGGGGCCTTTTAGCCCCAAAACAACCCAACAAACCTATGCATGCGTGGTATCCCTGGACTCAGAAGATGTTGCTGAACACATATTGAGGTGTTGTTTTGCACTGACACAGAACAGGATCTGTAAATTCATGCTCGAAGTACAATGTATGTGGAAACAAAACATTAAAAAAATTACTACCCTAACATTTGACAAAGGCTGGTGGTAGAATTAGTGCATGGAAAGTTTTAAAATACTACCATCTGAAATACCCTAGGGTGTCTAGTTTGCAAAAATGTATTGTTTTGTGGGGTAAAATACACATTCTGGCTTCAAAAATGTCCCAAATGGAACATGGGCGCAAATTTTCTGCATGTCAGAATTCCAAGTTGGAAAACCAAAAAGCGCACCTCTCAAATGTGGCCTTTTAACCCCCAAATAACCTATCTAACCTATACATGGTTGGTATCCCTGTACTCAGGAGATGTTGCTGAACACATATTGAGGTGTTATTTGGAAATACCCCTTCACATTTTAAGGTAATGTTTACCTAAATTGCAATCTATGTGAAAAAAAAAAAAAAAATGTTTTTGCTGCAAACTTTGGCAAAGATTGGTGGTAAAATGGCTACATGAAATGTGTCAAAATACCCCAAGTTAAATGCCCTGAGTGGTCTAGTTTTCAAAAACATGTACATGTTGGAGGTGATTCATGGATTTAGTACAGATATCAGTGTTACAATGTCACTATCGCTAATTTTGAAAAAAAGGATTTTAAAATAACTTTGCACTACTTATAGTTCTGGCCCTGTAACATGAATAAAAAAGCACAAAAACGAGCTATTTCTGAGCTCAGGACATATATTAGAAACTATTTAGCAGTGTTTTTTTGTTGTCTCTTGTACATGAGTATACGATTTTTCCAATAAAAGTCATAAAAAAAATATTTTTTATTTTTTTGCCATATTTTTTTTTTTCTTTTACATCAAATTATATGCTATTATCAAAATAATGGTATCAAAAGAAAGCCCTTCTTTTTACGATAAAACCGATATATAGTTTGTGTGGGTACACTAAATGAGACAGAAATAAATTACAGCAAAACCTAAACACCTCAGAAATGTTAAAACAGCCCATGTCACCAAGCGTCGGACAAGCCAAAAAAGTCATGTCACTAAGGGGTTAAACGGACTCTGTCAACCTCAACATCGATTATCCTGTGAAAGTACAGTTGTTATTGTTAAAAAAAAATAAAAAAAAAGATCTATACATTGTATTAGCAAAATTGCAAGAAAATTCATAAATTAGGAGAACAACATATTTTAAATATGTCTGCGGTGTCTCATGTTTATGACATCACCTATGGCATGATATGCAAATTAACTACTTATGAACGGGAAATGTGTTATTTGTATATCAAGCCACAGGGTGAGGTCATAAGCAGGAGACACCACAAACACTTTTAATAAACATTTTTAATTTAGGAATTTCATTGAGGTCAGTAGCAGGTGAGTTGTGTTGTGGTGAGTATTTAATCTCAACAGTTCTACTCTCCATTGTGCAGTGACAAACCTGGTGAGTTCACTTAGCAGGACAAACTAATCAGGTGTATAGCTACATTGGTGAGATGTAATCTCACACTTTAGTTAATATCCCCTAATGTCTAGGTCATTTTTCAGCAATTTGTATTCTCTATCTTTACTGTATCAACAATTTTTAGGTTGAGTCCCTGTAAGGTTTAACCCTGAAAAAATAAAGTAGCTTCATTGGGTCACTTTTAACAGCATAAAAATGTATCCAATATAATAATGAAAAATATTTTGACAAAATAAAAATAATTTTGGACAAAAGCCTATAAATAATTGTGATCCAAAAGTGGTGAAAATATAATAAGTTCAGAAAATATAGTAAAATGGTAAAGCCAAGAAATATAAATTGAACAACAGATAGATTTCAATTAAAGTGATCTAGCATTTTATTTCCATCTCATTTTCCTCATTGAGTAGTGCTGTGTAGCCACCTTGAGTACAGCCAATTTGGGAGTATGGCCAATTTGTCTTCTGACTGTCTTCTGACTGTCACTACTGTCAGTTTCTGTTCCTGATTCCGACATTTAGCTATCGGTTTTTAAACAGTGTACTACTGCTTCTCACACCTATGCAGAGTGATTAAGTATGCTGGGCTGTTCCTTAGACACACTAAAAAAAACCTGATTGCATAATGTCTCTTTGAAAATTATTGTATCAAAGCTTCTGTAGAATACGGCATGATGTGCCTCTGTGTGACTCTGTGTGTGGGGTAGTGTGACTCAGTGTGTGTGTGTAAGTGTGACTGTGTGTGTAAACATAAACAAATTACTAACTAAAATGTTGAAAAAGGCGGGTGGTAGAATTAGTACATTGTTGTTAAATTATTAATATACCACCATTTAAAATACCTTAGGATGTCCAGTTTCCAAAAATACATGGTTTCATGGGGTACAATACATTGCCTGGCTTCAAATTAGTGCCAAATGGAACATGGGTGCAGGCTGAGTGCTTGTCAAAATTTCAGGCTGGAAATGCGGCCCTCCAAAGTGTGATGTTTTAGCCCACAAAAAAAAAACCTATGCATGGGTGGTATCCCTGTAATTAGGAAATGTTGCTGAATACATACTGAGGTGTTATTTGGCAGTGACACATAACAGGGCTTTTAAACTGATGCCCGATAAATGTGAAAAAGAAACACACAAAAAAATACTGCAGAAAACTTTGACCAAGGCTTTTGGTAGAAATAGTGTTGGAAAGTGTCAAAATGCCACCCTTTAGAATACCCTAGACTGTCTAGTTTTCAAAAATATATGTTTTGTGGGGTATAATACACTGGCCGGCTTAATAAAATATCCCAGATGGGACATGGGCTCATGTTGTCTGCATGTCAAAATTCCAAGTTGGAAAACCCAAAAGCACATCTCCCAAATGTGGCCTTTTAGCCCCCAAATAACCTTACCAACCTATGCATGGGTCATATCCCTGTTGCTGAAAATATATTGACGTGTTGTTTGGCAGTGACACATAACAGGATCTTTTAATTAATGCCCAAAATGCAATGTATGTGGAAACAAAACATCAACAAATTACTAACCAAAAGGTTTACAAAGGCTGGTGGTAATATTAGTACATGTAAATTGTTAATTTACCACCATTTAAAATACCTTAGGATGTCTAGTTTCCCCCCCAAAAAATGGTTTCATGGGGTAAAATACATTTTCTGGCTTCAAATATGTCCCAAATGGAACATGGGCACAGGCTGAGTGCTTATCACACATTCAGGTTGGAAATGCCAGTTGTTTGCCAGTGACATATAACATGATTTTTAAATTGATGCCTAATGTACAATACATGTGAAAGAAAAAAACACAAAAAATACTGCAGAAAACTTTGACCACATCTGGTGGTAGAAATAGTGCATGGAAAGGGTTAAAATGCCACCATTTAGAATACCCTAGAGTGTCTAGTTTTCAAAAAATTTATGATTTTGTGGGGTGTGGGGTAAAATACACTGCTTGGCTTAAAAAATGTCCCAGATGGGACATGGGTACAGGTTTTGTGCATGTCAAAATTCCAAGTTGGAAAACCAAAAAGAGCACCTCCCAAATGTGGCATTTTAGCCCTCAAATAACCTAACCAACCTATGCATGGGTGGTATCCCTGGACTTGAAATGTTAAAACAGCCCATGTCACCAAGCGTCAGACAAGCCAAAAAAGTCATGTCACTAAGGGGTTAAGGGCTATTCGGATCACCAAAGTGATATGAAGTGGTCTGAAACTCGGAGCTCAGATATTCCTAGAGAAAATATGAGTTACCTGAGTAGATCCTATATTGTACAAATAAGTTATTGTGCTTTACATTCACACTGTTTATGTGACAAAATTCCTTTCACAGCTGTTTAATTTGTACATGGAAACCAAACGTGAAAATATAATGTAACAATTCCATCTCTTGACTGTTTAACAAAAAAATGTATTACTGACATTTTTCAATAGCTGTATATTTTGTTTATTTCTTTTTCTGTTATTATGATGACTTATTAGAATGTTTATATTAAATTATCCTTCAATATGCTATAATATGTTTCTTCAAGGTACTGAAATTCCAAACCAATATTTTATTAAGCTGGAAGCATATCTCCTTTATCACAGTTCATTTTCTCTGTCACGGTGTCAAATGTTGGGTTGATATATGTATGTCTATTGACATTTGTTCTGCAATCAGAGTAGTCTGTTTGGTTTTGTGGAGGCCAATCCGGGTCCTTCTCCACCATTCTTTGCAGCTTTTTATACTGACTTTTTGAGTTGTATTTAAAAATCCTTTTTATTATTAACCATAATTTTCTGTTTTCAATGAAGCCTTCCTGAAACCCCCAAAAAGAAAGAAGAACGTCACCATTGAGAACGGCATTACAGTTTTCATGAATATAATAATGCATGTTTTCTGTTTTGTTTTCAGTATCTCATCTCAACAACTCAGCTATAAATGATGCATGACCAAACATGTTTTATAATTTTTTAAATACCCAATAATGTTTGTTTTCTAAGCAAAGTTAAATAACATCTAGATACATAGAATACATACATTAGACATAATATTGTTCTAAACCAAAAATTACCTCAGTTATGTAGCTTACAAAGAAGAGCACAACAAGCATAATAAAGACATTTCCTCTCCAGTAATATGGTGTGCAGACAAGCTGTGGAATAAAAGGTATTTAACACATGAGTAGGTTGTTAGTGTCTAAAAAGAAAACAGGACTTCTAAAACATCAGTTAATTTTACATTTAAAAACACATTTGACACAGGAATTTCTGGTGGATTCTGCTTAGCCAATCAGAAAACATGATATTCACATAGCTATTTCCCATCTCTTTACCCCCCCTGCATCTGTACTTTATGTCTTGTTGAAACATTAGTTATGTTGTAAAACTTATGGGTTAGGGTTTATTGTCTTGTTATAATATTCCCTTTTAAAAATTTTGGTACAAACTTTGGAAAGATATAAAGCATATACAAACATACAGTAAAAATCAAAGCAAGTAAATTCCATAGATTTTATATGTAACAATTAATTAAAGTTTATTTTTGATCCAAGAAAAAAAAAAACTTAAAACATGAAACAACGAATTTTCATGGATTCAGTTATTGGCCTAATTCCAAAGAAGTTAAGCACAATGACATCTGTTTTTTTTTTTTTTAAATGCACCCCTTAGTACCAGAAGATACCAACATTTATTGTGAGGAAGCTCCTCATGTACAACCCTCATGGTACCTACCTCCATAATGTGGTATAAGCTCTCAATATCAGCAAAATACACAAATATGTAGGCTGCTAGTTGCATGGCAAACATGAAGCAAAACACATCTGTCAAAGAAATGAAAATGTATTTATTAACTAACAATACACTAAAAATATGTTAAGTGGTCTGTGTTACAAATTATTTTTAAAGACTTATTTGTATCAATACTAATCTTTCTACCAGTATTTACTCAAGGACAAATCCAGTAGAGCTTTGGTTATGTTTGGAAATATAATTGAACCAAATCAGTATATATATTGTGACTGCAATAATAAGATTAACGAAAACAATATCATTTTTAGTAAGTGCCTCAGTTTTTCTTATCTCCTGTGGGTATTGGCAGGGAAATATAAAGTTAGGCAAGATGCCATTATTGATCTTTCAGAGATTTATGTAATGACACCAGCGTGTCTCAATTAGCTGTTATCCTAATTCTTTGTCATTGGTTCAATGAATATTTTGCTGTCAGTAGTTATCCATATCTATTTTGCATTGAAATATTTAGGTTTCCTCATGCTACACACCACCACATAATGCAGTGCACCAAGATATGACCTCATATCTGTGTGCCTGTATTATCTTTCAGACAGCGCACATCATCAGCGGAGGGTGGACGTGTTTCAAGACATCACGGTTTGTTTGTTTTTTTGCTTTCATTTTTTTACCCTTGCAAATCTTTTTAAGCAAATTTATTTTTGTTTCTGGGCCAAAGAAGAGAAATCGAGGGTGTTGAAGATCATTGCTAGACATTTGTTAAAGTAATATTTTTGTGTGGTTTGTGTAATTTTCCCTGTCGGCCCTCCTGATACTCAAAGGGTGTTTTTTTTTATTATTTTTTTGATTACAGGGCATATCTCATCCAGTTAGGAAACTGGGTCATCTTAATTGCAGCTGGTCTAAAAGAACAGAACAAGTAGGAACCATCCTATAGCATAGGGTGATGTATGTTCTCAGTAACATGTTTCTCACTTAAGGTTATTCAGGGTACGCCCAGAGGCGAGTCCCTGGCTTAATACACCTAGAGGGACACTGGCTGTACCATAATGACATGGCCTAAACATATTTATGTGTTTAATATGTTCCTTGTGCAGGGTAGACTTGCCATGCATTCTGTATCTGATCTGCCCTAACGCATGGGACCAGTCTGATATACTAATGGGGCGGTTTCCTCTGTAATGGTGCAAGTAAGAAAAAGGATGGTGAGTCTTCTTCCCACCTTACATTTTTCTATCTAACGGAAAATGTTGGCCAGATGTGAGTGACACAGCAGTAAACCCTGCCACCATTACTTATGACATGGTAGCATGTTCATGTGCACTTACAATGCATGTGTAATCAGCACGATGTGCTTGCACAAACAATTATCCTTTCTTTCTTCATCATTTAGGCAATTGAGCATTCAGGCAGGGTTTTTCCTTAATTAACCCCTTAAGGACAGACCTTTTGAAACATTTTTGGTAATTCTGGATAGTGGCTATTTTAACATTTCTGTGCTGATTGTGTTTAGCTGTAATTTTTTTCTTTGTAGTTTATTGTACCCACTCAAATTATATATTGTTTTTATTTGGACAAGAAGGGCTATCTTTTGATACCATCATTTTGATCATATCCCATAATTTACTATAAACAAAATAATATGGTGAAAAAAATAAACGTAAAAAACATATTTTCTCATTTTTATTTGAAAAATCTTTTAGTCATTTACAAAAGCTAATAAAAAAAACCCAGCTAGAAAGATTCTACTGTTTCTACTGAGTACAGGGATACCCCCCATGCATAGGTTTGTTGGGTCTTTTCGGGGCTAAAAGGTCACATTTGGGAGGTGCACTTTTTTGTTTTCCAACGTGGAATTTTGACATGCAGACAACTTGAGCCCATGTCCTCTTTGGGATATTTTTAAAGCCAGCCAGTGTATTTTACCACATCAATCCATATATTTTTTAAAAGTAGACAACCCAGGCTATTTCACTTTCCATGCACTTTCCATGCACTTATTATACCACCAGCCTTTGTCAACGTTTGTGGGAGTAATTTCTGGTGACTTCTTTTTCACATACATTGTACTTCAGACATGAATTCACAGATTTTGGTTTGTGTCTTTTCCAAACAATACCCCAATATGTGTTCAACAATGTCTCCTGAGTTCAGGAATACAACCCAAGCATAGGTTTGTTGGGTTGTTTGTGGGCTAAAAGGCCACATTTTGGACGTGCGCATTTCCAACTTGAAATTTTTACATGCAGACAGCCTGCACCCATGTCCTATTTGGGACATATTTGAAGCCAGCCAGTGTATTTTACCCCATCAACTCATATATTTTTTAAAAGTAGACACCCTAGGCTATCTCAAATGGTGGTATTTTAACACTTTCCATGCACTTCCATGCAATTCTACCACCAGCCTTTGTCAAAGTTTGTGGTAGTAATTTTTTTGTGTTTTTTTCCCACAAACCTTGTAATTCCGACATGAATTCACAGATTTTGGTATGTGTCACTGCCAAATAACACCCCAATAAGTGTTCAGCAACATTTCTTGAGTACAGGGATACCACCCATGCATAGGTTTGTTGAGTTGTTTGGGAGGGGAAAGGCCAAATTTGGGAGGTGCAGTGTTTGGTTTTCCAACTTGAAATTTTGACATGCAGACAGCCTGCACCCAAGTCCCATTTGGGACATATTTGAAACCAGCCAGTGTATTTTACCCCATCAACCCATATTTTTTTTAAAAGTAGACACCCTACGCTATTTCAAATGGTGGTATTTTAACACTTTCCAAGCACTAATTCTACCACCAGCCTTTGTCCAATTTTGTGGTAGTAATTTTTGTGTGTTTTTTTCCCCACAAATATTGTATTTCAGACATAAATTCACAAATTTCGCTATGTGTCACTGCCAAACAATAACCCAATATGTGTTCAACAACATCTCCTGAGTACAGGGATACCACCCATGCATAGGTTTGTAGGGTTGTTTGGGGGCTAAAGGGCCACATCTTTCATTTGGGACTTTTTTTTAAGCCTGACAGTGTATTGTAACCAAAAAAAGTATATATTTTGTAAAATTAGACACCCTAGGCTATTTTAAATGGTGGTATTTTAACACTTTCCATGATCCAATTCTACCACCAGCCTTTGTCAAAGTTTGTGGTAGTAATTTTATTGTGTATTTTTTCCCACATACATTGTACTTTAGACACAAATTCACATATTTCGGTATGTGTCACTGACAAACAATACCACAATATGTGTTCAGCAACATCTCCCGAGCACAGGGATACCACCCATGCATAGGTTTGTCAGCTTTGTTGGGGGTTGAAAGGCTACATTTGAGAGGTGCGCTTTTAGATTTTCAAACTTGGAATTTTGACATGTAGAGCAAGGAAGGGGTTAATAGCTCTTATAAGAGCCTTTGTAGTACTGTACAAAAAAATTAACCCCTAAAAAGGCACAGACAAGAAAAAATGTTCTGCTATGCAGTGATCAGTGGGAGGGAAGGGGTTACTATAAAGGGTACACTATACAAAGGGTATGGCTTTTATAAAAGCACTTGGGTCTCACAATTTTTTAACATTTTATTTAATTTATTACAATTAAAAACTTATATTATACAGATCTGTCTCTTTCCCTCACTAAGTGAGGAGAGGGAGGCAGATCCATATGGGTCTGAACAATATTTACCAATATTGATCTAACCAGACGAATGGTGATGCTCATCTGAGAAATCACCAAACAACCTTTGCCACTGATCGGCTGTTACTGATCGCTATACATGCGTTCAGACAGCTTCAAAAGGAAAACACGTAATCCCCTAGTGGGTATAAATAACGCCTAGCGAGTGTGACAAAAAAAAATGCTGATGGCAAAAAAAATCCTTGCCATGTACAGGCAGAGTTACCTTCTACTGAGCCAATGGGGTCGCTCACGAAAGCGAACACCATCAGTTCTGGGGCAGCTGAAGGTGCTGCTAAGTGCCTCGCTAGCGAGGCACTTTAGCTACACCGGAGGTGCTTAGGAAGTGAACGGTCGTTCGCTTCCTAAGCACATGTGTGCAGCGGGCGCATCCATTTTTAAATGGCTGCTACGATCCCTCCGGGGAGTGATCATAGCGCGCCCCTGCACTTTTTTGGGGTGTTGCACAATGCCTCTACCTAGAGGCATTGTAGCAACACCGATAGAGTAAAGAAAGCGACCGCTGGTCGCTTTCTTTACTCTATTTAGTGCATGACGTGCCAGGCACGTCAGCGATTTGGCGTGATGTGCCTGGCAAGTCATCTGTCGCCAAGGGGTTAAATATTTTTTAATTTACTTAATTTAAAAAAAAAATTAATTATCTGATCCGTCTCTCTCCCTCACTAAAACTATAGTGAGGAGAGGGAGGCAGATTTACATTAGTCAAAGGCAATATTCATAAATATTGCCTTTGACAGTATGATAAGTGCTCATCTGATCTGAAAAAAAATCACTTCCAATGCTCTTGCCAGTAGAAGCAAAGCGCTGCCTGTATAGCTGAGCCGTCTGCTGAGCCAATGTGGTCGCTTTCTTTTCTCTTTTTAGTGCATGACATGTATCACGCATGTCATGTGTCACTAATGACATCTGGCATGTCATGTGTCAGGAAGGACACATTAAAGCAATATTTATTTGCTTTAAATATTTCTGAAAACTTGGACAATCTTTTTTTCAGTTCCTTTAAAATTGCAGTTCCACCTAAAGTGTCATAAAATATATTTTTACATAAGAATTTCATGATCTGCAGAAAAAGAAACAATCTTCTCAGTTTTTTCACACTTACTATCTTTTAAAAACTGCAAACACTGCAAGTGTCATACCTTTATTGCTGTTGGTTTAGTAATAGTCCTGCCTGTCTCTCCAAGACCTCCTTATATAAACATATTACATATTATAAACATATTACAGTGTAGCTCTGAACACAGTGTATTAATGTATTTTTGTTTCTGAAATACTTACAATTTGTATACATTGGTTTTCTGAATGGTTTTCCTTTGAAGAAGACAAATTCTACAATAATAAGATTCATTCCACTTATGAACCACATTGTAGTGCTTAAAAAATTTTGATTTATCTGTGGTTCTTCTTTTATTGTATTATTGGATATACTGTGATTTAGTGGAAGACAACCACTGCAAGAATAAGATAACAAGAACAGACAAATATTAATGCAGAACATTCAGGAAAGTATGCCTATTTCACAATACCAGTCTATTCAGTTTCAAAATTACTGGTTAAAGATATCCATAAACTTTTGTGAGGTGCAGGTCAGATGAGGTGAGCTAAACATTCCATCTCATAAACCTATCTATGCAATATACAGGGACAAACATAGTGTGTTCCACCCACTAGAAGAACTCAGTTGGCCTTGCATTCTGCATCATTCGATCTTCACTGATTAGTTTAGCTGTGTAAAATGATGACATGGAATGTGGACTGAAAAATAGCTAGCATGTCAAAATAATGACAACTGGTGGGCTAATTTGAAAGGGAGATTAGAAATGTTGTAACACAAGTCTGCATTGTATAATGTATGCAGGAATATGAATAACAATGGAAGTCCCATGCAAGGAACTGACCAAACGTCGCTGACACATGGAGACCAAGTCATAAGAGTTTTGAAAATGGTCATTAGTCCCAAGCTTAACCAAAGGATAGGAGCAACTAGTGGAAAAGTGGACAGGTGCACATGCCTGAAGTCATAGCAGATTGTATTCAGGGTGATCAGATAGCTCATATCCATGATAAAGACAAAATAATATAAATACTTAAGATCACATTAGGAAGTAGAAATAGTATAGCCTAGTACTGATAGATGTATTTTCAAAATGAGAAACACATATAGTCAATACCAATTACATGGCAAGCAGCGTGCAGACAGGTAGTGGTCATCTTTGATAAACTGTATCATAATGATGACATGAATGAGAAGAAGTTAATTATAAAGTTAAGTGCATTTAAAATGTTGAGTAGAAATGAAGGCAATGAGGATCAAGAACAGAAGTGGTTATTAACAACCAGTGGTGAGCGATAATTTCTTAAGTGATATAAAATATAATGTAGTACCAATCAGTGCTATATTATTTGATGTTCTTTATTTGGAGTAACCTTTTTCACATCACTGCTAAATCGTATAGGACAATGTTTGCATTACTTCATCACTGTCTCACTTAAGAATAAAATGAATTGTATATATAAATGATTTCTAATGTATATTACCTAAGCACATCCGATTCATTGTACCATGGCTGCTGTTGAACCAGTGTAAAACCAATCGTTTGAATGATAATACTGAAAATGAAATTTAAAACCATTGACAGTAAAAGAGGAGGTGATAAGAGCTGTCCTGCAGGCCGGTATGGAGCCAGAATTGGAGCTGGACCTGTTAAACTCACTGCAAAGACATAAAACAAAAAACAAAACAAATATTTCATTAAGATCAATGTAATATGTATTTCCCATCATGTTTCACATCACTCAATTTTTTTTTTAATTGTAGAAAGAATGTTTCTAGTTCAGAAAGAATTATGTTGTTTTATGCTGTAACCCACCTGCAGAAATTCTAGGAATTACATCTCATTATAGAAACATAGAATGTGTCGGCAGATAAGAACCATTCGGTCCATCTAGTCTGCCCAATTTTTTTTTTAGTACTTTTATTAGTCCCCCGTTCCCGATCTTATAGCTAGGATAGCTTTGTGTCTATCCCACGCATGCTTAAAATCCTTGACTGTGTTTACCTCTACCACTTCTGCTGGCAGGCTATTCCATACATCCACTACCCTCTCAGTAAATTAATACTTCCTGATATTACTTTTAAATCGTTGCCCCTCTAATTTAAGACTATGTCCTCTAGTTGTGGTAGTTTTTCTTCTTTTAAATATACTCTCTTCCTTTACTGTGTTGATTCCCTTTATGTATTTAAATGTTTCTATCATATCCCTCATGTTACGTCTTTCCTCCAAGCTATACATGTTAAGATGCTTTAACCTTTCCTGGTAAGTTTTATCCTTCAACCCATGAACCAACCAGTTTAGTAGCCCTCCTCTGAACTCTCTCCAAAGTATTAATATCCTTCTGGAGATACGGTCTCCAGTACTGCGTACAATACTCCAAGTGAGGTCTCACCAGTGCTCTGTACAATGGCATGAGCACTTCCCTCTTCCTACTGCTAATACCTCTCCCTATGCAACCAAGCATTCTGCTAGAATTTCCTGCTGCTCTATTGCATTGCCTACCTACCTTCAAGTCCTCTGAAATTATTACTCCTAAATCCCTTTCCTCAGCTGTTGAGGTTAGGACTGTACCAAATAGTCTATATTCTGCTTTTGGGTTTTTACGCCCAAGGTGCATAATCTTGCACTTGTCCACATTAAATGTCAGTTGCCACTGCTCTGACCATTTTTCTAGTTTAGCTAAATCATTTGCCATTTGGCTTATCCCTCCATGAATATCAACCCTGCTGCAAATCTTTGCATCATCAGCAAAAATACATACTTTGCCAACAAGACCTTCTGCAATATCGCTAATAAAAATATTAAAGAGAATGGGTCCAAGAACAGATCCCTGAGGTACCCCACTAGTAACAAGACCTTGCATCGTATGGATATTAATTTCTGCCTTGGAACATGGTCAATAAATACAGTTAATGGGAAAAGCACACTAAAATGTACCTACATGTAGAAACACATTTGCAAACAGGTCAGGAAACCTAGAAAGACACCACAGCTGTATGCTTCAGCATAAATATAACCAAGCACAAGCAATTAGGCAGGTAATCCTTACACAGTTTGTGTTGGACACGCTTAATCTTAGACTATTTACCTGGTTGTGTTTAAATCCCCTCCCAGCATGGAGAACACCATGCTACCTGCCACTAGCCACCAGGGAAAAAGATAAGTCCTGCAAATTGGCTGGGGCTTATTAATGGCAAATAATAATGGCATATTATTGGGCATATTGGCAGGGGCTTATTAATGGTTAATAATACTGGCATATTATTGGACAAATTGGCTGGGGAATATTAATGGAAACATAATACTGACATATTATTGGGAAAAATTGGCTGGGGCTTATTAATGGCAAAATAATACTGGCATATTATTGGAAAAAGTAATACTGGCATTTTAATAACAAAAGTAATACTGGCATATGGCAAAATAATACTGACTTACTAATGGGCAAATTGTCTGTGGTATATTAGTGGCACAATAATACTGGCATATGGCTTATTTTAATTGGCAAAGTGATGCTGTGACATGTTCTGTGGGGTAAAATAACGTATACTATGGGGGAAAGTGACAGTGTGGCTTGTTCTGCAGGGGCAGTTCTGTGGGACAAAGTGACACTGTGGTATTTTCTGTGACACTGTAGCATGCCAAATTGTGTGTGTGCAATATCAGTGCAAGCTAAGTGATGTGGGTACAATATAGATGCATGGCAAGTGCTGTGGTTACTGTATGGTGCTGTGTGAAGTCCTTTGGGTGCAATGTGGGTGCAGAAAAAAAGTATAAACACAAGAAATTAACTTTTCAATTACATTTTTATTATATATACAAATAGTTGAATGTGATATAAAAATAGTTGCATATAATGTTACAAAGTTTATATTTACATACAGTTTTTTACAATTTGACTTTAGAAAAATTGGGTCGAGGGGGGGTCCACTGCTAAAGACTTTGCTCAGGGCTCAATAGGGTCTTAAAGTGGCCCTGTGATGGAGGCATGTGATGGGGTGATGGAGGAATGACTAGATGGATCGAATGGTTCTTATCTGCCGACACATTCTATGTTTCTATGTGATGGGGGCATGTAATGTGTATGTAATGGGGTGATGGGGGTATGTAAATGGGGTGATGGCGCATGTCCTTGGTGTTCAAAGTGGGTTATAGGTCATGTCTTGGGTGTGCAACGTGGGTGTTGGTGCCCAAATTTTGTCTGCCTAGGGCAGCACAAAACCAACCAAGATACACCACTGTAAACAAGGACTACATTTGAAATGTGCTTCAGATGTCTTTATTGCAGAGGAATTTCCCTGTGGATTTTGTTATATTTAGATGTAGATTGATTTTTGTTACAATGTTAATCCTAAATGTTTTTATTATAAAATAACGTACTTTTTGAATGTTGTGAGAACATTTCAAAGACAAGATATTAACTTTTTTTTTTTTTTTTTAAAGATTTGAGAAAGTGGAGATATTTTAACTAGAAAAGGTTTAATGAAAGAATACAAATATTATACCTCTGATTAGGTCTATCAAGAGGTGAACATGTTGTTTAGAATTTTGGGTCAGATGTTTATTTCTATCCATTCATTAAACCTTTGACACTAGATGTAATTTTTAAAAAAAAAAAAATAATAATAATAAAATGCCAATTTTTGAATACAATGGTTCTATAACATCAGGGGGAAAAAAAGAGTTATAGACATTCATGGGAGCAGTGCCCAAAATGATAATTGGGAAATAAATAATTATGGTCTTATACCATTTATTTTCTATATAGAAAGATTTTCCCATATGATCGCATACACCGTTTTAATCCTATCCCTTTATATAATCGCATTCTTCATTAAAAAAAAAAACAATTTTCATACGAATTGCTTGTGCCAGAATTATCATATCATGTTAATATAAGAAATGACTTACTTGTCAGTGCAACAGTGATGGTGATGGCAACATCTTGCATCAAATAATGTCGGTTTCCTAAAATTTTTTGTTTCTAAAGATAGATAATGTAAAATATAGACAATTTCTGTGAGTTTTGTTTTGGATAACAAGACGTCTAAAAGGCACGCAACTCATTAATACATTAATACATTAATGAGTATGAAGTGTAAAAAAATGTAGTATATTATATGACTAGATAGCTCTTCTACACTCTAAGACTCGTTTGCACAATGACTGCTATATTATGAAGAAACATATAGTAACAAATGTTCATTATACAAGTAAACAGTAGGGAATGATAGCCACATTTACCGTATTTGCTTGAATATAAGATGACCCTGATTATAAGATGACTCCCCCAAACTATGGATATTCCTTTAGGAAAAAAACTAAAAGCCTGAATGTAAGACTACCCTATAAGGAAAAAGTTTAACTTGTATTTATTCACATGTAATATTTAATAAAAATGCATTTCTTGTTTTATTTACCTTTTATGTGCCAATGCTGCCCCTACCCCCCAGACTTACCCAATGCTTCCCCCAACGGTGTCTGTCTCTGTCCCCCAAATGTTGTCTGTCTCTCCACCCCTCCCACCAGCGTTGTCTGTTTCTCTCCCCCCCTCCCCCCCCCAAGTTGTCTGTCTCTCTCCCCCACCCTCCCCCCAAGTTGTCTGTCTCCCCCTCCCCCACACGTAGCCTCCCTGGTGGCTAGTGGGGGCAGCTGGGGGATGTCTGCACGATACATGCAGACATCCTCCATGCTGCCCGACACTTCCGTCCATTATGACGGACAGCCGGCTGCCCAAATCTCCCTGGTGTCTGCTTAGATGATAAGTGTGTGTTTCCAGAAGCCAATTCACTCTCTCATAAAACATGCAATGTGGGAAGAGGAAAGCTTCATAGTATAAACACTTTTAATAAGTATAAAAAATACAATAAAAACTCTTACATGCTTTCCAGGTGACTGTTCTAACAAAGAGTGTCACTGACTCACTTTTAAACAGTAGCGAACAATTATGTATTTTCAGAAAAACTGGCGGTTGAATCTCGCGCATTAAAATCGATCAGCTGACGTCTGGCTTCTGGAAACACACACCTGTCATCTAAGCAGACAATGCAAAGGACGCTGTTTTATTGAACAGGAATCTTCTGCTCCACCTCAAGTGAGTGTATATGTACACAATCATATAAACATTTTTTTACAAATACGGAGAGCACTATTGTTTGTCCCCCTTTTTTCTTTGAGGATATATTTGATCTAGAAGTTTTGGAGGAACTGAAGACTTCCATTTCGACAAACTGAAAACAACCTGAATATAAGTATTGTTTTAAGTTATTTATATGTGGTGGAATTTGTATGTCATTTAAAGCACTTTAATAAGTACATGTTTTGATACAGTTGTCCTTTAAAATTATCTTTTATGGATTCAAAGTTATATATAACATGACCATTGTAGATTTTTCTAAGCAAATATTCACAGACCCTGAAGGCCTTTTGTGACTTGACTAAGACAGGAGCAGACAATGTATGCTCTTGAGAGGGATAATACTTCAGGTGGATTTCTCAATAGTGAAAATTTCCATGTTGGTGGAGCTATTATGTATGTAGAAACAGGGTGAATGAAATGTTCCATTTGCAGTATATAAAATCAAACAGATGTAATTTTGGAAACTTACCCAAAATAGTATCATCAAACATATAAGCAGTATCATGGCGTACATTGCCACAAACTTAAACATACAGAATGAAGTAACAAGACAGTTTCTTCCTTCCCTGCAATTTAAAAAATGAAAGAAGATAAATGTAATAACATAATCTGGGGACAAACAAATTTAGTTCAATTAATCACATTTCTATTTATTTCCCTTTGGGTCTACCATGTTATCTATCATCTGATTCACAATACCTTTGATGGCAGGTGACCATTTTCTCACCTCTGAGATTTAACCAGTAGATGAGTCTATTTTTCCTATGTGGTGCATGTGTTTTTGTCCAACAAAAATATGATTTGGCCTTTATTACTAAATACATATTATTAATAAAACATATTTTATTTTAGACATATGTATTGACCCCCACACTTTGGAAAAGGTAGCATTTGTATTATTTTAATATGACATTATTTTTTTCTACAAATTAGTTTTATCCTCTTCCACATTGTTTTGCAATAACTTATCATTTTTACTCACCTCCTTCTTACCATGACTTTGCTGTAACCAAAATTTCAGCTATATTGACAATTCATTTGGTGAAATGAACAGCAGGAGTTTTGCACAATGCTTAAAAATGTTTGAAAATACTCACTTTATTAGTTTAGGTATACATTCAATATTTGGAGTCTTAGATGTGAAAGGTGAGGCCACTGATGCTTCTAATTCTGACAAAGATATACCTGCATGAGCCATTTTCAGAGCCTGAAAAACATATCCACAATGTTATTTGATTATCTATTTATTTCTGTATGTATTTATCATAATAACAGTCTTGTAGCATTTTAAATATCGAACATCAGTATTGACTATTAAATCTATGTATATGTATAATTAGGGTACACCTGATTAATCTATATAAATGTTCAAGATATCTATATATATATATATATATATATATATATATATATATATATATATATAGATAGATATATAGATATATAGATATATTGTATTAGCAACATATGTAGGTCTAGGGATATATATACCTCGTCCCATACAGCAGGGAGTTAAACCATTTGTAAGTCTTTCTTTGTTCCTTTCCTGGTGAATTAACAGATGTTTCATTTCACAAATGTCTCTTAATTTATGATGTAGACTGCAAGGGAAGAATAGATAATCCACATGTAGGTACCATTTGGTACAAATGGGTAGATCTAATCAGTGATTTATTTTGTTGTCTATATCTGAAAACTGCACAAATTCCAACATCCCCTCCTTATAGCCAGGTAGTTAATCTACAGGCAATTTCTAAACAAAGAAATCGCACAGTGAGAGGAAGTGTGGCCAACAGATTAGAGAATACTTAAAAATAAGGTCTTTGTTTCCTTTCGGTTCCCAAGACACTGACTTGGGAGACACTGAATTAAAGGATGGCGCACTAAATTTCACAATGGAACTATTCATTTGAGACACACATAACGTAACTCATAACATGAACACTTTGGAAGAGTAAATAAATCTTGTCTCGTCTACTGAAATTTCAAAAGTTTGGGTAAATTATAACTAATTTATCAATTAATCTTCCTTTACATGGTGGTACTTATTTAATTAGCAAAATAAATATATAAGTCATAGCAGGACAACTAACCAGGTTTCATTCCTGCAAAATGTATAACTGAATAGGTGAGATGAAATGTTCATCTCACCTCAACTCACCTTCTATTCACTTCAACTCACCTGCTATTCACTTAAATTCACTTTCTACTCACCTTTTAGTGAATAGCCCCAAGAGATGTATATATGTCCATCCAAGGCAAAACATACCATGTCTACATATTTAACCCTTTTCCATTAAATAGCCAGACAAATCAAATTTCAAGTAATTAACGTGGGTAAAAATATATGTTTATTTTGTTTTCTCTTTTTGTTTTGCCAGGAAATATTGGTATGTAGCATATTCATAGCTTGACAAATATCTGTAGACTTCAGGAGCCAGGAAATATTTTACTTTGAACGTCTATGTAAAACAATCAACCATTTTAGGAGCCAGCAGGGATTTTGGGAGTTTATGGGTTTTGCTAGACAGTATTTCCACACACAAACAAGCACACAAGATACCACAGTTAATTTTAAATGTGACAGACAGACAGTGAAGGCTGCCAAGGTAATGGTACCTGCATGCATACTTCATAGTGTTACCACTGATTCCAGATTATACTTATATCCAGAGAGGTTGTATATTTCTGCAAACCCGATACAATGTACTTTAAATTCCATCTGAAATTGGTAGTAAAAAAATGTAACTTACCCCACAGTCATTTGCTCCATCCCCACACATGCCAGCGTAGTAACTACAAAAATTTCCAGAAACTTAGAGACAAAATTGTTACAAACCTACATAATTTCATATAAATGTTTCTTGGTAACTTCTTGAATTATAAATGCAATTTATGGCCCACTCCACATGCACAGTTTAATACATAAAGCAATGAACAATGGAATTTTGTTTGTATGTATGAGATTTGACATTCAAACACTAATATTTAATGTTTATTTTTATTTAACTTTTTTAAATGCTAGTTATTAAATAAAAGGTTTATCATGTATATACTTTGAATATAAAAAAGAGTCTTGCATTCTTATATCTTACTCTATTTTTTGAAATTCCTCAATACGATTGGATTTCTGCCCTGGACTCATTCTAGCAAATATGGTTCCATTGAGAAGTATCTGGAAAAAAATAATAATTACAACATGTACAAAATTAATGATTTAAATATATGAGGTTATTATCTGCATTACCTAAAGCTATTCCTAATATTCTAAAGTTTATTATACTTTCTATCCTCTTCTAAGCAAGGACAAATTCAAGTATCCTTTCTATGTCTATAACTGTTACATGTGTACATTTGGATGTTTAGGAATATTTTTTGGTGTGATAAATATAACTTTATATCATGGTTTGGTAGAATTAATATCGTAAAATCTTATATAATTCCCAAATGGACATACTTAATGCGGATGGTCCCACTCCAAATTCCCCCAAGTTGGCTTCAGATGATTCATTCTAGGTTTAAAGATTTTATTTGGCGGGGCAAAATCCCTCTAATAGCCATGAACCAAATTTCAAAACACAAGCAAGAAGGAGGTTTGGGTTTTCCACATATAGCACAAGAAGCAGAAGCTGCAATAGTATACCATACCTATATCATGCAGATTAGAGGAGTAGAAGAAGAACCATGGTACAAATTAGAAACAGGCACAAGTAAAATAACAACCCTGGACAGAGTGATATGGAATTCAAACAATGATAATATTACAAAACATATTAAAAATAAGAATATAGTATTAGAAAATATAATTCCGGGTTGGTATAAAATATTAAAAAAGCTAGGTTTAAAGAATAAAATTCCGGAAAGTGCACCCCTGGGAAGCATTGAACATAGTCTACCAGACATTACATTAATAAAATGGGGAGATTTACGATTAGAAAAAATCAGGAACATATTTGATGGGCCAAATATTAAACCCTTCCCAGATTTAGTAGAGCAATACACAATCCCTGAAAACCAAATCTTTAATTATTTAAGAATAAAAAGTTTTCTAAACCAACACCTATATGTAGAAAAGGAGGAAAAAACTAAAGCAATAGAAGCAGTATTCTCTCATTCCAAAATTGATAATCCATTATCTAAATGTAAAAATTTAATAACAACATTTAAGGAAAGAAAAAGAGCAAAATCAATAACAAAATGGGAAAAAGATCTCAATATAATAATAGACGAAGAAGAATGGAATAAAGCACTAATACTTGTAAATAAGAGTATCCATAATCTCACCCTGGTAGAAACCTTCTACAAATTAACGAATAGATGGTATATGACCCCTAGAAGAATGGCTATGATGAATATAGGGAAAGAGGACAAATGTTGGGTTTGCAGCTCAGCAATAGGTACCTATACTCATATGTGGTGGGGGTGTAATAAAATTAAGAAGGCATGGGAAAACGCCTTTGATATAATACAAAGGAGTACAGGACTCAAAATGGAAAAAAAACCAGAGGTTGGACTGTTACACTTGAAATGGCCTAAAATGAACAGCCAACAGCAAACATTAATAATCCATATAATGATTGCGGTCAAAATCCTAATAGCAAGAACCTGGAAACAAACAGCTTACATTCCAAAAGAACAACTAGTAAACCAGATTAAATCCCAACTCTCACTAGAAAAGGGAGTGGAATGGATCGGAAATACACCCAATAAGAAAAAAGATCTATGGGAAGAATGCTTAAAGAGCTTAGAACAAATCTAGATATGGAGATTAAGACACGGATCGGGGAGGGAGAAGGAAAGGAGAGGGGAAAGGAAAAAGGAAAAGAAAAAAGAAAAAAAAAAATTAATGGGCCCTGCACAAATTTATAAAATCACCATATACTAAGACCAAGATATTGGACATCGGGTATGTTTCATGTCATAGGATCATAGTATTTTATTACGATGTCGCTGAATTCTGCCTGGCAGTGTCCCCCACCAAGACGCGCCCTTCTGTCTTTGTTCTCTCCCCATCTTTCTCTCTTGTTTTTCTCTCTTTCTTTTTTCTGTCTCTTTTCGGTTTTGTCTCCCCCGTTTCTCTTGCTTCTTCCCTGTTTGTGGTCTAAATTTGTTTGTCTCAGATCTATAATCTATAATATCATCTGGCACTTACATTACTAAAACTTCTTAAGAATCACTACTCCCTCATAAAATTTTAAAAATAATCATATAGGGGAGGGAGGGAGATGGAGAGGAGGAGAGAGAGAGAGAGAAATGATGGTGATAACAGAGAATGTCAAAATAAAGAAAAAAAATTACAATGAACATCTGGCACAAGGATGATCTCAGAATAAAAAAGAAAGAAAAAAAAGAAGAATATATTAATGCCTCGATTTACTTCGAAGTGCCTTAGGATCTGAGTGCAAAAAAAAAAAAATATATAACTTTTTAATCCTATTCCAACAGAATGAATACTTCATATATTTTGAGATGGAAATTGATAAATGAATCCAAGTAGTTCTTATTTAGGGTTGAGTTAATTGATTAATTAATTGATTCCCCCTGGACTTACATTTTAAATTCAGGAGGGTAGCATGTAAAAATTATATTTTCACTCCAGCATGATGAGTTGTCCAAAAATACTGACCTGTTAACTCTAGTTGTATAACTTAGAACAATTTATGCAAAGTCTGTATATGTATTGTCTGTACAGGCTACTGTGCAATGGATGCATGCTGTGTAGCAAGCATAGTTATCATTTAAGTTACTTTTGAAAGAGTCAGTAGAAACTAGAAACCTGTTTTGTTTTTTTTGAGAAAATTAAACATTTACTGACCTGGTAAATCAAGTTGTACAACTTAGAACGGATTAGAGTAAGCCTGTAAATGTATAGTCTGTAAAGGCTCCTGTACAGTTGTATGTATGCACACTTAGGAACTATAGTTATCAATAAAGTTACTTTAGTTTTTATATCTCCAGTCCAGCCAAATTCTGGCAGAGGATCATTAGTTGGAAGTTAGAAACCTGTTATTTTTTAGTAAATTCTACATTTACAGATATTCACAATTTAATAAAAACATATATATTTACAATTATTTATTTGAATTTATATCTTTGAAAAAGGCAAGTTGTTTTTAAGTCAAAGTAAGATGACACTTAGCACCTACTGAAACAAACAAAGATGCTGCACAACAACATTGACAAAGTATATAAAGTTTTAAAATCCATTTAATGATCTTGAGTTTTTATTGTATTATGTATCATTTTATATAATGTATGTGTAATGATGTATATAATGCATGTAGGTACCAAAATAGCTCCACAGTGTCCTGCACTAATTCAGTGCGAATTTCAAGCCTATTTTTTTATATAATGGGGAGGTAATGATATTACCACATCTGTTAATGGCGTTCGTGGCAGGCATTGAATCGTCAATGTCCACTAATTTACCACTCACACTATATTTTTCATCATTTTGAATCTACCCGACTATTCCATATGTAATTGAATCAATCACAGGCAAGTCTGTACTTTCAATGCAAAAACCTATGGATTATGAATGTTGTCTACAATACATCAAATATAATACAACCTCAACCCCAAAATACAAACAGGCATTTATTAGATTTTGCACATTAATAACTCCTTAGTTGATTGGAGCTCCAAAATGTATAAACTTTTTCCTTAAAGGATTGGTTATGATTCCTCTGATGTCCAATATCAGTAGCAATATATTCATTTTATTTTTGCATTTATGTAACAAAATCAGTTTTTGCATTACATTAATGTTTATTTATGTTTCAAATTGTTTACAGAATACTACCTTGTAAATGAATTAAAACACATTATCCCTTTTTTCTTTATTTAATTTTATTTTAACGTATAAAAGGAAAATTACGTGGCACCTTGGTTTCATTTGTCTAGATTTCTTATGAAAAATCATACACAAAAAATATGTAGTTCTTTGATGAATGTAAATCTTTTCACTGGAATTATTTGGCTCATTTCATTTTTGTATACTCACTTTTGGTAGCAATTTGTAGAAATGGTCCACAATCACCTGGTAGGTTTTTCCACTCATGGCAAAATGAAAGTCAATTGTTTTAATGTTGTCAGTGTCATCAATATGAATGTTTGCATCCTAGGAAAAGATACCAGTTATCATATAATCATATACCGGAAAAACTATTTGAGCATTGCACATTTTACAATATTTTTTATGGAAGGTATTTTAAAAGTTTTTATTTCAATATTAATGGTAAAGGTTATGTGCTCCATTAATTAAAACATGAGCTGAGGTGATATGAAGATGTTATCTTACTGATTTACTAGTTATTGTGTAGGGACAAGCCCTGGTGAGTTTCTCCTGAAAGAAGTGTAGAGTGCAGGATGTTACATTTAAGTACAAGAATGTTGATGGATGTCAGTTTAACAAAATTTGGTTAAACTTGATGAACTGCATGCCCTTTATCTCCTGGTTAATTATCACAGTTTTGTGAATGGATCCAGTATATATTTGTTCTAATTACTGATTAGCACATTTTACACTGATTCCACTTCAACATCCAAGTTTTTTATTTTGGCGACTAGTAGTTTATGCCTCATTCCATTTAATACTTAATTGCTGCTCAGCTGCTGCTGTACTATACTACTGCGCAAAGACATGAGTTGGTAATTGCTAAATCCTGGACTGTTAGGAGGCTTGAGGACTAGTTTGGAAACCACTGCACTAGATAGTTGCTATGTAGCCAGCAATATGGCAGCATAGACAGATAAAGATGTTGTGACCAATATGAGCTGTCCGTTGTCCCATGTCACAAAGCTTATCAGTGATGTGTGCTTTGTTTACTCAGAGGGTGATTTATACCTCTGGGCAAGGAGTGTAACTTACAAGTATGTAATTATGGATTGTTTGTACATAACATTTTGCTAACCAGACATTCTCTAAAGTTTAATTTGTTGGAAGCTGAAACTGACAAAAAGATTCCTGAGCAGCTAATGCAAATGATCTCTTATATCCTCCGGCAGATTTCCGAAGTTATTATTATTTTGACAGGTAGAACATGACTAAAGTTATTTTAATTTTGCGTGGAATAGATTCCATTAGTTTGTCTTATGTGTTGTCTTACTATGATAGGTATTTTAACTATTGCATTTTCCCCCATGTGAAAAATAACATCTAACATAAAAACATTCTTCTCACATACAGAGCATAGCATGACAAAGGGCCATTTGCTTTTGGCTGCTACTATGTTAATTAAATTATAATACCTGTTGAATGTGCCTGTCTTCCCTTTCCATGGTTTGCCAGGAAATGGAGGCAGGGGAATTTCCTATTGGTTCACTGGCCTCTATCAAAATCAACTTACTGTCTGTAGTAATCATACCAGAAGTTTTAGCAACAGTGCAGGCTGTTTGAAGATTGTCACCTTGCAAAAGAATCATAAGAGATTGTAAACATGGATTCTCATAAAAAGGAAGACACAATAATGGTGTTTTTATTAATTAGTATTATAGTATTAAGATTTATTTTCTATTAAGAAACATGTTTGCCTTTTTAGAAAAAGGTTGATTAGGCTACTTTAGTTTTAATATATACAGAGGCTCATATGTTTCAGATGTAGATTTAGCAGAAGTGCTTTCTAAACACTGTGTTAAGTTGACCATTAAGTAAAGACAGGTGGATGTTACATTTAGGCATAGCATATATTTCATTATCACCTTACAAATAAATTCAGACAGTGTGATAAAGTGGTCCTTGGAAAACAACGGTTATGAAAAGAGAAACTTTGTTTTTGGGTGTCAAATTGGACATATAACTAAATATGGGTCTGAACAAACAAAATTGCTGTTGTCCCTTTCTGCACCATGTTTCCTGTAACAAACGAACTCCCTTGGTTAAGTTTGTACTTAAACTGTTTTTTTTTTTACAATAACTTTTACATTTACTGTTTGTAATCCTTACTGAGTATTTTGTTAACTTTTAATACATTTATGTCAGTATTATTGATATTTATTGATATTTGTTCAGCTTTTGGGATTGCATAGGTTTCTAACATTACATATGGTTAACATCATATTTAATTACATGTAACGGTAATTGGGAGGTAGGAGCTGGTGCCATAAATACTAAAATACCGGTCATGTTAAGACCGGTATTTGTTTTGCAGGCTGCAGGGAGAGGTGAACAGCAAACATGGCACGACTAATCCTGGGCGCTAGGTTGCCATAGCACCAGGAAATTAGAACTGGCACACGGTATTCATCCCCATGTTCCCCTTGATGCATTTGTTTTGTATTCGTTGCTCTAGTACAAGGTATGTGTGTGTGACACTGTCTTTTATAGTAAAAGGTACTTCTTTTAAACATCCACTTCATGACCATTGGTATATGATTAAATCATACTTTACATGTGATTCTAATTATGTTATCTACATCCTTACATGCCCTTGTAATTTGGGTTACGTGGGCGAATTGACACAAAAGGCGAGATTTTCCAAACATAAATCAACCATATGTACAGGTAAAACAGACCTTCCCCTTCCCCATCACTTTAATGAAAAAAACTCACAATATTAACAATCTCAAATCTTAAATATTTGACAATTTTTGACATATGGGAAATAATATTCCCAAATTAAAGAGAGGGGATGACAAGGAGAAACTGCTGAAAAAACAGGAAGCCTGGTGGATCCATGAGATAAGCAGTATGACACCACATGGGCTAATAGAGAATTCAATCTGGTACCTTTCCTCTAAAAACATCAACACTGGAGAGACTGTGAGAATATTTATATACAACAAACATGAGGATTGGATGTTAATATATCTTTTCTTTTAACTCTTCTTCGCACCCTATGACTGAATAGTTCAAGTTGAGAATGGTTGATCTGGCGCAGCTGCTCCAGTACACAGCATAAACATATATTCTGGATGTCATCACACATGATTTTATTGTATTTTTTCTTATAGTTGCTTTACATTTTTTATATATGTTTTTTTTTAATTGTTTTACGTAATAGTAGATATATTTTCATGGCATGTTGAGAGATTTATGCTGGAACAGCTGCACTATCTTTATCACCTTATGACCCCTGTGTTGCACTTGCAGGGTTTATAATATTTTTTGATTATTTGTTTAGATTGAACTTATATTTTTATTGTTTTTTGACTTTACATACATTTGTATACTTATATCACATTATTGCTGTGTTTTATTATGATTGTACATTTGTATTGCTGTGCTTTGTTTCAAAATATTTGTATCACAGTATTTGTTACACAAAATGGGCTGTATTTTTGACTCCTCCCCCTATGTTTGGCATCAATTACGCATATCCTATATATTTGAGACTAAAATTCACATCACTAGACTTGAAAAAAGCGTATTACGGAGTTGAAATGTCGATTGTTCACGGAATACAGGGCCGGCCTTAAGTGTTTCGGCGCCTAGTGCAGGATTCCCCCGTGGCGCCCCCCCGTCTCTTTCACCCCCCCTATGTTTGTGTCTCTCTCCCTTCCCATGTGTGTCCCTTTCCTCTTCCTTGCCATGTCTGTCTCTCTCTCTCTCTCCCTCTGTTCTGTCTCTTTCCCCCCGTCCCCTATTCTGTCTCTCTCCCCCCGTCCCCTGTTCTGTCTCTCCCCCCCCGTCCCTTGTTCTGTCTCTCTCCCCCGTCCCCTGTTCTGTCTCTCTCTCTCCCCCAGTTCTGTCTCTACTCTATGCCCCTTTTCTGTCTGTCTCTCTCCCACCCCTCCCCTGTTCTGTCTCTTTCCCCCCGTCCCCTATTCTGTCTCTCTCCCCCCGTCCCCTGTTCTGTCTCTCTCCCCGTCCCCTGTTCTGTCTCTCTCTCTCCCCCAGTTCTGTCTCTACCCCCTGCCCCTTTTCTGTCTGTCTCTCTCCCACCCCTCCCCTGTTCTGTCTCTCCCCCACCCCTCCCCTGTTCTGTCTCTCCCCCCCTCCCCCTGTTCTCTCTCTCTCTAGCCCTGTTCTCTCTCTCCCCCCTCCCCCTGTTCTCTCTCTCTCTCCCCCTCCCCCTGTTCTGTCTCTCTCTCCCCTCCCCTTGTTCTGTCTCTCCCCCCTAACCCCTGTTCTGTCTGTCTCTCTCTCCCCTCCCCCTGTTCTGTCTGTCTCTCTCCCCCCTAACCCCTGTTCTGTCAGTCTCTCTCGCCCCTAACCCCTGTTCTGTCAGTCTCTCTCCCCCCCTAACCCCTGTTCTGTCTCTCCCCCCTAACTATTATCTCATGCTGCCCGGGGCTCCCCGTGAAGCAGACGCTGCTCTGCTTCACAGGGTGGGGGCGGAGCTACACCACTGAGCCGGTTAGCTCCGCCCCTTCCCGGACCCAGCAGAGCATGCGAAGCAGAGGGCTGGTGAGGGGGGGATCTTTTGATCTCCCCCAGCCAGTGCCTCTACCGGATTTTTTTTTTTTTTTTACTTTTTTTTTTCTTTCTACCGGCCGGGCAGGCGCCCCCTGGGGTGTTGCGCCCTGTGCGCTCGCACAGGTCGCACACCCCTAAGGCCGGCCCTGACGGAATAAATCCCTTTAAATGAAGTGATGAGTCCCTGCATTTATTTACTGTGTGTGAAACTGTCATTGTGTGTGTGACTGTCACTGTGTGTGTGTGAGACTGTCACTGTGTGTGATTGTCACTGTGTGAGACTGTCATTGTGTGTGTACCTGTCACTGTGTTTGTGGGACTGTCACTTTGTGTGATTGTATCTGTGTGTGTGAGACTGTCACTGTGTGAGACTGTCACTGTGTGAGACTGTCACTGTATGTGTGTGTGTGACTGTCACTGTGTTTTGTGGCCCCGCCCATTTGTAGCTCCACCAATAGCTATGGCCGGTATTTTTTTTTTGGGAAAAGGTGGCAACCCTAGTAACATAATTTAAAATTAAAATACAAACCTACTATGTTATATATGTCATCTGATGCTTGATATATCTGATTATTGATTTGGAAGTAATATTGTAATTCATTATTATAATAACGTAGTTGTGCCTTTTGCCACTTTGTGACCTTCTACATACCTGTGATCATCACAGTCCTTATATTAGCATCATTTAGCTCTTGTAGAACAGGTTTTGTTTCAGGTTTAAGCTTATTTTCCATAATAAGCAACCCAATAAATAACAGATCAGACTCCACTTCTTCCCTAAAAACAAATTTGGGCAATATAATTTATTTCACAAAATTGGACTGATGCTGGAATAGACCAAATCATTTAAATTAGACTGGTGCTCACTTACCTTTCCATGCTCCTAGCATCACTGTGGTTGCCTGTGGCTAATACTTTATATGCAAGAGCAATCACCCTGAACCCCTGTAAAGTGTAGTATTGAAGTTCTTTTTGGAAACTGTGAGGGACTGAAAAGAGAAGTTGCAAATGCAAGAAATAAACATCAGCTATTAAAAATGTTTATGTTTATTAAAAAAAAATGCATGCAAAAGAATAAATGTATTCATAGTACATATAATATGTATCAAGGGGACAGGCACCAAACTCAAGAGTGAATGGAGTATAAATGGAATGGAAATAAATATTGTATGAAAGGGAATTTTTTAAGCGTTGTATTTATTGTGACCTAATCATATTGACAAATTAGGCTATAAAAGAACATATAATGTAAAAAAAATTCTATATTTGATTAAAAAAATAGAATTTGTATAACTGAAAGAATGATTTCAATAATGTGAAATTTTTAACCTGAGATGGTTTTGCATACTTTTAATACATACAAAATGTTTTTCCCCAAGGAAAAACACTTAGCATACTTTTTTTTTTATATAACTTTTTTATTGTGATTTTTCTTTTCCAAACATTACATAGTATGATCTTATAACATGTTACGTTCATTATAAAATCAGATAGATATTACAGTTCTATGCACTAAAGCAGCTAAATTAGAATTAGAGCAGACACTGGATGTCCAGGTTCGGGGTCGAACTTGACCTAGTGTCCCCCCCCCCGGTCCTCACCCATGAGCGGTGGGTGGGGACCCTAAAATAATAATGAGGTGGGGACCTAGTGTCCCCCCCCGGTCACCCACCCATGATCGACGGGTGAGGACCCAAAATAACAATGAGGGGGGGACCTAGTGTCATAATAATGAGAGGGGGACCTCAATCAGAGTGCTAGCCATTTTAAACAGAGTGGGAAGATTCCAAAGAGCTCAGTCTGCATGGGGCCCTCCATGTGCGAAGATGGATTTTTTTGCTGCGTGTATTATGGCTTTTTATTTGGCCTTTTTTGGGGATAAAGAAAAGAAGAAAGGAAAAAAGAAGAAATCAAATGGTAAGTATGAAATTGTTATTTTTTTTACAAGTTAGTTTATTGCCCACCCCCTCACTATTATTAGGGTGAGAGGGGGTAGGTAGGCATTTTTTTTATTGGGGGGGAGTGACTAGGGGCTGGGCACCCCTAGTCACTTTATTTGTGGTCCCCACCCGCCGCTCATGGGTGGGGACTGGGGAAGGGGGACACTAGGTCCCCCCCTCATTATTGTTATAGGGTCCCCACCCACCGGCAATGGGTGGGGACCCGGGGGGGGGCTTATTTTACTAGTGACTGGGCAGCAATAGCTGTCCAGTCACTATTAATTTTAAATTTGTTAAGGCGATATGAATCGACGAACCCCGAACTCCAACCCAGACATACAGTGGAATGTCTGTGTTCGGGTCCGGGGTCCTAAAATCCTAATGTTCGGGACGAACCCGAACTTTGTGGTTCGGGTTCGCTCAGCTCTACTTAGCATACTTTTAATTCATAAGAAGTGTTTTTCCACATTGATTTGTCAAGTCTTTTTCACCTAGTTGTTTGCAGGAAGTCTGGTGAATGATGTGAGTATATATGATTGCATGATCCTCATTTTAAAGAGCTAAATATAAGGAATTAGCATATAATTGCATATTATTGTATATTGCGTAAAGACATCACATATTTAAATCCACACTATTGTGTAAATGTTTATTCACAATGGGATGAGGTGGTCCAGTAATTAATTATAACAATTTCTTGGTACTAGTAAACCAAACTCATAGTAAACTCGGAGAAATGTTTAGATCAGTACCCAATTTGATCAAATTTGGGGAATATGCTTGTTTCCTCTGTCCACTTCACTCCCTCATGTGTTTCATATACCCCATTCCCTCTAGATTGTAAGGGCTCTCTACCTCACGTACCAGTCTGTTCTAATTTGTCAACTCACTATATAGTTCCTGTCTATTCTCTTTATCTAACGCTACATCAATTGTTGGTGCTTCATTAATAAATGTTAATGTCATATGTCCCTATGCACACATGGGATATGTCAAGCATTGTACTTGATGCTGTCATATTGGCTTTCCTAAGGTTTTACTATCTACGTAAACCATCCAAACTAAGCTGTGTTTTTATAATGTAAATCTGTTTGTAGTAATACCTGTTTCTGGTCTACAAAACTGCACCACCATTTCAGGAGCTCCTTTCAAAAAAACCATCAGTTCATCTTCTCCAATGATTTGAACGATGACAGACATCCTCTGCAGACTTGATGAAAAGGGAAATTGATGCACTAGAGCTATGCCCTTCACTGGAGCCTAAATACAAACAAATATGATATGTGATAAAGTGCACTAAAATACAGTGCTCTTTACAGTATGTAAACTTTGATTATATCACATTTTATTCTTTCCTCTAGGACCAAAAATCATATGATATGTCCTAAAACTGTATAAACTGTGAACTAAGAACCATATTTACAACAGTAGTTGGGCAAATAAGAAATTACAATCATGTGTAACGTTGCCAGCTAAGCAAGTGTGTATCATGTATTAGTTGATAGTTTTCTTCAAACACTATGCAAACATTAGTCTCTTTGAGCAAACAGATAACTGATCAGCAAGAGACATGTCATGGATTTCTCAAATACATTTTATCTCTTAGCTGATTGATACCTCAATAATGGGCTAATTATGTCATGTTCCCTTCATAAAATAAAATAATAATATTGAAGTTACTTACCACTCCAGCAAGTGGTCCTGGCGTAACAATAATATATGATGCCATCTCTTTATCTTCTAATGTTTCTGTTTTATTATCAAGAAACTCCTACCAGAGAGAATTTATATTACATATTTCAAGAATGCTAATATAGGAATACATTTTCCGAATGTATACATGAAAATCAACTTCATCACCTAACATTTAAGTATTTATTATTTGTTATGTCCCTTCGTACTCTTATGGAATTTTTTTTTAGCCCATCCACTGTGCTTAGTAGTTTGGTGCCACCTTTGTATAATAATATTTTTAAACAATTAATACTGGGTTTAAAGGAATTATAAACTGCAGTGTACAGGGAACAAAATCATGATACAATCATTTAAAATATCCAAAAATAAAGGCTTGCAGCCAGGAAACTACCTCAGTTAACACCTTATAATTAGTGGTTGTCTCTGTGTATCTGGTTTTTCCACTCCTTGATTAAGGTGTCCTCTCAAAATGCTTGATTAGCAGTAAAGGCAAAAGCTGTGCCAGCTTTTCATTGATGGACAGAATCACCTCCTCAGGCATCTGACAATAGCATGTGGGTTCTTATCTGCAGATTAAGTAGCTAATACTCAGCTAATATAAAAAAAAAATGTAAACCCTTTGCCGCCTGTGCATTTTTGCTGGCTGATCTAGCTAGTTAGCATGACAAAGCTTTTAACTTGTTTTTATTAAAATTATAATTAAAAGTTAAGTTTTACATATCCCCTTTGCTCGATTATGTTATTCCTTACAATCAGGGATGGGCACTAACAATGTTCATGGTGGATTTTGTGAGCTACAAGTTCATTACAGTCAATGGACTATCACAAACTTTTCCACACACACTGGTGTCCTTGTATGGACACTGCTTATCCCTCAATACAAGGCTTCAAATGAGTGTAATGTCATCTGAATGGTGGGAAGGGATGCCAAGCAATACTATATCCACTGTAATCTGTATGTCAATGGACTATGAGAGTCTTCCATCATGGGGTATGTTAACCTAGTTTTCACCATTGTATCCTGCAGAGTCAAGGTGTAGGCTCTGAAGCGTGTGAGAAGGAGCAAGATTTAAATAATTGTTTCCATTAGACATTTTCTATTTATTTTACAAATTCTTACATGTGAATTTTATAACAAGGTGTTTATTGATTCCAGTGTATAGTAAATATATTGTTTTTTATTTTGTGTTTGAACTGTGCATAACTTTCTGACTTCTTCCATTAAGTGGTTCATTTTAGGTTGAGTAAAGCACATATGATTTGCAGTAGTATTTTAACTTATTTCATAGGCCAGTTATTGTATTTGTTAATATTGGAACAATCTTCACATATGAATTTGGCTATTTTAAAGCATGAAGGTTAGTTAATAAACATATCATTATTCAGTTCTGCAATCAAATGTTAACATGTCAGTCTTGAAACACATTTGTTTATCTTTCTTATCATTTACTTTCTCTATTGTTAAACACAATACAATGTTACCCAATTAGTTCCTTCAAACATCTTCAAATCCAGTGGATCTCCATGGACTATCCCATCCAACAGAATCAGTGAATGGCAGCTGGCCATTGCTCCCAGAAGTGGACCCCAAGGGATACTAATCTCTGGTGTGAAGCGATGCACTTCCTGAAAGCTGAGAAAAATAATAGCAGTTGGAAGGCCACTCAGAGGAAGGCACCGATATTGCTCATTGTGGACATTTGCTTGGGTCTGTGACAGGCATTTTAATGATGTCTCATGAACTTTTAGAGCACTTGCCACAGATACTGTTGTCCTTGTACGGATAATTTGCCTATCCCCAAAGGATATCACTAGCAACATCAAAGAACATTTTCCTCTACCAATTACTGCTACACTTTATTGCCAATATCATGAGACTAAAGCTCCACAGAAGTAAACAGGCAATGTAGCAAAGGAGTAGACATGCTAATTAAAAAAAGGATTGTATGCTGAACTCAAATGGTCAACCAAAAACAAACGTTCCTTAGTTACTGTATCTAAAATTAATGAGACCACGTTTAAAATGTTATGTCCCTGGTGAGAATTGTTGTTTCTTGTTATTTATTTATTATGTATTTATTTACTACTTTGATTTTGTTATATATCTCATTTGATAGTTAAAGATTTTTGTTTCACATGGTGATGGGTTAATTGACCTTTTTATTGTATTCCTCTTGTTTTTCTCCAAGAAGTTAGCCTACAGAGAGATGTTTGGCATAGGTCAGCCTATCTCATGCATTCCCTTGCCTTGAACGGTGTGATTTTGCTTGTGTGTTTTTTCTTTGATTCTAATTTTGTTTGTTGTCATATTTATGTAAAAATAATTTAGGATACGTTTATTTAGTAGTTTTCCAGTGTTTGTTTTAGCTTAATTGTATTTGTGTGGAGGGAGTTGTTTCTGATATTGAGGTGCTAACATTTTTTTCTTAATTTTTCTGCTAGCTTTGTTGTTTTTTATCTTTACCTTTGTCTTCACTTTTCTTTTCAATTATTATTTTTAAATAGCAGGGCAGAAAAAAATCTGGTCTAAGTGTCCCAAGTTCGAAACACAAGGCCCTGAAATACAGTGAAATAATACTAGTTCAAGTCCAAGGGAGTGGTTTGTTTTTCCTGGTGCTGATTCCTAAGTAGCAATATACATGGAAAGTGCCTATTTATCCTGATAAGGTGGTACAAGGTGATTTAAGTATTTACTCGGAAAGGTAGAAGCAAATAAACATTTTAAAATGCAATGCAGAGTGCTGAAGATATAAGATATACATCAACAAAAAATAAATAAATAAATAGTTTCAATACAAGATTAAATTATTGAAAATTTAAAGTTGTCAAAAATATTCTTACCAATTTCCACGGGAAGGAACAATGCCCCATAATTCCATTCCATCTTCAGTTAAGGTACCTGTCTAAATACAATTTATAGCTCTTCAGAAATGTACTACGCACAATGTATTGCATCTGTTTGGTGGAAACATGGGACTAGACAAATTAAGTTATGTCCTGGTGCCAGTGGCGTCCCGAGGGGGGGGCGGGGGGGGCGGCCCGCCCCGGGTGCCACTGACTAGGGGGGTGCCACCGGTGCTGCCGGCACCCCCCGCGCTGCTTACCTTTTTTTTTTTTTTTTTCAGGCGGCCGAATCCTCTGGATGCGGCCGCCGGGTGAAAAAAAAAAAAAATCACAGCGACCGGATGTGACAATACGTCACATCCGGCGACTGTGTTTCCCTCCTCTGTGCAGGAGGGAGAAGAGAAGACTGCACGGAGGAGTCGTCCGTCCGGGAGAAGCAGCGATTTGGTAAGTGATGGGGGGGGGGGTGGATTGGCACTATATTACTGGGCTCTGGCTGGCACTATATTACTGGGTTCTGGCTGGCGCTATATTACTGGGCTCTGACTGACACAATATTACTGGGTTCTGGCTGGCACTATATTACTGGGTTCTGGCTGGCACTATATTACTGGACTCTGACTGACACAATATTACTGGGTTCTGGCTGGCACTATATTACTGGGTTCTGGCTGGCACTATGTTACTGGGTTCTGACTGGCACAATATTACTGGGCTCTGGCTGGCACTATATTACTGGGTTCTGACTGGCACAATATTACTGGGCTCTGGCTGGCGCTATATTACTGGGTTCTGGCTGGCACTATATTACTGGGCTCTGACTGGCACTATATTACTGGGTTCTGGCTGGCGCTATATTACTGGGTTCTGGCTGGCACTATATTACTGGGTTCTGACTGGCACTATATTACTGGGCTCTGGCTGGCACTATATTACTGGGCTCTGACTGGCACTATATTACTGGGTTCTGGCTGGCACTATATTACTGGGCTCTGGCTGGCACTATATTACTGGGTTCTGGCTGGCACTATATTACTGGGTTCTGACTGACACTATATTACTGGGCTCTGGCTGGCACTATATTACTGGGTTCTGGCTGGCACTATATTACTGGGCTCTGGCTGGCACTATATTACTGGGCTCTGACTGGCATAATATTACTGGGCTCTGGCTGGCACTATATTACTGGGTTCTGGCTGGCACTATATTACTGGGTTCTGACTGGCACTATATTACTGGGTTCTGGCTGGCGCTATATTACTGGGTTCTGGCTGGCGCTATATTACTGGGTTCTGACTGGCACAATATTACTGGGCTCTGGCTGGCGCTATATTACTGGGCTCTGGCTGGCGCTATATTACTGGGCTCTGACTGGCACAATATTACTGGGCTCTGGCTGGCACTATATTACTGGGTTCTGGCTGGCGCTATATTACTGGGTTCTGGCTGGCGCTATATTACTGGGTTCTGACTGGCACAATATTACTGGGCTCTGGCTGGCGCTATATTACTGGGCTCTGGCTGGCGCTATATTACTGGGCTCTGACTGGCACAATATTACTGGGCTCTGGCTGGCACTATATTACTGGGTTCTGGCTGGCACTATATTACTGGGTTCTGACTGGCACTATATTACTGGGCTCTGGCTGGCACATTACTGGGTTCTGAGTGGCACTATATAACTGGGCTCTGACTGGCACGCTATTACTGGGCTCTGAGTGGCACACTATTACTGGGCTCTGACTGGCACTATATTACTGGGTTCTGAGTGGCACTATATTACTGGGTTCTGAGTGGCACACTATTACTGGGCTCTGACTGGCACACTTACTGGGCTCTGGCTGGCACTATATTACTGGGTTCTGGCTGGCACTATATTACTGGGCTCTGGCTGGCACTATATTACTGGGTTCTGGCTGGCACTATATTACTGGGTTCTGAGTGGCACTATATTACTGGGCTCTGAGTGGCACACTATTACTGGGCTCTGACTGGCACACTTACTGGGCTCTGGCTGGCACTATATTACTGGGTTCTGGCTGGCACTATATTACTGGGTTCTGGCTGGCACTATATTACTGGGTTCTGGCTGGCACTATATTACTGGGCTCTGGCTGGCACATTACTGGGTTCTGAGTGGCACTATATAACTGGGCTCTGACTGGCACGCTATTACTGGGCTCTGAGTGGCACACTATTACTGGGCTCTGACTGGCACTATATTACTGGGTTCTGAGTGGCACTATATTACTGGGCTCTGGCTGGCACTATATTACTGGGCTCTGACTGGCACTATATTACTGGGCTCTGACTGTTACAATATTCCTGGTATCTGACTGGCACACTATTACTGGGCTCTTACTGGCACACTATTACTGGGCACTGACTGGCACAATATTCCTGGGCACTGACTGGCACAAAATTACTTGGCATCTGACTGGCATAATATTCATGGGCACTGACTGGCACAATATTACTGGGCATTTGACTGGCACACTATTCCTGGGCTCTGAGTGGCACACTATTACTGGGCACTGACTGACACAATATTCCTGGGCACTGACTGGCACTCTATTACTGGGCTCTGACTGTTACAATATTCATGGTATCTGACTGGCACACTATTACTGGGCTCTGACTGGCACACTATTACTGGGCACTGACTGGCACAATATTCCTGGGCATCTGACTGGCATAATATTCCTGGGCACTGACTGGCACAATATTCCTGGGCATCTGACTGGCATAATATTCCTGGGCACTGACTGGCACAAAATTACTTGGCATCTGACTGGCATAATATTCCTGGGCACTGATTGGCACAATCTTACTGGGCATCTGACTGGCACAATATTCCTGGGCTCTGAGTGGCACACTATTACTGGGCACTGACTGGCACACTATTACTGTGCACTGACTGGCACTATATTACTGGGCTCTGACTAGCACAAACAATAATACTGGCTCTGACTGGCACAATATTCCTGGTATCTGACTGGCACAATATTACTGGGTTCTGAGTGGCACTATATAACTGGGCTCTGACTGGCACGCTATTACTGGGCTCTGAGTGGCACACTATTACTGGGCTCTGACTGGCACTATATTACTGGGTTCTGAGTGGCACTATATTACTGGGCTCTGAGTGGCACACTACTACTGGGCTCTGACTGGCACACTTACTGGGCTCTGAGTGGCACACTATTACTGGGCTCTGACTGGCACAATATTACTGGTATCTTACTGGCACACTATTCCTGGTAACTATAATTGTACAATTTTCAAACATTGAAAAAATTGTGGGTGTTTTCTTGCATTTTTATTGTGGGGGGGGGGGGGTGCAACACTCGGGGTCCGCCCCGGGTGCCAAATGCTCTAGGTACGCCCCTGCCTGGTGCTGCTGGTAACTCAAGACTCTTCCAAGTCTCTAAGACTCAGAATACTTCCTATTTACCCCATATAGTGAATGGAGTGTTCACTGATTGGAATGTGATATAGCTCCATCTAGAAGACTGAGTAAAAAGAAGGGAGGTGATCCCATGACAGATTAATTAATGGCAATGCTTGCACAAAAACATCCAAGAAGAAAAAAGGTAGCACTCAAACTGTCCGTAGTAAATACAATGAATATATACCATACTACTTCATCAATTTGAAGCTATCTGTCTATAAAACCCACCAGAATTAAACTCTTTACTTTTCTTGTCCTACAGGAATGAAATACAATTGTAAGATGTGACTGATTTAAACATGCTACCTATAATAAAGTGAATGTAACTATGTCCAGTCTATATGTGACTTACTTTATCAAAGCAGATAATGTTTAGTTGTCCACACATATTAATTCTCTGGGCACTTAAGCAGAATATGCCATTCCTTTGAAGCCTTATTTGAGAATACAAGATGCAGATTGTTGTTGCAGCAGGTAGAGCAGCAGGGACACTGACAGTTACAAGGAGTAATGACCACAATACTGTGTCAAGAGCAGAAGCCTAAAATATTAGAGAATTAAAAACACAATAAAACATCCCATTTGTAGCTCACGTAGATCTGCAAACAGACAATTTCAAGAAATCTGAATGATGAGGATTTAACTCTCTCTTTTTTTCTTGTTTTCTCTTTGTAAAAAAAAAACTCATAGGATTAAAAAAAAAATTCAACTTAAAGTAACTGAACTAAAGCAATCTTTATGTTTTCCAGATTGGGCAAGAACATTCTCTGTCTGATTTCTTACCTCCCCATCACTTGTATGTTTGGTTTATAACATTGTACAGTACTTCATAGTTTTTTAACTCAACCACATGTATAAGCCGTTCATTATACTCCCAAATATATTTTATAGTAGGTCCATGTCCAGACAATAATTCTTTAGATACATAGCTCTACATTTGTTTGTCTTTTGTATTTTATTATTGATATACAATTGATTTTTTTTAAAGTTTCTCATTTGCTTTCGTGTGAACATATTATTTTAATGTATTTTCACCCTGATTTTGGAGAAAGTTTGTTAGCAAGGTAGGTTTTGGAGGCCTAATCGCCCAATGTTTCCTTTCTTTTCTATTGTTATGCTATTTGATTTTTAATCATTCATTTTTGTTTATGGTACAGCAGTGGTTCTCTAACAGGGGATTGCAAATAAGTGCATATTAGTAATCGGAAAAAGCTTGCCAGTTCATGCTCCTAGTGCACTATGGTACAGTGAATATATAGAATTGCTTACAACTGTACTTTTACATATTTACAACTGCTGCTGTTTTTAATATATAATGTAATCCCATTAATTAACAACATAGTACCTACAATTTGCAAAGCATTTGGTAAAGATCATACAATAGAACTAAATACTACATTAGATGAACAGAGACAAACTGATACATGAGAAAGAGTAGCATGCTCATAAGCTTACAATCATTTCAGATCAGTGTGTGTGATCTGTCCTTACCAATAAAACTTACCCCATTTTTTACATAAACGATAATAGTGTAGATGACACCAATGACCGAAATTCCTATAAGACCCATTAGAAACCTGATGACATCTCTGTGTAGTTTAAAGTTAACTGGCTTTGGGTACAGAATAGACTTGACAAGGTCTCCTTTTGCTGTATTAAATCCTACAAAAAGTTGGATAATTCAAAAATCAGATTTGGTGTTTCCAGACTTCCACAGCTTAGTCAACTAGCTCTGAAATGTTTTTATTTTTTTCTTTCAAAACCCCTTTATCATAGAAACAAAAAATGAGTCAGCAGATAAAACACGTCCAGTCCATCAAGTCTGTCTATATTTCTATTTGTTGTAAATTCCTCATATCTGAATTTATCCTTATGTTCAGGGTAGCCTTGTACTTATATGGTGTATACTTAAAATGGCTCCTTCCTTTATTAGCATCTGTATTGTTGACCATAAATGTATGTTTTATAACGAAGAATAGTATAGATATGCTTAATTTAGTCATGCCTTATAAATTTGGTTTCACTGTGATTTATTGTATGCACATTGGTTAATATCTTACCTGTTCTGAGCACAACAGCCTTTACCAGATCTTGGCTAGAAGACTTTGTTTGTATGACTTCAGTTCCACAAAACAGAACGTGTCTCTTGTAATCTTCACCACTGTGCATTTTCCATGGAACTGAATTGTCAATATTTGCTAAAGGTGTCTTTGTCACAGGAATACTTTCTCCTATAATAGAACAATGTGTATTTTTTTAAGCTAATCAAGTGAAACATATTGCATCATGAATGACCCTGTCTGTAGGCAAATTATAGATTGGATCTCACAGTTAAGACATAAGCTTTATTACAAATTGGAAAATGACTTCCAACAATAGACCCCCAAATGCACATGAAACATATCATGGAAAAAATGGATTATTCAATCATTGCGGATACAGACAGTTTAATATATACTGATTGATTAATACATGTTTTTTAAGTCACAGGTTCAATTCACTGTGTTAAAAACATTAATACTGTACCTGTCAACATCCCTTCATTCACTATGCACCCTCCTGTTATCAATATGGTATCACAAGGTAGATAAAACTTTTTTCCAGTTAAAATGATAACATCTCCTGGAACTAAATAACGGGACTCTACTTCCTCAATAGCTATAAAAAATAAATAAACAAATATATTCACAAGTGCATATTGTATTAATAAAAAAAGAGTTGATACATTATATGCTAATACAGAGTTTTGGGATAAATAAAAACACAATATGAAAATAAACAATAAAGTAGATTTTGAGTTATTGATTATGTCACCTCTTTAATGAATGTTCCTTAACATTTAATGATAAAGCTATTTTCAGAACTGAAGTAAAATCTTTACTTTATGGTAAAAAAAAAGTACCGTAATTCACGGACAAGGATCTAAATAAACCATCACCTTGAAAACCAATGCAAGGAGGACATATACTGTAGTGGAAAGGTTATTCAAGGAAGCGGTGCAACCTATCGAGCAAGGGATGTGACAAATGAGTGTTAGGGATTCATGAGATTAGTGAGGCCTAGGACAGTACAAAACCTAAATACACCACTTTATGCCACACGCCACACATAGCTATTAAAGCACAATATCACATATTAAGGTGTGTTTGTACCAGAATTGTCTCTGTGCTATGGGTCAGTGATGCAAATAATATACTGGTACTTATCTGTGTATTGCCTGACTGAACACATACTACTTTCTGAGTCTAACCAAATGTGGAGCTAGAAGCACATGGTGCATAATTGCTCTTATTTTACTGATGTTTTATAATATGTATCATCTAATTAACTTGTAGTGGTATGCTGCCAGATAAATTATTTCTGTTTGTTAAGTAAAACAATACAGAAATGAGAGAATCAAATTAATTCCACTCACCTCCATTTTTTCTTAATATAGTCACCATCGTGCTGTTATGAGATTCAACCAAATTGTGCAGTTTAACAGATTGCTTGGAAATCATGTACAAAAAAAATAAAAACAACTTTATGATAAATTTTTACATTTTTACAATAAGCAAATTGATTATTTAAAACAATTTTAACCTATTTTGATGGACAATGAATAAAATGTTGAAATGATAAAATTATATTTAATGAATGAATGCATTACTTCAATTACTTGAGTAATGTATACTTAATATACTAAAGTTTATCTACATTTCTCATGATCAAAACCTCTCATTTTCATATTTTTACTGTTTTAGGGGTATTGGGTAGCCACATAACTTTTTAGATCATATGATTGCACTACAATTTTCTTATCTTGTACTGTACAACAACATAACCTTCAAGAATAATAATTTGTAATAGAGCCCTTTGCCATCTGGACAGCTTAATACATTTATAATATTGACACAAGTGGCAAAATCTGAAAAGCTTGGCACAGGAACTTAACTCTTATTTATACAAAACTCCTATTTTTCTAAAGGATCGACTAAATATGCATCTATAATCGTTCCCTGGAAAGGTGCCTTAGAATTGCAGATGGATTCGGGGCATATTTGGAGCACATCAGCAATTTCAAGCTACCCAGGTTGCCAGAAAGTGCCTCCAAATACATACGCAATTAGGAAATTATAGCCAATTCCACACCAATATCTCCTGTCACCAAAATCAGCTGAAATGCACCAAAGTGAGGTGGTAGCCTTGGTCCTCTCCATATATTTCTACGGGCAGGACTTCAGCTTATTTTGGGGACATTTTGGGAGTATCTTCACCATTACAAACATAGCCGAAGTCCTCCAATAGAAGTCATTGGGAAGACTTTGACTATAGCTCAAATAGCTGAAGTCCTTCCAAAATGTAATAAAATAAAACTCAGTAAAAATAAAAACAACAACATATATTAATTAAGTACATAAAAATAAAGTAAATTAACATAAAATATTTTGTTATAAACATATTTAAATGCTTATATTAATGTAAATAACCTATTGTAATGTATAGTTAATATACTATACTTGTATATACACATTTCTATGTTAAAAATATAGTTACTTCAATTCTTCTACACTTTTATACTCAATTCTCTGACAAAAAATTGGTGAATTGAAATGGGCAAAGTATTCCTATGTTACCTACATTTGTAGAATGTTCGGGGCTAATTGGCACATATTGAGTAGTCAAACATCTATGCTATTCATGAGAAAATGCCCCAATCCGAACACCTCCGATGTTTTAGTTTCTGAATGGCCAATTCGGACAAATTCAGGGGTATTGAGTAGCCAAATTTCAGAGATTTGTGCCCGACCTGAATCCAGTTCGGGACTCATCCGCAAATACTTAGTCCACCATTAAATATTGTAGTGATATTAATATAGTGAGTAATATAGTGAGTTTTGTTGTGTGGAAGACTTTAGGAGGCTTTAGAAGGCTTTTGTATCCTCAGATATCTCTTGGAGTTGTATCCTAGATATCAATACATTTAAGCTTTGTATGTCTCCTACACATAGGAGCATTTTTTTAAATAAGAGGATAAACAATTTATACTCTTGCCCTCTCCTCTACACTGAGGGCTTTTTTGCATAACCGATATGTTTGCCAAGTCCCTACTCCACTATTAATAAGTCTAGTAACACGTTTGTTCATTCGTAAATTCACATACCATCCTTAGATTGTAGATAGTAGCAACAATAGACAGCACGGTAATAATGATGAGCACTATTGAATATTCAATATATCCAGTGGCCAGCCACAGACTGAGTGCAAAGGCTTGGAAAATATAAAAAGGATTTAAAACCTGTATGGACCCAAACAAACAATAAGAGAAATATTTAGCATGACATAAAATATTGTGCAACAAGCTGCTAATAAGTGAAGGATTTGCACAGCACTTGCTTAGCAAACCAAGACCACCATTGTATAGCTGAGCAGCAGGGAAATCTGCTGCAATTGGATCTGATGTGACAGATTGAGTCTACTAAAAACTGCATGAGGTTAAAATCCCAATTCAAGATATTGTTTTGAAGACATTGCTTAACGTTGACTATGTTCACTCCCACCAATTTTCACCAATGATTTGTGTAGTTTTTCTATAAAAGAATGATGTCACACATTCAATGCATTTTAATATTTTTTTTTAGATTTTTATAACATATGTTTTAATGTTGTTATTTTGTGAAATCCTAGTGTTAATAGTCCTCTATTATAATTCTTCACAAACATTCACTACAACTGTGTAAGATGAAGTTTTATAATATACATAATCTAATCTTCATAATCATAATGAAAAAAGATAGAAAATATGCCTGTTACCTCTTTAAAAAGCAGCTTCCAAATTGGTATTACTTCAACCTCTATTGTGTTTAATCCACATACTTGTTTTCTGCATGGAAGCAATTGATTATATATAAGAAAAACAAATGAAACATGTGAAATATAGCATTTTTGCTGAACAATTAGGACGCTTGAAACAGTAGAAATCTCATCACAGACAATCTGGAAAAAAATATTTACAAATAAAGTACAATTTACTTTGGGAAAGCCATGAGATTCTGTTCACTAAAATTTGAGTTTGATAGTCGAGACAAGGGTTCCTTGTGACCACCATTCCTCGTTCACACTCTACCCCCTCATCTGCCCCCATCATGATCTCGAAAAATGCTATTCACTAAGCATGTTTATGAGGTTGAGATGTGGTGAGAAAGTAATGTTTGAGAGGTCAAAGGGGTAGAGTTAGGCGGAAGAATCGCTTAAATCGGGATGGTGGAAAGCTGAGGGAATCAAGAAAGTAGAGTTGAGAGTTTCAGTTAAAGATTTATTTTTTAAAAAACAACTTCTATGTTAAAAATAATTGCTTTCACCACCCTTCGAGGAGGTGATTTGAAAGTCCAATTCGACCTTCAAACTTGACCACCTCAGTTTCAGTGGATACCAATTTTTGTATGCATTCGAATGGAGGTCAAGGTGAACTTTGGTGACGAAAGTCGAAGTCAAGATGGATGGTGAGATGTGTTAAATGAATAGCTCAAGCTAGTAAAGATAGAAATTTGAGTTCACTGTGTAGGTTGAGTTGCACTCGATCTGTCATCTCGACCACTTTTTAATGAAACTCAAATTTTAGTGAATGGACCCCACAGTGTATGTATTTATATATATATATATAGGACTCAATATTATATCAATTGCTTTCTCTGGTATCTTGAGGAGGACATAAAATGACAATGATGATATGCCTTTACATACCTTAATTCTTGTTCTTCATTAGTTAAACCAGAACTAAACATTGAATGTATATCCGAACAGGAATATTCATCTTCTAGAGCCCTGAATTGTGGATACAGCAAGGAGCAATTAATCAAGGAAACAAAACGAATATAATTTATAAATAATAAACTGTTAGCCAAAGTGCAGAGAAATACACAGTCTGGCTATTCAATATGACCCATTGAAGCCTGAAGTCGGCATTTTCTCCTATTCATAGAGCACTGAATAGGGCTGAATTCATTTATTTTACCCACATTTTGGGATTCTCAAAATTGTATTTGGAGAATTGAACAGTTTAGTTCACAGTGTCAGGGGCATACCTTGCATATATAGCATTCAGGGTGGCTCCTAAATTTGGCACCCACCAAATTTTTACATGTAAAAACACCCCCAAAAATATAACATTTGCAAAAATATTTATTTCACAAATTTGTAAAAATATAACTAAATAAAATTGCACCCCAGGTCATGCCACTGCTCCCCAAAACTTGTCACTGAAACTACAGACCACGACATGCCATTACACCTTCAGACCTGCCAGTGCACCTCCAGGACATGCCATTGCACCTTCAGACTTGTTTTTGCACCCCAAGCTCTTGCCTACCTCCCAGAATGTCATTGATATTAAATGCCCTTACTTTTTGATGGATGACTTACCCATGTTATTTATCTGTTTTTGCACTGCACATGATTTCAATGGAAGCAAAGCTGTATGCTCTCTGGCTGTTATGCTGCATGCATATTCTACAGCAGTGGCCTTGTGGCACACCACATGATGAGTGGCACCAGGGGTGGACTGCCCATATCAAAGTATGCCACTGCACAGTGCCATGATGGTAAAATTGCCACATAACCTTCTGATCGCATAGCACATCTGATATGATATCATATGATGTCTCCATTATCCAAAGTATCAGCTTTGTCCACATATCACTTTTAAAGTGGCCTGGGTAAATCCTGCACTTACAAGTGATGTGTGGACAAAACTGCAAAGCTGGTACAGTGGTCAGTGAAGACTTAATGAAGATTAGGAATGAGGTAGAGAGTTGGGGCAGTTTGGATAAAGACTTGTAGGCATGAATGGTAAGAGGTGACAAGGTTTTAAGAGAAAATCTTAGTCCACTTAAGGAAAATAGAAGTTGTGGAGGGTAGTATTGGTAGGGACCATGATGAGGAGGGCTTTGTAGGTTAACAGTTGAATTTTAAATTTTATCCTAGATCGAAGTGGGAAAGTGGTGAAGTGCTGAGTGGTGGAGTGATGAGTGAGAAAGATGAGTCTGGAAGCCGCATTTTCTGTAGACATCCTGGGAAAAAGAGGAACCAGAGGAAGGCCACTTGGGAGAATATTACAGTTTTCACGACGAGAGATCACAAGCGAGCACACTATAATTTGACATTAGGAAACTCACCCAATTATCTGAAACTGTCTGTCCAGAGTGTTCCAGACGTAACGAACTTTCTGCACTCTAATGCATCGTACCTATGATAGAAACATAACTCAGGCAGTTTTATTAGGAAGTGATTAAATACATTGGCTTATGCTATTTTTACTTGATTAGGTTGTCAACACAGAATAGACTGTATTCTTTTCCTTCAACACCACCTATTTTGTTTTTAATGTATGTTTCCTGTATTCCTGTTTAACATTTACTAACTATATAACAGTTAACTGTCTTATATCTCATCTATTGTTTATATGGAAAAACGTGGAAGATTCTATGTCCTCCAAACAGACTCGTTGCCCATTATTAAGAACACACAAACATAAAAAGTAGGAGACAGTACTATAAAAATAACAAGGATAAAAATAGTACAGGGATACAGAAATGTAAACAAAAATAAAATAATTATTAATATGAATTGAAAAAGTATATAGGCATACAAAAACCCCCAAATACAAATATATGTATAGAGATGAAGGAGTAAATAAACATATAACATATTTTGTTTAAATTTGTTTGTAACTCCCTTCTTATGCTCTGTACTAAGTCTTGAGTAAATTTTTGGCGCTAAATAAATAAAAGGTAATGTAATGTAATGTAAAGATGAATATAAAAATAAACTATATTAATAAAAATAAATATTAATATAAAAATAAATATAAAAATTAGAAACTAAGAGTGAAGAATAGGGGAGATAATTGTAAAGGTGACAATTAGACATGCAAATGACAGTAGGGTGAGACAGAAGGGGAAAACGATAATAGAAGTTGGGAGTGGGTGTTAGGGGGGAGAAATGGAGAGAATGGATATGTATAGAGAAAAGGTGTAGGATTTGGAGTATAAAGAAAGGATAATTTTAATATAGCTCTGTGGCTAGGTATGGCAACATAAAAATTGTTATGTGTGTATGCTGATGTATGTAATAGGTCATATCAGCATAGTAACCTGACTTTTACCTATACACAGGAACTCAAACAACATCTTGAACACCCTCTGTCTCTTCAAATTCCCCCTAAAGTTCACAAAAGTCGTATAGACCCCCAGGCAATTCACTAGTATCCAACATAGATTCTTGTACCAGCAACCTATTGGCATATGTCGACTTCTACTTACAACCCCTCCTCATCTGTCTGCCATCATATCTGAACGATACCACACATATCCTACAACTTCTGTCCAACATCAAATGGGAACAAGACTATATGTGGGCCAGTTAGGATGTAGTATTCCTTTATACTATCATACCATGCAAAGTTGAAGAAGCTACCTTTAGCAAATTCCTAACAAGAGAACTGCTTAAACACTGAAAATAAAAAGTTCTTAACACAAAGCATTACGTCATCATCATCTTACAACATGAGTACTTTCTCTTTGACAATGTTTACTATAAACAAAACAAAGTTACAGCAATGGTTATCAGGTTTGTCCCATCATATGCAAATTTGGTAATGGGGGCTTGGAATGAAACATTCATATGGGATAACAATGCTTTTAGAGACACCTTGATTCTAGATATGCACTATTTACATGGTATTATCATCATCTGGAAAGAGGGACCAGATTCTGTTAACTCCCTTGTGGAGTATACCAGTCAGAACCCCATGAGCCGCCCTTTCACATTCGTTCACACTGGTCATAGATAAGAACAATTGCATTGCTAGTCGGAACCATAGATTACAGACAATAAAAATGGTGTGCTAGATGCCAGGAGTGATCATCTTCCCCCATCGATCTCGAACATTCAATATAGTAAAAAAACAGTAACCCCCACCAAAACAAATAGCAATAAGGAATGCTAATATTTGCCTGAAGTGATGATCACTCTTATGCAGATGGTAAATGATCAAGGAACATATGCAAAAGAAAAAGAACACAAAGCATAGAGTAGCACAAATTTAACTTTCAGGGGAAAGTGGTAAATATAAGCTGTTGCACTCACAAAGCACACATGAAAGGTATAAAGGCCTTAGTATGAGTATAAAATTGCACATACCTTTAAGATACAAGCCATTTTATCCCCTGAAGAGCAACTTCCATGACTCTGTTCAGTGCCGACTAAAAATAATTTTTTGGGAGTGAGAGACCCACATTTTTTAAATAGAGGCGACATTAGCTAGTTAACTGGTTTATAGTTAGTAACTGTTATACAGGAATACAGGGAAAGTACATTTAAATCAAAAAAGGGTGTGTAGAAGTGTAAGTTGCCCGTAGGGCATGGGGGTGACCAGTTTTATTAAAACTTACTGCACCATGATTGTTTTATGTTGCGCTTCTGTCTTCATCACAGTTTTACAGAGGACTTTACTCATGTACCTGCACATGGACTTGTGCCTGTCTGAATTTTATGCACACCTAACAAAATGTACTACCTCTATATCTATTATACAGCCTGCATTATCTTACATATTATATGTCTGATAGAGTTGCCCCTTAGTCTCATTTCTTTTAAACCATTTTAATTTTGAACTGCTCAGATATTTGGTTTGGGAATAGATCAAAGGTTCTACTAAAAAGAGGAGGTAACTAAAAGTACAGACCTTGCGCTCTGGCATTATTAGTGCTTTTCTTATTAGAGATTTCTCATCATCCACCATCAAGTATTCCTTTTTTTCTTCCTCGATGAACGGATGGGTGCACCATATCTTTTTCTTGCAGTACTTCTTAAACTCATCCTGAAATGTTGAACATATATATTCAGCACTGTAATTAAAATCACAGGTGGCACTACCTAATACATTGTTAAAAAGAAAAAAAATGTATCCATGAGAAATTCAGAGCCCTGAGTTTTGGACCATTTTCTGATCACCATTTTGGGCTACTCAAGAGCACTGAAGTGCTTCTGAATTGGCATGAAAATTATCCCACCAATAAATATATAGGAGGTTGACCAAGTGCCTCCGGAACCCCATATAACAAAATAATTACCACCTTGGGGGCTGAACAAAGGCATAGGTAGGGATACAATTCATACCTTCCACCTTGTATCTAACTTGCCCAGGTAGAAGGGGACATATCTTTAAATGACCTACAACAACAAAACAAACTTTGGGTACCAGGCGGTGGGCAGTGAAAATCACTGTCCAACCAGGGTCATATTCTGTCCATGAGTGATAGGTGTGCACCGAACAGAGAGCACACCAACACAAAATGAAGCCGAGAGGATGATGGCAGCATAAATTCGGCACCAGAGACACTTACTCTGTCATTTTGACCACCACGAAAAGTATATGAAAATAACTTTGTATACTTTTCATGCTGGTCGAATCGGCAACAGACTTAGTGATTGTGTGCTGTCTGTTTGGACCACACAAACTCGCGAGAATCCAGAGCAGGATCATGCTAGGTGTGCAGCGCAAACCTGGCACACACAGAGGATATGTCACTGTGCCCAATCCAAAAGGTCCCCTGCAAAAGAAAATGTATACCTTTGGTAATGTGTCACACCATTAATGATGCCCTTGATCCTCAGCTCATTATAGTCCCAATGACCTGCAATTTAATGCATGGGAATCTAATGTGCTTGAGGGGGGAATGGCTAAAAGGTTGGAGGATATTTTAGACTAGTAAAGAGGGATGAGAGCGAACCCTGGTGCCAAACATATATATTAGAAAAGTCAGGCCTTGGTGCCTTGGTTGAGGGGTGTTACGGTTACTCCCAGGCTAGCTGGAAGCTGGACCGCTAGAAAGTCTGGATCCCAGTTTAGAGAGAGAGAGAAGCCACTTTGTTTCGATATCCAGACGGATCTTGTCAGTGTAGATCAATCCCACTAGCTATTTTACAGCTAGGATACTCTTTCCCCACAAAACGAGTCAAGGCTGCGATTTGAAGGTCAAACAAGAACTGACCAGAACTCTTTAATGATGTAGAAACACAGAATATATACAGTTGAACATCTTGACAAACCAGATTAGACAAAGGAACTATAACAGGATTAAGATTTAACCTAAGGACATACAAAGGGAAATACTGCCTCACACCTTTCAGGATACAAAGGTGTCAAGTTCGGATACACACAGGAAACTAAATGACTTACATAAGACAATGGGAAAGGTGACAATGACAGGGATTAAAGGATAGGATCCAATCTTAACTTGGGGAAAGCACAGTGAATAGGACAAACACTTGGATCCTAGTAATTACAGTACATTCCTCTGCTTGGGAGATAATTGAGTTAACCTTTGTATCAGCTCAATTATCTCCAAGCTAAAATATACAGGTTTTATACAATATTAATAACTTTCAAAACATGCATCACATTCACATAAAACATACTTTAAATATGAACATAACTAAAAATCAAACAATTCCACCCAGAAGTTCAAAAGTTAGCTTTTTGGGGCATTTTTAAAGGGCCACACACCCCAGGGCCATAGTCACAGGGGAGGAGGCTGGCAAACAGGCCTCTCCAGGACCAAGTGGCGAAGGGCACTTCGTCACAAGGGGCAATAGTAATCAAAACACTAGTTGAAGCTTTGTGGATTAAAAGTATCAGTGGAGTTAGAATTGCTGATGATGAAGAATAGCAACTGCTAATGCGAACAGAAATGGCGTCTCATCTAGGGAAACTGTAATCATCAGGATTTAATGAAACGGAAAACAGGAACCTGTATTTCCAATGTAGTAATAAAAAGTATATGTTAATAAAAAAGCTAACAGTTTAATGAAAAAGGGGTGAGACATGCATAATACTCACAGTGGTCTGTAGCAATGAAATATTAGCATCTTCTAAGCTGCATGGGACACACTGACACCAAACATCCCACTCTGGCTTCCAGTAAAAAATAAGTGCCAGGATCCCAAGTGAAAAGATATACCCCACAATACAGAGGGCCTGCCGCCACCTCTCTGTTCTGTATCCAAACATCTCCTGTAAATGTAAACAGGTTCATTATTTAATAGAATGTGTATGTTCCGCATAATGCAATATTTGGATTTGAAATATACATAGAAACCCTTTTTATTTTTTAGGCTAAGGTGTGCAGAAAAAATATGTGCAGTGAATAGTCATGTCTGTTTATAGGATTAAAAGTAATTCATTATTGTGTCAGTTCTGAAAGCACAATCTAATTTAATCTGGCTATAAAACCATATTTGTGCAACTAGTTGGATTCAATGCACAGGGAATTTGAGATCACTCTTTTTTGTCTACAGATAAAAGATAACTCTATTGGTATTTGTTTACTCAGTATTCTAAAAGTGTCAGTCATTTTGCTACTAGTAAATCTTAGAACGCTATTAAAGTACACATGAAGTATACTACACACACATATACACAACATACGTGTATAAAGGTTAATTTAAGGGTCCATTCAAAATGTGACATCACTCGGCTCTGAAATGGTGCCTCTGCATGGAGAACATATCGGGAACTAAATGTTGAGCTACCCAATATACCCCGAGGTGCCGCTGAATAAGTGCCCAATTCTGACATCACAGCCGATTACACGTCGACACCTGGTAAACCAAAAGTACCTGAAATATTCCCCTAAATGCACCAAACTGAAATGGTATCTCTATTGTCCCCATAGACATCTATTTGCCCTGGTTCCACATATAGTGAAATAGACTACCCCCGGGGTCTGAGGACTTATCAAATGCCCCCAGACCCCTCCATAAAAATAAGCCATCCCCCTGGGCCTGGGAGATGGGCAAATGTCCTCAGACCTACAGCCCCCAGTTATACATATGAGAGGTCCGGGCAATAAAAAAAGGGAAAATTGGCTGTGGCATATTAATGGAAAAAAATAAAACTGGCATAGTAATGTACAAACTAACACTGGCATATTAATGGGCAAAATAACTCTGGCATATTAATGGGAAAAATAAGACTGGCATATTATTGGGAAAAATAACACTGGTATTTTACTGGGTAAAATAACACTGGCATATTAATGGGAAAAATAGCACTGGCATATTAATGGGAGCAATAACCCTGGCATATTTTGAGTTGTTATTTGGCAGTAACACATAATAACCCCTGCAAATTCATATCTGAAGTACACTCTGTGCAAAAAAAAAAAAAAATACAAAAGAATTATTACTGCAAAATTTTGGCAAAGCTTGGTTGTAAAAAAAAACTGCATGTCAAAATACCCCAAGTTGAATACCCTGGTTTGTCTACTTTTTAAAAAGATGTACATATGGAGGTGATTCTGTGATTCAGATATCATGTAATATTGATAACATGTCAGTAATGGTAATTTTGAACATAAAAATTAGTTTTGAAATACCAATGTGCTTGCACTTAGTGCCTTTCTTCCAAAAATAAGTTTAAGAAAATGATCTTCAGATGGTGCGATAGATCGCTGAAATACCTTGGAATATATCTGACACCAGATAACGCAGATCTATATGATTCAAATTTTAGACCACTACTTAAGACCCTTTTGGGAGACACGAGAAGATGGGCACTCCCTCATTTAACCTGGCTAGGTAGTATAGGCGTCATAAAGATGAATATCATGCCTAGGATTCTATACCTGCTGCAAATGCTCCCAATTCGTATTCCACCAGTGTTTTTTAAAATAACCTGCCAGGTATTTATGAAGTATATTTGGGCTAATAAGCCCAGTAGAATAGCCTATGAACATACGATAAAGGATAGGAGACGGGGGGATTGGGCGTACCAGTCCCATATGGCTTTTACCTGGCTATACATTTAGGGAGGATAAAGGAATGGAATAGAGAAACCCCTAAACAATGGTTAAGCATGGAGGGAGAATACTTTGAGACACCTATACGGGCTGTGCCATGGATAGCTGACCCAATAAAGATGCTGAGAAAACAGACCCATCCCACGATCTTGCCTGCAATTGAACTCTGGCTGAAGTGTTGGAAAAAGAAAGCAATAACTAGTTACCCAAGTCTACTTCTACCAATATGCGAGAATTACAAATTCCCCCCTGGGTTTAACCTCAAATCTATTTGGAAAACATGGGAGGGAAAGAAAGGATCAATTAACCCTGGGAGATATAGTGGAAAAGGGCACCTGCCGAAACCTGCAACACCTATCAGAGAGGGACACTTTTAACACACAAGAAACATTTACTTACCTACAATTAAAACATTATATAGGGACATTAGGGAGAAGTAATGATATACCCCAGAAGGAAACAGACTTTGAACTGGGGTGTAAAAGGAAAGACGAGAATAGGGACGCCCTGTCATGGGCCCATAAGATGGTAAAGGTGACAGAAGTTCCTCCTAATTTACAGAGGCATGGGAAAAGTACCTAAACAGACAATTCTCAGAAAAGACTGGCTAAAGTGTTTTTATTTGTCACAAAAATGAGAGACAGGAGATTTCCTACACATATGGTGGTGATGTAAAAAAATAAAAAAATACTGGAGTAAAATAAAACAAGTGATCCATCAGGTAGATATACTGAAAATTAAGCTAACACCAGAGCTGATCCTACTGAACCATTCTACATTACCAATGAAGAAGTGTAGGAGTACACTAGCCTTAGGGCTCATAAATGCAGCAAAAAGTGTTATCCCTTAATTCTGGAAACAAGATAGGCCACCGCCTGTGAGAGTTTGGATAAGCGAAGTAGAAAAGATAAAGAAAGCTGAAGAGGTGATGCAGGTGGATATGATGATCTGGCTCCCATATGGCCAATATTGTGAATCAGTAGAAAGACAGTCCCGCGGACCAGACATAGACATATAAAGATATATATTGGACAGAAAGTAGAAGATAGGGCTGCTAACTGAGTGGTTAGATGTTTCAGTAGATGGGTACTACAAGTTAGAAATAATTTATAAATGAATAGAATTATAGACCAGAATCTTTGCTCTTTTTGAGGTGGGAATTATGAATCTGAGGTAGACAGGACAGGGCTATGGCCAGAGATGTAAACTAGGTCAGCACTAGTTAAGAATAAATAACTATAAACACTATTTTTGTTTTTTGCCCTATAACTCACAAAAAAATACCGAAAAATATGGAAACATGCATATTTTTGAACTCGGGACAACATTTAGAAACTATTTAGAAGGGGTCTTTTTTAATGATTGTATTTGTCTAAATTATGATTTTTTTTGTAGTAAATTATAAGATATGATGAACATAATGGTATCTAATGAAATCCCTTCTTATGACAATAAAAACAACATATAATAACAATAATTTGTGTGGGTACAGTATGTGATAAAGAAGAAAATTGCAGCTAAACACAAACATCCCAGAAATGTCAAAACAGCCATTGTCACCAAGGGAAAGTCAAGGTGAAAATGTCTTGTCACTAAGGGGTTAATAAGCCAGACAATTTGCCTATTATGCCAGTAAGATTGTGCCATTAAGATGCCCTTGCCAATTTGCCCATCAAGATGCCAGTAATATTCTGCCTGGCTGCTGCTCCTTGTCCCCGGACGCCTCCTCCATGCAGTCTTCCTTCCTGCATGGAGGAGGGAAACACAGACACCGGAAGTGACGTAACATCACATCTGGTCGCAGGGATTTTTTTTTTTACTTTTTTTTTCGGCGGCTGAATCCAACGGATGCGGCTGCCAGAGAAAAAAAATAAAAGTACAGCAGCTCGATGCGCTGTGGGGGGATGCCGGCCGCACTGGTGTCACCCCCGCTGGCAGTGTCACCCGGTGCAGTCCGCAGCCCCCGCACCCCCCTCGGGACTCCACTGTTTGTGTGAGTACAGTAAATGAAAAAAAAAGGAAAATTACAGCTAAACACAAACACTGCAGAAATTTAAGAACTGTTGAAATGGACAAACTGACTTGCCATGAAGGGTATATACATACATGTCATGCAATCTGTTAATATGATATTTAACGCCTTACTTCATGTTTAACTATGTTACATTCTGTATTAAAAACTCAGTAAAGACTTTAAGGCACTGGGGGAAAAGCTAAAAGCACTTGAAGACTTCAGTTCATTATTTAGGGAATTGACTTAAAAGCATTTTACTTTAAAATTAGAAAAAAAAGTGTTTCATCTGCCAAGAAAACCTCCTGGCAACTGCTAAATATAATTGAGCAAACGTGTTGAACAGGTTTTGGAAGTTAGACAAAGTAAGTTTGACTAGCATTTGGTGCAGTGTATGAAAAAAATATATGAATACAATATCTTTTACTTTTCAGTTAATCAATTCCTGTCTTACTAAGACATGAAGAGCTATAGTTTAAAATAAAAAACCAAAGGAACTGATACAATTTTTCTATTATAATGACTAATTCTGAAAAGTAAATACTAATACCAAAGCAATTTAAAAATTGATCTAAAAAAAATCAAAGTGGTCTTTTCAGAAACTGAATGGTTTGGAAAATCCAAATGTTGTCATTTTGCCTCTAAATAAGTAAGCTGGCAACATAAATTGAAGGGTGAAGTAAGCAATATAAGTTTCATTTTCATAGTGTAATACTCACCATTTCATTGTCTTCTCCTGGATTTAGCAGGATATAATTATCTTTGTTCTTAAGGATACGATTCATTGTAGCTTTCTGACGATCCTTTGGAGGATAGAGGGTCTGTGAGATGCAAGAAGAGTTTTTTAGAAGACATTTACAAACAGTTGCCACACTTCACTACCGTTTTCCCTCTGTATTGTTTTTGTACTGGCACACACCCTTATAATTAACCGTCTGATTGCTACAGTGAATGATTCACTGTATATAATTATGGAATAAATCAATTGGCTTACCAACTTACCTGACATGTCTTATTAACTTGCCTATAAACATTACTGTGTAGATCAGATAACTAAAAATTTTCATTTTTTTTAGCATTATATTTTTTTATTAAGAAAAGGAAAAATACATTGAGATTTCTCTTGTTTTCAAGTATGTTCTGGGGACCCAGTCCAGAATGGAATTACACAGAGTTATGCATTTAACAGGAGATTAAAAATACATACAAACATATATTTATACAAGTTGAAAAGAACATACAGAGTATTAGAGAAAAGCATGTACAGTATATATAGGAGTTTGTAAACTAATAACAGGTACATTCTGTTTTGAGGATTTTAGACTAGAGGATGGTTTGGCAGAATCAGGGAGGCTATTGCACATATGAGGAGCTCTGGAAGAGAACACACCTCGACCTGCTTTCTTTTTGAAGTGATGGATCCCCAATGAAGGGTTGGTGCAGGATCTGAGGTTGTATGATGTGCAGGGAGTAAGAGTTATCATGCTGCTCAGATAGGGGGGGGGGGGGGAGCATTCCAGAGAAGTTGTTATGCACTAAGAAGTAGTGATATAGGAACATATTAAAATTATGCAGGTGGTTTGGCAAGGGGTGATATTGGTGGTGCCTCCTCTGCCATGGAAAAAGTGCCATAATCTTCACTGTGGTGTTTTGCTATAACAGTGATGCATCCTACAAAATAGTTATTGAATTAATCTACTATTGCCCCTGGTAGGACTTAATTGTGTGTTTTAATTGTTGTTGGTTCTGAATGGCATGGGGGGCTCATACAGTTTTTGAATGACACTCAAAAAATTGGTCGGATTGGCTAGATTTCTGTTCAGTCCGATAAGAGAAATAAGTTGCCTTGGCAAGTTTGGTTTAATTCTTGCATCTATTGCGGATGTGTCGATAAGTATTGTGATCTTGGTTGGAGCCAGTTTGCATAAAGCATCCCTGAAATGGAATAAGTCCAGGAGGTCAGCTGAGACCCAGGGCACAAGGGCGACCCTTACTCTCACTCTATGCAGTGGGGCATGTTTATCAGAGACCTGCATGAACTCAGACTGAAAATATTCAACTGCAGAGTCTAGATAGGGTATTAAGTTTAGCATGCTCCACAGACAGCTGCTCAAGTCACTGAGGAAAGACTGGAGATCAAACTTCCTAAAAGAAGAATTAAGCTGGGTTAGGTTCATGAATTTGAACAGTGAGCACGTTTTAACATTTTTGTGATCTAACATTGTGATCTACATTGAAATCTCCAACAATGAGTAGCTTTTTTTCTTATTTAGGGCACTAATATCCTCCAGCAGTTTCTTGATGTCAGTAAGAGTCTGAGCCGGGGAATTATTTTATATTATAATGTACTTTGTGAAGGAATGGGCCACTTCTCTCAGAAATAGAGATCTTTGAAAGTAAATGTTCATTTTTTTTTTTGTATTTGATGGAATCTTCCACCTTTCAAAGACATGTAGCAGAAATTTAGAATGAGAATTCCACTGGAAGTTTGGAATTGTCTGCTGCTCTTCTCTGGACAGATTAGGTTTTCAGCAGACATTGTTTGTGTACTGTGTAAGGACTACTAGTGATGAATAGTGCATACTGAAAGACTATCCAATGGACAGCTCCAAATTTAAGCTTTTGGACTGCTTATTGTGTGCTTTATTTACATATAAATGCAGAATATTTTAGTTTTGAATGAATTACCACATATGGGATCAAAGCTTTAATAATTCAAATTGTTAGCTTATTTTCAACCCTAATTGTGGGGTTTCTCTATAGCCCCTTTAAAAGAAGATCAATGATTACCTGCAATCAATTCAGAGGTAAGTCAGAGGCTCATATTATAATCTCTCTTTACTGTCCCCATAGCATTGTAACATCACAGATGATAACAAACTTGAACAGAAAAGTAACCATATTAACATTACAACTTGCTCTCTACTCTCATTCACTGATTTTTGATAAGTACAGTTGTCATTGTCCCTAAATTATAAAAAGATTTGTTTTAATTATACTGCTCGGTAAACAATGAACAATAATTATGTAGTTTTAGTGCTCGTCAAAAAGTTGGAGAGCAAATAAAATGGATGCTCAGAACTCCAATAGTGAGATTATTTAATATGAACCAAGTGGCAACGTTTCAACCAACACGGAGTCTTTTTCAAACCAATAAAGCATATGTGAACACAATAATTTTATACACTGCAAACACAATTAGAACAGTGGTGTTACCTGACAAATTAAAAGTGACAATGCATGTAATAAATCTATGACTGATATTATGCAAAGAAGGACAATATAATAATAAGTGCTATTCATTCTTAAAGTCCTAGTATAGAGAGATTTCGACACATGCTTAAAAACAATAATTCACAGTAACAAAGATTAGAGTTAGTGTTAGCTATGGCTTTTAGTATTTAGTATTATGGTTAGGGGTTACTTTTAGGGTTGGTACTAAGCTTAGTATTTGGGTTAGGCATCTGGGTTATGCATCAGTGCTGAAACAGCAGTGCTTGACTCTCAGCACTGTAACATCTGTGACGAAAAAGTGCAGCGAAGAACAGTCATAGACCCAATGTTTATACATGCTTATAAGTGTAGTATGACTGTGTTATTATAGATTTATTCTTTGTTTCTTATCTTACTGAAAAATCATTTACATTTTTTAATTAACTTTTCACCTTAATCACCAGCTTTTCTGCCATGAAGGCAGTATTTCTAATGGCAAATATTCTAGGAAGAGCATTACAGTAGCTTTATGGCTGTGTGTTTGCCATCGTAAACTTAAACTACTTAATAGCTTGTTCCCACTCGCAGACAAAGCCCCCAAACCTAATAAAAGATGACAAAAGAAATTAGCCACAGCTTTATTAACAATTGGAATAATACTATAATCATCACTTGAACATCAGCCTAGTTCAATTGTTCATGATATATTTATCATTTGAGAGTGGAGCCCAGTATTTTTATTGCAATAACCAAGGAACCCATAACAGGCAACATAAGGTTGAACACAACTAAACACCCCTTTGCAAAATTCAAATAATTACATAATAATTAAACCTACCTAATCAAACAATAACCACATTCTAATGTTATTAACCCCTTAATGCAGAAGCAGGCCTGTGGCCATGTGAGAGGAGAAGACTCAAGAGGAGTGACGGCGGCGACCAGCGGGGAAAAAGCTCCACAGACCAGAACACAGATGAAGCTGAAGGTGAATTTTAATTTTAAACATGAACAGCTTGGTAGTCTAAGTGCCTGCTCCTACCCGTGAAACACTAAACGCCTATGCGTTTCACGCCAAACGTGGCACTTTCTCAAGGCTACCCTCCCAAGGGTGTGCCTCTCTATTTAAAGTTTTTTGTTTTTTTCCCCTTAAAGTGATAAGTGATGCCTTTAATACAAGGGAAAGGAAAAAATTACAAACATATAAATAGAAGAGGGAGAGAGAGGATAAAGGGGTGTCCCTCTTGGGGAAATAAACTAAATAAAATCACTGCTATATGTGTTAATAAACAGAATATATTGAAATGAGATTCAATGAAAATGTACTGAGCAACAAAAATGTGGAGCAACAATATAAAATTGTTAACATGTTAATATAAACAATACATTGTATGGGATTTATTACCTCCACTGCACATCTGAAAGTGTCTGTTAATAGTGGATTTTGTGTCATTTGTGGTAATGCTGCCGAGGTGCTCCCTTATTCTCTCCTTCAGAGGTCTGATTGTACGCCTCACATATTGTTGCTTACATTTCTGACATGTAATTAAATAGATAACAAATGAAGTGTTACAGTTAATGTAAGTTTCATTACAAAGGTCTCTCCTGTCACTGTAGACTTGTAAGTATTAGTACGATGGACATATTGGCAGCTGAGGCATCTGCCTCCACAGCCAAACATGCCCATGCTTTTAAGTCAATTACCATCTGTTTTCTGTTTAGTTTTATTTGTAAAGTGGCTAGGAGATAGCCATGATCTTAGTGATTTTGTTCTGCGGGCTGAGAAGTGTACCCCCCGACTTAAAAGTGTATCTTAATTGGGGTCCAGTTTCAGTACTGGAAGATGTTTCTTGATAATCCTAGTTACCTGTTTATATTGGTGACTATATTTGGTGCTAAAAATGGGGCCTTCTCTGTAGATGGTGTTTTTGTTTTTATTTTTATTTTTTGCTGTTATCTCTGTTGCCTCATCGGCACCGTTTTGTTTATTGATGTCCCGCAGGAGATCCTTACGATCCCTTCTCTTGGCAATTTGATAGCCTTTCTTAATTTGATGAGTAGAATAATTTATCTGTTTAAGTCTATGTTTTAAGGCTAATGATTGATTTTCAAAGAGGGAATCCATGGAGCAATTTCTACGCAACCTTAGAAATTCTCCAATCGGTATACCCTGAAAGGTGTGATCCGGGTGACAGCTACTTGCAAAAAGGAGGCTATTGCCCGCTGTGGATTTTCTATAGGAATCCGTCACTATACAGCCATCCTCTCTATTTCCTATGAGGGTGACATCAAGGAAATCAACCTTGATTGGTTGATAATCAGCTGTAAAAGTAAGGTTAAGATCATTGTCATTGATATACTGTTTGAAGGAAAGAAACTGTTCCACTGTACCGGATCATATAATAAGGAGATCATCGATGTATCTTCCATACCACTGGATACAATCCCTAAATGGATTCCCATCCCCAAAGACGTGGCACCATTCCCACCTGCCCATGAAAAGATTTGCATATGAGGGCGCAAATTTTGCACTCATGGCGGTGCCACATCTTTGGAGATAGTACTGTCCATCAAACATAAAATAGTTATGACACAGAAGAAACTCCAAACAGTTAACCAAAAAGGTTTTCAGATCCTTAGGATAATCTGAGAAATTGTCAAGAAAAAATTGTATGGCCTGTAAGCCAGCCTGATGAGGAATACAGGACACTATGGCCATGTCCCCTTTCCCTATTGGGCTTGCTTTGCAAGGTTGTAGGGGTAAAAAAAGGAGACACAATAAATTACATTATAATTCATTTCTGTTACCCAAAGTTTTTTTTTTAGTTTATTTGTTTATTTTGATAGGCTATTTTATATGAAAGATGAGTAATTCCTGGAACTCACCAGAATCCCAGCACACATAGCCATTTGGATTCTTGCAAGAAGGGTGTCAGTAACTGAATTGAACACACCAGGTAAATCCAATCTAGAGGAAACTGCTAGCAACTCTCTTGAATGTGACCTTTTTAATTGATATAGTATTATGTCTACTTGTGATATACTATGCCTTTTAACTGCATGTGTTGTGGTAACCATTTATTATTTTATTTTCTCCCACCTCCACAACCTCTAACATATAGCCACATTTTTGCCACATTTTATTGCCTTTTTGCTCTGCTAGGTTCTCTTATACAAGTTGTTTTAAAATTCCCAAATTATCACTCACCCCCCCCTTCCTTCACCCCTGTTTGCATAAAGTCTCCAATAAGAATATCCTTCTCTCAACAGAATCCCAGCACACATAGCCATTTGGATTCTTGCAAGAAGGGTGTTTAATCCCTACCCCACAACCAGGTCAATTTTCTTTTATAAACCTTACCTAACCCCTCAAAATCTTCTCCCCTGTGTGCAGATTATTTACCTCCCTCTATTAGAAGCAGGTGTTGGAAATTATTAGCTACCTGATTAGTCTACCTTGTAACTCACCTGATTTAATATAGTCTGGTAGGGCCAAATCAAACAATCAACTCTCAAATGTTACAATTCAAACATGTTACACACAAAATAAACTCAACTGCAGCTTTAAATTTTGCATCCTAGGAGAGATACTAGTTTAACCTTCCAATCTATACCTTTTCTCTTGTCTAACCTGCCTTACTGACAGTATGAACAGCCAAACAAAATGTATTATTATGTTTTCTTTATGCCTGGCATTACTAAGCCATTTTCCCACCCATCCCAATACACAAACCCCTGCCTTGCAAAATAATGTAGTGATCCACCATGGACTGCTTTGTAAATGTGCACTTCCTAGTGAGTGCTGGTGGAGAGTATTAAAAAACAATCCACCCTCTCCATCTATTCAACAAAGGTTGTCAGTGAAAGCTCAGGGGAAGCAGCTCAGCAAATTTGTGTTCATTCTTCTTCTTGCCCTGGCAAATGACATTGAAACCAACCCTGGCCCCTGTCCTAGTACAAATGTCAACTTCTCTTTCAATAAGGGACTATCCTGTGTCCATTGAAATATACGCAGCCTTCTACCCAAAATTGATGAACTAAAAGCATGGTGTCAGGAGTACAAACCTAAAACTCTTGTTATCACTGAATCCTGGTTAAGCCCTAGAACCCCAGACTCTGCAATTCAAATACAGGGTTATATCTGCTCTAGAAAATACAGAAATAAGAGAGGAGGAGGTATTGTTCTATACATACATGAGACACTAAATTTCATAGACCTTTCTTTCTCAAGTACCCCCTCTAATTTTGAAGTTATATCCGGAAGAATGTTACACCTATAATCAAAACCATTAGTACTTGCAGGGATCTATGGCCCACCAAATTCCCCTGCTCAGTCTCTTACTGACATCAAGAATCTACTGGGTGATATTAGTGCCCAAAATAAGAAAAGTGAGTTGCTCGTTCTTGGAGATCTCAATGTAGACTGGTTAGACCACAAAAATGTTAAAATGTGCTCACTGTTCAAATCCATGAACCTAACACAGCTTATTTCTTCTCCTACTCGGATGAATCCCAACAGCTCTAACCATACTCTGCTGGATTGGATCCTTTCATCTTGTCCCCAAAGAATCCAGCAGTCTGCCATTTTACCCAATGTGTTCAGTGAACATTGCTTAGTGTATTGTGTACGGAAAGTAAGACCCATCAAATCGACCCCTAGAGTAATTGTTGCAAGATGTTTTAAGAAGTTTAATCTCCAGTCTTTTCTCAGTGACTTGAGCAAATGTCTGTGGAGCAGGCTAAGCTTGATACCCGATCTGGACTCTGCAATTGAATATTTTCAATCTGAGTTCATGTAGGTCTGTAATAAACATGCCCCGCTGAATAGAGTGAGAGTAAGGGGTGCCCATCTTCCCTGGGTCTCAGCTGACCTCCTGGACTTATTTCATTTCAGGGATGCTTTATGGTCAGAATTTAAGCAAACTGGCTCTGTGCAAGATCACAACGCTTATCGGCACGTCCGCAATAGATGCAAGACTCAAACCAAACTTGCCAAAGCAACTTATTTCTCTGAACGGCTGAATAGAAATCTAGACAATCCGACAAAATTTTGGAGCGTCATAAAAAACATGTATGACCCTCTGTGCCGCTCAGAACCTACCACAATTAAAACACATAATGAAGTTCTAAAATCTCCAATGGCAATAGCAAATGCATTCAATAACTACTTTGTAGGATGCGCCTCAGCTCTTATAGCAAATCACCACAATGAAGATCATGGCACTTTTCCTATGGCAGACGAGTCACCACCGAAATCACCTCTGGCCAAGCACATTGCTGAATTTGAATTTGCTACTATATCAGATAGTGAAATAGAAGCGCATCTCCTCAATCAAAAAATGAAATTACAGTGTGGGCCAGACCTACTTCCGTCAATGCTACTGAGGCTGAGTGCGCCTGTTACTGCACGACCCATTGCCTGCTTCATCAATGCGTCCCTGTCCTCCGGTTATGTCCCCAAAGCCTGGAAAAAAGCCAGAGTTATCCCCATTCACAAAAATGGTGATGTAAACTTAGTGTCAAACTACAGACCTATTTCACTGCTACCCATACTTTCTAAAATCCTGGAAACATGTGCCCATGATCAACTGTGCGAGTATTATCAACGGTCCAATTATCTAACCTCGCTTCAATCTGGGTTTAGGTCAAATCACTCCACGATAACTGCCCTCTTAAAGGTGAGCAATGACATTCAGAGTGGTATGGAGAGTGGTGAACTCACAGGTGCAGTTTTCCTAGACTTTGCAAAGGCCTTTGATACGGTTGATCATGATCTTCTGCCAAACAACCCAAGGTTCATAAAAAATTAGAAGGAAAATGTCCTACATGTTGCCCTATCATTTCAGGTATTTCCTCTTTAAATGAACACCTATCTGAATTTATAGATATTCTATTGCAACCATTAGTTTTGTGTCTTGATTCTTATCTTAAGGATACTACAATTGTAATTAGGTGCTTACAACCACTGGACTGGCAGGATAATTATCTCTGGGTCAGTCACTTTATTCATGTATTCCTCATGATTTAGGTTTAAAAGCCATACGTTATCATTTAGATAAGTATAGTGATTATACAGATCTTTTGAAAAACTTCATCCTAGAGTAGACACATTTTTTGCTTACCCATAACTTTTTTATGTTTGATAATGTTTTTTATCTCCAGAGATGCGGAACTGCAATGGGTGCAAAATTTGCCCCCTCTTTCGCCAACCTCTATATGGGGTGGTGGGAGGAGCTCCACGTCTTTGGAGATTTTTTGGATTCTGGTTTTCGCAAAAATATAGTGTTTTATAAGCGCTATATAGATGATTTAATTCTTGTGTGGAAGGGTACTAGTTTAGAACTTTTAGATATGTTCCTCAATCTAAATCATAATCAATTAAATCTAAAGTTCACTATGGTATCTGATAAACTGGAAATTCCATTTTTAGATTTAGTCTTAAAATCAGAAAACTACAAGATTGGTACCAAATTACATTGCAGAGAGTGCAGTGGGAATACAATTCTCCACGCAAACTTCTAGCCATCCTTCCCATACCATTAAAGGAATCCCAGTAGGTCAATTTCTTAGATTGAGGAGGAATTGCTCTGACCATGATGATTTTGTTATTGAATCATGTCTACTGAGAGACAGACTTTTTCACGTGGTTACTCTATGTCTGTTTTATACAACAGATAGAACTGCTCTTTTGAATTCTGAGTCGGAGCTCTCTTCTTCCCCCCCTTTCATCGAAAGACCCTGTAATATGGATAAAAATGTAACGAGTTGTACCAATAAAAAAAGATCCAACTATATGAATACAGGCAATTTGAATAAATCTCCTTATTTTATAACAAGTTATAGCAGACAAATTCCTAAAATACGTAACATAATTAAAAATAGATTACCAATTCTTCTTAATGATTCGAGATTACAAGATTTTGTCATAGACGGATGCAATATTGTGGCTAAAAAAAGCCTGACACTTGGTAACAGTTTGTCACTCAGTTTATTCCTCTCTGATGAGTCGAATTTGAAATCTAAAAACTGGCTTCAATTTTTAGGAACATATAAATGTGGTCACAAATATTGCATCTGCTGTTCAGCCATAAATATAAGTAACAGATTTAAATCTACGGTTAGTCAAAAAGTATATAACAACAGGCAGTGTATAAATTGCAATTCAACAAATGTGATCTACTTGCTAACCTGCAATACCTGTTTAAAACAATATGTGGGTAAGACGTCCAGAAAACTTAAATGTCGAGTTAGAGAACACTTGTTATCAATCTCCAGAAATAACCCTCTAAATAGCCCCATAGGCACTCATTTTTTAACATGCAATAACTCAGATGTTACACAATGTAAATTTCAGGGTTTAGAAAGAGCTATTTTGCCTCCAAGAGGGGGCAATCTAGCAAATATCCTTTCGAGACTGGAAGTCAAGTGGATATTTTATCTTCAAACGAGAAAGCCCCTGGGTTTAAATGCTGAGTTTGACGTCTCCTATTATGTACAATAATTGTTACTTTGTAGTTCTGTTTCTTGTCTTTTTTTCTCTTTTTGTTCAAATGTATTCAATATTCTTTATAATATTTTTCTCCATGTTCTGATGCTGTCTAATCGACTAAAAACTTTGTCAGATAGCTCTAACCTATTTTATATAAAACACTTTAATATGTTCCCCTTTTTTATTGGCTAATTATAACATACCCTAGGACACATACATACTGGCAGAGATATGTATGTCTGCATATTAATAGTATTATAATATGATATACTACATACTACCAAAGAATTTGGAAATACTGATTTGCAGGCTATATCTATATATATATATATATATATATATATATATATATATATATATATATATGTTTGGAGATCATGCCAAACTAATCTTATTAATTTTTTTGATTGGGTAACTAAAATAATAGATCAGGGTGGTGCAGTAGACATTGCTTACCTAGATTTCAGTAAGGCTTTTGACACTGTCGCACATAGAAGGCTTATCAATAAACTGAAATCTTTGAGTTTGGATTTCAATATTGTTGAATGGATTAGACAATGGCTGAGTGACAGGCAACAGAGGGTTGTAGTCAATGGAGTATATTCGATGCAAGGTCTTGTTACTAGTGGGGTACCTCAGGGATCTGTTCTTGGACCCATTCTCTTTAATATTTTTATTAGCGATATTGCAGAAGGTCTTGTTGGCAAAGTATGTCTTTTTGCTGATGATACAAATATTTGCAGCAGGGTTGATATTCATGGAGGGATAAGCCAAATGGCAAATGATTTAGCTAAACTAGAAAAATGGTCAGAGCAGTGGCAACTGACATTTGATGTGGACAAGTGCAAGATTATGCACCTTGGGCGTAAAAACCCAAAAGTAGAATATAGACTATTTGGTACAGTCCTAACCTCAACATCTGAGGAAAGGGATTTAGGAGTAATAATTTCAGAGGACTTGAAGGTAGGTAGGCAATGCAATAGAGCAGCAGGAAATGGTAGCAGAATGCTTGGTTGCATAGGGAGAGGTATTAGCAGTAGGAAGAGGGAAGTGCTCATGCCATTGTACAGAGCACTGGTGAGACCTCACTTGGAGAATTGTACGCAGTACTGGAGACCGTATCTCCAGAAGGATATTGATACTTTGGAGAGAGTTCAGAGAAGGGCTACTAAACTGGTTCATGGGTTGAAGGATAAAACTTACCAGGAAAGGTTAAAGCATCTTAACATGTATAGCTTGGAGGAAAGATGTAACAGGGGGGATATGATAGAAACATTTAAATACATAAAGGGAATCAACACAGTAAAGGAAGAGAGTATATTTAAAAGAAGAAAAACTACCACAACTAGAGGACATAGTCTTAAATTAGAGGGGCAACGATTTAAAAGTAATATCAGGAAGTATTACTTTACTGAGAGGGTAGTGGATGTATGGAATAGCCTGCCAACAGAAGTGGTAGAGGTAAACACAGTCAAGGATTTTAAGCATGCGTGGGATAGACACAAGGCTATCCTAGCTATAAGACTGGGAACGGGGGACTAATAAAAGTACTCAAAAAAAAAAGGGCTAGATGGACCGAATGGTTCTTATCTGCCGACACATTCTATGTTTCTATGTTTCTATATGTATTTATATTTATGTTTGATATTTTGGTTCCTTTGTTTTTGTAACAAATAATAAGTTTTCATCACATTCTTAGTCATTTTACTGTATGGATGGAATTAATGTTTTTTATCATTGATTGTTTGTTTATATACTAATAATATATTTCATTTAAAAGAGGTTAAGATAATATCTTTTTATGCTAGCGTTTTTGTTTATTATGTTCAGTTCAGGTGAGGTAATTACTACTCCCCTCCCTCTCCTTTTTCATTTTGATTGGAGCTCAACTTTAAAATTACGCTTTTAGCTGTCTCCTTTAGCTTATGACTATGTGCGTGTAAGCACGAAACGCGTCAAGCTAGTCAGCCTCCACATGTTTTTGTTTTGTATGTTGTCCTTTTTGTACACTTTTTTCGACAAGTTGCTGTTTTAATATACTTATTAAAAGTTAATTTTTACACCGGTACCTTGATTTAGTCATTGCAGTATTCTACTTTGCCATTTTTTTGCCAAACAAACTAAGTTGTACCGGTATAAATGAGAGGTCGCTCTGCTGGTTTCGTTCATACTTGTCTGATAGATCTCAATATGTGTCCATTGCTGATACTGCCTCCCTCCCGTTGCCAATCAAGTGTGGAGTGCCTCAAGGATCCGTTCTTGGACTGCTGCTATTCTCGCTATTTATAAATGATCTACCCTCGGTGTGTGACCTGGCTCATGTGCATATGTATGCTGATGATACGGTCATTTATACGTGCGGTACTCATCTATCGCAAGTGGAATCCGTGCTACAGAATCAGTTTTCTAAAGTTGAAAATTGGATATCTAGAAACAAATTATTCCTCAACGCTGAAAAAACTGTGTCCATGTTGTTTGGGACAAATGCAAAACTACTTAAATTAAACAATCCTCAATTAAACATCAAGACCAAATCCAGTTATAACCTGACCCAGGTAAATTCATATAAGTATCTTGGCATGTGGCTAGATCCAACCTTATCTTTTGGTCTCCATATTGATAAGCTTGTGTCAAAGCTATATCCTAGGATTGGCTTTCTATATAGAAACAAATCTAACCTAGATTCCACGTTAAGGAAACGTATTGTGCAGAAAATGTTAATGCCGATCTTAGATTATGGAGGTGTTGTATATGATTCTGCCCCGCAGACCCATCTCGGTAAACTCAACACTATGTACAATACATTGTGTCGTTTTGCACTAGAGTGCGATTATAACATGCACCACTGTAAAATGTTAAAAGAGTTAAACTGGCTGACGCTTGCTTCCAGACAGATTGTACCTGTTATTAGTTTACAAACTCCTTCGTATACTGTACATGTTGTTCCTTTTTTGTACCAATAATGATTTACCCTGTATGTTCTCCTTCCAACTTGTTTAATATATGTATGTATGTATCTATTTTTAATCTACTGTTAAATGTGTAACTGTGTAATTCGATTCTGGACTGGGTCCCCAGGACATACTTGAAAACGAGAGAAATCTCAATGTATTCTTCCTGGTAAAACACTTTTAAAAAAAATAAATAAATGTCAGAAGTAGAGTTGAGCGGACACCTGGATGTTCGGGTTCGGCAGGTTCGGCCGAACTTCGAAAAAATGTCCGGGTCCGTGCTCGAACTTGACCCCGATCCCCATTGAAGTCAATGGGGACACGAACTTTTGGCCACTAAAATGCCTCTTAAAAAGTCCTGGAAAGGGCTAGAGGGCTGCAAAATGAAGTAAAATGTGGATGAGTGTCCCCATTCATACGAATAGGTCGATTGACCTATTCATATGAATGGGGACTCTATTTCGGTTTATAGAAAGCCAATAGCCATGTAATGCTATTGGCTTTCTATAAACCGAAATAGAGTCCCCATTCATACGAATAGGTCAATTGACCTATTCTTATGAATGGGGACTCTATTTCGGTTTAAAGAAAGCCAATAGCATTACATGTATTCCATAAACCGAAAGTCTATAAACCGAACGACATTCGGTTTATAGACTTTCGGTTTATGGAATACATGTAATGCTATTGCTATTCTATAAACCGAAAGTCTATAAACCGAAAGACATTCGGTTTATAGACTTTCTGTTTATGGAATACATGTAATGCTATGGGCTTTCTATAAACCGAAATAGAGTCCCCATTCATAAGAATAGGGCAATATGCCTGGTCTTCATACTTCTACCAATACATGCCAGTGGCGGAACTATCATGATCGCAGGGGTCGCAGTTACGACCCGGCCACTCACAGCAGGAGGCCCGGGTGCCCTGTCGACCCCTGCGACCCTGATAGATTAAAACCTGCCCCCTCACGCTCTGAGCCTTCTAGAGCGCCAGATGTCCATGACATCCTGGCACTCAGAAGAAATGGAGGCTGGATCAACCCCCCTCCCTGCAATGAAAGGTAACCTTGCAGGGAGGGGGACAAAAAAAAAACTGTGGGTATGTATGTATGTAAGTGTAAGTCTGACTGTATGTATGTATGTTAGTGTAAGTCTGACTGTATGGATGTATGTATGTAAGTGTAAGTCTGACTGTATGTATGTATGTAAGTCTGACTGTGTGTATGTATGTAAGTGTAAGTCTGACTATGTGTGTATATGTAAGTGTAAGTCTGACTGTGTGTATGTATGTAAGTGTAAGTCTGACTGTGTGTGTAGATGTAAGTGTAAGTCTGACTGTGTGTATATATGTAACTGTAAGTCTGACTGTGTGTGTAGATGTAAGTGTAAGTCTGACTGTGTGTTTGTATGTAACTGTAATATTATAACAAATATTCTATAAAACCATCTCTCTCTCTCTCTCTCTCTCTCTCTCTCTCTCTTTATATATATATATATATATATATATATATATATATATATATATATATATATATATATATATATAGCTGGTTTTATAGAATATTTGTTATATAAATATTATAAAGTTTAACCAGCCATATATGTTATTTACATATTAAATTAACCTGAGCCATATGTTAGATATTTATATATTGCTAGTTTTATATAATATTTGTTGTATAAATATAAAACTAGATAAATATATTATGTAAACCTGAGCCAAATGTTATAAATATCTATCATATAGCTGGTTTATATAATATTTATAGCTAAACCGGGGCCCAGGGGTTTCTAGTCATGCCTCTGATACATGCTTTTGCTCAACATCTGAAATGGAGCTGATCTTGTGTGTGTATATAAATATATGGTAATATATTTGATTTATTTACCTTTGTAATACAGTATGTGCACATTTTTTATTTAGCACATTGAGTACTTTGTAGTTCTGTGGGTAAATTTTGCACATGGTGCATCCTTTTTTACAGTTTTCTCTTTTTTACAGTAGTTTTTGTGTCACTATTGTTAACCATTGCTGCATTATTGTTAACCATTGCTGTACCCTTGCTTTCCTATTTCTCATTTGGCCACCCTAATCTCTCCCCTGTTCACTTGGAGTGACCTCTGTCTGATGCTGTTCAGGTAATCTTTGGTTACGTCCTACGGAAATTACTTTTTCCCAACATCAAGGGGATGTTTCAACTCCAAAGAGTTTTTTCAAGCTAGTGAAAACTGGTGAAAGAGAGAGAGTGAATATATGTAGTTGTAGTCGTTCTTAAAAATCGCAGCATGCACAACAGTGTAATAATGATGAGCTGTTGATTGGAGTTCTGCCTACAGGTTTCATCATTGGTGAACGCCCTTGGTAAACACCTATTATCATTTCATCAGGGAACTAAATTGATATTGGCACTGGATGGAATATAGCACACATATAGAATGTGGCTTGTACCTACCCTAGCTTGCGTGCCATCCTTGGAGTGCTCTAACTAAATGGGGATCGCGTTGCCTGGAGAAAGTCATATGGTTTAATTGTCCCTAATAAAGTCAGACACCTAGGAAAAAGTTCAGCTAGATTGTGCTTTATTAAATAGCTACCAATTATAAAAGTGCACATATAAATCTTTTAATTCCAACACAAAGAAATGAAACACCTAAAGTTAAATTAAATGCAAAATGTGCCTATCTCAACCTATGATTGCACAATAATAAGAAATGGTGGCTAAAACTGTTAATAGGATTATAGAAAGTTTTATGAAAGCTTCCTTTACATGTGAACTGTATTGCAAGATGAGATTATGACTCACATGCTGTCTGTGCCTTGTTCTACAGCAAGAGCAAGAATTACTGGTTTTCTAAAAATAATAAAGGTCAGAAAGTGCATTGACACATGAAAGTGATGACATAGAACCAGTAGTGTATCTTCCACAAGGCAAAAAAGGCAATCGCCTAGGGCTGCACTTTGCCAAAGGGTGTTAAAGCACACTTTCGAACATTTTCGCTCCCACCCCCACTGTTCAGCAAGCTTTAGCTCCTTCCAATGCAATGTGGCTGATGGGGGCATGTAATGGGGTGACTGGGCATTTAATGTGTGTGCAATGTGGGTGATGGGGCATGTCGTGGGTGTGCAACATGGGTGATGGGGAATGTCGTACATGTGCAATGTGGGTGGTGGGGGTGCCCAAAATGTTTCTGCCTAGGGCAGCACAAAACCAAGATACACAACTGCATAGAACAATATAATTTGAATCCAACTTCAGCACAAAAATAGCTTGTTGGAAAATGTCCAAGTATAATTACCTGGGGGTTTCAGCTCATACCCATCAAAACAGAGCTGATGTTGCGCCAGGCGTTATGTGACATCGCGGTGCTCTGACTTAATGAGGAGCGCAGGTAGCAAGTTGCTTGTGTTTTTTTTATTGGAGATGACAGCTTGGGCATTAATCTAAATATTTGCTTGCAGTTCTTCTAATTCAACATCTTTTTATTCTCTTCATTTTATACACAGATAGAAGTGTATATGATCTAAGACAATTGCTTGATATGATTATTTTGCTAATTGGCATAAACGTGACACTGATCAATAAAGTGTAAAGTAGCGTACATATGTCTTGTGATGTAATGACTGACAATTAATTTTAGTTTATTGTAACACTCAATGTAAGATTAAACCCTCAATTTAACCCCTTGTTAAAAAAAAAAAAAAAAAACAGGATGTATGTTTATGTATACAAGTAGTTTAGATAACAAAAAGCCGATAGCAATAGACTGAAATTTTTCATTTCGTCCGATGGAATTTGGACAAATTCATTTTTTTGAATCGTCTGAACCACATTTCAGCCATTGACATATTCAGTTTGATGAAATTCATCCATGAGATTTGTTTTGGTAATTTCATTCAGACAAATTGAATTCCATTTGTTTCCAAAATGTATTAATGCCTTTGTGTTCAACATATCTATAGTTAACATTTTCTATATCTCTTTTTTGAGTTTACTTTTAAATGCAGCAAAACTGCTTCATGAGTAGAATAACATTGTTCATCCTCAATTTTACTGTGACATTATTTTCTCCTAAAATTCCTGAATCAATAGACAGGTCCACCTTGTATAAAATTAGTCATTATCTCCTAGCCTACACCTTCAGGACTCCTTAGGTATTACAGGAAGACATCTGTGTAAATAATCAGTTCAGATGACAAATGTAAATGAAAATGCAAAACATGCCTATATTAAAATAGAATATGATTACACAATAATAAGCTTTTTTTCAACATTTTCCAACAAGCTTTTTCTGTATTAATGTTGGATTCAAATTCTGTGTCATCACTGAGGCATAATTTAGATTTGTAGGCTTGCCAACTTTAAAAGAGGTGAGTTAAATGGATTTATTTTCGTCAAGTCCAATTCAACCTCCCTTTTAGTAAATAGTTCAAGGTAGTCTAGTTGTGAGGTATAATTCCATGTTTTGACTAAGTCAAATTAGACCTCACAACTCAACTCACTTGAGACCCAATAGGCCCAATTAAAAAGTCAACAAACATATAACAAATATGCATTTAAGAAAACAAAAAACAATATTAAAGGTATGCATGCTTCTAACAGTAATACAAATACAGTGATAAAACTATTTTAGGGAAACATATGAATGATCTTATATCATAAATTACCATATACAATATCACAGGTGCCACCCTGCATATACTATTATTTAGTGATCCTTAGTTTTGATACCCTTCTAAATGCCCACAAAATGTATAGAGGAGGGTGGGTGCCTATAGACCCACAATAATCATGAGGCAACAGGAAAGCTGAAAGACAGCAATCCCCAAAGAGAATCTATTTAGTATGAATGAATTATCTGCTATAAAAACTTATTATGCTAATGCTACCTATCAACTGAGACAATTTAAGAGGTGGGACTTTGCTGTCAACTTTGCACTTTACAGATACATTGGATGTGTGGACTCTCTGCTGCTTGAGTAAATAACTCCCCCTATATTTTGCTTGCTACAGAGCCTTGCAGGATGTATTTTGCTGTGTCCCACACTTATTTAAGCTGTAGACACATAGCTCTTTAATGGGTGCGCATTAGTGGTGCACTCATTTTACTCTATAAAGAGCACCACTTAAGGTTATCCATTTTTTTATGTTTTATGAGTGCCTACCTAAATAGACTCTCTTTGGGGATTGCTGTCTTTCTGCTTTCCCATTGCCTCATCATAAATTAACATGCCTGCGGCCACCAATGGCGCTATTATGGCACGAAATTTTATCATGGGAGATAACCACTTTTAATGCTCTGAAAAGCATTGTAAGTGAATCAACTCACAACTGGTGGAACCGCTTCAAGATCCTCAGACTTGAGGCTTGAAGCATCCCAAGATTTTGTGTACAGTGCAAAATTCTACATTCCTACCGGGCACAAAGATAACTATTCACGCTGCAGGACAGGTAAACTTCAACCAGGAGTTGGGTGTTGGTGATTACAGTATGAGTGATGTGCTTGCCCTCCCTACATTCTAGCAAAAAGAAAACATCCTGCCACCTGTTGGATAAAAAAGGTTTACTGTTCCAATATGTTCCTGTACTGCTAAATACCGTGCTGTGAAACCTCATGATGAAACACCCACCAGTCTCAAGCAAGGGTAGTCTTATGATGTCTGTATGTCAGACAACATAAAAAACATTATTTTCTCATCCAGTTTTGTGGTTTAGCAGCTGTTATTCGTCTCTATAATGTAATAAAAACATAGGTCGGGGCACGGTCAGCACTCAATGAGAGTAGACGTGTAACTTCGAAGGTCCCACTGACCAGCTGCTATACCACTTGCAAACCTCACTGCAGGCTCTCCTAAAATGGGGAAATTGAACAAGAAAAAACCATCAACACAAAGGGAGACAAAAGGCACAAAGTCGGACAACATAAGCACTATAAACTCATTTTACTGTTACTTACTGCTCAAAACGAGGACAAGATGGCGTCTGGTACTCAAAGCATGGGAACTGCCTCACAATCCTCTGATGAGGACCGAGAAGTAGAAGACAACAACTCTAATGCGGATATTTACTCACAGCTTAAAGATATACCCTCAAAGTCTGAATTCACTTCTGAACAATGGTTCGTGATGAACTGGCGGAAATTATTGATGAGCTAAAACAGCAGATTGAACACAGTGGACAGGGAACAATCTCTTTTGGGAACAGAGCTTTAACTGGTAAATCAAAAGTTGATAGCTCAATGTAAACTTGCTACGCAGCTATATATGCACCTGATCGACATCAAAAATAGAGGACGTTGCAACAACCTGAGAATTAGAGAACTACCCAAAGCCAAATGGCTGGAGTCTCTAAAAAGGTAACTGTAGAAATCTTTAACACCATCTTAGGTAATACCACTTTAACCCTCTCGAACCTAGATCAAGCTTGCAGGTCTTTGTGTCCCAAAGACATAACAAATCCCACCCCAAGGGACATCATATGCTGAGTCCACGACTATTCCTTGAAAGAGGATATTCTGAGAGGCACAAGGAAAATGCAGAATATCACATGCCAGGATGCCACAATTCAAGTTCTAACTGATGTAGCCTGGTCTACTTTACAAATGTGCAAACTACTAAAACCACAGAATTACTTAGACAGGTGAACATCATGTATAGCTGGGGATATCCCATGACCTTGAATGTTCAGAAAGCCGTCAACCTCTATTTAGTGAAGCCATAAGACTGCTGGTCCCAGAACTAATCAGATGATAAAACGGCATACAAGGAGATTCAAACTTACCAGTATCCCTAGCTTAGCCTTGGCTTCCTCACCCCCAACATAAAAGACACCAGAGGCCCAACATAGCAGAAGAAATCAAAGCATGGAGAGATGATCTGACCATGGGGGATCTGACCCCATTCAAAGACGATCGGTTTCTTATGAATGGGGACTCTAGTTCGGTTTATAGAAAGCCAATAGTATTACATGTATTCTATAAGCCGAAAGTCTATAAATCGAACAATGTGTCAGCAGATAATAACCATTCGGCCCATCTAGTCTGCCCAATTTTCTAAATCATTTTATTAGTCGCCAGTTCTCTATCTTGTATCTAGGCCTTGTGCCTTTCCCATGCATGCTTAACCCCTTAAGGACAGAGCCTTTGAAACATTTTTGTCCATTCTGGACAATGGCTATTTTAACATTTCTGTGCTGTTTGTGTTTAGCTGTAATTTTATTCTTTGTCATTTGCTGTACCCACACAAATTATATATTGTTTTTATCAGGACAAGAAGGGCTTTCTTTGGATGCCATCATTTGATCATATCCTATAATATTATATAAAAAGAAATAAAATATGGTAAAAAGAAAACCCAAAAAACATATTTCCTGACTTGAATTTGAACTCATCAACAAAAGCGAACAAAAAAAACTGCTAAATAGATTCTACTATTTCTCCTGAGTACAGGGATACCACCCATACACAGGTTTGTTTTGTTGTTTGGGGGCTAATTGCCACATTTGGGAGGTGCAGTTTTTGGTTTTCCAACTTGAAATTTTGACATGCAGACAGCCTGCACCCATGTCCCATTTTGGACATATTTGAAGCCAGCCAGTGTATTTTACCCCATCAACCCATATAGTTTCTAAAAGTACACACCCTAGGCTATTTCAAATGGTGGTATTTTAACACTTTCCATGCACTAATTCTACCACCAGCCTTTGCCAAAGTTTGTGGTAGTAATTTTTTGTGGTTTTTTTTCACATACATTGTCATTCAGACATGAATTTACAGATGTTGGTATGTTTCACTGCCAAACAACAACCCAATATGTGTTCAACAACATCTCCTGAGTACAGGGATACCACCCATGCATAGATTTGTTGGGTTGTTTGGGGGCTAAAAGGTCACATTTTGAAGGTGCGCATTTCCAACTTGGAATTTTGACGTGTAGTCAGCCTGCGCCCATGTTTCATTTGGACTTTTTTTGAAGCCATACAGTGTGTTTTACCCCAAAAAAGCATATATTTTGTAAAAGCAGACACTCTAGGCTTTTTAAAATAGTGGTAACACTTTCCATGGACCAATTCTAACACCAGCCTTTGTCAAAGTTTGTGGTAGTAATTTTATTGTGTATTTTTGACTACAAAAATTGTACTTTAGACACAAATTCACAAATTTTGGTATGTGTCACTGCCAAACAATACCCCAATATGTGTTCAGCAACATTTCCCGAGCACAGGGATACCATGCATGCATAGGTTTGTCAGCTTGTTTGGGGGTTAGAAGACCACATTTGAGATGTGTGCTTTTTGATTTTCCAACTTGGAATTTTGACATGTAGGTCAAGGAAGGGGTTAATAGATCTTATAAGAGCCTTTGTAGTAATGTACAAAAAAATTAACCCCTAAAAATGCACAGACAAGAAAAAATGTTCTGCTGTGCAGTGATCCGTGGCAGGGATTGGGTTAATAAAAAGGGTATGGCTTTTATAAAAGCCCTTGGGTCTCAATTTTGTAACATTTTATTTAATTTATTACAATTAAAAACTTATATTATACAGATCTGTCTCTCGCCCTCACTAAAACTCAAGTGAGGAGAGCAAGGCAGATCCATATGGGTCAGAACAATATTTACCAATAGTGATCTGACCAGGCAAATGGTGATGCTCATCTGAGCATTCACCAAACCGCCTTTGCCAATGATCAGCTGTTACTGATCGCTATATACGCGTTCAGACAGCTTCAAAAGGATTACATGTAATCCCCTAGTGGGTATAATCAACCCATAGCGAGTGTGACAAGAAAAAATGTCGATAGCAACAAAAATCCTTCTGCAGCCAGATCGCTCCATATGCGCTGCTTTGGCAGTGACCATATGCGCTGCTTAGGCAGTGACCATATGCGCTGCTTTGGCAGTGATATACAGAAAGCAAGGGGTTAATAGCTCTTAAAAGAACCTTTGATATACTGTAATAAATGACAGTAAAAAAATTAACCCCTAAAAAATGCACAGACAGCAAAAAATGTGCTGCTGTGGAAGATCACTTCGTACACAGCGATCAATGGCAGGGAAGGGGTTAAACACTGGAAACGGCTTTTATTAAAAATAAATGTAAAAATATATTATAATTACAAACTTACATTATACAGCTCTGTCTGTCTCCCTCACTAAAACTCAAGTGAGGAGAGGGAGGCAGATCTACATGGGTCGGATCAATATTTACAACAAATATTGATCTGACCAAGCGAATGGTAATGCTCATGTGAGCAATCACCAAACTGCCTTTGCCACTGATCAGCTGTTACTGATCAGCATACATGCGCTCAGACAGCTAAAAAAAAATTTGCGTTAAACGTAACCCCTAATGGGTACAATTAACCCGAAGCGGGTGCAATAAAAAAGTAAAAAAAAAAATATAAAAAATGTTTCTGCAGTAAGATTGCTGCATTTGCACCAGATTTCTGCTTAGGCAGTGATCTACAGTAAGCAAGGGGTAAATCGCTCTTAAAAGAGCCTTTGTTATACTGTAATGAATTACAGTAAAAAAAAAAAATGTTTTTACTTTTTCTGATCTGTCTCTCTCCCTCACTAAAACTATAGTGAGGAGAGGGAGGCAGATCAATACTTGTCAAAGGCAATATTTACAAATATTGCCATTGACTGTATGATAAGTGCTCATCACCCCCTTCCGATGGTCCTGCCAGTAGAAGGGAAGCGCTGCCTATGTAGGCAGCATTCCCTTCTGCTCAGGAGAGCGACCACCATCGGATCTGGGGGAGCTGAAGGTGTTGCTAACTGCCTAGTGAGGCACTTTAGCAACACCCAAGATGCTTAGATGTGTTAGATGGCAGCTACGGTCACTCCGGGGAGTGATCGTACGGCGTCCCTGCACTTTTTTTTGTGTTGCACAATGCCTCTACATAGAGGCATTGTAGCAACGCTGATAGAGTAAAGAAAGCGACCGCTGATCGCTTTCTTTACTCTGTTTAGTGCATGACCTGCCAGGCACGTCACCTGTCAGCAAATTCGCAATTTGCTGTGACGTGCCTGGCACATCATCTGTCGCTAAGGGGTTAAAATCCTTGACTGTGTTTACCTCTACCACTTCCACTGGAAGACAATTCCATACATCCACTACCCTCTCAGTAAAGTAATACTTCCTGATCTTACTTTTACATCTTTGCCCCTTTAATTTAAGACTATGTCCTCTATTTGTGGTAGTTTTTCTTATTTTAAATATACTCTTCCTTTACTGTGTTGATTCCCTTTATGTATTTAAATGTATCTATCATAACCCCACTCTTACGTCATTCCTCCAAGCAATATATGTTAAGATGCTTCAACCTTTTGTCAGAGCTATTGAACAGTAATCTAAAGACTGGTACATATGAATAATAAGAATTAACAAGGATAACAAGATGGATGCCAGCAGCCTCCATTTTGTGTCAGTTTTTGGACATCCTTCTGTGTGTTCACATCTTATTCTGTGTCTCTGAGGACAAAAGAAAGTCTTCCACATTCCTAACTCTGTTTTCTGAAACTAAATCTGTTACTAATCAAAGTGCTGGAGATATTCAGTACAAGCCATTGGTGGGCATTGTTAGTGAAAGGTTTATGACTCAAGCCACATTTCATTGTATGTTTGCAGAAAAAGCTGTGTCTATATACAAACAAGAGGAGAAAGGGGGCTGAGGACACAGACTGTGAGAATATTTGGATCTTAGATTTGAAGAATCTAATAAGGGTTATTATAAACACACCTAGTTGATTCAAATCACCCATTAAAATATATAATGATATCACACCCTCACTAATAAATATGTAACGTATAATTAATCCTACTTATTAATTGAATATTGTTTTGCGGACGACACTAAATTAGGTAAGGCAATAAAGACTAATCTTGATGTTTTTTCTTTACAGGAAGATTTGGACAGAGTGGGGGACTGGGCAGTAAAGTGGCAAATGAGGTTCAATATAGACAAGTGTAAAGTTATGCATTATGGGAAAAATAATAACAAAGCAACATATACGTTAAATGGTTTTTCCCTGGGAAAAACTACTAATGAAAAGGATTTAGGAATAATTATAGACAACAAACTTGGCAACAGTGCCCAATGCCAGTCAGCAGCTGCAAGGGCCAATAAGATATTGGCATGTATAAAACGAGGTATAGATTCACGGGAGGAGGATATCATCTTGCCTCTTTACAAATCAATGGTAAGACCTCACCTTGAATATGCAGTACAGTTCTGGGCACCAGTCCTTAAAAAGGATATTAAGGAACTAGAAAAAGTGCAAAGGAGAGCTACAAAATTAATAAGGGGTTTGGAGGATCTTAGTTATGAAGAGAGACTTAAAAAATTTAATTTATATACGTTAGAAAAAAGGCGTCTCAGAGGGGATATGATAACATTATATAAATATTTGCAGGGCCAATATAAAGAGCTCTCCAGTGACCTGTTCATTAACAGAAAGGTACAAAGAACAAGAGGTCACCCCCTCAGACTGGAAGAGCAAAGATTTCACAGACAGCAAAGGAAGGGATTCTTTACGGTTAGGACAATAAAGTTATGGAACTCACTGCCAAGAGAGGTAGTGCTAGCAACCACAATAGATGCATTTAAAAATGGTTTGGATGTTTTTTTAGGAAAGCAGAACATACAGGGCTATTAATAATAGAATAAGCATTAATAAAAGAGCTTATTGATCCAAGGAGAAATCTGATTGCCTCTTGGAGTCAAGAAGGAATTTTTTCCCCCAGAAGGCAAAATTCGAAATAGCTTCCTTAGGGGTTTTTTGCCTTCTTTTGGATCAAAAGCTGTAATGATAGGTAGAAGGGTTGAACTTGATGGACTTGTGTCTTTTTTTCAACCTAAATTACTATGTTACTATGTTACTATGTTACTATGTTTTTATTGTTTTATTAGTGTGGTATACCTTGTATTTTAAATTTTAATCTGATGTGGAATGATAAGAATAAGAATATTGATAAGAATATTTACTCTAATTTCAAATTGTATTAACACTTATATACATTTCAACATATATATTTTCTCACATTACATCACATGTAGAGTTGAGCGGACACCTGGATGTTCGGGTTCGGCAGGTTCTGCCGAACTTCGAAAAAATGTCCAGGTCCGTTCTCGAACTTGACCCCGAACTTGACCCCGAACCCAAACCCCATTGAAGATAATGGGGACACAAACTTTTGGCCACTAAAATGCCTCTAAAAAAGTCCTGGAAAGGGCTAGAGGGCTGCAAAATTAAGTAAAATGTGGGTAAGAGTAGAACAAGTGCCCTGCAAGCAAATGTGGATAGGGAAATAACTTAAAATAACATAAAATACATCCAAATTACAAATACAGCTGAGCCATAAAATAGCACTAGATGGAATCTTTGATTTTCGCTTTGGATGAACATAAATCTAAATCTAAAGCATGGCTGCCAGGAGGATCAACAGAATTATCAATTTGAGAGATGGCTGGAGTGCAGGGTATTCTCTTTCAGTTTATACTAAGTGACCCATAGATTGAGGAGGCGGTGACCGTGGCGGTGTAGGTGGAAGCGGCGCTGGAGGAGGAGAAGGACGTAGCCAGAATTTTTCAAAGTGCGCTGTAAGCACAGTATTGGACTGTTCTATTTGACTCTCAGTTATGAAGTGCACCGCAAGAAGCAAATGTACTATTTAGCACCCAAAACAATTAGAATTTTTCAAAGTGCGCTGTAAGCACAGTATTTGACGGTTCTATTTGACTCTCAGATATGAAGTGCAGGACGCAAATGTAATATTTAACACCAACAAATTGCAGTATTTAAAAATGCCTAGATGTTGCCCACTGAGCTAACAGAACAGGATTAAAGTGATGTGCCTTGCACACATGCAGTTGCAAGTGCACTGCACTCTCTGTGGCACTGGGTTCAGGGCAGGGTACAAATATGTAGTATAGAACCCACTAAAATTATCACTGTAATTTGAATAATCGCTGTAGGATTATGCCCCTCAATATGCCAGGATTATGCCCCTCAATATGTCAGTATTATGCTTCTCAATGTGCCAGGATTTAGCCACCCAATATGCCAGGATTATTATGCCACTCAATATGCCAGGATTTTCCCACACAATATGCCAGGATTATGCCCCTCAATATGCCAGGATTATGCCCCTCAATATGCCAGGATTATGCCTGTCAATATGCCAGGATTATTATGCCTCTCAATATGCCAGGATTCTGTCCCTCAATATCCCAGGATTTTGCCCCTCAATATTCCAGGATTATGCCCCTCAATGTGCCAGAATTTAGCCACCCAATATGCCAGAATTATTATGCCCCTCAATATGCCAGGATTTTCCCACCCAATATGCCAGGATTATTATGCCTCTCAATATGCCAGGATTATGTCCCTCAATATCCAAGGATTTTGCCCCTCAATATTCCAGCATTATGCCCCTCAATGTGCCAGGACTTAGCCACCCAATATGCCAGAATTATTATGCCACTCAATATGCCAGGATTTCCCCACACAATATGCCAGGATTATGCCCCTCAATATGCCAGGATTATGCCCCTCAATATGCCAGGATTATGCCCCTCAATATTCCAGGATTATTATGCCTCTCAATATGCCAGGATTCTGTCCCTCAATATCCCAGTATTTTGCCCCTCAATATTCCAGGATTATGCCCCTCAATGTGCCAGAACTTAGCCACCCAATATGCCAGAATTATTATGCCACTCAATATGCCAGGATTTTCCCACCCAATATACCAGGATTATTATGCCTCTCAATATGCCAGGATTATGTCCCTCAATATCCCAGGATTTTGCCCCTCAATATTCCAGCATTATGCCCCTCAATGTGCCAAGACTTAGCCACCCAATATGCCAGAATTATTATGCCACTCAATATGCCAGGATTTTCCCACACAATATGCCAGGATTATGCCGCTTAATATGCTAGGATTATGCCTCTCAATGTGCCAGGATTTAGCCAAACTCTTCCTCCCCCCTTCCCCCTTACTTACCTCCTCGCTGCTGCTCTGTCTCCCGGTGCTACAGGTCCATGGCTGTGAGGGAAGCGTTGTGCGTTCCCGTCCAGCCAATGCGCATTCAATAAACTATGTTTAAAAAACAAAGTTTAAACAAACTTTATTGAATCCGCATCGGCTGGAGGGGAGCGCACAACGCTTTCCTCACAGCCACGAACCTGCACCAGGAGACAGATCAGCGAGGTAAGTAAGGGGGAAGGGGGAGGATTTTTTTTTTCACGGTTCCGGAGCCCCCTGCTAAGTTGCGCCCAAGGCGGCTGCCTAGGTCACCTTACAGGTTTGCGCCGGCCCTGCCGAACCCCGAACTCCAACACGAACATACAGTGGAATGTCCGTGTTTGGATCTGGGGTCCAAAAAACGTAATGTTCGGTACGAACCCAAACACTGCGGTTCGGGTTCGCTCAACACTAATCACATGGCATCATCTGGTTTAAATTAAACACACCCATAACTTTTAATTGGCTAAAAATTTCAGAGAACAGGGTGTGAGTCTTAGATAAGGTTTGGTTGATAAGTTGATACTTGAGGTGTAGAAGAAAGACCTGAGGAGAGACTGATTTTGGAAGAGGGGGAAAGCTGCCATACACTAGTGGGATGAGATATGGGAATGTTTTAGAAAAGGGCTGAATCTCCCATTTGTTCTGGGGAGGACTCTGGAATATGAAGCTTTTAATAGCACATGTTCACTATAACAACAGACATTTCCATACACATAGTATTGAGCTTAGTCTCCCATCACACCATTCTTCAATGGAAGGAGTCTCAGCTGCATATCAAACTCTGCCAGTAATGTATAAATGTGGTACTTTGTTTCTAGCATGACCTCAGTTTTTATGGATGTAATTAGTATACATATTTGGGTAAATTAAACTTAAATCCCACAATTTATGGGATCTATATGTTTTAGCCTGATGTTTATCTGTCTCTTGCTTTCTGTAGAGGGAAGCCAGAAAAATATCCATTAGATATTACCAAGAATCATAAGTTCTTAAAGTCTAGCTATTCACCCAAATATGTAATATCTCCAGAGGTTATCTAAGATTCCTATTCTTAAAGTCTAAGATCGAAAGCATACATTGTGCTTTACTGGGTAGATTAAGAAATAGCCACCTTGAGTAGTTATATGATTTAGTAATAGTACCTTACCGAAGCAGAGTATATGCTAGTAATTTGTAGGTAATTATGGTGTACTATCATTAACTATTTTAACTAATTATTATCAATGTCGGTGTTGTTGTATTTAAATAAAATGCATGGCCATCTTGTGGTCAGAAACATAACTGCATAGTAAATTATACTACATGCATGTTGATACAGCTATAGAGCTGCATATTTCATGTTTTATCTTATTTACATACGTTATAAGTCATGAATGTGAATTATGATTAGCATATATTGATATTGTATTTTGTTGTTACACTATTTTGCTTATCTTTTGATCTTTATTTTATTTTCAATACATTAATTATTATTCTATTAATAATTTTTGCATTTACTTTTGTAAAAACTCCATACAAACTCTCTATATAGATAACAAATTATTTATATGGGTATTTTTGGTTGGACCCATATATATGAATCATCAGTCTTTCATATTTTAATGATTCATAATTAATAACCATATTCATATTTTTATGGTTATTACCATCCAACACTTTCCTGGTAAGTTTTATCCTTCAACCTGTGAACCAGTTTAGTAGCCCTTTTCTGAACTTTCTCCAAAGTATCAAAATCCTTGAGGAGATATGGTCTCCAGTATTGCGTACAATACTTCAAGTGACGTCTCACCAGTCCTCTGTACAATGGTATGAGCACGTCCCTCTTTCTACCGCTAATACCTAGCCCTATGCAACCAAGCATTCTGTTAGCATTTCATGGTGCTCTATTGCATTGCCTATCTACCTTTAAGTCCTGAAATAATTACTCCTAAATCCCTTTCCTTAGATGTTGAGGAAAGGGAATGTTGAGCATATTCTGCTTTTGGGTTTTTACGCCCAAGGTGCATAATCTTGCACTTGTCCACATTAAATGTCAGTTGCCACAGCTCTGACCATTTTTCTAGTTTAGCTAAATCTTGTTTAGCTAAATTAAAGAGAATGGGTGCGAGTACATATCCCTGAGGTACCCCACTAGTAACAAGACCTTGCATAGAATATACTCCATTGACAACAACCATCTGTTGCCTGTCATTCAGCCATTGTCTAATCCAGTCAACAAAATCAATACTCAAAGTTTGCAGTTTATTGATAAGCCTTCTATGTGCGACAGTGTCAAAATCCTTACTGAAATCTAGGTAAGTAATGTAAGCTGCACCACCCTGATCTATTATGTTAGTCATCCAATCAAAAAAAATCAGTAAGATTAGTTGGGCATAATCTCCCTGAAGTAAACCCATTGTCAGGTCCACGCTCCAGTCAGTGGTGTATCTTGGTTTTGTGCTACCCTAGGCAGACATAATTCGGGCACCCCCGCACCCACGTTGCACACCCACAACATGCCCCCTAAATGCCCCATCACCCCTATTACATGCCACCCAACACCCCAATTAACTGGCAAGAGCTAAAGTTTGCTGAACGGTAGGGGAGATAGAGAAAATGTTTCAACAGAAGTGTAGTTTAACACCCTCTGGCAAAGTGCCGCCCTAGGCGAGTGCCTTGTTTGCCTTGTGGAAGATACACAACTGGGTCCAGTCCCACATCACTTACCTCCAGCTACTTCATGCAGCTCGTACCCGGCAATGGAGATTAGCGCGTGCGCGTCACAACACTCTTTCCCTAGTATCACAGGCGTCTCTATGGAAACGGAAAGCATGGCGCGCATTACACACGTCACGGAGGCGGGGCTACAGCCCTTTAAAACACCAATGCGCGGAACACAAAATTGCTTGAAGATTAACAAGCTTCCCTTTCGTTGTTTGACCTGCGTTGCTCCGTTTGTAGTTGCATTCGATTGCTGATCTCCTGGATACCTGACCCGGCTTGCTCCTCGTTTATTTTGCTTTTCTATATTCCTGACCCTGGCTACCCGTTACTGGACTCTCCTGCTCTCTGGACTCCCTGATCCCGGCTTGCATACTCGATCACTCTATTTGAATGAACCCCTCGATTTGGACTACATCGATTGTGCTGTATGTTACGCCAGCGTCCTTTTTACATCCATCGGACCGCACATGGCGCTCGTGCCTGTTACCACGGGTAGAACCTGTAACTTCTGCAATCCTCAGGATCTGTGGTTTCAGGCAAGGGTGCTCAACTTCTGCTATTGGGAAACCCCAGCTTCTGAACCACGGTACGTCTGATTGGCTTTCTTACACACATGTTGTCTCTGATCTTGAAATCCATGCAATTTTAGATGTTCAACAATCCTATTCTTTAACATGGTTTCTATCATTTTCCCCACTACTGAAGTATGACTTACTGGTCTATAGTTGCCCGACTCCTCCCTACTACCTTTCTTGTGAATGGGCTCAACATTTGCTAATTTCCAATATTTTTGGAATTCTCCCAATAACAATGATTAGTTAAATAAATCAAATTAAATAAATGGTTTTGCTAGTACACCACTAAGTTATTTTAAGAAATTTGGTTGTATACCATCAGGGCCCATCAACTTATTTGTCTTTACTTTAGATAGCTGAAGTAAAACCTCTTCCTCAGTAAACTTACACGCATCAAAAGACTCATTAGTCTTTTTCCCTAAATGAGGTCCCTTACCCTAATTTTCGTTTGTAAAAACTAAACAAAAATATTCATTAAGACAGTCTGCTAGGCCTTTATCCTTTTCTACATAGCATCCTCCTTTTGTTTTTAATCTAACTAATCCTTGTTTCTATTTCCTTTTCTCATTACTGTATCTAAAAAAATATTTTTTCACTGACTGGGCTATTTTCTCTTCTGCGTGTGCTTTGGAAGGTCTTGTAGATTGCTTTGCCTCTTTCTGCCTACTCTGATAGATCTTTCTATTTTTTTTTATAATTACTAAATGCTAGCTTTTAGTTTTTTACTATTTTAGACTACCTCTGCAGAGTACCACAGTGGTTTCTTCAATTTGTTGCCCTTACTGACAAGCCTAATGCAATTTTCTGTTGCATTCAGTAGTGCAACTTTTAGATAATCCCATTTCTCCTAGACTCCATTTAAATTGCTCCAGTCTGATAATGACTCCTTTACACATAATCTAATTTTAGAAAAGTTGTTTTTTCTCAGATCTAAAACTTTTGATTTTGTGTGGTTTGACTGCGTCACTGTTCTTATAGTAAACCACACTGACTGGTGATCACTAAATCCTAAACTTTCACCTACAGTAATATCTGATAACAAATCTCCATTTATGAACACTAAATCTAATATGGCCTGCTTTCGAGTTGGCTCCTCAACTACTAGCTTTAGAGATAATCCCAGTAGGGAGTTAGGATATGCATACTCCTGGCACAAGTATCTATTTTGGATTTCCAGTTCACATAAGGAAGATTAAAGTCACCCATGATGATCACTTCCCCCTTCATTGTAATTTTAGGTATTTCTTTAACTAGTAGATTATCCAACTACTCTATTTGTCCAGGGTGCCTATAAATCACACCTACACAAGTTACAGTATGATTACCAAATTCTAACAGAACACAAACTGATTCTTTGTTCACCTCACCAACTTGTATTACGTTAGATTTCAATCCACCCCTGGAATATGATGGACTATCTTAACCAACATATGAAACCAAAACTTTTCTGACTCTATAGATACCTCTATTACTATTGAAGAGATAAATAAGGCCATCAAAAGATACCCTAATAGTAAGGACCCTGGACCAGACAGACCTACCAGTTTTTATTATAAGACATTTGGTGACACACTAGGCAGGGCCGGCGCCACCGTTAGGCTGCTCAGGCAGCTGCAGTGACAGGGGTGCCAGTTCTGAGGAAGAAAAAAAATGCTGGTAGAGGCACTGGCTGATCTCCCCTCACCAGCCCTCTACACAGCCGCTGTGGAGCAGCCAGGGAGGGGGCGGATCACACCGGGTGCCAGGTACGCCCCCTCCTCTTGAAGCAGAGCGGTCTCTGCTTTGGGGAGCCGAGCAGCATGACCTCTGTGTGACAGATCTCAGAAAGAACTGCTCGCACTCCCCGTGTTTAGAGATAATGCAGGGCATCGGATTTCAAACTGATGATAGAACTTCTAATAAATGCACTACGCAAATGTCATGCAATCCATGGTATAGAAGTTATCACTCATCCTCACAAGGTAGCAGCACATGTGGATGACCTACTGCTCATAGCTACCCAGCTCCAAATATTGCTACCCAATATCATCAACGAGAGAGAAAATTCTGTCCTACTATCGTATTTCAAGATGAGCATGACCAAATCAGAGGCTTTGAACATTACCCTACCCTCACAGCTGACTAGCATACTCCGAACATCTTTCCCCTTTAAATGTGCCCCATCAACAATTAAATACTTAGGCGTTACAATACACAATGCAATCATGACCTATACTTACGAAACACTTTATGAATTATCTACAAAGATACCTGGCTACTGAAGGGTTTAGAATATTTGTGTGCAACAAACGACCAACCACAGAACCTTATCTCTTCAATACACAAAATTCTAATATATTAAAAACATTCATATATTTTATGATATGGGGGGAAAGGGATTGCTATATTACCCTGTCAAAGGCCCAATGGCATAAAATTGCCAGTTAACTCATAAAGGATTCATCTCAACTAAAGTACAATAAAGTTGATTCAAGATTTTCCCTAGATGGTACAAAGTACCCGCTTTACTGCACTCCCTCTTTCCCAACATCTCAGATTGCTGCTGGAGATGCTTGATATATAAAGGTGATTTCTTGCACATCGGGCATATGTCCATTCTAGTATTCAGTGGTGGACATGACACGTATCTGACACATTACCAACAAAAAATTCTCATTCACCTCTCTGGTATTTTTACTAAACCACACTGCCATGGGCGTCCGCAGGGGGGGGCAAGGGGGGGGGAACTTGCCCCCCCCCCTGGATTTTTGCAATTCCCCTTTAAAAAAAAAAAAAATTTGTTTTAATTATTATTATTTTTACTCAGTGTGCAGCCTCTAGTTGTCCCTAGGGGACTGCACACCAGTTGCTGGGGTAGGAGGTGGCACCCAAAGCTGTTGCTCTCTGCAACTCTGCTTGCTGTAATACTGGTCTCCCATCCACATTGGTGCAGGTCTCTGCAGCTGTCAGTCATGCAGCATGGAGAGCCAATGACAGGGGTGCCCGGGGAGCAGCGTGATGACGTAGGTGGGCGGAGCTGAGCGTAGAAGCGCCAGGTGCCGCGATTTGGCCAAGGGAGGGGGCAGGGGAAATGGAGGCAAGCAATACCGCGTCCTGAAACCTGGAAGACGGTGACCACGGGGAAAAGAGAAAGCATAACCTCAGGACGGAGAGAGATATTGAAACAGCGTGTGCTATGCTGGAGATCTTTCTGTTGGACTGCATGAAGAACATCGGCGGCGTGACTTGCTGGCTAGGAGAGGATCTAACAGGGAGAACAAGCTAAGTATCACTTACTACAACTGTAAAATATATATGAATGTGGGAGTTTGACCTACCCCAAGGTGTAAAATAAGGAATTCTAATACACAAACTAATACACAAACTGACAATAAGGCAGGGGCTGGTGAGACTTAAGGAATAAGGGATATTTGTATATATATATACTGTCTATTTTCTCCCTGCCTGAATATCTTAGTTAACCCTGGAGTTAAAGCTGTAAACTAACAAGGAAACCTTCTTTGAATAACCTCATCCTGCTTTAATATTTTAAACACACCAAATCCCAGAATACACACATTGGGTACTCTAATGAGATATAGTCTTGCCTGAATTTGTTTATTGCTGAATTTAAGAGAAGTTTTGCAGATTTTTTGTGTTTGAGGAAGATATCCGGGAAAACTCGCAGAAAGCCGAACCTAATAAAGAGCATAGGGGGTTAACAGAGCACAATACAGGTGGAAATTGATAGTTGCCTTAACGAGGAGTCAACACACCCCCAAAAGGTGTGGGAAGTTTGATAAGTACACGAGCTCTACGAAAGGATCAGGAAACAGAGTTTTTTTTTTCTCCTTCTTACCAGCATTTAAATAAATGAGTAAATCCTGACAGAAGTGATCTCAACATAAGTGACTATGGCCTCCAAGAAAAATACGGAGATGAGACAAGAAAAGTCTGAAAAAGACAGGAGGAGAAAACCAGATAAAGCAGAGAGTAAACAGGAGAAAGAAAATAAAATCGATAAACGATATTCAAATTTCTTCTCCCCATCAGCAGATAGGACTGACCCGGCAAAGATCAATTTGATCCACCAAGACCAGGGTCAAGATCCCCAGGCTAGAGGAGATGAGACCATTGAAAGTCAGATCGATTCTCTAGGGGCTGTAAAAATAAAGGAAGAAATCCAAAAAACGCAAAACATTACATTAGAAATTAAGAATGAGATTAGTGTTATGGGTGAGAGGATAAAAGTGGTTGAACAGAAGGAAGAGGACCTTGTATTTCAACTAAATGTACAACAAGATATGTTAAGGGAACTAGAAAGAAAAACACAGAATTTGGAATCTAAAATTAATGACCTGGAGGATAGATCCCGAAGGAACAATCTTCGACTCAGAGGAATCCCAGAGGATATCACAAATAACTTATTGGAAGAATTTCTGATAGGGCTTCTCAATTTTCTTGATATACAATGGGATAGAAAAGAGGCAGCCTTGGAAAGATTCCACTGAGTACCTAAAGCACAAAGTGTGCCGAAACATTTACCAAGAGACGTGATCATATGTTGCAAATCCTTCCGTATAAGATCTGCGATCATGAGAAATTTATATTTCAAATCGGTAAAAGATACAGCATATGAAGACATAAAAATACTTCCAGATCTATCCTATAACACCAGAAACGCTAGGAGAAATTTTTCAAAGTTTACTACAATCCTAAGGTCAAACAACATCAAATACTCGTGGGGCTTCCCCTGTAGGGTCATTTTGAGCTTTGAGAGCCACAGGGATATATTTGATACTCCTGAAAAGTTAGAGGCATGGCTAAACTCCAAAAGATTTAATACAGTTTAATTAAACTAGTTTCTTTTTTTTTTTGAACATTCCGTAAGACTTACTTCGAGGGAGGGAGGGGGGTTTGTTGAGAGATAGAGAATAAGTAATTTTCCTTTTTTTCTTTTTTTTTTCCTTACTCTTCTTTTCCCAACTGCACTAATACCATTGTTTTACTCTATACATATGATAAATATGATGCCCTATACTCTTTTTTTTCTTATATCACTTTCACATTCTACACAATTGATAACAGGATGTTTCACATCCACTTATTTTTTTTTTCTTCTTTCCCTTCTTCTCTTTCTCCTCCGCCCCCCTCTCTCCCTCTCTTAGGACTTTCTCCGCCCCATGCTTCCCCTCCCCGCCTGCGGTGCCTGGTGAAGGTTCGGAGGCGGGTAAATAAATCTTCTTTCTTCTTTACTGTGGAGGATTTACAGTAGAAGATAGGTTAGGGACTTAGTAGACATTTATGGATTCCTTAGTTTATAGGTCAAAGCAAGTCTTACCTTCCTTTTCTTTTTTTTTTTGTTCTTTCTCTCCTTTTTTCTTTCTCTTGTTTATCTCTTTCTTTCTCCTCTTCTACCAGCGAATTCTATGGGAACATATTTCATTCTGTATCTGCCTTAAATGATGATTAAATTTGCCATGACTAATGTGCAGGGTCTGAACGCAAAAGCGTAATATACTCTGGATTTATGAAGAAAGAAAATATTCAGATTTGTACTTTACAGGAGACTCACTGGAGATCATGTGACAAGCAATTCTTAGTATCAAAAAGTTTTCCATTGGTCATAAGTGCATCACTTCAACACAATAAAAAAAGGGGAGTAAGGTTACTGTTTTCAGGAGACCTCTCAATTAACGTTATATATAAAGAGCTAGATATCGAAGCCAGATACATTATCGTAATAGTGGATATTAACAATAGGATATATACTATTTTAAACTTATACGCACCAAATGATACCCCCATTAAATTTCTTACAAAGATCATTAAAAAAATTCAAAAGATAGGACAAGGAGCTTTAATTATAATGGGTGATTTCAATTGCATTGTGGATCCTCAGGTCGACAAAACCTCAGTGGGGCACGGGAAATATGGCAGAAAAGTTATAAATACTGCGGCAAAATTTTCACGCCTAATCCGGAATTATACTCTAATGGATGTGTGGAGGACTTTACACCCAGAAGAAAAAGATTTCACCTTCTTCTCTCAAGCTCACTTGACCTATTCTAGAATAGATTACATTTTGATAAACAGGACAACAATTCAGTATATAAACAAAATAGACATACAAGACTACCTTTGGTCAGACCATAGTGCCATTATAATGGAAATGAAAACTGGATATAAAACAAACAGACCAGAATGGAGATTGAATGATGTTCTATTAAATAAAAGTCATTATCATACACAAATTATAGAAGCTACCCAATGGTTCTTCAAAGAAAATGGAGGAAGGGAAGTCAATCCTGCCTTAACGTGGTGTACTTACAAAAGTGTAATCAGAGGTCATCTAATAAAGTAAAACCAGGGAAGTACCCCCTACTGGTCAATAACTATAGACCTATCTCATTATTAAACGTAGATGTAAAGATCTATGCCGGTGTATTGGCCAACAGAATAAAGAGAATTATAACATCACTAATTCAACCGGATCAGGTGGGTTTCATCCCGGGTAGACTCTCTGTTAATAACACCCGTAGAATAATTGACATATTAGATTCCTGTCAAAAAAAGAAATGCCCCATGATGATGTTAGCCCTAGATGCTGAAAAGGCTTTCGACTGAGTAAATTGGCCCTTTATGAAGAACACACTGAGGGTATTTGGTTTTGAAGGTTCAATACTAGATGCAATTATGGCACTATACTCTTCTCCTGCAGCTAAAGTAAAAAGCACTGGCTTTACTTCAGAAAAGTTTAAGATAACAAACTGTACTCGTCAAGGTTGCCCATTATCTCCGATTCTCTATCTACTATCGATCAAACCTCTAGCAACTGCTATAAGAACAAATAATGACATCAGAGGCATTAATATTGGGAAAGGAAACATTAAGCTTAACCTGTATGCGGATGACGTCCTAATAACTATGGAAAATCCAATTGAGTCAATTGCTTCAGTTATGGGAGAAATCGATAGATATAGTAAGGTTTCTAACTATAAATTAAACCTGGATAAATCTGTAGCAATGGCAAAATACGTAAGCCAAGAAGAAAAAAACCTCCTAGCACAGACATATGGTTTTAAATGGGCAAAGGATTATATTGAATACCTTGGGATAAAAATAACTTCAGACCCAAAGAGAATCATCGAACACAACTTTCTCCCACTACTGAAACAAACTAATAAAAATCTAATCGAGTGGAAGAATAGGGAAGTTTCGTGGTGGGGAAGGATAAATGTCCTAAAGGCTTATGTACTTCCAAAATGGACATATTTATTCAGGTTGATCCCGTTAAACATTCCGAAGGTCTGGTTAAAAATGGCACAAACAGCCTTTTCAAAATACATTTGGAGAGGTAAAAAACCCTGCATAAACAAAAGGGTGATATCCCTACCCTCCAATCAAGGAGGCATGGGAGCCCCCTGCCTGCTAAAATATCATGAAGCTAGCATGCTTGCACATTCACTAATGACACAAAACCTCAACATCAAGGAAGAAAAATGGTATCATCTTGAAAGAAACCTGATTGGAGGTGGGACAATTTTCCCGTTATTCTGGAGCACTAAGAATACAAGACAAATTGTTCAAAAGAAATGTATCAACTCACTTACTCTAGATCACATATTGCACTTCTGGCTTAAATTCAAAAGGAAAGCTAAGTTACAGAATAAAATCTTGAAAGGCCTGCCGATTCAAATTATCCAACATAATATTGATGACATTAACTTAACCTCGTGGAAAGAACAAGGAATATTTAATATAGAAGATATTTATGAAGAAGACACTATTTTGTCTTTCGCCAATCTCCAAACCAAGTTTCAAATTAAAAATGAGGAGCTCTTTTTATATCTCAGAGTAAAGCACTACCTAAGATTCAATACCCCCTTTAATAACTCTGCGATATATAAGAAAATAACAGCGATGATACAAAAGCAAGATCAAAAACACCTATTGTCTAAAAGCAATCAGATAATGCAAGAACTGGACCAGATCCAACAGATAACAGTTATCTCTAAGTGGGAATCTGATTTAAAGAGCAAAATCACAAGAGAAGAATGGAATGGATTATTCAATTAACATCCAAGGGAGTTCACTGTTTAAACCCAAGAGAAGGGTTTTTTAAACTCTTATATAGATGGTATTATGTCCCCAGCTTTCTTGCAAAGATATATAGAGATTATAATAACAACTGCTGGAGATGTGGAGCTAGTGGGGGAGATTTAATCCATATATTTTGGAGCTGTAAAATGCTAGATAAGTTCTGGAAGGAAATAATAACAAATATCAACAGTAGATGTGGCCTAAAGCTTGTTAATTCGGCAGACACAGTTCTTCTTCACATGAACTTAGTAGATCTATCCACCGTTGATAGATGGACTACTATTCATATTCTCCTCACGGCAAAGTTATTGATTACCAGAAATTGGAAATCCCCTACTATCCCAGACTGGGAATCAGTTAAAGCCCTGGGGCTTGCTCATCTCAAAATGGAAAAAGACATTTCCTCATCCTTTGGCTATTCGCCAAGGAAAAGGGAAATTTGGTCAAAAACTATTGAAAAAATTATATGATATAGCTCCATAGCTGAGCAACCCCTAGGGGAAAGTCACAGAAGAGTCAGGATATTTGGGTTCACAACTTTTTCTTCTTCTTTTCATTCTTTCTCCTTTTTTTTTTTTTTTTGTTGGAGTCCATATATTGCATTAGGTTAGTCAGATGCCTCGAAATGCGACACTAGGTCGTATATTGGAGGGACTAACACCCCAGAGGATCCTTCAGGGAATTGAATGGATCAACTGGGTTGGGGGGGCTCAAGCCAAATAATATAAGATACACATTTGTTTAGTCAGTAGAGGTAATTTATTTAGCAAGAAAGATACACGTTTAAGAGTGATTAACACAATAAAGACAACTAATATGAAATAAATGCCAAAGGATCAAATGTCTATAAAGGAGATGTGACTATAACACAAATAAACACTCCAAGAGTTCAATTCTAATGGCTTTAAAAAAAAAAAAAAAAACATGGTGACAAGTGGATGGGGCAGAAAAGATAATGGAGGATAAAATAATGTGATAGATGGAAGCAGATTGCAAACAAAATGGGATGACATGGGGCAGAAAAGATAATAGGGGATGAAAAGAGGTGATTGATTGGAGCAGAATACAGACAAAATTGTGACATGGGGCAGAAAAGATAAAATGTAGGTGAAAAGAGGTCACTGACATGGAGGAATAAAACACATAAAATGATGGGGAAAGAGATGGCAAACATGGAGGAATAAAACATATAAAAAGGGGGAAAGAGATAAAGAAATGTCATGGATTTAGGAATTTGTGTGTTTAGGGAATCTGTTGCTTTGTGTTTATATTGCGTGCTATATTGTTGTATCTGGTGCTGTGGAGTTATATTGTGTGCTATAGTGTTGTATCTGGTGCTGTTGGGTTATATTGTGTGCTATAGTGTTGTGTCTGGTGCTGAGGGGTTATATTGTGTGTTGTGTCTGGTGCTGTTGGGTTATATTGTATGCTATAGTGTATCTGGTGCTGAGAGGTTATATTGTGTCCTATAGTGTTGTATCTGGTGCTGTGGGGTTATATTGTGTGCTATAGTGTTGTATCTGGTGCTGTGGGGTTATATTGTGTGCTATAGTGTTGTATCTGGTGCTGAGGGGTTATATTGTGTGCTATAGTGTTGTATCTGGTGCTGAGAGGTTATATTATGTGCTATATTGTTGTATCTGGTGCCTAGGGGTTATATTGTGTGCTATAGTGTTGTGTCTGGTGCTGTGGGGTTATATTGTGTGTTATAGTGTTGTATCTGTTGCCGTATGCTTATATTGTGTGCTATAGTGTTGTATCTGGTGCTGAGGGGTTATATTGTGTGCTATAGTGTTGTATCTGGTGCTGAGAGGTTATATTGTGTGCTATAGTGTTGTATCTGGTGCTGAGGGGTTATATTGTGTGTGCTATATTGTTGTGTCTGGTGCTGTTGGGTTCAGGGCTGGCCTTAAGTGTCCCGGCGCCCTGTGAGGGCTTGCCCCATGGTGCCCCCCCCGTCTTTCACCCCCGTCTCTTTCACCCCCTATGTATGTGTCCCTTTCCTCTTCCTTGCCATGTCTGTCTCTCTCTAACTCCCCCATACCTGTTTTCTCTCTCTCTCTCTCCCTCTGTTCTGTCTCTCTCCTCCCCCTCCTCTGTCTCTCTCCCCCCTCTGTTCTGTCTCTCTCTTCCCCCCTCTGTTCTGTCTCTCTCTTCCCCCCTCTGTTCTGTCTCTCTCCCCCCCCTGTTCTGTCTCTCTCCCCCCCTCCGTTCTGTCTCTCTCCCCCCTCTGTTCTGTCTCTCTCCCCCCCTGTTCTGTTTCTCTCTCTCTCCCCCTCCCCCTGTTCTGTCTCTCTCTCTCTCTCTCTCCCCCTCCCCCTGTTCTGTGTCTCTCTCCCCCCTCCCTTTGCCTGCAAATGTTGATCCAATGAGGGGGCGGAGCTAACTGGCTGAGCAGTGTAGCTCCGTCCCCACCCTGTGAAGCAGAGCGGCGTCTGCTTCACGGGCAGCAAGAGAAAGTGCTGCTCGGCTCCCCATGCTTAATGCAGGCTCCCCATGCTTAATGCAGGCTCCCCATGCTTAATGCAAGCAAGGGGAGCCGAGCAGCACTTTCTCTTGCTGCCCGCGGCTCCCCGAGAAGTAGACATTGCTCTGCTTCTCAGGGTGGGGGCGGAGCTACACCTCTCAGCCGGTTAGCTCCGCCCCCTCGCCGGATCCAGCAGAGGGCTGGTGAGGGGGCATCTTTTGATCTCCCCAATCCAGTGCCTCTACCGGCTCGCAGAGGTCGCACACCCCTAAGGCCGGCCCTGGTTGGGTTATATTGTGTGTTATAGTGTTGTGTCTGGTGCTGTTGGGTTATATTGTGTGCTATAGTGTTGTGTTTGGTGCTGTTGGGTTATATTGTGTGCTATAGTGTTGTATCTGGTGCTATGGGGTTATATCTTTGCTATGTTGTTCTATCTGTTGCTGTGGAGTTTCAGCTAGAGCTCTGGATATTTTTCTGGTGCTGTGGTTTATATCTTGTGTCATGGGTTTTTAGCTGGTACCGTGGGTTAATATCTGGGGTTTTGTGTCTATATCTGGCACAGTAGATCTATATTTGGTGCAGTGAGGCTATATCTAGTGTGGTTGGTTTATATCTGGTGCTGTGGATCTGTATCTGGTGCATGGTTTATCAACCCTTTGCATGCCTTCACTGATAATGACAAAGCTCCTCCACTTCATGAAAACTTGTCAAAAAGAGGCGCGGAAAGGATGACGGTAAAATTATGCCTCCCCCCTAAAAAATTTCTGCGGATGCCCATGCACACCTCACAGCTAATCAACAAATATAAGATATCTCTCACAACCCATCCCCTGAGTGCGGCCAAGTTACTAATTCCAAAACATTGGCAAAAAACAACAACCCTTGAAGAGTGATTGTCCCTAGTAAAACAAATCAGGCTAGCCAAAGATCTCCTCCTAACTGCAGAAGGAAGGGGATCCCAACATAGTAAACACTGGTTCTACTGGCTTGACTTCATAACAGGAAATGCTGGAACAGCAGCCCTACAAAACGATGACCAATGAAACATTGTAGGCACTACATACTATGTGAAATACATAATCATTTTTAGCTGGCAACCCACTCCCCCTCCACATCAGTCTTTTTCCCAACCTGTTCCCTTTTTTTTGCCCTCTCAATCCCCTCACTAGATTGTTTCTAACCCTTCTCTGTTGCATCTCTCTTTATTCTCAATGGAACATCCTGAGGGATTGTTATAAACTGTATATGATGTTATATGACTACATATATATATGTTATATACTGTTAAACTTGAGCTCAACTTGCTAATTCAAAATACCCTAATACCCTAAACAAAGGTTGATTGCACCAAATATGTTTTTGTTACGTCCATGCTTATTGTTTGAAACTCAATAAAAAATATATTGAATAAAAAAAGGCTGGATGGTCTGGCTCACCAGAGAAAGGCAGACATTTCTTAGGCAGATGTGTGGCAACCCCTTCTCCAGAGAGCAAATGTAATCCAGCAGAATCTACAGGGATAAGTGACCCATTTTACCATTATTACTGTTTGATCATGGGAGAAGTTTGTAAATAGTGTATAAGTGCATACGTTTTCAGGTAGAGAAGTTAACTCTATACTAGCTTCTGTTTTTGGCGTTCTATTTGTGTATTCTTTTTGCACATATCTGGCAGGCTACTTTAGTGGACCCTTGATTTGTATTTTATTATTTTATAATATTTAGGCTTTGAGACTATATTTAAAGCAAGCATTATTGTCTTATGAAAAAATACATTACTCTGCATTATGTTACAACAATGAAAATGAAAAGACATATAGTTGTTAACACCCATGTAAAAAATCATATAAAGTGTTGTGAAAAAATATATAATACAACTGAATAAACAAATGAATCCAAGCTATCTGTTTTTTTTTTGTCATACAACATGTGAGTAGTAGTGTGTTATTAGTGCTTAGTTTGACTTACATCAATATCATCCTGTTCAGTTTGCCTCAATTAGTAACAAAGGGGGTCATGAATGAAAACTCCCACACTGCAAAGTATCAGTGTCAGGGCCTTCACCAGGTCAGGTAGGAGTTTCAGTGCAGGGATAGTGGAGGTGTCGGGTTGCATGTTATTTATTGTGCAGGTTGAGAATAGATAAAGAAACAAAGAGCTAGGTATTGGACTAAAGACTGAAGGAGAGACAAAAGGGAACTTTAGCAAAGAACTGCAGAATAGGAAAAGGGTTTGAGGGGAACACCCTAGAGAGGGTGAGGACTGAGCAGGAGTGACTTTAAGGGAGCCACTTAGCTGAAGAAATCTTGCTGTTATTGTTTTTTCACTTTATTCGCCATGTATACTGTTATGTATAATGTGTTACTGCTGATAGATGGTTGCATTTGCAATGCTCCAATGATGACAGTCCCTTTAACTAAGAGTTTTATTGGACAATTCTAAACGTGAGATAAGGGTTCTCCACACTTCTCTTTTCCAGAAACTATTCTCTTTTTTTATATTTGTTTTATTGTTTTCAGAAATATTTGATTTGTGTCATCAATATAGATTTAACATATTTGTATAACAATAATGGTTGTGCTGCCAAAAAAGGACCAAAAGCCAGGCGAAGTGGCAAAAATACTGATCATTCTATAAAGAATGGCAGAGGAGTAGGTCATTATTGTATTTCAGATATCCGGACATATTGCACGCCAACAAGCTGAGCGTGCACATAGTTCAGGTTTAATTATTTGGCTGGGCAGAAGTATGATTAGATGCTACTAAAGATAACATTTTAAAAAATATATATCTCCCAAGTTCATTATGCAAGGCGATAACATGACATATACTTAAACTACTGTATATGAAATAATGCACACAGTAACAAAATATGAAAATGTATGAACACACACAAATATAGAAATAACACACAATAATAATACAATAATTAAGCCCAATACACCAATAAACAACAACCTATTGCTAATCAGCACAGACAAAGCAGTTAGTGGCCTGATAAATGTATAGGTGTTAAACACAAAGACAATTGCTGAGCAAACAAACAGACCATATATACACAATCTATGGCACCTTTACTGTGAGTAATGTAGTGAATTCTATCCTCACAATCCTAGTGTTTAAAAGTAACCAACACTATTGCATAACCATAATGTACTAAAACCCAATATTACACCAACTATCTAACTATAACTAAAGACCATAAATATGCATGTAAGATGGTATACATAGACTACTAATTTATTTATTTTAGTACTTTAGTATATAATGAATAAAACCACATATGATAAATCAAATATTCTAACATATATTAGAAATATGCAATATTTCATAAAGATAGCAGGTCTTTCTATCTTCTCATCTGCTGTTTGAGGATTAAGAAATAACAGCAAACTAAATCTAATGGCATGGAAGTGAAGCCAACATAGAATTTTATTTACCACACAAGTATACAGAAATAACAATTTAAAATATAAAATTCAAAGTTGATTATAATTACCAAGGTGTACAACAGTTTCTGGAGCTGTTCCCTCTGGAATAATGTTCGATAATGTAGAGAGAGACCGGAACTCCCAGGATGTATTAAATTAAGAAAATATTTATTGTAGTGGAGCCACAATTGTGAGAGGAAACAAAAAGGCACACAGAGAAACACTTTACCCGTTTCGAGTCTACTGACGCTTAATCATAAGTGTTGGATACAGTCAGTATGGCCTTTTGGATCAAGATCTTTCTCCAGCTTTGATCTTCAAGACTTGCCTTTATTTATCTCCACACCACACCCATTGAAGGTGTGTCAGATATATTTGTTTTTATCTGGTGGGTTCTCTGAAAACACTCCTCTATTCGTATTTGAAGAGGGTATAATAATATTATCCATATAGCTCACACTTCTGACCATGAGTTAAATCCTATATTTTCTAGTTACCTGAATCCCTCCTTAATACAGTTTAATATATATATATATATATATATATATATATATATATATATATATCCTTAAAGATTTTAGTTTATAGGAAAAATTCCTTAAATGTAAGAGAAACCCACAAAGAATGTTACCTATTCTTGTTCATAGGCATTGTTGTTCATAGTGTTTATTATTTATTAATTTTGTTTCTAATCCAAAGTTATTCAATATAGTATATAACTTTGGATTAGAAACAAAACTAATATAAACACTCCTAACTTACTGTATGAAATATCATGTTAATATCTAATCACTTCTAATACTAATACTCTACATATCCAAAATATATTGTTCTATGGTTATATTTGGTTACCGCATTCACGAATAAGGCATAGTAACTCTAATAAATTAAATAGATATGAACCAGTGTGTATATTATCCATAAAATACAGAATATCTATCTATGCATTCATACAACCATACATGTACCAATTCATCTGCACTTACATATGTATAAAAATATCTACGTTTATATACCTATATATATATTTATATTAGCTACCATATGATTTCACATTTAATTCCAAACTCTCTAAGATTTTGCTAATAAGATATCTCAGGTTTTTATGTCCTGGTATGGACACTTCTTACACAAAGCTCTCTCCGGGTGGCCAGATATCTATTTGAGTTTCTCCTCATAAAATAGACCTCTGCTAAGCAAGATTGTTAAATTAAATTGCCCCATTGTCTTTTTAAATTCTTACCCAAATAAACCTTCAGGAAGGACAGTAATATGATTTAACTTGTAAAATTAACTGATTAAAAGACTGTCAGGAACTTTTATAAAGGGTAATAGTAACATTAGAGATATGTAGAGAGGTTACATGGGAGATTATAGTCATATAAACTTTTATATTAAAATCATTTATTTCGAATTATAAACGGTTATGTCTAGGTCCTATTTTAGCTATATACATTTATAATCAAGTCCTTCAAGAAGGTGGTGGTAAACCTGGAAAAGTCCATATTTAGTGGGGAACATAAAGTTAAATAACTGCAGACATTTTTTTTAGACTCAGATACCTACGTATTGTTTATACTGTGGATGAAGAGAATAAAAAGTGATTTAAAAAAGTATGTATTCATTGTGTTAACAGAATTGCAAGTAAGTAAACTACTTTCCACGGACAAAATTTGATTATGTGAATTATGATATGCAAATGTAATTAGCATATCAAGCCACCGGTGATATAAACAGGAGACAACACAGAAACATGTTAAAGAATGTTCTCTCTTATGCTATGAATTTGCATACAATTCTGTTTACACAATGTAGACAATTTTGATGATTAATCTTGTGATTGTATATTTGATTCCTACATTGAGCTAAGGAATTAATTTTTGTCTCATTAATTATTATTATTCTGCAAAGTAAAAGCTCCAACATCAATTGATTTCTGCAAAATATTGACATCAATAGGTCAGCCAGGCTACCTCATTTTGTAGAATATTAGACTCCCCTAGATTTTCTTAAAAATAGGATTAGGGTTAGATTAGCTGTTAGGGTTAAAATTAAATAATGTTTAGCATAAGGGATAGGGTTAAAATTAAATTAAAATACATTAAGGGATAACATAAGGGTTAGAGCTGGGGTTAAATTTAGGGTTAGGGTTAAATTTAGGGTTCAGGTTGGGGTCAAAAGGTCAATACATGAAAAAAAACAAAAAACTATTTTTGTTTTTTGCCCCATAACTCGCAAAAAAATGCAGAAAAATATGGAAACATGCATATTTCTGAACCCGGGACAACATTTAGAAACTATTTACACAGAGTCTTTTATAATGATTGTATTTGTGCAAATTATATTTTAGTTCAAAGTTAGAAAAAGTGTTTGTTTTAAATTTTTTCATCATATTTTATGATTTTTTTTGTAGTAAATTATAAGCTATGATGAACATAATGGTATCTAATGAAAGCCCTTCTTATGACGATAAAAACAACATATAATTTGTGTGGGTACAGTAAGTGAGAGAGAAGAAAATTACAGATAAACACCCCAGAAATGTAAGTGAAAGTCAAGGTCAAAATATCTAAGGGATTAAAATTTATTACTACTGCTAATTAAATGGCACAACACAAATATCCACCAAAATTCTAGTAACACAAAGACAGCTTGGCCAGCTCTGTTACTAGCGCCTGAGTTTCTTAACCCCTTCATGACCAGACTGTTTTTGGAATGTTGTGCGTTAGTGACCGAGGCTGTTTTAACACTTCTGAGGTGTTTGTGTTTAGCTTTAATTTTCTTCTTTGTCAGTTGCTGTACCCACACATATTATATATTGTTTTTTTCAGGACAAGAAGGGCTTTCTTTTCATGACATTATTTTGTTCATATCATTTATTGTATTGTGTAAAAAATAGTAAAATATGGTTAAAATTAAAAAGAATAAACACTTTTCCTGACTTTTCTATTTGTAAATTATTTTACTAAGCTTAAAAAGCTAATGAAAAAATGTGCTAAATAGATTCAACTATAGGTCCTGAGTTCAGAAATACCCAATGTTTATATGTTTTTTTACATTTTTTTGCATGTTTTAGGTTAATAAATACAAGTAGCATTTAGCTGTTTCAAAACCATTTTTTTTTTTAATTAGCGTTAGTGACACTGTAACACCGATATCTGATATAAATCGCTGAATAACCCCCCACATGTACACATTTTTATAAAGTAGACATCCCAGGGCATTCAACTTGGGGTATTTTGACACTTTTCACTGTCATTTTACCACCAATCTTTGACAAGTATTGGAGTAGTAATTTTTGGTGTGTTTTATTTCCACACACTTTGAAACTTAGGTATGAATTTAAAGGGGCTGTTATATTTTATTGCCAAACAAAACCCCAATATATGTTCAGCAACTTCCCCTGAGTATAGCGGTACCCCACATATATAGGTTTGCTAGGTTTATGTGGCAGGTACAGGGCAAAATTTAGGATATGGTTATTGCAGCTTTAAAACGTGTATTTATTATGTAATACATGTGACTACATTTCCTATCATGCTCAGTCAGCCAAAAGCTACCGTAGCAGAATAGGAAATGTAGTCTATAGTAGGAAGCACCAATTTTTGCTATCCTTGCTATCCTGCGGCTGCATGGATCAAATATCCAGCTGCTGCGGCCCCTATCTACTGCTGGGGGCCAATGCAAAGCACTGGCCCCACTAGCAGTCTTTTTTTTTAAAATAAAATATCCCTAGAGGACCACAGACAGACATAACATGTCATTGGTCCTCTACGGAATAACTTTTTATTTTTATACAATTTATTATTATTATTTTTAATTTTTTTATTTATTTAATTTTTAATTTTTTTACATTTTTTTATTTGTATTTAACTCTAACCTTAACCCTATGGTTAGGGTTAGTACAAACCCTAATTCTAACTCTAGGATTAGGGTTTTGATGAACTTTAACCCTAACCCAAGAGTTAGGATTATCACAATAGGAAAAAAAAAACAAAAAAAAAAAAACATTTTTTTTTTATTATTAAAAAAATCATTTGGGGGGGCTGGTTGTTACTGGGGGGGACCAGGGGGAGACTTGACACACTATATTTAGTCTCTCCCTGCCCCACTTGGAGCAGGGAGAGACTATAGCTGTCAAAGCAGGCACCTGCTTTGACAGCTATTAACATCCGGGCTCTGTGATTGGCTGTCACAGTGCCCGGATGTTTCCGGGGGGTCCTCAACCGACATGGCTGAAGTGTCTCGGTATCGAGACACTCAGCCATGTCGTTGTTAGCGCGATCGCGGTATGCCAGCGTGCATTCCGCGATCGGACCTGCATGACGGTCCTGGACCATCATCGGTCACAAAGGGAGATTTCCCTATGACGGTCCAGGACCGTCATCGGTCGCGAAGGGGTTAAGAGACAAAATAAGACAGTACAACAGTAAAAATGCACAAAAGATGTAGCTGGGTGTAAACCACCAGACAGATATATACAAATAGGGGCTGCACGCCTTTTAAGTTGAAATTAATAACATTAATAATATATAACTTTTATTAAATATCCATAAATAAAAAGTAAATAGCTAATAGTCATATGTAAGGCTCATGCTGAGCCATAACATACATAAACAATATGAAGTCACAAAGGTAAATAAATATAAACAAAAAGGGTATATCCCCTGGGCCAGAGGGTTTTGGAAGTATATTTTTTAAACAATGTCTGTCAGGAAAATTAACTTAAACATTTATTGCGATCTACAATGGGGAAAATATACCAGCAGAAATGATGCAGGCAAATATAGTCCCCATATATAAAGAGGGGAAAGACCCAGAGAAAGTAGAAAGCTACCAGTCTCACTCTAGATTGGTAGCTAAATATTGATATTAAGTTGTAATCAGCTTGTTGGGCACAGAGATAAAAATAATTAATATCTTTGATCATACACCCCGACCAGGTGGGGTATGTACTGGGAGTGCAGGGGCGGATCCAGAGTCTGATCTCGGGAGGGGCACATGTCCGTCTGTCTTTTCCTCTCTCCCATGTCCGTCTGTCTTATCCTCTCTCCCATGTCCGTCTGTCTTATCCTCTCTCCCATGTCCGTCTGTTTTATCCTCTCTCCCATGTCCTTCTGTCACGCTCGTCTCCCTTCCCATGTCTGTCGCACTCCTCTCACTCCCCGTGTCCCTCTGTCTCTCTTCCTTCCATGCCCGTTTCTCTCCTCTTCCTTCCCATGTCCGTCTATGTATCCTCTTCTTTCCCATGTCCGTCTGTCTCTTCTCTCATTTCCCATCTCTGTTTCTCCTCTCCCATCCCATGTCTGTCTGTCTCTCCTCTACCATCCCATTTATGTCTCTCTCTTCTCCCTTCCTATTTATGTCTCTCTCCTCTCCCTTCCCATGTCTGTTTGTCTCGTCTCCCCTTCCCATATCTGTCTGTCTCTCCACTGCCATCCCATATCTGTCTGTCTCTCCTCTGCCATCCCATGTTTGTCTGTCTCTCCTCTGCCATCCCATATTTGTCTGTCTCTCCTCTGCGAACCCATGTCTGTCTGTCTCTCCTCTACCATCCCATTTATGTCTCTCTCTTCTCCCTTCCCATGCATGGCTCTCTCAGCCAATTTGCACAATAATATGCCAGTGTTAGTTGCCATTTAATATGCCCCAGCCAATTTTCCCAATAATATTCCAGTGTTATTTGCCATTTAATATGCCCCTGCCAATTTTCCCAATAATATGCCAATGTTATTTGCCATTTAATATGCCCCAGCCAATTTGCACCGTAATATGCCAGTGTTATTTGCCATTTAATATGCCCCTGCCAATTTTCCCAATAATATGCCAATGTTATTTCCCATTTAATATGACCATGCCAATTTTCCCAGTAATATGCCAGTGTTATTTGCCATTTTATATGCCCCAGCCAATTTGCCCAGTAATATGCCAGTTATTTGCCATTTAATATCCCCTGCCAATTTGCCCAGTAATATGCCAGTTATTTGCCATTTAATATCCCCTGCCAATTTGCCCAGTAGTATGCCAGTGTTATTTGCCATTTTATATGCCCCTGCCAATTTGCCCAGTAGTATGCCAGTGTTATTTGCCATTTTATATGCCCCTGCCAATTTGCCCAGTAATATGCCAGTGTTTTTTGCCATTTTATATGCCCCAGCCAATTTGCCCAGTAATATGCCAGTTATTTGCCATTTTATATGCCCCTGCCAATTTGCCCAGTAATATGCCAGTTATTTGCCATTTTATATGCCCCAGCCAATTTGCCCAGTAATATGCCAGTTATTTGCCATTTTATATGCCCTGCCAATTTGCCCAGTAGTATGCCAGTGTTATTTGCCATTTTATATGCCCCTGCCAATTTGCCCAGTAGTATGCCAGTGTTATTTGCCATTTTATATGCCCCAGCCAATTTGCCCATAATATGCCAGTTATTTGCCATTTTATATGCCCCTGCCAATTTGCCCAGCAATATACCAGTGTTATTTGCCATTTTATATGCCCCAGCCAATTTGCCCAGTAATATGCCAGTTATTTGCCATTTTATATGCCCCAGCCAATTTGCCCAGTAATATGCCAGTTATTTGCCATTTTATATGCCCCAGCCAATTTGCCCAGCAATATGCCAGTGTTATTTGCCATTTTATATGCCCCAGCCAATTTTCCCAATAATATGCCAATGTTATTTGCCATTTAATATGACCCTGCCAATTTTCCCAGTAATATGCCAGTGTTATTTGCCATTTTATATGCCCTGCCAATTTGCCCAGTAATATGCCAGTTATTTGCCATTTTATATGCCCCTGCCAATTTGCCCAGTAATATGCCAGTGTTTTTTGCCATTTTATATGCCCCAGCCAATTTGCCCATAATATGCCAGTTATTTGCCATTTTATATACCCCAGCCAATTTGCCCAGTAATATGCCAGTGTTAGTTGCCATTAATATTCCCCAGCTAATTTGCCCAATAATATGTCAGTGTTACCTTGTCCCCCCATCTCCCCACTCCCCAGCACTTACCTTTCCCTGGTGGCTAGTGGCAGGCAGCATGGTCTTCTCCAGGCAGGCAGGCAGAGAAGGTGAGGGGGATCTTCCGATCCCTTCTCACCTCCGTCTCTGCCTGCAAGCGTGTTTTTTTTTTTTTTTACAGTTATTTTTTCTTCTCTCTCTTCTCGGGGGGGGGGGGGGGGCAATTGCCCCGTTGCCCGCCCCCCCTGGATCCGCCACTGTGGGAGGGTCCCCCACAAATAACATCAGAAGAGTGATAGATGGGCAAAAAAAGATATTCCCCACTGGCGATTCTGTCACTAGATGGGGAATTTTCTTTTGTTAGAATAAACTGGAACTTATCACTTAAAGCATTCGGCATAGATGATAAGATACAATGGTCAATAATTACTTTATATACTAACCCCACAGCGAGAGTTGGAGGTAATGTCTTTACATTAAACTGGTTTGGGATAAAAAAACATCACCCGACAGGGATGCCCAATGTCACCCCTCCTATAAATAGTATCAGCTGAACTATTAGCAATGGCTATAAGAGCAAACCCTAAAATTGAAGGAATAACAAATAAGAACTCACATAGCAAAGTATGCATGTACGCAGATGACCCTATCCTAACTCTAACAAAGCCAGAAACTATCAGAGAGGCACTGACTACAGTAGAAGACTTCTCTAGATACTCAGGTGATCCTCCTGTCCAATCTGTCTCAAGAAATCAAAAAGAATGATTATTAACGATAATATCATTTCAAGTGGGTAACTACTACAATTATATACTTAGGAATTAAGATATGTGCCAATACTTCAAAAGTAATCCAAATCAATTTCTTACCTTAATACCAATAAAAGGTTGATGGATTGGAGAAATGTTGGGTTCTCCTGGTGGGGAAAAAAAAAATCAATATTCTAAAAGGATATGTACTACCAAGATGGATGTACCTATTCAAAATGATACCTCTCCAAATTTCGCAAACCTAGTTAAAGATCCTACAAGATTCATTTAAAAGATTCATATGGCAGGGAAAACGGCCCAGGTTAAATTTTGAGTGCATGACCCAGAGAGTAGACCAGGGAGGGTTAGGCATACCCGATGTGGCCTTATATTCACAAGCATGCTTGATGGCTCAAGCAATAATGACACAGAAAGAATCGGGTATCAAAGATAGTTGGTATGGCCTAGAACAAGCACTAGTAGTAACTGTTTTGGCATACAGGCCCAAGAAATCAACAACTAAAGGAGAATTTGACAGAAAATATTATTCTAAGAGATTTAGTGAGGAACTGGGAGAAAGTAACATAGTAACATAGTAACATAGTAATTTAGGTTGAAAAAAGACACAAGTCCATCAAGTTCAACCCTTCTACCTATCATTACAGCTTTTGATCCAAAAGAAGGCAAAACCCCCTAAGGAAGCTATTTCGAATTTTGCCTCCTGGGGGGAAAAATTCCTTCTTGACTCCAAGAGGCAATCAGATTTCTCCTTGGATCAATAAGCTCTTTTATTAATGCTTATTCTATTATTAATAGCCCTGTATGTTCTGCTTTCCTAAAAAAACATCCAAACCATTTTTAAATGCATCTATTGTGGTTGATAGCACTACCTCTCTTGGCAGGGAGTCCCATAACTTTATTGTCCTAACCGTAAAGAATCCCTTCTTTTGCTGTCTATGAAATCTTTGCTCTTCCAGTCTCAGGGGGTGACCTCTTGTTATTTGTACCTTTCTGTTAATGAACAGGTCACTGGAGAGCTCTTTATATTGGCCCTGTACAAATTTATATAATGTTATCATATCCCCTCTGAGACGCCTTTTTTCTAACGTATAGAAATTCAATTTTTTAAGTCTCTCTTCATAACTAAGATCCTCCAAACCCCTTATTAATTTTGTAGCTCTCCTTTGCACTTTTTCTAGTTCCTTAATATCCTTTTTAAGGACTGGTGCCCAGAACTGTACTGCATATTCAAGGTGAGGTCTTACCATTGATTTGTAAAGAGGCAAGATGATATCCTCCTCCATTGAATCTATACCTAGTTTTATACATGCCAATATCTTATTGGCCCTTGCAGCTGTAAAGTAAAAAAAATCTTAAAATAAGTAATCAATTTGGAGTATTGTATGCAGTACTGGAGACCATATCTCCAGAAGGATATTGATACTTTGGAGAGAGTTCATAGAAGGGGTACTAAACTAGTTCATGGGTTTAAAGATAAACCTTACCAGGAAAGGTTAAATCATCTAAACATGTATAGCTTGGAGGAAAGACGTAACAGGGGGGACATGGCAGAAACATGTATATACTAAAAGGGAATCAACAGAGTAAAGGAAGAGATTATATTTAAAAGAAGAAAAACTACCACAACTAGAGGACATAGTGTTAAATTAGAGGGGCAACAATTTAGACTAGATGGAACAAATGGTTCTTATCTGCTGACACATTCTATGTTAAACCTTTCACATATTTTCCCCACTACAGATGTCAAGCTCACTGGCCTATAATTACCCGGCAGAAATTTTGATCCCTCTTTTAATATTGGAATGACATCCGCCTTTCGCCAGTCTGTTGGCACTATACCTGAACGGAAAGAATACCTAAAGATCAAAAATAATGGTCTCACCAGAAGTATGCATAATTCTCTAAGGACCCTTGGGTGTATACCATCTGGCCCTGGGGCATTTTCTATCTCAACAGAGTTTAATTGCTTAAGCCATTTTTCCTGTGTCAGCCAACCCCATGTTTGTGGTGACTGTTCCGTAAAGTCTGGTAGCAGGGGCTCATCATAATTTCTTCCTTAGTATAAACAGAAGAAAAAAATATATTAAAAATGTCTCCTTTATCTCTTTCCTCACTAACCAATATTCTAATTTTCCCATTTCCCATCCTTTTCTCATTTTCCAATTTAGTCATTTTAATTTCCTTTTGCAGGCTTTGTTGGCATCTTTGTACTCTGTAAATGGTATTGCTGATCCCTTGCTTTTATAATGTTTGAATGGCATTTTCTTATTTTGTATTTCCTGTTTCACGTTACCGGTAAGCCACATTGGTTTTTATTTGTGTCTTTTGTATTTGGTATATTTTGGGATGCGTACTTTTGTAATAGGTGCTTAAATCAATTCCACATGTCTTCTGTGTTTAGTTGAGAAAACAATCCTTCCCCGTCTACATGTTCAATCGATGCCCTTAGTCCGTCAAAGCTGTCCCTTCTAAAATTAAGTGTTTTGGTGGAGTAGTTACCAATTTGCTTTTTTTGCATTAATCTCAAACAAAACCATGTTATTGTCACTATTCCCCAAGTGTTCTCTTACTTGGATGTTTGAGATAAGCTCCTCATTGTTTGTTATTATCAAATCCAGACAGGCATCCATTCTAGTTTGGGTGTCTACTAATTGTGCCATAAATTTGTTATTAAGCAGGTTCAGACTGTTACAACTTTTTCCACCAAATCCCAATTTGTACACCACATTGTACATAAACATTGGCACATCTTGAGAGAGATAGGGAGCTTGGTAGACTGTTTACAGAAAGGCCCTTAATGGGATATAGAAGGTCTAGCAACCTATGGAGTTTGGTAAACAGACCTAGTCACCCAAAAACTAGGGACTTGGGCACATGGCTTACCCCGGTACACAATATGTTCAAGTGTGGACGTTGTGAAGCAGTGTCACCATGGGTGGCTGTATTTCCCACCCTAGAACTGCTAAAAAACTGAGTATTTAAATTGTCAAATGGGTTTTGTGGTGTATTTGATCAAGTGTCCCTGTGGGTTGGAGTATGTTGGAGAACCCACATTCCCACTCACTGTAAGGATAGATGAAAACAAGAGCACAATCCAGAACCAGAATCTTAAGTATTTGGTTGCACCTCATTTCATGGAGATGAGCTACTCTTTCAGATGCATTAAAACATCAGTGTGCAGTGTTGACAGGACTAATAAACTCAAACAACCAGAATTGTTTCGGATATACAAGTTGGATACCATATGGCCGAGGGGAGTGAATGAGGATTACAACCTCACTCCCTTTAGAAATTAATTCTATCCCAGCTTTGATGTTCTTTGTATTATTTTTTTCAATCATATTTTATTATGTTTGTCTTTTCATAGGTCTGTATGTTTTTACAGGCTTGAAACTTCCATTTATGATATTGCAAATTACACCACAACACCCTGATTATGAAGCCGTTGTTTTTTCATGTACTTTATCTTTTTTCTTGACTTGTTATAAATGTTTTTGGGAAACAACACTTACTATATATTTAGTTAGTGTTTGGAGTGCTAATTATGTCCATTGTTAGGATCAACATTATTCTCTGGACTGTCTGTCACCCACTCAGCGCCCAATATTAATATGCTAGTTTGTTTCATTTACATCCTACTCCTCATGTTTTTGGGGGTTTTGTACTTTTTTTGTAGACAGTACGTATTTTAGATTTTTGATTAATTTCTTTTGGGAGCTTAAACATTATTTACTCTTATTTTAATATTGGCTTATTTTTGGTAACAACTTTTGGTGACTTTTTTTTTTTTTTACTTATTTATGTCTTTATAGCATCTAGTATTTTGCTTGTTTCTATGTATTTTTTTTACTTTTTTTCAGTTTATACATTCTTGGGTCTTTTGGTTCTAATAATGTCTCTAATCTTTTTTTATCTGTTTCACTCTTTTTTTTTTACTTTTTTTTTGTAATCTCTCTATAGCCCTATTAGGATGCTTACTTCATTATCATTATCTTTATCTTTAGCACATTCGTCATTTACATGAAATTTCTCTCCTTTGTTCCCCCCGCCACCCCTGACATCATTACGCTTTTGCATTATGACGTCATTGCTCTAGAGTCACAATGGCAGCTGCCATCTTTGATTGTCTCAATTTCCTTATATAAGACCCATGTGGCTGAACCTCGTCATAGCTCCTCCTGTAGAAGGCATATTGCCAAAACTTTGGGGTGCTGTGTCTGCATACTATTCCGGCCTCAACTTTTTGTAAGTACCATATTTATCGGCGTATAACACTTTTTAATATGCCAGGATATTGCCCCCAATATGACATTTTAATATGCCAGGATATTGCCCCCAATATGCCATTTAATATGCCAGGATTTTGCCCCCAATATGCCATTTAATATGCCAGGATATTGCCCCCAATATGCCATTTTAATATGCCAGGATATTGCCCCCAATATGCCATTTTAATATGCCAGGATATTGCCCCCAATATGCCATTTTAATATGCCAGGATTTTGCCCCCAATATGCCATTTAAAATGCCAGGATATTGCCCCCAATATGCCATTTTAATATGCCAGGATATTGCCCCCCATATGCCATTTTAATATGCCAGGATATTGCCCCCAATATGCCATTTTAATATGCCTGGATATTGCCCCCAGTATGCCATTTAATATGCCATGATATTGCCCCCAATATGCCAGGATATTGCCCCTTAGCATGCTCGTTATGCCACCCTCCTCCCCCCCTTCCCCAGACCCCAGTACTTACCTCGTTCCTGCTCTGTCCCCCGGTGCTCTGAAGCTGCGTGGCTGTGAGGGAAGCGTTGTGAGCTTCCCTCCAGCCGCGCGGAACAATAAAGTTTGTTTAAAAAAAACACACTTTGTTGACCGCGCGGCTGGAGGGGAGCTCACAACGCTTCCCTCACAGCCACGCAGCTTCAGAGCACCGGGGGACAGAGCAGGAACGAGGTAAGTTTTAGATTTTTTTTTTTTACATTATATCGGCGTATAACACGCACACACCTATTTTCAGGGAGAAAAAGTGCGTGTTATACGCCGATAAATACGGTATTTTTGATTTATTATGTATGTTTCTATATATTTATTTACCTTATGTGGATTCATATTGTATTCTGTTTATGTATATTATGGTTTAGAATGAGCCTTACATGTGACTATTAGCTATTCACTTTGTGTTTTATGGATATTTAATAAAATATATTTTTTATTAATTACTACTTATCAGGCGGGCAGCCCTTATATTTCTTAAAATCATGGTTGTAGTTTTGAGCACCATGTTAAGTAAACTTGTGCATTTGTGCATTCAGTTCTTTCATTGCTAATTGCTAATACATTGAAGTGTGATATTAATGCACTTTTTTTGTGCACTTTATGTTTCCTTCACACAAATACATTTTGTCAATCTTTAATTCACACACAGAAACACTCAGTTTCAGCAATATGTTTTTTGCATAATCTTCACTGGTTTTCTCATCTTAAATCTACAATCTTTTTATATGGTTTATATACATGTGTATTTAGATTTATATAGAGACAACCAGGTCTGCTCTTTCACTCATGGGAGCTATTCACTATAAATCGAGATTAGTGAGAGGAGGTCTAACTTAGCAATACAAGAAAAAATGTTGAGCTCCCAATTTGACCTCCTCACACTATGCACTATTTGAGTGCCTCACACTACCCAAAGTCCCCATCTCATACTGCCCTTAGTGAAAAGCAAACACATGTAAAGTTGACGAGTTGCACATAACAAAATAATAAATCCCTAATATAATATGTCCAGAGGCTCCCAAAATGGCATCCAGATCTCTAACACAAGTGGCCCTAGCCACCACTATAACTAAAATTGCTAGGAGTTACCCAAATGCTCCCAGCCCAATATACTTCTATATGGTGGGGCCAAGGACACCCTTACTATTAATATAGCTGAGAGCCACCCATATGGCTCCCAGTCCCCCATGTATTAATGAACCAAGGGCTGACCAAGGGCCTATGCCTGTTATTATATAACATAGTAAACTATATGGTTCCTGAGGCTGCCCCAAAGGCCAGGTCAGGGGTTTGCCCTAAAAGGTCCCAGACCCTATAATTAATAAATAAATCCCCCCTGTGGATCAGGGCTGTCCCAAAGACCTCTGTAACCTATACAAATATATGTAACCTCACCTTATCTGAGGGCTGCCTCAAAGACCCCGGGCCTGGGATAATTATGACTAAAATATAAAAAAATAATATTGTATCAAAAATATGAAAAAATAATAATTTTATTAATATAACAATATTAATACGTACAAATATTAATATGGCACTATTAATTATCATAGGACCGCACCCACAATATCAATATAGAAAAGATACCCTATATTTTAATCACTGATCATAAGTTCTTTGAAATCAGCACAACTTTATAATGCAACACAATATGTCATGCAATAACTATATTTATTTAAAAATATAATTTATTGTGCAGACAATGTAATTGGTTTATATAGAATCAATATCTACTCCAAATAACAGCATTCATTGGTTGTATAGTAACAGAACAATGAATGATTTAATTTAAAGAGATATTTCCTGCAAATTAAATATTCACAGTAATATGCATTCAAACATGCAGTTTCAAGGCACAGTAAATGGCTTGTTAGAACAACCTTGGTATGATAAATAGTCTACTACGGATTGTCAACATATAGCAGCACTATCTTCTAAATAACGACAATACAGATTTACTGTGAAACCAGACTATCATTTATCTAGTTGAAAGCAATATTCCCACCTATGGTACCAAACCAAATTCACTCTTTACACTCCACTTAGCAACAGCAATATATGTCAGCTTGGACTTACAATTACTCTCACTGTGCTGGCATGTTATGAGATCTAGTGATCTTTTGATGTCTGAGCTGCAATTTCAGTGATCTAGATACAGTGGATATAAAAAGTCTACACACCCCTGTTAAAATGCCAGGTTTCTGTGCTGTAAAAAAATGAGACAAAGATAAATAATTTTAGAACTTTTTTCACCTTTAATGTGACCTATAAACTGTACAACTCAATTGAAAAACAAACTGAAATCTTTAAGATAGAGGGAAGAAAAATTATAAAAATAAAATAATGTGGTTGCATAAGTGTGCACACCCTCTTATAACTGGGGATGTAGCTGTGTTCAGAATTAAGCAATCACATTCCAAATCATGTTAAATAGGAGTCAGCATACACCTGCCATCATTTAAAGTGCCTCTGATTAACCCCAAATAAAGTTCAGCTGCTCTAGTTGGTCTTTCCTGAAATTTTCTTAGTCACATCCCACAGCAAAAGCCATGGTCCACAGAGAGCTTCCAAAGCATCAGAGGGATCTCATTGTTAAAAGGTATCAGTCAGGAGAAGGGTACAAAAGAATTTCCAAGACATTAGATATACCATGGAACACAGTGAAGACAGTCATCATCAAGTGGAGAAAATATGGCACAACAGTGACATTACCAAGAACTGGAGCTACCTCCAAAATTGATGAAAAGACGAGAAGAAAACTGGTCTGGGAGGCTACCAAGAGGCCAACAGCAACACTAAAGGAGCTTCAGGAATATCTGGCAAGTACTGGCTGTGTGGTACATGTGACAACAATCTCCCGTATTCTTCATATGTCTGGGCTATGGGGTAGAGTGGCAAGACGAAAGCCTTTTCTTACGAAGAAAAACATCCAAGCCAGGCTACATTTTGCAAAAACACATCTGAAGTCTACCAAAAGCATGTGGGAAAAGGTGTTATGGTCTGATGAAACCAAGGTTGAACTTGTTGGCCATAATTCCAAAAGATATGTTTGGCACAAAAACAACATTGCACATCACCAAAAGAACACCATACCCACAGTGAAGCATGGTGGTGACAGCATCATGCTTTGGGGCTGTTTTTCTTCAGCTGGAACTAGGGCCTTAGTTAAGATAGAGGGAATTATGAACAGTTTCAAATACCAGTCAATATTGGCACAAAACCTTCAGGCTTCTGCTAGAAAGCTGAACATGAAGAGGAACTTCATCTTTCAGCATGACGACGACCCAAAGCATACATCCAAATCAACAAAGGAATGGCTTCACCAGAAGAAAGTTTTGGAATGGCCCAGCCAGAGCCCAGACCTGAATCCGATTGAAAATCTGTGGGGTGATCTGTGCACAGGAGATGCCCTCACAATCTGACAGATTTGGAGTGTTTTTGCAAAGAAGAGTGGGCAAATCTTGCCAAGTCAAAATGTGCCATGCTGATAGACTCATACCCAAAAGACTGAGTGCTGTAATAAAATCAAAAGGTGCTTCAACAAAGTATTAGTTTAAAGGTGTGCACACTTATGCAACCACATTATTTTATTTTTATATTTTTTCTTCCCTCTACCTAAAAGATTTCAGTTTGTTTTTCAATTAAGTTGTACAGTTTATAGGTCACATTAAAGGTGGAAAAAGTTCTGAAATGATTTATCTTTGTCTCATTTTTTTACAGCACAGAAACCTGACATTTTAACAGGGGTGTGTAGACTTTTTATATCCACTGTATGTAGACTAATAATTTATTCCACATAAGGAATTAATAGTCTAAGTGATGAAGATTACCAAATTCCCCTCTATTTAAAATATGAACTTATATTTACCCCTGTTGCCAGTGGCGTACCTACCGTTGGCGGAGGGGTCGCAGCTGTGACTGGGGCCGTCACTTCAGGGGCACAGGCTGCCCTGTCAAAAAAATTAAAAATGTAAAAAAAAAAAAATAGTGGGAAAACAGGGCCCATTCATTATTGGGGTCCAAAGCAGCTTCCCCGTGTGACTGTATCATTGGGCAGCAGCCGGCAAATCTGCATCCACCTGTTTTTCGTCACAGCCGCCGGAAGTGGCTGTATTTCCTGGCAAATGGGCAAAATATGACTTGCAAATGATGGCCAAAAGATGGCCAAAAGATGATGGCCAAAAGATGACTAGCAAATGATGGGCAAAATATGACTTGCAAATGATGGGAAAAAGATGACTTGCAAATGATGGGGAAAAAGATGACTGGCAAATGATGGGCAAAATAATACTGGCAAATGAATGGTAAAATAATACTGGCATATTAATGGCAAAATGACTAGAAAATGATGGGCCAACATGACTGGCAAATGGGCAAAATATGACTGGCAAATGGGCAAAATATGACTAGAAAATGATGGGCAAAATATGACTGGCAAATGATGGAAAAAAAGACTGGCAAATGATGGGCAAAATATGACTTGCAAATGATGGGAAAAAGATGACTTGCAAATGATGGGAAAAAGATGACTGTCAAATGATGGGCAAAATAATACTGGCAAATGAATGGTAAAATAATACTGGCATATTAATGGAAAAATGACTAGAAAATGATGGGCCAAACATGACTGGCAAACGGGCAAAATATGACTGGCAAATGGGCAAAATATGACTAGAAAATGATGGGCAAAATATGACTGGCAAATGATGGGAAAAATATGACTGGCAAATGATGGGAAAAATATAACTGTCAAATGGACAAAATAACACTAGCAAATGGGCAAAGTATGACTAGCAAATGATGGGCAAAATATGACTAGCAAATGATAGGCAAAATATGACTAGCAAATGATGGGCAAAATATGACTGGCAAATTATGGGCAAATATGACTAGCAAATGATGGGCAAAATATGACTGGCAAATGATGGGAAAAATATGACTGGTAAATTGACAAAATAACACTGGCAAATTGGCAAAATAACACTGGCAAATGGACAAAATATGACTAGCAAATAAAGGGCAAAATAATACTTTCAAATGATGGGCAAAATAATACTGATAAATGAATGGTAAAATAATACTATCATATAAATGGCAAAATAAAACACGAAGGAGACTGCCAGGTGAGTAGTGGGGATGGGGGGAGGAGTGTTGTGGTGTATTAATGGACAAATTGTCTGTGGCATATTAATGGGCAAATTGTCTGTGGCGTATTAATAGGCAGGCTAATAGTGGCATATTAATGGGAAATTGGCTGTGGAATATTTATGGGCAGGCTAATAATGGCATTTTTTTTTTTTATTGTCAAAATATGAAAGACATACAAATGTATAAAATATTACATACAAATATACTTTATAGTGATCTTCGTTATCAAAAAGAGAAAAAACATCTAGCACACCCATAATTGAATGGTTGGCTGTCTGTTTAGACATAACATACAGTGGACTCCATAACTCCTATAGTTACTAAAAGCCTGGATTTGACTGGGTCGGCGGAACCCCGAGGAGGGGCAGTGGCTATGTTATTTACCTTTGTCTTATCACTTTTAACTTTTGCACAGAGGGATTTACCTGTCTAGTTCACCGTTCTGGATTTTTTTCCCCCAGTTATCCCAGTATCGGGCTTTGTTTTTATTTCCGTCAAATTGGTAGTTTATTCCCCTCTCCATCTGGCATTGGTATATTAATTGTGGCTTAATCATCTCCCATTTTATGAGGTCAGGTGATTTCCAGTTTTTTGCAATCAAGAGTTTAGTTGCTGTTAGTAGATGTATCAGGAGGGGTATATTCTGACTATGTATATCTGGGAAATTAAGGTGTAATAGAGCACGCCCTGGGGTTAATACCCATTCTTTTCCGCAAAGTTTTAGTGCTTTCTCAGACAGAGAGTCCCAGAGTGGTCTAATTCTTGGGCATTCCCACCATATGTGCAGCATATCTCCGTTATATCTTCCGCATCTCCAGCATGTCCGTGGTGAACCGGGGTACATTTTTGCTATCTTATCAGGTGTTAAGTACCATCTATTCATTATTTTGTATTGATTTTCATTTAGATTTAAGCAGTGGATGTTTGCATATGTTAAATTTAAGGCCTTATTCCACTCTTTGGTCTCTATGGTGATCTGTAAGTCTTTTTCCCATTTTTTCACGGCAGGTGGGTAGATATTATCTGTGCTAAGGCGTATTATGTCTAATATGGTTGAAATTAGATGTTTATGATCCTTCTTCTCCATCAACTGCTCAACAAGTTTTTTTATGTTACTCGATTGATTACACTCTAGATCTTGTACCAAAAAGCTCTTAACTCTGAGATATCTAAAACATTCATTGCCAGCCAGACCATATTGTTCTTGTAACTTTATGAATGTTTTAATCTGAGAATCTTGGATCAAGTCTCCAATTTTGACTATTCCTTTGCTTTTCCACGTTTTTAATTCCATGTTTTCTATATTGTTTTCTATCAGTGATATTGGTAGACAGTCGTTTAGTTTTTCTCCCATTCCTATTTTGGTTTTAAATTCATACCAGTTTTTTAGGATGTGGGAAAAAGCGCTATTGGCTGGTATGTCCCTTATTCTAACTACATTTTTTTTTGTTAGCCAGAAGATGGAAAGTAGATCTTTAGCTCCTGCAACTTTTTGCAGTTCCATCTCATACCAGTCCTCTTGTCTGGTCTCCGGTTTTTGGGATATAATTGCCTGTGTGGTGAGGGCTGCATCTGCATATTCTTTTATAACTGGTACTCCTAACCCTCCTTCTTTCTTCTTTTTAGACAATAATTTTAGGCTTAGTCTAGGTTTTTTGGCTGCCCATATAAACGTATTGAATGCTGATTGGACTAATGCGAGCCAACTAAGTGGTACTCTATAAGGGATCATTCTGAATAGGTAAATATATTTGGGTAAGATATATGATTTTATTATTGTGATCCTCCCCCACCACGACACAATCAAATTCCTCCATTTTTTAAGTGAAAGATTTGTCTCTTTTATGAGGGGGAGGAGATTAATCTCCATCCAAGTGTGGGGTTCTGTATTAATTCTAATACCTAAGTATTTAAAGTGATCCTTGGCCCACCTAAATCCATATTTCTCTATGTCTTTTTGTTCTTGGGGTCCCATATTAGTTCCCATGACTGGGTTTTACTTAGATTTAATTTATAATTAGAGAGGCGGCTGTAATTTTGTATAATTCCCATTAGAGACTTAAGTGATTCCCTTGGTTTTTCTATTGTAATTAGTATGTCATCTGCATACAATTTTATTTTTTGGTTCCCCCCTTTTCCGCATCCCACAACCTCATTGGAAGATCTTATATCTATCGCCAATGGCTCCAATGTAAGGAAGTAGAGAATTGGAGAAAGGGGGCAACCTTGTCGGGTGCCATTAGCCAGCCCAAACCATTCTGATTTCACTCCTGACCCTATTACTCTCCCCTTCGGGTTTGAATATAGGGCCATTATTGCATGATGTATCCTGCCTGTTAGGCCAAAGGCCTTCAGTGTCCTACTCATATACCCCCAGCTGACCCTGTCGAACGCTTTTTCTGCGTCCAGTGACAGGGTCAGCTGGGGGTTCCCTCCACTGTTTGACTCCTCCATCATGTCTGCTAAGCCCCTAATATGATTCACCGATGATCTACAGGGTATAAATCCAACCTGATTGTGATGAAGGAGAGCTGGGATCACCTCTTTTAATCTTTCGGCCAGTATAGCCGCATAGATTTTTGCGTCTATATTTAGTAATGAAATGGGTCGGTAATTCGTTATCTCCTCTGGGGCTTTCCCCTGTTTTAGAATGGGTACTATATTACCTTTTAGGATCTCCTCTGGTATAGTTCCTCTCTCTGTAAATTCATTAAATAGATTGGTTAATCTTGGCTCCAAGGTGTCTGAGAAAATTCTATAGAATCTCCCATCAAACCCGTAGGGCCCGGGGGATTTTTTAACCTTTATTTTTTTTATTCTTTCCCTCACCTCTTTTTCAGTAATGGGTACATTGAGGCTATGCAATATTTCTCGTGTTGGTTTGGGGAAGGCTCTCTTCTCGAAATGTTCGTCTAAGTCCTCCTCTGTGGTATTCTCCTGGAGGTTATAGAGATTTTTATAGAAATCATTAAATGTCTGACCGATTTCTGACGGGGACAGACATTTTTTACCTTTATATATTATTTGGGTTATATTTTTTTCTATTCTTTTCTGTTTTAACTGATTTGTTAACAGCTGGTCAGCCTTGTTTCCCCTGTAATACCATTTTGCTTTTAAGGCCGTTAAGTTTCTATTTACTTTATCCAAGAGTGCCTTATTTATTTTCCCTTTTATCTCTGTAATTTTGTCTGTGGTATGTCTAGAGGGTGTTTGTTTGTTGGTTTTGTTATATTGAAATAGTTTAATATAGAGATCTGATAATCTCAACCCTTGGTTCTTCTTATCTCTGGCCCCTAGTTTTATGAAATGGCCTCGGATTACTGACTTGTAAGCACACCATAATGTAGATTGCGAGACCTCCCCGTTAGTATTTTCTCTAAAATATTGATCTGTATTGGTCTTAATATAGTCAATATCCTCAGTTTTTTTTAAGAGATTTTCGTTTAGTCTCCATTCCGCCCGGAATTTCACAAAAATCTCCTTTATGTCCACAGTTACCATATTATGGTCTGACCACGTAATTTTGTGGATCTTAGATTTGTCAACTTGTGACACAAAGGAGATATCCCCGACTATCAAGTCTATACGAGAATACGCGCAATGTGATTTGGAAAAACAAGTATAATCTCTTTCATCTATATGCAGAATTCTCCATATATCATACAATTGGTTTTCTTCTAGCATTGTTTGAAGTCTACGGGCCTGCGAGAAGACACTTCTATTATTTATTTTGCCTGATTGAGTGAGTTTGTCTTTATGAGGGTCCAGTACACAGTTGAAATCCCCCATCCAAACCACTGCGCCCTGTTTCACCCTCTGGATTTTTGATACCAGTTTTTTAAGGAATCTCACTGGAGAACTGTTTGGCGCATAAACATTTATCAATGTCATTAAGTTGCCATTTATCTCTGAAACCAGGATGATATATCTTCCTTCTGGATCAGTTTCAACATGTTTAATCTTTAACTCAGTTGCGCTTGAGAAAAGTATTGCCACCCCTCTTTTTTTATGCATATGCATGGAGGCTGCTATACATTGAGGGTATTTTTGTGATTTAAATTGTGCTACATATATTGTTCTCCAGTGAGTCTCCTGTATAAAACAAATGTCGATACGTTCCTTCCCTAGATGGTGGAGCAGGATTGATCTCTTACGTGGTGAATTTAATCCCTGTGCATTTATGGTCCCAAGTCTAATCATTCATTTGTTTCTTGTTGCCTCCCCCTCGAAGCCACCGGCCCCAGTCCCTCCAGATCCTCCTATTCTTTATAGTCACATACAAACAACATTTAACATATATCTGCAATCACCCCCTTTTACGTGGTTGCAGGATTCCGCCCCTGGGTCTCCCTGTCCCTCGCGAAATTTGTTTGCCATCTTTACCTATGATGGCTCCCGGAGCTGGAAGTAGAAGCTTTTTTATTCTAATTCTTCCTCTTTCGCCCCACCCCGCTTTTTATATCCACCCTATCTCCCTCTTAATGTTTAGGATTACTCCCTATTCTGAGGATCACCAATCCACCTGCGTATACTTTATTGAACGGTCTTGCTGTGCGCCCTCCAGTTTGAGAGAGGAGAAGCAAGGAGGGAGGAGAGAGGAGATAAAAAAAAAATTAAAAAAAAGAAGAGGGGAGGCCTAACAGTCGACCTATGCCAGTCTAAAGTAAAAAACATTAAGACATAGATACTTTGCATAGGTGTCATATTTTGCAATCTCATTGTCATGCCTTTTTTATCTAATATTAATTACTTAGGTTCCGACCTATTATAAAATAAATGTACTCTCGTTGTGGTTTCTCCTACTTGTTCTTCCTCCTTCTCTCTACTCCCGTGTGTCCTCCTCCTGCCTTCCACCCTCCATGTCTCTCCACTTAAGGACTTTTTTTGTTCTTAATTTGGATCCTTATTGTGTTTGATCCTGGGGGTGTTTGTTACTTTTTTAATCATGTGGTTACCTGCCCTCAGTTCTCCCGTACTGTAGACTCCATCTTCCCTCCCATTTCGATCTCATTCCTTTATTCTCTCTATTCAGGGGCTTAATCCTATCTATTACCTATGTCTAATCTTCTCTTCATTCCTTTCATTTCTTTATGTATTCGGTACTCCTTTCTCCCTTTTTATGCACCATGTCTCTCCCTTCAGTGTCATTCCCCTTTATTTACTTGTGTTGTCATTAGCTATTGTTTGTGTTGCCGTAGACCTTAAGTGCTGTGTTAGCTGATCTTGTCTTCCTATGTGATATTAAAGTTTTAGTTAGTGTCCCTCGTTTTATTACCAAAATATTTGTGTTTTTAGTGTCTGTCTTTCCCTCGTCCCATCCAGCCTCTCCCTCTTTCTGTGGTGAATACCTTGGTGTAGGTCAGTTTTTCGTGGAATAATATTTTGTTTAAACGTGGTTATTATTTATTCAATGTGTCAGTGAAGTGAATTTTCTGTGTGTCTTCTTATCTCCTTGTGTTCACTATCTTATTGTGTGTCATTTATTATTCTTCTGTTACCTGTCAACCTGTTTTCTCTTGTGTTACTTGTTAAATTACCTATTACTTATCCCCACTTAAATTATATTAATAAATAAATTAATATTTATAACAATTCGCAATCCCATATGTATGAGGGAAAGGTTCCGTGAATCGGGGGAAGGAGTGTAGGATTGGAGGGGGGGGGGTGTAGGAAATGGGGGTGATGGATAGGAGCTAATATTGTTACTAAGATGATTTTGTACGTGGAATTTGAGTAATATATGCATCCCCTATTTTCTCCTTTTCCCCCACTCTTCACACTCTTTTGGGTTGCCTATCCCATACCCTGTCATCCCCTTGCATAAATGGAGAATTTTCCTGTGGGGAGGGTACCTGTGTCAAGTCCTATAAAAGTCCGTATTGGCCATTTCATTTATCTTATTGTAATTGTCTTTCTTTCATCCATTCTTCAAGTCTCTCGGCCGTATCAAAAAGTAGAGAGCGAGATTCATAAAAAATCAGGATTGTGCCGGGTTGTGTCCATCTGTATTTAATGTTATTTTTCCTTAAAATGGCAGCTGATTGTGCATATGCTCTTCTTTTTGCTCTCGTATGGAACGACAAGTCCATCAAGATTTTAATGTCCTGATATGGTTCCGGTGGTTCCACTGTTCTTCTTGTGTTTATTATTTTCTGTTTTAACCTGTATGATGTACAGCAGATAAGTACATCTCTCGGTAATTCTTTTGCGAGGTTTGCAGGCCTTGAGGTTCTGTGGTATCTCTCCCATACTTGGTTCTGCAGGTCATTTTCTAATCCCAATTTCTTAAGATATTCTTTTAAGTATTCCTCCAATTCATCTTTATCTACATCTTCGGGGATACCTCTGAACCTGGAGCGGTCCTCCAGGTTGGCAATCTTTTGCTCCATTGTTTCCAACTTCTTCTTATTTGCTTCAATTAGAGCGTGCTGATCCAAAGTCTGCTTTTCTATTATGCAAATCTTATCTTCATTATCCTTTAACCTTTTTGTAATGTTCATTAGTTCATCTTTTATTTAATTGGTATTAGTTTGCATTATGTATTTGATTTTTTCTAGTTGGTTATCTAGTGCTGCCGTTAGATGTTCCTGGATTAGATTGTGTATGTCCGGTTCATAGTGTCTATCCTGAGTTATATCTTGTTCCTGTAGATTCGGTGTCTCCCCTGTGTTTTCTTGGGCTGTTCGTTCCTGCTCTGTTCGTATTGCATGGGGTGAAGAGAAAAAAGACAAACGTTTTTCCGTTTTCATGTCCTTTTTTTCTTTTTTATTGGGTTGCTTATTTTCAGCAGTTCTTTTAGATGCCATTGTGTTCTGCTTGAATAGTTTTCTCCTAGGGTTTGCCCTTCAGACCTTTCTTCAGTATCTTCCACTGAGCGAGTCAGCTTATAGCTCAATCTTTAACACTTTCTGTTTTGCAGATCTTTTAGATGTGTTAATTTTGTTTTGATTTATATGATCGCTCAGGTTCGGATTTTTATAACTTAAATTCAGAGGGTTTAGCTTAAAGAAATTCCGCTTATCAAGCCAATGTATCTGAGGGAGGTTTTTCTACCCTCTTTAAGGAGGGTGGGTGTATAGTAAGTGCGGTTACTCTGTGTACTTCTGCGCTTTTTGCCCCTTCCGTAGACACAATTCCCTTCCTTTCCTCTTTCCTCTCTGTGCTGCTCACACTGGACGCTTTAGTATACTGATGTTTTGAGGATTTTAAATATTCCAATCCGCTCTTTAGTCTTAGCGAATTTGCCTCCCTTTAGCGCCTTCACCCTCAGCCGTATCGGAGTCCACAGATATACCTTCTGCTTCCCCACGTTTTCTTGCCCCCCTCCTCTCTTTAGGCTTTCTCTCCTCTTTAGCCTCTCCTCTCGGTCTATCTATCCATTTGTTTGTGATGACAATATATATAAATGTGGGTATGCACTGGGATTATCTGTATCCTTTTACAGTTTTATTTTGGGGTGTGTTTATTCCCCTATATACAGGGCAGTTTATTTTACTGTGGCAATACCCTCGTTGTGTCTTATAGCAACAGTGTCCCCTAGAGTCTCTCTGTCTCTTAATCACCCCATTCACCCTGTTGGTGAGGGTAAGCCAAAACAACATGGAGAAGAAAAAAAAAAAAAAGTAAAAGAGCAGGACTTATCTGCAGGTTTTCTTCGCGCTGGGATCCACTTCTCCTGTTGAGGGCTCTTATTGCCGTTTGCCGGTATACACATGTGGCTGCTGATCCTATTTTTAGTGAAAAAATTTCGGCCGCGAGAGGAGGGTATGGGCGGTGGGGAGTAAGATCATGCCGCTTGTATCCTCAATGTATCGTTTGTGTCCTCGATGCAGGGGGAGACGCTTTCGGTTTCACTTTGCCTCACTTCCTCCAGCTCCAGGACCGCCGCTAGCGTGAAGCGTGTTCACGTCATAGCTCCGCCCCCCCTACGAATGTGAGGCTAATAATGGCATATTAATGGTAAATTGGAGGTGACATATTTATGGGCAGGTTAATAGTGGCATGTTAATGGGAAAATTGGCTGTGGCATATTAATGTACAGGCTAATAGTGGCATATTATTGGGGAAATTGGCTGTGGCATATTTATTGGCAATCTAAATGTCTGGCTGTGGCATATTAATCTGCAGGCTAATCATGACATAATGGATAAATTGGCTGTGGCATATTAATGGGCAAATTGGCTGTAGCCAAAGTGATACTGTGGCATGTTCTGTGGGGCAAAATAACATGTACTATGGGGGAAAGTGACACCATGGCATGTTCTGCAGGGGCAGTTCAGTGGGACAAAGTGAAACTGTGGTATGTTCTGGCAGGCAGATTTACACTGTGCCATGCCAAATCATTTGGGTGCAATATGAGTAGAAGCCAAGTGCTGTGGGTACTGAATAGTGCTGTGTTAAGACCTTTAGGGTCAATGTTGGTGCAGAGGAACATAATAAAATTAAGAAATTAACAATTTTTCAGTAACATTTTCATTACATATAAAAATAGTTGAATGTAAAATTAAAAAGTTCATATAAGTATACATGCAGCTATATATTTGGGGTCCACCTCAAGCTTTTGAAAAGGCTGAAAATATTGTAATTATTTTTGTGGTCAGAAAAGTAATATTACTTTACTGAGAGAGTGGAGGATGAATGGAATAGTCTTCCTTAAGAAATGCTAGCGGTTAATACATGAATGAGTTTAAGCATACATGGGATAAGCATAAGGCTATCTTTGATAAGGCCAGGGACTAATGAAAGTATTACTTTACCGAGAGAGTAGTGGATGCATGGGATAGCCTTTCAGCAGAAGTGGTAGAGGTTAATACAGTGAAGGAGTATAAGCATAAAGCTATTCTAGATATAAGATGAGGCCAGGGATTTATGGAAGTATTACTTTTTGAGAGGATAGTGGATCCATGGAATAGCGTTCCTAGTTTCTTTGCTAGGAAAAGCCATGAGTATGGAGATATAAGAGAAGTAAGAAAGTGAACGAAATGAGTTCAGGAGAATAAGATAATTCTAATAATGAGAATATTTTATTCCTGATGTCAGGTTCTTCTATCTTACCTCACATGGTTAAGGAAATTCTTATCTACCAAGTTGTATTACCTTAGATTAAAACAATCCAATAGAATGTATGGGTGCTACTTATAGTGATTATAATTGATCATGTGATTAGACAAATGAAAGCAACATTTTTCCTATTACCCACCAGCATGTGACACTCTAATCTAATGAATACATTTGATTATCTTGCAATTCTCCAAAAGTGTTAATTCACATCCATGAGAAAATAGGTAGAAGATTATAGCAACTCTAGACTAAGATAAACTAATCCTGTAAAAGTTTTTCCAGACTCTTGATAAATTCAGTTTTAAACATTTGTAATCATAGTTCCTACTTTTGTCAATTCTGATCAGACTTTAATAAGACACATTGTACTCTGGAGTCCAATAATTACATTTTTGTGGACTATAAACCTTTAAAACCTTTAGGATTTGTATAACACATCTAACATGCCTGAATTATATGCACAGTCTAGTTAGATTATCCATGTCTTATTGTATATATATATATATATATATATATATATATATATATATATATATATATATATAAAATGTGGTTACTAAGCACATCCATAAAAAAACGAGTCATGCAATATTTGAAATAGTATATCCAGATGATATTATATTAATATAAGGTTATCATTTTCCTTTTACAATGAAATACCTTATTTCTGTAAGTCTATTATTAAAATAATGAACCCCCTTTCTCTGCACAAAATAAGTTCTCTGTTTTCTAGTTTACATTCAGAGTTTATAATGCAGCCAAGTCAACAACTATTGTTTACCATACTACTCAGTCTGGAGGTAGAGTGGTTGGTTAGTTATATATGGCTAAACCACTTCGCCATTTAGATTCTGAAAAGAAGCTTTTAGTTGTACAGATGAGCATTACCATTCGCCTTGTCAGATCAATATTGGTAAATATTGTTCTGACCTATATGGATCTGCCTCCCTCTCCTCGCTTGAGTTTTAGTGAGGGAGAGAGACAGATCTGTATAATATAAGTTTTTAATTGTAATAAATTAAATAAAATCTTACAAAATTGTGAGACCCAAGGGCTTTTATAAAAGCCATACCCTTTGTACAGTGTACCCTGTGTATAAACCCCTTTCCTGCCACTGATCACTGCACAACGGAACATTTTTTCTTGTCTGTCCATTTTTAAGAGTTAATTTTTTTGTACAGTACTACAGAGCCTCTTATAAGAGCTATTAACCCATTCCTTGCTCTACATGTCAAAATTCCAAGTTGGAAAATCAAAAAGCACACCTCTCAAATGTGGCCTTTTAACCACCAAACAAGCTGACAAACCTATGCATGGGTGGTATCCCTGTGCTCGGGAGATGTTGCTGAACACATATTGGGGTATCGGTTGGCAGTGACATATACCAAAATCTGTGAATTTGTGTCTAAAATAGAATATATTTGGGAAAAAATACACAATAAAGTTACTACCACAAACGTTGACAAAGGCTGGCGGTAGAATCGGCGCATGGAAAGTTTCAAAATACCACCATTTAAAATTGGCTCAGGTGACTACTTTTACAAAATATATGCTTATTTTTTGTAAAATACACTGTCGAACTTAAAAAAAGTGCCAAATGAAACATGGGCGCAGGCTGACTACACGTCAAAATTCCAAGTTGGAAATGCACACCTTTAAAATGTGTCCTTTTAGCCCCCAAACAACCCAACAAACCTATGCATGGGTGGTATCCCTGTACTCAGGAGATGTTGTTGAACACATATTGGGTTGTTGTTTGGCAGTGACACATACCAGAATCTGTAAATTCATGTCTGAATTACAATGTATGTAAAAAAAAATAACACAAAAAAATCACTACCACAAATTTGGAAAAAGACTGGTGGTAGAATTGGAAATTCTGGAATAAGAAAAAAGGTTATATTTTGCCTTTTGCAATGAAATACCTTAAATCTGTAAATCTATGAATACAATAATTAAGCCTCCTTTCTCTCCACATTCAGAGAGAAAAATAAGGTCTCTGTTATCTAACTTACATTCCAGAGTTTATGATGCAGCTGAGTCAACAGCCATTGTTTACCATGCTATTCAGTCTGGAGGTAGTTGGTTAGGTATAAATCACTTAACCACTTCTTTATTAACCACTTAACGCAAATGGACCTATATTTATATCCTGAAAAGCATGGTCCTTGAGGACCATGAGAATGTATATATACATCCTGAGTTTAAACTCCTAAGCGCAACGCTACATTCTGGAAGCTATTACCAGATGCTGATTCGGATCTGATGCAGACTCTGTGTGTGCCCTTGGTACCCCCACAACCCTCCATGCATATGATCACTGCAAATGTGATCGTATGCGTTCTAACACATAGGCAGTGATAGCAGATCACTGCCTATGTGTTAAAGGTGTTGCATGATGAGGCATCATGCGACACCCTTTTCTGCAACCATGAGCACCGCAATCCCCTGTTGATCGCGGGTGCCGTATTAAAGAGGAGCATGCTCCTCCAATACGGCGTGCCCAGCAGAGAGCGATGGAAGAAGTAAAAAAAAAAAAAAAAAAAAAAAAAACTCTTCCGTTGCTCTGAAACTGCCCCTAGAGGCATTACAGTTTAATAAATAAATAAATGAAAGGAAAAGCTAACCCTAGATTTACTAACCCTAGATCTAATGTTTGGTTTACAATTAGAGTTAGGGTTATAATTAGGGTTACAGGTGGGTTTGGGTTAGAATTAGGGCTAGTACAAGGGTTAGATTAAGGGTTGGGGGTAAATTTAGGGTTAGGGTTAAATTTAGGGTTAAGGTTGGGGTCAAAAGGCGACTGTAGGAGAAAATATTTAGGAAACAAAAAAAACTCTAGTTTTGGTTATTGCCCTATTACTTGAAGAAAAAAAAAACAGAAAAACATGTAAACATTGTTATTTCTAATTTTCAGTTCAAAGTTATAAAAAGGTTTTTTTGGCATATTTTCATCATATTTTATATATTTTTAATAGTAAATTATATCATATGATCAAAAGAAAACCCCGTCTGTCCTTTAAAAAATGATATATAATTTGTGTGGGAGGACTGAACACGAAGAACGAAATCACAGTTATGTAAACGTATGACAAAAATAATGGAAGTCTGGTCTTCAAATGCAGCATAGAACGCTGTCACTAAGGGGTTAAGGCATTTCGATTCAGAAAACAAGTGATAGTCCTCAGTCAAAAAAAAATTGATCTGCTATTTAACAAGGATTAAAAAAATAACAGCTATGATTTCCATGTTCCCTGTTTATGAAATATTAATGTGCATAACATATAACATGCCTATATTCTTGTATGATATATCTGATAGCCCTATAAAATAAATAATCCCTACCTGCCCCTCCTCCTACCTCTACCTGTCCTATGACGGGGGAGACCATTTTACAACTAACTTGAAAAAAAAAACTCCTATTGAATGCCATGAGGGTGGGCAGTGAAAATCACTGCCCACCCCCCTGACACACACAGGCAGGGTGCCCTGTGAGAAAAATTATAGCTTTATTTAAATTCCAGGAATGACCCCTGAAGCCCTTGACCCTCAGCTTTAGCCCAGGGAAGGAGGTCACCCAATAAATAAATAAAATATTCTAATATTCTAAAAAAAAGAATCTAATTGGATGACTTTGTCTGAAAGAGGGAATTGCAGGGAATTAATAAGGTAATTGCAAAAGGTAAAAATGCAAAAGGCAAAAATAGCAGAGTTTGAAATATAGCTTAACTGGAGAATATTTCCAACTTGGCTACTTCTCAATTACCTAAGTGCTTTATTCATGAAAGAGAGAATTGCAGGGAATTGAAAAGGAGAAAATCAAACTTAAAGGGACTAACTAGTGCGCAAAATGCATCTTCCAAATCTTACCGTATTTGCTCGAATATAAGACGACCCTGATTATAAGACGACCCCCCAAACTTTGGATATTCCTTTAGGAAAAAAGCTAAAAGCCTGAATATAAGACTACCCTATAGGAAAAAAGTTCAACTTTTTTTTTCAAAATTTTCACATGTAAATTGCTTTTGAATATTTAATAAAAATCATGATATAAAAAATGCATTTCTTGTTTTTATTTCCTTTTATGTGCCAATGCTGCCTCTCTCTTTCGATTTGAGGTCAGATTATAAGATGACCTCGAATATAAGACGAGGGGTATTTTTCAGAGCATTTGCTCTGAAAAAACCTTGTCTCATATTCGAGCAAATACGGTAATGTATATTGATGTGCTTTCAAAGTACTTTAAAATGTATGTTTTACATTTTTCATAGCTTAAAATATAAAATACTTACAGCTAGATGAAATTGTGAAATTACAGCAGTTTGCAAAAAAACAGGACTTAACAGCAGTAAACATGGAATAGTAAAAAGGGTTGAACTTGATGGACGCAAGTCTTTTTTCAACATAAACTATTTCATTCAAACAAAGGGAATATCCTACTGTGTACAAGAGCAAGGTCACTCAGAGGCCACATAATATATTCAATTTGATGAGCACAGGAATGAACTAAATGGAAAAAAACTGTAAATCCTCAGTGTATATATAATCCGTGCTGCCGCATCTGCAGTAAACATGCAGAGTAATCATTGGGGAGAGTCAAATATAAAAATGTGATTTATGCAGAATGCCTGCATCAAATCACACTGGGAAAACATCCTGTGCACTATACAAACAGTAATCTTAATCTTGCACCAAAAGTTTTGGACTAGACACTTTAAGGTCAAAGTACCCGAATTGGAAAAATTCTCCAATTCATCTTAATCTGTATCTTTCTGGACAGGGCCGGCCTTTGGGGTGTGCGACCTGTGCGAGCAGCACTTTCTCTTACTGCCCGTGAAGCAGACGCTACTCTGCTTCACTGGGTGGGGGTGGAGCTACACCTCTTAGCCAGTTAGCTCCCTGGATCCCCATGTGCAAGCAAAGGAAGGGGAGGGGGGAGAGAGAGAGGCAGAAAAGGGGGAGGGGAAAGAGAGAGGCAGAACAGGGGGAGGGGGAGAGAGAGTCAGAACAGGGGGAGAGAGACAGAATCGGGGGGGGGAGAGAAAGACAGATCAGGGGGGAGAGAGAGAGGCAGAACAGGGGGAGAGAGAGAGAGAGACAGAACAGGGGGAGGGGGAGAGAGAGAGAGACAGAACAGGGGGAGGGGGAGAGAGAGAGAGACAGAACAGGGGGAGGAGGGAGAGAGACAGACAGAACAGGGGGAGGGGGGAGAGTGACAGACAGAACAGGGGGAGGGGGGAGATAGAGAGACAGAACAGGGGGAGGGGGAGAGAGAGAGACGGAACAGGGTGAGGGGGGAGAGAGAGAGACAGAACAGGGGAGGGGGGAGAGGGGGAGAGAGACAGAACAGGGGGAAGGGGAGACAGAACAGGGGGGACAGAACAGGGGGAGGGGGGAAAGAGACAGAACAGGGGAGGGGGAGAGAGACAGAACAGGGGAGGGGGGAGAGAGACAGAACATGGGAGGGGGGGAGAGACAGAACAGTCAAGGGGAGGAGAGAGAATACAGGTATGGGGAAGTTAGAGAGAGACAGACATGGCAAAGAAGAGGACAAATATGGGAAGGGAGAGACACACATACATAGGGGGATGAAAGAGGGGGGGGGGCGGCACATTGAAGCCTGCACAGGGAGCCGGAACACTTAAGGCCGGCCCTGTTTCTGGACATACTCCGGTACTCCAGTACTGAGGACAATACTCCAAGGGAGGACTCATCAGAGCTCAATACAACTGCACGAGCACTTCACTTTTTCTATTGCTAATACCTCTCTTTATACGCCCAAACATTTTGCTCTGCAAGTTCTAAGCAATATAGATAGAGTGGGAGGCAAAATAAAACCCTTAAACCAGCATATATAGTCATTAATCAGCACACACATCTTAAAGCTGCAATTTCTCAAAACTAAATAAGATGTGGTCACATTATATGGCCATATCATGTTTAGCCCATCAATGCATCAAAGTACTCTATTTTAGTGGGTCCTAACATTAAATATTTTAAATATTTTTAACAGAGTTAACTCTCATGATATCCAATCAGTTACAAGGGACCAACAGGCCTTCTATTTCACACAAAAGTTGCGTAGGACCCACCAAAATTGGATTACTTTGATGCAGTGATGGGCTAAACATGGATCAGGGATAGGCATAGGGCTATCCTAGATATTCGATAACGACAGAGACAAATAAATTGAAAAAAATGTTGGGTGGCCTGGATGGGCCAAATGCTTCTTATCTGAAATTCCCTTCTCAATTCTCTGCACTTCTCTCCTTCCTGAATTAAGCCCCTAGTGTTGTAGGTGTTTTGTTTTAGGTTAAGTAAATTGTATTTGCAGATGATATGTGATAACACATTACACAATGGTGTAATTATCTTGAAATAAACATTTCTGGAAATAGATTAATTTTATGGAAGTATTTTATTTAACTTTAATTGAAAATGATGGCAGTAGGACATATCAATACAATACATAATTATTTAAACAGTGCATTACAAAAGATTTTTGATGTCCATAATTACTCATTTTATAACAGTTATGGCATTCATTTGGTGTTTAAGGTTATCTGGTTGAGAATCATTAGAAATATAGTCCTGAACAGCTGGAATGCTAAAGCTTAGCCATCACTGGGCTATTCTTCATCTATAAACTGATACATGTTATATGTAGCTGATAGTTGTAAGATGAGTGATACCCTTTGTTCATGTCTGTAATTTATATATATTTCTTCTTGACACATATGTTAATTTGTGCATTTTATATGCATTTTAGTCAACTGGAAAGCACAAAGTTTTATCACATGATGGCATAATTGCACTTCCTCATCTGGTTTAGACAATTAAAAGACATTTGGCTTTGGTTTTTATTTTGTAACTTTGTAAAATTCTTTTTGATTTGCACAAAAATGTTTAGCCAGAACTTGAAAGCCATGAGAGGTCATTATGGACAGTAAGGGCCTTATTTATCAAGACAAACCTGGTGCTATTTCAGGAAAAAGTGCTGAAATAGTAGGAATAAGCATGGAAACCAATGGAATACTATAACAGTCTGCTCCAAATGTAGAACTTTTTTGAAATTGCCTTGATAAATCTATCCCTAATTATTACTTCCATTAGTGAGTTATTTGTCATCACTTACATAACATAAATTTGAATACCCTGGCCATTTCATTCCTGTATTGTTTGAGTTGGCATAGTGAGTTGTGTTTTTTGGAGGCCAGCTGAGGTCATCTTTCAGCAATCTGTATAATACCCGGTATTGGCTGCGTGAATGATACTTAAAAAGTCTTTTTAAATAGAGCCAGAGTCGCCTATTTTCAATAACAGCTTCCTGAAACAAGAAAACATTCATTTTATTTACAAAAAGGAAACTATGTTACCAAAATAGTTTAAATAATGAAATAGAAATCTATTTTCACTCTATTAAACATATAGGATCCTCATTACATTAATGTGAAATTGATGAAGATATATTAATGTTCTATGATCTGTTTATTTTATAGTGCCTTTGACACATATACCATAGCATCAGTTGCCATTTGAGGTACTGCAAAAGCTAGTACATTTTAATCATGCCCAGTTTTAAGGTTTGCTCTAATTAGTTCTGCCCAGTTCTGTCTTTGCTCTATTGATAATTCCTGTACCCCCTTCCAAGAGATGGATTTAACCTATTGCATTTGATTAACCCCTTGCTTAAAACGACCATAAGCATACTGTCATATTGACACAAATAATGAAGCAGGACAGAGAAAGTTCTTTTTTATTGCACAATAACTGTTTTAGCCATTTGAGTGTCATCTTACCTCTACAGTAAAAGACACAATGAAGAAAATAAGTAACATCAGAAAAATAGCAATTCTCCAGATGGTGGGAGTGCACACAAGCTAAAGAGAAGAGGGAAATATATAGAAATCATTAGAACTTGCATAACACAGATGAATAACACATTTTTACTGTTAAGTTATTGAAACTCAGCAATTTATAAAAATATTTTTACTGATCATAGTTCTATTAAAGAAATGCTACATGAATAGGTATTTTTAAGAGAGGAAAGAATAATAAATAACATTAAGGGTTCTGCAACAAATTATAGTACTTCATGTAGGGATCTGTTTACTAAACAGTGAACTGCAAAAATCAGGCATTAATTAGTTGAGTTGGAAAGATAGGCAGGATAGAATATTTATCACATTATCCAATTATCCATCTGAAAGGACATTTTTCAAAACTTGGCTGCTTTGGCCTTAAGTTTGAAGTTCCCTTGTCAATTCCCTTGCATGAATAAAGTTTATAATTGTTTATAATTATAAGGCTAGTTACAGGGTTTTGATTAAGGCTTCTAAAGGTCTAGAAACATGCATTTGAGTGAAAAACAACTAGCCTTAAAATCAATTCAAAAGATGTCTCACAGTTAGATAGTGTGTTTTTAAATTCATTGTTCTAAAATAAATCATTATAAATAAGTAGTACTGGGGTAGTATTTTTGTTTAATTACAGCATTCATAGTTTATTGTATTGATTTTAGATTTCTTCCTTTTCTATTATAGCAAGAAGATAAACAATGTGCCTAAGTGCTAACATAAAATGTTTTTTTCTCACCTGCAATGCTCTGTATACACTGTCAAAGTCAGCAAACAGAACAAAAAGACATGCACCAAGTTGTATTGGCAGTAAGAAGAAAAAAAAATCTGTGGATGAAGGAAAAGCTAAAAGTCACAATCATTTTTTTCAAGTTAAATGTATGTTTAAAGGGACACTCATACCAAAAATTGAAAAGTTTTTTTTATTTTTTATTTTGTATTGTTGATTTCAGATATGTCTTGTTTTTGTTATGTGACTGTATTTAGTAAAATATGTAACTAAACAAGTGTGACTGGGCATTGCCATTTTCTGAAATATAGTGTTTTTGGATGCCATCCCCCAGTGACTTTACAGTACTAGTATCTCACTTTGGGGCTGAGGACACAGAATGTAGTCTATAAGTCTTAATTCTGACTATAGACTTGCATTGAATGGAAGGGTAATGCAACTATTAAATCACAAGCGGCGGAGTTATGAACCTGCTTTATCAGGTCAATCTCCTCTCATTGTGTTGGAAGGCAAGTAAAAAAAAAGTTGTAGGAGCCAGAAAGAGAGCAGGGGTGTATCTTATGACATCATCATGCAGGCTTTGACCACAGTTTTTCAGCGAGACTGGCTGGTAGATTTTGGACAATGTTACATCATGGTAAATATTCACAAAATGGAGCCAGGAGATACCTAGTTTTCTTTTTCCTTTTATATATGCAATTAATTCAATCATATAAAAAAACAGACATTTGATTTATGTATATTTGTTTTAAATGACCACGTTATCTAGTTACAACTTATGTAAGTGGTAGTGTCCCTTTAAAGTGAGATTTGGCGATAATTCTTCTACTGCTTACTATAAATTTTTTTAACCTTTGCATCTAGGTTTGTATACTATGTCTAAAACAAAGCAAATTAATAATGGAAGACGTTACAGTTTAAATTTAATTGGCTAGAAATAAAATATAAATAAAAATATACATTTGTTGTTCAGGCACATATCCAGAAACCAAAATTTCTAAATCCTAATCTTTAAAACCATTAGAAACTATTGCAATAGACTATTAAAAGACATATGTATTGGACTATGTCAATAAAAAGTGAATACTGCCGCCTGTCTCCCGGATGTATTTCTAGGGTGTGTGTGCTCTATGTTCTGAGCACACAAACTCCGGAAATAGTTAGCACTGCTTACACCTAGCACATATGGAGCATACATCACTGATTATTACTGGTAAAAGTGTTTGCAAACCGACAGTATACTTACAATTAGTATAGATTGGTTTTCTGAATGGTTGTCCTTTGGAGAACACAAATGCTACAATGATGCAGCTGATCGAAGTTATTGCCCACAGTGTTGTTGTTTCATAATTTTGATACTCAGACTCTTCTTGCACTGAGGTACTGTTTACATTTGAGTCATTCATTGGTAAATTATGAATACTAGATAGGTTTTTGTTTTGTGGAGCACAAGCTCTAGAAAACATGAAGACCATTGTTATTGGAGTTATTAGAATCAGATGCTAACTAAGGAAATGTGAGCACAGATTGATGATAAGAAGAGTGAAGGTAAATAAGATCAAAAGTAACAAACATATAAGAAGGACTTTATAGTTAAAGTAAGCAATATTCATGAGTAGAGTTGAGCGAACCTGAACCGCACAGTTCGGGTTCGTACCGAACTTTACGTTTTTTGGATCCCGGACCCGAACACGGACATTTTACTGTATGTTCGGGTTGGGGTTCGGCGATTTAATGGCTCGTGTTGAAAGGCTGCAGGGCAGCCAATCAGAAAGGCCATAGCATTACATACATATACATTGTATGCAATGCTATGGGCTTTCTATAAACCAAAAGTCTATAAACCGAATCTCTTTCGGTTTATAGACTTTAGGTTTATGGAATACATGTAATGCTATTGGCTTTCTATAAACCAAAATAGAGTCCCCATTCATACAAATAGGTCAATTGACCTATTCGTATGAATGGGGACTCTATTTCGGTTTATAGAATAGCAATAGCATTACATGTATTACATCTGAGAGTCAAATAGAACCGTCAAATACTGTGCTTACAGTGCACGTTGAAAAATTCGAATAGTTTTGGGTGGTAAATAGTACATTTGCGTCTTGCGGTGCACTTCATATCTGAGAGTCAAATAGGACCGTCAAATACTGTGCTTACAGAGTACTTTGAAAAATTCTAATAGTTTTAGACTCGTTTGACCTTAGGAGCCATTACAGCCATTCCTACTAATGGCATGGCTGTGATTGGCCAGTGCAGCATGTGACCCAGCCTCTATATATAATCTGGAGTCACGTAGCGCCGCTCACATGAGCTCATCTTAGTGTAGGGTAAGGATGCTGCAGCTGTGAGGGACAGATTAGGAATTCTTGTGTTGAATCTGCAAACTACAGCAATTAATCAAACAACAGCGATTATTTTAGTGGGTGCTGTGCTACATTTTTGTACCCTGCCCTGAGCCCAGTGCCACAGCGAGTACAGTGCACTTGCAACTGCATGTGTGCCAGGCACTTGACTTTAATCCTGTTCTGGAAGCTCAGCGGGCAACATCAAGGCATTTTTAAATACTGCAATTTTTTGGGTGCTAAATAGTACATTTGCGTACTGCATTTCTTGCAGACTAATAAAACGCTTAAATACTACTGTTACATTGTTGTTTTAAAAAATCCCACTTTTTTGTGCTAAATAGTACATTTGCGTCCTGCGGTGAACTTCATATCTGAGAGTCAAATAGAACCATCAAATACTGTGCTTACAGCGCACTTTGAAAAATACTAATTGTTTTGGGTGCTAAATAGTACATTTGCGGCCTGCACTTCATATCTGACAGTCAAATAGAACCGTCAAATACTGTGGTTACAGCGCACTTTGAAAAATTCTAATTGTTTTGGGTGCTAAATAGTACATTTGCGGCCTGCACTTCATATCTGAAAGTCAAAGAGAACCGCCAAATACTGTGCTTACAGCGCACTTTGAAAAATTATTATTTTTTTTTTCATCCAGAAAATATGTATTAAACCAGTTAAAGGTATACGGTCACTTTAAAAAAAAAAAATGAAACCAGATTGTTTAAACAGTTATAATAAAAACGTGCACATTAGCCAACTAGTGGCTTTGAAAATAAGTATTGTGTTCCATTTAAGATTTCACTCCAACTAACAATCTATTCTCTGATCATGTGTTCTAATTCACACACACCCCTTTATACATCGCATCCATCCCTTGCTTTAACAATGAAATGTATTGTTAATTGGCTTGATTATGGAGCATTGTGCCTACATATAATAAGTGATCTACAGTAGCATAATCATTTTAGTGTAAAATACCACTAGAAAAAAAAAAATTGGCAAAAAGGTATTTAGTCAACCACCAATTGTGCACGTTCTCCCACTTAAAAAGATGAGAGAGGCCTGTAATTTTCATCATAGGTATACCTCAACTATGAGAGACAAAATGAGAAAAAAAAATCCCGAAAATCACATTGTCTGATTTTTAATACATTTATTTGCAAATTATGGTGGAAAATAAGTATTTGGTCAATAACAAAAGTTCATCTCAATACTTTGTTATATACCCTTTGTTGGCAATGACAGAGGTCAAACATTTTCTGTAAGTCTTCACAAGGTTTTCACACACTGTTGCTGGTATTTTTGCCCATTCCTCCATGCAGATCTCCTCTAGAGCAGTGATGTTTTGGGGCTGTCGCTGGGCAACACGGACTTTCAACTCCCTCCAAATATTTTCTATGGGGTTGAGATCTGGAGACTGGCTAAGCCACTGCAGGACCTTGAAATGCTTCTTACGTAGCCACTCCTTCATTGCCCGGGTGGTGTGTTTGGGATCATTGTCATGCTGAAAGACCCAGCCACTTTTCATCTTTAATGCCCTTGCTGATGGAAGGAGGTTTTCACTCAAAATCTTACGATACATGGCCCCATTCATTCTTTCCTTTACACGGATCAGTCGTCCTGGTCCCTTTGCAGAAAAACAGCCCCAAAACATGATGTTTCCACCCCTATGCTTCACAGTAGGTATGGTGTTCTTTGGATGCAACTCAGCATTCTTTCTCCTCCAAACACAACGAGTTGAGTTTTTACCAAAAAGTTCTACTTTGGTTTCATCTGACCATATGACATTCTCCCAATCCTCTTCTGGATCATCCAAATGCTCTCTAGCAAACTTCAGATGGGCCCGGACATGTACAGGCTTAACAGGGGGACACGTCTGGCACTACAGGACTTGAGTCCCTGGCGGCGTAGTGTGTTACTGATGGTAGCCTTTGTTACTTTGGTCCCAGCTCTCTGCAGGTCATTCACTGTGTCCCCCCGTGTGGTTCTGGGATTTTTTCTCACCATTCTTGTGATCATTTTGACCCCACGGGGTGAGATCTTGCGTGGAGCTCCAGAACGAGGGAGATTATCAGTGGTCTTGTATGTCTTCCATTTTATAATAATTGCTCCCACAGTTGATTTCTTCACACCAAGCTACTTGCCTATTGCAGATTCAGTCTTTCCAGCCTGCTGCAGGTCTACAATTTTGTTTCTGGTGTCCTTCAACAGCTCTTTGGTCTTGGCCATAGTGGAGTTTGGAGTGTGACTGTTTGAGGTTGTGGACAGGTGTCTTTTATACTGATAACAAGTTCAATCAGGTGCCATTAATACAGGTAACGAGTGGAGGACAGAGGAGCCTCTTAAAGAAGAAGTTACAGGTCTGTGAGAGCCAGAAATCTTGCTTGTTTGTAGGTGACCAAATACTTATCTTACCGAGGAATTTACCAATGAATTCATTAAAAGTCCTACAATGTGATTTCCTGCATTCTTTCCCCCCATTCTGTCTCTCATAGTTGAAGTGTACCTATGATGAAAATTACAGTCCTCTCTCATCTTTTTAAGTGGGAGAACTTGCACAATTGGTGGCTAAATACTTTTTTGCCCCACTGTATATAATTTCAATCATCTGTTCAAACCATTAATGCAGTGTTGGAAGCCATCATCTGTTACTATAGGTAACCACACATTCTATAAAATGCCAGAATTTCCATAATAGATGGGTCTACTGGGAGCAGAAAGCTATACATTGGAATTTGGAAGTTTTACTAGGTCTAGTGCAGAATACATCCTGACACTGCAGTCATATCGAGATTCTAGATCGGTTTACATCAAATTTAAATGGTGCTCCTGCACTAAAGCTATTCAAGAGATCTTGCAATATAGATGCTTGTAGCATTCTCATATTCTTGGTATTTTTCTGCAACGGTGAGAAATTGCAGCCCTTCCTTTTGGTCCAGAACTTCCATATTCTGGTCAGGAGTATACGAGATTTAATCCATCGGCAGCCAGAGGGCCAAAGTTGGATACCTGCTGGTGTTTTGGGGTGCTGGGACCCTTAACTCATGAAACCAAGTGTTGGGTCAGCAGTTTACAGGGCCACTATTGCCTGAAAACAAAGTTTTGATACCCAATTTGTTCATCCTTTGCAGACAATATTCATGATTTACATTTTCTACAGTGATTGTATCAAAAGTGTACAAAAATACAACAAGTGCCAAAATTGTAGTGAAAATACAAAAATATAAAAAATATAAAGTTTTGTATACAGTGGTTTTAAAAAAATCAAAAAAACTTGCCGAAGTACAATCTTCATTCATTCTGGGTGTCCAGTCTAGTTGGCCTATTTAAATTGGCACCGCCAGCACCGAAGAAGGCAGGGTTAGCATGGCCGAAATGTGGAAAAGCTTTGTCAGCACGCCACAACAACCAGCACCACCATCTGATATGGAACGTCTTAGCAGGAGGCAGAATTTCAGCAACATGGTAGAACAGTACGTGTGCACACGCCTACACGTACTGACTGATGGGTCTGCCCCATTCAACTTCTGGGTCTCCAAATTGGGCACATGGCCTGAGCTTGCCCTTTATGCCTTGGAGGTGCTGGACTGCCCTGCAGCCAGTGTATTGTCTGAACGTGTGTTTAGCACGGCAGGGAGCGTTATCACAGACAAGCACAGCCGCCTGTCCACAGCCAATGTGGACAAGCTCCCGTTTGTTAAAATTAACCAGGCATGGATCCCACCAGACTTGTCTGTACCTTGTGCAGAATAGACATTTATACCGGCCTCACCCAGCCATTGTTATACTCAAGTGCACTTATTCTTTGTTTTCTTTTTTTATATGTCCCAATATTTTGGGGGCTACCCCAATGAAAAAAATTAAAATAAAAAATAAAAAACAGTGTTGGCTACCTCCTCCTCCTCCACCGCCGCTTCCACCTACATCGCTACGGTCACCACCTCCTCAACCTATGGGTCACTTAGTATAAACTATGTACACAATAGCAGAGGCTTGTGAAGGCCTTTTCTCCATGCATCAGGAGTTGAGCTCAGTTTGAACAATGAAAGAGAATACCCTGCACTCCAACCCTCTCTCAAATGGATAATTCTGTTGATCCTCCTGGCAGCAATGCTTTAGATTTTGATTTATGTTCTTCCAAAGCTAAAATCAAAGATTCCATCTAGTGCTATTTTATGGCTCAGCTGTATTTTTAATTTGTATGTATTTTATGTTATTTTAAGTTATTTCCCTATCCACATTTGTTTGCATGGCACTTGTCCTACTCTTACCCCCATTTTACTTCCTTTTGCAGCTCTCTAGCCCTTTCCATGACTTTTTTAGAGGCATTTTAGTGCCCAAAAGTTCGGGTCCCCATTGACTTCAATGGGGTTTGGGTTCAGGGTCAAGTTCGAGCCCGAACCCGGACTTTTTTTCCGAAGTTCGGCCAAACCCGAACATCCAGGTGTCCGCTCAACTCTATTCATGAGGTATAACTATGTAGACACAGGTCCAATTATAATAAAGGACCAAATGGCAACTATGTATAAATAGCAGTAGGCAAATCTTAAAGTAAATCATAGACAGGAAAAAAAACATTGTTAATGTAAAAATACTAAGGAAAGCTTAAGTTTGATTCATTACCTTTCCCACAATGTTAGGCTGAGCTATCAGTCTGCAAGAAGGCTATATGCTATGCATTACCAAAGAACTCATACCTGCCAATTGTTCATATTTAGGAGGGACAGTGCCTATTTTGCTCACAAATTCCCTTGTCCTTCTTTATTCTTCTATTGTCCCTCTTTTCTGGGGGCTCAATATACATGGTGTGTACGAGTGGATCACAGTGCTCTAGAGCAATAAAACTCACAATAAAATATGTTACAATTGCAGTAAATGTGTTTATATATTAATTTGTGTTAATAAAATTATTTACTCTTATTCTAATTGACTTATCTAATTACATAAATACTTATAAATTGTCCATAAAGACACTTAAAGCTCTGGCAATGCCTCACCCATTGCACACCTTCAACCACTCCCACACAAATAAGTGTGTCCCTCTTTGGCCATTTGAAATGTTGGTAAGTATGAGAACAGATAATAAAACAATGCAGCCTGTCCGTACCTGAAGTTGTTGGTGCTGTACCATGGTTGCTGCTGCAGCAGTACATAGCTGCAAACCTGCATGGCCAGATTGAGAAGTACATTAAATATCACTGAGAGCAATAGGGGTGGAGATATCAGTTGGGCTGGTGGTCGATATGGAGCCAACTTTGGGTAGGCATGTGTTAAACTCACTGTAATGACATAAAATATGTACAGGGTTTGCAAGATATAATTCAATATTCATCTATGAGTTTGAATTGGGAGACGAGTTGACTATGATGTCCAAAATGGTTTGAGCAACTCGCCATATATAAAAATGACGAGCTTCATAAAATATATAAATAAATAAAAATAAAACACTTCATTTGTAAAGGGACAGACTAATCACCCTTTTAACTTTGGTGCAACCTGTAGGCACCACAGGGTAGACTAGACTGTCACTTTTCATTTTTTTTTGCTTTTTTAGTTCACTATAAAAAAGAATTTATACTTACCTTTGAAAGTGCACCACCTAGTGTCCCTTTTCTGGTACTACATTGCTGTGGCCGTACTTCGTAGCGCAAGCGCACTTGATGGTTCTCCCATCAACCAGCAGGCTGTCTGTAGAATTTCCCAGCTCCCCCACACTTCCTGTAATCTCCTTCTCTCAGACGCTCGTGCACGAGCATCTCCATGAAAACAGGCACACTGAGCAGGCAGCTCAGTGTGCTCTGCATACACTCTGCTTTCTGCTTTCATCTAGCCTGCGGTTATGCAGTAAATCAGCAGAGTGGGGACAGAGGAGGTGATATTTACAGAAAAAGGACTCTTCTACTCTTCTAAATTAAGGTTTTAATATGCTAACAACTTATGTTTGACAATAGTTTAAGTACATTTCTACTGTCATTTTTACTTGAAACACCATTAAGCAGTTATTTTAAACATAGATATTTAAGCGCATCTTATCATGCAAGGCATTTGCATGTATTCAGCAAACCAATCACATGGCAGAAACAAAACTGAGAGCCAGGCACTGTGAATACATTTACTTGTGTTCAAGAAGAACACCTCACGTATCCTTGCTTGCAGGTTTGCAGGCAGTATTGCTGATCACATATTCAGTCAGCTCATGACATCACTCTGTTCAATGACAGGCAGTACTGAGGGTGCAAATACATGCACTTGATTCGAATGTTGTACATTCGTATACAGTGCACTCTCACAGCAGAGGAGAAAGAGACACAAAGTATAGATAGACAGAGAGAGAGAGCAGCAGAGGAGAGAGACTTGGCCCTGGCCCCCTAATATGTATTAGGAGTCTGCGGGCTATTTTGGAATCTTCCAGATCCAGTTTCCTAAAATATTTTTATATATATATAAACTTTTTTTTAATGGGGATGTTTCCATTTTTCTATTTCTGCAGGCTTCACCACATCTCAATCTTGCCAAAATGCTTAGTGAATAGCATTTACAAGGTCAAAATAAGGAATCTGAAGAGGAGGGGATCTGTCCAAGGTTAGTGTTCGAGAACAGCAATCTCAGATTAAGTGAATAACATTGACTGCTATTGATGGTCTAGCATAAAAAGTGATGACTTTCAGAGATGTGCGGTGAACTCAGTTCTGCCATTCAATCAATGTCATATGCAACTGTACTGAATAAAGGAAAAATAGAAACAAAGTACTATCATAATGATAATAAACACATGATCAGGTAGTAAGATTCCTACTTGTTAAGGAAGCAACAATGGTGATTCCAACATCCTGGATAAGGTATTGATACAGCCCAACTGATTTCAATTCCTGGAAAATAAAATAGGCCTCATACTTATTATTAAGTGATTTTGGGTACGTTTTTTTACGACAAAAACATTGTTCAATAATTCATTTCATTGCTGTTTTGGAATATGGAACACTCTCACTTGAATCATCCATGCATTACTCAGTTTGTTGTAATATTCATGATGGAGCTGTGCAAAAGAGTTAAACAGTCTACAGATGAATGATTATAAAACTAGCTTGAATGACTGAAAGACAACCCAAGTGTCACTAGGTCTCTGGCATCAGAACTACTCCAAAGATATATAAGGGTCTACTCAATAAAGAGAGAATTGCAAGGAATTGCAAAGTAATTTGAACTTAAAGGGACACCCCCAACAAAAAATATAAAGTTTTTATTTCTTTTTAATTTTGTATTGTTGATTTCAGATATGTCTTTTGTTTTTTTTTATGTCAGTTTATAGTGTTTTTGGGTGATACCCCTGTTTTGGAAGGCAAACAAAAAAAAAAGAAAAGATACCTTATAGACACACCTAGTCCTACTCCACTGATAAGCAGGAGCCAGTAGGGCTGCAGGGGGTACATCATGTGTAGGCTTTGCCACCAGCTGTAAAGTGAGCCCTGATCTAAGATTTTTGAGGCTGTTGTATCATGGGAACATTTCACAAAATGGCTCCAGGCAATAAACACACAAATTTATTTTTCTCTTTTACTGAAATATATTGAAGCAAACAAGAAAAAAAAACATCTTGCCATCTATTCTAAACATATTTTTGCTTTAAATGCACAGATAATCTAGTTGCAGCTTATGTAAGTGGAAGTGTCCCTTTAAGGCCAAAGTAGTCAAGTTGGAAATGTTCTCCCATTCAGCTGCATTGGAGAATTTTTCCAGCTAGGCTACATTGGACTAAAGTTTGAAATTCCCATCTCTCTTCCCTGGATTTCTCTCTTTATTGAATAGACCCTTAAAACTTACATCTTATATTGCTGTTTACTTCATTACTTATTAATTAAATTATTTTAATAAAAATATATGAAAAATGTCCTGTACATTGTGTTAGCAGGATTGCATGCCATAAAATAAGAGAAAAATATGTTTCGAACGGGTAAGTGGTGTCTCCTGTTTAAGACATCACCATGTGTCTTGATATGCAAATGACACATTTGCCATTGAAAGCTTGATTATTTGCATATTAAGCCACCTGTGATGTCATAAAAAGGCGACCCCATATATTTAAAAATATTTTTTCTCTTAAGTTATGCATGTGGATGTTATTCTGCTAACCCATTGCTTTTTGTACACTATTTATTAGGGATGGCAGTGATGTAAATATGCTCTGACTTACCCAAAAGAGGAGAAGCAAACAAATAAACTGTATCATAGCATAAAGAGAAACATATTTGAAGACCCCAAATGAAGACACCAGAGCAGCTCGGCCTTCCCTGTTAAATAAAAGAACATAAAATGGCATGAAATATTATACAACAATTACTGAATAAACCATTGATACCCTTTTCTAATGTCTCTAAAATCCTACAATATAAGATAAAGAATGAGGATAGTATGAATTCCTTTTATAATACAGACCCACAGTATTAAGAAAATGCACAGAGGTAGGTGATATTTACTTTTAAATTATCCTCACTAAGCCAGTCATGTGTTTTTGTTTAGTTTAGTCCTGCATTCCTGAAGACATTTCAGATTAAACACTAATATGAGCAATAATCAAGGATTATTCATTATGTACAATCTCTAGACACTCAGCAGTGCAGTCACCAGAAGGGGACCTGCTGCAGGCGTGATTCAATAGCAATATTCGAATTCCTTTTTCCATTTGGCACCTGCAAATGTGTGCTCCTTCACAGTCCCCCTGTGTGTTGTTGTGCAATGACACATCAAGTGCACACTGTCGTTAAGCAGTGTCCCCTGAGCAGAAAGACCTAAGATCTCCTATTTTCCTACACTCTGTCAGGTAAGTGAGTCTGGGGGAGGCTCAGAAAGTACCGGTATATTTTATTGGTCTATGGCCAAAGTGTATTTTGCACTTCAATCATTGCAGACTGCATTTCATACAATGTTTAGCCAGATAAATTATGGCTGAGCATCATGAAGAATGAATATCAGGAGCTAAATATCAATGGCTTAGAGGATGTCCTGGGGTTAGTGGGCGCCTTCAAAATAAACTCCTTGTTACCTATATATCAGGATAACAACACTAAACATATTGACCTTTATATTTCAATTCAGTGATAAATATGGTTTCCAATGAGCTATATTTTAACAGACCTATACTGTATCATATTCTTTATTATAAGATATTATACATTGTATTTGGTCTAGGGTTTCAGAGATTATCAATATAATTTTGTGGAATATAGTATCTTTTGTACTGGAAATGTACTATATGCTTACAATAATAGGATTTTTCTTTTCAATTTTTTTTTTATCAGTAATATAATGTTCTACCATGTTTTTATAACAAAGATTGTCTCAAAGTATCATTTTTGGCAGTTATGTTTCATGTTCATTCAAAATTAGTAATCTGTGAAATGCTGCTAACCACTGCTGATTTTTACACATTAAAAGGGACTTTATCACTTAACCAATGATTTTTCTGTGAATGAGGAGAATAAAAATGATTGAAAACCAGAAATCTAGAAATCTAGAAATTTTGTTCGCCGAATTGCAAAATAAATGCCTAAATTAGGAGAAAAGTGTGTTTTAAATGTGTCTGTGAAGTTTCAATGGGAAATGTGTTATTTGCATATCAGGCCACAGGAGATACCGTATGCAGGAGACTGCACATAGACATTTAAAACAAATTTTTCTCCTAATTTAGGCATTTGCCTGCATTTCTGCTAACGCAGTTTATAAATTCCCAGTATAAGCTATGTTGAGGTGATACAATCCGTTTAATCCTCTCAGTGCTCTAAGGAGCACAGACAGTGCTCTTCTACTGCCCCTCACTAATATCATGGGGTCTGGGCTGCTTAAATGCCCCAGACCCACTGGAATAAAAAATTACCCATCTACTCCCCTACCTCTGTGTTGCCCAGGTAAGGGAGAACGAGTTCATACCTGTAAAAAAGGGATGCCAAGAGGGTAGGCAGTTAAAATAACTGGCCATGCTCTTGTCACTCAAAGGCTGCACCGTGTGGAAATAAATTACATGATAAAACATTAACCGGTGATCAACAACACCCCCTGGAATTCACATATTTGTTCTATGGAAAAAAATAATACTTCTAAAAGATTCCAAAGGGAAGAAAAAAAATGTGACCCCTCCCCCCCCCCCCCCCCCCCCTCCAGCTACAAGCATCTATCCTTTGCTGAGAATGTACACCGACTAAAATATCAGACTGTTAGTGCTGGGATTTCACATGCCAAATAGTGACTTCTGATTAACTGACTCAGGTCAAGAAATAAGAGACTTTCCTGGCCCAACTTCTAACATTGGCTGAGAAAATCCAGCTCTCTCATCTCCCTGTCTCTTTGTCTCTCACACATATGTCTCTCTCCTCACCCCCCCATTGTCTGTCTCTATCCTTTCACTTTCCATGTTTGTTGGTCGCACCCATGTATTTTGATTCCACCCCTCACATCCGATGTTTCCACATCCCACATCTGTTATTTCCGCTCGCACATGTCTGTTGTTTCCACCACCCTACATGTCTGTTCCCACAGTCCAAATGATCCACCACTCAGCGAGTTTTGGGTTGGTGACAGTAACATCACTCCAGTTTGCACTTTAAGCAAGTGTTTTATGTTGCTAGTATTAGTACCAGAATAATGCTGCAGTATGCTGTTATCGCTGCCGGTTTGCTTTGGTACCTTGTTAATTGAATCGCACAATATTCGCTTCTGGGTAACATGTGATAAAAATAACTTTATCTTAAGGGCTTCATTGAATAGCTCAATAAGTTCCCACTCACAAATTAATTCACTGTACTTACTTAATGAGCTGGGGAATACATTGAATATTTGGAATTTGTGAAGTAAAAGGGGAAGCTACAGATGCTTCTTGTTCAGAGAGAGATATGCCAGCATGAGCCACTTTTAGAGCCTACAAAGCAATGATAAAATTATTGAAACAAAATAGGCTGACTTTAATAAAGAAAAATATTAAATAGCCCAAACAATATTACAAATATATTTATATGAATAATTAATAATTAACTTTTCCAACTAGGCTTCTTACGTTTGAAAATCCCTAAATTACCTGCAATTCTCTCTTTCATGAATAAAGCCACTAGTTATTTTTAAAAAGAGCACAACAAGAACAATAAAAAAAACAAATACATAAATTCTTCAGTAAGTTATAGATTAAATATTTACTCACTCCACAATCATTTGCTCCATCTCCACACATAGCCACGTAGTAACTGCAATTTGTTTAAAAAAAATAGTAGTTTGTTAACCCCTTAGTGACATGACATTTTGACCTTGTCTTTCCCTTGCTGATGTGGGCTGTTTTCACATTTCTTGAGTGTTTGTGTTTAGCTGTAATTTTCTTCTTTCTCACATACTGTACCCACACAAATTATATATTGTTTTTATCACCATAAGAAGAGCTTTCGTTAGATACCACTTTTTCTAAATTTGACCGAAAGAATAATTTACACAAATACAAACATTAAAAAAGACCCCATCTAAATAGTTTCTAAATTTTATCCCAAGTTCAGAAATATTCTTGTTTCCATCTTTTCTGCAGTTTTTTGAGAGTTATAGGGCAAAAACCAAAAACAGTGTTTTTTTTTCCTACAGTGACCTTTTGACCGGAACCCTAAATTTAACCCTTACCATAAATTTAACCCTAACTCTAACCTTTATGCTAACCCTTCATTTATTCTAGTTTTAATTTAATTTTATCCCTAACCCCTTCGCTAACCTTAATTTAATTCTAACCCTAACCCTTGATTATTAGATAATTAAACCTTCTTTTTTTACATTGCAATGTTGCTGACTGCCTCTAGGGGCAGTCTAGCAACAGGATCAGAGTGATGGAGGACAGCAGCCATATTGGAGGAGCATGCTGCTCTTCAATATGGTACCTGCTAATCGCTCCATGGAGTGATTGCGGGTGCCCTGGGCACAGGATTTCAGTGATTCTTTATGCCCCAACCTCGAGGTATTAAAGCATCACTGTTTGAGCACTCTTTGCGATCTTAGATCACAAACCCCAGGATGGACTAGGTCCGTCCACTGTCAGCAACGCTTTGACAGACAGGATGGACCTAGTCCATCCTTTGTCGGCAAGGGGTTAATTATTCCTTTACCATAAGAATTAGTTTTGCATGCGTTTAATAACAGCAAGATCTTCTAAGGGTGCCTTTTATTTATGGCATACAGGGTTTGACAGTTTCACTTTTTATTTTATAGCATTCATTACTTACTCCATTTTTTGAAATTCTTCTATTAGATTGGCTTTCTGTCCTGGAGACATTCTTGCAAAAATGGTACCATTTAACAGCAACTACGGAAATAAAACTCAAGTGTTATTGTGAACATTACACACATAACTGTCCACTTTTTGAGCTGGGGCCATCTTTCCAAGCTATAAAATAAGGCCATGGACTAACGCAAATATTCAGATTGTTTTTTTTAGTCATAAGTTAGGCAGACTAGATGGGTCAAATGGTTCTTATCTACTGACACATTCTATGTTTCTAGATACTAAAAATGAGTTGCCAATTAGTTGATGTTAGATGAACATTTCATCTCACCTACTTAACTATGCATTATAAAGGGCAGATCTCGGAGATTTTGTCTCTGCATAATTCATCATTAAATCTTATTCAGAAGAGCCTGTTGTTCACCTAACATGAAAAACTAAGTAGGTTGTATAATGCTATAATTAAGCTCTTTTCACTTCAACTCACGTGTACTTCATATTTAGTAAAAAAAAAGTTTTTAAAAAGGATGATCTCTCTGAGTAACTGTATTAAGCAGATAATCATTTCATATTAAACACAAAAATACAGAAAATGTCAAAGTTGCATATCCTCATATTTATTATTCCCTGCATTACTACTGCCTGTAAAAAGGGGGGGGGGGGGGGGGGGATCAGGAAGGTGCAGTAACAAGTTGAAACTTGATAAAAAAAAATGTAAATACAAAACACCAATAGTGAGATACGGTATAAAACAATGTGATATTTAGTGAAAGGTAAGTATTGCACTCACAAATGGATTTAAATAATGGAGCTTCAGAATAATGGCTGGCAGTAAAAACAGGCTTTAATCTATTGGAAAATATAAACAGACCTAGGCAGGACCACATGGGTCATAGATTGGACCCTCTCTTGAGAGAGTGCAATAGGGTGCGGCGTGCAAGTTGTTACCAAGCATATTATTGTTATTTGCACAGTTTGTTCCTTTTTTTCTTTCATGTGTTACTATTGTCTATGACAGCATCATGCATGACCGTGCATATCTAACCGAATTCGCACAACTTCACATCACTAACCCACATTAGGCCATGTCCCTCATGTCCCGGAAACCTAATACAGAACGTTGGCTTATAAAAAAAAATTCAGTTTGAATTTCATTACACTTTGCAAATTCTACAATCCAACCTTTGGAAGTAAGCTGTAAAAGTTCTGTACTATGACTTGGTAGCTTTTTCCAGTCATGGCAAAATGATAGTTTGTATTTTCTTGGAGATCTTCACATTTACCAATGTCAATTTCCTAGTGGGTAAAAACATTTTTTTTAGAACATCATACATCTTCAGAATTAAATGATAAAACCTAGATTAACATCATAGAAACAAAAGGCAGAAGGTACAAAAGTAGGACACAGATAGAGTGCCTGGTAGTAGCTCTTTATCCATTGGCACCAATCTATAAATCCAGCTCTTGCCAAAACTCAGGAATTTGTGGTAACTGCACAGGTCCCTCCAGGGAAAACTATTTATTAAAAAATGGTGCCATTCCATACCTAGCAGATGTATAAAAACGGTGCAATGACTCTTATAAATAGGATAACAGCAATCACACCTTTTTTCACTTGCTCCTTTCAAAACTCGTATTTCATAATTGTTTAGGAGATTCCTTTTGGAGATACAAATGTTGCATTACAAGAGTTTTTGTCAGTTTTTTTTTTTTTTCCTCTCTGTATTGTCATTTTAATGCCATTTTTATGATGTCATGACAGTTAAACTGTGGAGATAATTAGTCAATGTCACCATTGTTGAGTTGGCAAACTTAGGAAAAATGTGCTAGCCACATGATACTCACAAAATTAGCATATTTAACTCCTCACATTTAAAGGGACTGTATCACCTAAACATTGTGTTTACTGTGAATGTGGAGAATAAGAAAATATTGAAAATTCTCTTTGTATTAATATAGCTAAATTGCAAAAAACATACCTAAATTAGGAGAAAAATTTGCTTTTAATGTGTCTGTGGAGTTTCAATTTTATGACATCAATTTGTGGCAGGATTTGAAAATGTCACATTTTCCATTGAAATGCGACAAGAGCTGTCATAAGCAGAAGACTCCACATATATATTTAAAACACCTAGTGTAGGCATTTCCTTGCAATTTTGCTAACACTATGTAAATATCATTTTCAACCATTGTTTATTCTCTACATCCACAGAAAATAATTATGTTTAAATGAAAAAATCTCCTTAAGTTTGCAAAGAACTATTCTCAAAATGTCATAACTCCTAGCATTTGGAATTGTTACCGTCATTTGAAGCATATCACTTTTCGGATACTCCATATTATTCCATGAAATGGATGCAGACAACCTTTCATTTGGTTCAGATGCTTCAATTAGGATCACCGTGCTGGAACCTTTTACTATTCCAGAATTTTTAGCAACAGTTACTGCTGTCTGAAGGTTATCTCCTATAGTGGAAGCAAATGTATACATTAGATGTGCTGAATAAATTGATTTTTACATGGCTACTCTAACAAATAGATCTCTCCTATCTGAAAACAAAATGAAGCTTTTTAGCTTTAGTTTCTGCATTGCATAACTTGAAAGCTTACTGTGACATGACATTCTTAAGCAACAAATGGATGTCCCCAGAATTGCATGAAGCCATTAGAGACCTCCCATAGAGGTATATGGTGATACCCACTGCACATGTGCAGAATATGGGACCTGTCACCACATCACAAAGCTGTCCTGCCCTGATCACAACTATCATCCAATAACTGCTATTTTTATCACCCAAATAAAACATTTAAAAAACACAGGAAGCTAGTTATCAACTTTTGAATAAAGCTATTAATGTTTAGTGCAAGAAAACCCAATACTGTTTCTCTTGTAATAATAACAAATTATTTGAACAAAAGAGGACCAGCACAGAAAAGTTTGTAAGTCATTCTCTGCATGTATTTATTAGAGAATTTCATCCATTGCAGCATTCGTTTCAGACGAAATTCGTTCATCATTTTCGCTTCGTTATATTGATTTGTACAAATGGATAATAATTCACCTATTGGAGAATTCGGTTCAAAGAGTCTCATTAATACGAATTTCATATGAAGTTCATACGAATTTCATATGAAGTTCATACGAATTTCATATGAAGTTCATACGAATTTCATATGAAGTTCATACGAATTTCATATGAAGTTCATACGAATTTCATATGAAGTTCATACGAATTTCATATGAAGTTCATACGAATTTCATATGAAGTTCATACGAATTTCATATGAAGTTCATACGAATTTCATATGAAGTTCATACGAATTTCATACAAATGTCATACAAATTTCTTACAAATTTCATTCATCCCCTTCCTTATGCTATTGACCTGTTGAAATTCGTCTCTTTCTTTAATCCGAATTCCCCAACCTTATACTTTTATACTAGGTGTAATGTTCATTCATACAAATTGAATGGTGAAATGAATGCAGCAATGGACGAAAAAGGCCTCCCTTCAATAGTATAAGGTTGGAGAATTCGGTTGAAAGAGTCTAATTCATACGAATTTCATACGAATTTCATTCGAATTTCATTCATCCCCTACCTTATGCTAATGAGCTGTTGAAATTTGGCTCTAAGTGGTTGGGAAATTCGGATAAAGAAGCTTATGGACATAATTTTGTGGAAATCAAACAGATAGAAACATAGAAAGTCAAATTTTAGTGGTGTAGATGTAACCCCAAAAGTGTGATTAAAATAATATTAATAAAATAGATAGCTTCCGCTATCTATTTCGGTTTAACTTCAACCGAATTCATTGATACATTTATGAATGGAGTACATGTGAATTGCTGTAAGATGAAAATTTCGGTTTAATTACAGCATTACGTTTATACGAATTAGATTAGAACTAAGTCTGTTAACACGAATTAGATAATAACTGAGTCTGTATAGACAGGGATAGTGTTTCTCCTTAGCATTTCACATGAATTTCGGTTTAACTGTAAGAGTTCTTTAGATGAAATTCATGTGAACTGAGTCTGTATAGACAGGGATGGTGTTTCTCCTTAGCATTTCACATGAATTTCTGTTGAACTGTAAGAGTTCTTTAGACGAAATTCATGTGAACTGAGTCTGTATAGACAGGGATAGTGTTTCTCCTTAGCATTTCACATGACTTTCGGTTTAACTGGAAGAGTTCTTTAGACGAAATGCATGTGAATTGGATGTATATAAGCCAGATGGAGAATTCTCCCTTAGCAATTGATGCAAGTTTAGAAGGTTTCTCTAGTAGTATGTATGTAATGCTGTTGGCATTCTATAAACTGAAATAGAGTTGAAATTCATACGAATTTACCCATTTCATCTCTATTTTGGTTTATGGAATACCAATAGCATTACATCTATGCAGAAGAAAACTGATAAACTAACGAAATCCGAATGAATGAATGATAAATGAACGAAAATCATTCGTCCATTCGTTCATTCAGATGCTGACAGACATTTTGATATGTTGAATTCCTATTTCGTCTCAATTTCGGCTTAAGTTATTGTATGTATTGCTACTGACATCCCATTAATCGAAATTCATATAAATTGACCTATTTCACCTCTATTTCGGTTTATGGAAAGCCAATAGCATTACATACAATAACTTAAGCCGAAATTGTGACGAAATACGAATTCAACATATCAGAATGTCTGTCAGCATCTGAATGAACGAACGGACGATTGATTTTCGTTTATTTAGCATTTGTTCATTCGGATTTCGTTAGTTTATCATTTTCGTTATTAGTTATTCGAACAAATGGACGCAAATGCTATTTTCATCCGAAAATGCATTCATCCGAAAACAAATGCACATGTCTAGTATTTATATGCAATTTCCCTCCCTCTACATAGATAAGGACTTAATTTAAGCATTTACAAAAGGCCTCCATGACTAGTAATAGCTAACCACCTAATGTGTGTCACATGTTCTGGAATGATGCTTGGGCCTGGGTGGGATGCTTAGGACTGACGGTGGGGCCTAGGTTACATAGAAACATAGAAACATAGAATGTGTCGGCAGATAAGAACCATTCGGTCCATCTAGTGTGCCCAATTTTTTTTGAGTACTTTTATTACTTTTACAGCCTTGTGTCTATCTCACGCATGCTTAAAATCCTTGACTGTGTTATTTTTAGAATGGCGATATAGTATAAAAGGTGAGCAAATTTGTGTAACATTCCATATATCCAGTATATATAGTAAATATACAGAGATTTATACCAATATTTCAGCAAAGTATTTAAGTAAATGTTTCATTTCAGTTGAAATGTTAATCTACAGAAAGGGAGATATTATTATATAAAGTTAAAATGAAGCGACCCAGATGGGACTTGAACCCACAATCCCCAGCTCTGGAGCCTGATGCCAGGTTATATAATGGATTTCCCAACCAGGAGTGCCTTGTTTCTCACAACTTGGACAACTTTGTTGTGCTCTTTCTATACAGGTTTGGTGGCAGAGGTCCCCGAGTTAAAGCTTTGTGTTGGAGTAGCAGTCCCTGGTACAAAGAATAGGGATTTTTACTTAAAATATCTACAGGGAGTAGACTTCATGAAACTGAATGAAGCCGAGGTTTATCGTAAATTGGTATCTCTTCACTGACACACCATATGCGAATACATTGTATTGTATTTTACTAATTTCATATCTCCTGTTATTACGTGTATTTTGTCTGTGTAGGTTGGCACTACATTGCTAAAGCACCTTTGGATAAATAAAGTGACGGATAGCCCCAGGTAATTGTCTATGATTAAGCGCCATGAAGTGGCGCCAATGGCGTTAGGTGGAGCCTGTATGTCGGGAGGTGGCAGCCCACTGTCAATGCACTTTGCCATCTAAAATAAATCTATTTACAGATCTATTTACAGTTGTCTATTATTTTTATTGAAGTCTGCTGACACCACCTCTCCTGCATTCTCACCTCTCTGAGTTGGCTCGGCTGTGGAGACTGAGCAGAAGTGGAGCAGAGCGGATCACAGCCTTCATACAAATTACAGCCCGCTGGGAGGGACTTTTTGTCTGACAGGGCTAGACTTCCCCGGTGGGTGTTTGTGTCCTTATCGGCTACCGTGCATTTGTAATAATATGGTAGACTCCTGTTGTGCCAATGCCTACTTTCACTATATGGCCAGAACATGGTTATGGGTTCTTCAAGACAAATGTTTTATTTCATGCTTATGTTCTACACTAAGTTGTGGTAAGTTGGAGCTTACCTGTGCTTTTACAGTTTTTTTTTATTGTCACAGTGTTTTTACGTTTGTTTCTGTTTTTATAAACACTGTGGCCTATTTAATTCCACCATATCTCCTGTGTGTGTTTTCTTGGGTTAATGTATGTGCTGTGCCATTGTCATGCACAATGTGAATGTTAAACACCAGGTTTATTGCCTTCTTTTGAATTAACAGCAGAAACAGGGATGTGTAAAATGTTAAAGGTCCACTGCAAGCAAATTATGTTTCCATTATTTTTTGTACTTGTCCTCTAACCAGAAATGTATCTCACTCATGTTCTCTGAATTGCTACAACCTATTAACCTGAGTAGGATCTCACCTTAACTATACATGCTTCTGATCCAATGCATACAGATGTGTATTTAGACATTTTTGAGAAATATACATGTTGCCCTGCAGGGTGTATAAGTGATTTGTCATCAGAAGGAAATTATTGGTAGTTCTTATGGGATCCTCTTCTTTTTTGATTAATTGGTACTCCACGTACACACATGCTTTCTACGTACTGTGGGGTGTCAAAATGTATATGTGTTCTTCAAAAACATTCTGATATGGAAACATAAGCTGTGCACATGATTGGAAAAAAAACTGTCTGTATATGTTTTCTACGTGCTACTGAACATTGTATGCTCACATTGTAAGTTTAGTTGTTAATTGGTTAAATGTTGTTTTTTTTCCTCACAGGCTCCAGCCAAATGCTGAGACCTGAGTGGGAGGGTCGGTAGAAGCTGCAGACCTGATATTTAAATAAAACATGTTCAGAATACAGATATTCATATTTTTTTAAACAATTTTTTTTTATAATTATGGAACTTTAATATGTATGAAAAAGGTAGGTCATTTTCAAGTCTGAGTTCTTTACTAACCTCAGAAAATGTGTTCTTAAGTGGCAAAAACAAAAGTAGAGCATAACTAAATGTACCTGTGATCATAACAGTCCTGATTAGTGCATCATTCAGCTCGCTTAGTGCTGGGATGGTTTCTGCTTTCAACCGATTTTCGAATACCAGAAGACCAAGAAATATAAGATGACACTCCACCTCCTCCCTTAGAGAAAGCAAAGTATAAGCTTGATTCCATTATTCCACTTGATAAAAAAAAATGCACATGCTCGTAATAGAGATTGCCTTTACTGTAACATTTGTCATTTCAGTTATTTACCAAACATAAAGTGTTTTCTTTCTGTATAAAACACCTGGTTCTCTCTCCTCTGACAGGAACAATTTATCATAAATCTAAATCTATAATTGCCTATAGTAACAGATTACATATTATTTCACACTTTTTATGGTTATCTGCATACACATATTTTGACAGAATCTGCCTTTCTAGATCATATATCAAATAATAAGCTTACCTTTATTTTCCAGTTCTAGTATTTATTTGATTTTCTCTAGTCCATGCCACTTTGCTGCCCTTGTTATGCCTGTTACTACATTTACATTAATATAATGCACTAATATGGAAATAATATAATGAATGTATTACCTTGTATATGTTTCATGGCCTTCATTGTTACAGTCATTTAGCATTTTATATGCCAGACCAATAACTCGGAAGCCCTGAAGTGTATACAACTGGAGTTCACTTGCAAAGTTTTTTGGAACTGTGAAAATGAGAATGTATTACTAAATCCAGTCATCGCAGGGTCACATCTGCTTACATGTTACAGCTGAAAACAAATCATTAATAACTAGAAAAAATATATAGAAACTAAACAAAATACAGTATGAGAGCTGTGCAAAACATATTATTTCATTAGTATGTACATTAACTGTTACAATTATTCAGCTGGTAGTTAAAATGTTAAAGGGACTCTTTAACCTAAACATTGTTTTTACTGTGAATATACAGAATACAAAATGACTGAAGAGATCTATATATTTTGGTAGCAAGATTGCAAGGAAATACCTAAATTATTTTTAAAATGTGTCTCCTATTTATGACATCACCTGTGGCCTAAAATACAAAATATTTCCCATTGAAAACCAGTTAATGTGCATATCACCCACAGGCTAGAGTCCGTTTAATGTTTTTAAGAGAAAAGATAGCTATTGTGATGACTATAATATACTGTTAAAAATAACACTTTAACATTTTGAGCAATAATAACTAATGGAAATGGTGAACTGGACAGGACTACTTGACAAATGACACATGACGAATAGGTGATTTAGCGAGAGGAGGATGAATTTGGAGGTCGAATCTAACCAAGTTCAACCTCCAAATTCGATACCCTGGAGCTATTCACCAAAGAATATTTGGCATCCAACTAGGCACAAAGTCAAATTTGACCTCCTATTTTACCACAAAACACAACAACAAAAAACGGAATTTACTAACACGTTTGGGAGGTCAGATTTGACTTAGCTGCAACAGTTATTGCTTTCAACTATTTTATGTTAAAGTTGGTGAGTCACATTATTTTCTATGGGGAATTTTTTTTTAAAAAGTGTATTTTTTATGTAAAATCTGGCTCGTTTTGAATTGCCACACTTTCAAAATAATAAGAGGTAAAGTGTGATTTTGAGACTAAGTGCAAAGTGTTTTTAGACTTAGTGTCAAAATCACAGCAAAATTACAGCAGTGGGGGGGCGACTCTGTTCAGGTATGGAGGCAAAAAGTTGTGCCAATTTCAACATCCAAAATAGAATTTTAGTGTTTAGACTAAAAAACAATTTTGTACATGGTCTGTTTTTATTCCACTATGAATGGCTATTAATTTTTTGGGGGGGGTTATTTACTTCCACTTTTAATAGGGGGAGGATGAAGCAAGAATATTACCTGATTCTGGAACACAGAATGTAGTGATCATTTCTGGGGCTCCTTTCATGAAGACAAGCTTTCCTTCATCTCCTATTACTTGAGAAACAACAGACATACGTTGGAGGCTAGAGGAAAATGGAAACTGTTGGACGATGATAATTCCTTCCACTGGAACCTAAAGTTTAATAAACAAATCATTAAACAAAATATCCCTTTGTCTATAAATGGGACACATTTAATCAAACATCCATCCCACATAAGTATTGGTTATGGATTTAGAAACATAATACTGTGAGTAGTAATGGAAGAGTCACAAGAAGAGTGACTTGTTACCTAAGGTGTCAACTTCTGAGCTACTTTGGGGATTTTGGTATATTTTCAGTGCCAAATAAAATAATCCATTTGTAATGATTTTATAAGTAAACAGGTTAAATTCTGATTTAGAAAATGGTTTCAGACCTCTGTTTCATTTAATCTCTTTCTGATATTATGCTGAGCGTTAATATCAGCAAAAATAATCAGAAAGTCTGGTCTTCTTGTGCGGCACTGCTTTATACCATCATACTAACGTATAGCTTATTTTGATTAAAGTTCATTTGCTAGGCTGTACCATGAGTATGAAAAAAGTTAAAACAGTTCGGTCCAACACCTGTGCAGAGAGGTCTTTTGATCCAGCGCGTGTCTGACATAAGAGTGCCAGGTCACGTGACCTGTCAGCACTTTTCCCCCATCATACTACACTTTAATTTTATGCCACCCCCCAGGGGCAAACAAGGCAATTGCCTCCCTAGGCACTTGCCTTGTTTGCCTCGTGCTTAATACAGCGCTGCAAAGACATGAATGTGACGGACCATTTAACATAATTAAATTATCCATCATAGAGTCTACCACCATGAACAATGTTGGTGCCTACACCTCACAAAGGAGTTATAAGGCCAATTTAACATTTATTTTTATGTGTTTAAGATCATAATTGGGGAATTATACACTGCTATGCAACTATTTTAGGCAGGTGTGAAAGGCATACATGGGTTTCCAGATGGTCAAGCCTACTTGAAGAAGCACAAACAAATGAGCAATTCACTCACACACAATTATTGTACCTTGATGAACATGTTTTTTCCTTATATCCGGATGACTTCAGCAATTGTCCCAATAACCTAACTCCTCTCATTGACTTCTATGGGAGGATTTAGTTATTTCTGTAATAGCCAACATCCTCCCAAAATGGTCCCACAATAAGCCAACGTGCTCAGCATAGAAGTCTAAGGAGAGGACCAAGGCTGACATTTCAGCAGCAGATCTCCGGTTTGTGGGCCGATTCAAGATCACTTCGGTGGTCTCAGAGTAGCCTGAATTTGAGGGCTACTAGGATAACCAAAGTGATCAGTTTGTGTGTGAAACTCAGAGCTACCTGAGTCGACCATTAAGTGTTGATAGAACATAATAAAATTAGACATTTCTGCTGTGAAATCCATAAACAATAGAATATTCTCATGCATGACGTTGCTTCTTTAATTTTGTTTTATTTTTCATCCAACCACACTTGTCTTTTTGTTTCTAAATGTGCATGATTTACATTTTTTATTAAAGACAAAAAACCAAGTTACATATTTCTCTTCTGGTATTAGTTGGGATATTTGTGCCTAGGTTTGCATTATCACATATTGCATCACTGAATCTTGGCAAAAATGTCCAACCTATACAGTATTATTCAGTACTTACTGAACTGCAACAAAGTCCTGGTTTAATCAGAAGATGTTGTGTTGTTGAAATGTCATGACTCTCCAGTTCCTACAGAAATACAAATTAGAATGTCACACAGGGTTGTCAAGCTTGTTAATGTGGTGGTTCTCATACCATTCAGAAGTTTAGGGTAGGTTGAGGGTTTGGGTATTATTACTTCTTCTTTGCCAGGATAGGGGCAACAACAAAAAACCCTTGATGCCCACATCTGGATTTAATTCTCAGACCCCATAATAAGTTATTGATAGGAGTTTTTTTACATATATATTTCTACCAGTTACCAAATTGTACCAATAGGAACATATTGTGGAACAAAAAGGCAATAACACAGGCATCTTTTCCACAGGATGAGTATCACTCATCCAAAATGCTGGGGACCAGAAGTATTTTGGATAAAGGATCATTTCGTATAATGATTAATTTTCACCAATGACATATTTAAAGCCTCTTAGCAGTAGTGATATACCGTAGTATCAATGCAAATACTGGCGAGAGCAAATAAATTAAATTTACTGTGATGTGAGGCATTGCAGAGAACCTGCCATTGTCACATCAGGCCTGCACACATGCCATTGTGGGGAAATCTGGGCATGCATAGAAAGGGTATATCACAGTGTAAAGGGTCTGAACACTGAACTGGTGTGCACTTGTATTCTGACAGATGTGTGTGGAATTTGCAACTTGTGTCAAAATCCAACACAATGTTTGTATATCAGATTTCTGTATACTCAACTTGTATCTATAAAATGTCTTGTCTGTAATAAATATTCACAATAATATTTTTCTATTTTAAAAAAAAAAGTACTTCTGCACAAGTGTACATCTCATGAACTACATTTGCATGCACAATAATGATTCCCATGCACATGAAATGGATTTTTGTTGTGCATGTGTATGAACAGCATGTTGTTAAATAATTAAAATGAGTGTGTGTTTTAAATATAGAGTACTTTAACGGGACTCTCTCCATTATTTTCGTAAGCATAATGTATAAACATAGTATAAACATGTAGTACAGAGCTTTATCATTCTAAAATAATAATTCAGCAGCACCCATTTGGGGTAAATTTGATTTTACAATAAATTAAGCAATAATTACTTGCAATAATCATATTAATAGTATATGTTAAAGCCATTGGCTAGTACTATTACCCAATGTGTTCCTTCAAACATCTTTAGGTCCAGAGGGTCTCCTTGAATTTTCCCATCCAACATTATCAAAGAGTGGCAGCTGGCCATTGCAGCAAGTAGTGGGCTCCATGGTAAATTGTTTCCATTAGTGAACACGTGAACACTCTGAAAGCTGCTCAAGAATCCAAATAAGATAATGATAATACAACATTCAATAATAATGATATTTACATGTTAATGCAACTTATATTGTTTTGTTAATCATTTTGCATCCTAAACGTAACATTAAAAGATACTTTGAAATGTTTGCTTCTCTTATAGAACAAAATATTTAAAACCTGTGCCATTGGTCCAGAGTTAACCTGACATGCTTTATAAATACATGCCAGTGTGCTCTTAGGTATGTCTCTCATTGTGCGCTCAGCCAACATGAATGGTCAACTGCCAATGGCATCTGAAAGGGTCAGATTGAACAAGACTGTCTCTCTATCTCTTGGCTAGTGCAGAGACACGCGAAAAAGGTAGGGATAATTATAATAATATTTTTATATATCACTCTAGTCCCAAAGTCTAATCAAATACAAAATTATGAGCAGTTTATATTAGAAGTTAACGTAAAGAATTCACGCTATGAAAGCAAACAGACAAGTATATTCAGCATATATAGTTCTGAATATATATACATTCAGACCTAAATTTACATTTACATTGTCAGTTAGAGTTAAGAGCAAGGTCATTCTATTGATTGACATCTCCACTTTTAGAACCTTGTAGCAGAGTTGTTTTTTTATACATCATTTTTACATGTGTTGATCTGCTGGAGATGTGACATCATAGTACAAGCATGTCTGCTTGGAGAATTTGTTTAAGTGGAACACTGGCTCTTTTGTTTCACAATGAGATTTTTAGTTGGCATCATTTTGAGATTTACTGATGGTTTCAGTGACGAGTTGATTATTTTCTGGCTTTATTTACCAAGGGCACAATTCAAACATGCATAACAATACTAGGATTAAGTTATGTACCTGTTTTCATGTGAGGGAACCACTCCCCATAGATCAAGTCCATCCTCAGTTAATGTACCAGTCTAAATAGAAAGTCACAAAAAAACAAGTAAATAACAGTAATCCACCTGCACTGGGCACAAAAAGGTTTGTTAACATGATTGGTCCTAAAACAGACAACTCACTTTATCAAAGCAGACCAAGTTTATTCGACCACAAACGTTGATCCTCTGAGGGCTGATACAAAATATTTTTTCTTTCTTAAGTCTTTTTTGTGCATACATGATAGCTGTGGCAACTGCAGCTGGAAGAACGGGAGGAATGGCAACCGTGACACAAACTAATGACTTTACAATGATATCTCGTACAGTCCCCTAAAACAGAAAGCAGTGATATTGTTATAATGCTATACAGTTCAGTTGGTGTAATAGACATCAAGGTGATAATGAAGCCTAATAGTGCAAACCTCTGACACAAATTGGGTGGTTATAAAAATTCTTCAACTTAATTAAGTTCCCAACTAATCAAAGTCTACTTAATATTTAATAGCCTCCCTTCATTATTAATGTATGCTCCAATGTGATGCATCAATGACTCCTGAGCTAACTTTTGCTTTAAAATGGAAGTGGACTGACATTTTGCATTGAAGTTTTCCTGTCACTAGATGGCAATGCTATGGGACTAACAAGAAAACATTTCTGATCTTGCTTATATAGTGATATTATTGTCTGGATCCCAAGCATCATGTTATACTGTGGTGATATATGGAACTAAAGGTACATACAAATGAGATGTTGCTCAGTGAGCAAATCATTACCAGAGTATTGTACAGGATTCTAGGCTTTTCTTTTCTTTATTCATTGTCACGAAACATCTCTAAGAGCCGGCCGGCAAAAGTGTGTTAACTCTGAATGTAATACCCAGTATGTCCCCATGTTTTCCTGGTTTTATTACATCCTCAATAGGGCAGATCACTCATATTTCCTCTTGCCCCCTGGTGCCAGACCCCAAGCCCCAGTAGTGGCCAGGATCTCCGCAGACCAGACCTAGTGGCTACTGAGCCCATTGCTCAGCCACTCATTGGTCTGTATAATTGGGATTGGCTGATGAGTTAAAGGCCCGAGTAGCTCTCCTTTTCATTGGTCTAAACCCCGAAATAGGGAACCAAAATATATCCAAAAGGTGAGGCGAAATAGAATTATAACCAGTGATTCAGCCCCTTTCATGACAGGTATGGTTCCCTGGTAGAGATGGCTGGTCGCCTGGGACTTTCACCCACCCTCAGCTCATGTGGGGCTCTGCTGATTGGTTGCTCCAGACTGTCGGCATTGATCATATTGGTTGCTCTAAATCGAAGGGAAATGGTAGGCGCCCATTTCATTGGCCAGGAGTTTAAAGGTCCCCGAAGTTATAAGGATTAAAGGGACATTACTCTGCCCCCAGCCCTGATTGGTTGCTACTTTCCCTAGTGTATTCTCATTGGTCCCTCCCCAGACTGGCACCAGATTTAATTTTATTTTCCATTGTGTAGAAGTTAATCCCGTTAAAGTGTATTGCTCAATCCCCCTGTTATGAAGATGTTTTACTATATACATGTACTGTTGCTTGTGACCACCTTGGTAACCGTGTCTACTTCTGGGAATTACTATACTTTGATTGACATCCAGGGAGTGGATGAAGGCGCTAACCCTCTATTCATAAAGACTTGGGCTTAGGAGAAATTAAATCCCTTGCAAAATTAGAATCAACATCTGGGCTGTCTAGCCTTCTCATTACATTCATGAAACTTCATTAATCTAGTTCAAATTAACATCATTATCATTCATAATTCTGATTTGCTTTATATAATGTTAATCACTCACCCCTTTTACTGTAAATACAACCACAGAGTAGATAAAACCAATTATTGCTATTACTACTAGGCACAAAAGAAATCGGCTGGCATCTCGATAGAGCTTGAAATTCATGGGCTTGGGATACAGGATAGACCTCACCATATCACCTTTAGCAGTGTTGAAACCTAAATAATGAAAATTTTAAAATAATGACACACCAAATCTTTTACAGTCCATGGTGATTGCTATTAGAAGAAAAATACTTTTTTTCATGAGTTCAGTTTATCTAATATTCTGTCATGTTGCACTTCTCAAATGGAGATAAACCCCCAAAAAGATAACATTTTTATCAAAGGTTTATCAGTAACATGCAGTTCAATGAAAGCCATAATACCAATAAATAACTGCAGTATTAACAGCCCACTTCTGTATTATGATGGTGCCATTAATGGTAATAAAAAACTCCAGTTTGAATGTTCAACATCACTTAACATACAAACTGGAAATTTGTTACCGCAAACTAATACCAACATATTAAAGACAATTTCAGACACTGGTGGTCGAATAGCTTTTCATGGTCTATCTGTTTCCCAACTCCTCCACCCCCAAAAAACAATTTTGTGGTCGGAGCTGCTGAAAGGCTCCAATACCTTCTTTAAGATCCTAGCGTCAGGGACTACTGAAAGGCCCCCGGCACCTCTTTTGAAGTCTTAGCCAATGAATGAGTCAGGGCTATGGAGGCCTTTTAGTGGCTGACACAAATCAGGGGGAAAGGAGGTCCTGCCCCCCCCCCAGTTACAATGGTGGTCCAGAAGACCTCCATTTTTTTAATTGGTAGGATTTCTGTAGTGTAGGGGAGCACAGTTTGTGTGCTCTGTTTTGAATTTTGTGTAATTATTCATACAATTTAATGTTACTTTTTGATAAAAGTCAAAGAGGTTTATTCCTAGAAACTCTAGACCCTCTAGAACTTTGCCCCATAACTAAGTTTTAAAAATTTCAACTAAAGTGCTTGGTGATTTCAATAAACAGTTCCATAAACAAGGCTAGGAAATTTGCTGATTTCTACATACTTGCAATATACTGAAAGCTGCATTTTATCTTTCTATTTATCATATAGACTCCTATGTCAGTATTGAGTTTAACTTTACATATTAAACAACTAAATAATAACTTCAATTAATCATGAATTCAGTTGCTATTAATCGAAATACACATTTTGGATACAAATGTTTATCACTGCTTGCTGATCTATGATGACACTTGATGACAGGTAAAGCGGGAAAAAACTAACCAGTTTGTTTCACTACAGCTATAACAGCAGCAGATCCAGATGAAGATGTCTGGATGACTTCAGTGCCACAAAACAGAACATGTCGTTTGAAATCTTCCCCACTATGCGTTTTCCATGGAGTTGTGTTCACATTATCATCAAGAGGGGATTTTGTGACTGGGATACTTTCCCCTACAAGAAAAAAATGGTTGAGTTCAGATTGTGATCATGATGGTACATTATGGTAATGTTTCTCATTGTTCACATCTCTCACTGAATTAATTAATGGATGTCATGAGGCTCACATTTATCATAAACCTTTTTTCGGCTGCCAGAAAGGTGTTTCTATGGATTTATATTCAGAAAAAAATAATAATTAAGTATTATGTTAATAATACAGTAGCTGTAGCCATACTAGATAATATATTTACATAATCTAGGTAAGCTATATCTAAATGCTAACGATTTGTCAGGACTGCCAAGTTCTCACAAGTAGGGAGGCATGATCTCTTGCAGGGTGTTGCTGACCTGTAGAGTTCAAAGTGAGGACAGAGGCCCTTGGGGTGAGATGTGAGCATGAGAAACTATATTTCTTATGCACAAGGTAATCCAAAAGGTTGAAACAGGCAGGTCTAAGCAAAAATATGGTGCAGCATTGTTAAATGACTCGTTTACTTGTTTACTAGTTAGTTAATATCACTACTAAGAACATCTGAGCACTAGTTGTCAGTGGTGTATCTTGTTTTTTGCTGCCCTAGGCAGACAAAATTCAGGCACCCCCCACTAACTTTGCACACCTACAACATGCCCCATCACCCATGTTGCACACCCACGACATGCCCCATCACCCCATTACATGCCCCCATCACCCACATTGCATACACACAGTGTCCCATCCCCCTAATTTCATACCCCACCATGTCCATTACATGCCCCTATCACCCCAATTAATTGGAAGCTAAAGCTTGCTGAACGGTGGGGGAGGGAGCGAAAATGTTTGAAGCACCAGAAGTGTGCTTTAACACCCTCTGGCAAAGTGCAGCCCTAGGTGAGTGCCTTGTTTGCCTTGTGGAAAATACACTACTGCTAGTTGTATAGTAGTATAAAGATGGTCATTTTACTTTTCTCAGCAATTTTTTGGTCATTTTTGTTAAAAGTCTGTCAGTGTCCAAATACAATCTTTGCACAGCAAATGTGTTGTGCTTATTTTCACCAGTAGAACTCCTATGAGTATAAATCATTTTCCATGAGAACAAAATGTTTACCTGTAAGCATCCCTTCATTTACAATGCAGCTGCCTCTCAGGAGAATACAATCACAAGGGAGATAAAACCTTCTTCCTGTCAGAACAATTATATCTCCAGGGACCAAAGATCGGGATTCCACTTTTTCATGTGCTAATAAAATGCAAAGACATATACTGTATTTATTTCAAAAACTAGATTGGTTTGAACTTTGCCTAAATTGTGTGAGGGGAGAGCCAGTGAGCATGGTGCTGTTGTGGGTTATCATGAGATACACATAATACATCACCATTTTTCCCAGACATATGTGACTTTTAAATGCTGCAACCATATGTGTCCAGAATAAAATCAATTAAATAACCCCTTTGTGAAAACCGATGTAAATATGCATCTGCAAAAGAGGACATACATATACATCCTCTCACTTTGAGCAGCAGGGGCATTTGCCCCCATTGGAAGAAGACTGAACCCTGAAATTAGGCAAATTAGTTCCTGAAGCCTGCTCAGAGCACTTCTGGGGCCTATGATTGCTGTGATAACCATAAAACATGGCACCATATTTAAGTTTTATATGCCTGGGGAAATTGGCCTGAGTTGCAACCCTACATGTAAGCTAAGTGGCTCTGAAAAAAGGCTGCTCTCATACAGCATACAGGTAATGAACAATTACTGGGCTTGTGTATATCGGTGCATACCTTTTCATAGACATGTCCAGTACATGGACTATATAATGAAATTGACCCTTTGCTAGAAAATTGTGCACACAATAATAACATAGTTACCATTTAAATGTGACTTATAATGAAACATTTTTATTATGACGAATTAATAAAGAATGCACTCACCCCCATCTTTCATGCATACCGTTACCACCGTGCTGTTATTGGACTCAACTAGTTTGTTCAGCTTCACAGATTGCTGTAAAAATTTGAAAAAAATACAATCTTTCTATCTATATATCTACACCAAGAGTCTCTTCATCAAACAGTGAACTGTCCTGAATTGTACAGCTGAAAGAATCAGAATCACAATTTTTTTCCAATTCTCCTTTATTTTCACTACTCAACTATTTTGGTCTGCATGTAACATATGAAAACATACAGTACCTGTCTGAGGTCATAGACTGTCAAGATGATAGAGATAAGGGTTATGATGATGATTATTATAGAATATTCAATATATCCTTCTGACAACCATAAACTAAGACTGGCAGCTTGGAACACATAGAAAGGGTTTAGAATCTGTGAATACAAAAACAGGTGAAAGAAGAGATTTACCAATTTGTTTGATTTAAAGAACACTTGAAAGATTACATCAAGTGTAGGCATTTTAAATAGAAATTCGTTAATGAATGAATGTAAATAAAGTAACTTATTGAGCCCTCTTTGCTCTGTATAGCATTATCAGTGGGAAGACATCTTTTAGATGTCTGCTACCTAATAGAACTACCGTATTTGAATCAAGCTCAGACTATAAGACAGGGATCCAGGTCCCCTGGAGCTACTTCCGGCTTCATCATAGAAGTCCCGGCGGAAGTGCCGGGCAGCAGTGGAGGATGTCTGTGTGTATCGTGCAGACATCCTCCGGCTACCCCCACTAGCCACCAGGGATATTTGGGCAGCCGGGGGATGTCTGCACGATAGTGCAGACACACTCCATGCTGCCCGACACTTCGTACAGACATCCCCTGGCTGCCCCACTAGCCACCAGGGAAAGAGAAACAAGGTGAAGGGGAGGGAGGGAGGGAGGGAGGGAGGGAGGGAGGGAAAAAGAAACAAGGGCAGGGAGGGGGTAGAGAGAGAGAAGGGGAGGGAGGGAGGGAAAGAGAAACAAGGGGAGGGAGGGGGGAAGAGAGACAAGGGGGAGAGAGACAAAGTGACAGGGAGGGGGAGAGAGAGAGAGAAAAGGAGGGAGGGAGGTGGAGAGAGAGAAAAGTTTGGGGGGAGCGAGAGACAACGTGGGAGGGGGAGAGAGATAACACTGGGGGGAGAGAGAGACACAATGCTGGGGGGTAGCGAGGGAGAGAGAGAGAAAAAGCTGGGGGGAGGGGGAGAGAGAGGCAGCAGTGGCACATAAAAGGAAATAAAAACAAGAAATGTATTTGTTTAAAATCATAATTTGTATTAAATATTAAAAAGCAATTTACATGTGAATATATACAAATTAAACTTGTTTCTTATAGGGTAGTCTTATATTCAGAATTTTAGTTATTTTCCTGAAGGAACATCCAAGGTTTGGGGGGTCGTCTTATAATCAGGGTCATCTTATATTCGAGCAAATAGAGGAAAAGGGGTATCAATAAGGTACTTTATTTGTATTCTTTCATTAAAGCATTTCTATTTAAAATGCATACACTTGGTAATATCTTTCAATTAAACAGAATTCATTTGTCCTTCAATTTCACTTCTTGTAAGAAAAAGTGAGATTATGTAGCCTTGTATTGAAGGGATTGGCAAGATCTCTGTTTTACAACTGTGTAATACGTCTGTTGGCTGCTATTTAATCAGTGCATTTGGTGGTTTATGTCATGCATAACGGAAGATATTATTGAAGAATTCACATGCAAATGACTACACAGTTAACAAAACTGTAATGATGTTATAAAGGATGCAGGGGTTTAAATGCAAGTTTGCTGCCATCTACAATGAACTGGATGCGAGGTGCTGCAGTCTTCTCTGCCCTTGGTGTTTGTATTATCAAATGTTCTAAAATAATGACTACTGGCTGGTATCTTTAGCCTACCTGGGCTGGAGTATACAGCTAAACTAAAGTGTTTTCAAGCCATACCCTTTTATGATATCCTATAAATGTATATATTTTCAAACAAATTAATATAAATAAGTGTTAATTGTTGACATGAAATGATTTACTGATAAGTGTAAGTAGTTATTGGCAAGGAATAAACAAAATGAACACAATTGTTTGGGCACATAGCTGGACTTCAGTTTTCTGTCTTTATCACTGGTATTTCTGGAGTCAGACTTTGAGGGTGAATGCTCATTTTACCATAGCGTTAGAAGAGTTGTTCACCCCACCCTTAAAGATTAACATAGTAATATATCATTGCAAAGTCTAATGAAACGTTTTTTGAATTACACTAGAAATGTTGAACATGGTCTTTGGATAAGCACATACCACATGGTTTAGTTATGGAGGGTGCACTAAAACATTCCAGATTAAGCCTGCAAGTTTATTTAAATCAGTAAAGCATCTTCTAGACCTGCTGTTAAATTTGGTCACTCTTGGTAGGAACACAAATTGCCTAAAATATGTTGCTTTGAAAGTGATCTTGAATTTTTATTTGATGTTATAAAATAAAATCCATGTAAGCACAATGTCATATTAATTAACAATATTGTATGTCTGAACAACAGACATTCAATAGATGAACTTTGAATCAGAAGGCACAAACAGGGTTTAAACATTTTTTTTCTTTTATCATACTGACAAATTAGAAAGACATTTTGCATACCTCCTTAAAAAGCAATTTCCAAATCGGTACAACTTCAACTTCAATGGCATTAGGCCCACATACAAGCCTCCTAAAAAGATTATGCACTGTTATGATCCAGCTTCATAAAAATATTACTTGTTTGTAAAGAAATAAAAAATATAATTATTGCTGGGAGAAGGTATTATGTTAATCACATGTTTTTTTTAATCAAATAATTATAATAAACTACAACATTAATAAAAACATTTTTGAATCATGCAGTGAGAAACCATACACACATTCCCTTATGGTGTCGAAAGTAAACTGAGACCTTTTCATCCTGCTAATAAATAGCACCATTAGGGAGGATAAATGTGTTATTCTTATACATATAGGTCACCTGAGGATTAATACACACTTGCATAAGCTTACCTATCATTTTCTGTTTCTCAGTAAAGACACACCTCTATATTCTTATTACTTCCATAGTACTTAGTTAAGGTCAACTTTTTCCATTTAGTGTAGTTTTCTGAAATACGGTGTTTTGCAGCCTAATAATGAACTAAAAAAGGAATAGCTAAAGAGGGAAGTTGGTACGTACACTATATGGTGCTGGATAATTTACTGGAGACGGTAAACTTTGCAAACAAAATGAATTACTTATTAACCAAAGTAGTCTCTTGTACATGACACACATAGGGGCAACAATGAATATGTGCCTTTTTGTTATTTTTATTTATTTTTTGCTAAATAGTTCCCAAGCTGTCTGACAAAATGAAAAATGCATTACTTTACTGTTTTTGCACTCATTTCCACAGATGTAATTAAGTAACCCGTATTAGTTAGGACCCATACTTATAATGATAAAAGGACACCAATATCTAGGTCTCCTAAATGATTAAAAATGCATTACAAAACTGGCTTGAGGCCATAGAGGTCTATGGAGGCAATGGCCAGTATTTGATTGATCCCTAGATAAAGAAGAACAGGGATAAAGTAACGTTTGGACTCCAGAATCATACATTTCTATTCATGGTACATTTTACAATTGGTGCTCATCTTTTACCCTTCTTTTAACTGTGGATGATTATGTTTTAACAGAATATGTACCCAGACTTCCTTTTTCTTACCAAGTGTTTCATCCTTCCTGATTCCAAGCAGGAATTTGACTTGCCACTAACTGTGTCCCTGTGAATTTGTTACAGCCAGGATTCAGCAACTCCTCTTATCTCTCATTTTCCAGTTTATGCCATGACTGACCACCTAGCATTTGCTTCCACTTTTGGAGAGCTCCTAGAAATATTTCAGAAGCTGGTTCATGTGGACAATGCATGGGCTATTTATGTTAACTGACCTATTTTTTCATTTGTTCAGACCTTTTCAACTAGTTGACTGACTAATTTGTGGTTTTGCACATCAAATCTGAGCTGCAAAGCAAACCTGCAAGCTTAATGAATGAACTTAACATTATATGCTTCCTGGTATTTAACATATTTGTTCACATAAAACAAAGAGTACCTCAGTTTTTGTTCTTGTTGACTGAGGCCAGAGCCAAATTTTGAGTGTAGTTCAAAACAGGAGTAGTCGTCCTCAAGTGCCCTGGAAAACAATAAAGGAATGTATGCATACAGGCTTATTGTAATTGCTTCCTTTATCGTTATTATATAGCCTGCTTATTGTGGAATTACCTAATGATGTTTCTACCTTACTTTCAGACACTTTATATAAGCCTTATAAACACGACAACAACAATGTCAACAATTAAAACACAGGGGATTGCTTATAAATGTAAATGCTGGAATAAGTTGTAAAAGTGGTAAGGAGCATTTTATTGGTTTCTATGGCGATTTCTCAACTTTGAGCGCTTTCCCCCACATTTGACTTTTTTAAATAACCACAAAGTAACTTTTATTCTAAATACACAAATACACTGGCTTTAACCCCTTTGCGACAATGGACATGTCAGGAACGTCCAGCCAGCAACTCCGTTGCCCACAAAGGATGTGCCTTGCACATCCTGCGGTGGAATGAGAGGTTTTCGCGATCATTGATCATGAAAACTGCCCTTGGGATGCTGCTCTAGTGGCTCGATGTTGAGGCATAAGGCAGCACTGAAATTTTAAATCTGAGGCACCCACAGCAGGAGCAGTCGTGGGCGCCATATTAGAGAGCAGCTAGGGATTGGGTTATAATTAAATTAAAATTAGAATAAATTAAGGGTTAGTGTTAGGGTTAAATTTAGGTTTAGGGTTAAATTTAGGGTTCAGATTGGGGGTTAGGGTTAGGGTTAGGGTTAACTTGCCACTGTAGGAAAAAAAACACTATTTTTGGTTTTTGCCCTATAACTCATAAAAAAAACTGCAAAAACAAAAACACGGACACAAGCATATTTCTGAACTCGGGACAACATTTAGAAACTATTTAAATGGGGTCTTTTTTTAATGATTGTATTAGTGTAAATTATTTTTAGGTTAAAGTTAGAAAAAGTTTTTTTTATTTTTGTATCTTATTTTATGTTTTTTTTTAATAAATTATAAGATATGATAAACATAATGGTATCTAATGATATATTACGATAAAAAAAAAACATAATTTGTGTGGGTACAGTATGTGAGAAAGAAGAAAAATCCACCTAAACACAAACACCCCAGAAATGTCAAAATAGCCCTTCTCACCAAGGAAAAGACAAGGTCAAAAGCTCATGTCACTAAGGGGTTAATCCACTGATTCTGTCAGAGTTGAAACCTGGGTAGATGAACTACTTATTCACTCAAATATTGTTCCTGGTCACCAACTAGTACTGAGTAAATGCCCAAGCATTTTCTTTCAATTTCTATACTTACCAGACCAATTCCAATCAGCTTTTTTTCCACAGAAGGACCCTATTATTCATTAGATAAAGCTCTCCTGCTCATAAGTGAACAATAGTGGTGATTCCATAACTTAATTTTGGTCAGTATGCATATTATCTAATGTATATGCAGGGCCGGTGCAAGGATTTTCGTCTACACAGGCGAAGGTGCATTTTGGTGCCCCCCTGCTCTGATCCGCCACGCCTCCCACACCATTAAGCCTCCTTACATTATATATATATATATATATATATATATATATATATATATATATATATATCTATATATATATATCTATATATATATATATATATATATATCTATATATATATATATATATATATATATATATATATGAATAATGTATAGTGTAGAAAATAAATACATCTAAATATTCAACTCGCATGCTCTAAATGTGTCACACACTGAAACCCTTAAACACAAAGACACCCTTGCAGTCACACACACAGACACCCTTACCACTTACACACACACACACAGTTACACCAATTCACACATAACCGGAGACACACTATTTTGCCACTCAATATGCCAGTATTTTGCCCAGGGGTCCTTAAACTTTTTAAACAGGGGGCCAGTTCACTGTCCCTCAGACCGTTGGAGGGCCGGACTATAGTAAAAACAAAAACTATGAACAAATTCCTATGCACACTGAATATATCTTATTTTGAAGTGAAGAAACAAAATGGGAACAAATACAATATTTAAAATGAAGTAAAGTTAAATCAACAAACTTACCAGTATTTCAATGGGAATATTATGCCAGTCAGAGCCCAGTAATATTATGCCAGTCAGATGCCCAGGAACATTATGCCAGTCAGAGCCCAGTAATATTATGCCATTCAGATGCCCAGGAATATTATGCCATTCAGATGCCCAGGAATATTATGCCATTCAGATGCCCAGGAACATTATGCCAGTCAGAGCCCAGTAATATTATGCCAGTCAGAGCCCAGGAATAGTGTGCCAGTCAGATGCCCAGTAATATTATGCCATTCAGATGCCCAGGAATATTATGCCAGTCAGATGCCCAGGAATATTATGCCATTCAGATGCCCAGGAATATTATGCCATTCAGATGCCCAGGAACATTATGCCAGTCAGAGCCCAGTAATATTATGCCAGTCAGAGCCCAGGAATAGTGTGCCAGTCAGATGCCCAGGAATATTATTCCAGTCAGATTCCCAGGAATATTATGCCAGTTAGATGCCCAGGAATATTATGCCAGTCAGATTCCCAGGAATATTATGCCAGTTAGATGCCCAGGAATATTATGCCAGTCAGATTCCCAGGAATATTATGCCATTCAGATGCCCAGGAATATTATGCCAGTTAGATGCCCAGGAATATTATTCCAGTTAGATGCCCAGGAATATTATGCCAGTTAGATGCCCAGGAATATTATGCCAGTCAGATTCCCAGGAATATTATGCCAGTTAGATGCCCAGGAATATGATGCCAGTCAGATGCCCAGGAATATTGTGCCAGTCAGATGCCCAGGAATATTATGCCATTCAGATTCCCAGGAATATTATGCCAGTTAGATGCCCAGGAATATTATGCCAGTCAGATGCCCAGGAATATTATGCCAGTCAGATTCCCAGGAATATTATGCCAGTTAGATGCCCAGGAATATTATGCCAGTCAGATTCCCAGGAATATTATGCCAGTTAGATGCCCAGGAATATTATGCCAGTCAGATTCCCAGGAATATTATGCCAGTTAGATGCCCAGGAATATTATGCCAGTCAGATTCCCAGGAATATTATGCCAGTTAGATGCCCAGGAATATTATGCCAGTCAGATGCCCAGGAATATTATGCCAGTCAGATTCCCAGGAATATTATGCCAGTTAGATGCCCAGGAATATTATGCCAGTCAGATTCCCAGGAATATTATGCCAGTTAGATGCCCAGGAATATTATGCCAGTCAGATTCCCAGGAATATTATGCCAGTTAGATGCCCAGGAATATTATGCCAGTCAGATTCCCAGGAATATTATGCCATTCAGATGCCCAGGAATATTATGCCAGTTAGATGCCCAGGAATATTATGCCAGTTAGATGCCCAGGAATATTGTGCCAGTCAGAGCCCAAGAATATTATGCCATTCAGATTCCCAGGAATATTATGCCAGTTAGATGCCCAGGAATATTATGCCAGTCAGATGCCCAGGAATATTATGCCAGTCAGATTCACAGGAATATTATGCCAGTTAGATGCCCAGGAATATTATGCCAGTTAGATGCCCAGGAATATTATGCCAGTCAGATTCCCAGGAATATTATGCCAGTTAGATGCCCAGGAATATTATGCCAGTCAGATTCCCAGGAATATTATGCCAGTTAGATGCCCAGGAATATTATGCCAGTCAGATTCCCAGGAATATTATGCCAGTTAGATGCCCAGGAATATTATGCCAGTTAGATGCCCAGGAATATTATGCCAGTCAGATTCCCAGGAATATTATGCCAGTTAGATGCCCAGGAATATTATGCCAGTCAGATTCCCAGGAATATTATGCCATTCAGATGCCCAGGAATATTATGCCAGTTAGATGCCCAGGAATATTATGCCATTCAGATGCCCAGGAACATTATGCCAGTCAGAGCCCAGTAATATTATGCCAGTCAGAGCCCAGGAATAGTGTGCCAGTCAGATGACCTGGAATATTATGCCAGTTAGATGCCCAGGAATATTATGCCAGTCAGATTCCCAGGAAAATTATGCCAGTTAGATGCCCAGGAATATTATGCCAGTCAGATTCCCAGGAATATTATGCCATTCAGATGCCCAGGAATATTATGCCAGTTAGATGCCCAGGAATATTATTCCAGTTAGATGCCCAGGAATATTATGCCAGTTAGATGCCCAGGAATATTATGCCAGTCAGATTCCCAGGAATATTATGCCAGTTAGATGCCCAGGAATATGATGCCAGTCAGATTCCCAGGAATATTATGCCAGTCAGATGCCCAGGAATATTATGCCAGTTAGATGCCCAGGAATATTATTCCAGTTAGATGCCCAGGAATATTATGCCAGTTAGATGCCCAGAAATATTATGCCAGTCAGATTCCCAGGAATATTATGCCAGTTAGATGCCCAGGAATATGATGCCAGTCAGATGCCCAGGAATATTGTGCCAGTCAGATGCCCAGGAATATTATGCCATTCAGATTCCCAGGAATATTATGCCAGTTAGATGCCCAGGAATATTATGCCAGTCAGATGCCCAGGAATATTATGCCAGTCAGATTCCCAGGAATATTATGCCAGTTAGATGCCCAGGAATATTATGCCAGTCAGATTCCCAGGAATATTATGTCAGTTAGATGCCCAGGAATATTATGCCAGTCAGATTCCCAGGAATATTATGCCAGTTAGATGCCCAGGAATATTATGCCAGTCAGATTCCCAGGAATATTATGCCAGTTAGATGCCCAGGAATATTATGCCAGTCAGATGCCCAGGAATATTATGCCAGTCAGATGCCCAGGAATATTATGCCAGTTAGATGCCCAGGAATATTATGCCAGTCAGATTCCCAGGAATATTATGCCAGTTAGATGCCCAGGAATATTATGCCAGTCAGATTCCCAGGAATATTATGCCAGTTAGATGCCCAGGAATATTATGCCAGTCAGATTCCCAGGAATATTATGCCATTCAGATGCCCAGGAATATTATGCCAGTTAGATGCCCAGGAATATTATGCCAGTTAGATGCCCAGGAATATTGTGCCAGTCAGAGCCCAAGAATATTATGCCATTCAGATTCCCAGGAATATTATGCCAGTTAGATGCCCAGGAATATTATGCCAGTCAGATGCCCAGGAATATTATGCCAGTCAGATTCCCAGGAATATTATGCCAGTTAGATGCCCAGGAATATTATGCCAGTTAGATGCCCAGGAATATTATGCCAGTCAGATTCCCAGGAATATTATGCCAGTTAGATGCCCAGGAATATTATGCCAGTCAGATTCCCAGGAATATTATGCCAGTTAGATGCCCAGGAATATTATGCCAGTCAGATTCCCAGGAATATTATGCCAGTTAGATGCCCAGGAATATTATGCCAGTTAGATGCCCAGGAATATTATGCCAGTCAGATTCCCAGGAATATTATGCCATTCAGATGCCCAGGAATATTATGCCAGTTAGATGCCCAGGAATATTATGCCAGTTAGATGCCCAGGAATATTATGCCAGTCAGATTCCCAGGAATATTATGCCAGTTAGATGCCCAGGAATATTATGCCAGTCAGATTCCCAGGAATATTATGCCATTCAGATGCCCAGGAATATTATGCCAGTTAGATGCCCAGGAATATTATGCCATTCAGATGCCCAGGAACATTATGCCAGTCAGAGCCCAGTAATATTATGCCAGTCAGAGCCCAGGAATAGTGTGCCAGTCAGATGCCCAGGAATATTATGCCAGTCAGATTCCCAGGAATATTATGCCAGTTAGATGCCCAGGAATATTATGCCAGTCAGATTCCCAGGAATATTATGCCAGTTAGATGCCCAGGAATATTATGCCAGTCAGATTCCCAGGAATATTATGCCAGTTAGATGCCCAGGAATATTATGCCAGTTAGATGCCCAGGAATATTATGCCAGTCAGATTCCCAGGAATATTATGCCATTCAGATGCCCAGGAATATTATGCCAGTTAGATGCCCAGGAATATTATGCCAGTTAGATGCCCAGGAATATTATGCCAGTCAGATTCCCAGGAATATTATGCCAGTTAGATGCCCAGGAATATTATGCCAGTCAGATTCCCAGGAATATTATGCCATTCAGATGCCCAGGAATATTATGCCAGTTAGATGCCCAGGAATATTATGCCATTCAGATGCCCAGGAACATTATGCCAGTCAGAGCCCAGTAATATTATGCCAGTCAGAGCCCAGGAATAGTGTGCCAGTCAGATGCCCAGGAATATTATGCCAGTCAGATTCCCAGGAATATTATGCCAGTTAGATGCCCAGGAATATTATGCCAGTCAGATTCCCAGGAATATTATGCCAGTTAGATGCCCAGGAATATTATGCCAGTCAGATTCCCAGGAATATTATGCCATTCAGATGCCCAGGAATATTATGCCAGTTAGATGCCCAGGAATATTATTCCAGTTAGATGCCCAGGAATATTATGCCAGTTAGATGCCCAGGAATATTATGCCAGTCAGATTCCCAGGAATATTATGCCAGTTAGATGCCCAGGAATATGATGCCAGTCAGATGCCCAGGAATATTGTGCCAGTCAGATGCCCAGGAATATTATGCCATTCAGATTCCCAGGAATATTATGCCAGTTAGATGCCCAGGAATATTATGCCAGTCAGATGCCCAGGAATATTATGCCAGTCAGATTCCCAGGAATATTATGCCAGTTAGATGCCCAGGAATATTATGCCAGTCAGATTCCCAGGAATATTATGCCAGTTAGATGCCCAGGAATATTATGCCAGTCAGATTCCCAGGAATATTATGCCAGTTAGATGCCCAGGAATATTATGCCAGTCAGATGCCCAGGAATATTATGCCAGTTAGATGCCCAGGAATATTATGCCAGTCAGATGCCCAGGAATATTATGCCAGTTAGATGCCCAGGAATATTATGCCAGTTAGATGCCCAGGAATATTATGCCAGTTAGATGCCCAGGAATATTATGCCAGTCAGATTCCCAGGAATATTATGCCAGTTAGATGCCCAGGAATATTATGCCAGTCAGATTCCCAGGAATATTATGCCATTCAGATGCCCAGGAATATTATGCCAGTTAGATGCCCAGGAATATTATGCCAGTTAGATGCCCAGGAATAATGTGCCAGTCAGAGCCCAAGAATATTATGCCAGTCAGATTCCCAGGAATATTATGCCAGTTAGATGCCCAGGAATATTATGCCAGTCAGATGCCCAGGAATATTATGCCAGTCAGATTCCCAGGAATATTATGCCAGTTAGATGCCCAGGAATATTATGCCAGTCAGATTCCCAGGAATATTATGCCAGTTAGATGCCCAGGAATATTATGCCAGTCAGATTCCCAGGAATATTATGCCAGTTAGATGCCCAGGAATATTATGCCAGTCAGATTCCCAGGAATATTATGCCAGTTAGATGCCCAGGAATATTATGCCAGTTAGATGCCCAGGAATATTATGCCAGTCAGATTCCCAGGAATATTATGCCAGTTAGATGCCCAGGAATATTATGCCAGTCAGATTCCCAGGAATATTATGCCATTCAGATGCCCAGGAATATTATGCCATTCAGATGCCCAGGAATATTATGCCAGTTAGATGCCCAGGAATATTATGCCAGTTAGATGCCCAGGAATATTATGCCAGTCAGATGCCCAGGAATATTGTGCCAGTCAGAGCCCAAGAATATTATGCCATTCAGATGCCCAGGAATTGCTCATTAAACCTCCCTCCTCCCCCCTTACCCAGACCCCAGTACTTACCTCCATGCCGCTGTTCAGGTCCGTGGCTGAGAGGGAAGCGCTGTGCGCTCCCCTCAGGCCGTGCGCATTCAATAAAGTGTGTTGAAAAAAAAAGTTTCAACACACTTTATTGAATGCGCACGGCCTGAGGGGAACGCACAGCGCTTCCCTCTCAGTCACGGACATGAACAGCGGCATGGAGGTAAGTACTGGGGTCTGGGGGAGCGGGCGATTTTCCCGCCCCCCCATTGGTGCGCCCTAAGGCAGCCGCCTGTGCTGCCTTACGGTAGCGCCGGCCCTGTGTATATGTATCTCCCTTACTTACAACTGTTTTCACAGATGAGTCAAATGCACAAATTTTTTGAAGGACACAATTATATTTCTTTACATTAGACCAGGATTGTCTGTCCAGCTGGAGGCAGAGGAGTCCAGGAAATATAGCCTAAAATAGTTTTTTATTTACACAGGGGAAAAAAACTTTATTTACTAAACACTGAATTTTATAATTTGTCAGTATAACTTTATGACCTACTCTCTGGAATGCTTCTTTTGTTTTTAAACATAGATGCACTTCCCTTCTCTCTACAGCAATATATAAATATGTTTCAAACAGTCTGTCAAGAATCATAGTATAGTCATTAACAATGCACCATTTAATTGTAATCAGTATCACTTATGTTCTAAATGCTTTCACCTACCCTGCTTTTTCAAACTTTTTCTCTGAAATTAACCAGATATATTTTATCTTCTGTACCCTGATGCATTTTACCTGTTAAAACAAAAGTAAAATAACTTGGAAATAAAGGGGAAAGTTACACTTTTCTAAAATAAATAAAATCATAATATAATAATAATAATAATAATAATAATAAAAAAAGCATAAAAAAGAAGTAAAAAACACTAAAAGTTAGAAAGTTAATCAAGAGGCAAAACAGATTGGTTGCAACCTTATCATTGTGTTGCAGTCCCTGTAACATTTGCCAACAAATATCTGTGTTCTTCATTTTTGTATATTTACAATGTTTGTGGCATATTTGTGGCATATTTGTGGCAAAATTTTAAAATAATTGATAAAACATATTGCTCCTTTAGTAGATTTCTAAATTAGCACTTTATGTCTAGCATTTCATTTATAGGTGCTAGCCTGTCAAACCAATCAACTGACCATGCCACAAGCAGACACAGGTTGTAAGAAAGTGTTCCAGTACATTATTTTCCTACAAATAAACCATTGTGCCGCTATTACTCCCTGTTATTAAATGGTTAATTGTGTGCCATACTTAAGTAATATGCATCCATATTCAGGTGTAGACATTTTTGAGGGCCAAATATTATGCAGATTCATCTGCAGTCCATTATGCCTAGTAATGTTTATGTAAAAGATTTCCTCTCATACTCAACCTTAAATACCTGACTAGAAAATTCCAGGTATTTGATGTCCTGTTGTTTTTGGCACTCACCTTTGGCAAGAATACTTTTAAGAGGTAGTGTGCTCACGTGGAACTTTGTATTTATTACTCGATAACACACACAGTGTCTACAATTTTACAGTGAGAGGCATTAGCAAAAGGTAGAATAGTCTAGGCAATATTAGGCAATATTTAGGAAAAAAAACCTGAATGTACAAATTAAAAAGAATTACTTTCAGTGCAGGTAACATGATTGCTTTGTTTATGTTGGAATGTCTGTCATCAGGAATGGGTTGGTTAGATGTGCCAATTGATGACCTCAGTTCAGAAAGGTGGGTCCACGAGACATATTTCCTGCAATACTGTTTGAATTCATCCTGGCAAACAAGATAAAAAATTGTGTACAGACAATCCAATGATGACTTTTCATGTTCTTATATGATATAACTAAATAGCATAAATAACACAACTGGAATGAGGTACGGAATTCTTACCGTAGTCCTAAGCAATATGACATCAGCTTCTTGCAGCATACATTGCTCACAGCGACTCCAGACTTCCCATTCAGGCTTCCAATAGAAAAGAAGCCAAAGTATTCCGAAAGAGACTATATATCCTATAATGGATAGTACTCTACGATATTGAATTGTTTTGTATCCAAATATTTCCTAGGGAAAAAAAAATACTGAACTAATATATGATAATCACATACATTTCTATTGTTTATGCTTTCAAAGCACGCTGTTGTAAGACGCAATGGATTTACACTGATCAGCTTTAACATTATGACCACTGACAGTTGGAAAGTCGGCAGAGTCAGTGTGATGCTTTATGTAATGTTCTGCTGGGAAACCTTGGGTCCTGCCATTCATGTGGATGTTACTTTTACATGCACCACCTACCTAAGTATTGTTGCAGACCATTTACACCCTTTCATGGAAATCATATTGCCTGATGGAATTGATCTATTTAAGAAGGATAATGTACGCTGCCACAAAGAAAAAATGGTTCAGAAATGGATTGAAGAGCACAACAACGAGATCCAAATTCTCCAGATCTCAATCCAATCAAGCATCTGTGGGATGTGCTGAAAAAATAAGTCAGATCCACATAGGCTCCACCTCACAACTTACAGGACTTAAAATATCTACGGCTAACGTTTTGGTGCCATATGCCACAGCATACCTTCAGAGGTCTAGTGGAGTCCATGCCTCAACGGGCCATAGCTTTTCTGGCATCAAAAGGTGACCTACACCATATTAGGTGGTCATAATGTTATGGCTGATAAGCGTATATTTCATTGTTGCTCTTAGGTCTTGGGAATTTTTGATCATGGTTTATCTGAATCTGTTAATCATATGACTCAAGGATTGTTCATTACAGTAACGTTTGGCACATAACTATGCACACCAGGACATCTCTTTATTGTAATTAATCTTAAGTTGCGGGATGGGCCAGTCCCTAGCAAAACATTCATTATATTTTTATTGTTTTACAATACACTCTCGTGATGGACTGCTTACACCATGATCTGCATTGCACTAGCAATTTATATATATATATTTTTTATGTAGTAATAAAATAGGTCATAGGATAATACCATACAAACTGATAAGGCTGTATGATACAGTGAAGTTATCACTTGTTACCACAAAGCAAGAAACAAAATCAGTGCAATCTAGACATGGAGAAAACTATTTCACTAGAGGATCCTAGATTCAATTCTAGTAGATATGGAGAGAAGTACTAGAGACATTTGGTATCAACATTTAAATGATTTGAAAAGAGCAACACAAAAATCATAAAATAAAGATTTAATGAATATAATTAATTAATAAATTCGCTTCCAAAACTGGTCCAACTAGTTACTATACTGTGGTTTCTGCTGCTTCACGCTTGTGTAACAGATGCAATCTCTGCCAAGAATCAAATGATTATAGAGCTTGAGAAAAGCATTTACCAGGAACAACATAACTGCGGAATAACCTCACATATTTTTCTGTGATTTTATGCATGGTACTACAGACCCGGATATAAGTGAAGTTTATTTTCACTTTTAGTCTAAAAGTAAAAAAGTTTATTTTCACTTTTCACTGCTATCTAGTCTTATCTTTGCAGGAAGTGCTGGTGTGTCTGTGTTTTTGGTGGATATAAGGTGGTCCATGTTAAATGCCTGGGCTACCATCAATAGGCTAATCAGCCGCCACTATGCTTATTGACTGAGCCAGAATATTTTGTAGACTTTTAAAACGAATTAAGCATCTTTGATCATCGTATATTAGTATGAATTCTAGATTAAAATGTTAATGGCATATATGTTTTTGTTCTTGTCCTGTTTCCATAAATCACTTTTGTGGGGCACAAAATATAAAATTACTAGACTAAATGTTATACTGACATAAAATCAATTAATTATTTGCTAGTATCCTTTAACAATATCAAATTAACTCATGTTACAATGATGTCAGTCTGTGACGTGCCAAATAACAATAGTTGTTAAAAGGACTCAACCTCAACTTTGATTATACTGTAAAAGTACAGTTGTAATTGTAAAATAAATGATGGAAAATTGTCTATACATTGTGTTAGCAAAATTGCAAGCAAATGCATAAATTAGGAGAACATGTTTTAAACGTGTCTGCAATGTTTCATGTTTATCCTATGGATTGATATGCAAATTATCTACTTGTCATTGGGAAATGTGTAATTTGCATATCAAGCCACAGGGGGAGGTCATAAGTAGGAGACACCACAGACACTTTTAATAAACATTTTTAATTTAGGAATTTCATTAAGGTCAGTAGCAGGTGAGTTGAGGTGAGATGAACATTTAATCTCAACAGTTCTACTCTCCATTGTGCAGTGACAAACCTGGTGAGTTCACTTAGCAGGACAAACTAATCAGGTTTGTTCCTGCACAATGTATAGCTACATTGGTGAGATGTAATCTCACCCTTTAGTTAATAGCCCCTAATGTCTAGGTCATTTTTCATAATTTTGTATTCTCTACCTTCACTGTATCAACAATTTTGAGACCCTATAAGCTTCAAACCTGAAAGAATGAAGTAGCTTGTACATTGTATGGGTCACTTTTAACAGCAGAAAAATGTATCCAATGGAATAGTGAAAAATATTTTGAAAGAAAAAAAATAATTTTGGAAAAAAGCTTAAATAATTGTGATCCAAAAGTGGTGAAAATAAGTTCAGAAAGTATAATAACATAGTAAAGTCATAAAATATAAATTGAACTACATATAGATTTCAAGTATAGTGATCTAGCATTTTATTACCATCTCATTTTCCTCTCCTTCATTGAGTAGTGCTGTGTAGCCATCTTGAGTACTGTCCCCCATTGGAGTATGGCCAATTTGCAGAGTCTTCTGACTGTCACTATTGTCAGTTTCTGTTCCTTATTCCGACATTTAGCTATCTGTTTTTAAACAGTGTACTACTGCTTCTCACACCTATGCAGAGTGATTAAGTATGCTGGGCTGTTCCTTAGACACACTAAAAAAAAAAAACGGATTGCACAATGTCTCTTTGAAATTACTTGTATGAAAGCTTCTGTAGGATATTGCAAATTGGCAGATTTATTACACGTCAAGAAATATGTATGCCTTTGTTCACAATTTTTGATAACACATCAGTACAAGTAAGCCCTTAGGTAGCAACAACAGTTGAATGCCTTGGATGAAGGCACTAAAGGGGTGTAGAAGTGTTCATATATAATTTCATCAGACAATAACTATATAGAAGCTGTTTAATGTGTGTCATTCAATTATCCTTCTTGGTGATTAAACACAATTATAATAAAGATTGATAGACCAACTAGATATTTACTAAAGATTAAAGAATACACTGTCTATCGGGGTATCTTGGAAAGTCCCAGCCAACATTAAATACACAAGGCATAGCACACATACTCTAGAATAGAGAGTGAATATGTGTTTCACTATATATATTTAGGACAACACTTGTTTTGGGCTGATTTTGAATAAAGTGCACTATAATAAAACATGCTTTACGTATACAAATCCAAAACAGAAAAAAAGTCCTCCAATGGCTTCATGTATCAAAAATAGTGGATATAATAAGTATCAGGTATCAATCACACAGCACTGATGTTTTGGTTCCCCTGTGAACCTTTATCAATATCATAGATTTACATATTATTACATCTCTGGTGGGATAAACATGTAACAGGTTGAGTTAAAATGGTACCATTTATAGGGTTACTGAATGTTTGATTGCAAAACAAGGGTAAAACAAAGATTACTAATTAGAAAGAACAGTTCACATCTTTAAAAAGTCCAAAGAGAGAAGAATGCTAAGTAATAAGAAAAGTGAAGAATTTTCTCTGTAATAAATTAGCCAGTTTTATAGAGATCTATCAGATAAATTCAGTTCAGCCTGAGTATCTTTGATTGTTCCACTCCCCGGTTAAACAGGATATTAAAACATGTAACACATGCCAAATCCATGGAGGTATGACCTGTTTGCTGTTTGAAATAAGTACATTGCAGTTATCCAGTATTTGTAAAAAAGATCATTAATTTAAAAGGACCAGTGATTAAGGCATTAATTTGGCATATCAGTTTAACCTCCCTTATTTTTCTCTTCCTCTGCGGGTGGAACAATCCCTCTAGTACTATAAGCTTTGCATCCTGGATGCTGTGTCTGGATTGACATCAATACCTTCAACAGAGTAAATACCTTCAACAGTGTATCCGTTTTTTTTCTCATGTCCACATAAAGAAAATATAGAAATGGAGGAATTTTTTTTAAAGCAAAGTGGAAGAGAAAATGGGGCAAGAGATCATCTAATGCAATAGAATCTGAGACCAACTTTGGAGACTTGTCAGTGATAAAAAGGTGGCATAGCGACATGGGAAGATCTTTTGAAGAGAGGGATTGGATTCAGGCGATAAGGATAACTAAATCCACTATCCACTCACTGAATCTAATTGAGTTATACTACAAGGTTATTTACCAATGGCATTTGTCCCCGGAGATACTGAAAAAATGCTTCCAAAATGTGGATGACCAATGTTGGAGATGTAGGGATAGTAGGGGGATGCTTTTCCACTTATGGTTGGATTGCTAATAGGCCAGAGACCCATGGAAATAGGTTGGGAAGATAGTTTTGGAACTCCTGCAAATCAAGGTAGAACAGGATCCAGCCATAACGCTGTTTCATATGGGCCTAAATAAGTTTAAAGTAGACCACAGAAAGATGCTAATTCAAATATTTACAGCTGTAAAAAGAACCATGGCCATAACGTGGAAAACAGAGGACAAAATTAACCTAGATGATATATTCAAACAAATAAAATATCACGCAAAAATGGAGAAAGGATCTGTGTAAAAAGTGCCCTTTTTTGCAATTTTAATATATTACTTATATTCTTTTCATGTATTAATTTAATTACACTTAACTCCTGCAGTCCTGTGCTGTGATTCTGACCAGAGCAAACTTTAAACTTCTGGCCTTTTATACGTATTTTTGAATACTAAAAGTTAGATCATTTATATGTACATGATATCCATCCAAAGAAAATTCTAACATATAACTTGTATGGGTGTGTTAAATAAGAGAGAGGAAAACTAAGTTGAATCAACCACATATCAAAATGAAAAATCACCTCTGGTCATTAGCGTGGTGGTGCTGTCAATCTACCTCCCAGGGATACTGTCAAAGCATGCATGAACCATATGTCTTAAGGGGACACTAAAGGGTATACTCCACATGACAAATTGTAGGGAATTGAGACAGGAATTTCAACTTAAGTCCAAAGTAGCCTTAATAAAGGTTACTGGCCCTTTAAAACCAACAAATGACATGTGAAACTGTCAACTGTGAATATTATATAAGCCTCAGGTTTTTTATATTTTAAATTTAATATGCAACATATCAAATATTTTTTATACACTTTTATTAATATTATTTTAAATACACTTTTGTGTTTACATCTACACCACTAACATTTGACTTTCTATGTTTCTATCTGTTTGATGTCAACAAAATGATGTCCATAAGCTTCTTTATCTAATTTCCCCAACCACTTAGTGCCAGCTTTATAACATAAGTAAGGGAGGAAATTCAGAGGATTTTGACTCTTTCAACCAAATTCTCCAACCTTATACCATTGAAGTGACGCCATTTTCGTCCATTGCTGTATTCATTTCATTATTCAATTTGTATGAATGAACATTTCACCTATGTTCATTCAATACATAATATAAGGTTGGGGAATTTGGATGAAAGAGATGAATTTCGACAGCTCAATAACATAAGCTAGGAGATGAAATTTGGATGATTTCAACTGAATTCTAAAATAGGTGAATTATTTTCCATTCGTACAAATTAATATAACGGAACAAAAATAATGAACTAATTTTGTCCGAAACGAGTACAGTAAATAACAAATAAAGTATTAACCATCTTGGTTTGGGCACATTAAACAAACACATGTGCAACGAACATCCTTCAAAAGACTCATGTTAGGAGCACTTTGACTATTGTGAAAATTGTTTAAGTCTTACCAAAGTAAATAAATAGATATGGAGGTCTTGGACCCCAAATAATAAATGTCCCAAATGGCTCCCAGACCCAATTATACACATGGGGGGTCAGGACAAGTACATGTTCCTAACAATAATTGGGGCTGGATGCCAGACAATGGCTCCTAGCCTCTATAAAATAGAATGGGGGCCAGGCCCACCATATAATTAAACTGACCCCTTCAGTGAATGGGGGCTACACAAATGTCCCCAAATGTCCCCTAATATTTACCCAGCTGTCTGGAGGATGCCCTAAAAAGCCCCTCCTCATAACCCTCCCAAGTCTGGGGGCTGTCACAATGACCCCTGTCCACCATCAATAAAATGTACCACTCCTGGTCTGAGGGTTGGTCAATGGAAAAAAAACTATGATATTTTTCATAGTCAAAGATTTAAATCACATGTATCATTTGCTTATATATGCTACTTTTGTTTAAACTAAATAAAGGAAAACAAAGAGCTTAAAACATAATCCATTTAAATACACTGACAAAGCAGAATAAATTTAAAGTAAATAAGTACAAGATTATCCATGCTCTAAATAGAAATACTCTGAAATGGGATGATCAACATTAACAACTGTAACAAGTTTTTTCTTGGTGCTTGAAACGTCCTGACCCCTCCCTTTGGCATGTCCCACATAATGGGAGACAGTACCAATTTGAATCCATAGTGTCATAGTCACAACTTTCAGTCTTCAGTTTTGAGGTATCGTAAAATGATTATTGCGCATGTGCAGAAAGTTTGCACAGTAGCAATGTCAGTTTGAGTGACAGCGCTACCTCAAATGCATGATAGTTCTGACACTCAACCTGTCAAGCTTCACCCCCCGCATCCTGCCTTGCTGGGGACAGAACTTGGAGGGTATATTTGGGGGCTCTAGATGCAGAACAGTTTTGGTTGCCACAAGGTATTGTGTGGGTTCACACAGTCTTTAAAAAAAAAAACTATGTTGCTGCAATAGACTTAACATTGGCCTAAAGCCAGTTTTGGCCTGATGGCAAATACAGGCTCGGTGCCAACCCTACTCAAGAAGGCAAATTCTCTTTGATAGAGGAATTCTACAGGTGACCTCACTGGCCTGTGTGGTGGAGAGACTAATGAATGGCAGGATTTCATATCTTTAGCCTTACTTGCAGGGAGGGGAGCCCTTGAAACCTTTGGCCTAGTGGTCAACTATAATTTAGCAGCCAAAAGTCATGGGCGTGGAAAGCAGAGGTGGAAGGATATCAACTGTCCCTTGAATTTGAGTTAAAAATGAATGGCCAGAGACCTGGTTTGGAAAGATCTTTCCTAACAGTCTTTTGCGTGCACAGTGTAAGGATGTTGTGCATTCCAAAATATATATCTGGCTGCTTTGGAAACATATGTAAAAACCTATTAAATGAAGTACTCTGTTACCTTCAAGATACTACTGACCCCCATTACAAAAGTGACATAATTTACCCAGTTACAAAGTTACAAATGTCACAATATTTGCTACCATGGATATAGTAACCCTCTACACCAAGGCTTGACAAGTCCCGAGCTGTCAAGGAACCATTTAATTTATTTTTGTTACCATGTGTGCATTTTCACATTACAAGGGGGCCGCACACAAGCTAACAATAGCAGGGGAGCTCAGAGCAAAGGGGTAATGTCTCTGCCAGCTGCTCCACCCCCTCACACACTACGCTTCAGAGTCATAGTACCTAGTGTGACACTCTAAAAGGTTGGACCCGAAGTGACCCCATCTCCTGCAACAAGGTAAAGTAGTAGGGAAAGGGAACACATTTAATTATTTTCTTAAGAACAAAACTGCTGGCTTGTCTGTGTGAACTTATTATTGTGTGCTCAGCACTAAGGTGTTTTGTTTTTTTACACTAATGTAAAATTGACAATTATTTATATTTTTGAACTAGTTTAATTTTATATATATTCATCATATATGTATTCATCCAGTATTTGTAAACTTAACACAATATTGCTGAGACTGTTAAAGTCTTAAAGGTCAGGAGGTATGTATGACTAGGACAGTTGTTCCTGTCATTCAAATCAAGATTAATGTATTTTAACCATCGGATTCTTCCTGCAACATAACTGGTGGAGAATGCAGACAATTCTTATAGCATTGATGATCAGAAGAAAGGTGAACTACAGGTGGGTGTTTCGCAAGAAGTTGAGCTTTAACCTGTCTGTGTCTTCAAGCCAAGGAGTGAATGTGCCTAATGGCCCCGTGCAAATAAATTTATAATATAATAAAACTTGTACCACAATAATGCTGCCTTCTGAAGTAATCTCCAAGTTTCGCCGGATTTAAAGTAAAAATACGAATCTTACATGAGTATGTTATCAACGTTTCGGTTTGCACTGTCTTGATAAAGGTTCACAGTGTAAACCGAATGTCAATAACACACTCATGTGAGAATAAACCCTAGACTTATTTATACCAAGTCCCGTGAGTGCGTGGAAAAAACATGCATGCATGTTTTTTCTGAAATTCCTCCTGAAGAAGCCGTGAGGTATCCGGCGAAACGCGTTGAGGTGCAGTCCTATCCTGATGCTATTCCAGCCATCATCTCTGCTCGATTTGTTCCTTTCCCGTTTTATCCCTCCCATCGTTTTGTAAGTTCTCCTTGTATTAGGGGCCCATATATATTTATTGTATCTGGTCATACACATGTGTGTGTTTTATTGTGTTTTCTTACAGGAATCTTATTAAATGTGAAGGATTTTATTACTCTTCATCGGAATAATACTTATTTTATGTATTCACTACTGTTGCGCCATTCTGCTTCCGTTTTTGTGTCTTCAAGCCAAGACCCTGCTGAAGAACCCACAAACCACACCAGAAAGCAGGTACAACAGAGCCTATGTTGGTCTGTGATTGAACTCACATTTGCTGTATTCAAATCTCAATTCTGATGCCTTTATAAATCCAGTGGGTATCTGTTGTACCCATCAACGAAGACATAGAACATCATCATCTCTTTTTGTATATTACACAAAATTGCACTTTGGAATTGCCCCAGTGGATGGGGATGCGGCTGCTGAGTGGGAATTATTCCCTGATGTGTTTGTGGGTGATGATCAGGGTGGTCTGGAGGTGTGGAAGAGGCTAGTAACCACACCTCATAATATTCTTGTGTAAAGAAACACCCAATTTATATATATATATATATATATATATATATATATATATATATATATATCAATCCAAACAAAATCCACGCACTCACGGGACTTGGTATAAATAAGTCTAGGGTTTATTCTCACATGAGTGTGTTATTGACATTCGGTTTACACTGTGAACCTTTATCAAGACAGTGCAAACCGAAACGTTGATAACATACTCATGTAAGATTCGTATTTTATGGAGCTATTAAACCATCAACTTATTTATACAAAGTCCCGTGAGTGCGTGGAAATTGTTTGGATTTTTGTGTATAGAGTATCACAGCACCCTGGGCAAAGTCACAATCTGCTTCACGTAGCTGAGTGCACCAGACTTTTGATTTTATACATATATATATCATCTCTGAATGGTAATAAGATCGCACTCACAAGACTTATTCAATGTCATCCAAAACTTTTAATCAAATAACGTAGCAATGTTTCGGGCAGGCTAACTGCCACCCCTCCCTACGGTATGAAACTCAATCATGGGTCAACGATATGACTCAAAACATGTGCACATTGCTCACTGCCTACTGCAGGGCCACCCTAACATTTTAACTCTAGCCATACATTACTAAATTTGGCCTCAACATTCACCAAGCGGCATAATCTTGTGGGAGTTCTGCCCCTACAGTAAAGGGTCATAGAAACATCGGACGTGTCAGCAGATAAGTACCATTTGGTCCATCTACTCTGCCCAATTTTTGGAATACTTTCAATAGTTCCTGGCAATATCTTATGTCCAGGATAGACTTCTGCCTTATGGGTTGATAGATTAGTTTGTCCCAAAATGGAATTGGATTGGACAAATTCGATTTTCAGAAATTGTTGAATTCTGGCTTCTCAATATCCGTGATTTCCGGTCTGAATTGACTGTTCAGGCCATTCGGAAACCAAAGCATTGGAAGCATTCAGATTGGGACAACTTTGTTAAAAAAAGCATATATTTTTGGCTACCGAATTTGTGCCGATCACCCCCATGGTAAATATTACCACACATGTTACAAAAATGCCCTGTACTTGGAATGGGTCATTACTACAATGGTTAAGGAAACCATGAAAACACTGGAAACACATGTTAATCACCACATAACCAGTGATCCTGTGAGGAGTTCTAATCGTCAACGGGTTCATTAGTTGGAGATTTCCCCCCCCAAAAAAATACTGCCAGTTTGACTATGCCGTAACTCAGACGATCAGCGGAAAAAGAAGATTTATGCACATGGTAAAATGAAACCAAACAAGTCACGCATGCACAAAATAAACCAGTCCCACAAATTTAATCCATTGCAATGCTGGATCAAAGTTGAAACACAGTTCCAACAGTGATAAACAAAGCTGCACTATTGCAGGATGAATACGCATTATGAAATAAAGTCCAGATATACTGAAAACATTGGAAACTTGAAATATTTGAAACAAAAACAAAATGAAAGAAATGCTAATAGTCAGCCATGCATAAAAAAGATAAATAAATGAAGGGATATACACTCCTGTGTTAGCTTTCCAGGGACTCCTCTAATCACAAAACGGTGTTGGTCATGTGTAAATCCTGGATCTAGAAAGTCTCATAAGAAACCAATTGTATCAAATAGAGAACAAGGAGAGAGGTACATAGTGTAATCCGGTACAAGTAGAAGTGCAGAAATACAAACAGATGGGACACTGGAGGATACTCCAACAAAGCAGGAGGCTCAATGTGCAGGATGGGCACCATGACAGGGAAATCTAGATGGAGGATATTCCTAGAGAATACAGCAGGGAACCACCACAAACATAAAATGAACTCAAATCAATGTGCATCAAGGAGACATGGAGCCCTATTAATTTTGTTGGGGGGATCCTGACTTCATCGAGATGCTTATACACACATAAGTTCCTAATCTAATTTAATGGTGGAATTGAGTGCCCACTGAATGTTATTTCTTTAGGACCATCAAGGTTATCTTGTTCTTGGAGATGCTAATAGTAAACCATGGCCGCTCATCAATAAGTAATAACTAAAAAAATTCTAAATCATTTTTGGTAGGGATATAACCTCATTACTTGCCAACTTTTTTACAGCAGCATTGAATTTTTGTCACACAGGACATATGGGACTTGATGATAATTCATTGGATTTGCATCTGATTTTTCCACACATAGCTTTTGTGTATATGCACTGGGCATGATACATCTTCCCCTGAAAGTGTTTATGGTTGTTTGGATATTTCCTTTTGACATTGTATGTAGGCATTTAATTGATATTAGTACTGCATTTCATAAATGAATTAGTTGAAACATCTTTCCTATACAAACCTATGTTTAAGAGTTGCATCTGTCCTGAACTATATATATGTCCATTTTGAAAGTGAACAATTCAACAATGTATTTTATTAGGAACAAAGATGTGGAAATAAACTAAGAGTTAATGTTAACAGTTGTTCTGCTCAATCAAGATGGTATCTATCTGGGATTCTGTGTCTCTGGGACTCTACCTCACATGATAAGATGAAACATTCGTGATTTGCAGTGTATTATTTTGATCATATCATGTCATTCAACAAAAAGATATGTTGGAAAAATGAACAATTTTACTTGAAAAATCTTTTACACATATACAAAAGCTAATGAAAAGTCTTCTAAATAGATTTTAATATTTCTCCTAAGTTGAGAAATACTTAACGACATTATGCTTTTCTTATGTTTTTTGCAAGTTAGAGGTTAACTAAAGGAAAATAAAAGCTTTTTTTTTTTTTTACTTGGATGTTGCTGACTGCCTCTAGAGGCAGTTTAGACAAACCCTCAGAGCAACAGAAGATATCACTAATATCGTCTAAAGCTCTTGTCAGCAGAAAAGCAGTGTCATATTTGAAAGGCATGCTGCCTTTCAATATGGAAAACTTGAAGCCATTATCATAATTTAACTATAAGTCATTTTACCTGCACATATAATTATATATACTTGTTTAGGAGAGTGATTCCCTCCTTGCATCAATTTTGTAAATGCAAGGTCTGTATTTTACCATGATTTTAGTGATACAAAGTTTCATCACTAAGCTGTTATCTACAGCTTAGTTTGTAGGAGCATTCTTCCTCTTATTATTTGGGTTGGGCTTACTTAATGTACATTAATTGCAGTTCTGAGAAACTATTTTCAGTGAGCACTATGTATTACCGGTTTGTTGGGGTTTTATATTGTTATATTGCATAATGTACAGATGGTACAGGGCAACTTTTTTTCTTAACGGAGTACTGTATTTTCACAAAAAAATCTTCCTGTCATTACCATAGGTGTGTAAAAAGGATTAAGTATCCCATACACCCTAGGTGTATGTTTTAGTTCAGAGTCATAAGTTAGCAGAGGGTAATGTAAGCTTTTTGGTTTATATTTGAGTTATATTTTTCCCTATGTTTTTGGAGGATAACTGAATAGAAAATATATGCTTTGTTGTTTGGGATACAAATAAATCTCAGCTTATGACTATGTGCTTTTCATGTAATGCATCAAGTGTGGACAGTTTTTTTTTACTTGTCTGATCCACTCTCTGTGTTTTTGTGCCTCTATGTGTTGCTTTTAATTTTGATAATAAATACTTGTTTTTTATACCCATGTATTTTGATGTGGTGTTCCTCAGAATTTTTGTTTTTTGGACTTTCATGTTTAGGATAAAACCCACCACAATTCCATTAAGAAAATAATGAGATGTTGGATTTTCATAAAGTCAATTATTGTCATATTCACTTCATTCAGTATGAAACATATGGTCTAAATTATTTATTTCTAAACATAAATCTTTAATATATCACTTTTTCACATGTTTGTGCACTATGCAATAAAAATAGAAACATCATGAGCAATATATTGACAAGTATTTTTTATTATTTTATAATTCTGTATTTATATTTCCAGTTATAGACACATTTTATGCAAAGTATAATAAATATTTTCAATCACATTATACAAATATGAGTTATCTGATCAGCATTCATTCAGCATTTACTACACAAACTAGGATATTAAGTGGAGCAAAATGGTTGGCGAAGCCTAAATCACGAAAATGGAACATATTGTTGCATGTTACAATTTGTTGGTTGACTGAGAACCTCTGTTGCCACATTTACTGGAATTTATCATATTTCCCTCTGGAGAGATAAAAACCTCTTTCCATCTTATATTGGTTATTTAATTGTGTATATATATATATATATATATATATATATATATATATATATATATCATTCCAGTTTGGAATTCTCGGATTCTCTATCAACTATTTTTCTCATCATATCCGTAGCCACTCTCAAACTAATTCTTATTTATTCTTTCCAACATAACTAATTTGATATGTAATTCAGAGAGAGTTTCATTTTTGTTCCTTTTTGCTTTTGCCCCCATCTTCATCAAAATACCTCTCATAAAGAATTTAAAAGTACACCAAAGGGTTGTCCATGGAATCTATTATTCTCATTTATCTTTATGAATTATTTTGTTTCTTCTCTTAGGTGTATTAGATTCTGTGGATATTTAAATAGATTTTTGTTTATTACCACCTATTTCTAATTTTTTAATACAAGTTGTTTTTAATAGCTAGGAATAATGGAGCATGGTTTGATAACTTAATAGTGACAATTGGTGTTTCTATGATATTATTCAAAAATTGGGGTTAAACAAGAAAAATCAATCCGTGAGTATGACTGCGGAACCTGCGAATGAAAGGCACAGTCTCTCTTTTGTCTCATATATTTTTGGATATCTATCAAGTCGCCATAATCTACTTGGATGGTCAACCCAATGGGTTTCTTGTACCGACATCATATCTATGTTGTTATCTTTAATACATTTATAAAGGAAACTTTTTTTCTGATGAAAGTTTAACCCCTTAAAATTTAAGGTGCAATTTAAAATGACACTCCCAATCTTCTGTTTTCCAAAAGATTACGACCTCGTACTCACCATCCCCTCCTACCCAGTCATAGGAAAGATAGGGCACAGCGCTAGAGAATAAAAATAATACTAGTAATAATATAGTATATAAAGTGACTGTACTCCAGGAAAAATTTAAGAAAACAAACACAGATCAATACTAACCACTGGAGCAGGAAAGGCACAGGGTGGGGATAGGAATCCCAATCAGTATAGGGAGTGGCAAATTACTCAAACTGAAAATATAAATTGAAGCAGCTAGTCTTATAGTAGGATGCAATGGAAAAAACCACTGCAAAAAAGGAGAAAACAGTATAAAAGTGAGACAGCGCTAATAGTAAACACAAACACAGTATGGCAAAATGAACTGCAAGGACAATAGGATATATAAAAAATATACAAAATTTATTGCAACAGAATATATATATATATATATATAAACATAAAAAGACACAATATGACAATCCAGAGTCACAAAATGGATGAGTGATCACATGGATAGAAAAAACACTGGGAATAAGTAACAATAAACAGTAAATATTGCACTATCGCCCACCAGCTGATGAAGAAAATTCGAAACGCGTCCTGTGGGGTGTAGCTGTTTTTCGTAGTGCATATCCTAAACTGTTCAATAGACCTGGCCAGGCGAACAGACCCAGTGGGTAAGGGATTTTGTCATTATTAGTTTTTATGTATTATACCATTTATGTACTATTTTTGTAGCCATAGAGGGCTTTTTTATTCTGTTTATTGTTACTTATTCCCAGTGTTTTTTCTATCCATGTGATCACTCATCCATTTTGTGACTCTGGATTGTCATATTGTGTCTTTTTATGTTTATTTATATATATATATATATTCTGTTGCAATAAATTTTGTATATTTTTTATATATCCTATTGTCCTTGCAGTTCATTTTGCCATACTGTGTTTGTGTTTACTATTAGCGCTGTCTCACTTTTATACTGTTTTCTCCTACCCAGTCATGCATAGCCCCTCTCCATTCATAAAAGCAACAAAACACACCATATAGGCCTAAGAGCATATCTAATAGTTTCTATCAGGCTTTCCCTGCAGCCACCGCGTGAAAAGAAGAGCCTGGTCACTATGCAGCATTGTATTATGTATTATTGAATATTTTATCAATAGAGCAAAGTATTAGTCCCAACGTCCTGTAACTTCATATCTGTATCTGACCCAGTATATCTCTGTGCAGTAGATTCTAATACCTTTATTTTCCTCTTATCCCATCTGGTCGTATTAGTACAGTTAGAAATATATAAATATAACAGAAATTACATATATAAATTACTACTTTGTATCATCTCATTTCGTTTTATAAATAAAACAGCTAATATTGAGAGCTAATGGTCAGTAGATAATACTGAAAATATGTTTTATTAATCCTTGATTTAAACAGCTTAGATCTGAAGGATGCTAGCCAGTTATATATGTCACAAATCAAGAGTAAATTGCATCTAATCTATTTATTGTGAAAATCGAAAAGCCTTTATTGTGAAAATCGAAAAAGCCTTCCGGGATCTATAATTGAAACCATCCACTTTACGCACAGATTGCACATATATTATTGTTCAAAAGTTTGAGATCACTTAGAAATTTCCTTGTTTTCCTTTAAAAACCTACATCAGATGAGTTAACACAACATAAAATTGGAACACAGGAGTGATGGTTGCTGATAATAGGCCTCTGTAAACCTATGTCGATATTCCATTTAAATCTACTTTTTTCAGCTACAATAGTAATTTCTTATATTAACATCTGCACAGAATTTCTGATCCATTTGATGTTATTTTAATGAACAAAATTAGTTTGTCTTTCAGAAACAAGGACATTTCTAAGATACCCTCAAATTTTAAATGATAGTTTATCTATTTCATAGTTTCATTGTTTTCAAATGCTGGATTACTGAATGCTTGGGTTTTTTCATTGGTGTGCCGACTAAGTGGCTTTGTGCAGTATGTGCGATTTATCGGAGGCCAGGTGGGATCTGTTTCCACCATCCTTATTGTTTTCCTGTACTGACTTTTTGACTTGTATTTGAAGCATTTCTTAAGCAATAGCCAGAGTTTCCTGTTCTCTATTATCAGCTCCTGTTGAAATACAAAAACACATAATTATGTACATCTATGAGCAAAAATGGATATAAACTGCTGGTGTATGCAACAGACCTATACAGAGATAAAATGACTATAACAACTCAGGAGGAAGCAGAAACTGAAAAATACAAAAATGATCAAATCTCTTGCTAGTAACAACTTACATAATTCTAAAGGAGATAATAGAGATTATGGTAGTAATCATGTGAGGACAGAACATGTGGATAGTGGCCTAGTATACTGATGTGATTCATTTTAGAAGATGAGTTGTGTGCACATAGATATTATGATTAGGTAATAAACTTCTTGATATACAAATAAATAGCTTTGGACCCACGTTTAAGCAAATGACCAAAGTGGATCATTTTTAATTTGGGGATTTTGTAGGGACCTTCTCAATGAGTTTGAAGTGATTTTGTGGTTAATTGATAGCTATTTATGTAATTTGGCAACTCATTTAGAATAAAAATAAAGTAATTATGTAGTGCCTAGAAAAATAATGAGGTGTCTAATTGGATGACTATTACACAAATAGAAATGCAATGAGTTAATGCTAATAGGTGTTTGGTTCATAACTTAATGCATAAGTTATGTTAAGAGATGTGCTTAAATTATTCTGTAAAAAAGTGTTTAAAAAGTGTGCTATATTTGAACAGAAAGTTTCAGTTTGAAAAATACAAAGTACGTCTACAATGAAATTGTGTGGAACATGGGCAAAAAAAAAGACAACACATTTAAGAGGAACGTGGCATGGCACAAACATAACACATGTGTAATCTGTATGTTTAATCTTGTGATATATTTATAATATATATAATATTTCAGGTGTGCAGGTTGTTAAAGGTTAAATATCATATCAATATGTCAAATTGGAGTTTCTACAATAACAGTGAATTGACATTTAAATGGCTAAAACCAATATATAATAACTTAGTTGGAAAGATCAGGTATGTTTAATTGAAAGGGTTGACATCGTTGATCAGAAATAATTAGATACAAGCCATGATTCTAAACAATAAGTCTGCCCCTGATTATAAGTACAGGTTGAGTATCCCTTATCTGAAATGCTTGGAATAGGCAGCATTTTGGATAATGGATACTTACGGTTAATGGATCATAGAGGAAATGCCTATCATTTACCACAGTGGAGCTGGTGAACCTATCTGCTCCACGGTACTCCCTCTCATCACAATTTTTTTTTTTTTTCAGATTTTGGATCATTACGGATTTTGGATCTTCAGATAATCGTCAACCAAAAAGAATCTTGACTGCACTTTTTCAAATAGTTAAAAAGATAGTATTTATAGTATCTTATTTTTTTTGCAGATAGTTACCCTCTATTGCCTGATTTTCGCCATTCAGTTAGCAGGTCACTATTTATTTAATAGACCTCCTTAAGTGTACAAAAATGTGAAAGGGGTATATAGCAACAACCACACATTCTTTACATACAGTATGGTGCTTTTGCTTGTAAAATGATTCAAAGCTCTGCAGTGTCAAAACTAGAAAATTCATTTTGTATTTGTTCCAGCTTAGCTATCTATAAACTTACTTCAGCTAAAATCGATACAACAGCAGTGATGATCAGAATGATGAATATTGTGATTCTCCAAGAGGTTGGTGTACAGACAAGCTGGGAAGACAGTAAATAATCATTTTAAAATATGAATTTTTTTTTATTTTATTTCTGGAAAGAAAAATAAAACATGTGATTCTTAATTAACTTTAAACACTCTTAGCCTTTTTTGTAACAACTATTTTGAGCACACAGAATGGTCTATTAAAAGATTATTTACTGGTGAGCTGAGGTGACATGAACATTTCCCCAACTTAACTAACAACTGTGCAAGAAAAACATAATTGATCCTATGTAAAACATTGTTAAAAGAAGATATTATACATGACTCACTAAGCCCTTCCTTCAAGAGAAACTCAACAATTGTATTTGCTCATATTACCCCATATTTACTGCCTACTAATGCCATAACAGCTCTACATAATTTGACCTAAAAATATAAATATCAAAAAAGGGATGGAAAAAAAGTGGTTTTTCTCCTTTTTTTGTGCAGAAGTAGAAACTCAACAGGTTTGTCCCTGAACAATGTATGGTTTAGTAAATGAGATGAAATGTTTATCTCAACTTCCCTTTCTAAATGTATAATTTTTCAGCAATGATATAAAGCACCTTCAGAACTGTAAGTGCAGTGGGAAGTATTGCTGCAACCCAGATATGTAGACTGTAACAACATTTAGTTTGAGATATGAGATCATTGATATAAATAAATTGATACATGCTTAATAAGTACGGCATCCATATTAATCTACAAAATAAAGTATAAAAAACTCACCTCCATAACAGTGTATATACTTCCAATGTCAGCAAATAAAAGAAAAATACAAACTCCCAGCTGGGCAATTAATACCATGGTAAATATGTCTGGAATCAGAGACAACACACATTAAAATTAGGTTTGTTAATGTAACAATGCAAAGTGGCTGGCACTGGACAATGCATAGTTATAAGAATTATACAACCTAACTCTCTGTAGCAACACATGATAAATGTTTATATTATTTTATGTTTTAGGCCAAAACATTTTTTTAGCCTACATTTTTTTAAACCTTAAGAGAAAAACATATGACAAATACACCAGATGTAGCAGCTAAGTCTAATCCTACAGAAGGATTAATATATATATATATATATATATATATATATATATATATATATATATATATATATATATATGCAATACTATATATAAAAAAATTACTTTAATGAAGGTTACCTGTGGAAATCAAGTGTATGAAAATGTAGCAGATAGATTTAACAAGAAAATTATTTTAGTCAACAGACTAATTTTTTTATTTCTTGGTCTGTCTATGTACACAAGCAAAATTCATAGGGATGTTCAAAAAGATATATAATGTGTATTGTAATTGAAAAAAATGCTCACAAACATAGAACTCGTCTAAGGGAAAAAAGACCAAAAACCTTGATGGGAAGGAACCCACAAATAGAGCTGGTAAACCTTATAGTGTGTTGGATGCTTTAAAATAAAATCAGCTTTATATTTTGTGGGATCATAGTATGTTTGTTTTTTATCATAGATTTACATTATTGTTTGTGTAAAGGGACCAGGATATTATACATATATTTATATTACTCAATATTTTATTTAATATTTGATCTGAGAAAATATGTTTGTGCAGCGTATTAAAGTCAGGCATTTGCATATATTACCTCTGACCTTTGATATTATCTGAATTTGTTCACTGATACTCACAATTGGTGTAAATCGGCTGACGAAATGGTTTTCCCTTGGAGAACACAAATGCTACTATTATGCAGTGAATTGTAGTCAATGGCCACAAAGTAGTAGTCTCATAGCTCTTGTAGCTAATATTCATTTTGAATGGTGTATTTTCACTTGTTGACGATGAGTTATAACTACTGTTGTTATGAAATAGATCAGCAATGACAGTGTCATTAGCAGACGTGCAAGCACTGAAAAAAATGAAATATATTACATTAGCTTATATATAACTTAACATAATGGAATTCATTAAAGAAGGAACAGCAAGGAATTGACATGAAAATTGCAAAAATAAGGCCAAAATAGCAGAGTTTAAAATATAAATAAATTGGAAAATGTTTCCAATTGAATGTTTCCAACTCAGCTATTTTGGCCTTAAGTTTGTAATTCCCCTCATTTCACTCATTCAAGTCTATTGTGTGTTGATGATACATCCTGTGTGATAAGGTTTATGGCTGCTTTTGGCCAAGGAAGCAAAGCAAAATTAGATATTGGTTCTAAGCACTGGAGGGTTTTCTTAAATGGTGACCAGTTATGTATTCAGCCTCACAAAAAAGGAAAAAGCAGGCATTGTCTTGGTCATATGTATATAAGATAATAGCCAAATTGCCTTGGTGGTACAAAGTATGAGAGATCATATATTATCATCCACTTGGGTAATTACCAACATGCACTGGTGGTGCAATGGACATTTCTTGTTCGTAATTTATAAGACAGATCCAAAATAAATGCTTTCACTCAGCTCTCTGTGAAGTAGTGTGCTTTTACTTCACCACAAACGGCATATATACAGCTAAAAACTGATGTGTTGATTAAAGCCAATAAATAATAAAACTGGCCTTTTTAAGAATCTAAATTATTATTTTGAGCCTTGTCAATGAATTGACTGTATTTCCTATTTTTTTTAATGTATGTTTTCTTGGAAAACAAGGACATGTCTATGTTACTTCCAACATTTGAACAGTAATGTAAATAAAATAAATGGATAATTAAAACATTAATAAAAAAAAAATAATAATAAATAAATACATGATAATGAATAATTAAAAAACTGTTTTATTGATCTAGAGCAATAAAAATACCCTATTGAAGCTCTTGTGAAATATTCCTTTAAAAAAGCAAATTATATTAGGGCATCATTATTCTTGGTACAGTTAGGGTTGCCACCTTTTTCTTCTGAAAAATACTAGCCTTGGTCCTTGGTATTGCCTCCATAGACTGAATATTGGCCTTGAGACAATTGTACCGCTTTCCCAGTAATAGACAGGCTGTGTGGCAACCTTAGGTACAAGGATGGAATCTGTGGGATTTGCAGGATACAGTCAGTATCAACTACTATATTTTTAAAATGCTTCTAACTTAACATATAGGAGAAAAAATAGTTTATATTCAACACGTCCATAAGGGTTTGTTGACTCCCTCAAGCATACAAAAATTATTCTAATAAAGGAAAATGTTTTGTATGTAGCGTTTATCCAAAATATTCACCGTTAGCCAACTGCATAGTTTAGCTTATGGTAGTTCTGCACTGTTACCAATGATAAAACGTAATTTTATTATACAAAACTTTCATTGTTAGAATCTCATTAGGTTTATTTCTGCTCCACAAAGGGAACTATTTACCTTGATGGGTGTACAGCATACCAAGACTGCTCCTGGACAATAATGAAACCATAGACTTGAATGACAAGAGTGAATAGCACATGTAAAACTACTGAAAGCAATAATGGGGGTGACATGAGCTGTGCTGGAGGTCTGTATGGAGCCAATTTGGGATAAGCATGGTTCAAACTCACTGTAAGTAGTAAAAAAGTGAGAATTAATGTACAGATTAATATTTAGTCTTAAAGGTGCAAACATTACATATATAAGATCTATGTGCGTTAATAGCTGGAGAACACTAGCAATTCAGCATATGTAGACATTTTGAAATATCATTTTGAGATGCACTGCTGAACCTAAGCCTGTTGAGGCAGTTAACACAGCCAAAAAGGATTTTCAATAAGGTGCACTTACATCTATATTCATGTATTGTAACTGGTGTGTTGCAAAAAGAAATGATAATATTTTTCTATAAATAAAATTATAATAAGCAAAATCTAATTATCAATGTACTCCACCCCAGCATGATTGTGGTTAATAAATGGTTAAGTAAATGAAGTGCATGTTTCTTTTGAAATATGGTCCTAACATGGATTGTTCCTTTATACACGTGCCTGTTACTTAGCTTTGTAATGTAAAAATTCTGTTTAACCCCTTCTCGACATCTTACATGCCAGACACGTCATGCAAAAATGTGTCCTTAGTGACACATGACGTGCCTGGCATAAGCAAAGAAACCAATCCAAGGGTCGCTTTCTTTACTCTTTCAGTGTTGCTACAAGTTCCAAGTTGGAAATGTGCACCTCCCAAATGTGGCCTTTTAGCCGCCTAACAACCCAACAAACCTATGCATGGGTGGTATCCCTGTACTCAGGAGATGTTGCTGAACACATATTGGGGTGTTGTTTAGCAGTGGCTGACTTAAAAAATGTCCCAAGTCGGACATGGGCGCAGGTTGTCTGTATGTAAAAATTCCAAGTTGGAAAACCAAAAAGCGCACCTCTCAAATGTGGCCTTTTAACTCCCAAACATGCTGACAAACCTATGCATGGGTGGTATCCCTATACTCAGGAGATATAGTACAACCTATTTAGCAGGTTTTTTCATTAACTTTTGTAGACAAGTAAAATATTTTGCAAATAGAATTCAGAAAATGTTTTTTTTTTCTTTTTTAAATATTATTTTATTTATTATAGTATATTATAGAGTATGATCAAAATGATGGTATCTAAAGAAATACCTTCTTATCCCGATAAAAACAATATATAATTTGTGTGGGTACAGCAAATGACAAATAAGAAAATTACAGCTAAACACAAACAGCACATAAATGTTAAAATAGCCATTGTCCAGAATGGCCAAACACATTTTAAAGGATTTGTCCTTAAGGGGTTAATCTTTTTTCCAATTTATGAACTTTATGAAGCCTGTGTTTCTTTATATGAGGTCACAATCAAATTATTCTACAGGAATGTATCATCTCATTTTCTTTGGATACAATGATGACAGTAATACCTCTTTACCTTCAATTTAATACATCATTGTAATTATATCAAAATGCTGAATGGCAATGTATGTATCACAACAGTCCCAACATATGCAATCTGCTGTACGTTTATTAAAAAGCGGTATCATTAAAATAACTTTTATAATATAAGATTCTTTACGGTTATCTCTTACTTGTTAGGCAGACTAGAATGGTGACGGCCACGTCTTGAACAAGGAGCTGATAGTTAGACAAGATATTTACTTGCTACAGGAGAACAGAAAAAATATTTTAGAATGTGAAATGAAATATGAAGCTGATAAAGATCTGGAAACTGGAGAAGCCAATGTTATTTGTTGTGTTTTCTGGATGGTAAAGTTGGCCAGCATCACATAGGGGCTAACACAATAGAAGAAGTAAGATGCAAAGGCAATTCATGAAACCTAGAAATTTCAAAGACCACTACCCAAAAACACTAAAAACTGTAACAGCTGTTTTAAATATTATTATTTTTTTACATAAAGTTTAAAAGGTCTGTCAGATTACATTACAGTGATGACAAACCTCCAGCATGGTTGCCACAGTGGGCATACATTGGCTTCCACTGTGCACACAGCACCATGCTATAGATTGGGGCCCTGGCAGCAAAGCTTCTATGCCACGACTAAAAGAACAGAGCCTCTCCCGGTGCAGAGGTTCATATGCATAAGCTGACACAGCGCACCAGATATGAAATGTAATTGTACCTGTTGCACTGTGATCTGCTCACAATGAGCTCTGGGAGGTCTGATTCATCCTGCTATGCCACTAACGCTAAGCCTTTTAAAAGGCAGAGGATGGATTGAAGGTGAGGTGGTCTTTGTGTGTGTGTGTGTGTGTGTGTGTGTGTGTGCATGCTAGTATGTATGTATGTATGTATGTATCCGTGTGTTTAAGTGTATTTGTGTGTTAATGTTTTGAGTGTCTGAGTGTGTGCGTGGTTATATGTGTGTGCGTGGTTATATGTATGTGCATGTGTACATGTGTATGTGTGTGTGAATGTGTGTGCTTGTGTAGCTGTGCTCATGTATATGTGACTGTGTGTTTGCATCTGTATAAATGTGTCTGCTTGTGTATGTGTGTGTGCATTTGTGAATGTCTCTGTATGAATGTGTCTGCATGTGTGTGACTAGTTTTAGATTTTAATGAGTTCTGGAAAGGAGCTGACCCAAATTAAACATTTCTCTCGGGGGCCTTTCACTTTCTACAAATGTCTTTACTCACATGTATAAACATACATTTATATATTCATATATATGTTTATATGTGTATTAACTATATATATATATATATATATATATATATATATATATATATATATATAAATGTATGTGTGTACGTGTGAGAAACCAATACATAATACATATCACTTTGTATACACATGCATTTATATATCCATATCTCTAAATATAAAGATAGATTTCTCACATGTATATACATATTTATAGATATGTACATGTATGTACATTAAATGATATGTATTGATCTATGCATATCTTTATATCTGTAAATAAAAATTCACACGTGTGTAAGAAACATTAATATAATTACCCAGTAGAGTAGCAGCAGACACACAAACTGAATCATGGCATATAGTGCCATGTACTTAAACACGCAGAATGATGTGACAAGAGCAGCTCTTCCTTCTCTGTGGAGACAAAATATATTGGCTTTAATTGTTACATTTCTGTGCATTGTGTGTTTCTTTAACATGTCCGAAGAGTCTCTAAACATCACAATTCTTCATTAGGTCAATGTGAGAATGGATAAACATGTTTTAGCAATATATAAAGAAGCAGTATACAATTGGACTGGGATTAACAAAGGTTTTTTTTTTTGCCCTGCTGCAGACAGAGAGGATATATGAAGGGAGGTATATCCAGATATCAGTAGATTCTTTTTGTACTCCTCTGGATGATGATGCCTACATACCATGTTTTGGCAACTTCTAGTATAGTGACCGGCATGCAAAGCACAGAAGCAAATGTGGTACTTTTTTTAAATGTGCACCATCATCATGAGTTTTATGTTTTCACAAGAATTTAGTGTTTTGGAGAAAAAACAGTCATACCTTTAACCAGTTATAATGTTGTTACATGTTAATGTGGCATAAAAACCTACTTGATCAACTGGGGTATGCATCCTATGTTGGAGGTACGAGAAGTGAATGGAGATGCCACAGAAGCCTCTTGTTCAGAGAGTGATATCCCAGCGTGGGCCACTTTCAAAGCCTGAAATCGAGCGATTATTTACTGTTTAAGAGTTTTACCGATGCAAGCACTCATTAATAATCTCCTGGAAATGTTTAGTTCTCGCAGTACCAACAGCTATCTATAGATCAATTCACTATTTACAAATCACACAAATAATTTTCCTTGAAAAAAAAAGTTTTGGCATTCATGTATTCATTTCTATATTATATCTATAGATATTGACTATTCTGTTATACAGTAGGATCTACTCAATAAAGAGATAACTGCTGGGAATTAAGATGGGAATTTCAAACTTTAGGCCAATGTAGCCAAATTGGAAATTGTTTCCAATGCAGCTGAATAGGAGATTTTTTTTCCAACTCAGCTAATTTGGTGTTAGGTTTGAAATTCTCATCTCAATTCCCTGCCATTCTCTCTTTATTGAATAGGGCCCTTTAGACTGAGCTTGTATGTAACAACATTTTGAAGAGGGATTAAATAAATTTAGATACTTACACCACAGTCGTTTGCGCCATCACCACACATGCATACATAGTAACTGTTGGATCAATTTGATTAAAACAGTTAGATTATAATTATTACATTGATGCACAACAAACAAAGTTATATAGTTACATAATTGTTCTACATTACATTCATTATTAAAATGTTGTCCCTCTTATGAAATATGTTACCCTGGTTAAACTACATAGAATGGAATGCACAGCCTATCAATTCTGTGACTTGCCAACATTGACACATTTGTACAGGGATGGGAAGGGGTAAAATGTTACACTGCCCCCTTCCCCCATCTCTGTACTTTAGCTTCCACCTCCTTCTTCTGTCACATACTGTCCTGTTATTTCATTTTATCCTTTCAGGATTCTTGATTTAGAGACTGCAGACACCTTTTTCCCTAACAAAATGAATTAAAAACAAATTGTGTAAGGCATGGGTGGCATGTTTTATGGTAATAGCCTGCCGTAGGGCAAAGCAAGGTCTGTTTGGATTCACAGACTTATCTAGGCTGGGATGCTTAGGGAATATCTTATAGGGGGTTTCCTGTACCACATGACCATAGACATGGAGCAGATACATTTGCTTCTTATTATATTTACAAATTAATTTATTATATATAAACCATAGAAAAACAGGCACATTTGGAAACGTACTCCAGTTTTTGAAATTCCTCCACTAGACTGGCTTTTTGTCCAGGAGACATCCTAGCAAAGATAGCTCCGTTCACCAGCAACTGCAATAGAGCACACTCAAATTTAATGCAAGATACTTATTGATTAGTTAATGCACTTTATAAAATGAAACATAATTTAACTAAATGTTAAAATAAGTCGTCATGAATAGACATGTTATAGAAAATATGAAAAAAAAAAAAAAAACAGATTAGTGTGCAGGATTCCCTATGTTTATCATTGTCCTAAGAAATATCAGTGAACAGCACTCTACATGTCAAAAGGAAGTACTAATATAAGTGGGTTGATTATCACTCAAAAATAATAGAGAATACTATAAAACAATTATTTTTAGTACAAAGTGCTATGTTATCATACCTTAGGACTTTTGTTATTGAATACCAAATAAACAAATACTATGTATGTTGAAATAAGCAGGATAAACAAAGTGTCCATGTAAGAACACTAGTATCTGTAAAGATCCATCATTAAATTATTCAAAACAAATGAGGCTATTCACTAAATGGTGAGTTGAGGTAAGTAGCAGGTGAGATGAACATTTAATTTCACCAGTTCAGATATAGATTATGTATGGACCAACTTGGTGCATTCACTTTCTGGGGGAAACTAACCAGGTTTGTTTCTGCACCACATATAGCTAAATTGGTGAGATTCAATGTTCATCTCACTTCAACTCACCTGAAACTCACCTTTTAGTGTTCAGTAAAGTTCCACCATGAATAATGTTGGTACCTTCAGCAGGAAATAAGTGGCCAAGATACTCAATAACCAACAGCTTAAATCAGCTGGCTAAATAACTGTCAATAATAGTTAAGACTTTCTCAAAAATAGAAATAAATGAATTATATTGACATCACTTGGGCTAAACAAATTAAAATATATATTTTCTAATCAGATGAATTGATAGATATTATGTACCTAATTGCCAACTTCTGTTATTCATGTCATATAATACAAGTGCATATTAGTCAATAAAAACTTTCAATATGTTATTTAATTACTTTTTTTTTCAATGTTTAGATTCATTACACAAGCACTTTTAAATATTTTAACTGTGGCATGGTTTATGGTTCTATATTTTTTTTCTTTTTAAGATGCTGGATTTAGGGACTACAGACACCTTTTCAACCTAAAAACTGCATTAAAAACAAATTGTTGAAGAAGTGGGTGTCATGTTTTATGGAAATGGCTTAATTTAGCCTTATAAATGTTTTAAATGATAAAAATGTGATATTTTATCTAGTTTATTATTTTCATGTATACATTTTTTCTATTTATTTTTAAATATTTTTTTATTGATTTTTTAAGTGATATAGAATATACGAATACAGGATAAAAATACGAGAGAATGATGCAATAATGTAGAAGTAAACTGATAATTTGGCTTACTAACATGTATATAAATAGCCCAGTCCCTTTGTCACTTTTATAATGTATTATTAAGACTCAAAGCAAAACAGTCTTATGTGGCTGATAATGTATGATGTGTATCCAAGGACCCAAGATATCTTCAAAATTTTCATGCAGACCTGAGGCGATCACACAAAGTTTTTCAAGTGTACATGTTTTGCTAATTCTGTCACAAAAATCTGCCCAGGATAGATGTAATGTTCTCCATTTGCTGGCAATATACATCCTAATACTCATTATGGTGAGTTGCATCATTATATTATTTTCCTTCAAAAACCAAGGCAGAGGTAGATTTGATAAAAAGATTTAAGCTGACAGTTGTACTTGACGGAGGAAAATCTGAGAGATTTTTAATCATCGGGCAATCCCACCAGATGTGCATAAATGATCCTTCACTATCACACCCCCTAAAGCATTGATTCGGGATATTATTGTTAATTTTATTCATTATTTTAGGTGTTAAATAAGTGCGGTGCATCATTTTAAGGGATTGCTCTTGGAATCCTGGAAAGGTGGAAGCCAGACATGATGCTTTGATTATTTTGATCCAATCATCATCTGTTAATTGAGGGAAGCAAGAATCCAATTTTTCAGTTTGCGTCATAAGTTGTAGCATAAATGGTAGCAATGAGGCCTTTTCTTAAGAAGCCTTGTCTCAATACGTTTTCAAATGGTGTAACTGGTGTTATTGTCTTACTATTTTTCATAATATATCCAATTGATTGAGTTATGGTGATATAATTTGTTAATTCACTTTCTGGCAGGCCTGTCCTTGTTTGTAAATCTTTCCAGGGCAAAGGTTTCCCTGTCTTCCATAAATTTTCTATACAAGTAAGATTTCAACATGTCCACTCCTGGAATTTAGAAGAGTCTCGTAGGGCAGGCAATAATCTGTTGCCAAATAGACGTGAGGACCTTTCCATGTGGATAGGCGATTTTTGATGCGACAATCATCCCAAACTTTAATCATGGCAGATGTACTTGCTAATAAGGGGCTATGAGGATGACCCCTTTTCCTCAACCAGATATAATTTGTGAAGTTCTCACAAACTGATGATTCCTGAACAACCCACAAGGGTGCTTGTGCATTTGCCTGAGGAGAAAGGGAGAAGCTGCAGGCTGTCACTAGTCCCGCAAGCTAGCATCACAGCTGTAATACCAAAAAAGATTTGGGACAGACAAACCTGCAAAGCTCCATCCGCTATATAAGATACAACAAGCAAGGCGTGTTCTCCCAGATGAAGTTGAAAATATCTCCCTGGATTTGTAGAAGCTGGTATTTTAAAATCCTCATCAGATCTAAAGAGGTACAGCATGCGTGGCAATACACTTATTTGGATAGAATGAATTCTACCTGGCCAACTGATTTTGGGCCCCCACCATTTTGATAAATCTTTTTTGATGTCTTGAAATAATTTGTTAAAGTTTGTCTCAAAAGGTTTGTTGGGAATCTTTGTGATCTGTTCCCAATGTATTGTAAGTAATTTCCTTGCCATTTGAATTTATATTTTTTCTTTGTGGATAAAGTATCTTTTTTGCTTAGGCCAATGGCCTAAACAAAAAAGTTAGTCCACTTATTGAGTGAAATGACAATGTGATAACGTGGACATTAAGGCTGCAGTACTCGAACAAGGTGATGTTAGGGTCAGTAATAAGTCATCTGCATAAAGACTAATTTTCCTCATTGTAATTTATGCCACAGATTTTGTGATTTGTTCTTATCGTGTGGGCCAGAGCTTCCATGCACATAGCAAATATTAATGGAGACAGAGGACATCCCTGACGCGTACCTCTATGCATTTTGAAATATTGACTTTCCAGAGGCTGAATTCACAGACAGGAAATAGGATGGAAATATAGTGTCTGAATGACATTCAGAGATGGCCCAGACAACCCAAACTTTTGCAGGACAGAAAACATATAATTCCATTCAACTGAGTCAAAGGCGCTTGTTATAGCCAGTAGTAACAGAGAGTTTTTTGTTCTAGTTACAAAGTCAATTATATTTATAGTCTTCATCACATTATCAGAGCCCTCCTGGAATGGGATAAAAGCGACTTGATCTCTCTCAATCAAACGTGGTAAGAATTTATTGAGACAATTTGCTAGGATATTTCCAAGGATTTTGACATCTAGCTTTAGGAGGTTTATTGGGTGGTAATTCTCACAGACAGTTATGTCTTTAGAACCTTTGTGGATAACACTAATTGCTGCATGGGTAAAATCTATGGGCATTTCATTGCCTTTTGCGACTTCATTTTATAAATCAACAAGAATTGGACTTAGGAGATGTAACATTTTCTGGTAGTAAACAACATTAAAACAATCTGGCTCTGGTGATTTGCATTTGGGCAGTTTTTTGATGGCCTCAACTACGTCCTCAAGAGCGATATATTTGTTTAAATCCTCTAGCTCTGGTGCTTCCAATCTGAGTTAATCCAGCTTCATTGAAATCTTATGTATTTCTTCTAGTCTTGACGGTGACGAACTACTGTATATATTTTGGAAGTATTTTCTGAACGTATTTTCAGAGAATCTCTGATGTCACTGTGGTAATTTCTCCATTTGGTTTTCTTATTGTATCCATGAAGGTTCTCCTATTTTAATTTCTTAACTTTTTTGCAAGAAGACTATGTGGTTTATTTCTCCCCCCCAAAAAAAAATGTTTGTTCTATCCAGGTGAGTAGGTTTTCTATCTGCCTTTTTAATGTACATATTTTATGTGCCCTTCTTATAGATGGCTTGTGTGACTGTTTTTTTTCCAAGATTTAAAAGTTCTGTTTTCCATATTTGAACATGTTCCTCTGCCTGTCTTTTTTTGTATGAGCCTTTCTTGATAAAGGAACCTCTCATGATGCATTTATGCGCCTCCCAAAATATCCCTGAGTTAGAAGCTGGATCTTTGTTATTCTGGATATATTGCCTTATGTGATCCTCAGCTTCCTTTAAATCATTTGGTTGTGAAGTAAGTAGTCACCGAGGCATCAGTTTGTTGATTTTTGAGGGAGGCCTACATGGCTAAGTTGTAGAAGAATTCCTGAATTATCCGTCCATGGGAAGGTGTTTAAATTCTGTTACTATTACTCCTCTGTTGATCCAGAACTGGTCCAATCTGGTGTAAGAGCTTTGCGCTGGTGAAAAATAAGTGAATTATTTCTCTAGTGGATGTCTTGCCCTCCAAATATCTTTCAAACCAGACATTGCATCTGCAATATGGTTTCCTATTCAGGAAGGGTTAGATGTGCATCCTTTGGATCTATCAAGGAGCGGGTTATTACACCAGTTAAGGTTGCCACCCAATATTATTTGACCTATATTTTCTTATCTTATGTTATCCATTAGATTAGAGTAAAATTGGAATTGGTTATTGAGCGGGGCATATATGTTTACTAATGAAATAAATGGCCATCCATTTCGCATATGAGAAAGTCGAAGTGTCCTTCAAGATCAGAGACAGTTTTTTGCACATTTATTTTTAAACGATCGTGAAGCAAAACAGCAAAACCTGCCTTCATGTTTAAGGCATTAGCTCTGACAACTCTTTCATAACTGTGGTCCATGTAATTCGGGAAGTGGTTTCTAGAGAACTTTGTTTCTTCAGAAACTATGATGTCTGGACTATAATGTTTACATCAAGAAACATCCCAAAAAAATGACAGTTTAAACCACATGCATTAACAGAAATAAAAGTTAACATGGTGACCTTTAAGGGACAAGGCTACTTTTACAAAATGTGGGTAACAAGAATCGGTTAGGAAATATGAAAGGAAAAGAGTAACAATAATTAATGAATCTGTTATAATAACTAAATACTTAAATACTGAACTATAAACTGAATAATAAAGCAAATAGACACACACAAAAGAAAATAGAAAACAAATTGACTATGAAAACAATCTACAAAGTAAAACTAAATAACAATTAAAATGAATAAATATCAAAATAAACCTCAAAGCATGTTAAATAATAACAAACTTTTATGTTGAGAAAGAAATAAACAAAGGGATAAGATGTTCTTCAAGTAGCTGCCCTATTTATAAGTATGGAAAGAGAATAGCCTTAAATCTAATACATTCTGTTATATGTGCATTAAATAGTTTGATATCATAAAACTTTACATAGAGCACTTAAATGGAAATAATAAATATCTGTGAAGAAAATAAGATAAAACTGATAACTATACTAATACTGAGCATTCACTCATACATACATATATACACACAAACAAACATGTACACATACATACATATATGCACACACACACACAGATACCTTAACAATAATTATTGTAACAGGCTTCAGAGATGCACACACTTATTCGAATTCCTACACTTTTTTCACACTCATCAACCTAGACAAACTGCATACAATCCCATATTTAATTAAACTCATGCATATAAAATCATACACACCTTACATGCATACACATATTTAAAAACATATATATGTATACACATACACACCTCTAGCAGTTCCCACCTAGCTGAAACACACACTATTCATCTTTGGCCTATCCCACCTAGTGCCACCCATCCACACTACTGTTATTACAACTTCAATCCCTCTGACCTCTTAAACCCCTTGTGTGTCTTATGAACCCCATTCCCTCTAGATTGTAAGCTTGAGAGCAGGGTTCTCTACCTCATGTACCAGTCTGTTTCTAGTTTGTCTAACTTAGTATGTAGTTCCCTGTATGCTCTATACCTAGCACTACGTAAATTGTTGGCGCTATTTAAATAAATGGTAATGTAATACACACATGACATGTATATATAGTCTGACATACATATACATATCCAGCATGAATATATACATTTTTAAACCTATATACATTAATTCATGTAAAAATAAACATATATTCGAAATCAGATATTTAAAAATCAGTCAGCAGTAGAAAAATATTGTTTCATTTTTTGCGCTCTCGTAGAAGAGCAAACGTAGAAGTACATTTCGAAGAATGCCTGAGGTCCTGCTCAAGTGAAGAAGACAGTTTTAATTTTGAGCAGGACAAGTCTTTGTCTTCATTGGAGGTGGTGGGGCTTGAGCATATACTGTCAATTTGGATACTGACAGGAGCACTCCACTTGTGGGAGCAACCAGGTGCAACATCCTCGTTGCTCCCCAAGGAGGGGAGCAGTTCAACATTGGTACACCCGTGCTGGAGTTAGTGGGCAATTTGGATGACTCCTTCCTAGAAGGATTGTTGCCAACAGTGTCTGCTGCATCAGACCGACTATTATTAAATGAGCCATGTAGGGGCATATTTTCAGCTTGTGGGTCAGGTTCATCTCTCGAATCCTGGGAGGACTTGTTCCCAATCAAAGTTCCACAAGAGGACTTAAATCTTGCATCCGGTAAATCAGCGACAGATTGTCTGATTATAGAATTAAGTGGACACCCATTTATAAAGTGTGGCTCCCTCAGGGACAACCGCTGGGGAGAGGCAGACCTAGACCTCAAAGGAGATCTAGATCACCCTTAAGGTGAAATTTTTTCAAATTATTTCAAACTTAAGCGAGTCTCTTTTACTGTTTTAATATTGTAAAATGACCATGGTGTTTAAATTTTAAACAAAAAGGAAATCCCCATTGATATTTAATGCCAGTCTTTTGTAAAAAAAAAAAAAAACGGTTTCATCAAAGATTTTTTTTTGTAAATTAACAGCTGTAAGGTCAGCATATAGTTATATTGGCTTGTTACTAAAATGACCTAATTTCATAACCCTTTTTAAAATGTGGTCTCTAAGTCCCCATGAAAAGAAGCGCACAATTATATCTCTAGGATTCTCCTTTTTGGTATAAACTCTAAAAATGGTCTCAATAATATTTTCATCTAAAGAATCCCTTTTAGTGAAATACTTAATCAGGTCCAACATGTATTCTTTAAGATTAGTGACAGTTTCCTTAAGATTTTTCTAATTATGTATTTTTACTAAGTTGCATACATATCTAATTTATCCTTTTTTTTAATAACAATTAAATATTTGAAACATGAGCTATCACCAACTATTCCTCCTGGTAAAAACAAACTTTATGTATAAGTAAGTCACAACAAAGTCTATACTAGAAATGATTACAAGCAATTGGCATTTTAGGACTTACTTTTGGCACCAAACTCTGGAAATGCTGTAAAATTACATGATATGACTGTCCACTCATTGCAAAATAATAATTGCCTCTTGCTTCTTCTTCGATTGTTCTTCTTTCAATCTCAATATTCATTGACTCCTGAAAGGTCAATATGTGTCCATGTTAAGCATTAAAGTTCTGAATACTGCTGCTTATCTAACAAGCTGATCTTCTCTCATGCATAATTGTGGGACTTGTTTCTTAAGTTGTTACATGGTTACCTCAGAATAGGAGACATTTGCAAAAAAAAAAAGAGAAATAAAAAAATATCTCTATGGAGCATAGAACTATGAGATAGAGAAATAATCCATACTAAAGTACAAACCAAATAAATGTTAGGTAAGTAAAAAGGAGTCAAAAAAGAAAAGCTCAGGGCACAGTTGAAAACACAAAGCAAATTTGCCTAATATGTTCAGGGGCATATAGCACTTTGATTTCCAATTAAAAGAACTAGCCCTTCATGTACCTAGCCCTTACTGAACTCCTCAGATGTTGTTCCTAAATGTACTCATAGCATTACTTTAGTGAGGTAATGAAATACTGGCACTTTTTTGTTATTGAGTCACTGATCATAGTAATATGTACATACCTATATAAACTATATTTGCTGTGTCCAGTGCATTTTTTTATAATCCGTCTTGTTAATTTGTTCAGCTCATTCATCAAATTTTTAAAGAGATACTAAACATTTAAAAGAGCATCTGCTTCTTTTCTCTAGCACTTGATCAGCTTTGTGCATGTGTGTGGAACTTGTCCACCCGTTGCCTGCTTCCAGTCAGATGTCAGTGAGGGTCGCTGCTTTTCCAGTGAGTGACCATTTGGTTTTAAATAAGATCATTAGAAGGAAGGTATGCAAAAGGTTTTTCTTTAAGACAATCTTGCAATCCATAACTTCCATATCTCTATTGCAGTGTGCGTGTAATTGTTCTTTTTCTTTATTTCCGGCCAGACAGGTATCAATCTAGACTTCCACTGTGTAGTGATTGCAAACTTAGTAGCAAGTAAAATATGGATCAGTAATAGGCCCCATCGTTTGTCATAACATTCCAATTTAAGTGTAAAGTGTAAGTGTAAGCTGTACATTTTTGAAAGTTTAACTAGGTCGTAATGACATCTGTTTATAAGCTTACAGTATAGTTTGACCATATTTAAACAGGGGACTTCTGATTAAACTCTATTATTTGTATATATACAGTCTTGGATATTTTTTTTTTGTCAATCACATCTCCATTATTTTATTGCAGGGTAGTTAGAGGGACCTTATTCAGATTTTAATGCATTTAGAGAGTACATTTTTATAATTATTATTAGTTAGTAATTAAATAAATATTTTAATGACCCTAGATTGGTTGTTTATTTTATGATTTTGTAAAAAAAATGTTTCACTGAGAAAATAAAAAAAAACCTTTCTGGGAAGATGATACTGTTCACATACTGTATGATGGAGGCAGTCATGGAACTATATACATCTCCTTGGTAAAGAAAGGTGTGAATGGGTTTGTCCTCTGAGTGGTTCAAAATAGGAAATGACACCCATCAAGGTTGCCCATTATCACTCTTATGTGTGTGCCTACTGACTCTCTTAAAGTGTTAACAAAGGTGATAAATTGTTATAGTTCACATTATAAACTGAATAGTGACAAATTGATTATTTTGAGTAAGAACTTAGATAAACAAAAACAAATATTAAAGATAACTATAGCTTCTCTAGGGCCAGTAGAGACATTTAATATTTAGGAACAAGACTTACTAAAACTCATGTAGGATTGTTGAAGCAAATGTTTTGCCTCTTCCAACTTATACACATAAAAAGTTACAAGATCTAAATTTATTTTCAAAGGTAAGAACCCAAGAATAAATTAAAAAAAATATTGCTGTGTAGAGCAAGATAGGGTGATTTGGGACTCCCTAACATAATAACAATACATGACTCATGCATTACTTCTCATCTCTATATGAGTTTAAAACAAAGGGCGACCAGAGAGGTTTGGTATCCGATAGAATCTGTAAGAATAGGGGTTACTCAACTTTTAAAGTACAACATAACGCATTTTGAAATCACAAAATTAAAACAAATTCTAAAAATACAGCATATAATTATTGATCCATTGCCTTTAAGAGTTTTGTCATGCATTGTGGAGGACCATAATATGAAGCCGTGGGAACTACCCAGAATAAAGTAAGATCGCAGGGAATTGAATAATGACATTTGATCAGGTTTGTGTACAGTTTTGAAAACATGTGCAGTGCTCCTTTCAGTTGTGAACAGATGTAAAAATTATACAGAATAACAATAAAGTGGTCGGTCTTACAATTTCATTAACTGAAGTTTGCTCATGTCCTTCAACCAGGTGCCAAGAGATCTTAGCGAACTTAAACTCGGTAGGTTCATCAGCTTCCACCAGAATGATATTGCTGGTCTCCGAAACCAAGCCAGATGTCTTTGCCACTGTTATTGCTGTTTGCAAATTATCCCCTTTGAAAAAAATATTGAACATAAAATGTTGAAACAGTCAACATACTAAGGGCCCCCTGGATATTAATTCTCTGTAATGCTATATTGCTCATAACATTTTAATATTAACTTATTTTGAGGAAGGGGATGCTTATGCAGAGGGATTTTCATGATATAAAACCTGGCTTACTATGGACAGTGGTTGCTATGGTGAAAATTATGAATATAGATTAAAAAAAATCAGAAATCTGCATCTCCAAATATTAAGAGGGTCTATGAACATTGCTTGTACAGTGAATACAGAGAATAAACAATACATGTTACCTTGTGTTAGCAGAAGTGCAAGAATGGGGTTAGAAAGAAAGTATGGGTCATGACATTTTGTGTTTTGATATGCAAATGAACTAGCTCAAGGAAAAATTGGCAATTTGGATATGGCACCAAAAAACAGAGCAGTAATAAGATAAGACGACTGAGACATGGCCCTCAAACACACCTTACTGAGGGGGCACAGGGATAATAGCATTTAGCCCTGAAATACAGTATCATGGCAGCATGTGTAACTGAGTATCATGGGAACCTATATATATATACCTATATATAGTGGTTGGTGCAATGCTATATCTCTCTCAATCTCTATGTTACTATATAAAGATGGGAACAATACTATATCACGGTCTAGCTAACATTATCACCATTATTATCTGAATACCTTAGGCACAGAAAGAACTAACTACCAAATGGTGATATGCATTTGTTTTTATTTCTGCTGGAACAATGTATACATGAGTTTTTATATATATAATGCTTTGCATTCTCCCCATACATACTATTCAGGCGACAGAGTGCCTTTAATTATCCAGATAGAAAATGACTAAGGAACATATATAACACAATTCTAAGAATGTCTACCCTGATTTTGGCATTCAAAAGCTGGCTGAATATAATGGGAGTTGCAATACAATGACAGGTGCTACTCCTGCACTTGTTATTCCTTAGCAAACAATCCCAGGGGTTACCTGTGATCATAACTGTTCTAATGTTAGCAGAACTTAGCTCCTGTAAAACGGGTTTAGTTTCAGGTTTTAATCTGTTTTCCAATATTAAAAGACCAAGAAATTCCAGATCAGACTCCACCTCCTCCCTAAAAAAAAGAGGTATAAAAGGGATCATTAAGAAAGAATTGACAGCAAAGCTTTTCTTTTCACAAATTATTTTTCTTTACAAGACACAACAATTATTTTTAGTGATAAAACGACTTACTCACTAGGTTAATTGGGGTGTGACATCTTCAATGAATCATACATTATGTATTAAATTCTTATAATGCTACCTCCCTGTTAGTATATAGTGATTAGGTAACACCTTGAATGTACTCATTGTCATGCAAATAAGAAGCCTTTCAGTACCTAAAATAGCATAAACATGTACAGTCAATAGTATGAATATTCTAAATATCTTTAATTACATTGCCTCCTTTATTTAAAAGTATAAAGTGAACCTGATGCCAAGTTATGATTGCTTACGTAAAAAGGGTATATTGTGCAATATTCACATTCACACATGTAAACATGTCCTGACTGAGCATTTTTTTAAACAGGCTACTGTATATTACCTTATATAGTTGGACTCCCTGGTTGCCTTATATCCTTCAAGAGTTTTATAAGCCAATCCAATAACTCGAAAACCCTTCATAGTGTAAAACTGGAGCTCACTTGTAAATCCTTTTGGAACTATATGAAAATACATATTTTATGATCAAATGCTTAACCAAACTATACACATTTATACACAATTTACACAATTTACATTCTGGTGTTATATGGTAACACTCTAACAGGAATCATTCTAACTAAACAAAGTTTTTTTTTTATAATGTCAGATTTTACTCATGTTTAGCTGCTGTTATTAGTGAGTCTGCAGGGGTATATCACCTCAAGCTCTTCATTTGGCCATTGTATATATAGAGACGTAAACAACTATTTTGAAAGGGTTTTATTTTCTCAATATCTTTAAACTAAACAGGTTCAAATCTTCCACATTGAAAGTAATAGGATGTGGAATGATCATAGCTATTTTTGAGACTAAGGGAGTCATGTTCTAAACAAGTGCAGTGGGAAAAAAAAGTAGGTAAAACTTGAGTAAGGAGCAATTTGCGACTATTTGTAACATTTTGCATCTTTTTTTTCCTGATTTGCTCCTTTTCCGTATATTTGGCGTTCATTTTTCCTGTTGCGCTAATAAATTGCAATTGTATTTGCACATGCTAAAGAGTTTTGCGAATATTTTGTGAAAAATAATTCTTATTTGCATGTGAAAATTACACCAGCTTTTAGCAAGTGCTATCAAAAGAGGTAGAAAAAATACTTGCAAAATTGCCTGTTTGTATTCGCAATTATGCCCATTTTTATTCGCAGCTCGTATGTACTATTGGAGTTTAAAATGGCTTTGATCATTTTGCCTCCCATTACATGGCTTTTTTCTAAGTCACACTCGGCTACCGAAATGTACTTAGTCTCAATTAAAATTGAAATCCAAAGTTGAATTTTAATGAATAGACCCATTAGACTTTTGTTTTACAAGCTCCTAAACTCATTATTTTTATGCCCCTCTAAGTCACATTTGACACCTGAGTTTGACTTAGTCTCAAAAATAGCTTTGATCATTTTGCCTCCAATACATGGTTTTTTTCTAAGTCACACTGGGCTACCGAAATGTACTTAGTCTCAATTAAAGTTGAAATCCAAAGTCGAATTTTAGTGAATAGACCCATTAGACTTTTATTTTACAAGCTCCTAAACTCATTATTTTTATTAAGTGCCATATCACATTTCTATATTATTTTTTTGCTGATCTATAACCCAAAACCTGCTGTGTACAATTTGAGATAAAAGTGACAAATGTATTGTGTCCCATGCAGGAAATATCCTTACCACTTTCTGCTTTGCAAAACTTTGTAACCATTTCTGGTGCTCCTTTCATATAAACAATAAGTTTATCTTCTCCAATCACTTGAGTTATGACTGACATGCGTTGGAGACTGGACGAGAAGGGAAACTGATGGACAATGGCAATCCCTTCCACTGGAACCTAAAGAAGAAGGCATTTGGTCATCTATTCACACTGTACCTTGTTCTAGAAGCTGCACTTTAATAATACCCTTTAGCTGTTTCCAACTAGGGAGGCCCTTTTAGTTAATGTATAATACAGGGTTGCACAAAAATAATTCCTGCCCTTCACAATGCATTTATTCAGTCAAGGATTAAAGCAATGTCTATCACCATTTATAAAATGTACTGACTAAGTTCGTAGTTCACTAACTGGATTTCTATGCATGGTTATTGATAACAATGAACAAGGAATGATTGTTTTGTACTGTATATGCCCAGGGGGAAAGTGCAATTAGGATTGTGTAAGTTTACATTCATAATTTCAACAAATAAATAATAATCTGTTTTTGTATAGTGGAACTACAAAGAGAAAATGATTTTCCACCTGTTTCATTTTAAAACTTTAAGCCCTCAAATTAAAAGTAGCTTATGGATTAACATGAATAAAAATGGTCTTATTCTTGAGGATTTCATGGCAGACCAAAAGCTATCACTTACAGGATTACTCAGAGGCGTCGCTAGGGGGGGGCTACTGGGGCTGAAGCCCCGGATCTCCCCTTCATAGCCCCGAATAGAGACTCAGACCACGCCCCCTAGCGCCCGGCCCCACCTCCTCACGCTAAGCTCCGTCACTGCATGCTGCACTCTGGGTGCTGAACAGCCCCAGACTCCTCCCCCTCACGCTTGGCTCCGCCCCTCGCGGTTAGCTCCGCCCCTCGAGCTTTGACCATGAGTGTCTGGCAAGAGTGTAAGTGAGAATGGCAGTATGAGTTATGAATGTGTATGTATGTGAGTGGCAGGGTGTAAGTGGGTGTAAGTGGCATAGGTATGAGTGTGCATGTGAATGTATGTGAGTGGCAGAGTTATGAATGTGCATGTGTACTGTATGTATGTGAGTGACAGAGTGAAAGTGGGTGTGAGTGGCAGAGTTATGAGTGTGCATGTGTATGTATGTGAGTGACAGAGTTATGAATGTGTATGTATGTGAGTGGCAAAGTGTAAGTGGGTGTGAGTGGCAGCGTCTAAGTAAGTGTAAGTGTGTGAGTGAGTGTTTTGAAGAGCGTAAGTGTGTGTGAGTGTAAGTGTGAGTGGCAGAATTATGAGTGTGTACATGTGTGTGGCAGAATTTAAGTGTGTGTAAGTGGCCGAGTGTGAGTGTGTATGTGAATGGTAGAGTGTAAGTGTGTGAGTCAGAGTGTGAGTGTTTGGAAGAGTGTAAGCATGTGTGAGTGTTAGCGTGAGTGTCAGAATTATGAGTGTGCATGTGTAGGTGTGTGAGTGGCAGAGTGTGTGAGAGTATAAGTGTGAGCAGCAGAGTTATGAGTGTGAGTGTAAACATGAGTGTCAGAGTTGTGAGTGTGCGTGTGTGAGTGGCAGAGTGTGTGAAAATGTAAGCGTGAGCAGCAGAGTTTTGAGTGTGTGTGCGTGGTAGTGTGTAAGTGTGTGAGAGTGAAAGCGTGAGTGCCAGAGTTATGAGTGGCAGAGTGTGAGTGTGAATCCCAGTGAGATTACTAGGAGAAAATGTCACTAATGACTATTATTCATATTGAATGTGATAATCAAGTGTGAAACAATGTTATCATCTCATAATATTTTTATTTTTATACTTGATTATCACATTCAATATGAATAATAGTGATTCATCTTTATATATAGTATTTATATTCATGGCAATAAAAGTCCATACACATGGCATTACACATCCCATGTAACTGGTTATAGTATTACTATTAAACCCATACATTATGAATGAATGAGCTGCTCATTATATTATGGGCTTTACTCATGAAAGAGAGAATTGCAGGGAAGTGAGAGGGGAATTTCAAATGTAAGGCTAAAGTAGCAGAGTTGGAAAAATTCTCCTATTCAGTTGAATTCCCCTCTCAGTTCCCTGCATTTCTTTCTTTTATGAGCTTGGTATAAGGAGCGTACCTTCATACCTCAGCCTATTCTCCCCAGGTTTTTGACCCCTTTTTATTAAAAAATAAATATTTATGATGTGCGTGTGAGAGTTGCAGGTGTACACATGTGTCTGCGTGGCAGAATGTGTGGGAAAGGCCATCTGTGTGTATAAGGGTGTCTGTGTGTAAGGTTGTCTGGATGTGTGTGTGTGTAAGAGAGAGTGTGAGTGTAAGGTTGTCTATGTGGGGGTGTAAGGGTGGGTGTCTATATGTGTGATATCCCCTATATTATGACATATTATGAGACTGTTGGTCAACTTTTATCTCAAAGTCTTGTAAATGCTCAGTTATTTTGAAATCATTTGCTCACATACAAGTGTGTGTGTGTGTAAGTGGGATTGTGTGTCTGTGTGTAAGGGTGTGTGTATGTATGTGTGACTGTGCAAGTGTGAGTATATGTGGCTGTATGTGTGTGTATTTGTGGCTGTGTATTTATGTGTATAAGTGTAACTTCGAGTAATGTTTTTTGTGAGCTGTGAGTCTTATTGTGTATTGTGGTACAGTAATGTGCAGCATGAGTGTGTGATACTCTCACACACTGCACATTACTGTGAGTTTTATTGCTGTGGAGGTAGTCACAGACAGACACACACATACAGACAGACACACACATACAGTTGGTGACAGGCACACACATACAGTCAGTCACAGACAGACACACATACAATCAGTCACAGTCAGACATGCAGTCAGTCACACACTCATACAGTGGGTCACAGGCAGACATACAGTCAGTCACATAAACACACAGTCAGTCACACATGCAGTCAGTCATATACGCACACACATATACACACACACTGTCAGTCACATACACTTACGCACAAGTCAGCAATTTTGTTGTTGTTTACGATATAAAAAGTGCATTTATCAAAATGTCCCCCTCCTGGCTGCTATACCTCACTCTAGCCTGGTCTGTGCCCTGCTGTTGTTTCTAGACCCACTGAGCAAACTCAGCTCTCAGGCACTATGTGGGGATGGAGCAGGAGGACTGTGCAGCCAGTGCACACAATGCTCCCTCGCACTCCGCTGGATAAATAAATAAATAAAATGATCCCAGCGGTGAGGACACCAGGCAGGGACAACAATAACTGGGCGCCAGGTATAATTTCCTGCTGCCCAGGATTTGTTGAGCCCTGATATATACCCATATATACCTATTGTTCATTGGCATCAAATGTATCAGTCTGTATGCAGTCTAAGCATGTGAGCTTATTTACTCCACTTCTATCAAAACTGTCATGGGCTCCAGCCCCGGATCTTTTGGAGACCTAGCAACGCCCCTGGGATTACCACAACTGCCCAGTTGTAGATATTTCAGATATTCCCTTGAATGAGGAGCTGGTATTTTTTATTTTTATTTTTTAGAAACTGTATAAGTTCTCACCGTGTTACAATTGGCACCTGGTTTCACCATGAGATTGGAGGATGCTATCTCACTGGACTCAGAGCCTGATTCGTCAACTACCTGCAATAAAGTTACCTCAGTATAAAATTGGGTTGATCATATATTTGATAAAATAACATATTTACAGTACCCTGTGTTCACATAAGAAGAACCCATACAATACAATAAATTGCTCATTAATTTGAAAAATGGAAAAATATTTTGCATGGAAAAATGTCTGTCACTACAGTCTATGACTTATTTAAATTTCTTACCCAGTTTGTGCCTTCAAACATCTTCAGATCTAGAGGATCCCCCTGCAGTATCCCGTCAATAGTCACTAATGAATGGCAACTGCTCAGTGCACCTAGTAAGGGTCCCCAAGGTAGGGTGTCACTGGATGTGAAATTGTGCACCTTCTGAAAACTAATAGTTAAATATAAACATTTAAAGTCTGTAGTATCCCAGCTCAATTGTGTTTACTAATCAACAAGGTGAAATTATTATTATTATTTTTTTTTTATGCACCAAGAGTTTTGCAAGGTTACAGCTTGTATCAAGAAGCTACATTTTTTTATTATTGCCGTTTAGTAGTTAAAAGCTCTGGTTGTTTAAATGTTGTTCTTGCATGAGCATGTCAAGTTTTATCACAAACATCTTAATTAGTTAGCTCTCCTAAGTCGATTAATCAAATAAGCAAGAACATAACAATGGTATCCTTCATGGGTTGAAGGATAAAACTTACCAGCAAAGGTTAAAGCATCTTAAAATGTATAGCTTGGAGGAAAGACATAACAGGGGGGATATGATAGAAACATTTAAATACATAAAAGGAATCAACACAGTAAAGGAAGAGAGTATATTTAAAAGAAGAAAAACTACCACAACTAGAGGACATAGTCTTAAATTAGAGGGGCAACGATTTAAAAGTAATATAAGGAAGTATTACTTTACTGAGAGGGTAGTGGATGTATGGAATAGCCTTCCAGCAGAAGTGGTAGAGGTATACACTGTCAAGGATTTTAAGCATGCGTGGGATAGACACAAGGCTATCCTAGCTATAAGAACGGGAACGGTGGACTAATAAAAGTATTCAAAAAAATTGGGCAGACTAGATGGACCGAATGGTTCTTATCTGGCGACACATTCTATGTTTCTATGTTTCTATGGTAGTTCAAGATGTATATTGATGCCTTTTTAATGACCTGTCATCACTGATCACTGCCTTTTATTAAAAAATAAAATAAAATGCCATCTGTAATATTCATTGAACAGAGATAATTGTTGTGCGCATGTATGAATTGTTGTGGTCACACTGCTTTACTTTGTACCACCTTGAACTCACCAATTCCCACTGGCAGGAAGCACGCCCCAAAGATCCAACCCATCTTCTGTCAAAGTGCCAGTCTGAAATGAATGTAAACGTTTAGTAAATAAAATTCTTACCAGCCATGTAACATTACAATGCTGAGATATTTTTTCTAATGTAACGTCATATTATGTATAGTCTAGGTGAGAGTTAGTAGAACAGTCAGATTTAATTGAAAATATCAATGTATTGGCACATTAAATTTGAGGCAACAAAATAAATATTCATTCCTCATATGATCTATAAATGTGTCAAGATAAGTAGGGAAAGACTGCCATAAGTGTGGAGCTACTGCTAATGCAAAGATGGAAGCCATTTATGGCAGGCTATGGATTACTCTCACCAACATCCCCTAAATATGTAATCCATATTTCAAATTAGTAAAACCCTTAAAACCCCTGAAAAAGATTATTGGGACAAAATCCCTTCAATGGGAGCGTTTTTTAAGCATCAAATGAATACTTTTTTAGAGAAATATTACCTTATCAAAACAAATAATGTTAAGACGTCCACACACATTTATCCTTTGGGGACTAATGCAGAATATTCCTTTTTTTTTAAGTCTGCGCTGAGCATACATGATGCCAGTTGACAAAGCTGCAGACAGAGCAGGAGGTACAGCAGTTGTTATTATAATCAATGCTTTTATCAGCACTTGAGTAGGAGATTCCTAAAGGATGAAGCAAACTAAGTTACGATCACAAAACAATTATTGAAAAACAAGGAAAGGCTATGACAAGACCAGGAAAGGCTATGGCAAAGCAAATTTGAACTGTTTATGCTAAGAAAATCGTGTAACAGTCATCAGTCTCTAAAGCATTAAAATACGGAGATTTTCTGGAACGGTAACCTATGTTTTGATAATGCTAATCATCTCCACATTAGGGGGTCGACCCAATATAGACTGAGATGTCCTGAAATAGATTCAGGTTGGGCACTTCAGCCGAATTTCACAAATCTCCAAAATGCAGTCACTATATCTGAATTCAGATCCAAATCAGCTGTTTGTGCTATTCTGAAACCGAAGCATCAGAGGCATTTGGATCAGGATATGTTTTACCATGAAAACCAGTGGTGGGATTCAGCTGGTTCGCACTGGTTTATGCGAACCTGTTACTAAAATTGTACATGTTCGCCGAACCGGTGCAAGCCAGAGATCCTGTAAAAAAAATAAAAAAAATAAATCTGTGTGGAAAAAAAGAGGGGGCAAACGGGGCAGCTGCCCAGGGCCTATTCATACCTGGGGGCCCAAGGCAGCTGCCCCGAGTGCCCCTGCAGCATTTTAAATAAAGTTTTTCTCATTTTATATTTTCTTTTTGTTTTGACAATACAGTCTTTATTGGTATCCATTTTGAAATATTTTGTAACCATTAAGTATCGTAATCTATTCTGAGACTTATTTTGTTGTTTTGTGTATCATGTATGTTCTCTACCTTCGAGAGAACATACACGATTAAGGACTAGTCCCTGAAGTTTCGGTCCACTCCTTCAGTTCGATATACAGAGAAACATTGCTGAAATATGATTCAAGAGATCAGTACACTGCTCTACCTTTGTGAGTTTCAAATTCCCTTATTCACCATTTTACAATCATAAAAAGCAACTTAACAGGAAGCACTATTCTATGTCCCTGTTATTTATTTTTTTTTTGGGGGGGGGGGGACACCTGCAAACTGAACCTAAGATCTCCAATCAATTTCACATTGTCAGAAGTTGTATTCACTAACTATCAAAAAAACTTTTTTTGTTAAATTAAATTTTGTATTTACATACCTATTTAATAAGTAATTACACATATATGTGTTTGTACATATAGACATACTCCTAATTGATACACTTCCTTATGTATTTTCCCACATAAAGGTGAGCAGCAACAACGTTATTTATTTATACATACACATGCACATTTTTAAACTAATTTATAGTGCCTTGCACTAATCCCCTATTTATTTTGTTGTGTCTATCCCTCTTGTGTTAGGGACACATGCTACTTTTTCATGTGTGTTTTTTTTATCTTAATAGTCCTTAAGACAACTAGGGCTGGCCTTGTTGTGTTTCTTTAATGTATTTTTATTCACAATAAACCACATATAACCTACGTTAAGCAAACCTGACTTCCTATCATCGTTACATAGATGACCTTTTCATGATATGGAAGGGAGATGAGCCCGAACTTAAGGAATTCCTGGAATACCTCAATAACAATGACTGGGGAATAAAGCTAAATTCGGAATACGACCGCCATAGTGTCCACTTTCTAGACCTGGAAATTTACATAGAGGATAATAAGATTAAATCCAAGACTTTTTTTAAAAAAGTTGACGTTAATAGTTTTATTGGATATGATAGTGGACACTATCCCCCGTGGCTGGCTGGGATTCCGAAAAGTCAGGCTTTGAGATTAAAAAGGAATTGTACAGAGGAGATAGTATATAAAGAACAACTATCGATCCTCAAAGAAAGGCTGACGATAAGAGATTATCCCGAAGGTAATATAGATAGGGCTATACAAGAAGTCAATCAAGTGGATAGAGAGTCCTTACTTACCTATAAGACAAAGGAGGAAATTAAGAAAGAACCCCCACTTTCCATCATTTTAGATTTTAATAATAAGAATCTTCGGTTGAAAAAAATTATTCAGAAGCACTGGCCAATTCTAAAAAAGGATGATCTCCTGAAGGAGATCTTACCGGAAAAACCAAAAATAATATTTAGAGGTGCCCCCAATATACGCAGGTGCATTACTAAGAGTTACACGAGACAACAGAATAATATTAAACCCACCTTTTTAACCCAAAATCCTGGCTTCTATAGATGCAACAACTGCAATGCATGTCGTCAGACAAAACAAAAACAAAATAAAAAGATCTGTAGCTTTAAATCCAACATGACAGGAAAAGATTATGTGATTAAAGATTTTATGAACTGTCAAACATGCTCAGTTGTGTATCTACTTGCATGTCCGTGTGGATTACAATATGTGGGTCGCACCTCCAGAAAACTGGGAAAACGAATAGGGGAGCATTGTAACAACATTAAGAACAAACTCGTAACACATTCTGTACCAAAACATTTCTTACAGCACAATAGTGACCCCCGGGAGTTAAGCTTTACCGCAATTGCAAAATATAAAAAACATTGGAGGGGGGGTGATTTTTGGAAAGAACTAGGAAAATTAGAGATGCAATGGGTTTATGAGTTGAAAACCTTAACCCCAAATGGCCTAAATTCTGATTTTGACCTTTTTAATTTTTTATAAAAATTAATTTTTTTTTATAAGAATTTTTATAATATTTATTGTTGGGACATATTGCAATCTATATTATATTTTATAAATACTATGTAAGTGGTTCTACATGACTTATATTTACCCCGGACTCTGAGCAGAATTAATTGTTAATCTTGTTTTAAATCCATATAACTTATTGTTTTATATAAGGTTATTTTTATATTTAATGTGTGCCAGACCCCATAGGGTTAAGATTGAATATATGCCTAAACCCAAAGGGTTAAAATATTTGGAGCACACAGTTCATGGAGAATAGTTCCATTTCATCCCTGAGAGGGTTAAAAGGAACACTATATACCTTGGGATGTGCAATTTGGTTTTGCCCAGAGTCGAGAGGGTTAAAAGAACTGGAATCAAACACAAAAAGAAATTCTGAAGGCTTTTATTATTGTTTTTTACATAAACTGGAACGATGTGGAATAACATTGCATGTAAGGAGGAACTGCAGAGGCGTCCTGACGGGGAGACGTGAGCTGCAGAATGAAGATGCCGGCTAATGGACGCTGAACGTGTGACGTCATCACGCGCGACACCCGGAAGTCGCGCGCGGCGGGAGATTTAAAAGTGGAAAAGAAGATATGGAGAGAGCACACTTGAAAAAGCCCATTTCTACTGGGCGAAACGCGTTGTGGAGAGGAGGAGACTTGCTGGGACTATCTAAGGACATTGGGACTTATTGTATTCCTGTTGGATCCTGTTTATTTTTAATGTAAGATATTTTATACTTTGTCTACAATAAATTTTATACCCTTACTTACGTCTCTCCTCTGCTCTCTCATCTTCTGGGATACGCTTGGATCATCTACCCTGCGTTGGCTCCCATGAGGCTTGATGTACTGAGCAGTATACTGCTCAGGGATATGTGAGTGTATTTTCACTTTTTCACATTCTCTGTTTTTGCACCAATATACTACACTATATTATTATTATTTTGTTTCTGTTTTTCCCTCCATGTACTTACCGAGTGGATTGCCACCGAATTAAGGGTAATCCCTTTTTTGTTGTATATTAAGTGTTGGTTAAAGCGCACTTTTTTCACTATTTTTGTAACCTACATTGAGTCACTTCACCAATGAATAATACCACTATTCTACCAACAGTACAAAACATGATCATCTTCAGTAGTTTTCCCAAAAATGACATTATCTTACCCCTTCTATGATAAAAATAGCCACTGTGTAGATTGTTCCAATTACAGCAACCGTTGCTAGAACCATGAGAAATCTGAATGCATCTCTGTACAGTTTGAAATTCATGGGCTTTGGGTAGAGGATAGACCTGACCATATCACCTTTAGCAGTATTGAATCCTGTAAATACAAACAATATAGAACTAAAACATAATATTATAAGAAAGGTATATCAGTATTTTTAATGTTTCACATACTGTGCATAATTTAATTGTGTGTTCCAAAGATGTGTCCCAAAGATGACCCTTGTTACAAGGTTCAATTAATATTGAAAATTAAAAACATATTTTAAACCTATTAAGAATATTAACTAGAAACCAGAGTTTATAGGTTACCACACAATTGCTATAAGGAATTGCAGTACAGGTAACTTGCAATGTTGTGGTTTTGCTACACAATGTTTTTATAAAGCATCAGTTTAAGCCATGTGCACATTCTAAATGTGGAGGATGTATATTAAGCAGTTGAACAACTACCAAGGCAAAATACATGTGGATGTACATCACATGTGGATAAGACAATTTAATTTTTCAGTGGAACAGTGAGCCATCACAGACAATAATAAGTGACAATAGTGACAAATATAACTTGCACTGATTTAAAATATTGGCGGAGAGCATGTGGATTAATACACTGGTCCATAAAGAACAAAGGTATTGGATTTGGTAGTGTTCCATTGTTTTCTATGCAATTACTTATAATTAATATTTACTACTCATTTATATTATGAGTATACAATTGTTGCCAACTTTTTTTTAAAAATTCTCTTTTCCTTTATTTATAATAACAGAAAGACACATTGAACACGTACAGGATATACATAAGGGGCAATAAATACATAGTCAAATACAGATTCTTAATAACCTTATTGTCATATCTTCAAGAATCATATATTCTTAACAATAACGACCGAGTCAAACATTTAATTAACTTCCAAAAGTGACTTATGCAGATTATGACCCAATAATATAAATACAGTATATCCATACTCAGACAAATATAACTTGCAAATAAATTTAAAATATTGGTGGAGAGCATGTGGATTAAAACACTGGTCCATAAAGAACAAAGGCATTGGATTTGGTAGTGTTCCATTGTTTTCTATGCAATGACTTATAATTAATATGTACTACTCATTTATATTATGAGTATACAATTGTTGACAACTTTATTATGGTGAGAAGTGAAGGTAGTATTTATTTTATAAACACTGTATAGCAAATTACACTGCATTTGCAGCAAGTTAACATCTGTTTAGTAGCCATCATTCATATTATTTGAGCTTTTGACAAACTTGCTCCTCCCAGTCCCCCCCCCCCCCCCCCCCACAACATTTTTATTTTCCCTGCTTGTATCTAGTTGAGGTTGTTGTCTCCTCTTTGGTTGCAGCTTGATGTTCAGAGGTAAATTGATAGGAGCCTTAAAGGAACATAACATATAAGCACAACTGAAAAATTAGTTGCCCCTAGGATACACTGGCATGTAATTTTAATAGTTTATCCTGTGACCGGTCGCTGCCACACTTCCCTGGGAAGCAGGCAGCTGTTCTGGTTGGTGACTGTCTCTCTCTGCTGCTCCAGGTTTTTAATACTTTTTTCTCTATATATATAAATCCAAGTCTAGAAAGGTGATATTTGTTGCTGTACATACTCACTTGTCAGGGAAATAGACAAACATTGGTATTCAGTTATAATAAAAAAATATTTTATGAAAGTCTCATAACTATAATCTTATTTTATATTAGTTATAATTTTTTTATACAGATTATATTTTTTATTGTTGGTTTGTAACTTTTTTATTTATTTATTTTTGATATGTTTAGTATTATGAAATTAATGTTCTATATTTTTGATATCCATATAAGAATAAAATATTTTTTTTTTATTAAAATGTATATATGACTTTTTAGTAGTATAGATATGAAATGTCAAAGTCGAACATCAAATGTATATATTTTAAGGTCATGTATTAGTATTATTATAACTTGTCTGCTATGGAAAGGGTTAATTCTGTCTGTCTTTTTCCATACATAATCTGGTCTTGGTATATTATGTGTGGGCCTAGGATAAGTTGACTTTATATTACATGCACTTATCTTGCTTTAAAAACGTGATTTGTGCCCAAATATGTTTGAGTAAGGAAAAGGTTACCAGTGGAGAGAAGCGGAGAAGCTGAATAAAAAGGGGCATGTCATCCTCTTGATGTCAGCACCATGAGGAAACCAATCAGGGTGAAATGCATTGTGTGTGACGAACATTATGGTAGAGACCCGATTAGGGTCTTAATAGACCCTGTGTGTCCCTGCCAAAAGATCGCAATACCTCTGGATGTCGCGATACCTCCGGAAGTTCAGGCACAGCACGATTTGGAGAAAAGAAGCCGGTGCTCGCTTTGAGCACCGGCTTCATTTTCCATGTCAGACTGAAGCCACTCAAAGTGGCCTCATCTGAGAGGTAGGATCCCGCTGCAAGTGCCTGCATTGGGATCCGAGCACAGCTTATTGCAGGGAGCCACAATGAGCTGTTTGACACTGGATGTACTATGTTATCCTAGCGACTTTTAGGTACTCTCAAATCAGGACTGTATAGTACGTCCTAGCATTGGGAAATGATTAATTGCATCTCCTCTAACACATTAAAAAGATTTTGGTAGCAGTATAGATGGTTGTGTGTGGCCACGACATAGTAGGTGAGGTTAGGTCTCATAATAATGAGAGTATACCTTGAAGGGGCAGGTGCTTTGGCCAATTATGCTTTGGTCAATTCATATAACCAACACCTCTCATTTATATATTTTTTATAAATATATTGAGCCTATTTATAAAACCCCAGTAACAAACAAAAAAGTTGTAACTAAAGAAGAATGCATGTGAATCAAAGTTATCAGCATGACATATAAATGTATAAAATCACATAATTACTTACCAGTTCTTAGAATAACTGCTTTTACTTGACCATGTCCAGATGACTTTGTCTGAATCACTTCAGTACCACAAAAAAGGATGTGTCTTTTGAAGTCCTCACCACTATGTGCTTTCCAAGGCATTGTGCGATCAATATGAGGCAGAGGAGTCTTAGAGACAGGAATACTTTCACCTGATAGACATATGGCCATTACTGAGCATCTTTAAGCTTATTAGTCATATGTCTAGTATTATACATGACTGGATTTGCATAAGCCGCATGCATTCCCAAAAATCATATTTTGCAGTTTTTCATAAAAATCACTGTTCTGGCAATTGTTCTGTTTATATACTCTTATACAAAGTTTACCTGTTAGCATGCTCTCATTTACAATACAACCCCCGCTGATTAGTATGGCATCACAGGGTAAAAAGAGCTTCCTTCCTGTTAGGACAATTAAATCACCAGGCACCAAGTGCTGCGACTCCGTTTCCTTGTACTCTGTAGAAATGTAGGCAAGAGAATAAGACAGGCAATAGGACATTACTAATCTAGCCATCAGTTTTACCAATATGGTTTATGAAAAAGGAAAGTAGGAAAGAATTGGACATTTAAGAAAACTGGCTTGCATGACTGTAATGTTTTTTTTTCCTCAACACGTAGATCACATTTGGCACATAGAAGAAGAATGAAAAGTGAAACAGGGAGGGGAAATGACTCATTGGAGGAAGAGACACAGAGATGCAATCAGAAGTCATAGATGAAGAGAGACTAAAATGGGCAGAGGCCTGGTAATAACCTTGTTAAATGTTTTTAAAACAGGAATAAAAAAGATATACTGTTTATTTGTAGTAATAAAAATATATACTGTTTATTTGTAGTAATAAACATGACAATAAAAAAATTCAAAAAATTATATATAACTATTTTGTTGACCCCATTATCCTCCTGTCATGTTCTCTTGAAAATATCTTAATGTTTAAGTAGGGAAGTAATCACTTACTAGGAAACTTATCCACACTAGTGTGGTCATAATTCTGTAGAGGCCTTGCTCAGGGGGGATGGGACACTTCATCGCGGCTGCTACCGCGCAGCTGCTTCACCGCCGACTCTGCACCGCAAGACAGCTCGTCGCTGGAGATTTCATCGCGGGACATTTCATCGCTAAAGGTAAGTATTTTAGCTATTTTAGTTTATTTTAGTAAGGGTGGTTAGAATTAGGGTTTAGGGGGTTAGAATTAGGGTTTAAGGGGTTTAATTTTAGTATTAGGTTTCAGGGTTAATTTTAGTGATAGGGTTTAGGGGGTTAGTATTAGGGGTCGGGGGTTAGTATTAGGGTTTAGGGGGTTGGTATTAGGGTTCGGGGGTTAGTATTAGGGTTCGGGGGTTAATTTTAGTATTGGGGTTAATTTTAGTATTGGGGTTTGGGAATCATTTATTAGGGGGGGTTATTTTCTTTTTACTTTTACATTTGTAAGAGCTGACAGTTCAGCGCTGAACTGTCAGCTCTTACATAGCCACGGCCGCGAAGAAACGGACGCGTTTTTCTTCATTGCTGACAGTTCAGCGTTCTAACTGCCGCGCTGAATAGTCAGCGATGAAGATGCTCCGAAGAAGTGTCCTAGACCCTTGCTCAGGACCCATCAGTGCCTTAAATCTGCCTTCTCAACAGGTCAAACTCACTAGCATAGATTCTGTGTTCTCTCCTACTTAACTAAATAGAACCAATAAATGGTGAGTGAAATGAAATGTGCATTAATTTTGATAATGTACTATATGTGTATGCATGTAAAAATTTAATAAGATGATATATTGGGAGTAGAGTATCTATATACCAGATATCCAGAAAAGGATGCAGCTCTGGAAATTGGCAGAAAAGAGAGAGAAAATATAAGGACATCTACGTTACAGCCTGGATTGAATTGTTCAGTGCCATAAGGTTATTGATGTTTTTTATAAGCACTCTCCAAAAATTTACTTTATCCTTTTCTTACACTGTTTTTGCACATACAACTTGTATACATAGCTTTACGCACCTCCATTTTTATGGCGCACAGTGACCTTGGCATTGTTGTTGGACTCAACCAGATTGTGAAGCTTTACAGATTCCTTTTAAATGAAATGGAAATATTGCATTTAGTTTAGGATAAAAAAAAACAATTTAAAGCAAGCAACTGACTGTTATGCAACCATATGATGACATGAAATATCTAAAAGGTATTCTAAATAATAAATAACGCACACAGACAATTAACTAAACACGAATTGGGCTACTCACTAAAAGGTGAGTTGTAGATGAGATGAGGTGAGTTGGGGTGAGATGAACATTTTATCTCACCAATTTAGCTGTACATTTAGTGGACATCACCAGGAGAAAAAGTCAGCATGTAAGCCTTGCTCAATAATAATAGGAATCAACGTTTTTTTAGAACTTGGACTTGATTTAAATCAAGTTGATTTAAATCATGATGTAAATCACTTGACAGAAAGAGTCAATTTAAATCATGATTTTTAAATGTAAACATTCATTCTTGCTTGTAGTTATAGTCTTTAAAATGTGCAACCCAATGAAGATTTCATATTTAGATTTGTAAAACAGCTTTATCAGAACTGATTTTAGTTAAATAGGTTAATCGCACATATTTTGAGAACCACTTAAATTGTTTTATTTAACTAAAACAATAACATTATATACGTTACATATTCTCAACATTGCTTAAATGTGGCAATGTGTGAAGGCAATATATTCTTTGTTAGTACATAGATTGCAGAACAACAATGGGGTTTATTTTTTATATCTTATTCCTTTGAAAAAGTGCATATTATCTCAGCTTGGATAACTTGGATTAATTGTATTTGTTTACAAAAAAATGTAAAATGCCTGAATATATAATGCCGCATGCTACATAACCAAGCTCTGAATAATCCTTGAACTATAATGTAGCTTAAATTGAAAACAATAATTAGAAAGATTTGATTTTTTCAAACAAATTTACTCCTGAATTATGAAATTTCTAGAATTACATGTATTTAATTTCTAGAATTCTATAATATATATTTCAATGCAATTTGAAAAACCATCAAACATGAGTTTAATTATTGATCTAGTAGCAATGTTTTGATTTGAACATAATATTTAAACTAATATGTAATTATTTTTTTAATACTGTAGTCAAATGGCCACAGCATCCTGACATGCTTTATAAACAGATTTACTTTGCTTCCAGGATTATAACAGGAAAGTAAATCAATACCCTAGCTATCCCTCTAACACTTAAGTTAAAACGTATTAGGGTCTACTCAATAAAGATAAAATTACAGGGAATTACAGGGCATTGAGATGGGAATTTCAAACTTTAGACCAATTTAGTAGATTTTTGGAAACATTCTCCAATGCAACTGAATGGAAAAATGTTTCCAACACAGCAACTTTGGCCATAAGTTCTCAATTTCCTTCAGCCAGCACCAGGAAAAAGTAAGAAACCATACTGTGCATGTAACCAGATTGGAATACAACTCTTGTACAATTTATTAAGTGACCTATGAGTCTAACTTAACTGTTTGGATACAACATACTTTGAATATAAGTAGATATGCATATGCACAAATATGTATACAATATATGCCTGTCTGTGTAATCTCATCCACATCATAACTGTCCCTGAATAGAAGAAATAAAATACAACAGCAACATAATTCAAATAATAATCATAATGTATGTATAGTTAACGGAGGTAACATTTGCCAACCATTGGTGTAATCACATTCATATTCATATTAGTAGAAAAAAAAACTTTGCAAGCTACAGTCATGATAAAAAGAAAATATAGCCTCTTTGAATTCTATGGTTTTACATATCAGGAAATAATAACCATCATCTGTTCCTTAGGAGGACTTCTACTTAGGTAAATATAACCTCAGATGAACAACACATAACACCGAAATAGAGAAGCCATATTTGAAAAACTAAGTACACCTTCTGATTCGAAAGCGTGAACCACTTTTAGCAGCAATACCTTGAAGTAATCATTTTCTCTATGACTTTATCAGTCTCTAACATTGTGGAGGAATTTTGGCCCACTCTTCTTTACAATGTTACTTCTGTTCATTGAGGTTTTTCTGGCATTTGTCTACTCACTGTTCTCTCAAGGTCCCGCCACAGCTTTTCAATAGGGTTGAGGTCTGGACTTTGACTGGGCCATTGAAACACGTTGATTCTTTTTTTGTTTTCCAGTGATTCTGTTGTAGATTTCTTGTGTGCTTGGGATCATTGCCCTATTGCATGACCTTATTTCTCCAAGCTTTATTCTAGAATACTTTTACATGCAGAGGAGTTCAGGGTCGCCTCAATGACTGCAAGATATACAGGTCCTGTGGTTGCAAAACAAGCCCAAATCATCAACCTTGACAGTTGGAATGAGGTGTTTGTGCTGATTTGCTGTCTTTGTTTTTTGCCAAATGTGGTGCTGTGCATTATGGCCAAACATCTCCACTTTGGTCCTGTTGTAAAAAAGACGTTGTTCCAGAATTCTTGTTGTTTGTTCAGACGCAACTTTGCAAACCTAAGCCGTGCTACCATGTTCTTTTTAGAGAGAAGAGGCTTTCTCCTGGCAACCCTTAAAAAAGGTCTTTGTAAAATTGCATTTAACATGCTAACTGAAGCCTGAGATATAACTTTTTTTTTTGCAATTTCTCCGTTTGACACAATTTGACCTTGGGGTGAATTTGCTGGGAGGTCCACTCCTGGGAAGATTGGCAAATGTCTTCAGTGTTTTCTACTTTTGAATAATCTTCCTTACGATAGACTTTAAATCATTTGGAAATGACCTTTTAACCCTTCCCAGTTTGATGGGCAGCAACAACTTCTTCTCTAAGATTATTGCTGTCTTTTCTCCTTTGTATTGAATAGCAGTGGTCACACTTGCTGATGATCAAAAAATCATGTGCATTTTATTAGCATCGCCTGTTTACTACTTAGCCTTTTAATTCCTGTAGAAGCAGTAAGGATGTACCCATGGCTTTTCCATTTTGCATGAATTTTTGGCATAAGTAAATGATATGCTGCTTTTCATCTGAGGTTGTATTTACCTAATTTTAAGACCTGCTAAGGAACAGATGATTGTTATTGTGTCCTGATAAGTAAAACCATAGAATTCAATGAGGGTGTACTTTCTATTTCCCATGACCATACATAGCTTGTAGAGATAGCTTTTTAAGTATGTCATTGGTTATTCAGAATTTCCTCTGTTTTTATAAATGATATAACGTCCGATTTTATGAAGTATTTATGCAATGTTTTGGGGTATTCACAAAGCCTTACATACTGTACCTTTCTTAGGTCATGCACAGTGAAGATTATGGATACCAGAGTCATTATTATCACAGCAATAGAATATTCTATAAAACCTACTGCCAACCAGAGAGCCAGACTGCATGCTTCAAATGCATAGAAAGGATTTAAAATCTAAATAAAAAATGAAAATATTTTTTAATCAAGAAAATATGATCACATTTCATTTTTGTTTCACTATTTTCCTTTGTAATGCTTTGGTTCTAAAGATGAAAATATATAACTGTACCAAAGTTTTCACATCCACATTTATGCTATGTAACAAATGACATTTAAAATATAATAGCTATATTGATTGATTGATTGATTGATTGATTGAATGGTACTTTTTTCAGAATTTGGGTATTTTCAAAAGAAGTTCTGGGAGCAATTCACTAAAACTGGACTAACAAGTTCATAGCAAAAATCAGACAATTCTCTAACTTGCCTATCTTTCCAACTCAGATCTTAAAGTACAATTGTAGTCACCAAAATAGCATTGTGTTTTTCAATTCTTTACACTTATTTAATCACTAGGGGGCAGTAAAACTTTAATAAATACAGCAAAATATTTCCATGCACGATTGATGTTCCTGGAGGGATAAGCCAAATGGCAAAGGATTTAGCTAAACTAGAAAAATGGTCAGAGCTGTGGCAACTGATATTTATTGTGGATAAGTGCAAGATTATGCACATTGGGCATAAAAACATCTAAGGAAATTTTTTTAGGAGTAATAATTTTAGAGGACTTAAAGGTAGGTAGACAATGTAATAGAGCAGTAGGAAATGTTAGCAGAATGCTTGGTTGCGTAGGGAGAGGTATTAGTAGTAGAGGGAAGTGCTCATGCCATTGTACAGAGCACTGGTGAGACCTCACTAGGAGTATTGTACGCAGTACTGGAGACCGTATCTCCAGAAGGATATTGATACTTTGGAGAAATTTTAGAAAAGGGCTACTAAACTGATTCATGGGTTGATGGATAAAACCTTACTGGAAAGGTTAAAGAGTCTTAACATGTATAATTTGGAGGAAAGATGTAATAGGGTGAACATAATAGAAACATTTAAATACATAAAGGTAATCAACAAAGTAAAGGAGGAGAGAATATTTAAAATAAGACAAACTACCACAACTAGAGGAGATAGTCTTAAATTAGAAGGGCAAAGATTTCAAAGTAATGTCAGATGTTAGTGGATGTATTGAATAGTTTTCCAGCAGAAGTGGTAGAGGTAAACCCAGTGAAGGAGTTTAGCATGCATGGGATAGGCACAAGGCTATCCTAGATATAAGATGGGGGATCGAGAGCTAATAAAAGTATTTAGAAAATTGGTCACACTAGAGGGACTGAATAGTTCCTATTGACCATATGCATAAAAGTTAAAACTATTCTTAGAGTGTTTTATTCCTGGGCCATTACATTAATAAGCCATCTGGCTCTACAGTACATAAACATGTGGTCAAAGTATTAAAAGACACAAATTGATGTTTGAAGTTCTATTTTTGTTCACTTTTAGATTTTTCCAGCGTCTACTGTGTACACCTTACCTCTTTAAAGAGTAACTTCCAAATTGGTGTGATATCAACTTCAATTTTATTTGGTCCACATATGGATCTTCTGTAAGTACAAAAACTCAGTTATATAAAGCTTAATTGGTAATGGCATCAATGATACCACTTTCTATGTGGGGTTATTCATAAAGCTGCATATTGCGGATGCTCTATGCTATTTTTTGCTGCCTGTTGCATTTTGAGTCAATTCATGTCACTAGAGTAGTTGAGCAATTTGAGTCATTTCGGTGGTACAAGAATTGCTAATCACTGAATTGACTCAAATTGAAGGGAAATTCGGGAGCCCTTCAAAATTGGGTGCTACATGAATTAATCTCTTTGTGATTTTGTAAGGACATAGTGGGCCAAGAAGGCAATAATACATTCTAGCTAAATAAGTTGCCAGGCAACATTGCTCAAAATTTCTAATTAAGAATAAATGATGAAGTGGATATTTATTTCTTGTTAAATGCCCTTAATAAAATCCATTCTTCTCAGACTAAATGGACAATATGCGTAAAAGTTAAAACTATTCTTAAGGTGCATTATTCCTGGGCCATTACATTAATAAGCCAATTGGCTCTACAGGACATAAACATGTGGTCACAACAGATAAATAATTCCTAACAAATTAGAGTACCAAGGTTTTTTTTAACATATATACATATATAATAAGTCCAAAAACAAAAAAGAAACACGCACTCATAGGATTTTGGAAAAGTACTTATAAATATATATATATATATATCAAAATTGTCAGTCTTATATGACAATGTAGGTTTACCTTATGTTTTGTTCTTCACTTGATAGTCCAGAGGCAAATTTAGAGTGTATGTCATAACAAGATAGGCTGTCCTCCAAAGCACTGAAACAAAAGTTTTTTTATTAACTTGGTAATTAAAATGAATTTCATTACCTAACTTTCTGGCTTAATATATAACTTGCACATTTTTGTTATTGAAAAGTAGTTAATTTGCATTTCAAGCCACTGGTGAAGTCATAAACAGGAGACGCCATATAAAAAAACATATTTTTCTCGTAAAGGGACTCTGTTAACCTCAACAAGACTTACACTGTGAATATAGAATAGAACAATGACCTAAGTAGTGTTATCAATATTGCATAGAATACGTCAAAAATGTTTTAAACGTGTCTATGGTGTCTCCTGTTTTTATGAAAATTAAATAACTTACAATAGGAAATTTGTAATATGCATATCATAACATAAGGGGATGTCATAAACCCCTTTAAAACATGTATTTTTCATATGTTTTGCATTTGCATGCATTTTTGCAAACACCATGTATAGATCATTTTAAAACACTTTTTATTCTCTACAGTCACAGAATAATCAAAGTTTAGGTTAATATTGTCTCTTTAATTTATGCAGTTGCATGCAATTCTGTTAATAATGTATAGATACTTTTTGATAATCTTATATTTACTCTGTCATGTCCCTTTCCAAGTACATTGTCATCCTATAGAATTGGCTATTTTAATTTTCTGATGCGTGTCAGATATGGCTCCCATTTCTTTGTTTTGTCTTACCTTGGATTAGAAGAGTTTACCCAGAGATGTGGTTCCCTGACTCACTGCACCTACAGGAACACCAGCTGTACCACAATATTATGAGACTACAATAGGCCAAAACGTGCACCTGTTGTTGCTGTGTCCCTCTTGCAGAGGAGGCTTGCCAAGCATTTTGGGTCTGGACAGCACCTGAGGGGTGGTACCAGTCTTATATGCTAGTGGATAGGTCTCCTCTGTAATGGTGCAAGTGAGTAAAAAACAAACAAACAGTAATGCCTCCAATTTTAGCATTGTTTGTTCTCAGTCAGATGTGACTTTTTGTTTAATTTAATCTTGGATTTATTAGAAATCTTAGAAATATTATGCTCTACGCAACAAAGCGACGCTAGAAAAGACAGATGTTTTTTGTTTTTAATACAGGCATCTATTTATAAATATAGTTTTCTGTATTTTCCATTTTACAAGCTCAGGTTGTAACATGAACCCCTTGGAATTTTTCCTGCTAAAAGAGCTCAATTCAGAGTATAAAAATTTTTTAGGCGACAATGTCGTTTTCAGAATATTACTTACTCTCAATATTTAAACCGTAGACAATATAATTAGGTAATGGGAGGCTTTGTTCCTTTATTTTTGTTCTGCTAACCATCTAGCTCCAATAACTAATTTAGAAACAAATTCACATGTATTTTAACAGATAAAAGGTTGAATTTGTCAGATTTTATTCTTGTGTGTCATCATTATGTCAATTCTTCAGTGATAAAATAAGTGATTCAAATATTTATGATGCTGAAGGGAATTGATCAAAAAGGGAATTGATCGAAAATCTGACTTAATCTCTAAATCTGAGTGTCAAAAAAAGAAAAGAAAAAAACAAAAAAACAGATAAAAGGTTGTATAAAACATCTCCATACATACCCAGCTCTTTCAAATTTCTGTTCTTCTTGGTCCCATACATAGCTTATTTTTTGCACCACTATTAATTTAACCTATGAATCAATCAGAAAAGGGTATGTATCACTATGACACCATGAAGCATGCCTGCATCTCAATAACTCAAAATTGTATTACAATTTGCACACAAGGATCTACTTTATTTCACTAACATGCACCTACATGTTTCTTTACTTCTTAGGATCAATTGTCAAGATAAGGTAATTTGTGTTATTTTTCATCACTCGAGCTATCACAGATATTGATAACAAATACTAGCTCATTTTATCACAGTGGGGTCTGTTCACTAAAAAGTGGACTGTAGTGTATTGTCAAGGGAACAGCAAAGCAAAGGCAGTAATGGCTAGAAAGATAGGTACATTTGAGAATGCATTTTGCAGTGCAACACATTTCTGTTTTTCATAAATGAAGCCCCCTGTGCTGTAAATCAGTATTCTGGCAATGCAGGGATTTGAGGAATGCAGTAGACTCTTCTCAAAGAATTTACACCAAATGGAAAGAATGGGTAAGTAGAAATATTTAAAACTTTGATGTAAAGAGGCACTAAACATTCATCTATAAATGTTAATCAGACAGAAGCCCAACAGCTATGACCGACATATATATACATATTTCCTGGCATAAGATACCAGCATTTTTTTGAAATGAAGGAAGAATTAAAACATTAAATTAGTCAAGCCCCATTTATTTCTGTTCATCCTTTCAACATAGCTTAAGTTAATATTGTTGTCCAAAAATTTCAACTTGCATTAACTTTACTCATGAAAACATAGTATTTGTTCACTACCCTACTGCCTCTTACCTTGAAGTCTGGCTTTTGAATGGCTTTGCTGATGATAGACTTGCTGTCAGCAATCACTGGCTGCACCGTTGTAGTTGTTTTTGTTATATTTAGGTTGTGCAGTGGTATCCACATCACGTTTTTCCTGGAATACTGTTGAAACTCGTCCTGTGCAGGGACAGATATAATGAAGAATCAGTAGCTCATGTAGATGGGGAAAATACATGATAATATGTTTATGTCCAATTTAGTATCAGAGAATAAAGCAACTGACTTGAAAACTGACTTCTGTTTGCTACAGAAACCCATCACATTTTGCAGTCTCTCAGACCAAAGAATGGACACATTCAATGTATATGTACAAAAAAGCATACAACTTTGCAGTAGACTTATTTAAGATTGCTGATATATTGAGATCATTGTATGTAAATAAGCAATAGACTTACTGTAGTTTTCAGTAAAATAGTATCAGCTTCTTGTAAACTACATGGAACACAATGTGCCCACACATGCCACTCTGGCTTCCAATAAAATAGAAGCCATAGAAAGCCAAAGGAAATAATGTATCCAAGGACACAGACTAGTCTTCGGCAGGACTGTGCCTTATAGCCATAGGTTTCCTGTTAAAATACAACAAACAATGATTTCAATGAATCAAATGAATATGGTAGAAGCTGTTTTTTTTTTTTTTTTAACATCCACACAATAGAACATAACTTTACACATGGTTACAGCAATTAAATTAAAATCAACATATAACCTATACATCCAATGGAATTGTAATACAACCATGATAACATAAGACATAGTAACTTCAAACCCTACACTTCATGTTCACTTCAGCTTTGTCACAACATCAGTTTACCTTTTACAATTCAATGTTTAATTGCATGTCTATTATAAAGCTAAGAAGATATTTTTGAGTTTAACATGTGAGTTGTGGTAATATCATAGCCCCAGCGAACCATGTACACAACTTAGAACAAATTGGAAGCCATCTTGTTTGCATTCTCCTTCAAATGAATGGGTAGAGTTTGTAAATACCAAGAAAAAAAACTTTGAACAACAATAACAAAAAGCTTGCTAGTGAAATAAAGGAGATTTGGAAGGAATTGCATGTCAAGCATTTGGATTTTGAAAAGAAACATAAAGCCAACATTAAAAGTCTAAGGCAATCACTAAGTAAAAAAATCATTACAGACACTAAAGATTTCATAGAGGGGACTCCTTAGAGGATAGTGACAATTTGCAAGCATATACTCCAAGATACTAAAGCAGGAGAGGGATACTAAAGAGAAACATTTCTTTTTTAGGCCAGATAACTTCGAAGCCAGGGTCAAGAGAAAAAGTATCCCCGCAGAAAAATAGGCAATTCAAAAGAAAGGAACAATGGCCAACTTACAAATATTTAATGTATCCAACTTTTCACTTAGTTCCTCAAAGACAAAAATGAATTGCATTACAGGAATTGAAATACAACAAAGATCTAGCGATCTAGGCAATATTGTTGTCATTAATATATACCATTATGAGCAAATGAATTAATGAATGGGAGAGATACTGTTTAGAATGGTATTATATTTGGATAAAATATATGGATGCTAACAGACTTTTCTGCATATTCTTCTCAGCATATTGTATACTGTATAGCTTTTCCCTATTACCATTGTAGCCACGGTGGCTTTTTTGGGTAGCTACTGTTGGGCTGCTCACTTTTGCTGATTAGGCAGCAATTTATATATATATTTTTTGAGTTACTTAATGTTTTCCAACTCTGTGCATCATATTGGCTACTGTGAAAAATCAAATTGAAAAAAGCATATAAAAATATATAAAAATACATTTACATAAATTTACCTGCCCTTGAGTGATAACTACCTTTTTAATTTTCATTTTTGGCAAATGTCGCAGAGCCCCTGCTGGGCCCACACCATCACTAACAGAAGGAGCCTCCTCTCATCTTTGGTGTACATTCAGTGTGCTGCCTGCTTCAGGATTCCTGGAAGTGGGTCATCCATCAAAGGAAGCATGTGCACCACTCCATTCCACTTTGGCAATGTCCACCCCCACATTCCATGAACACGCCCTCCTGCTCTACTGTTTAAATGCTGAACCTTCTACTGTTACTGCTCAGATTTATTGTTCGGCTCCCAGCGTTTACAGTCTTTAAGCCTTTCTGCATTGTATGTTTTGCTGTTTCTGATCTCCTGCCTTTATTACAACTGCCTTCCTGACCTCTCTGATATCCGGCTAACTGTTACTTCCATTTCTGGACTACCCTTTTTTTCTGCACCCTGAACCTCAGATAGTCTTTACCTATGACGTTGTTCTCTGGCATCCTGACTTTCAGCTCTCTCTGACCCAGTTTCTGTTGTCACTCTGTTTCTGGTATTCCTGAATACTCTGGTTCTCCTCCACAAGAGTTTAAATGGGGTCTCGGAACTTTGCTCCAACTAATCTTTCCTGCGGGAGGCAACCCTCATGTTTTCACATTAAGTTATCCCCCTATGTGCTGCTTCTGCAAGTGTGATTTCATTGTTATTAGAGTACCTTCCTTACAAAATGTGTATAAAAAGTTTGATTCTACTACCTATGAAATGTAGTCTCAGGTCACCTCTTTCTATGTCATCCCTAAAGTGCACAAAAATACTGAAGTCCCATTACCCCCCCCCCCCCCCCCAATAGTTTTGAGCAGAGAGAATTTAAATGAAAAAAACAGTATTTTTGTGGACAAAGTACTTCGTAAATATGTGAAACAGCTTTCATCATACTTTAAGGATACCAAAGGAACTCTAAAACTTTTAGACGAAAATAAGGCAGATACTTTAGCATTGTAGCATTGTTTTTCAGCTCTGGTCCATCTGAAGACAAACTATAGGGACATAATGGACAATGAACATCACCTTAGAGTCTTTTTGTCTACCATCACCCCAAACTTTGAGACTCTAATAAGAAGCAAAAATCATCCCCACACTATATCCCCCTTAGTTCTAATTAGTCATTAGCCAAATTAGATATATTGGTAGACTATTTATAATTTGGACTGGGACAAGGGATACATTCACAGAATTTGTGAAGCTTCTTAATAACAACAGTAGCAGCTTACATCTTCTTTTTGATATACAGACTGGCACTTTTAATTTTTTGGCTTTGGGTATCTCTATAGATGAATCAGGACAATTATCCACAAATGTTTACAGAAAACCCATTCCAACATCTCAGAAAAAGAATTGGGTTATCATAATAATATTCTAAAAAAAGCTTATAAGAAAGCCCTGAGTCTTTTAAGAACAGGTGCATGGGAACTTTTGACAGTGGGTGTTATAAAGTCAAACCTACCCTGGAAAGGTTGTATCACATTACAAAGATCTGGTACCTGTCATTGAGGAAAGACTTCAAGTGACCTACAGGAGATGCAGTAACCGTTGGTCTACATTCATCACACAAACGTTCTGAAATAAACTTGGTTATAGCTCACTAATGGTTCATAGCTGAGGTAAGGCCTGGCAGCATGTGTTTCCCACTAAATCTGTCACTGACAAGACAGTTCAGACACATTAGAACCCGTTGGCTCAGTTATCGACAAACAAGACACTCTGGTCTCTAAATATTTGAGGACTTTACTAAAAAGCAATTTGAGAACTAAAATCCATGATTTACAGACATTGAACAAGTGTACACCAACCAGAAGAAGTCGCAACATTAAAAATAAACTACTCCAATGAGAAGCTTTTTGGATTTACAAAATGAACCCTGTTACCCTCATGGACTTAATGAAGAGTTTTCCTTTACTTATTTTTTTCCCTTCAACCAGTATTACGTTATAGCTTGCGCAATGATATTTTCCTTTTTGTAAATTGACACATTAATTTTGAATAGCCAACAATAACTGCTTTCATTCACTCAAGAAAAAACACGTTTTTTGCACAATCTGGTCACTTTCTCATATATTATATAGGTTTTTTTCCCACAGAGGTAGACTTATTATCTACTCTTTACCCATAACCATCACGTTATGTATTCATTTTCATTTAGATTCTTTATTTCAAATATTTACTTCCCATCACACATTTCCAGAGTACTAAACTATCTTTTTTCAGTAATCACTTACAACAAATATATTTTTTTATAACATAAAACACACAGTAACTTCAAACCGTACACTTCACCTTCACTTCACCTTTGTCACCACACTCCCATAAATGCTTGCCATCAGTTGACCTTTTACATTTTGCATGTCTCTTGCACACGGTGAGGGGAGAGAGCTAGGAAGATATTTTTTAATTTTGAAGGGCAGTTGAGGTAAGATCATCTCTGAACTATGTATTGTATAGGGACAAATCCAGCATGTTTCTCCTGCTAGAAGAAATCGATTTGCCCCGCCAAACTTTGAGGATTTAAAAATGCATTAGGCAGGGCAGCCCTGTTCTTCTGATAAGGGGTATTCATAATTTTTCCCCTTTTAGAAACCCTATAAATTAGTGAGATAACTCTCACCTTAACTCACCTTAAGATAATCTGCACATCATGTTTAGCATCATTTGAAACAGTTGAAAAAAACAGGACCCTTTTCCCAAGTGATACTGTTGACAGAGTTCAAAATAACTGTTTGCAGAGTTTCAAATAAATAGTGTAACAATTATAAATAATCAATATTTATCAAGTAGAGTCATTATAATGGAAATTAAAAAAAGAAACAAGAAGCAAATCACAGCTGTGCCATTCATTCCCTGTGTCATTGTTTTTAGACTAGCAGTCACTTTCATGAACTCCAAAATGTTGGTTCACTGTGTCATTGGAATGAATTTAGCAACATGTACGACAGTACAGTGAATTTAACATTTGATACAGAATAGGCAAAAACAACAACACAACAAACAAATATGCCTTACTTAAATTTGATAACACACACTAATTCTCTGTTATCTACAACATACACTGCCTTTGTCACCCTTGGAGTTACAAGTGTGCTCACAAACAATATGTATTTTCTGCTAGTATCTCATGTGGATGAAATCCCCACAATTTACATTTTCAGTGTCCTGCACTGGTAGCTAAAGTCATAGACTAGTGATGTATGATTGGGTGCTTTTTGTGATTAATTTATAAATTTGGTTCTTGATGACTTGTTCTAGATAAAAAATGTACTGATTTAACCTTTTGCAAAGTTTGTAGATTGTCTCTCTGTATTTCTAATAATTATGTTCTTTTCTTTTAAATAATGGAAAAACCTTTGCCTTTAAACTTTTTAAACTTTAGCTTGTAAGTTATCACTGTAATTTTTGGTTAAGTACTTACACAATCATTGTCCTAGTGTGTTGCAGATTCATATTAGTGCCTTATGGTGCCAAGTTCAGGAGCAGTGAATAGAACTTCAAAATGAATTAAAATTATTTGAATTATTAACACTATGATCATTTAAAGTATAGTTTTTATAGTAACCAATGTAAATTTGTTTTCCATAAGTTGTATGCATTTAATTAATTAACCATTCTACATTTCTGTCTAGGTTAAATCCTTCATATTAAGTAAATGCCTAATAAAAAGTAAGAGATCCTGTTAAATAGCACACTGCCCTTTTTTAAGTTCCTGCAAATAAATAAATGACCTCACCATCTCATTTTCTTCTCCTTGGTTAAGTAAGCAATGCTGGTATTTATCATTATGTCTCTCCATCAATGCAGCTAGTTTTCAGAGAAAGTCAGTCTCCAGCAAATTGTTTTAAAATTATAGCTGATTACGCTGTATGATTCAGATGAGTAAATAAACCATTGCTTATATCCCTTATTTATGTAGCTCTTATATTTTAAACACACCCCCATCATTAGACTCACAATGACAAAAGCTGGTACATTTCCCAGGATATTTTGAAACATGTGGCTTTATATATTGCATTCTTCCTTGTCGATAGTGCAGGTCACAACTTTGGTTCAAACTGGAATAAAAAAATAATGACAACAAAATTTATGACACCAACTGTGAATCATAGATATCCAGTGTTAAATGTTAAAACCATTTTATTTTGGATACTTAGCATTTTCATTAATGGTTAAGGAGTTATGAAAGAGTAGAGAAATTCTAATTTGTAATAAACTTAGGTAGACATGTAGAAAACCTGTGTATGAAAGGAAAGGAGAGAAAATATGTACATAGAATAATATATTTTTTAACCCCTTCCCAATGCTAGGGCGTATTATGCGGTCCTGATTTTAGAGTACCTAAAAGATGCTAGGACGGCATAATAGTTCCAGAGTGAAAAGTTCATCAGTCATTTTAAAATAAATGCTACTGTAAAATGATATTATTTAGAACTGTTTTCAAATAATAAAAGAGAGACATAGAATTGTGGCTTACGCATTATTCCTTGCCATATGTGCAGTGACTATGGCCCTTGCCAAGTTTAGCTGTCATTAGGTCTGGATAGCCCCCCCTTCTACTAAACCTAGTGTTAGGAAGAAGGCAGTCTCATGTGGCATTAGGCAAAGCTAGCCCAGAAAGTGGGTGAGTCAGGCCCATCTGGAGATGGGCTTTTCATGGGAGCGTCTAGAACAGTTCATCGCAGACGTTTCACCATTGACATTCCAGTGTTGATTTGTCAGTGGTGAATGGTAATGTGGTTGTTTCACTGCAGCAGTGTAAACGTTAACAGTTATGTGCTGAACTGTCTGCGCTTACAAATACAGTGATCACCCCCTAATAAATTTTAAAAAGTTACCCCCGAAACCTAATACTAACTCCTCAAAGCCCCAATACTAACTCCTCATACTTACACTAACCCCTAACCCCAAATACTAATAATACTAACCTTGTATGCGATCCCATGATTAACTCTCCGGTGATGACCTCGCGGTGAAGTGGCTGCAGGGAAGCAGCATTGAAGAGCCATCCCCTTCCTGGGAAAGGGGTGGATTCATCCACATATAGCTGAAATAGGGCAGGAAGTAAGCAGAGCATTCCCCCACTTGGCGACAAATACATTCACATGCATGCTGCTGCCAACGCTGGATGCTTTGGGTACATGAGTCAAAGAGATTGTAGAAAATGTGACTGTCACACCATCTTAAGTCTATCACATTGAATAAACAGCGCTTGTTCACTCTTCGGGATTATATCACAAATACATTTTGCGACTTTAGCTTCTTATCACCAAACTGAAAACATTAAAATCTAGAAAAAGCCACATGTCGAATAATTTCACGTGCCTATTACACCAAATGAGAGTGTTAGGAATGCAACTATGAGGAAACAACTTAAAGTGGTCTTGTCTTTAGAAATTGTCTTTGTACTATATCATGAGCGTTTGGAAAAAAAAAACTACCTTTCACCCAAATAAAGATTGCAACAATTCTATAAACAAAATATAAATGAGAGGTTTTGACTGTATGAATTGGCTAAAGCATAATTAAGCTCACAAAATGAAGGCAACATGAAGGCACACTTTCAATAGAGGGAAACCTAATTATACCTCTTAAATGGCTGGTACACTGCTACAAAAACCTTCTCAATTTCTTGGAGGAAGTGCAATTGAACCGCCTCCCAATTAACCTCTGGACTGTTAACCTCAACAATATGGAAGACGAGAAAAGAAAAATGTTGACGTGCCAAACTAGTCATAGACGCAAATAAAATACATGTGCAAAGTTAAGCCTACCAAACAGGTGTGAGTATGCTCCAAATACATCTCAAGCTAAAAAGATGGCAAGAATGGTATAAACATAATATAAATTACAGGTTTTAGTTATATTAATTAATAATTGTTTCCATAAAAAAAAAAAAAACTAGATCGGAATATATTCCATAAAACTTAAATTAATAGAAATAGGCATTAAAGGTAAATATTAAAAAAAAAAACAACAAGAACCAATTTTGCTCTGTGGATGGAGGAGACCAAAACAGTTATGCATGCATTGCATCTAGTATCAACTCCAAAGCAGTTATAAATAGCTGAGCCCCTTTTGGTAAATAGACAAAAAAATAACTAATGTGCTGCTATCCTTTCTGTAATTTCTATAATATGATCTATGACCTGCCTCACATATTGTTAACTGATTGTTTGCATGTCCTCAAAACTCCCACTTTAAGAGGAACAGTTCAGTACTGCTTTCCCGCAATCCCAACTTTCATTTTTCTATGTCTTGCATTGCCAAAGGGATGTTACCACTATACAAATCATTGTGACAACTCCACAACAATAAGACATTCACAATAGAAAATTGGCATTTAAAACAGTTGAGCAAAAATGGAATAAGGAAGTGTAATTTTATTTGGCATCATTGTTTACACATTGATCTTTGTGACCAAGTCAAAAAGCTACTAAATTTTAACTGCATTAGGACAAAGTACCTTTAATCCGTTCACTGTGAATGACTTCTATTGATAAGACAGTCCAAGAAAAATGTGATTGCTTATTTAGCTCCATAGACCATACCTGATTACAAACTATCTTTGGAAATCTACTGTCTGACCTCTCTCCAAACTTACAAAATATAGAATAAAGCAATATTATTATAGTTATTTAATTTGCACATATATAATTGTTTTTTTTTTTTATCTTCCTCTTGTCTGAAAGATGTGTTTAGCCATCTGCTTAATTTATTCAGCCACCTAATATGGTGTGAAAAGAAGTGAAAAGTCATTTTTCACTTGCATACCACTTTCCTCCGGTTGATGGATATATTATCATTTTTTCTTAAAATTGTTTTTGTCTGGATCTTTAAATAACCCCTGTGTTTTAGGGAAAGATACAACATAGGACACCCTCTGATTCTATGTAAACGAAAATAGATCTTTGCTCTATACTGAGCACTAACAAACACAAAACAAACAAATCAAATTAGAATTGCAACAGTCACACCTCTTTTTTGTAGAAGTCCTGCTCCCTTAACTGGAATATCAGAAACTCTATTGGGTCTGTTCACTAAACGGTGAGTTGAGGCAAGATGAACATGTTATCTCAGCATTTTAACTATACATTGTACAGGTACAAACCTGGTGAGTTTTCTCCTTGGAGCAAACTCACCAGGATTGTCCCTGCACAATGTACAGCTAAATTGGTCATATTAAATGTTCATCTCAACTCAAAATAAAATCTCCATTAAAATAAATGATGTAAAAAAAGAGGTAGGGCTGAGAAATAATAAAAGAAACTCAAGAGACAATTTTTTATAATATATAAATTATACATTTATTAAATATCCCAAAATAGAATAATAAGATATATGTACATATAAAGCAAATAAAGAAATAGTCCAGTGCCACTGTATTGTTTTTATAAGGGTGGTCACATGGACAAAACAGACATAATATCTAAAAAAATCAATACACAATCACAAATATACAAGGTAACAAAATAACCATACAAGTATTTCTTACCCACTGGGTTTGTTCACCTGGCCAGGTATTGAACAATAAAATATTTTAAAAAGTTACTGCGCAAGAACCACTACACCCCACATGATGCATTTCGTAATCTTCTTAAGCTGGTGGGCGTCAGTGCATAAACCCAGTGTGGAAGAATCTCTCCTCATAAAGCATATAATGCCCACAACAAAAAACACACACAATCAAACAATCAGCTGGCTGTCAGTGATTAACTTAGGAGTTTAGCTAAACCGGAAATGACAATTATACGAACTTCCGTAAAAAGCATTGTTGCCATGACAACGCGTCTATTCTCTGCATAGCCGGCATAGCAGGGAAAGGGCAGCCAATAAGCACATAGCAAGAGTGCCATCCTGACAAACCACATAAAACATTGTAAAATTAAACAAGCGCCCATGTCCCTCTGCAGTAGTTTTTTTGAAAGAGGGAAAATGTTGTTTGTATTTAGCAAAATATGCATTATTATCGGTAAGCATATTTTCAAAGCAGAAAAGAGAGTCATTAATGTTTGACAAAGTGTAGATAAATAACAATATGTACATTGGCATTTGTGCATTGGTGTCAAAAAAGTACAGGGTAATACAGAGGTATATAATAAAGAGGTGTATAAACCGATCAAATGGATGTCAAGAAGAAGAAGACAAGAAGACAAAGTACATTGTACATATATTTTTCTTTTTTATTGAAAAGTGCTGTGCATTTTCTATATAATTAAAATAAATATTAAAATAAAATAATATTAAACAATAAAAAAATTACCTTACTGGTTAGCCAGATTGGTTTTAGTTTGCTTCTTTAATATTTGTTACCTAAGGGTATACATCTATATGTGTATTTTTGTAGTGTTAGTTTGAAGGTATTCCACTTACCTTCTGTCCCCCCCCTCCCCCCCAAAAAAATCCATCTCAGTTGCCAATAACAAGGGATGTATTAAACCTACTAAAGTTGCCCTCTTTAAAATTTAGTGTTTTGGTAAGACCCATACAGATTTGCCTTTCAATTCATCTAAAAGGATACCATGTTATGGTCACTGTTTGCTAAATTCTCCTTTACTTGAATGTTAGAGATAAGCTCCTCCTTTTTAGTTATTACCAGATCCAGGCACACCTCTGGTTGGTGTCTTTACAAGCTGAGACAAACAATTGTCATTCAACAAAACCAGAAACATACTGCTTTTAGCAGAATTAGTAGTTCAATTTTTCCAGTCTAATTTATGGTAATGAAAATACCGCACAATGAAGCTACAGCCTATTTTAACCCCTTAGTGACCGAGTGCTATGTTGCATTTGACGTGCCTTGAAGACCAGAATTATTTTTGTCATACGTTTACTGAACTGTGAATTTCTTTCTTTGTGTTCAGTCCACCCACACAAATTATATATCATTTTTTAAAGGACAGATAGGGCTTTCATTTGATACTATTATTTTCATCATATGATATCATTTACTATTAAAAAAATAGAAAATATGATGAAAATATGCCATAAAAAACACTTTTTCCAACTTTGACCTGATTTTTTTTTTTACACAATTACAAATGGTAAAAAAGACCCCGTCTATATATTTCTACTATTTGTCCTGAGTTTAGTAATATCAATGTTTCCTTGTTTGTCTATGTTTTATTTCACGTAATAGGGCAATAAACAATATTAGTGTTTTTTTTTGTTTTCTAACCATTTTCTTCTACAGTGATTTTTTTAACCCGAACCCTAAATTTACCCCAACTCTAAATTTATTTTAAATATTAAATATATTTATTTAATTTATTTATTTAATTAATTTTCTATTTTTAACTGTAATACCGCCTAACTGCCTGTAGGGGCAGTCAAGTAGCTGTTTCAGAGCGACGGAAGAGATTTTTTTTTTCTCTCTTCCGTCGCTCTCCTCTGGGCATGCTGTATCGGAGGAGCATGCTCCTCCGATACAGCACACACCCGCGATCACCGGGTGATCGCGGTGCCCAGGAGGGCACAGATTGTGTTGCATGATGCCTCGATAGAGGCATCATGCAACACTTTAATACACATAGGCAGTGATGAGCTTTCACTGCCTATGTGTGTTTGCGCGCATACGATCACATTCGCTGTGATCGTATGCGCGCGGGGGGGTCGAGGGGGGGCTGAAAGCCCTCTCAGAGGCTGCTTCGGATCCGAAGCAGCGTCTGAGAGTAGCTTCAGACATGTAGTGTTGCGCTAATGAGCGCAACACTACATGAAAACGGAGGACGTATATATACGTCCTCATGGTCCTTAAGGACCATGCTTTTCAGGACGTATATATACGTCCACATGCGTTAAGGGGTTAAAAACCTTTTCTATTTTCACTAATAGCTGTGATTCTTCAAGATCAGGAAACTTACCTCTCGGGATTAGATCTTCCGAAGTTGGACCAGGCAAAATTGGATCAATTAAACCGACCTATAAGTAAAAAAGAAATATCTGAATCAATAAAAAATCTGAAAAATGGTAAAGCTCCTGGACCCGATGGGTATACTGCAAAATTTTATAAACTACTGCAACCTATAATAACGCCTTTACTGAGTAAGTTCTTTTTGGGTATTGGGCTTTCAGGGAGAATTTCCTCAGAATTACTGGGGGCAACTATTTCCCCCATCCCGAAGCCAGAGAAGGACCCACATTATGTGGGAAACTATCGCCCGATCGCTCATGAACCTAGATATAAAGATCTTTTCTAAAATCTTAGCCAATAGACTTAGCTTGATTATCCCTGATTTAATTCACGTGGATCAATCTGGGTTTGTGAAAGTAAGGTCGGGAGCAGATAATGTACGAAAGCTATTAAACATCATACAAGTTGTAAATAAAAAACATATCCCAACAGCACTTATCTCTGTCGACGCTGAAAAATCTTTCGACAGAGTAAGTTGGAACTTTTTATCTGCTACCCTTGATGGCTTCGGGATGGGGGGACTCTTCAAGGATTGTGCTATGGCTCTGTATTCCTCACCGAGAGCAAAGATTTTTGGAAACGGCCTTGATTCCGAATGGTTTAGTGTAGGAAACGGAACGAGACAAGGGTGTCCTTTGGCTCCGCTTCTCTACATTCTTTCAATGGAACCTCTTGCCATGCGAATTAGACAATCATCTGACATTTCAGGGATATACTTGGGAGACAAACAACAAAAAATAACATTGTTTGCAGACGATGTTATTTTGACCTTATCTAATCCAAATACATCAATCCCGGCAACTTTAAAATGTATAGAAGAATACAGTGAGCTCTCAAATTATAAAATAAATATTACGAAGACTCAGATAATTTGTCATAATTGCACGCATGAAGTAAAACATAATCTTGTGCAGAGCTATAAATTCAATTGGCCAAAAAATTATATTTCATACTTAGGTATTAAAATAAATTTTTCAACTGAAACTTGGATCCAAAATAATTATATGAACCTATATCATGAACTATCCCTTTTAATTACAAAATGGACCAAGATTTACACCTCTTGGATAGGAAGACTTAATATATTAAATTCATATATTATTCCCAAATTAGATTATATCTTTCGTACAATTCCAATACGGGTCCCCAGAGAAACCTTAAACCTTTTTCATAGGATCTTCGTATCTTATGTGTGGGGAGGCAAGAAACCTAGAATTTCGAGGAAGATTATGACTATTAAACAAGCCAAAGGGGGCCTCTCTTTTCCCGATGTAAATTATATACACGACACAATAATGTTTTCACATTTTTTGCAATGGGGAAATCCTAATTCAAAATCAAAAAGCTGGTATGTCTATGAAAAATTTAATTGTAAACAGGTAGATCCTATTGGCCTATTTTGGTTGGATAGGTTGAGTTTCAATAGGTTGAACATTGAAAATAAAGTCATCGAGCAAATTTATTTATCTATTGCCCCAATAAAAAACTTACTATACCCAAAGAACTGCATCTCTAGAGAGGCTTCCATTGAAACCTGTACACTCTTGACTCAAGACCTTAACGTAAAACAATGGTTGGTTTTAGGTATTTTAAAGATTTCAGATATACTCAATGAATCGGGGTTCTGTTCCTTTTCTCATTTGCAAAGTAAATATGCACTTAATAACTCTGAATTTTTCACTTATGCCCGAGTGATCGGAATATTGAGGTCATATATTATCATTAACGAGGGTCCCTTGGATAAATTACAATACAGCTCTATACCGAGAATAACTTCCAAAATCAGACATATAGTGGAAGCCAATACTGAAGATCAGAAATCGGTTTCTGTTATTAGGTGGGAGCTAGACCTAGCTAAAAGTTTTCCACTTCACGAGTGGCTGAAGTCCTTTGAAAATATTAGGAAAAACATCCACTGTATTAACATTCATGAAAATTACATTAAAATACTTCATAGATGGTACATGGTTCCGACCAGACTGAGCAAATTTCAAGAACAAACTTCAGACCAGTGTTGGAGATGCAATTTAGCTCCCGGCTCATTACTACATATTTGGTGGGATTGTAGACTTTTGGATAATCTTAAAAACAACGTAATATATATTCTTTCTAAAATGGGATTAGATTGTAAAACTCTATCCCCATCCAAATTTTTATTCCATCTTGATCTTCCTAAACTTTCAAAATCAAAGAGTATATTACTGATACATATCCTTATGGCCACGAAGCTTTGCATCTCTAGACACTGGAAGAAGAGTGCAATCCCAACTATAAAAGAAATTGAGATACAGATACACTACCAAGCCACCATGGAGAAAGCATTATTTTTTGATACAGACAGACTACAAGATTATAACAACATCTGGGGTAAATGGCTGTCCTATTACGTCTCCAGCCCATCACTATCCATTTAGATTTATTACATAAACCATATCTCTGGACAAAAATCTTGATAGACGCTCTTTCTCCTACCCCTCTCCCGACCCAAGTTATTCTCCGCCTCTCCGCTTGTCCCTTGATGACGGGGAGAGATCCTTGGGCGTCCCCCACTAATCTCCACACCACCAATAAGGAAAGTTATGTATGTTTGTGTTAGAATGTGAGCATGTAAGAATTACTAAAAACTACTTCACTAAGTTACAACATAATGCGATATTTATAATATTCAACTTGTCACTTAGATTTGTAAAAATGCTCCTTTTTATTATGTAATATGTTACATGTAGTGTCTTTTGAAATGTTTGTAATAAAAATAAAAAAAAATTAAAAAAAAGAAAATATCAGCAATATTTGGTGGTTACAAATACCCACTAATAATTTCTAATAAAGAAAAAACATTTTCTTTAGATATAATTTAATATTACAAAGTGAAGTGTATATAGACTTTATTTTGTGCTTGTTGACCCCTGTAATTATTTAATTAGTCAAATACATAAAAACATAAAGTGCGCTTAGGAGCAAACTGTGACAATAATGCACCTTTAGTGAGTATATATATACAGGTGAATCTCTATCAGAGATTAAAGTGTGTGTAGGTCTCTTAACCAAAGAACAGGGAGATTCTGTTTATCCCCCTCAAGGGGATGCACTTACAGACTCCCAGAGATAAAAAGGCACTTCAAAAGGGTCTTGATGTAGTCAAACTTCAAAGGTGTTGTTCTCAAAGAAATGCAACAAACATCCAATTAGTAGGAAAAGTGATACAAATTTAATAAAAAATAGTAACTGCTTACATGGAGGATCTTGGTGTCACTTGGGGTGGCCGCCACACAACCGTTATGACAATGATCTTTCCAGCAGGTACAGGCAGATATTACAGTATTTACTTAAAAATATACAGTCCAGATCGCTATGCGTTTCGCTCCTCATGAGCTTCGACCAGGCGTCTGGACTCCCTGCTTCAGAATGGCCCTTTTATCGTTGGTCTCAGTTTCCGGGTTCTGGCTTTTCTTCCGCGTTTGTCATATTCTCACGTCTCTCGGGATTTCAACTTAGATGGTTTCTCGTGTTTGCTTTTGTTTTCGCAATCTCGCGTCTCACGAGATTTTGACTTAGGGAAAAAGTTATTTTCCGTAGTTAGGTCTTCCAGTCGCTTCGTGAGCTATGCAGCTCGTATATATATGCGGAGAAAATAGGAAAGAAACGGGGGACATATTGCTTTATTCTAAAGGCAATACAGTATAAACATTATACCAAATATGTGCATTAATAAAGGCAACCATAGAGTATATTGGAGCTGAATAATGTGAATGGGCCATCATAAAAACGAGTTTTATCCCTGCAGGAAATACTAGCAGGATGCTTGGTTGTATAATAAGAGGTATTAGCAGTAGAAGGAGGGAGGTGTTCAGGCCATTGTACAGAGCAATGGTGAGACTTTTCTTGGAGTATTATATGCAGTAGTGGTGACCGTATCTCCAGAAAGATATTGACATTTCATAGATGGGCTAATAAACTGATTCATGGATTACAAACTTTTTAATAAGAAAGCCACATTGTACATTTGACACATTTTTGTGAGCCAAAGAAATAACATTATTATAATTCAACATTTAACATATAAATAAAAAGGTGAATGAAATAATTTTTATCTTGTTTTTATTTCCATCCTCTGCACCCACATTGCACCCAGGACTTAACCCAGCACTTAGATTGCATTCAAAGTACCTGGTCCAGCACCCAGGAGTTACCCCAGCACCCAGATTTTACTCACAGGACTTATCCTAGCACTCAGATTTCACTCACAGGACGTGCCCCATATTAGTTAATTATATAACTATTTGTAACATGTATGTATTCTATGTCCACTCCCCTTTTCTTTGTCCCCCAATTATGTTACGCCAGCCAACGCCTTGTTGCTTCTATATAAGTGCTTGTCTTTACAATAAACTTTAGAGTTACTTAACGAACGGCCTTTGTGTCAGACTTGAATTACTCTCCGAACGCGTTCGCTGATGTGTTTCCAACTCTCACCACGTGAATCCAAATCAGAGTGATACATTGCCGTATACCAGAGACTGCTGATAGAGACCTAAGACGAATTGGTCCCTTTCACCCAGTAGCAATATTAGATTCACAGGACTTATGCCAGCACCCAGAACTTACCTAGGCATGCAGATTGCACTCACAGGACCACAGGATCCAGAATCTGAACTTGGGAGGGGCACTGCTCTAGTCTGTCTGATTCTCTTTTCTTCTCCCCCCCCCCTTATGTCTGTCTGTCTCTCTTTTTCTTTTCTCCCTAATGTCCGTCTGTCTGTATTTTGTCCTCTCCTCCCTCGTGTCTGTCTCTATCTCTTTTCCTCTCCTTCCTCATCCCCATCTGTCTCTCTTTTCCTCTTCCCCCTCATGTCCCTGTCTCTATTTTCTTCTCCTCCCTTGTATCCTTCTGTATGTTTTTCCTCTCCCCCCTCATGTGTGTAATATCTCTCTCCTCTCATGTGTGTAGCCTCTTTCCTCTCCCCCTCATGTGTGTAATTCTTTATATAATATTTATTCGGACAGGTCACGCCTGTTAGTCTTATTGAGGTAGCTCCAGCCTATACTGATGTTGTTTCAGAGTTTACTGATTGAGCCAGAAAATACAGATTATTACTGATGCAGTTCCAGTAAGAGGTCTTAATCACTAATGAAGTGCTAGTGATTATTGAGAGTGAGTGATATCAGTTCTATATTACACTCATCATGCGCAGTCAGGAGAATTATAAAAGGATAATAATATTGTTAAAGAACATAAGAGTGGTCCAATTATTTTGGGACATGAGATAGGAGTCATAATATTAGTAAAGATATTTTAAAGTAAAGCGAATAAGTCAAAATGTTTAATGAAATATTGCATGTTACTAACTGGAATATTTTGAGTTTTATTTCCATATAGATTAAAGCTGTACAGTCAACAAAAGACAAGTTCAAAGTGCACCAACGAATCTATTGCTGATAAAAGATTATTTCTAAAGAAAGAAAAAGTTTATTTTAAAAGAAGAAATACTTACAATACAAGTAAAGAAAGGATCCTAACAAAGTCTACTGAAATATTGTTGTGAAAGTTGTTCAAATCAATTCCTGGATCCACGTTATTTGCATAAAGCACATTCCTGTACTGACAAACAGGCCAACAAAGGAGCAGCATGTTAGTGTCTTGATGGGCATAATAATCCCTGACCACTAGCCAACGTAAGCCGAGTCGTCACCCTAGGGTAACTCGCAAAGAAATCAACCAGGAGTCTACAACAGATACAACAGTCTACATAAGATCATCATTGTTGGGAAGTATATTTTCATTGAGTACATATGTATACAATTATTAATGATGATTTGTAATCTTTGTGGTAAAGATTTGTTTAATTGTGATATTATGGGTCTGTTAAGAGTATAGTGAGATTTTCAGATTTAACAATTAGACTGACTGACTCTATCAGACACAATTGAGTCGACCCGTAAAGACATTGTATTTTGATAATCTTTTTGTGAAATTTTGTATAGAGAATGTTAGGCAGCTTCTCAGATACTTTAAAATAAGTTAGTTTTTATAAGAGAGTTTAATCAAGAAGGATTATGGATTTGAGGAGTAGGTTAAAAAGTGTTCACAGGTAATCCGTGAGATCCCCTGGGACTGGGAAATTGGCTAGGATCACTTGGAGCGAAACTTGTAAGTGGTTTGGCATGTGTGAGATCAGTGTTGCTAATTGTCTGCATTTATGTTGTTTGTTTCAAGGGTCTCATCCTCAAGTGCATCCTGACAACTGACATCATGCCCCTACGTGAAGAATGGAAGACACTGCTCAAATATTCCCCATTATGGAAGCATACAATGCAATTTAGCTGGATGACCTACCAGTGTGTGAAATCGAGGAAGTGTGCCTTATCACCTTGGATACAATGATTATGTTGACCAGGCAACTCCTGATGGTTATCCTTAAAAACAGACAATGTCAATTTCTAAGAATAAAAGGGGAGAACAGTATGAATATTATATGGACTGTAAGGGCCTCTGGAGTCATGTCGTGGATGGGAGACCATATTGTTTTGTCCGCTGCCATTTAGTCTGACTGCCGCTTTGTGTTCTGAATGCATGCCATCTTGTGTGTTCTGAATGCATGTTCTCAGTTTTGCTTTAAGTCCGTAAAGTATTCAGCCAATAGCAGTCCTTGGGAATCAAACTCCGGATTAATATGTTTTATTTTTACATGCATCTATTGGCTTTAGAGAATTGCTAACTAATAACCTTAGGGGTTTTATTAGGCAGGGTAAGAGGAGCAATGAACAATAGATATTTAATTTAGTTTTGTGACCACATGTGTTTTTGGGTCCTCAGGTCATGCCATTATGTAACATTATGTAACATATTTAGTTATGGCAGGCCTTCCATATTTAAGAGAGAGATACTATGATTTTTTTTTAGATTGTAAGTCCAATATCTCTGCTTAGCGAATCCGAGGTCTGCTCAGTCGCCAAAGGTCTAAACCTAATCTCGCAAGTTATTAAAGAGTTAATGTTAGATGTCAGTATTGTCCTGAGGCAGTCCGGTAAAACAGGACAGCCATAGTTGGTTTTTTAAAGCGTTATTATGGATGTGGGATTTTTGATTGAATATGTTGTTTTAATTTATCAGACCACTCCAATTTTATCTAACAGTAGTTAAATAATATAGAGATGTGGTTTCAGATATCAGGTAGGCCACAGGTTTTGATTGGATATTTGGAATATGCTCATGGTTAGGAGATATGGGAAATAAGATAGTTATGTGCATTGATTTAGTAATAGTATCTATAGGTGCATTTTATATAATTGTAAGGTGTGCTAAATGCATTAATGCTAAGGCCCTGAAATCTGTAAAGAGAAAACCTGTAGAAACAGTGATCTTGTCTTCATGGTTATCCATTATGTTGTAATGGATAAAAGAGTGGAACTGTTAGGGTAAATTTATATTTATTGTGTTAACACATAACATGAGTTAATTCAGCATTGGAAGAGTTAACTTCAGGGAAGGGTTAAAATCCCCCTCCCCTATTGGAGGGAGCACATTCTTTGTCTGTGTCTATCACATAATCTACACACATAGACAGTCAGTCTTCTTTTCTATGTAATAAACCTAATGATGCAAGACCTTATATGTGTCAAGCCTAGGTTAGAGGAAAAGATGTATAGTAGAAATGACCTAGGGGTCATATCCTGTGTTTTCTTCCCAGGAGTTTTGTATCCCTTAGTAGAACCATTGATAGATTACTGTTAATTAATTATATAACTATTTGTAACATGTATGTATTCTATGTCCACTCCCCTTTTCTTTGTCCCCCAATTATGTTACGCCAGCCAACGCCTTGTTGCTTCTATATAAGTGCTTGTCTTTACAATAAACTTTAGAGTTACTTAACGAACGGCCTTTGTGTCAGACTTGAATTACTATCCGAACGCTGATGTGTTTCCAACTCTCACCGCGTGAATCCAAATCAGAGTGATACATTGCCGTATACCAGAGACTGCTGATAGAGACCTAAGACGAATTGGTCCCTTTCACCCAGTTGCAATATTAGATTCACAGGACTTATGCCAGCACCCAGAACTTACCTAGGCATGCAGATTGCACTCACAGGACCACAGGATCCAGACTCTGAACTTGGGAGGGGCACTGCTCTAGTCTGTCTGATTCTCTTTTCTTCTCCCCCCCCCCCTTATGTCTGTCTGTCTCTCTTTTTCTTTTCTCCCTAATGTCCGTCTGTCTGTATTTTGTCCTCTCCTCCCTCGTGTCTGTCTCTATCTCTTTTCCTCTCCTTCCTCATCCCCATCTGTCTCTCTTTTCCTCTTCCCCCTCATGTGCCTCTGTCTCTCTTTTCTTCTCCTCCCTTGTATCCTTCTGTATGTTTTTCCTCTCCCCCCTCATGTGTGTAATATCTCTCTCCTCTCATGTGTGTAGCCTCTTTCCTCTCCCCCTCATGTGTGTAATTTCTATAGTCTGTCTCCCACTCTCCCCCATCATTTCTATAGTCCCCCCTCCTATCATTTCTATAGTCTCACAATCGCCCCTCCGCTATCATTTCTAAAAGTCTGTCTCTCACCCCATCATTTTTATGTTTCTCTCTCCCATCTCATTTCTATAGTACCCTCTCCTTTCAATAGTCTCTCTATTCTCTACAGTCTATTTCTTATCTCGCCCCTTTCATAGCATAGCCTTAAATTAGGGGGCACAGGTTTAAAAGTAATAATAGGAAGTATTACTTTACTGTTCGGGTAGTTGATGCATGGAATAGCCTTCCAGTGGAAGTGGTAGAGGTAAACACAATGAACAAGTTTAATCATGCATGGGATAGGCATAAGGCTATCCTTCATATATGATAAGGCAAGAGACTAATGAAGGTATCCAGAAAATTGGGCAGACTGGATGGGCCAAATGGTTCTTTCCCGCCGACACATTCTATGTTTCTATGTTACAGTAATATGTAGGTAGATGTTGATCTACTAGTAATAAATTAAATTTGTATTAGTATTTACTAGAATGATGTGATGTAAATGTGTATCTAGCTTGGGTGGTGGATCATAGTGTCTGCACATCCGGAGCCTAAAGTTGGTGGGAATCCTCAAGTCCTTATCACTGTGAAAGCCAGTTGTGAAATCCAGAATTCAGCTATAACCTCAGATCTAGCCACATTTTCTGGGAGACTATTTAAGCTCTGCACAGGCACTAGTCAGACATCAGTGCCAATAATTTCTCTGTTTTGGGCTCCGATTCTTTATTCTGCATTATTTTTTCTGTGTATGACATTTTTACAACCTTTGACATTAATAGAACACCACCTGCCTTGTCTTCCGCTACCTTTGACCTCACACGGATCATCCTCCAGTCTGGACCTCTGCTAGAATCACTCCTGGTTTCCTCTGGGTTATGGCTGGGTTGTGGCTGTGCCACACAAGCCCTGTATAGACAGTGTTCAAGGCTCAACATCCAGACATATAGCTATCAAAGTAAAAACATCAGTTTGTAATTCTAGGTAATCTTGTAGTCAGATTTCCCCATCTCAAGAGGAGAACCATGTTGCAGTATAATGTATTACATAGTAACATAGTAATTTAGGTTGAAAAAAGACACAAGTCTATCAAGTTCAACCCTTCTACCTATCATTTCAGCTTTTGATCCAAAATAAGGCAAAAACCCCAAAGGGCAATCAGATTTCTCCTTGGATCAATAAGCTCTATTATTAAAGTTTATACTATTATTAATTGCACTGTATGTTCTGCTTTTCTAAAAAAAAAACATCCAGACCATTTTTAAATGCATCTATTGTGGTTAATAGCACTATCTCTCTTGGCAGTGAGTTCCATATCTTTATTTGTCCTTATCCTAAAGAATTCCTTCCTTTATTGTCTATGAAATATTTGCTCTTCCAGTCTCAGGGGGTGGCCTCTTGTTCTTTGTACATTTCTGTTAATGAATATTGTCCCTGCACAAATGTATATAATGTTATCATATCCCCTCTGAGACGCCCTTTTTCTAACATATATAAATAACTAAGATCCTCCAATCCCCTTATTAATTTTGTAGCTCTCCTTTGCACTTTTTCTAGTTCCTTAATATCTTTTTTAAGGACTGGTGCCCAGAATTGTACTGCTTTGATTTGTAAAGAGGCAAGATGATATCCTCCTCCCTTGAATCAATACCTTGTTTTAAACATGCCAATATTTTATTGGCCCTTGCAGCTGCTAACAGGCATTGGGCACTGTTGCCAAGTTTGTTATATACAATTATTCCCAAAAGGCTTTTCATTATTTTTTTTTTCCCAGGGAAATACCATTTACAGTATATGTTGCTTTTTGATTATTTTTCCCATAATGCATAACTTTACATTTGTCTTTATTGAACCTCATTTGCCACTTTATTGTCCAGTCCCCCACTGTGCAAATCTTCCTGTAAAGAAAAAACATCAAGATTAGTCTTTATGACCTTACCCAATTAAGTGTCATCAGCAAGCACTGAGACATGGCTCTCACCACAACGTGGGAGATCATTAATAAACAAATTAAAAAGAAGAGGACCCAAAACAGACCCTTAAGGTACTCCGCTCAACAGCCTGGTCCAATTTGAGAATTTTCCATTCAAAACAACCCTCTGCGTTCTATCGTTAAGCCAATATTCAATCTAAATACATACACTTGCCCCGAAACCTATTTTTCTCAATTTGTATAGTAACCTTTTGTGTAGAACTGTATCAAATGCTTTAGCAAAGTCCAAATAGATAACATCAACTGCCACACCTACATCTATATTTTTACTGACTTCTTCATAGAATGTTATTACGTGTGTTTGACAAGACCTGTCTTTCACAAAACTATGTTGACTTTTACTAATTATGTTCTGATTCAAGATGTATTCTTGAGTGTATACCTTTAGCAATCCTTCAAATATTTTCCCCACTACAGATGTCAAGCTCACTGGCCTATAATTACCCAGCAGAGATTTTGATCCTTTTTTAAATATTGGAAAGACATCCGCCTTTCACCAGTCTGGCACTATACCTGAACTGAAAGAATCCCTAAAGATCATAAATAGTGGTCTGGCCAGAATTATGCTTAACTCTCGAAGGACCCTTGGGTGTATACCATCTGGCCCTGGGGCCTTGTCTATCTCAACAGAGTTTAATTGCTTAAGCACTTTTTCCTGTGTCAGCCAATCCCGTGTTTGCGGTGACTGTTCCGTCACTCCGGTAGCAGGGGCTCATCCATCTGTTCTTCCTTAGTATAAACAGAAGTAAAAAAAGTATTTAAAATGTCTGCTTTCTCTCTGTCCTCACTTACCAAATGTCCCATTTGGGATAACAAGAGCCCATCATTTCCCCCCTTTAGCTTTTTTCCAATTATATACTTATAAACAATTTTGGGGTTAATTTTACTCTCCTTAGCAATCCTATTCTCATTTTCCAATTTAGCCATTTTAATTGCCTTTTTTCAGGTTTTGTAGGCATCTTTGTAGTCTATAAACAATAATGCTGATCCCTTGCTTTTACAGTGTTTGAATGCCATTTTCTTGTTTCGTATTTCCTGTTTGACGTTACAGGTAAGCCACATTGGTTTTGATTTGTGTCTTTTGCATTTGTTTCCCTAAGGCATACATTGGGATGTGTTCTTTTGTAATGTGTGCTTAAAGGAATTCCACTTGTTTTGTCTTCTGTGTTTAGTCCAGAAAACAATTGTTCCCAGTCTAAATGTTCAATCGATGCCCTTAGTCCATCGAAGTTGGCCCTTCCAAAATTAAGTGTTTTGGTGGCGTAGTTACCCATTTGCTTTTTTGCATTCATCTCAAACGAAACCATGTTATGGTCACTATTCCCCAAGTGTTCTCTTACTCTGATGTTTGAGATTAGCTCCTCATTGTTTGTTATTACCAAATCCAGACAGGCATCCATTCTAGTTGGGGTGTCTACTAATTGTGCCATAAATTTGTTATTAAGCAGGTTCAGAAACTTGCTACCCTTAGCGGAACTAGTTGTGCCACAATTCCAATCTATATCTAGGTAATTAAAATGTCCCATGATTAAAACTTCATTCAGATTTGCAGCCTTTTCAGTTTGTAATAAAAGCTGATCTTCCCCATCAATGCTAATATTTGGTGGCTTGTAGCATACACCTACAAGTAATGTGCGATTCTTTTTAGCAGGGCCGATCCTAGGGTCACGGGCGCCTGGGTGCAGGATTTTTTTTGGCGCCCCCAGGTGGGCGTGGCTATATGATAAACCCCTCCCCTTTACACATGTATGTTCCAGGCATACCAATTTTTCATTATTGGGGTGGGGGGATTCTTGTGGAGAGCACAAACTTTATTTTTAGATGAAGGACCAACAAGAGCTCTTATTTTAAATAAAGATATTTATTTGGCAGTAAAACAGTGTAGTGGTTTTATTTATGTCTATGATGCTCAGCCATCAACATGGGAGACTTTTTGCTGGCTAGCAGTTTTAACTACAGTTCCCATGATGTCCAACCAGCCAAAGTCTCCCATTAGTCTGGCTGATCATCATTGGAAAAGAAGTACACAAGGAGCAATAAATAATATTCCACCAAGTCAGTCACTCACTTGTCTCTCTCTTCCCATACCGCCATGTCTTTCTCCCTCTCCACTCATACCCTCATGTATCTCTCTCTCTCCACTCATACCCTCATGTATCTCTCTCTCTCCACTCATACCCTTATGTATCTCTCTCTCTCCACTCATGCCCTCATGTATCTCTCTCTCTCCACTCATACCCTCATGTATCTCTCTCTCTCCACTCATACCCTCATATATAACTCTTTCCACTCATACCCTCATATATAACTCTCTCTCTCTCCACTCATACCCTCATGTATAACTCTCTCTCAACTCATACCCTCATGTATAACTCTCTCTCCACTCATACCCTCATGTATCTCTCCACTCATACCCTCATGTAGCTCTCTCTCTCCACTCATACCCTTGTGTATCTCTCACTCTCCACTCATACCCTCATGTATCTCTATCTCTCCACTCATACCCTCATGTATCTCTCTCTCTCCACTCATACCCTCATGTATAACTCTCACCACTCATACCCTCATGTATCTCTCTCTCTCCACTCATACCCTCATATATAACTCTCTCTCCACTCATACCCTCATATATAACTCTCTCTCTCTCAACTCATACCCTCATATATAACTCTCTCTCTCTCAACTCATACCCTCATATATAACTCTCTCTCCACTCATACCCTCATGTATAACTCTCTCTCTCCACTCATACCTTCATGTATATCTCTCTCCACTCATACCCTCATGTATATCTCTCCCTTCATACCCCATATATTTTTCCATGTCTATCTTTCTGCTACTCAAGCTCCCCACAGTGGTCTTTTTTTCTGCATGTCTGTCTCTCCTTCTATACACCCATGTCTGCTGTCTCTTTCTCTTCATAACTCACATGTATGTCTCTCCCTCCTCATAATCCTGTGTATTTGCCTATTAATATGCCACAGCCAGTTTGCCCATTTATATGCCACTGCCAGTTTGCCCATTACTATGCCACAGATAGTTTTCCCATTAATATGCCACAGATAGCTTGCCCATTAACATACCACAGTTAGTTTATCCAATAATATAGCAGTTAGTTTGCCCATTAATATGTCAGTGTCAGTTTGGCCACTAATATGCCAGTGTCAGTTTGTCCATTAATATGCCACCACCAGTTTTCCCAAGAAAAGCATTACCCCCTCCCCCCATTCCCCAGTACTCACCTTGCTGCTGCTGTTTCGTGTCTCCTCCGCACAGTCTTCCCTCTATGCACACTCAGAGTGCAGTGCAGGAGGCGGGAAATAGCTGCCGACGGGATGGGGACTGTCAAGTGGGCAGCGGTGGCCCCTTTAACCAGTTAAAAGTTGCCCTGCATACATACACACCCACACTTACGCACAGGGTCATGCATAAATACACACAGTCACA